>CM030018.1:10598729-11798729 GCA_017639485.1 Pluvialis apricaria
TTGATGCAAAGCTGAACTTTCTGGGGAAAAATCACAGCGGGTGTCTTCAGTGTGGGAGCAGTTCGGGAAGGGGTTTTGAAACTACCAGAACATTTTTTTTAAAGCGAAAAGTCTGAGTCTTCCAAATAAAGAGACCTTTTAATTTGAAACAAAGGCTTATTTTATTTTTACATGATAACATTGTGGAAATGGAAAGGACATGTTTCTTTTTCCGGGTTTTCTCAGGTTTTACCTTTCCCTTTTAACTAAGAGAAATGTTTCTGAAACATGAAATATTTCCAGGGATGGGAATACCTCTGGTATTTGCTTCTTTCAAATCAAATTTCGCCAGAAGATAATACCCTAATAATAATAATGCCTATTGCAGGTGGGTCCTGTGTGCGCCTTGGTAGGTTTTATCAAATATTTGCAAACAGAAGAAAGATCCCATTTTCCTGTGATAGCAGCAAGTGCCGTTGGGACTGTCCCTAACCTCAAGCTGCTGGGGCTGGGACGGCCGGTTCTCAGATGAGAACTCTCACAGCTAATCCTGCCCATCATGTGGGTTAACAAATTCAAGAGGGTACCAGGCTGAAGACGTTTCCCAAATGGAATAGATGTGACAGGCCATGAATAAGTTATGTGCTTCAAATTACACCTCCCGCTCTGCGCGTGGCGAGGGGGTCAGAGACCTCCCGGGTCAGAGGTTCCTGTCCCCCGGCGCCATTCTGCAATTTAGATTAAATACTAAACCAGCCGCAGGGCGGGTTGGTAGGCTCTGACCCCGACCGCCGGTTGGTATCTCGGGTGCCCACCTTCCTGCCGGCCCCGCCGCCGGCCGGGAGCTGTTGGGGCAGTGGGGTAGATACAGGCAGCACGTTTGTCTGCCTGCACCCAGCCCGACCGCCGCGTAATCTTGCCAGTGCAGAAGGGCGGGATGGCTCATTTCTGCCTAACCTTCACATAGACGCGTCTCTGACTTTCCCGTTCCCCTCTTTTACTGTGTGTTAGCAGTGCCATCGAGTCAGGAGTCAGGCTGGATTTCTGATGCCTTCTGTGTAATCTTATTTATTTACGGTTCTTGAAGAAGCTGTGATTTATTGTTATTGTTATCCCGAAGCAGACGTGGAGCTGCCCTGCCAGCAGTGTCACCACGGGTCCCCATCCCGGGCGGGTACCGCAGGCTGGGACTGAAGCATCATCAGGCGATGTGCAGGGTGCAGGGCAATCAGCTTTAAAAATTTTTTTAGTCAACACTCCTGATGAATATTTCAGATGCAAAGGAATAGCATGCATTAATTATTGCAAAGAGATGTCTTTAGGAGAAAATGATTTTGAAATTCAGTTTAATTTCATTGTAATGCGCTGCAAACAGGAAGGGAGTATGTGTGTTTAATTGGCTCTCGGGGGTAAGGCCGGGAAGATGGCATGCCTTTGTCACAGGCCATTAGTGATACAGACTGCATAATGAGAGAGTACAATCAGCTCACAGCTGCCGGCTCCTACGGGGAGAGAATGATATTAAATAGAAATCAGTATAAATTAAACTTAACCCTTTCACTAGCTGAGCAAAGCTCAGAGCTAGAAATAAGGGGCAGGGGGAGGAGAGTGGAGACAGGCGTGAGGGGTTCGGGCTGGGTCAGGGGGTGCCTGGCCAACCCCCCCGGTGGCAGACCAGTGGCCAGGCTGCCTCCCCGACATCCCCTGCTGCTACCTTGGGAGGACAGCAGGCTTTTAACTCTCTTCCCTGTCCCATTCCCCATTCTTTCCCTTTCTTTCCTTTCATTCCTCTCCTGACTGCTCGCTCCCTCTCTCACGGATGTCGGATCGATGGGGCTATGTTTTTCCCAAGCCTCATTTAGCCAGTGGTGCCATGAGTGAGCCCCGTTGCTCCTTGCTCGCCCTGCCAGCCCCCGTGGTGGTGACAGCCTTTGGACATCATTCAGAGATGGCAAATGCGCCTGTGGTGGTAAAAAAAAAACACTTCAGGGAATTGAGGAGGTTGTGTCCCATCATAGCGACTGGGATCTGGAGGGTGAATTACCCCCGTTAAGCAGCAGTGGGTAACTTTGGAGTGGAGACCACACTGGCAGAATCCGAAAGAGGCAAAGTCTGGCTGCTGCCGGGCTATAATGTGCTATATCTGCCGTTTGCAGGTCATATAGGTCAGTGTTTTAAAGGTGAGGCTGCGTGTGTGCGCACGGTGCTCCCGAAACCCAGGCGATGGTATCTCTGACTCTATGCTAGCGTTCCTCTCACTGTCGGACCCTCATGTGGGTCCCCACCAAGTGACCTACAGGACACCTAAAGCAGATGATGGTGTGATTCCAGGCAGTGTCCAGGTCCCCCACATCCCCTAAGGACATGGGGGATGTGCACTCATCTGTGGCAGGGAGGAGGTTTGGAGGGGGTAAACTTGGAGACAGTGTGGGTAACTCCTCAGCTGTCATTGTTAATGGCCAGCCGAAAAACCAGCGGGTCAGCAAATGAAGAGTAATTACTGCAAGGGGAACCCCGGCGTGTTGCTCGTGGTGCACCTCATTGGGAGTCAGTCCCTGGAAGGACACTGCTCTGGGGTGGCACTGCACGGAGACGGGGCACGCAGGGAGAGGTGTCCCGCGGATGGCAGTCGCTGTACTATCAGACAGAAGGCGGTGTGATGTCTCCGCACGCTGAGCACCGAACGCAGGCTCTGTGCATACCCTCCCCCTGCATTGCCGCCCTCTCACGAGGTGCCATGTCCCACTGGCTTTGCTAAATACCATCGGTTCGGGGCTCTAGCGGGGTATCCGTCCTCAGAGTTTACACACACAAAGCCCAGAGTCACTGGAGCTCATTCCCTCCTTTGGTTTTGTGATCGGAGTAAACCTGGAAGAGCCGCACAGGGCTTGTGTGCTCTGCGTGCCGGTTCCCTTCCATACCTGCCCCCAGGGGGAGGGATGATGCTCAAACCTCGCATGGTGCCTGCTGAAGTGTTCCGTTGGATCCTTTTCTGGGCTGCTTCCTGCAACACAAGGCTCGCAAAGCAATCTTTAGTTTTTAAGTCTTTTCTGGCTGCATGTCATTTATTTCCCCAGTACCTCCCTCAGGCCAGTTCTGTCTTTCTGGTTGCTGTTCCTGTAAATTGAGTTATTGTGGGGTTTTTTTTCAGAAAGTACAGGAACCAAAAAAAGAGTCAACACTTAGTGGCAGCAGTCATTTTCCTTTGTGATTGACAGCTCCTTATTAAAATCCCCTTTTCTCCCGTGAAACTGTCTTCCCCGAGAAAACAATCTCATGTTGAGCATTGGGGATGGTTATTCCCTCCATGACAGGAGACAAAAAATAGCGACGCAGACTACGGCCGCCAGCACTCTCTCCAGAATGTGCTCCTCCAGCTCCCTGCTCTGTTTCTAGGGAAATCTCGGAAAGACCAGGCGTTTAGCGCAACCGCTGCAAACCTGTGTTTTCTCCTCCCGGGATGAGAGGCAGACACCGTGTGTGCGCTGTGAGGGAAGCCTTCGCAGGCATCCCTCTGCAAATGTGCCCGTTTTGTGCTTCCAGCTAGAGAACGAACGAGGATGTGTGTGTGTGTGTTATGGGGGAAAAAAAAGCAGACAAAAAGGCATGATGTTGCAGTGACTTTTTGATGAATTCAAGACCGTGGCTCTTTTGAGAAGCATCTGAACTCGTGGTGTTGCGTAGGTGATTTACTGTTGCTCCCATCCTCTTTATTCCCTCTGATTTGCGCCGTTGTCTGCCATGTCTCTCCATCTCTCTCATTTCCATCTGAGTGAATTTGATTATTTTTATTGTATTAACGCTGTTGACAGAACTGCTTAGATCAAAGTCCCCTCCAGCCATTTCCAGGGAGACTGCTGGGTATCCACCTGCTGTCATACATCCAAGTGGCACCAAGCCCTCGGAGACCGAGACAAACCCAAAGGAAAAATGCCTACGGCCGTCTGTCTCCTGTTGGTGCAATACCTTCCCAGCTGTCCTGCGCCCCACAAGGTGAGAGGCAATCTCCAAGCACGCTCGCATGCCTCTGAGCCGGAAGGATGGAAGAAAGAAATAAGGAAGGAAGAAATATTTTGCTATGAGGGGTGGTGAAACACTGGCCCAGGCTGCCCAGAGAGGTGGTGGATGCCCCATCCCTGCAAACATTCCAGGTCAGGTCGGACGGGGCTCTGAGCAACCTGATCGAGTTGAAGATGTCCCTGCTCATTGCAGGGGGGTTGGACTAGATGACCTTTAAAGGTCCCTTCCAACCCAAACTATCCTATGATTCTATAAACAATTGCCGAGCAAACCCTGGGAGCTGGAGGAAAGCAGCAGACAAACACCAGCTTCTCTGGTCATCCCGTTCCCTGATCTTTATTCATCTGTCCCAGCCGTGCGATGCTCGTGTCGCTCAGGCTCTGGCGCTGTCAGATTGTGTTATCTCTGCCCAGGAGGCAGCGATCGTCAGGCAGCAAGCGGCTTTGGAGGCGTGAGGAAGGGGACGGAGGGTTTGGGGGTGTGATGGAGTTGCACAGCGCGCTGCCCGTTTGCCTGCGTGTTTTCCTGCCTGCGCAGGGGTGGGCAGGGTGCTTTCTCCGGAGGAATCTGGCAATACAGTGGTGTGCGCAGGGGGAGCGATACGATCAGAAAGCAGACTTCTCCCCGAGGGAAGGCCGGCTTCCATTCACATTTGCCCATACATCCAGAAAATTAGAATCTGGTGTATTCAGGGAGATTTATTTTCAATTACAGGTTAAGGCTGAGACATGAAATAGCACCGGGTTTGAAAGTAGTGCATAAATCCTCCAACAAATCCATGTATCTCAGCTCCATATAATAAGATTTTATTGATTGCTATATTGTATCTGTCAGAATAAAACTCTCTTAATGCATGCATCAGGATGGAGAAGATAGAAAGCTTGTTGGTAGTAGAATCTGATTCAAGAATCAATGCACTTTGATTAATATGTTGTTAAGAAAGTAAGAGTTATTTAACTTGTTTGATGCACATTTCAAAATGATGACTCATATCTTTTAAGTTTCTTTCTTTAAGCTGCGTTTAAAAAAACAACCGTGTAGCTGTTTTTCACATTGCTAAGTCCTGGCTTATCACTGAATTTTTGCTAGATCCTTTTACACAGGTCACAAAACCCCCAGACTCCCATTAACAATAATTCCTATGGCCCAAAAGACTTCCCAGATGCCACTGTTGAAGCTTTAAAAGAGGAGAATGGGGTGGACCTGCTATCTCTGTATTCCTTCTGGATGTTCTGCAGCGAAAGAGGGAGCTCCAAGGGAAAAAAAAAAAAGTAGTTAATCTGGAATAAGACATCATCAGGAGAAATGAGAAGCACCCATCAGTTCTGGCAGGCTTTCAGATGCTGCCAAGCTTGGGCAGTCGGCAGCATGCTGTGCATCTGTCTGTGCTTGCTGAATGAACATGCCGTTCTCTCGGCTCAGGCCTTTCCACTCTGATCTACAAACTCGGGCACCAAGGACAAGCCTTGGCTCAGCTGGGAGCATCCTGCTCAGCACTGCCGTTCCCAGGTTGCTCCAGAAATGGGAACAGCTTTCGCTGCAGCCGTGAATCCCCAGTCAAGGGATGAAGCCCGGTGACTCTGTCAGACTGGTTTCAGAGACCTCCTGGTGTTCATCTGTCCCCTTCAGACTGAGCTCTCAACTCCATAGCTGGGCAGTTCTGCTGGCACCAGCTGCAGATCCTCGCCATTCCCAGCCCCAGCTCTTTGATTTCCACCCCACTACTTCTGATGGAAAAGGCAAAGCTTCCTGCAGTTTTCCAGTGCGGAGAAATCTGGTGTTTGCCTGCCCTGGGCAGGTCATCCTTGGCCGGACACATCCCATTCCTCCTCTCGTGCTGGTCTCCAAGGAGAAGGGGCAGAAGTAGCAAGCGGCGCACGCCCTGGTCCCTCTGGCATAGGCTTCTTCCCTGGGACTTGTGTGTCCCCAGAGACAAGCAGGTGTTTCCCTGCCAGGGGAATTGCTTACATTCGTGGGTATAGCACCTGAAACAGAAAATACTTTAGCCTGATCAAGGCAGATTATAAATAGAAATGCATCTAATTAGCATCCTAATCTGCAGGTTTTCTGTTTGTTTGCAGCGTCTTTCCTAGTCACAAATCCAGTTAATGCAAATTCTATTTTTAAGGAAACGATTCCTTAATTATAATGTGTTGCAGATGATGTGATTTACCGGTTTGGTAAGCCCACCGGATGAAGCGTGGCCTCCCTCCGAGGCTGGCCTCAAGGAGCTGCTTTTTGAGTCTGTCACAGCTTAAGCTCGCTGGTCGGGCAGGATGGCAGCGCTCACCTGCTTCCTTTGCTGGCGGCTGAGAACTTGGACCCACGTTCCCGCAAATGAAAGGACACCCAAGAAAATGCCAAGCACGCCCCAGACACAGCTCCATGTGCTGCCTTAGGGAGGATATCCCACTGGATCTTCATGGGACAGGAGCAGAGGCTGCAGGCACCTGCCAGGCTGCCTCCCTGCTGAAGCCACACCGCTGGGCTCATGTTTCCACTCAGCCCTCATTTAAGAGGTATTTCTAGAAGTAAAGACATAAAGATGGCATGGTGTCTAGTATATCAGCTGTGTGTAAAGATTCCTTTGTAATCTCCAAGTGTTCCCTGTACACGCACGCTTCTAACGCGGTGGAAAGAGAATTCACTTTTTCTGCTTCCTGCTTCAGTATTTATTCTTTCTCCTTAAGGAGTCAATATTGCCAAGTTTGCCCGATGGCTGGAAGTCTTAGAGTCATCAGGACGTAGCGGAATGAAACCCGTGTGTTTCCTTGACTGTTAGCGAGACTGATGTTTCCAGCAGTTCAGAGAGTGACTTGGGATTTTTGTAGCTGTAAATGAGAGCAGCTTTTGGCACGGTATTTGTTTACTCTCTACAAAGCTCTGCTGTAGTTGTATCAAACATCTTGGATGCCAACCCTTTACTTGTTTGAGAACCTCTGCTACGCGGGGTCCAATTTTCAGAGGTGTGGAGCAATTGCACCCCAGCTGAAAGTTGGTGGGAACAGCAGGCACCCGCATCTCCAAAATCCAGGCTGTTCCCTCTCAGTCTCTGGTTGCTTTTACCTTTCAAGCCGTGCTGCGGCAGCGCTGCTCTTGCAGCCTGAAGGGAGAGGGGCTCATTCAGGCTCTGACTGCTGGGAGTGACTTTTCCCTTCCCATCAATGCAAGGAGTCCTGGCCGCAGCTCCAGCTGGGTTACGATGTAGAGAGGTCAAGCGGAGCTCTGCAAGCCTGCCAGAAGATCCAGCAGGAGAACTGCAAGCCCGCAAGTGGGGTAACAGGGGTAGTGCAGGATTGAGCTCAGGATGTGGTAAAGAAATGGGCTGAACAATCATCTTTCTCATGGCACTTGGCAGAGCCCGTTGGATCACTGGCAAGGCTTTCTTTCAAGTGGCTACTTGCTGCTATATAAGTAGCATGTCTCCTCCAGCGCAGAATTAAAAACTCCAGAGGGTAAGGTCAGTATCAAATCATCTGAGTGAGATCCCTGAGCAGTCGTGCAGAGGACAGGGCCATGGTGCCATCGCAGGCACTGCCAAAGCATGTATGGCCTCGAGTACAGCCCCAGGGATTTTCACTGCTCCATGCTTATGGTTCAGGCGCTGTGAAGACTTAGTGTTTGTTGTGTCTTTACCGTCACTGGTTGCCCTGTGACCATGGGGCTTTGGGAAGCCTCTTCAGCAGGAATGATAAACGCTGCAGAGGGTTGTCTGCAGCAGTGACTTAGGGAGTGGATTTACCATACTCTGGTGGAGAGCATCAGGGTAGGAAAGTTAACGATTAAGGCTGAATGTTGAATGATCACCCAAACAGCATTCAGCTCAGTCAGAGGCTGGACTGGCAGCTCGCTGCTCCAAACGAGAGTTGTGATCTATGTCCAGACTCTTTGTGCTTTGCTCTTCGGTTCCTTGCCAAGCCAAGCCTGCTCCTGCCTGGCCTCATCCTGTTCCAGCTAACATGCCCAGCTCCTGGGGTGGAGGTTTCGCTCTGGCAGCAATCTGGCAGGAGTTAACCTGCTAGTTTGCTCACTCAGAGCGTTTGTAGGAGCTTCACCTTGTAGAGGCTGCAGGAGGTTGGGGCAGAGAGCCGGAGCTGCTCAGCAGGGATACTCAAGCAGTTGCGCTGTGGGTTTTGCATTTGATGGTCCTGTGGGTCCATTTCCCACCTCCTGCACACGCTCGTCGTGCCCTGGTGGGCTTCTTTGCACGGCATCTCGCACCAGGAGCTTCCCCTAAAGCAGCACACAGGTGGGAAAGGCTGCTTCGCTGGCCGTGGGGTCGCCTGTTCTTCAAGCTTGGGGGTTATATTCAGTCCTGACGCCTACCTGTCACTGGAGATGCCCAGCTCAAGAGGAAATTTATTGAAACTAAACCTTCCTTCCACCTTTGGCCATCTATCATTTTTCTGCCTTATTTTGTGTCCTCAGCTTTCCCTTCCTCCTCGTTTGCCGGGTTTCCCGTTGCTTGAGGCACTCTGCTGGTGCCCACGCAATCTGTTTAGCTTGCTGAACGGTTTTCGGCATTTGATTTACATAACCCAGCACCGCCATAAGTGGAGCGGGGTCGGGGAATTGCACAAATTGATTACAGCTCGTAAGACGAGCCGGGAAGCCAGTGGCCTGATTTCCTCCCTTCACAGCACGGGAAAGCGAGAGATCACTTTTAGCAGGCGCGATCCAAGACCAAGCGCCGTTAAGCGGTGAGGTTTTTGCTGGGTGTTTGTAGTTTGAGCTGGTAATAGTGCTTGAGGAAGAGCTGAACGTCTCTGGCTTTGAGAGGCTCTGGCACGCACGCTGTGCGCTGGGACAGACAGCAGCCAAGGATGGGATCGCTCCAGGTTCTTTACTTTCAACAAGAGTCATCCCTCTGGGTTTCACTCAAGACAATTGAGAACATATTTACCTACGACTGATGGTATTATGCTGTAAGCAGAAGTATAGGCTTCTGCATATATAAGCAAACAATTTAAGGCAGATATCTTTCCTCATATCCCACCGCTGCCTCTCTTAGTCAATGGCCTCCCATCGTTATCTCTGCTGTATTTAATAATCCGTCTCACCAGAGACTGGGACAGGTCACTGCGCTGGAAAGAAGAGGTAGTGCTCTCTTTAGCTAAGGTGTAATTGATCCCTCGGCTGTTCTGCAGAGGCCAGAAGCCAAAGCAGAGGGGTTTAGGCTAATGTTGTTATTATTACAATTATTATTTTTAGCTGTGCACACATGGTTACCATGCTTTTCAAAGTTTCGCCAGCTGAGTGGCAGCCGCGTTCAGCTGGGCTGCCACACCTTGGAGCATTTACTTATTTATTAGCCTTTGAGTTTTCTTTTTCATCTTGTTGTCTGCAGGGATTTCTATAAATATTTAAATGCTAATGTGAAAAAAAAAAATGTTTTTCATTTTTACTTACCCATTTTCTTTTCTGGCTTGTCCTCTGGGCAAACCCATCTGCAGTAATTCTGGCTGTAGGCAGCGTGGGGGCTCCCTCCGCCCAGCCTACTTGTGTCATATCAGTCACCCATGAGTTCCTGCTAATGATGAGTGAACCTACAAAGTCTTGGCTGCCTGGCTTGCAGAATCGTTCAAAGGTTCAGCTGGTTTATCTGCTATTTTCCGTTAGAGGAGCACGGCGCCCTTGGAGCAGGGTGTGCAGCGTCCCCAGGCTGGGGAGGCTTCATCTGCTGTTTGTCCTTCAGGTCAGTGATGTGCTGAAGGGTTGGAGAGGCTCCTGGTCATGCTGAGCTACATGTGCAGAGCATACTCAGAAATGAAGTACAGCACCTCTGCCAAGGGCAAGCAGGACCCAGGATGCTGCCAGACTCTGCCAAGGTCTGATTTTGTGGTAATCCATTTGGTGCGGTCCTCTCCTGGCTGAAAGCTGGTGCCTAGGACTTTGTCTGCTGGCATATGTCGTGTAAGGTGGTCTGACACCAACCCAAGCCAAGGCTGGAGCAGGGACCATATGCAGCAATCCCTGAGGCCCTGAAACAATAGTACAGAGGTGGGCCTTTGTATTTGCTAGCCAAAGCCTGCTGGCCATTGGGGCATGCTGAGAAGCCTGTCTTGCAGGGGGTGCCGAGAGGGTTTGAGGTTTTGGGGGGGGGGATGTCATGGATGATGTTTTCCAAGCTTCCCTAATGTGTCTGCAGATGAAGCTGAAGCTGCTAGCTCTGTTCACCTGTGGGTTTTAGAGAGCTGCCAACACCACTGCTGGCCTTAAACCAGCCCTTCGTGTTCACCGAGAACGCTCTGTGTCTGCGAAGGAACACGAAATGGGGATGGGGATGGGGTGACCTTCACAGTTCACAAAGGAGGAAGACACCAGGTGTGTGTATATTTTCTGTGCCGGCCTCTTGCCCATCCCAATCAGCGTGGGCGTGAGGAGCGGGCATCAGAAATGCTCCTGCTGGGGGGGATCCCTCAGCCTCGACTTTGTGTGCAGAACCCAGGGCTTCAGACTTTGGTACGCAGCCAAGAGCCCACCTCATACGTCCACCACAACTTCACTGGTGCAGTCCCATGGCTGGGGTTATAGCCTATTTTCATGCAAACTGGACCGAAAATAACCTACATCTTACCCATCCTGTAGTTTTCCGTGCTTTTTTCTCTTTGGAAAAGGCTCTTTAAAACCGGAGTGACCAGAAGATATACCCTTTGGGGGAATCCAGCGTGAAGGCATGGTGCAGCGGGGCTGAATGTCACAAGAGGTTAATCTGGCGCTGCCTAAATACTGCCTCCTCTCCTGTGCTCAGAAGAGGACTCTGACCGAGCGAGGTGCCCCAGGAGAACAGTCCTCTTGAGAGCAGAGGCAGGTCTGTGCGCTGGCATGAGCCCACCCACAGCGGTCAGGTCAGGGTTGTAGAGCAGAGCACACATCGGGAGTTTTGCACCGAACAGGCTTCAGGATGGTGAAGGACATACGATGTGCAGGCAAACCATGAGGGTACAGCACGAGGTCAGCAAGCATCGCCCTGGCTTCTCACCCTGCTGCCTGAGAGCCTTTAAAAAACACAGCTGTGAGAGGAAGGTGTCACTGATTTATCAGCTGAGACGGGGTAGCTGCACTCCTCGGCTGTCCAGCAGCGAGTCCTTGTCTCCCCTGTCCCCTAACTAGAAGCAGAGTCGGGGAGAGCGCAGCTTGGGATTACTGGGTTAAAAATCAGACTTGTCTTATCTGCAGCTTTCACCTCCCAGGTACCTGGAGATGCTGCCAGCGTTCCCTGCACCGCTCCATCTCCCGCTCCACCGGCGCAGCCACAGAGCGTGGGGAGGAGTGCCTTATTAGCACAGCTCTTTGTGAGATGCCCTTGAGTGGTTTTTTTATTTTTTTTTTCCAGGTGTAAATGCCAGGGGAGGCTGTACCAGTGCTTCACATTCTTTCATCTCGGCAGGGTTTTGCCCTTTCTCCCAGCGTGGCTCTGACAGCAGGCTCAGCGCCGCTGCCTGTGGAATACAAACAAACTTCCCAGTTGCAGAGCATGACAGGAATTCATTCCAGGCTGGGGGCGGGGGGGGGGTGTAGGGGGTTCTGCTTTTCTCTTTTCCTCATGCTGGATGCTCCAGGGGTCTCTGGAGAAGTTTAGAGAGTGGGGAGTTGGTTGCTTAACCCCCTCTCTCCCAGGAGCAGCCAGCTCGCAGCAGACCCGACAGCTCTCACAGATGGGGAGGACTGCAAAGCAGCTTGAAGCTGCGAAGCAGTTCCCGTCCCCCGACCAAGTTGGGAGAGCGGTACCGACACATTGAGACGTCTGCATCCCTCCATCCCTTAGTACCAGCCATTAGGGCAGTTGGAGGGTCTGTTCCCCGCTTGCTGAGCACACAGCGCCTGCCATTAGTGCTAATGGGAGATAGGCACGCGCATGGAGAGGCAAGGATGCCCCTGAGCTACAAATCTACTTGGCAATTTTATTATGTAAATAAATGGTGCTTGCACATACACCTGCTGCTGCTGCTGCTCGTGGTGATGTTCATGGCAAGATACGTAAACAAACAGCGATTCCGTTCTAATAGATTTATTTCCTTTCTCGTGAGCCATTAAATTACCTCCAGATTTCATGCAGGTAGAAATCTGTAACAGCATTGAAATCTTGCTCTGCCTCAGTGGACGGTGGCCCGCAAAGCGTGACAACCGCCTATTATTCTCAGATATTGTTTTGCGGGGGGCAGGCATGGGAACAAGCGGTATCGTCCTCGTTATATCAGTGTCTTTGGATGTCCACATCTCCCTCCAGGGCTCCCACCACCGCCGGGCTGTTTTCCAGTGAAGGCAACAGCAAACCTCCCCGTGCTGGGCTGAGCTCGGTGGTCCTCATCCAGACCCCGCAGCGTAGCTCCTCCGTCTGACCAGATGGTGAAGGGCTCTTCCTTCCAGTACCTAAAGGGGGCCTACAGGAGAGCTGGGGAAGGACTTTATGCAAGGGCATGTAGTGATAGGACGAGGGGGAACGGCTTCAAACTGGAAGACGGTAGGTTCAGATTAGATGTTAGGAAGAAATTTTTCACTTTGAGGGTGGTGAGACACTGGCCCAGGTTGCCCAGAGAAGCTGTGGCTGCCCCATCCCTGGAGGTGTTCAAGGCCAGGCTGGATGGGTCTTTGAGCAACCTGGGCTGGTGGGAGGTGTCCCTGCCTATGGCACGGGGGGTTGGAACTTGATGATCTTCAAGGTCCCTTCCAACCTAAACCATTCTATGATTCTATGATTCCCTTCCAGGGAGCTGAAGCAGAGCTTGCTCTGGACCTTGAGGAGGCTGTGGGCTGGGTTTTGCTTGGAAACCCATCACCCCACTGCAGTGCATCAGCACCGGGGCTCACCGCGCTCTCTGACGCCGTGCACCGGTTGACAGGACCTGCAAGGGGAGCAGCCGGCTCCTCTCCGAGCTGACCTGCCTGTTCGCAGCCGCGGGTGCATATCTCTGGGCTGCAGCTGCTGAGCCGCTCTCCTCTCTTCTGCTCCCTGGCTCCACTGGAGGGTTTTGGCAGCAAGATGGGTAGCAGATAGGTAGGGCTGCTGCCAGCGAGAGCACTGAGGCGCTGTGCTGGCGCTGACGGTGCCAGGATAGCTGCTGGTTGGAGAAGCGCGGTGCCCGCACTTGTCCCGGCAGAGAGCTGGTGCCGGTGGCTCTGCTGGGCAGAGCTGGGTCACTGGGAAGGGCTTTTGCAGTGCGCCCAGGCAGCACCCGAGCAAACAGGGGCCCTGGAAGTTGCTGCCGAGGGGAGATGGTTTCCTCATGAATAATTGGTGCATTATTAATATGCATGTGTTTTTTGAACAAGTTTCAAACTCTTCCCCCTCAGGAGCCTTTGATGCTTTATTAATGATTGCGGCGCAGACCAAACCCTCGGTACACCGCAACGGGAGCGGCGCCTTGGAGCGGCCCGACTTATTTTTGGTGGTTGTCTTTCGTGAGCCCAGGGTGGGCATTTTGCTGGTCCGAGCAACCAGGTGAGGGTAGATGGACTTGAGTAGCCCCGAAGAGCCGCTCCGCTGTTGTAACAGGCTCCAGAGGCAGCAGCTAAGCTGCTCTTTGGAAGCTCTGCAGGTCTCACCGCTGCGGTCTGCGCAGGGTGGAAAAGGTGGACAAAAGCGGAAGCTCATGAGTTCAACTTAACAACTTAACAGGAACTGTCTCGGGTCCCCTTGTAACTCAAAACAGGATCCAAGAACCTGTAAAAAGGACAGGATCAGGGGTTGGCTCTGGTTAACTTGGATGCCAGGAGGCTGCCGGAGGAGCCCAGGGTTTTCCTGCTGAAGCAGTCGGGGACGTGAGGCGGCAGAGGGGGAGCAGAGGAGGAACGGAGCAAGCCCCGGGAAAGCAGCCTGATTGCAGAGAACGTGTGTGCTGAAGCGCTGGGGTGGATGGGGAGTGATGGGGAGAGGTGACGAGCCCTCGGCATCCCGGGCAGGCGACCTGTGTGAGCTGGGACACACACTGCTGCACAACAGGCCCCTGCGAAGGAGTCACAATCCAGAATTTCAGAAGTGCTAATTACTGTTAATTAGCTACAATTTGTGCTCGTAACCTCTGTTCTTAGCCAAGATGGCTGACAGCAGTGACAAACATTATTCATTTCCATGCAATAAATCAAGCTAAAGTTGCTTCTGTTATTTAGCCTATCATTTAGCATTTCATTAAATAGATATGTACACATACATCATCGTTGCCGAGGCTGTGTCAATCCCCTTCAGGAGCAAGGCTGCCTCTAATCAATCCCAGCAGCGCAGCGCGCCGCGGAGAGGCTCCGGATTCACCCTGGGCCAGGTTAGCATCTTGCTGAGCATCCGTCAGGCATTGGTAACTCATCGGCCGGTTGCCCAATATTCAACCAGAGAGCTACTAGCAGCGATGGTGCTCTTCCTCCTAAAGGGAGATGTGGCTTGGAGAGACGAGGTCTCTCTCGGGTGGATGAGATCACATCCCCAAGCTGGGGGCTGACCTGCAGCCGTCTGCAAGGTCCCTGGTGCTGGGCTTTCCTTCGGCCCCAGCATGGAAACAGCAGCAGTTGAGAGGCTGAGAGTACGGAGCCTGGGCTCAGAGCTGCTCTGCCTCATCCTCATGGCATCACTTCATCTTTGCACCGCTGACGGAGGGGAGATAGCGACAGTTCACGTGCAATAGCAGTAAGGTTGTAAGGGTGAAGCACAGGTGGCAGTGCCCCACACAGTAGGACGTGGTGGGGTGAGGAGCAGCGCTGTGGTTGCACTGTGCACTGGGAAGGTCCCCTCTGTTTGCTGCTGGCCTCTGCGCAGCTGGAGAAGGTGTTCACTCTCACGGTGCGCAGAAGGAAAGGAGAAGGTGTGGCATTAAAATGAGCCTGGAGCTACAAAGAGTAGCCGAATCCTGGCACTACAGTAGGTATTTCTGGGGACACGCAGCTCTCATAGCACTGGGGAACCTGTGCAGCACCCTGGAAGAGCAGCTACTGCTCTCACGCAGCCACAGCAGTGCTGGGCTCTCCTCTCTGTGCTGGTGAGCACGGGGATGCTGAGCAGCGCAGAGGTGGGAGCTTTCTGCCGGAGCTCTGCTGATCCATCCATGCGGTCCAGCCTGGGGCAGGAGCTCCCCTGCTTTGCACAGGACCCTGGGGTCCTACACCCGGACCTGGGCACCCCGGGGTTCAGCCGGGGCCCTGCTCTGCCACAGCATCTTCTTACCTCCCACCGCGCTCAGAGGAGGGCTCTGCCTCTCGCTCCTCCAGGGCTTTCTGGTTGGGCTGCCTGGTCCAAGGGACTAACGAGAGCAGCTCCGATTTGCCCGTGCGGCACTATGCGTTCGGTGCCCTCCCTCTCCCAGTGCTCCATAAATAAATTCCCCTAGTCCATCCTAGCGCACTGTATCAATCTTGTTTAATAGACTGGAAAGCTTATTGCATGGCGGCAGGTCGCAAGGAGTGTCGAGGTGATGGATTGCGCCTTCCCGGAGTCGAGCGTCGTTGATGTATAATGAAATATTTATGATTTATTCCAGCTAATAAACTGGAGTGAAGTGTGTGATGTATGTGAGCAGATGGGGGATCTATTGATGCAGTTTTCATTGCGTGGGGGGAGGGAAAGGTTTATGTCCGTAACGGAGACGTATCGCACAGCCTCCCGTCCCTCTGCCCATCAAGGTGGGCACTTGGCCGCAGAGAGGACAGATTATCTAATTCCTATAGATGGCCTTTAGCACTCGCCTTCTAATTGTTTGTCCACCTCACATCTCCTCCCGTGGCTTTTCTCAAGCACATGAACCTCTGGCGGTGGGAAGAAACCGTTTGTTCGACCATTGGGCTTGGGGATGGGAGCAGCGCGGGGAGCTTGTGCCAAGAGGGATGGGAAGAGAAGCAGAGCGGCCACAGGAATGTCGCTGCCATGCCACGCTCTGCAGCTTCCCAGCCCCGCTGTGTCTGCATTACCTATGAAAGAATAATTTCCATGGATTTAGGAGGCCAGTGAGACACAGAGCTGCCCTGGAAGGAGCAGGGAAATCTGAAATCTGTGAAAGAAGTGCTTGTCCATGTGATGGGTGATGAGCACGTGGCGCTCGTTGCTGCAGGATGCTCCCAAAGCCAAAAGGTTGGTGTTCAGAGTGCTGAACTCCGCGTTCTGCTGCTGAGCTGTGTGTCACAGCCCGGGATGGACCTAATCCGCAGGCGGGAACCTGATCCTGCCCAGCTCCTCCGGAACAGCTGTGCCCAAAGGCAGGAGGACCTGCCTGCCAGCTGTGGCCCCACAGCTGCCTTTCCGTGGGCAGGGTGGCCATCACAAGCCTTGGCTGGGCCCCTGCGTGCCCCCGTTCAGCTGTGCGTGCTGGTGAAACCTGGCCCGGGAACTGAGGCTCGCTCCCGCAAAGCCCTGCTCAGGCAAAGGGGCTTTGAGCCCCCCAGATTTTTGCTCTGCTCGCCAAACCGGGGAGAGTAGCAGGATCAGGGCTCAGGTTCTTCACCGTCTGCCCAGGCTGTTGGACCAATCCTGCCTGGAAAATAAATCATCGTCTTAATCACTGATGTGTGGCTGCCAGAGGGGGTGAGCTCTGCATCTGTCTGGGATGGACCCAGAGCATCAACAACCATTTTAGGGAAGTGGGAGACAGGTAAGAGTTAATCCCAGGGTAGAGCAGAGATGGATGCACAACCTTCAGCCCGCTGCTCTGCGGTGTGAGCAGCCAGCGAGGCCGCTTCGCATCCCGCCGCTGTCCTGCCAGCTGTTCCCGTTTCTGCCTAATTAGCCTCCGGATCAGCGTGCTTTGAGATCCTCGGCTGAAAGGCACTGGAGAAGGGCAAAGACTGATGTATCCAACTGCCTCCCTGCAAGCTTGGCGGGGGTCTGCCAGCTGGGAGCCTGCCGGTCCCCCCCGACACGCTCCTTTGGCGAGAGCGGCAATTCTCCAGGTACAGGCAGTGCGGAGGAATGCGGGAGGGCGAGCGCCTCGCTCTGTCTCTCATCGCTGGAAAGGAGGGATCGTAGTGCCAGGAGAGCAGCTGACAGCAGGGGATTCCTCCTGGAGTTTGGGGAGAAAAAAAAAAAAAAAAGACAAAACAACTTAAAGGCTCCCAAAAGAGCAGGTGTCAAGCCTGGCAGGAGCGGAGCATTGGCAGCGGCGCAGCGGCGCTGGGAGCTCGCTGCAGCCGGTGGCACGGAGCTGGGAGCAGCCGTGCCGGCAGGGCAGGGGTAACCCGGGCTCCGGTTTGGGTTGGGGGGAGCAGCACCCCGCTCCCCCCGACAGCGCATCAGCAGCTGCCCCTCAGAGGGAACGGGGCTGGCTTGGGGTTGTTTTTTCCGCTCAGCGCAGCTGGAGCGGCCGGTGCTGCTTTCTCACGGTGGTTACGGGGCTGGTCCGGCCCCAGCGCCTCCAACCGCGGGGCTGGGCCTGGGCCAGGCTGGGGGCACGGATCCGTGCTGTGGCACAGGAGCGTGACCGATCAAAATGCTTTCTTAGGGACCATCCAGGCTGGGCCGTCAACGGAGAGCCTGCGGGGTGCACTGTGGGGTCTGAGGGAGGTCTGCTGGCTGTCCCCTGCCATCCTGCCCTGTCCGCGGGCAGCACGGGGGGGACTGTCCCCAAAGGAGCAGCCGTACGGGTCTCTTCTGTGTCCCTGCAGGTCAGAGTCTCCTGGAAAAGTGGCTGCGAGACATCCCTGCTCTCCAGCCCAGATCTCTGAGGAGTGCTAGGCTGGGCTCTGCATGAAGCATTGGAAAGCCAAGACTTAATTTGCAAAATCTGGAATGATTTGTTAACAGCAAAAGGTCTAATTAATATTAGAAAATGCTTAAACCACAGTCTGCTGCTGTCAGGGAAGAGCCCACCAGCATCCCCTGCGCCGCTCCGGCCCCGGAGACCCAGCTTGCCTCCCTGGGATCCGCACCTTCACGTTTTTCTGCCGGCACTCCTGAAACCTGGAAAAGCCGCTCCAGCAGCCAGAAAACTGTTAAACGAGCAGCTCCAGCCTGCTGGGTCAGCAAGCGCTTTCCTCCAGGAGCAAATCACTGAGCCGGTACCGTGGGGCAGGTGAAGGCAGCGCCCCGAGCCCAGCCTTGCCCAGGAGCACCGTTTACCAGGGGCGAGGGCTGTGCCCCACGTAGGGGGATGTTTTGCAGCATCTGATCAAGACTCTGGGGCTCCTCGTGAGAGCATTAGCTGCCGCCATGGCAGGGGGCGGTGAAAATAATCCACTTTTTTCTTCTTAACAAAATAGATTCCCTTTTAAAGGGGTGTTTTGCTCTTTTTTAGTATTTTCTGCTGTGGGGCAATGGGTCTGCCAAAGCACCACGTAACTGTGAACAGGAGTGGCAGGGACTACCAAGATGATGAGGGGATTGGAACATCTTTCTTATGAGGAGAGGCTCCGGGACTTGGGTCTTTTTAGTCTAGAAAAGAAGACTGAGGGGGGATCTTATCGATACTTATAAATACTTAAGGGGAGGGTTCCAGGGGGATGGGAACAGTCTTTTTTCAGTGGTGCCCAGTGACAGAACAAGAAGTAACAGGCACAAACTTGAGCACAGGAAGTTCCATCTTAACATGAGGAGGAACTTCTTTCCTTTGAGGGTGGCAGAGCACTGGCACAGCTGCCCAGAGAGGTGGAGGAGTCTCCCACACTGGAGCCATCCAAAACCCGCCTGGACGCCGTCCTGTGCCACTGCTGTAGGTGTCCCTGCTGTGGCGGGGGGTTGGACTGGATGATCTCCAGAGCTCTCTTCCAACCCTGACCATTCTGTGATTCTGTGTGATTTTGTGGACGTTTGGAGACCCTTCTGCCATGGGACGCCCTGGGGAGACTGTCATGAGTGTCCCAACTCTCCTGTCCTTCAGGCGCCACGTCCTCAAGCTGGACTAGGTTTGATAATACACAAAACAGGGCTAAGGCTTTCTCCTCCGACACCACAGGAGGACTCCAGGGCACTGGCATCCTTTCCCTGCTGCTTTTCCCTGCTGCTGACGTGCAGGAGTGCTGCCAATGCCACGCATTACCAGCGCCGGCTCTGCCCGGCTTCAGTCCTGCCCGGCAAGGCAGCCGGGGAGGTCCAGAGCGAGTCTTTTGTATTGCAGCTGCAAACAGCAAAATCCACTGTGTCTGACACTCCCGGGCCAGGCTGTGTTCGTGGCGTTGGTAGACCTGCCTGGTTTTGGTTTGCAAACTTTGCCGCGCATGTCCTCGGGTGCCCGGTGCTGTCCTGCCTCCCATCTGCTGGGGAGGCACGGCGAGCCACTTGGGAGATGCCTGCCACATCTCTTCTGGGGAGCTTTAAACACAAAGGGATAGGTGCATAAATAATGTGCGGATGGTGGAAAACCTCCCAGAAGCCGGGAACAGCCGCATGACAATTTGCAAGTCAGCGTGGTGCCGCGTTGCTCTCGTGTCGTCTCGGCGTGCCAGTTTTCGGCTCGCAGCCCCGCAGCTGAAGCTCGCACGTCGCGGCGCAGCCGACACTGTCGTTGCCGCAAAGCTGGCGACACGTGTTACCAAACAATCTTCTGTCTCGCCGTCCTTCCAGGCATCCGAGTGACATCTGTCCCCGGTGAGCAGGGACGTGCCGGCAGCTGCTGCGTCTAGGGTGGGCTCCTCCTGGGGGGCAGCTCCTGGGTGCCAACCTCTCCTCAGCACCGTTTGCAGGGCTGAGATCTTTGCTTTGATGAAGCCCCGTGGGCCAGACCGATTACGAGGGGAACACTGTCACCGGTCATTGCTTTTTTCCAGCAGAACCTAAGACGGCTCTGCATCTAGACTGGGCTGAAGTCACTGTTCCTCATGATTTACCTGAAAAGTCTCATTTTTTTCCTGTGCACGTCTGCTATCTCAGAGCTTCTCCAAGTTGCTCAGCATTTCATTTCTCCAGCCAAAGTGTTCTCTTGGTCAATAGTTGGTTCAAATGTTTGCTCATGACACCTTTGATGTAGAAATGGTGCCGTGTTTGCCAGGAACAAGCTGACCCATGGGCGAGGAGCACAGGAGCTCCGGGGAGGGTTTGCTCCTGTAGCTCTGCTCTTGGGAGCAAAGAGGCTCTTGTTCAGCACGTCCTGGGAAAGCGGCTCAGGCACCGTGTTAGTCGCTGGGAGATCTCTTCGCTCTGTGAAGGAGGTGCACAAACTAAAGGCGGTGGTGGCAGACTCACAAGGGCCCTTTCATCTCTGCAGCAAGTATTTTGCAACTTGAAGAACCTCATTGCAGAAATCTCTGGGGTTTGAGTTTGGAAATAGGGTCTCCATTGCAGCTTGGCTGCGTTTTAGAGTTCATTTGGGCAAGGCACGCGTCTCCAGTCCAGCGGCCATTGCCAAGTAGCTATCTATAGACAACCCTTCCCTCTAAACATATCTTACCAAAAAGCCTAATTTTTAAAGCAAAAGGAACCTGGAAAAGGTCTTTTATGCCTTTCCCTCTGCGTCTGATGGTTCACGACATGGTTCGTGCCAGCCTGCGGTCTCCACGGGCTGAGCCGTGGGTCGGCGTGGTGTGATACCTGCTGAGCCTGCAGGCTGGTGGAGATGGCCACAGCTTGCTTTAGGGTGCTGAACCTTTAGGGCCACCCTCGGCAGCTTGATGGGATGGCCTGGCCTGGCTACATCCCCCTTGCTGCTCTGAGCCATGCCGCTCAAGCCAGCCTGCTGCCTGTTATATCTATATTATATCTATATAGCTATAGATCTATATATAACGGGCCAGGTTGGATGAGGCTTTGAGCAACCTGGTCTAGTGGAAGGTGTCCCTGCCCATGGAAGGAGGGCTCTGGAACTAGATGATCGTTAAGGTCCCTTCCAACCCAACCCATTCTATGATTCTATGATTATATATATATATATATAAAAATAATGAACCTCCAGCAAAGTGCAGCCCACCCCCAGCTCAACCGGCGCAGCAGCCTGTTCAGTATGCAGCTCAGCAGAGCCTTTAACATTTCGCAGAACAGATGCCCACTGAGCATCTTGAAACAAATCCAAAGGTAGCGGTGACGGCTGCTGTCAGGGAAACAATAATCCCATGGCCTTGCCAGCATCAGCTGCACCGCAGCACCGGAGCTGAGCCACGTGCGACGGAGGCTTCTGCCGCCGCCTGCTTTGTCTGATGAAAGGAGCCCAGTCGGAGGCAGCCCGGGCAAGCAGAGGTGGAGATGTGGTGTCAGAGACCGTAATCTTCTCATCAGCCAAAATCTCCTTCCCCGCACAGCTGGCTGCGAGGAAGGAAATACCGTTTCTGTCTCCGTGCTGCGGGAAGCATCTGAGCACGGGCACAGTTGTCCTGACCCTGCTGCTGTGCACTGCTGGGGCGATTCCTGTGCCGCAGGGAGTAGGATGGGAAAGGCTTTGGGAGGATGGAGAGGTGATGGGGTGCTATTGGGGTTCACCATTCCCAAGCTGAGATTGTCTCACTGCTGCGAGCTCACGTCAGTCCTCCTAAAACCAGAGTAGGACCGGGCAGCTCTGGAGGCAGAAGAGGTGCAAGGAGCAGGAGGACCAGACATATCTTCTGGCGGGCTGGGCTCCTCTCCATCCACAGCAGCGCTGGGGACACATGGGAGTCCCCTGACACATGGGAGCCCTGCCCTGAGGCGTTTGCAGGCGAGCACAGAGATCAGAGGTGCCCAGGCAGTGGCAAGGGCAGTTGTCCCCATTTCACGCAAGAAGAGGTGGTGGTTCAGGAGGAGGATCACACAGGTATTGAACTGCCCTGGTTTCAGCTGGGAAAGAGTTAATTTACTTTCTAGTGATCACTGTGAAAGGAATGTCAATAATACCTATTGGGTTTAGTTGTTGCTAAATGATATTTACGCTATTCAAGGACTTTTTTTCAGCTTCCCATAGAAGAATAGACAGAACGATGGAATGCCCGGTGAAATATTCCATACCATAGATGTCACGCTCAGTATATACATGGGGGTTAGCCGAGGGGGGTGGGAACCCACAATCACTGCTCGGGACAGTGCCAATTCACCGGGTGGTGAGAGTGACCCGTGTCATTATCATTATCATTATTGTTATTATTATTTTTCCTTTTCTGTTATTGTTTCTATTAAACTGTCTTTATCTCAACCCACAAGGGTTTTTTTTTCTCCCTCTCCTCTCCATTTTTTTTCCCTCTTTTCCCCCTACATCCCCTTCTGGGGGGCGAAGGGCATTGTGAGCCAGCGGCTGCGTGGGTGTAGTTGCCAGCTGGGGCTACTTCCACAGCGTCCCTCCTGTCCCTGCGCTGGTGCAGTGGGTGCTCCCTGGGAGCACCTGGGAGCCATGGGCATGGCCAACTGGAAAGGAGGGTCAGCAGAAATGTGGTTTGGAAAGTGGTGTCATCTCATGGGGGGAGACCTTTGTTCCCCCCCCCCCCGAAATCCCTCCCAGTCACCCCAGTTGCCCCTGCCTGCTGGGGAGGAGGGACCCACACCGGGCAAAGCACTCAGAGGCTGCTGGGCGAGGAGCACCGTGGTCTGCAGCCCGCTGGAGGTGGCAGCCTGCGTAACGCAGCAGAAAAAGCCGGGGCAGTCGGAGGGGACGGAGCACGACACCGGCGGCTGGGCTGCCTGCAGGGGCTGGGTGGGCTTATCCGCCACCGGGCACAGGGACCCGCGTCAGGAGCCGCAGGGAGGAGAGCACAACCCTTGCCACAGGCCCTCGGTGCAGTGCCAGGTTTGGAAATGATGCTCTTAGCACTGTTTAATGGCAGCATGTGGGGGAGAGTCATTAAGCAAACGACAGCATCCTTTTAACTAGCCTCGCTGGCCCAGGAAATCCCCGCTGGCCTGGGAGGCAGCAAGTGCTTTGCTGTGCTGGATGTGCCGGCGCACACACCGTCCTGATGTGCTCGGCTGGTAGCAGATGGCGCAGGGCAGAGGGTAATGTGGCTGTCCTCGGTGGACGGCGGTCCCCCGGAGCGTGCTCCGTCCTGTCAGCGTGGGAAGTGACAGCAAGACCCTGATGCCGGGCTTATGGGAGAGAGGAGACAGAAAGAAAGAGACGGGGGGAAATTACAGAGCTCGTCCCAGCAGCTCACAATAATCACAATAATAATGCTGACCACCCGCCATGTCCCGCTGCCGACGGGGCTGGAGGGATCCATGCGAGAAGCAGCGAGGGCGTTTGTGGGGAGCATGGGGATGGAAGGTGAGCGGTGAGACGGGGGTCTCCCCTCCGTCTCCATGCCCAATCTGAAACAACTCTTCCTCCTGCCCTTGGCTGTGTGGGGAACATCTTGGAAAGCGACAGCTTGGGGACCGCGTCTCCTTCAAAAAAGCACATTTCGCAGTTGGCGGCGGCACTTCTCTGAGTGTGGGGCACGTCTCCACGGGCAGGTGTGAGCAGACCCTGCCCGTGCTTCTGGCAGGGCCGGGGAGGCAGGGGACGGCCACGCAGGGATGCTGGCGACGGCCGTGCAGGGATGCTGGTGCAGGCTGGCCATCAGCCTGCCTGGCTCCAGCTGCCACCCAGCTGAGCCAGCCGGGCACAGCGCCCAGCCTAACGAGCCTGCTCCATCGCCCAGCCTAACGAGCCTGCTCCATCGCCGGGCTCCAGCGCAGCACCCGCAGCGCCTCGGCACAGCTTGCGGGGCCGGGACAAGGTACTCCACGTGGCGCCGGGAGCTCAGGCTGCTGCCAGCTCCCGTGTTTCGTTATGGTACGGACATCCCCCAAAATCCCACTGCTGTAAGCAAAGCACAGAGCCTTCCCTGGCTGGAAACGGGATCTGAGGGCAGGCAACGCTGGGACCTGCGTGTCCCGCTCTGCCCGGGCCCCGTGCATGGGGGGACGGGAGCAGGGCAGAGACAAGACCCCGGTGACAGGCTCTGCCCTGGCAGTTTGCTTTGCAAACAGGCTCCAGAGAAATCGGCCGTGGCTGACGCCTCCCCAACAGACTCAAGGGCACACGGGGAAGGGAATGCAGTCCTTGCTCGTTGCGGGGAGAGATAAGGGGAGTGAGTCGTCCGGGAAAGTACAGAGCCCTTCAGCTTTCACAGCAGGAGACCTTGGTGCAGAGAAATCTCCTGCCCCCACCAAGGTCTGTCTCACGGACCCAACCGTCCCCTGGACCCGTCCCTGGGACTGTTCTCCCCGTCGTAGAGCTGGGGAAAATGCAAATGCGGCAGCTTTTTGTGTGCTTAAATCCTGAAGAGCAGCATGGGAACCGTATGTCATTGAACCAGGTCTGAATTCCCTCTCCTCTCCCTGTCTTCTCTGTATGAATAAGCAGCTCCTGATCTCCCTGCCGAAAGCTCGTGGCTCTCCGGTCCCCCAGTGCCACGTTTTAATTAATGTTCACTCTCCAGTCCTGTGTCACTCACACATGCCACAGTGATACCGGGCGCAGAAGGTAGTTTATCACAGCAGTCATGAATTCCTTTCAACCCCGAGCAGCCAAACACCCAGAGAGCCTGAGTTTAAAACTCTCCCACAACTTTAAAATATTCCAGACAGCCTTCAACATCCAGGAGAGTGCCAAGAGGCAGGCAGGCAAATACAGGAACAATTAATCATTCCCTGGCCGAATGGAGCAAGATGAGCTGCTCAGGATTTTGACGCGTGCCAGCTGAGCAGGGACACAGCTCTTTTGGGGAGCAACCCCAATTTCAGAACTGATTCCGATATTTCATTGCCCTGACACCATAAATCTCTGGGCGTTCGCTGCCTGTGCACACACAACACACAAACTCTGCGGCATGTCCAGAGGTGAGATGGAGACGGGGTTTTGTACTGCTGCGTAGCCGGTGGACATGTCCCAGGCTGTGGAGTGTGCCGGGAGCGCTGCAAAGCAGCACTGGGGGGGGCCAGAAGGGGCACTGGGAAGGAGGGGAGCAAGGCAGAGGTGGGGTTCAGCGATGTGAACAGTGGAGGTGCGTTCACCTCCGCTGGGTGAGTCCCCCGGAGGAGAGGGGAACCTCATCTCTGAAGGAGAGGACTGGGGAGAACTGGGGTGTACGTGGTCCTGGGGCGCAGTGGAGAGGCTTTTCCCTGGGCCACCCAACAAAGTCCCCAGGTCTTGACCCTTACCAGAGCCCACATGCTCCTTGCACAGCTTTCACCCAAACCAGAGGTTTAGCAGGTGCGGCTAGGTGCACCTGGCTCCCATCCACAGGGATGCTGTGGTCCAGGACCCCGGGCTGTCCTCGTTCCCCAAATATGGGACATGTGCCTGGACGGAGAGCGAGGCAAGCGAGCGTGGGAACTCCTGCAGCCCCAGCGGTGCCGGTTCAGCCTGCTTTGTTGGAAGCTGCTTTTTCCCCCGCTGCCAATCTCCGTCTCATCTCCACGTTTGAGCTTTCCAGCCAGCAGTGAAATGAGGTCTGCGAGCGACACCACAGCGGGGAGCGGGCCGGGTGTGTGGACACAATGGCAGCGCGTATCATTAAGGAGAGGATGGAGACTGACGCGCGAGGGGAGAGCTAAGGGCCCCCCTGGTGCTGCCATCAAGGCTCTGAAATGGAAATGCGCGGTCCCCGGGCCCCCCCCCTCGCCCACCGGTTGGCAAAGGCTCTATTAGCAGGATGTGAGTAATCATCTTAAGTAGCTATCAAAGTGCACCAGCTTGTTAAGCATTTAGCCAGGTTGTGCTGACATGACCTCTCTCCTCAATCTTCTCAGCCTCGGCGCGAGCGGCTAATTACCGGATCACACCTGCCACACGCCTTCTCCCCCTGCAGAAAGGACAGGTCGGATCCAACGTGTTGCTTAGGACAGTCATCTTCCCGATGTCGTCCCCCACCTTTTCTTATTAGTAGTAGCCACGAAGGAGCGGGGGGAAGCCCCCCTCGCGAGCAGTGGCATTAACAGCTGGAAGTCCCCAGAGCTGCTCCAGGGATGGCAGGGGCTGGTGGCTGTGGTCGGGGCACGCACACGGCGCTGGAGCTGCTAGGAAGGACCCACTGTGGGTTTTACAGGCTGCCGGAGGCGCATGTCTCATCGCTGGCGTGGGCGAGCAGGTGGGAGGAAGAAGAGGCTGGGGACTATGCGATGGGGGCTGAGCAGCCCCAGTGATGGCAGAGGTCCAGCAGGAGTCGTGTCCTGCTGGGACAGGACATAACAAGGTCTTTGTGACAGGTAATTGCCAGGAAGACGAGGAAGGGGCTGAGCTGGAGCCTGCTTGTCTCGTGGTCCATGTTGAGGGTGTGCTGGGGAACATACCCACCTGCAGCGATGGCTCCTGTTTTCATTGCTTCCGTGTTAAAGGACTTCTGGGTGCACAGCCGCCTTCTTCCCTTTTCCTCCACAGAAAAGCAATGGCTGCCTCCCCTCTGCATGTCCCCGGGAGCGGGCTGTTGTGTCAGGAAGGCTGACACCCCATCCCTGAGGTCTCTGCAGAGATGCTCATGACCGTCGTGCTGAGCGTGGCTCTCCCCGTGTGTCAGTAGAGGCAGCCGGGCTCAGCGCCTGCCCGGGGCATCGCCCGAGTGTCGCATCTGCACGGCAGGAAAGGCAGAGGAGAAGTAAGGGGACAGCCTCTGATGGAGCCCGTTTTGCTTTTCAGGAGACACGGCAGCGTACAAAGACGGCGTTTACTGGATCAAGGGCCGCACCTCGGTGGACATCATCAAAAACGGGGGGTTCAAAATCAGTGCTCTGGAGGTGGAGCGTCATCTGCTCGCGCACCCGCACATCACAGGTACGCTGCTCTTCCCCAGTCCCCGCGCCATCCCATGGCGCCGGCACCCCGTGGCGCGCCGTGCCGAGGAGGGGCGGCGTGTCGGAGCCCGGCTGGAGCGAGAGCCCTGGCTCAGCGGGTGCAGACGTGAGGCTGCCCGAGGGCTCGTGCCTGGAGGCTGTTTCCCAGCGTTCCCATTAGCGAGGTTGGGTCCGAGCGGAGAGCAGGCTGCGTTTAGAGCGTGCCGTTACTTGTCTCTCGGGGCTGAAGCCGTGAAGCCTGCGGCCAGGTGCCGAGTCAGCAGCCGCTCTCATCTGATTTTGAAAATGAGACTATAATTAAATCTGTCCTGCCCTTGTGCGTGACCCTGTGCGAGGGGATGGAAGTGGTGCCCCTGGCTCCACACCACTCTGTACATCGTCTTCCTCCCCGTTCAATCGAAATTGCTGAAACCATGGGCCTTCCTGCATTTTCCGTGGTGAAAAGCTCTGTTCTTGGAAACTGTGTCAGCACAAAAGTCCCCGATGTTTTCCTGTACCAGCACCCCACGGCATCTTCCTCCACGCTCCTCTTCCCTGCACACCGCTGCTGCTGGCACCTGCCAGCGGTGCTGAGCCCTCTCCTGCCCCATCCTCTGGCCCCAGAAATCGCTCCGGGTTTCTCAGGCCGTCTTCTGCTCTCTCTCTCTGCAGACGTGGCTGTGATCGGGCCTCCGGACATGGTCTGGGGCCAGCGGGTCAGTGCTGTCGTGCAGCTGCACAAGGGTAAGATGCTCTCCGTGAAAGACCTGAAGGAATGGGCCAGGTAAGGTGCCACAGGGCAGTGCGCGGTGAGCGGCGCGTCATGGCAGGGCTGGTATGGACAGCAGGCAGGCTCAAAGCCTGCGGCATCCTCCTTAGGGATGTGTCAGAGGAGGGCTGAAGGGGCGGCTGGCAGCAACATTGTCCCTCAGGCTCTGGGGATGGAGAAAAGACCACAGCTCCAACCAGGATGTCACCAAGCAGCCGAGATAATGGAAATAAATGGGCCTCTCACCCCAAAAGTGCCTTTGACAAATGACCCGTGTGGTGCGGCCAAGCGGCTCAACCCCCCGGGGCAGGAGGTCCCCGCAGCCAGCGGTGCTGCCGGCAGCCCCGAGCTCAGCCGCTGGCGGAAAGCACAGCACGGAGCAGGGGAAGCGCCGTGTTTTCTCAGCAGTGAGAAAATTTGCTCAGCTTTTACCCTGACGCTGCTGCAATCGCTCCTTGCTTGCCTTTCTACCCGCGGTAAGCCAGCCCAGCCCCGTCCCCAGTTAGTCCCAGAGACCTCTCCCATGGGGTTTGGAGGTGGTGGTGGTGGCGTGGACACCAGAGCTCATGGGCCTTGCACGGTGTCACCGCAGTACCGGTGAGCGTGGCACACAGCAGCCACCTGCCATCCTGCAAGGTTTCGGCGTGGAAACCTGCACCTCCTCATTCAAATCGGTCAGAGAGCGGCCAGCGCCGAGGTTTCGGGCATCAGCCATGGGAGCATAAGCAGGCGGGAGCCAGGAAGCAGAATCACCAGGTTTAATCACTAATATTCCATTAGCAAAACATTTAATAGCAGATTCTTTCTTTTCCTGGCAACTCCCTCCTTCAGGCTGCGGATATTTTTGGCGAGGCTGGCGCTATTTTGTAAGCGGCAGGAGCACTTGTTTCATCAGGGGCTGCGCAGCAGCCAATTAAAGATTTCCCCTGGATCTGCAAAAATCACAGTTGGGGGACTGCGATTTAGCAAATGCAAGGAAGATGCTGGCTGGCCGGCTGCTGCTCTGATTAAACAGTTACGTAGCGGGGGGAAGAGAAGCAAACAAAGAAACCAAACCCGCAAGGGTGGCTGCTGGGGCAGAGGGGCCAGGACCTTGCCAGGGTGTCCCTCCTGCTGCTGTGCACAGGTTAACCCTCTGGCTGCCGGTCGTCTGGGACTCCTGCTCCTCCCAGCGCAGCCCATGGCCGCCAGCAGCTTTTGCTTGGTTGTCCCGATGTCCTCATGCGAGCTGAGATGCCCCTTCCCGGCCAGACTCTGCCTGTCCTGGTCGGTACAGGGTCTGGTGCTCTGGGGTTCTCCATCCCAGAGATGGCCTCGGCATGGGGCGGGAGTGATGGAGAGCAGGGCAGGGAGATCTTCACCATACTGTGTGGTGGCTGCTCATCCCTAAGCCTCCTGGCAGGAACATTGGTGTCCCCAGCAGATCCCTTTGTCTGCCACCCACGGCTGTGCTTTGCAAGTCACCCGGGGGCTGCTCTGGGGCTCCCTGGCGCAGGGCACGGGGCTGCGCTCAGCCCCCCGTGCGCTCCCCTGCCTCCCCCCCCCCATCCCAGGGCGTCCCCCTTGTCCCTGCACGTCTCTTCCCACCGCCGTCCCCAGCTCTGTGGGCAGACACGATGCTGTTCCGCCCGCACAGAAACAGAAGCCCCCGGAGGGTCGGAGAGGCCACCCGGGCTCCTCCGGGGCTGCTGCTCCCTGCCCAGCGCTGGCTCCAGGCTCCCCCCGCCTGCCTCTCCCTCTCGCCCTGTCTCTCCCCTTTATTTTTTATGTCACTTACGTTCGTTTGGCCCTTTTTCTCGCGCACCCTGGCAGGAGACACATGTCCCTCTTCAGAGTGATTCATTTTGCGGCTTTCGCCTCCAATCCCGCTTCCCGGCGACAGGCGCCATCCCGAGTTAGAGGCGTCCATATGGCAGGGGGTGCTGGTGGCAGGCGGGGGGGAGGAGGGCCAGGCGATGGTTGAAGGGCTCAGCAGACTTGGCATCTCGCGTCAGAGTCCGTGCCAGGACGCTGCCGGAGCTGGGCACGGCCCCAGGTTGGTGACACACGGGCAGCAGAAGGCAGGAGAGCCCCCCCTCCGCGCTCTGCAAAGGGCACGGGGGACGATGCTCAGCGCTCAGACCCCCTCCCGCAGCGGGAAGACCCCCCCGCAGGCTGGAGCGCGTGGCTACGAGTCACTGGCAAGTCACCGGCACGCACCCGGGGAGGTGGCCCACCTGTGGTCCTTGGGGACTCGCACCAGGACACGTGGGGGGGTCCAGCATCCATCACACCACTGCACTCTCTTCCCCTCCTAACGAGGGGGATCGATGAGTCCGCATCAGGGACCGCAGTACCGGTGAGCGTGGCAACACAGCAGCCGCCTGCCATCCTGCAAGGTTTCGGCGTGGAAACCTGCACCTCCTCGTTCAAATCGGTCAGAGAGCGGCCAGCGCCGAGGTTTTGGGCATCAGCCATGGGAGCGTAAGCAGGCGGGAGCCAGGAAGCAGAATCATCAGGCCCTGTAGGATGGAGGGGGTGGAAGCGAGGGTCTGTTGGCCATAATGGACTCTGCTTCTGCGTTGCAGGGAGACCATGGCACCGTACACCATCCCGACCGAGCTGATTGTGGTGGAGGAGATCCCACGCAACCAGATGGGAAAAGTCAACAAGAAGGAGCTTCTGCAGCGCTTTTACCCAGCCTAGAGCACGGCCTCGGGCCAGGACCGAGGAGCCTTGGGGGGGGGTTGGTCCTCTGCTGCATCCGTTCTCTCTCTACAACGGCACTGACGAGGTACCAGCGGTGATTAGCGGTGGCAGGTCTGAGTTCACTGCAGTCTGGTCCATGAATAAAGTCCAATAAAAGCAGGATTCATCCCACACGGTCTCCTCTTTGGCTGAACTGAGCCGGAGCTGCAGGGCCACCGCCTTCCTTGAACAGAAGCTGTTTGCAGGAGGCTCAGGGCAGCCCGGGGTCTACAAGGGAAGCATGGGATGAACGCTGGGGGGTCCTGGACCAGGAGTGCCCCCCATGCCAGAGCTGGCAGCAGGCACGTGCTGGCCAAAGTTGCTCTGTTTAGCCCCCATATGGGCGGTGGGAGGCAGGTGGAAAGCAGATGCAGACACCTCCACCTCGCAGCAGCTGCTCCAGGGCAGACAAGCCCCATGGTGCTGACCCACCAGAGCTGCTCTGCCTGGGTGGGGAGGGCTGTCCAGGCCCCCCACCTTGCCTTCATCTGCCTCTCTTGTTGCTCATCCCTGTTCCTGTTATAGCTCTGCCTCAGGCCACGTGCAACTCATCGCCAGGTGAAATTTCTCTTTAGATTAACCCCCCCGTCTTCAGCCAGCTGCGGTGATGCCCGGTAATTTTGCCGCCTCTCTGGCCTTTCCCACGGACTCAGCATCTTTCCCCATAGTTTGGTTTATGGAGAGGGAGAGTCTGAGAGGAGAGAGCGAGTGGATCCCCTCACCGGTGGGATCCAAGTCGCCGTGGGATGCCCCATAACCTGCTGTGAACCTGCTCCACCGAGCGCCGCCACCCATTTCCCGGCAGAAGTAAAGAATAACTAGAAAATCACAAATAAATACTGGCTGCGCTTACCAACCCGGTGCATCTCCCCCACCCAGGTGCTCCCGCGCCAGCCAGGCCCTGGCACGGAGCGATGTCGGGGGTGCCGATGGGCACACGGTTCGGCATGGGGTGGGGGGAGATGCAGTGTGAATTACATTGCATGTGCCTGTGTGTGTGTGCGAGCGTGTGTGCATGTGTGTGTGTGTGTGTGTGTGTGTGCACTGACACCGGCACCCATGTCTGAAGGTCATCAGTTTCCTGGAGGACAGGCAGTATCGATAAACTCTACCTGTATAAACCGATTTTTGTCCCTGTTTGGCTTCATGTGTGAGCTGCCGGCCACGCGGCAGTGGGCGATGGGGATCAATAATGCCGGGGGGGGGATGGCGGTCGTGCCCAGGAGCTCCCCGCCCAGTGGGTCCATCCCCGGTGTGGGGACAGTGCACTGGGGAGGCAGCACGGCGGTGGGATGCTCCGCTGGTCCTGTCCGGTGCCCGGGGAGTGATAGGGGGACCCAGATTTCCCTGCCAGACAGTGGGACCCTGGGAGCAGCAGGGGTGGAAAGAGGAATTTCATCAAATACCTCATCAAAAATAAAAGAAGGAATTACATCAAATACCTTTGTTAGGGTCAGTGGAGCCCCGAACATCTGGAAGGACTATTAGTGAACACAGAGGGGACATGTAGGGGACAGCTGGCAGACACGTGGCCCTGGGCAGAAAGAGCAGGGATGGGATGGGGACAAGAAGGGATGGGAAAGGGGATATGGATGGGGACGGTTCCACCGCTGCAGCCCCTCCATCCCACCCCACCCTGCCTGCACCGACAGGTCCAGCCGTGCGCCCGCTCTGTCTGTCCCTGCACCCTGCCCACGGCAGCAGCGCCCAGGGCAGTGCCAGCACCTGGAATTTCGGTACTTCAAGCCCAGAAGAGGTTGGGACGAGGCCTTCCAGAGGCACCAGGGACACACAGAGCTCACCCAGCCACCCCTCACCACCCCACACCAGGCGGGCACAGCGCTCCGGCACACAGGCGCACCGGCATGGCACACGGCTTGCCCCCTCGCCGCGGCGTGCGGAGCCGAGCACCGGCGGCTCTCACCGGTCTGCAGGAGGGACTGAGCAGATCCTTTGTTAAAACATCAACGATGCAGTAAATTTTTTAACTTACCAAATAGATCAATATCAAATTATCATGTCTCACATTCATAACTCTTAAGCAAGCAACAATGGAGAGAGACAAGGTCACTGGAGAATAAATAGCAGCAAAAGCTCTTAATGATCTATCATTCTCGACAACCCCAGGCACCCAGCACCAGCCCAGTGACAAGATCATTAATAAAACTCTGCAGGAACGCTATCGATTGCTTTGATGGATGATCACAGGTAGCAAATACTGTAAAACACCTGGTTGTCACATACTAAAATGAGTAGCTTGACTCACACCTCGGCACGGGGACCCGGCTGTGACTCTGCCGGGTTTTCTCCTCGGTGGTGGCTTTCGCAGGGAGGGTGGTCGGTGGCACAGCCTTGGGGTGCCGGTCGCCGCAGCTGCTGCCAGGTTTGGGGCTGCCATCCATGCTGGACCTCCACGGCTCCCACCTCCAACTCCCCCACCACTGTTCAGCCTGATAGATGGGAACTGTTAATTGAAATCCTCATTAAAGCACCTGGTATCGGTGGCCCAAAGCCCAGGCCAAGAGCTGAGCCGGCTGGAGATGGGTTTTGGTGAGCCGGTGCCGCTGGATGAACTTGGAGACCTGCTCCACCCCCCTCACCGCTGGATGCAGCCCCGGGACATGAGCACAGCCTGGACCTCGGGGATGGATGGGGGTCCCCAAGACCACGGGCTCTGCTCCCCCACATTGTATCTGGGGTGCAGAGGGGCTGTGCACATCCCCCCCACCCCGCGGCTCCAGGCACTTCACTTGCGAGCCACGTCTGCATCGACGGTCTGATCATATGTACACAACCATTCAATTACCCCGTAATGGCTACAGGCTATTAAGCCATCAATCTCCTTCATTAAGGCCTGCCAGGCCCGTCCCCGGCATCGCGCAATAAAACCATTAAAACAACAACAACAACAACCCAAAGTAGCATCTTTAACGCGTTGGCTGTAACGCCGCCACCGACGCCGACCATCCCGCAGTGTCTCCCACCCCGCTGCAGCGTCCCCCTGGCCGCAGCCCACCCTGGGGCACCCGGGGACCCGCTCACCCCCAGTAAGGTATCGTCCTTGCGGGGGTGTCCCCGGGGAGCTGGGGGTGCCCTCACCTCTGTGCTCCCAAGAGCTCGCCCCTGCCCCGGGCTCAGCGGGCGGCTCGGCACACCAGGACCTGCTCTTGCGCTTTATGGCTGACATTATCTTTTATTGCTATATATTAAAAAAAAAATAAAAAATGAAGCTCCAGTGGCTTTATGGCTGCTGCGCCGGCATTTGGCACCTCGCTGCTCGGCTCTGCGCGCCCGGCTGCTCGCTGTCTCCGTCACTGGGCATGGCGGGGATGGGGCACTGCCCAGACCCCCCCCAGTCCCTGCACTGGGGCCACGAGCGGTCCCACCGCACGCACATTAGGGACGTGACTGGTTCTAACACCCACGCTGGGGGCACAACTGCTCCCAACACCCGCAGCTCGTGCACTGACCTGGGCAGATCGGAGAGTGTCAGCTGGGGGGGTGGTGACCTGCCCCCTCCAAAATAGGGTGACCCTTTTTCCGACTCGGCACGGCAAGGGGAGGGTCACTGGCCTGGGCTGGCACTGTTTGGACCCAGCATCTGTGGGACCCCAAATCCCGGTGGAAGCCCCGATTTGCAGGAGAAGAGGGGCAGGGGGCAGCGGCGCAGGGCTGGAAGTAATGGGGGGATCGGGGCTCCTGCTGCCATGCCACATCCAGAGCCGTGCCACATCCAGAGCCGTGCCGCAGGCACCAGGCAGCTCCTGTAGCCGACAGCACCGGCACCACAGCCTGGGACTGGCACCTTGTCAGAGCCCGTCACATCTGCCACCCCCGCGCCCCCATGCCACGGTGCCAGTGGCAGGGAACATCTGCTCGGCCGCCCCGCTGCCACGGTGCGTTAGGGTGAGGGGCAGCCGCCAGGACCCCCGGCCAGCGCTGCCGGGGCTGTTCCTCGCCACGACACTGATGCAGGGTGGCAGGGCGAGCGGGGCGGATGGATGGGATTGGACAGACAGACGGGCAAGCGAGCGCCGCTGCCCACACCAGGGCCCAGCCACGCCGCGGGTCACCAGTGCCCGACGCTCATGGCACAGCTCCATGTCTCCTCCCGCTGTCCCTGGGGACACCGACACCCCTGCCACCACCGCTCAGCTTCTGGGGACGGACAGAAGACATCCTGCATCCTACGTCCTGTGTCCCTTTGTCCCTTTTCCCATGCCTTGTGTCCTACCCTTGCGTCGGTGCCCCACGCCTTGAACCACGCTCCAAACCCCAACCGATGCCCCGCAGCGGGGTGGCACCAAGGGCACTTTTTCCCAAGAAGGGGAGCGGTGGTGGCCGGGCAGGGGTGCCCACAGCAGCCGAGCGGGGACATGGTGATGCCCACCCGTGTCACCAAAACGCCGCGCATTCCCTAGCCAGGGCCAGGGCTTGGTTTCCCGGGGGGGCGAGGAGCCTTACAGCCCCCCCCCCCCCCGTCTCCGCCCTCTCCGGGGGGTGGCGGATTTCCACCCGGAGTGCCACCGGGACCCCCGGGGACCCCGCGCCGGCGGGCGGAGGGCGCTCCCCGCTGCGGCACCCCGGGCGGCGGGGACCGCCGGTGTCGGGGCTGGTGGCCGGGACGATGCTGCCACCTGGTGCCGCGGTTTTGCGGCGCCGCCGAAACCGGCACCGGGGGTCGGGGGGCGCAGCACCGGGACCGGCAGCGGGGGTCGGGGAGAAGTACCGGGACCGCCCCCCGGGGGTCGGGGGGGGGGGGGGGGGATGCACAGGGACCGGCGCAGGTGGTCGGGGGCAGCACCGGGAGCGGCAGCAGGGGTCGGGGGGCAGAGCCGGGACCGGCACCGGGAACCGGGGCAGGGGGGGCCTTGCCGGGGCTCCGGGAGCAGCCCGAGGCCGCTCCGCTCCGTGGGAACCCGCCGGGGCCGGGACACCGCGGGACGCTGCTGTCCCCCTCCCGAGCCCGCCCCGGCCCTGGCCCCGCCGCCAGCGCAGGCGGCACCGGCACCGGCACCGGGCGCGGCCGGGGGTCCCGGGGCGGGCTCGCCTGGATGGGGGGGCGAGGCGGAACGGGGCGGGCAGAACCGGTCCCGCTTGCCAGCGCCGGTGCCGGTGCCGGACCAGCCGTGGCGGGGACAGCGGGGCCGGGTCCCTCCTTCCCCGCCCGCCCCGTCGCGGCATCCCCGGGGCGCGCCCGCCGACAGCTGCCGCGTTCCCGCCCGCTTTACCCCGGGGGCCGCGCACCCCCGGTCCCCCCCCCAGCCCCGGGCAGAGGGGACACCCCCCCCCCCCCCCCCCCCCCGAGCCCCTCCGCATCCCCCATTACCCGGCCCGGCTCCCCCCGCCCCCCCCCGTCGGGCCCCCGTCGGGCCCCCGGCGGGCAGGGGCTGCAGGCTCCCGGCCGGGGGGGCGGCAGGGACAGCTGCCCGGCCTGGGGGGGGCCCCGGCCCCGCTCGGCAGCACATGTGCTGTCACTCAGCCAGCCCCGCGGTTATTTTAGCTCGGGGCTGGCGAGCGGCTCGGGGCTGGCGGCCGGACTGCGCCCCGCTCCGCCATGGGCCCCCCGCTCCTCCTCGCCTGCCTGCTCGCCCCCCTCTGCGCTCGGGTAAGGGGTGCGGGGAGATGGGGAAGGGGTGGGGATGGGGATGGAGATGGGAATGGGGATGGGGACCCCCCCCCAGCTCCGTAGTCTGGGAGGGCCGGCCGGGATGGGGAGCCTGGATGCGGTGCCGGGGGGGGCAGCTGGACCCCAAACGCTGTGGAGGCACATCCCTGGGCGTAGCAGGGATGGGGATGGGGGTGATGGGGGCTCGGTGCCCCTCTTGGGGCATTTCCCACCCCACAGATGGTGGCAGCAGGGGGGAAGCCTGCGACTCCGGCACACTGCCTGCGTTTGTGAACTGGGGGATGGGATTTGAGGGAGGGTTAGGTGCTCAGAAACACCCTGCTCCCCCCTTTCCCACCCCAACTGTGGTCCCAGCCCCTCCTGCACCCCCCTGTCCATTCATGTCCCCCCAGAGCCCGTCACCGCAGTCTCAGGCCTGAGCCACATGGGGCCGTTGGGGTTCTGGCCTGGACCCCATGGCTGGGTGCCCAGGGCAGGGGAAGGAAAAGGGACATGCAGGGCAGCCCCCCCCCGCAACAGCGGGGCCCCCATCGCCCCCCACAACCCCCCCCCATCTGCCCTGAGCTCCAGCGGCCTCCCAGGGAAGGGGCGGGGGGGGGGAGGGTGGTCTCTCCTGGAGGAGGCAGAGGGACAGCTGGAGGGAGCGAGCGGCGCCCATCACAGCCTCAAAACAAGCGCCTTGTCCTCCCCACCTCGCGGGGCTGGCACGCAGCCCACCCCACATCCCCCTGCACAGCCCCACACCACCCCCGGGGACCCCCAGCACAGCCACCCCCGTGTGCTGCTCCCCCACCCCAAACAGGGCACCCATGGGGGGGGGCCGGGGGCACCCCAGGGCGCCCCGGCACTGAGCGGTGTGGGCAGGACGGGTGCAGACGCGGGTGGGTGCAGATGTGGGTGCAAGGCCTGGTGCTGCCCAGATGTGCCCCCTCCCCGGGGAGGGGACAGCGCATGTCCCCGGGGCCCAGGACGAGGGTGAGCCCTGATGGAACGTGGCATGGAGCTGGCGGGGGGGTGATGTGGGCTGCATGCACAGCTCCCGGCCCCCCTCCCAAGCCCCGTCTCCCAGCCCCCACACCTGCTCCCCACAGCTCCAGACCCCCATCCCACGCGCCCAGTTCCCTGACCCCCCCCCAAGCCCAGTCCCTTACAGCCCCCAAACCCATCCTAGCCCCCACAGCTCCCTGACCCTCATTACAGCACCCCCCCCCATGACTCCTGCTTCCCCAGTCCCTGTTCCTAAATCCCCCCCAGCCCCCAGTTCCATCCCAGCCCCCCTGGTTCCCTATCCCCACCAGCGCCCCGGCTCTGTGCTCCGGCCGGGCCACCCGTGCTGCCCAAACCCAGCCCTGACCCTTCTGCCCTCATTGCCACATCCATGTGGTGACGGTGACATGGGCTGGGGCCACGCCAGGCGCTGCCAGCCCAGGGTAACCCCTTCGTCCCCACCGCAGGGGTTCCGGTGGGCACAGCCCAGCCATGGGGCGATGCCCAGGGGATGACCGGGGTTGTTTGCGGGGCACCCCTTCCCGGCAAGCCCGGCGGGACACCCGTCACCATCACACCAGGATGTCAGGGGACCGCCGTCACAAAGCTCCTGGGGGAGCTGGGTGGCCTCTCTGCTCCCCCAGACCCAACCCCATCAGGGGGTGCCAGCGCCCTGCACCCCAGCACCGTGCACCCCGTCACTGTGCATCCCATCACTGTGCACCCCGTCACCGTGCGCCCAGCCCAGGTGCAAGGCATTGCACCCCACTCCAGAGGTTTCGGGGTCACTGGCAGCACCGTGTCCCCCCCACAGGGTGCCGGCCCAGCCCAGCCCAGCGCCGCGGCCCCAGGCAGCCCCCAGACCTGGCGGCAGCACGAGGGTCTGCGGCGGGTGAAGAGGGCCTGGGTGATCCCCCCCATCAGCGTCTCGGAGAACCACAAGCGCATCCCCCACCTCCTGGTGCAGGTAGGCAGGGACACCCCCCTCTTCCAGGCAGAGGGGTGGGGGGGGGGCCCTGGACAGGGTGGTTGCACCCCGGGAGGGGGTAATGGCATGGGGGGAGACTCAGGGCAGAGGGGAACCCCAGGCAGGGGACAGCCCCCCCCAGCCCCGGGACCGCCAGCCCTGCTCTCCCTGGGGCAGATCAAGTCGGACAAGCAGCAGCCCGGGGGGGTGATCTACAGCATCAAGGGGCCGGGGGTGGACGAGGAGCCCCTGGGCATCTTCTCCATCGACAAGTTCAGCGGGAAGGTCTTCCTCAACGCCATGCTGGACCGGGAAGAGAACGACCGCTTCCGGGTAAGGATGCTGCCCAGGCACCCACAGCCCCCCCTCCTCAGCCCCCCCCAATTTGGGCTCCGACTCACCCGCTCTGTGCCTGCAGCTGAAAGCCTTCGCGCTGGACCTGGGCGGCATGACGCTGGAGGACCCCACCGATCTGGAGATCATCGTGGTGGACCAGAACGACAACCGGCCACTCTTCCAGCAGGACGTCTTCACGGGGCGCGTGGTGGAGGGGGCTGAGCCAGGTGGGTCCAGCTGCGGGGGGGCCGAGGCTGGGGTGGCTGAGCCAGCCCCCCACGCTGGCACCCACCAGGGCACTCCTGCGGCCGCAGGGACCTGCGTGATGACAGCGGACGCCACCGATGCCGACGACCCTGACACAGACAACGCGGCACTGCGGTACTCCATCCTGGAGCAGGGTGCTGCCAGCATGTTCAGCATCAACGCCACCACCGGCGAGATCTGCACCGCGCGGCCCGGCCTTGACCGTGAGGTAGTGGGCATGGGGTGCATGGGCGGCACCGGGACCGGGGGCAACCAGAGACCCCAACTGGTGAAAGCACAGCTCCAGCCATAAGCAGACCCAGGCGTGGGGACAGGGTGGGTGGCCACCAGCTGGGGGACCTCTGGGCTCCTATGGGGTGCTGGAGGGGCTCAGCACTGACCCCCACCTCCTTCCCTGCAGACCATGGGGGTGTACAACCTGACGGTGCAGGCCGCTGACATGTCTGGGGACGGGCTCACCACCACCGCCACGGCCGTCATCTACCTGGACGACATCAACGACAACCCTCCCGAGTTCACCAAGGAGGAGGTAGCGGCCGGGGTGGGATGGGGAGGATGTGCAGGGGTCAGCGGGGTGAAAGCCAGCCCCCGCCACGGGCAGCAGCATCCCAGGGGGCAGACAGCAGCCCCGCGTCCCTCTCCCCCAGTTCTCCATGGAGGTGGAGGAGCAGGCGGCCGGCGTGGACGTGGGCAAGGTCTTCGTGCACGACAAGGACCTGGCGGGCTCCCCCAACTGGCTGGCCAAATTCACCATCCTGGAGGGCGACCCTGAGGGTGCCTTCGCCATCCGCACCGACCCCTACACCAACGACGGCGTGCTCTCTGTGGCCAAGGTGGGCGCAGGGCACCCAGCGGACCCCAGGGGGGGGTCCCATGGCTCGGGCTGACCCATGGCTCCTCTCGACAGCCACTTGACCACGAGGTGCGGGACCGCTTCGAGCTGACGGTGTCGGTGCAGAATGAGCAGCCGCTGGAGCCCACGGCCCCCGCAAGCCCCCGGGCGCTGGCCACCGTGCGGGTGCGGGTGCGGGACGTCAACGAGGCACCCATCTTCCGCGAGAACCCGCGGCGGGTCACCGTGCTGGAGGGGGCCCCCCCGGGCACCCCCGTCACCACCTACACTGCCAGCGACCCCGACACGCGCCAGCTCCAGACCCTCACGTGAGTCCCAGGCCACGCATTACGGCACCCGCTCCGCTTGCGTCACCTCCCGGCACCCGCCGCGTTCGGGCTCCCACATTCGCAGCCCATGGTGGGTGTTTTTTGGCGGGGGGGGTGACGGTGCACTCCGTCCCTGTGCCCACAGCTACGCGCTGCTCTACGACCCGGCGGACTGGCTGCAGCTGGACCCCCACGCCGGCACCGTCCGCACCAAGCGGGAGCTGCTGCATCCCTCCGCCTTCCTGCAGGGCGGCTGGTACATCGCCCTGGTCCTCGCCCGCGATGATGGTGAGCGTCCCCCCCACCCCTGCTGCGTCCCCCCAACACCCCTCCATCCCCTCCTGACCCCTCCGCTCTGTGCCCCCCCAGCCGAGCCCCCGCTCTCCGCCACCGGCACCCTCTCCATCGAGATCCTGGAGGTGAACGACCACGCACCCCTGCTGCAGCCGCCGGCCGGGGTGGTCTGCGGGCGGCCGGGCCGTGGGGGAAGCCTTCTCCTGGGGGCCACGGATGACGACCGACCCCCCCACGGTGCCCCCTTCCACTTCCAGCTCAGCCCCCAGCACCCCCAGCTTGCCCGCAACTGGAGCATCAGCCGCTTCAATGGTGAGAGCTGGCAGGGAGGGGGGCTGCTGCATAGGGGGGTCAGGGGACCCCCCACTCACCCCACGCACCCCTCCTGCAGTGAGCCACGCAGTGCTGGCAGTGCTGGTGGAGCTGCCCGAGGGGCCCTACTCGCTCCCGCTGCTGCTCCGGGACTCGGGGACCCCCCCGCAGGAGCGGCAGCAGCTGCTGAACATCTCGGTGTGCCACTGCGGACGGGACGGCATCTGTGAGGACGGTGTCCTGGCCGCCGCCACCACTGGGGCCGGCATCACCCTCGAGGCCCTCATCATCATCCTCGGCAGCAGCATCCTCCTCCTTGGTGAGTGACACCCCCGACCATCCTCATCCCCATCCCTCCCGGCCCCTCCATCCTGCCCCGACCCGGCACCCCAGCCCCGTGCCCTACCATGCAGTACTGATCCTGGCCACCCATCCCGAACCCCACCAGCACACCGTCACCTTGTCCCCCACCCCATCCATCACCCCATCCTGATCCAGGACACCCCATCCTCTCCCTACCCATGTCCCCCATCACCCCATCCTAGTCCTGGCCACCCCATCCAGATCCTACTCATGACCCTCAACACCACACACCTCCCCAGCACCCCCTTCTGACCCCTACACCCCCCCCCCAACCACTTTCCTTGTCAGCCCATCCCACCCCATCACCGTCCCCCATCATTCCCCCCCCCGGATCCCCACTTGCATCCCGGTCCCACTCTCCCAACCCCACCAACTGCATCCCAACCCAACCAGCGCCCAAATTGCCGCCTGCCCCACTGTGCCCAGCGCCCCCACCCCCGCGTACCCCACACCCCCGTACCCCACCCCGTGCCCACCCGCCCTCTGCCCGCAGTGCTGGCGGGGCTGGGGGCGGCGCGGGTGCGTGGGCGCCGGCGGGCTCTGCGCAAGGGGCTGCTGCAGCGCTCGCGGGACGACATGCGCGACAACATCCTCAACTACGACGAGCAGGGTGGGGGCGAGGAGGACCAGGTGAGCAGGACCCGGGGAGAGGGGTGCCGGGGCTGGGAGGGGCAGGGGGGGATGTCCATCCCGGCCCCGCACCCCTGACCCCCTCCTGTCCCCGCAGGACGCCTACGACATCAACCAGCTCCGGCACCCCGAGCTCTTCCCACCCCGGGCCAAGCCGCCGGTGCGCAGGGACGCCCCGCTCAGCTCCGCCGCCCCCCCCGGCCTCCCGCAAGCTGCCCAGCGGCCCCTCCGACATCGAGGACTTCATCAACGAGGTGGGGACGGGGCCCGGCAACCCCCACCTTGCCCCCGGTGCCCCCATCTCCCCTGGGGCTGACAGTGCCCCCCCCCTGTCCCCACAGGGGCTGGAGGCGGCCGACAGCGACCCCAGCGTGCCCCCCTACGACACGGCCCTCATCTACGACTACGAGGGCTCGGGCTCCGTCGCCAGCCCGCTCAGCTCCATCGTCTCCAGCCTGACGGACGAGGACCAGGACTACGACTACCTGAGCGAGTGGGGACCGCGATTCCGGCGCCTGGCCGACCTCTACGGGCAATAGCGGGGATGGGGGGGGGGGGCAGCGGGGGTCTTGCACACGCGTGTGCACGAGGTGCCCAGATGCAGCGGCGTGGCGTACGGACGCGCACACGATGCCCGGCTGCAGGGGCTGCGCACACGCGTGTGCACCAGGTACCCAGATGCGGGGGGGCTCCGCAGGCGCGTGTGCACGCCAAAAGAGGCCTCAGCGCCGGGGGGGGTTTGCACGCCTGCACACCCCCGCGGACCCCGCACCCCCCCAAACCGCAGGAAGGCACAGACGGAGCACATGGGCAGCCCTGGGGTGGGGGGGACGCCCCGCGGAAAGACCCTGCAGAGCCGGGGGTGTTTAAGGGGTCCCCCGGTTCCCTCATAATAAAGATCCCGGAGAAGGGGGCCGGTGGCAGGGGCACCGTGCGGGGCCCCCGAGCACGCCAGCCGCCCGTAGAAACAAGGCACTTTTATTGGCAGCTGGCGAGCACCCGTCGCAAACACCCCGGGGGGGGGGGGCACATCACCCCCCGCCCCAGGACTCCCAGCACAGCTCCTCCTGGGGCAGGATGCGGCCCCGCCGTGGGGCGGGTGTGCTGCCTCCCCCAGCCCAGCCATCGCACGTGTCCCCGGTGCACCCCGCCGTCCCCGCAAGCACCCACCGATGGGGGGTCCCGGCGCTGTGCTGAGCCCCCCCGACAGCAGGGAAACCCTGGAGGGGGGGGTGTGTGCACAGCTACGTCTCGCGGGGGGCGGCCGGGGAGCCCAGCGTCTTCTTGGTGGAGGCGGCGAGGCGGGAGTAGTCGTGGGGGATGCCGTGGGGGGCGAGTAGGGGCATGTGGTCCTCGCGGGGGGGCCGGTGGAAGAGGGGGGGCCGGCGCTGGCTCTCGCCGTCCTGCAGGGACTGGGGCAGGCTGCGGCCCTGGCTCTCCGGCAGCAGCATGATGCTGAGGACGGCGAGGATGGCGAAGGAGGCGAACACCACGTGGTGCAGGAAGAAGCCGCGGCTGTTGGGGATGGCGGTGATGGGGGCGGCCGCCTTGCCCACGAAGCTGGCCCCCACGATGAGGCCCAGCCCGGCACCCCTGCGGGGGAAACACGCTCAGAGGGGGCGCGGGGGACCCTGCCTGGGTGCTCCCCAAACCCAGGGTAGCACAGGGAGGGTGGCGGCTCCCCCCCCTTACCTGACCACGGTAGGGAGGACCTCGCTGGCAAAGAAGATGCTGAGCATGGTGACGGCGTGGGAGGTGGTGATGCCCACCACGGACAGGGTCAGGACAATGAGGTCCAGCAGGTCTGAGGAGGAGGGGAAAACACCATCAGGGGTCAAATCCTGCACAGCCACCCCCCCCCACCCCGCCAAGCATCCTGTTCCCACTCCCCGCCTCCCACCCGGGGGCTGCATCCCACCGCAGGGAGGGCGGGGGTCCCCCGTCCATCCTTACACTGGGTGAGGGCCAGCAGCAGGAGGGAGGAGATGCCGGTGAGGACGGTGCAGAGCAGGAGGATGGCGCGGCGCCCGAAGCGCTCGGCCGTCAGGCAGATGAAGAGGCAGGCGGCCGCCTCGGTGCCCACCAGCACGAAGTAGGAGGAGAAGAAGTGGGGCAGGTGAGGGTCCAGGTTGCGGGTGAAGCAGTGGCGGATGCCGGAGCCGATGAACCTGCCAGGAGAGGAGGGTCAGGGGGCCATGAGTGGGATAACCACCCCACTCCCCCACCCCCCCACCCCCTTGTTTGCTCACGCCGCAAATCCGAGGATGACGCTGTTCTTCCAGATGACCCTTGTGCCGAAGATCTCGCAGACAGCATGGTACCGGGGCTGCGGGGACCCCTCAGACAGGGACTCCAGCTCTGCCAGGACAGGGGGACCTGGGTTAGAGCCGGCACCACCCCACCACCCCCAGCACCGTGGCTTTGGGAAGGGGGTCCATCCACCGCATCGCCCTTGGCAGCCCCCGCCACGCACCCGCGAGGAGGCTCTCCTGGTGGCAGGAGCCATCGTCGGAGCTGGGGCAGCTGCTTTCGGCCAGCGCCTGCAGGGTCTTCCTGGCCCTCTCCAGCTGCGACGTGGCCAGCAGCCAGCGCGGCGACTCCAGCAGCAGCGCTGGGCACCTGGGGCACAAGTGTCAGCGTCACAGGGCTCCCCAGGCGCCTGGCCCCCCTCCAGCGCTGACCCCCCCTTCCCAGCTTCAAAGCGACGCTGCCCAGAAACCCTCAACTTCAAACCTGAGCAAACATTTACTCGGGGTGGGGTGGGGGGTCCCCACGCTCCACCTGGAGAGCCCGGGGCAGCCTTTGATCCCCACCGCGGCCCCGGGCAGGGTGTACCGGGCTGGGTGCTGTCCTGGCGCTCCCCGGGCACGGCTCGGTGCCAGCCCCGGCTTGGTGCCAGCCCCAGGGCACGGCTCAACCCCACCGCAGGCGGCAGCCCCTTCCCTGTGCACGCAGCCCCCCCGCCCCAGCCCGGGGGTGTCCTTACCACCAGCAGGCAGCCATCAGAGCCAGGATCATGGTGACAGCACCCTGCAGCACCCGCCAGTCCCGGCACAGCACGGCCAGCCCCGGCAGCAGCAGCTCCCCGGCGATCCAGAAGAAGCCGGCCACCATCGTCACCGCCAGCCGGTGCGGGGGGTCGCACAGCTCCAGCCCTGGCAGGGGGGGAGCAAGGGGTGCAGCGTGGGTGCCACGGCTGCGGGGCATCCTGCACCCTAGAGCACCCTCCCGCATCCCGGAGCATCCCGCATCCCGGAGCATCCCGTGCTGTGGAGCATCCTCAGTCCCCACGCCACCGCGGACCCCCACCAGCACACTCACGTGCCACGTAGAGGGAGAGGAAGGCGCCTGCCAGTGCCGCCCCGAAGAGCAGCCGTGCAACCAGGACCATGACGAAGTTCACGGCCAGTGCCACGCCGAGGCCCAGGGGCACCGCCAGCACCAGGGACACCACGAAGGCAGGCCGGCGGCCGAACCTGCCAGGGAAGGGGCTGTGAGCAGGGCTGGGCACGGTGGACCCCAGCCCGGGGGGAGCCGCCCCAGGGACCCCCAGTTACCTGTCACATGCCAGGCCGGCGGCGACGCTGCCCAGCATCCAGCCCAGCAAGTGCGTGGTCTGCTCCAGGGGCACCTTCCAGCGTGAGGCGCACACCAGGTCCCACTGCGGGTGAGGGGGGACACCGGGGACACCTCAGCACGGGGGTCCCAGTGCGTTTCCCCACTGCCCGCAGGGGTGGGATGGATGGGGGTCGTGATGCCCACAAGTTGCCTGGGGGGGCTTCTGGCCAGCTTCCACCCCACAAGCAGAAATGCGGGGCTGGATGTAGAGGGACCTTGTCCCCTGTCCGCCCCCACAACACCCCAGGGCTCCCCACAGCCATCCCCAAAGCCCCTCCACGGGGGTCTCCCACCTTTCCCCCCTGAGGACCCCTCTCCCTTCCCCAGGATCCCGGGCACCCCCTAAACAAACACCCCAGGACACCCCCCCGGTGCTCCCACCCCCTGCACATCCAGGGCTTTCCTGCGGCACCCTCGCTGGGGTCCCCAGCTTGTTCCCCCCAGCATCCCCCCCCCCCCCCCCAAACCCCCTTCCCCACGCATCCACCCACACAGCCTCCCCCCACGGCCACCCCTTCACCTCTCCTGCACCCAAGGGACCCCCCCCCAGCCCCCTCCAGAACCACAAACACACACACACACACCCCCCCCCCTTCCCCAGGACTGTCACACACACACACACACACACACCCCGACCTGGGTGACGAGGTTGGAGCGGAGGCCGGCGGCGGGCAGGGTGTAGTGCCAACCGCGGGTACAAGGCCCGGTACCGTTGGGGCGGGCGATGCCGGTGGCGGTGTGCGGGTAGCGGTAGAGCTGGCAGGGGCTCCAGCCGCCGCGGAGGCGGGGGGACGGCGGCGCGGAGGAGGGCGGCCCCCGCCAGGCGGCGCAGCGGCGGCGGCAGCAGCGCGGCGTCGGGGCGGCAGCGGTGGGGCGGCGCCGCCCCCCCCAGCGCCCACCCCAGCGCCCACCCCAGCGCCAGCGCCGCGCACGGCGCCCACCCCCCCGCCGCACGGCGGCCCCGCGGACGCGACCCCCCCGCCGCCATCGCCCCGCCGCCAACCGCCGCCACCACCGCCGCCGTCGGGGGTGGCTTCAATGCTCGGCGCCGGCAGGTGGGGGGCGGCACCGGGCCCGCCCCCGCTCAACCCCCGCCCCGCCCGGCGCGAACGTCCCCCGCCCCGGGTTCTATCCCCTCCTTAAGCCCCCCGTAGGCTCCGGGTTCACACACACACACCGGTGCGGCCCCCCCCCCCCCCCAGGCCCCGTCCGCTCCCCCCCCCCCCCCCCCCAGTCCGGGCCGTCGCCCCCAGCTCGGTTCTTCTCCTCTAGTCCGGTTCCCCCCACCCCTCCAGCCCCGGTTCCTCCCCCCAGCCCCGGTTCGGCCCCTCCAACCCCGGTTTGGCCCCCCCAACCCCAGTTTGCCCCCCCCCAGCCTCGGTTCTGCCCCCCCAACCCCCCAAGTCCCGGTTTACCCACCCCCCCCGCCAAGCCCCAGTTTGCTCCCCCAAGCCCGGTTCAGCCCCCCAAGCCTGGTTCGCCCCCCCCCCCAGCCCGCTGCAGCCCCACTTCGCCCCCTCCAGCCCCGGTTCGGCCTCCCCCAGCCCCGGTTCCTCCCCCCAGCCCCGGTTCGGCCCCCCAACCCCAGTTTGCCCCCCCAGCCCCTGTTCTCCCCCCCACCCCCCCCACCCCGCCAAGCCCCAGTTTGCTCCCCCAAGCCCCGTTCAGCCCCCCAAGCCTGGTCCGCCCCCCCCGCCCCAGCCCGCTGCAGCCCCACTTCGCCCCCTCCAGCCCCAGTTCGCACCCCCAAGGTTCAGTTTGGCCTTCCCAAACCCCGGATTGCCCCCCCCCGACCCCAATTCGCCCCCCCCCCCAGCCCTGGCTTGCCCCCCAAGCCCAGTTCACACCCCAACCCCCCCCCATGGTGCTTCAGGCGAAGGCCCCCCCCCTTGGCACTGGGGGACCCCAGGATCCAGGTGGTGCCAGGGGTGCAGCCGGTACCCCCAGGGCCACCCACAAATGCACCCGGCTCCCCCTAAACCTCAACGGGGGCCGGTGGGGTCTGGGTGTCCCCCCCCCGCCCCCCGGGAAGGGAACGGGTGAGCCCGTGGGAAGGGCCACTGAAGCAGCCCAGTCGCAAACAAGCTTTTTTTTTTTTTTCCTCTTCTTTTTGAAATTTATTTAGGAACGTGACCGCTGAGGGCCAGCGGCGCCCAGCTCGGCGCGGGCCACGGCAGAAAATCCCATCTGCAAAATCCCCGTTGGCTCTTCGCCTCCCTCCGGCAGCCGAAAGGAGAGGGGTGCCGGGGGGGGGTGTGAGCGCAGGGCCCTCGGTGCCCAGCACCGCGTACGCCAACGGCGACGTTAAAAAAATTGGCACGGGTGGGTGCGTTGCAGACCAGGCCGCTGCTCGGCCCACGCGCCGCCATGCGAATCCAACCAGCTCCAGGAGAAGGGGGGACCCGGCCTGGGAGGCTCCTGCGCCCACCTACGTGGCCGGGAGGAGCGGCACCGGGAGCAAAACTTACCCCGGGAGACTCCCGAGCCTCCCAGCACCGGGGTTGGAAGACAGTACGGGACTTTTCTGGCTTTACATGGCCGGTGAAAGGTCTCTCTGTGCTTACAGAAATTAATTTACAGTTATTTAACAACAGAAAGAGCAGGGCTGCAAATGCATTAAAAACCAAGCGTTACTTGTGGCCGCTTTCTTGCGTTCCATCAAAATAACCCCCCCGGAGCCGAAGCAGCCGCCCGGTCCCGGCGCTTGCACCCGTTGCCCACCCCGACCTGGCAGCCCTGGGCAAGGATGGGGGGAAAAACCACTCCGGCTGCGGTGAGAAACCGCCCGTCCTGCTCTGCCTGCGGTGAGCCCCGGTCCCCACCGGTGCTGCTGCACCGGCAACGGGGCCACGGTGCCAAGGCAGGGGCTGGGGGTCGGGCGGGGGGAGGCAGGACCCCCCCCCTGCGGCCCTTACAAAGCTGCTGCGATGCCACGGAGCGAAACTTGAGGTCCCTGGTGCGAGGACCGTGGAAAATTCCTCAACCGGCTGCTAAAGCTGGCGGCGGCGAGGGGGGAGCCGGGTGCGGAGGCGTCCCGGCACAGCAGGTGCTTTGCCGCTGGGGACCCGCATGGCTGCCGAGATGCCATTGGCGTGAGCCCGTGCCCCCCCATGCCACGCCGAGGGCTCGGTGCTCCACACGCTCCCAGCCCTCCTCGGCCGTTGAGACATTCAACCAGCACGTGGACCCGGCGAGACTGAACGGCAACGGCAGGAGAAGCAGGCGCCGATGGCGGGCGGCCACGGGGGCAGCCCCTGGCGCTGGGCTCGGCAGCAGCGGGCAGCGAGGCGGCGCGGGCAGCCGGGCGTCCTGCCTGCGGGAAAGGTTGGGCAGCGGGTGCCAAGCAAGGCACGGAGGTCTTGGAAGAGGCACCAGGATCCATCTCCAGCCGCGTCCCTGCAGGTTTGTGCTTGAGGACTGACTTCGCCAACTGCATTAAGCCTGGGCTGGGTTACGGCTTTGCCGAGAGCCGCGCGTCCAACGCAGTCCCCTGCAGAAGAGGCGGTGGTGCCGGCAGGAATGGCGGCAGGAATGGTGGCAGGAATGGCCGGCACCCAACCCAAAAGCAAGACAGGCATTGCCAAGCCGGTGGCTCCTTCCCACCACGGGGCAGCCTCAGCAGAGACCCCAGTCCCACGGGGCCAAACCGGGCTCCTGCCAAGCGCTGCCACGATTCTCTGCGAGGACCAGCCTCTGCTGCGCCCGCCGGGCTGGCAGCAGCACCCCGCTCGCTCCAGCTACGCTTTACAGCTCCGAAAAGCAATTTGAGCCAGGCTGGTGCTCGCAAACGAGGGAGCGCACGTGCAGCACGCAGGGAGCGAATGCGGAGCGCGCGTGGCGGGGCTGGCGTCAGGGCTGGCACAGCCGGCAGCACCGTGTGCCGTGCGGCGCCGTCCTCCCCAGCGCCACGAGCACAGGTGAATTCAGCCAACGGGGCGGCAGCGACCCACGTAAAAGATGTTCAGTATTAAAAAGAAGGAAAGAAGAGAAAGGAGGCGGCTGGTGCAGCACCCCGAGAGCCTGGCAGACACCCGTTGCAGGGACATGGGGTGGCAGCACCCCAGCACGCAGCACCGCCGCCTGCGAGCCCTGCCGCAGCCTCCTGGGCTCCAGCTCACCCCGGCAGCGCCGCCCCAGCTGCCAGGAAGCCATCTCCCTGCCTGCCCCACCAGCACCCGGCCTCTTGATCCAGAAAGCGCCGAGCAGACGCCCCAGCACGACAACCCGCAAGCGCCGGCCAGCGCTGCACTCCACCCGTCCTTCTCCGAGCTTTGCAGCCCCAAAACACCGACTCCTCCACTTGCAGCCGCTACAGCTACACGGGGAGCACAAAGCTCGCCAGCCCGAGCCCAAACATCATTCTTCACATCGCTCTGTGCCGCCGGCAGGCAAGTGGCACACGGGGGCTCCCCTCTCTCCATGGCTGCAGGGTCAGCGCCGCCGGCTTTCCAATTCCACCGAGCGCAAAAGGGCAGGGGAAAGAGGAGGGAAACGACGCGGTGTTAAAAATCGGGTCAGCATCCGGAGATCCCCGCAGAATGGACTGCGGGTCGGACTACCTGCGCGTACCTCAGCGCGTCGGACGGGCTTCCGAGTAACGCTGCCCAACACCTCGGCCCTTAAGTTTTTCCTCGACAGGGAAAGAGCTGCCTAGGGTGAGCTATACATACAAAGATAATTTTAATTAATTTATTTATTTCTTTACACATAACTGAAAGTGATGTTACAGTACATAAGTTATTTACAACTGTGCAGTAATGTGTTGCAAAATAAATTATCTAGAAGGCAGCAAAAGTACATTGTTAATGTATATAAAAACTGTACAGCATTTATGGGATACAATTTTTCTTTATATGAGTATTGGCTCTGTAGTGTTTTCAAGTTATGTTCTCAGAAAGAGAAACGAAATGCCCAAGATTAAAGGAAAAAAATATATAAACCACATGGATTTTACTCCATTAAAAACACAGTTGGCAAAGTCCTTTCTCTGCGTCACCATTTCCCCGCCCGCCGCTGGCCGTGCCGCCCCGGCACACGGTGCGCAGGCGGCTCCTCCGCTCTTCCGAAACGGTGGCGAGCGGCTGCCGCGGGGCACCGCGGGCGCACCCCGCCTCGCAGCCCGGAGCCGTCCACACCTTCAGAGCCGCGTCTGCCCAACTTGGACGCTGTCTTTTGTTTCTAATCGTATTTTTTTTTTTTTTTTGTGGTTTTTTTGGTTTTTTTTTTTTTTTTTTTTTTTAGACATACCCAGGATGGAACGAGAAACTCAAACACCCCCCCCCTCCCCCCCATGGTTTCCTACTGCAGCTTCTCCGAGAGGAGATCCGCGACCGGTGGAAAACAGAGAGCTGGAAATCACGGTGTTCACAAGTACATGAATCACGTGGTTGCTGGCCCCGCTCAGCAGCTTCTGCAACACACAAATGGTGTCCTTGGCCTCCTCCCTCCACGCCTGTGCCAGTCTCTTGGCCGGTGAGTGCTCGCTGCCCGCGCAGACCGGCTGCCTCCCTGTCGCAGCAGCCGGTTGGAAAGGAGATGCGCCCCGGCCCGCTGCCCGGCGGAGCTGCCGTCAGTCCGGAAGCGAGGGACGCGTTGTGAAGAAAGTGCAATTATTTTTCTTATTGTTTTGTTTTCTGCCGATAGCTGCTTCCTCCTCCTCTGACCAGGGATTCATCAGCAAGCGGTAAGGGTGAATGTGAGCTCGACCGCCCGACCTCGGAGGGCTCCCGTCCTTGCCAGTTTTCAGTGATGTCTCCTGGTTTTGAACTGTCATGCCGGCAAGAGCACAAAGTCATCGTTCACGTCGACCATTGGCACATAGAACGAGGGCACCTCGTTCACGCAGAGGGATTTGTGCCCCGCGGGGTCCAGCTCCTGCACCTTCAGCTGCCACTCCATCCTTTGCACTGCGTTCAAGGCAGCAGCTTCGTGTTGCTGTCGCATGAGCAGGCATGTCTGGACCGGTGAAAAAAAAACACAAGCAGAGATGAGCGGTGGGCAGGAGAGGGCAGGAAAGGCTCCCGCTGCCCGTCCCACCCGGCAAAGGCAGGGGACCTGCAGCCATCGCGGCGGACAGAGCAGCAAACGGAGCAAGGGACACCACACGCATCCTTGCAGGAAGGAAACCTGGACGTGGGACATCTGCTGAGCCCAACTCCAGCAGGAGCAGGGGGAAACACACAAGGGCCGCGTGGGGCAGCTTTTAAAGGCTCGTAAACACTCAAGAGCACTGACCCCGTTGGTGACAGTCCCCATTGGCACCACCAGTGGCTCTTGGCTGGCCGAGAGCAGGGCGCTGCTCCCTTTGTGGGAGCTGCCAACTGCCTCCGCGTCACCAGCAGAAAGCACGATCCTCCCTGCCCCCAGAGTTTGCCACCCAGAGCTCTCCAAATCACCGCACAGGCTCCTGCCACCTTGAAGTTTGCCATAGGTTTTGAGCTTGCTGCAGCACGTCTTGCCGGCAAAGAGCAGGCCCCGGGGGTCTCACTGACCGAGAGAGCTCCAGACCATACGTCACGAAGCAGATAAGAGTCAGACAGACCACCCTAAGCAGAACGCATCTCCCTTCTCCCTTTTTGGAACCAGCAGAGGAAACTGCGCTGCTGTAGTCCCCACAGAGGCTCCCACCTCTTCGCTATGCCGTGCACGGAAGCATCCCCCATCGCGTAACGCTGCCCAGGCCACCTCGGGACACCTGCTCCCAGCAGATTTTTGGAAACCACAAAGGCAGCTTCCAGGCTACAGCAACAGCCGGGACCCCTCTCGGGGAAACCCTCCCGGCAGGAGGCAGAGCAGCAGGACCTGCCGCTGCCCACACGCCGCGGCGGCAGCCCGGAGCACCGGACCTCCTGCGCCTCTCACCTTCATTCGATCGTACTTGTCATCCACGTCTTGCAACCAGGAAATGAACTGTCGCGCGTTGAAACGGTCTCTGACCGATTTGTTTTCGTCTCCCTAAGCAGAAGACAGCAAAAGGGAATTACATGGCAATTTTTTTTTTGCGCTTTAAGCAGTGACAGGTTTAACAGACCATATTCAAACCCCTCTTAGAGCACACACTCCTCAGAAACAAGAAAGGTGCCTGCAGGGAGGGAGGATAGAGCACGCTGCCCCCCACTGCTCTTGCAGCCCTTTGCCAGGGGCGTCAGCCTCAGGGATGCACACACGCATGTGCGCACGCACTCCCTATTTTTGCTTTCTTTGCAGAGAATCCGTCTGTGCCAGCCCGTCACAGCACCTGCACCTCTCTGTCTCCTTCAACTCATGCCCAAGATTGTAACGTCTTCGCTGTAGAAGCACAGACACTTGGCTAGGAAATGCCGAGGGATAAATTAAGGCTCCTGGATCAATACGCCAGGTCGCTAATAAATTCCAGGATCCCATCCCTGCGTAGGATCCCTCCTGCAATGCAGCAGCGTGCTTCCCCAAGCAGCCAGGCTGGCAGCAGCTGCGGGGCGCGGGCTGCAGAGGGTGCTGGTGGGATGGCTCGGGACCCCCACAGCCGCACGGCCACCGGCTGCAGACACAGGACAAGACTCCCCCTTCTCTGGCACAGAACGACATGAAATCAAAGGAAGAAATGACCATTTTTTTGTGGGCTGTGCGACAGAGTCTGGCTCTTTCAAAGCCACTATTCAGACACAAATCAATTTAATGGCTCTCTCCCCTTCCTTCAACAGGAAAAGATGTCCCAGAGCGTAGCAAAATAAACCTTTCAAGTGTGCAGATGATCCTGATCAAGAAGAAAGGCAGAGGGTCCTGAGACTCACTGATAAATGTGAGTCATCTCTGCTCCTAACGAGACACGATGCTCCCTGTATCCCCGTGTTCTCAGATGTACTTCCTCCCCCTGCAACGCACGTGGGGTATCCCAGAGCACGCGACTCCAGAAACTGCGTCAGATCAGGCAACTTGGGCACGTGCTGGGGAGGGCTCCTGCGGGTCGTCCTGCATCTGGTGTGCCGCGGTGGGTGACAGGCACCTGAGCAGGGGGAGCATTTAGTAACTCCTGCCTACATCCCTCCCTCTGTTCAGAAAAGCACCGTCTCCCTCGGGGTCTCGCACAGCACCTCTGAGACACTTCTTCACCACCAAGGCGGGCACTGACCTGATTTTCTAGAGGCATGTTATAGACCTCGGAGTCCAGCAGCATGGTGCAGGCACTGAAGGGCACAGCCTGGTTGGCAATAGTCCTTGCTGCCCGACAATGAACTCTCAAAATCTCCTGCTCGCAGGAGACGATGAGCTTCTCCTGAGGAAGAGCAAACGAAGCAGTGAGCGTGGCAGCCTCAGTTTCCCCAGCAGAGGAAATTCGGGGCTTCTTCTCCCCAGCCAGGAGTGTCCCCAGAGTGCTCCCTTACCCGCTCTATGCTGTGCTGGAGCCGCAGCTTCCCCCGGACGGCTTCCTGCTGCTTGAAGAGCTCCTTCAGAGGCTCCGCCAGCGACGGCGGCGGGGCGATCTGCGGGCACACGACAGCAGAGGGTTAGAGCCAGCAATGCCGCTGGGTGCGCAGCCCGCGGGGGTGCCTGCTCCCCCTGCCACGCAGGCCTGCGGCATGGCCACGCAGCCAAAACGCACGCCGGCCAAGGGCTCGGCGAGGGAGTCGGTGTCACCCCACGGGGTGCTGCACGGAGCTCGCCAGAGGAGAAATTCTGCCTGTTTCCTCAGCAGGCAGGCGGCAAAGGACAACGTCTTGCCAGTGCTCAGACCACAGCGAGGGGTGAGACAACAGGGCAAGAGGTGTCCAGTGCCGAGAGGGGAGCTCAGCCCGCAGAGCCAGAGCCTGAATCACCCCGCAGGCTGCAAGGGCAGTTTGTAAAGGGGCCTGAGCACGCCTGACGAAGGGGATGATACTGCTGGAGAAATCCCGGCGGGAGCAGCCCAGTCTGCACACCGGGAAGGGTGCCTGTGTTCTGATCTGTCCCGCGCTCCCCTGGGGAGCAAAGCGCTCCTCCAGCACAGCCCAAGCTGCAGAACGGAGGAGCACGTGGCTCTGGGTTCGTCTAGGAAGGAACGAGCAGATGTGAACACAGGCTACAACCACCGCGGTGCTGGGGCAGCCGGAGCACGTTTTAACTCATACGAACAGTAACTCGGGCATGGATTACACTGCAACAGAAATACCCGCAGACCGGGATATTTCACCCTGCCTGCAGCAGGGAACAAAGCCTGACGTGGCTGGTCGTATCGACCCTCCTCCTCCAGGCTGGATCCCGGATTTACTGCCTGCAGCATTAAGTTTATTGATGCGCTTGTATTAGCAAGTCCATTCATGCAGCACAGCAGCGAAATGCAGATCCCACCGCCAAGGAGTGTGTGACATCGGCAAGTCAAACTTCGGTGCTTGGGAAAACGAAGGCAGGAGTTAAGAGCCATCTTTTTCCTACAGTCTTCTAGGTTCGTTATCCAATTACTATTACTGCTTGTAAAAGCAGTTTTGCCTTCCAGCCTCAAATCCAGTGGATTCATATAAAGCCTGAACAAACCTCAGGTTCCTAACCACAGCCTAAGGTCTCCTCTGCAAAAATACAGCATCTCAGAGGATGCATTTATCACGCAGCCATCCACTTACCAAGGCTTAGATTCCTCATCATAAGCATGTTCTAAAAGTAGGCTAAAGCCATGGCCAGGGTGCCATTGGCACTGCAAGGGCACTCACGATGCACAGGGGACAATCTGGCTGTGCGTGTAGCAGCAAGGGAAGGGACAGTCCCCAAAGCTGCGGTTTAAAGAGAGAAGGTGACTCACCACTGGAATATGGAGCTTGCTTAGAGGTTTGCCATCCAACAGGTAGGAGCCTGTATAGGTGACATATTCAGCGTAGCACTGCGGAGCTTGGGGAGTAATATAGCAGAGGATTTTCCGCTTCTCTTCAATTTTTTTCCTGATTTGGAGGTACTCAAAGTAGGGGTTGGACCTGTCACTGTGATAAGGTTCAATGTCGTCCAGTTTTATAGCATCTACAATAGCTGCCAGTGTTTGCTGTATCATCTCCCTCGTCTGCTGGGTGGACGTGTTGATCTGCTGCTGCAGCTGCTGGTTGGAGCGCTGGAACCGGCGCTTGCGCGGGTGCTGAGCCTGGGAATCGTCCTCCTCTGTAATGCGGCCTTTGGCACGTGTGGCGGGCGCAGAAACAGGAGGAAATTCCTTCTCAGAAGAGGCGGCATTCTGCTTGTTTTGGTTGGCGAGCATCTGAGCCCGGTTCCTGGTAATCCGCTGAGGAATCTCTTCTATTTTGGGCGGTTTGGGAGCTTCTGCTACTGGTTTTTGTACTGGTTCAACAATTTCTGCTTGAGCGTTGCCCGGAGGTGCATCTGCCTGGGAGGAAGGGACTTGGCTCCCACCGCGTGCCGCAGCACCCTCCTGTGAAACGCTGCCCTCGGCGGTGGGCACGGGTGGGGGACAGGTCTGGGAGCTGCTCTCTGCCACCCCACCAGAAGAGGGCAGGTCTTCATGCACAGCCTCCACCTCTTTGCTCTCCGCTTGAGCAGACTCGGACGGGGTCTGTTGGAAAATCTGTGCTTCCGAGTCCTCCGCTCCTTTTTCCTCAGCTACGTTCAGCGCTTCTGAGGTGGCTTCTTGTGCAGCCACTTCTGGTTTCTGCTCCTCTGCTTGTGGCTCCGTCTCCACAGGCAGGACAGCAGCTGCCTGGATGGCTGGTGGCTCCTCCGGCTCACCAGACGCTATTACAGACGCGCTCGCTTTAATGATCCCAGCACTTGTTTCTGAAGCTGCTGCTGGGCTTTCTTCTACCGCTTCTGCCTCCGTCATCTCTGTCTCTGCAACGTCCTTAGGTTGGAGCGGCAGCTCTGGTAGCGAGAAGGGGCCAAGGTCCAAGTCATCTTCTGTATTGGTGAAGGGATCAGGCCACGTTACCGCCTCCTCTGTGTTTGCGGGCGCAGCGTTATTGTTTTCCAAATAGTTGTTTTCTGGCGCGCTAACAACTTCTGCCTGAGGTTCTGCTGGCATACAAGGGGGCTCTGGAGGTATCTCAGGTGCTTCTTCTGGAAGAGGTTTGCAGTTATTGAAGAATGTGTCTAACCTAGTAGGGGACATGTACGGCGCCTGCTCTTCGGCATTCGCTATTTCTCCTGGAACTGCTTCCTCAGCAGCCTCCTTGACTTCATCGAGCCCTGGTTCAGACACTGACAGAGGGTAAGATATGGGAGAAACGGGGTAGGAAGTATCTGTGGGAATGAAGGCTACCGGTGTGGGATGAATCGGCTCTAGGGAACAGAGCGGAGGTTTAGGGGACTCAGAAAACCTCTGGGGAGATTTCATCAGAAGCTCTGAGCCCATGGACCAGCTGACAGAGTGCTCTGCCGGGTTACCCATCAGGCTCGGAGGTATGGCGGTGTCAGGGTTTCTGGAAGGAGGATTATCCCAGTCTATATTGTTTTGTTCTGGCATACCCGAATTAAAATGGTTTTCTTCAATTGGTGGCAAGTAGGTAGATTCTGGTGGCATAATGGAGGCAGTAGCTTGCTGCTCTTCCGTGGTATCCAGGGGCATGCCGAGGTCGGGGGGAAGAGCACTTTCTACCGAAGGAGCCAGCAATTCATCTCTGTGCGAAGGGGAGGATTTTGCTTGTAAACCAGAAAAGACACTTTCAGGCGACTGGGCGACTCCGCTGACAGCTCCTGGCGCACAGTGCAAAGCTTCCACTTTCGGTGACGAAACCCCATAATCTGGAGAGTAATACCCAGGAGACAAACACTGAAACTTCTCAGCAGGAACAGAAGGAAGGGGAACTTTCTCCTCCATTATATGCTGCACCGGAGAGTCATAATTTGATGTCGCCGGAACACTTTGCTGTCTGAAAAATTTGTCTCCGACACTGAATTCTTCTTCAGGTGCCCTTCTGATATCAACCGAGATGGAACGATAAAGGTTCGTAGAGGGTATGGTACGAGTCGGGGTCTGACTCGGATTCTCGGGGAGCCCACTGGAAACATTCGCGTATCTGTCGAAGAAGGATGGAGAACAGGCGTTCATGGACATCGTGGATATGGGCAGCGAGTGCTGCGAGTCTGCGCATTCAAACATCAGGTCTGTGTAGTCTTCGTTGCTGCATGAAGGAGTCCTGGGTGTCTGCATCACCTCCTCGTAGCTTGGACAAGAGACGACAGATGCCGGGGTCGGGACTCCCGTCGGCCGGTTCTGATCCGGCCTGGGAGACGCCGGGAGGATCTCCTTCAGCTGAGGACCCGTTATCCAGTCCTTAGAGTCTGTCCCAACAGCAGGCTGTGCCTTGTTTTCCGGTGACAGTATAGGAGTCAGTGGACCCAACTCTTTAAGTTTCTTGTCCTTGAGCTGAGTATCCAGCGTTAACGGCTTCTTCGTTGCCAGATCCCAGACTCCTCCTTGCGCGCATCTTCTGAGCTCTTAAGTTTGTCCTTTAATTTGGGGTCTCCGGACCTGTGCCTCATCTTCTCCATTTGCTTCATTCTCTCTTTGTGCCTTTTGTGGCGCTCCTCGATTTCCAGGTCTTTCTGGCTCAGCATCCTCTCAAAGCTGGTCATCATCAAATCACCGTCTCCCAGAAGTTTCTCCCTTGGCCTGGCATCTTTCTTGCCGCTGTCTTTGGATAAGGTTATTTTCTCATTCCCATTGCTTATTTTTATTGACTCTGATTTGTCTTTCTCTTGGTTCTCCTTGAGTTTCTCCTTCAGTTTGGTTTCGCCGAATTTGAGGTTGTCCTCCTTTGATTTATCTTTAAAGGTGGTAACTTGAGGACTGTCCTTGTCTTTAAGTGTTGACTTTGGCTCGTCTTTGTGATGTTTAAAGAAACCATCTGCATGTTTGTCTCTATGCTTTTCCTTTTCCTCCTTCCATTTTTCCTTGTGTTTATCTCGCTTCTTTTTCTCTTTAACTGTGCTGATGGTGCTGGAACCATAAGTCTTTTCTTTTTCCGCCTTCTTTGACAGCTCTCTTTCAGAATCATTTTTATCTTTCTTTTCAGAAAATAAGTAATCAATGCTTTTCTCTGGTTCCTCATCAGGCTCTGCCTTCATGTTGTAGGAAGTGCTAAAAGCCTCCCCATCCACAGAGAAATCTTTTTCATAATGAGTGGAATCCTTTCTGCTGCTGGAGTCTTTGAATTCTTCTGTTTTTTCCTTTTTCTCTGTTTTTTCCTTCTTTGCTTTTTCCTTCTCGTGACTTTTCTTTGATGAAGATGAGGAATGTCTGTGTCTCTCCTTCTCCTTGAGTTTGTCCTGCAAGCAGGGTAAAGGGAGAGAGTCCTTAAACTTTTCTTCAGCAGCATCAGTAAGAGAGAGGTTAGAAGACTCAAAGAGGCTGGTCAGTCCTGGATCTTGTCCTCTATCTGTGAAGCTGTCAGAAGAGATCTCGCTGATTTTGTCATTGGAGTCATCTCTATAGTCATTTAGAGCCTCCTCCTCCAATTTCTCCAGCAGGCTCTTCTCCGACTCCCCTCCTTTCGAAGACTTTTTCTCTTTGGAATGCTCTTTATCCGGCTTCTCCTTATGCTTGCTTTTCACCTTGTCGTCATTGGCATGTTTCTTTTCAACCTTTTCTGGGAGCTTTTGCTTGTTTTTCTTCTCTTGAGTGGAATCTATCGATGTCCTGTCTTTCCTGTCCTTGTACTTCTCGGTAGACTCTTTATCTTTCTTCTCTTTGTGTTTTTCAAAGGAACTCTTCTCCTTCTTCTCTTTCCCCCCTTCTGATGTTCCTTTGTCCTTTTTCTTCTCCTTGGAGTCCTTATCTTTCTGCTTCTCTCCTGAATGTTGCCGGTCGGAGGAGTACTTGCGGTGCTTGTCGGGGTACAGCTCCTTCTCAGCAGCTGCACCGTCGTCCTTCTCCTGCAGACTGTCCAGACGATGCATTTCGCTCCCAGCGGAGTCGCTGACTTTGAACCCAGTCAAGCTGTAATCATCCCTCTCGTCTTCGCTTTCATCCGTGAAGATGTCTGCAATACTGTACCAGCTTTTCTCCTTGCCTTTCTTCTCATCCTTTTTCTCAGAGAAGTCCTCTCGATCCGTGGAGAAGTTTTTCTCTTTCTTCTCTTTAACCTGGTCGAAAGAACTCTTCCTTTCTTTGTCTTTGCCGTGCAGGTCTTTGTATTTCTCCTTAGTTTCTTTTTTCTCTTTGAAACTCTTGTCTAGTTCTTTCTCTTTCAGGATTTTCTCAGGAGCAACTTTTTCATTTTTCTCCTTGTCTCCTTCTTTGGATTTTTCCTTGTATTTTTCTGGCTTCACCTTTTCTTTTTTTTCTTTATCGGGAGCATCTTTCTTCTCCTTTTCCTTCCCAGAATGGTGCCTCTCCCAACTCTCCAGAGTTTTACTGCTGAATTCGGGGTCAGACTTATCCTTGAAGAATGTATCGCAGCCATATTCTTTAAAGTCATCTCGGTAGGGCTCCTCCTGCTTTGTTTTGGTATCTTTTCGATCTTTAGAGCCATCAGAGGAATCTTTTCTGTCTTTGTTGGTTTCACCTGTATCTTTTTCTTTCCTCTCCTTGACACTCTCTGCAGAATCCTTCCTTTTCTTATCCTTTTCAGGCAAATAACTAGGAGTAACTTTGTGTCTGTCCGTTTGGTCCTTTTTCTTCTCGGAGCTTTTGTCCACATAGTCCCTCTCTTTCTTCTTTAAGTAAGAGTCCTTTTCATTACGTTTCTCGTTGTATTCCTTCTTCTCTTTCGTTTTATTTTCCTTTTTCTTGTCTTTAATTTCCTCTTTCACGGGTTCTATGATTAGTTTTGCCACGGTGTCATTTTTAATCTCCCTGAAATCTGTTACTGGAGAATCCCAGCTATCTTCACCTTTGAAATCGAAGGATGAATCTGAAGACAAGTCTGAAAACCACCTCTCTTGCTGATCATCCGAAAGGCTGAACTTCGTGTCCTCGCTTTCGGGAAATTGGTTTTTGTTATTAAACTCATCAAACCCAGACTCATCCCTGTAAAGTTTTTCTTTTTTGCATTTTTCTTTCTCTTCCTTGAAGGATTTTTCTTTCTCTAGTTTAGAAACCTTCTCCTCCTTCAGCTCATTCTTCTTTTCAGATTTTGACTGCTTGTCCTTTGACTTCTTCTTTCTCTCCTCTTTGTGTATTCTCGGCTTCTCCTCTTTGGGAGACTTCTCCTTTACAGGTTTCTCTTTTTCTGATTTACTTAATCCTTCTCTGAAGGATTTGCTTATGTCTTTACTACCATCTTTGACTTTTCTTAATTTCTCCTCTTTCGAGGATTTTCCAGTCTCATCTTTAAACAACCATTCCTTCTCCTCTGCTTTACTTTTGGGGAGCTTTTCCTCCTTCTTACTGTGTTCTCGCTCATGCTTTAACACTTTCAATTTGTTTTCGACTGGATTTTCTGTCTCTACTATCAAGCCTTTCTCAGGCTTTTGTTTAGAGTCCTCAAACTCAAAAGAAAATGTTTTGATTATTTTAATGTCTTGGCTGATGGGGCACTGCCCCTTCTCCTTGTTTTTATGTTTGTGTTTTGTTTTATGCTTTTTAACAACCTTCCCCTCCTTGTCCAGCTTTGGAATTGCTCCATCCACATTGCTATGGAATGAATTCTTTTTCTCAGAAACAGTGTTGTGTGGGGTGTTTTTCTTTTTGTGCTCTGGTTTCTTCCTGACTGGCTTTAGCGATTCTAAGCTCGAGTCCTCGGACGAGTAGTCTGACTCGCTCGTCAGTCTCGTCCTGGTGGAGTCCGATAAGGAACTGACATCTGACCAAGCTGGAGAAGATATGGTTTTCCAATTGTCCGTCCTCCAGTGCTTGGAGTGCTGTTCTGTAAGATTGGGATTATGTTTCTGGGATGCTAAACTCCCATGAGAAGAGGTCGATGAGGCAGACAGAGAGTTAAACAAGGAGGATTCCTTTAGCACTAGCCTTGAGTCCTTTACACAGCTAGAGCTCTGAAGAGAGTCTCTATCATCCTCCTCACTCTCCACGTTTTCACTCTCTGATTCAGAGGAACAAAATTTGTCATTTTTTTTGCCAAACCGAACCTCTTTGCTTTTTGTCTCCTTCTTCCGCTTCTTTTTTACTTTGCTTTTCTCCTTCTGTGGCTTTGTGCTGGCGGGCTCCCGAATCTTGCTGCTGGGCAATATCGAGTGGGTCGAAAGTCGCAGCTTCTCCCCCGTCCCTACAGCAACGCTGGTCTCCTCCTCGTCCGAGCTGTCCGACAGGATGCGGTGGGCAGCTTTCTTTGGTGTAATTGTGTTATTTTTAGTATAAGTTTTCACTTCCATTTTGGGTATGGAAATGAAACTGTTTGCTTTAGTCTCTTTTCTGTAATCCTTTTTCAGCAAATGTTTGTCATCGACTGGCGGGACCCGGTCCTGCTCATCGTCCTCATCAAATTCATACTCATCCTTCACCGGGGTGATGGTTTTGGGGGGCTCCTGGGCCTTGGGCTTGTGCTTCAAACCCTTCTCAAACTCTGAGTCTGTGTTATTGCCATCAACAGAGCTGGAGGGAGCGAAGGAAGGGGCATCCTCCTCTTCTGAGGTCTCTGCAGAGAGAGAAGAACAACGTGTTAAGTGCTGCGAGGGGCTTCGGGGAGCGAACATCATCGGTCTGCTGCAGACGTGAACCCCTGCGAAGGGCCCTGCCGCCCTTTCGCCTCACCCAGCCTTTGCTAAGTTTGCAGCTAAGAGCTCGAAATGCCAGGGTGGGAGATCTTTTAGAAAGGTATAGCTATCCAGTCTCAAACCTGCATGGGGTGTTCCTCAAAACAATGCCCAGGGTTTTATCAAGAGAAGAACCTTTTAACAGGGTTATGACTGCACACAGCGCAGGTCAAGGCTCCCCATAAGACTGGGACTCTAATTAGCACTAATTAAAACCTGCAGTGTTTCCCACGTGGCACAGCCATAATGGTGGCACTTGCAGGACAGGCTCTAGCAGGGCTCGGGAGCACAACCTGAAACATCAGCACTGGTACAGCCGAGCGCCGCGCCCTGTGACCGGGGAGGGATGGGAATACACGATGTGCACGCAAACCTCCTCCTCTCTACGCACAAGTTGGAATATTACCCACATTTCAAAGGTAAGACATCCATTTACCTGCAATTGGCTTCCAATCCTACATCTCTCGATTGCACCAGGCAAGTGATCTCAACGTAGGGTTCCAGGGCAAACAGCTAGAGCTCCCAGAGCTAAAGGCTGGTAGTTATGTTGTCTGAATTTGGGTTACAGCTACAGACGGACTCCTGACCGTGGCAGCAGCGTGCAGATATTCTGACAAGAGTCTAACTTCACTGTCCTCTTAAGGTCTCTGTATTAACAGACAGCTGCAGGCCACAAACATCACTCCCATGTTCACATAAAGGTCAATCTCACCTGTTGAGCTCTCTTCGCTGGAGGGGTACGTGGTCTTTCCCAGGAGCAGATTCACCATGGTGGGAGAATTAGCTACTTTTAAAGGTGTCTCGCCCTTCCTGTTGCTTTGATGAGGATTCCCTCCATAATGTAACAACAATTTCACCACCTGAAAAAAGAAATTGAGACTTGAAGATGCTCATGACGTTTTGATTCCAAGCTTTTTGTACAACTTTCATATATAACTAAAAGGGAGATGTCCTCAAGCTAGAAAGCAGTCTGTCCTTGTTAGTATCATAAAGCACGTCCCAATCATCGATAAGAAAGGAGTCAAAAAACAGCAACACAAACCAACTTGGGCAGGGAATAAGGGAGAAGAACAAGACACAAATCTATGCTCCCTCCCCCTGACTCCAGAAGGAGCATGAACTATCCCACTGCACAGCGGAACACCAAATAAAACACTCAACAGCACTGGGGCAGGGAAATTCTTGCCCGCTACATGGCTATCAGCAGCAAATGATAATAAGATAACCAGAATCCCTGTATTTGCACAGTTGGGTGCTTGAAGCACGAGGAAAAAAAGTCATTAAAAACACAGCTATGAAATCCAGCAAAAACCAACCTTGAAGTGCCCGTTATTCGCTGCATCGTGCAGCGGGGTGTCGTCATCCAACCCCTTTGTGTTGACTTCGGCGCCCGCAGCAAGCAACTGCTTCGCAACATCGTAGTAACCCCGGTTGCATGCCTCATGCAACGCCGTCCAGCCTGCAAGCAAAGGGACACTCAGAACATGGGCATCACCTTCACGGAGGAGTTGGAGACAGTGAAAATTAACCTCTGTCCACAGACGCTGCAGATGTCAGCGTGTCAAGGGGTCTGTGGCTCTGATGGCCAAGAAGACGGTCTTGTTTGCCCAGCTCCCCACGGCACAGCAGGAAGAAACCTGCAGCTCTACTTTGCTACTCCAACCAGGCAGTAGTTAAATCAATCCCGCTTTTCCCTCTGGTCACGCAACGTGCTACAGACAGATCATCTGCCAGAACGGACGCGGCCCCGGGAACTGGAAAGGCAAAGTTTTATGTAGGAAATTAAGAGAATTCCTGATGCCGCATGGAAGTCAGGTCTCAAATCCTTTCCTCTTCCATCTCCTCCGTAAGGGAAACACTGCCGCCCAGATCAGGACTGAGCCCTGAACCGCAGACATCGCTCTGAAACATCCCCCACACAGACCTCACAAATATTTTCTGTGTGCTCTCCAAAGCAAGCAGCCATGCCACCGCAAAACAGGCCCCCGGCTCGGGGAGAAACCAAACAGCAGGTCTCCACAGTAACAGTGCCTCTAGTTCTCAAACAAACCTCCGAAGAACACAGAATGAAATATTTTATCATGTTCAAACAGACTATTTTTAAGCAGAAACTGTTTTGAAGTTTCCCAGCAAATGTACGTGGCTCCTTCGGTATTTTGCTGATAGCGTCGTGGGAGCTCATTCTGTTACCTTCACTCGGAGCATTAAAAAGGGGCACCTGTGACCAGAATTAATCACAACTGATAGTTCAGTCTAGCACCGATATTAATCATACAGGCGGAGGAACATGCCTATCTATTTATAGCCCCAAAATCGTGTGAAGAGAACAGCAAAGAGCAAAGTCAAGCTCTCGGACGTGCTGGAAGAAGGGCTGCCTCATGATTCAGCCCCATCATTGCTATGGGTGTGCACGAACGGCACCGTTCACCATCTCACGGCCACCCTCTCCCCGCAGCACTCGGGGCCGTTCCCGTCCCAGGCTCAGCTGCGGCCGCAGCCGCACACCCAGGCTCCTTCCCCCACTCCCACCACCAGAAGCAGAGCGTGGCAGCACTGCTGCTGAGGAGGAGGAGGAGGAGGTGGTGCTACTCCTCAGCTGAAGCTCAGGGAAGTCAGTGTTTCCTCTGATTTGGATGCCCGGCTGGTGCAGCTGGGAGCCTGACCTTGCCCTTCACATTTGCAGCGGCACCCTCACGTTCGGTATTTAAAAACAAACCCCAGAACGCTGTAGGCATCAGCTAATCAACTCTGGAGCAACAATTTTACAAACCCTTTCTTTTCAATATTTTTGTGCGTATAATTTCTTATATTTGAAGTAAAAAAAGAGCTCCAAGAGCCCAATTCCATTTGCAAATTCCCCTCCAGACTTCCAAGAGAGGACCCATGTGGAAGGGCACAAGGAAACAGGACTGGAGGGTCGCAGTCGCTGTTTCAGAGCGTGGGGCCACAGCAGCCCCAGGGATCGCTACGAACCAAGCCCAGCCCAGTACCACTGCCCCAAGTGACAGCGTGTTCAGGGCAGACAGGACAGCCTGCGAATTTAGCTGCCAAACTCCAACAAGGGAACCGGTGCTTTTCAGGGATTTATTATTTTGACAAATCTGTAGTAGCTGTTTGTTGTTTTTTTTTAAAAGGACAGCAAGACTTTTTCCTCCCCAAAGGGCAAAAATCATTATTTTTGCTTAATCCCCTCCTTACAAGTAGCAAACCCTTGTTTATAAAGAAACTGCTTTCTCTGGTAGAAGCCATTCTCAGAGGTGGAACGTGCAACCAGGTGGGAAAAGGTTCGGATGCGTGGGCTGCGCCGCCAGTACTGTCAGTGGCCTGGTTACCTGCAAAGTCTTTCACATTGACATCTGCACCCTCGATAATGAGCTCCTTGATGCGCCGGGCATCTCCTCGGATGGCAGCTCGATGCAGCCGAGTCTCTCCTCGCTCGTTTCTCTTATTTACTTTATCTTTGGTTTTGGAGGCAGAGTTAGGAGTTCCCTTCTGACAAACTGTAGACTGAGAGGGATGCTTTGGTGTTGTGTCAACTGCATGGAGGAGAAAAACAGAGTTAAGAACCGCAATTCAAAGGAAGCCCTAAACCCTTAGAGGGAGCTCTTGCAACACATTTCATCTCACCTCTCCCCAAAACGCTCACCACAAGGCACTGAGAGGCAACTGAACCTCTGAAGTCGATGTGAAGACAGAGGAAAGTCTGTGTGTGTATAATGCAGATATTAATTGCAGGCTGCCAAAGCCCACTGGAGAGAACTGCAGTCCTTGCAAAGACTGTAGGCGATCCCATGATTTAGGAGCAGACAATGAAGCTCCTTACCCTAAAAGCTCATTTCCTAAGGGAAGTGGCCTTTTACCAAGTACATGTGAGGTCTGACAGCCTCGGGAGGAGACTGCACATTTCCTGGGAGAATGTCTGAATGATCTGAAGGCTTTTTGCCTTTTTTTTTTCCCCCCACGTAACAGCAACATAAGCAGCTAGATTGGTGTTAAGAACAACAAAATAAGTGGCTAAAAGCTGCAATGTTTGTGTGTAGGATGCAGATGTGCGCATACAGATAGCACAGTGCCTCTGAAAACCCCGGGGGGGGGGTCATGTATGCAACAGATAAAAATTACCAAAATACAAAATCCGTGGTAAACACATTCCAGCTGCTCTGCATCTCAAGTTACAGTTGCAGTGGTTACACGTCTTATCCCTCTCCACAAGGAGAAACATTAAAAAACCCACAGAGGATGGTATTTTAACTTTATTCACAACGCTCCTTTACTGAGTTAGCCTGAGACACCAGCGGAAAACGCGAAGCTCTGACGTGGAGGAAGCTCCCGTGGAACCGAAGCTCTAGTTAAGCAGCCAGGGCAGCCTCAGTGGCAGCCTGGATTCGGCCCATGGGACATCTCCTGCTGCTGCCTTATACTGGAAGAAGGAAAGGCAGCCGCAGCCACAGCCACATGCGGACCCCAGTGACAACCCATGCCTGGAGTCACTGCAGAGCCCCGTGGGAGTGGGTGTCCCGCTGCCTGGCTCCAGCATCCCACCCACGGCGCTCAGAGCAGGGAGACCCCATGGAGCAGCACATCAGCCCTCCTGCACCATGGTGGGGGTGGCAGCTCACCTCTGCTGCCAGCGAGGAGCTACCCGAACCACCTGGCGACCCCGTGGCCAGGCACTGAGAAGCTCAGGTATTTGTGAGCCTCTCGCTGCAAGCTCACACCTGTCCGCCCACACCGCTGAGCAAAAAATCACCCTCCAGATCTCACCTGGGCTGTTTGCAGACTCTTCTGCTGTCATCTGCATAAGGAGAGCGACTTGCTGGCGCTCGGAGAGCGGGTAGCCTGCCCGGATCCCCGAAAGGCCCATTCCGAAGAGCAAGCCAGGCTTTCTGGTGGCGGGCTCCTTTTTAATCCTCTTCCGCTCTGGACCCTGCTTTTCTGTGGTGCAAGGAGACACAAAAACACAAGCCGTGAATGTTCGTGTAACTAAAAACCATGTTAGTTTCTGAGCAAAGTGCTAACACCTCTCCAATTCCGCTTCCGTATCTCACAAAAAAGCCTGCGGTGAGGGATGCATCCCTGCAGCGGGAGCACTGGTACCCGGCGCAGCCACCCGGGCTCACACCACTGTGGTTGCAGCTGGGACACGCACCGCTCCTGCTGCCCACCGGCTCCTCTGACAGCCTCTCCTGGCACAGACTTCTACCAACTCTCCCCCCCACCATCAAACAGCAGCGCAGGAGGGACAGAGAGGGTCCGCTGCCAGTACTGTACCTTCCACCTTGCTTCTAGGAGCCTCCATTTCATGCCATGGTGCTCCGAGGAGCGTACGCAGCCTTACACCACCACAGCATGGACTGCACTGGAGGCATCTAAAAGCATCAACAAAGAGTGCTAACAAGATACAGGCTGACAGCTCGGAAATGTTGCCATCTCACCCCCTCACCATCATCAAACCGAGGACTCTGCAGCAAAACCATCAGCGCCGACCGAGCCCCCACCGGGATGGTGCTCGGTGCGCGCGGCCGGGCGCGCTGCCTGGGGGTGCACTGCCTGGGGGAGCACCGGGGTGTCCCTCTCCTTCCAAAGAGGCTTCTTACAGCCTAGCGCAGGGCACCCACCTGCGGTCAGGCCAATGACTGCTTAGCCACATCCATTCCTGCATCCCTCTTTAAAAAAAACCCCAAACTCAAAGAAATGAGAGGGGAGGAAGAAACCCCTGCGCTGGGCTTCTCATCCCCCAAATCCCAGCCTGACACTCGGTCTCCTGAATCATCCAGCTACAAAGGCAGCTCCTGCTCAGGGACTGAGCGCAACCGCCTCTAACGCCGGTATTTGCTGCTGGCATGCCATGTGCACAAGGACGAGGCAAAACCCCAGCCTCTCCCTGCTCCTCCAGCCTTGCTCCCGGTGACCCACAGAGCAGCCCCGCTGCAAGCCGGTGAGAGCCGGACCCCGCTGAGCACCGTGCCGCTTGCTGCCTCCCTCCCCGCCGCCCAGCTCAGCCCAGCTCGCACACCCAACCTCTGCGAGAAGCCTGATCCTACAGCTTTTCTCAAGCATTTTTCCAGTTTCCTTTACGCAAGTATTGATCCTTTTCCTGCGCAAGGAGAGTAAGCGGCCCTTTCTCTGTGCTTCTGGGTTTGCTTGCTTGTTGATGCTGCCCGGGGGAAGCACAAATCCTGCTGCACGCTCTCCAGCGGGTCTGCAGAGCTGCAGCCATGCCAGAGTCCCACTGCAGGGATGCGTTCGTCGAACAAAGTTTCAAGGTGCCAGTTCAGAAAACAAAGATGAAGTTTCCTTTCACGGAGCCAGCCAAGCAAGAGAGAAAGAATATGTATCTGCAGAGCCGCACGGCAGTTCCTTGCCAGCAACCGAGCTGCAGCCCTCCTACCCGGCAACTGTCCTAAACCCACAAAGAAGCATAAGGAAGATACGGTGCGTGCGAGCGGAAAATCCAACTTTGCTCACATCTATTTCTAAGCACCGATATAGTTTGTTTATAACCAGGGTAACTGCAGGGCTCTTACTGCGTGCAGAGGGCTGGTAACGACATTCTTCGCAGCCACACCTATAAAAGTTATCAAACGCAGGTGAGTGGCTCCTGGCCCCCACATCGCACGCTCAAACGCCAGTGCGAATCAAGGCTGGTTCAATGCTGCTCGAGAAACCCGAGCGGCAAAACACCTCCCTGCATCCTTGACGTAATGAAAACACCGCGTACGGGCGAGCTGTTCAAAACCTCCCGCATAAACAGAAGCTCCCTTCTCAAACTGATCCCACTTGCTTTTCAAGAGAGCAAATCCCGCCTGTGACTTTGAAGCACAAAGTAAAAATCTTTTTAACGAAAAGGAGTTCTGACTCGCACAGCCACCAGCGCCTGGGTCCTGCCGCGCTCAGCCCCAGCAGGGACCGGTACTCGCCAAGATGCTGCCAGAAGACACAGAGGAATCGAGGGGGTTATTTATCACAGCAAGGCTGCACGTACCTGCTGCCCCCGAAGAGGAATGCTGCAACATGCAGTACTTTCACGTGGGTTAACTACGCTGCCGATACGGTGCGCCAAGCCTTCCAGCGAGGCAGCATAGGCAAGGGCTCTCTTCTACTCAAATGTTTGACTCTAGACATGCTTATTATTTTGCTGAAGATATTTTGAGAATCCCAGAAAGTGTCAGAGGGATGATACAAGGAGGTTTGCGAACAACTGAATGTCTGATAACGCTCTCCAAGAAACCGGGCTTCAACTCCCAGCAGCCAGGGAGGGGAAACCCCACCAAGTAGCCACCCAGTTTCTGCCCAGACCCCAGCTCCAGCGCCCTGCAACTGTCAAAAGCATGTGAGGAGATGTAGAGGTCCAAGAGGATTTGCAACGCATCACATAGATGCGCGCTTAATGGGCTAATGGACCAGCTGCATCCATTCTCTTCCCCACCACCACCCCTGTGCCAGGACAGGGTCCGGCAGCCCGGGGAAAGGCAAATCCTGCAACCTGCCAGCTCTAACCCAGCTCTGCTCATCCAGTCGTATTTGCCATTTTGTCAAATTCAATGTGAGTCACTGGCACGTGGCCACCAGCATGACAGAGCCCGCTCTGCCTCTACACAAAGTCCAGCAGGTCGGCTGAGACCGCCAGCAGGCGGGTTTAAACTCAGTCACCGCACTTTGTGCCGAAGCACAGGTTTCCTCGTTCATTCACCAAACTGCCGGCAGAGTAAAAGTCTCTGGCAGACGAGGGCAGCAGCGTGTGGGGATGTCTCCAGCTCGATTCATTCCGCTTGCACCTCCCGCACTCCCTTGGCTGACGAGCAGGCACCTCCGAAAACCTTTTCCCTGCACCATGCACAAAGGTGCCATCCTCTGCTGCTTTCCCGCTGCAAAGGTCTCATCCAGAGCAGATGATTTCCATCGACCCCCTGCGCCTGGGATCCTGTACGTCTAAGAAATAACAACTCTGTACCAGGGAACCTCTCCAACCAGACAGCATGGGTCACTCCTCTTCAAACACAAGCCCTGGAAACACGTCTGTGCACTGAAGGAGAATCTCGGTCTAATTCTCCGAAGCCACATTTCAGTCACCCTGGCAGCCGTAACAGAGCTAGGAGATGAAATCAGATCACAGGAAAGTGGATAGTTTTTTAATGGCTTAAAATAAAATTAAACTCAATGTGCTTACGGCAAGAAAACAATTTAGCTCGGGCAGTTCCAGGAGCCACGCTGCTGAGCAGCGCATCCCACCAGGCACGCTCGCCCGGAGCGCAGGGACACCTGATCCGCATACACAGCGCTTCCCCGCTCCCCGTTAGGCTCCGGAGCCGCAGCTCAAAGCAGGCTTGTTAAATCCCGTTCAGCCAGGCAGCGGGCAGAGGCCTGGCTTCTCCGCAATGCCTCGGAGAACGCCACATCCCGCTGTGCCGCAAAGAGGGACATGAAGATGCTCGGGGGGATCACGCTGGCTAACGCCCTGGCCGGTGCCACCGGGCAGCGTCTCTGAAGTACAAATGTTGTACGTGGTAGAGGGCTGCTCCGTCCGTACGTGCAGAGCCACAATTAGAATGGGAACATTTTCATTAATATTACTCGGCTGCTGCAGGTTGTCAGCATGAGCCTGTGATTTGCAAAAATTGATTACCAAGTTCAACCGAAACCCCCTAAACTCCTATTAATTCTGCAGTTGCAGAAATTTCCTCCTCCACAGAACATTTAACATTAAAAAGCATGTGATCAACAAGATAAAAATAAATTGGAAAGCGACTGCTGCGTTCTTGCTCACTGTGGTGAGGCAGCGAGGGCTGGTGGAGGCAGCTGAGGACTCGGGCTCGCGTGTGCTTCCCTGCGGGAAGGCAGCATCGCCTGGCGCTGCGCAGGTCCCCGGCGCTGGAGCATCGCATCTAGTCCTGCTCACGCGCTGCGTGGCCACAGCGTTTCGCTCCTCAGTGCCTCCTTCTGCCCAGCAGCAAAGGGATTTCCCTCTCTGGCGCCGGGGCCTCGCTCACCCGTTCCCCCGAGTCCTCCCTGGCGGAAGGCAGCAGAGAAACGCAGTACTATCCCCTCCGCAATTAGATGCTTGTCTGCCGGCTGCCGCAGCGCAGAGGTTAATCCGACTTCTTTAAGCGTTCGGGGGGAAGTAGGTCGCTGGCTGCGTTTCCTGCGCCGGTTGCATAAGGAGCGAGGCAGGGCTGGGCTCTGCCCGGCATCCGATGCCTCCCAGCGCCGGCACTCGGGCGCAGGCAGCGTGGCAGCCCCAGGCTGCCTGCCTGGCATGACACTCGGGAAGAAGCGAAGCCTCTAAGAGGGTCTGAAACGTAAGCGGGAAGGAGGGAGAAGGAGCTGCTCCCAGCGGATGCGTGCCGTGCCGCCGGCAGCTCCGCTTCCCATCCTCAGCCCCAGCAGAAGCGTCCGGCAGGGTCCCGCTCGGCCTGGCGTGAGCGAAGCGACGGGAAGGCTCAGGGCTGGATTCCCCGGCCCCGGCTGGTCCCAGGCTCGCAGAGCCGCAAACGCGTTTCGTTTCAATCTGGAAGACTTTACTCAGAATCTGATTTTCAGCCGATTTAAAAGGGGCACCTGCAACAAAGATCTCTGCTCCACGGCTTCGAGTGCCGCTGGCTCCTGCAGGCTGCTCCTTCTCCTCTAATTAAATGCTTTTCTGTAACACCTTGCAGCAACACGGAGCAAATTAAGAAAAACACTCACAGTGGGTAAATACCTCAGCAAACAGGTATAAAGGTTATTTTGCACTAAGACTCCTTTAGTAAGGCTGTGTCCATGCCAGTCCCCCCATGGAAGCACAAAAACCAGAGGTACAAAGGGGTGTGCAGGCAAGGAGCGCCCCCCCCGCCACGGTTATCTCGCTGCCGATCACCAGAGATGGTGGCTGGACCGCGCACACTGGTCCCGGCGGGAGGGAAGACCACAGCCGCCCAGCGATGCGCTTGTGCGCCCGCCCGGGGACGAGCCACACCTCCATTTAGCTAAATTTAGCTATTTTTAAAGCAGCTCGTTTGCCGCTTGCTTCAGCCTCCTGCAAACCTACTGAGCAAAGCTTCAGCCTGGCGCTGCCGTGGTTTAATTTGGGGATCCTGCTCGGCTCTTCCCTCACGCTGACGCCAGCAGGAACCGCGTGCACAAGCTTAAAGGGGAAAGTAGGATGTGAGCAGAGCTGCGGCGGCCGAACACAGCCGGGGAACTGCTTCTCCTTCCTTTCATCACACTAAACCCGAGAGGCTCACGAAAGGCAGAACAGGAGCAGGTTCCCAGGACAAAGGGGTTTGAGCGTTAGCCCGCAGGCGGTTCTCGTGCCCAAACTACACCGCAGGTCATGCGACGCTCGTGCTGCTGCTGCAACAGGGAGCACAAACCCGGGGCTGCTGGAAGCCCGCTGGCAGCTCCGCAGAGGTCCCAGGGCAGGTGCTGCTTCACACGGAGGCATTCGGTGCTAGCTGTGGGGCTGGCTCTGCGTGCAGGGCAGCACCATGCGGGCTGAACCCCTGTCCCCAGCTGAAACAGGCGAAAAAAAAGAGGCAGGGAAGGAAAGAGAAAAGGGCGGTGATGGAAAAATCTTTCAGAGATTTCTCAAACACGCACTGTGAGATGCTGGCAGGTTGTGGGGATGGGAGCTCCAACCCAGAGCTGCAGCTGAGCAGCACAGCTCCTCGCTCCCCATGAACGCGTCGTACCCTGTAATGCAAAAAGCATCTGTTTAAACTGCTCCGACATGACAACACACGCATATAAGGTGGTACCCTGAGGAAAAATACCATTTCCAAATAAGCAGCTCACGCTGAACATCTCAGCGCTGCATGGAGAAACTGACTGTTGGCTCGCCGATGAGTTGGGATTTTCAACAGTTTATTTGCCGAGCAAGCACACAAACAAAAGATCAATAAGAATAAATTAGAACGGCACAGACAGCAATAGAGACTGCATTGCACCCCCGAGAGACCGCACAAGCCTCTGCCTTCCCCATCCACAGCCTAGCATGCGTAAGAGTGACTCATTTTTACTGCAGGAGTTATAGGGCATAAAACGTTTTGGAGCATGTCAGCTCAAACCAGGGGAAAAGCAGGTTTAACCTGAGCACGGGCAGCCCGGAGCCCCAGCGTGCGGATGCTTACACATGCTCGCAGGGCATCTGCAGACGTGGACCAACACGTGCTGAAGAAGAGTGATCATGAGTCGAAAGGTTTACAGCAGCGCGATACAACCATGTCGCAAGACTCCGTGGGCACCCCAGAATTTAAGGACAAGCACAGCGGACGGTGCCGAGGGGAAGGATTCAAGGCGGCGGCACTGCAGAGGTGCGGGGAGGATCGCAGCGGCAGGTTAAGCGCAGCAGCGGTGTGAAATGGGAAGCAGCGCAACAGCATGGGCAGAGAAACAAGAGAGGGCAGCAGGGGAGCAGGACAGAAGCCAGGCGACTGCAAGGCTGTGAAGAGCGCAGCGAGAAGCGCAAACACGGCTGGCACGACTGCACGGAGACCACCATAAAGCAGAGGAACACGGCACTCAGGCTGAAGAGCTGCACCTGAAGGCCAACGCAGGGAGAAGGCATGCTTTGCACCAGGAGTTCATGGATGCACTGCAGAGCCTGCAGTGCAAATGGACTGGGGGGGCAGAGACGGGAGATGATGTCTGGCTCATCAGCCAAATGAAAGCAGATGCCAAAAAGGAAACCAAGGAGGAAACCAAGGAAAAGCTGTAGCAGGGTTTGCTTCGGCAGAATGGCAAGGAAGGCGCCCTGAGCCGCTCCCATAGAGCAGCGCGCCGTTTCCTGATCTGAAGGATGGAGAGAGTCCAGAGCCAGCGACTCATCCTGCACAGCTAAGCTCAAAGGATGGCGGAGATGCTGGCTTCGACAGCCAGGAGCGGAGGAGAGGTGCCAGCGGGAGGGAACAAGCCCGTTTATAACCACGTCAGGTCACTGCACGTGGAGCTGAGCCCACACTCCTCACCGCTCACCCCGGATTCCCAGAGACAAGGGATCCACAGACCCCGACCCAGCGGTTGCAGTATTTTTAAAAGCACAATTTGGCTAGAAAGGTTTAATGCTGTGCCTGTGATCCAAATACTCGTGTTTTCCCTAGGCTTGTAGGACAGACAACACAGTTGTGCAGAAATGTGTAAATGCATCTTCTCACCAGAGTGGCCACTGGCTAACAAACTGCTGCGAAGAAACAGAGAGAGGTTTCTACCAGAAGCAACAATCTCCATGTTAAACGCGAATAATTCCAAGAGACACTGATTTTCAGGTCCAGACCTTTCATTTCCCACAAAACAGAAAGAACCGGAGGAGGGAGGACAGGGGAGGAAGGCTCCGCACAGCCAGCCGGCCAGCTCTCCCCTCCTGGGAGCTGGGGGCAGGACACTCCGCAGACAGCGCTGATAAAAGCTCTTGTATTAAGGAAAAAGCCATCATTGATAGATTTTTGGTTCACAGAGACACAGCACACTGCAACCTCTCACTCTGCATGTTAAGGAGGTGATGCGGGGGGAGGAGGGAGATTTATGGCAGCTCCTGTCATAAAACGACCTGCTTTTCCGCACAGCACTTCCCAGATGGCTGATGCACACGGGGAGTTTCTAAGGGTGATCTGAAGGCTGGTGTTTGCCAGTCTCTCCACACTGTACCGGCATTATGGAGCCCAGCTAGAAACGGAGAAGCTCTGACATTCACTCTCTCCCTGGTTGCTAGGTGAGAACAGTTTCTTGACTATTTTAGTAAAAGGACTGAAATTATACAACCAAAGAAAGACCCAATGCAGCACAGCCCATTAGAGTCCCCCAGCTGCACACATCAGACCGAAGCCAGCGACAGAAAACGCGCACAAATAACAGTTTCGTACGCAGATGCATTTTTTAATAAGCCAGCAATTTGCTTCTCACGGATTCTCTCGCCAGCCTCGCAACTTGTGACTTAACGAGCCCGTTCCCATGCAATGTCGCTCAAAACACTTGCAGGCATTAGGCAACCCAAGAGCCAGCTCCAGGAGAGGACGATGGTTTAGGTCATCTGATTCATCAAGCGTTTTCTAACCTAGTGATTAGCGTCGCATAACATACTCAGGGGATTAGCACGAAGGAGGCTGCAAAGCAACAGAAGTTTTAAGCTCCCAGGCCAGCTCGTGTTGACGGTACCCATGCTAACCCCAGTCCACCAGCAGCACCTCCCCGGCCGGCTACGAGCCCCTGGGCTCAGCCCTGGGCACCCAGAGAGCCCTCCGAAGCCAGGGAAAGGTGGGTGTGCACAGATCAGCTCGGAGGGCTGGTGGGGGTTTTGTTTCTCCCCTCTTCCCCAAAAAGCAAAACCCTCCTGTGCTGAGGTGGAGCCTTGGGGTGAGCGCTCAGGTGCTCTGCGGAGGGGCAGGGGCACCCATGGCACCTTCAGCGGTAGCTGCTCCAGGGGTATGGCTGCTTGCTAAATAAATACATCGTGGGGTTGAAACAAATTGTGGGGACTGCAACACAAAACCTCAGAAACCTGCTGCCTGGTCGGGAAGGGACCTCAGGCTGGGGGCAAGGAAGCTGCCAGACATCCTGAGTCAGAGGGGCGCTGGATGGATGGACGCTTCCCCGGCCCTGCGGCAGTGCCAGCCCATGGCCGGGGCGTCACCAGCACGCCCTCCAAACGCTGGCAGTGTGACGGGCAGCTGGGAAGGGTGGCAAGAGAGGGCTGGGGGCGCAGGAGGGCTGGGAACACGGAGTAGTTCCACCAGCTTCTTATTCGCAGCTTACACCTACTTTATTATTCAAGAACTTAAAAGCATGGTATTGCTTTTATTTCTTTTTTCAAAGCAAGAGACAGAAACCGCTTAAGGACTTTCACATTTCAGCTGCGGGGCCTGCTGGGCTCTCAGGCCACGTTTTCCAGTTTTCTTCCCCATCCAGAGCCTCCTCCTGCTCTGTGCCTTGCACCGCAGCGGGTCCCCCACCTCCGCCGGCCCCGGCATCGGCATCGCCACCCCTGCCTGCCCCACCATGGCAGCACAGCCTGCCCTGACATTTGGTTCAACTCAAAAACCAACTGTAGCAACAACAACAAAAAATAAAATCAAGTGATGCTGAGAAATCCCATGACCTGAAGCCACAACGCTGCTAAACCACACACCGCTCAGCCCTCTCACCCCAGCCAGCGACTGGAAGCAGCAATGCTCGGGTCGGAGGCAGTGCTGCCAGAGCGGCACGGGGAGAACCAGGCTTCTGCTTGGCCATGAGCCACTGCCGGGCTGATGGAGGAGGAGGCAGCACACCATCATTGCCAGACCTGAGGGTTCCAGCTTTCAGGTTACCACCCACCGGGTTTAAATGGCATCCAACCCACCGAAGATCCCCTTCTGCAGCGCTTTCAGATGCACGCAAATCCCTCCCTGCCTCCCCCCGCTCCCCCTGTCCCCTCCTCGGGGAGGCTGTTGGGAGAGTTCAGGTTTGCAAAGTGCTCGGCTCAAGAGCTGCCAGAGACATGAAAGCGTCTGTGACAAAACACTTCAAAATTAGGATTTCTCTGGTGTCTGGAGAACGTTACATACGTGAGGCGTGTGGCTGTGGACTAAAGCTGCTGAGGCGAGGGCTGGGCACTCTGGCTGCAGCTCCCGTCGACCAAAAGCAGCGCCACGGCAGTGAGCAGGAGCACGGGATGGCTCCAGTGCCTCTGCTTTTAAATGGTCATTTATTTAAGCCTGGGTATTATTTAGCAATGGCAGGGTTTGGACATGATCTGGGCAAAACTGAGCTTCTCTCCTACATTGCACTGATTTTGCCACTAAACACACACAAACCCAGTCCTCGACATTTCGCACAAGCCCGAAGAGCAGCAGTGGAAGTCAAGGGGCTGGAGGCGTGAAAAACCAGCAGCAATCCTGCAAAGGCAAAATAAACTCCAGCATATTCCTCACTTCTCCCAGGTGAATCCTCAGAGGAGACAGACCTTCCGCACCCAGGGAGGTAACGGGGCGCCCAGCACTGCTGTGAACCCGCAGTCCTGACGCAGCCTCGCTCAGGCCTTTCCAGCTCCCAGGGAGGGCTCTCGGAGGCCAAAATTAACTCACAGCGCTCGGAGATTTGTATTAAGTCCTAGCTCTCCCCGATGATGACTAAAGGCCTGGAAACCACAGCTCCGCCTCGAGCCAAGGGACTCAAGTGACAGCGTGACATCCAGCTAAAGAAACTGTCCGCAGCATTAGTGGATATACTGAATTTTGCACACCGGACTGTGGATTTCACAGCTGACCTTCGAGCAGCGTTACCTGAGCCGGTACACAGGACGCAGAGCAGTATAAAACCCCCACCGTGCGAAGCGTCCGCGCCGCAGCGCGCGCGGGAGGCGGGGAGCGCCCAGCCCCGTGCCGGCAGTCTGCTGCCGTTGACTCAGCCCGTGACTCAGCCGCTGCGCCCCGCTCTGCGCCCGCCGCCCCTGCCCACCTCTCCCGCCACCTCCCTGCAAGGTGGCTTCCCAGCAGGACTGTCCCCTTCTCCCTGCCGGCTCCGCGGGATGCTCCTCCGCGTGCTTCTTAGTATTACAATTTTCTGATTTTTTTTTTTTTTTTTTTTTTTTTTTTTGTAAACGCCTAACCTCCTTTCAGGGCAGCACACCAACGACGAGCTGCGCGAAGCCTCACAAGCTGCTGAAATTGCTGGGAAAAAAAAGCTGGATTTACTCGTTTGGCGGCTGCCAGGCAGCACGTAGGCTCTCGGCAACGTCTGTGGATGTGGGGAGATGCCGCACGAGTGAAAGGAGAAGGAAGGAGAAGTCTCAGGCAGAGAGATGCTGCTCCCACGGTGCTGGATCTGTAACATGCACAGTCTGGAGGCTCACCGCTTCATGCGATTTTTTTTTTTTCCTAAAGACAGTTTATTTAGTTAACTCTGAGAAACCCGAGAGCCAGAATTGTTGCTCTAGAAACCATTTTGAAAGAGATAATTTTAAAAGATTCAGCACTGAACTTACTGTACCCAAACCATACACTTTAAACAGTGCTGGCCAGCAGCACCTCCCGCAGCCCACGCCAAGCCCGTCTCCGTACGGAAACAAACCCCGAGTGGCACCGGGAGCGCTTGCTCAGGATCAGGGCGCTGCGAAGGCACGCTGTGCTGGCGGCAGGCTGCTGCAAATAAAAACAGACCAAGAAGGAAATCGCTTACTTGCTCACTTTCTGAACACATCAGCACTCTGCCAGCAGCGCACGCTCCTAAACCAACTCGAGGAGTGGGCTGCAGCGGCGGGGTTAAAGCAAGGGCAGGTGAGCTGCCCCACGCCAGCATGAGCGAAGGACCGGGGCAGACCTCTGTCCCCAAACACACACCTCCCCCGGGAACACCTGGGTGCAACTGGAAAGCCGTCCCAGTGATGGGAGGCACTGGTGCTCAGGGCGTCACGAGCACACAAGAGACGTAGGTTAACGTTCACGACCTGCCGGCGAGGGGACGGTGCCACTCGCGCACGGAGGAGGCAAACAGCGGCAGTAACGCACATGGGCTCTCACCGCCTGTCCCAGCATGGGCTGACACGCCAACAGCCCACAGCCTCCGCTCGCACGACGTCTTGCACACACGGGAAGGCTCCAACAGGCAACCGCACTGCAGCACCCGGCTGCTGCCGAACACCCGGCCAGGGTGGGCTTCGCCACCCTTCGACGGTGAGGCAAACCCATCACAGATGCTTTCTTGTGCCACGTACAGTGTACGTATGTCAAAGCTGAGCCAGAGCTATTTGGGGGAAAAAAATGCAACAGATACACTGTGCTATAAGGAAGATGAGCCACTGCAACAAGTCAGGACGAGGATTCACGTTGTTGTTCAAACATTTAAAGAGGGGACAAAATATCCCGGTACTGGCAAAAAGAGAGCTCTCCTAGCTCCCACGTCCTTACAGCTGAACTCCACGCGGCTGTGGAACACCGTAGCAAAATTACCCTCAAACAAACATGACAGCCTGCGTACAGCAGCCCGGGAAGCACGACCGTGTTACATAAATCGTCTAAGGTCAACTCCGCAACTGGCACGGCAAACACCGATGTTGCAATCCCACTTCTCACAAGAGCTGAAACCAAAGTTTAGGAACAGAAGAAGAAAAAGCAGCCTCCCCCTCCTCTGGGGATGGGGGCAAGCGGCGCTTCTGCCCGAGCAGCGGGGAGGTATCGGGGGGCTGTGGGGTGGGTGTGCTGCAGCCCCGGTGTTCCGTGACAAAAGCCCATCCTCCGGCAGCCTGCGAGCCACACGCTGCCAGAGGTGTGCTGTCAGACGGGTGCCATGATGAGTACACGTGCGCAGGCGCGGGGGCACCCCTCTGTCCCCGTATGACACGGGCAACACTTGTGCACCTACGAACACACCTCTACCCGCTAAACAAAATCCGGCCTCGAGCCAGGCCAAGGAACAGAAGGGCCTGAAGTGCCCCATGGTTGCAACAGGGTGGTGCAAGAGGGGAGCAAGGTGCAGTGAGTCTTTTCCCATCTCGAGCATCTGATTCCTGGAGTAAAAGATCTCAGAGAAGAGAAACAGGCTCCTGCTAACTATCAGTCTGCCTCTGCGCGTTCACCTGCAGCTCCCTAATGCTATCTCCTCCACAGCAGCTGAGTCACTTCCTCTCTTCAGTCTCCACCAAATACGTTGTTAGAGACTCTCCTACACCTCTCCAGCGTTTGTTGAGCCCTGCTGTTTTCTTAAATTCATCTTTGAGCCCACTGACCGCCTCCAGGTCTCCATGCAGGCAGGGAGCCAGGCAGCTGCCTCCCCTTGGCCCAGCCCTGCCGCTTGCACACCCGCTTCCTGGGGGAGAACAAGCTTGGAAGAAGAAGGGGAAGACCTTTCTGAAGATGGAGAGTCACACACCTGCTGAAAACAGAGGGGTAAGGTGGGAGCCGATGGGCAGGGGTGTCTCAGGGGCTGCGCTGCTGCTCCCCTGCAGCCTGCAGCAGCCGCAGCCTCTCCCCCAGCAGCGCTCTGCTCTCCCCACCCTGCTGCTCTCTTTTTAATTTGGTTTCCCTCTCGATGCCGCCAGCAGAAACATTTCTAACATCTCTACAGCCAGAGCCCTGTGAGAGGCAGATAACTGCTGCTGGGGGACACGGAAAGCGAGCTGGTGGAGCCCTACCATGACATTCTAGCTGTCACGAGGGTCAGACAGCCCTGAAGCAAGTTTGGGTTTAAATTCTCAACCAAGTATTGAACGTGGCAGAAACACCCTTGACAAAAAGCAGCAGCTATGGTTCTGGCTAATCAGCTCTGCCTTGCCCCTGGCCACCCTCCCTCCAAAGGTGACACCTCTAAATTTATTCAAGTGAGACACTACAGTGCCACGAACTGTGCCAAAGCACCCCCCACCCCGCCTGTTTGGGGGGTGAGTGAGGATCCCCCATGTCGGGCTGGAACCCCATCTGCTCCCCGACAGCCGAGGGCCACCCTTTCTCTACCTGCAAACCCTGATATATTCATTCGGCGACGCGCTCGCCCATCTGCCCGCCACGAACGCAAACCCCACGCTTCATCCCTGCAAAGGGCCATCAGTACCAGCTGTCCTTTAATGAAATGAACGGATGTTTTCAAACTTTCTCTCAGCACAGGTTGTTCAGCAACTGAGAAAGTTACCACTCCTCACACAGAAACCCACAGAAATGCCAGGCCAGCCCCAGGACACGCCACCACGCGTCCTCGCCTGCCAAACAGCCCCCATCGCCGTGGTGGCTGCGTGACCCAGGCGGCACTCGTGATGTTTTAAAATCTGCCCTCCCAGCTCCTGAACCAGAGGAGAGCCGGCCGGCAGCTCACACGGGCTGACGCACCGCATCCTGCGTCAGACTACCTCACACGCTCACCAGAGAGTAACAGCAAATAAGTCTTTTTTACCATTTCTAAGCACATTCCCAACTTTTAGTCCATTTTATGTCTTGGCACAATTATTGATCCTTACCTGACCAGAGCTATTTCCAAGCGCAGATTTCCTAGAAATGTACAGAAAGGACCTACGCAAACCTCTGCCCGTAAAGCCACAGCTAAGCCCCTTGCAACCAAATAACATTATTTTCTCCACGTCAAAGCTTTGCGACAGCTCCTCCCAATTGCTTACAAATCAAACAGCCCGTTCAACGTCTCTGTAGCTACAGAATCACAGAATGGTCAGGGTTGGAAGGGACCTCTGGAGATCATCTAGTCCAACCCCCCTGCCACAACAGGGTCACCTACAGCTACATCGGGGCCATGGTGGGCCAGAGCCACGGGTACCAGCCACTCTTCTGCCACGAGATGTGACCTGCCTGACCATGACACAGCCAGGCTGAAAGCACCGCCAACACTTCCCAGAGACCAGGCGTGGGTTGAGGATGCACTGCTCAGCCATGCTGCAACCACCGAAGCAACCCTGGCAGTCCCAAGAACAGGGACAAAAAGGTCACCTTCATGGCCTTATGGTCCTGAGGACCACCCGCACCAGCCCCAAAGAGCCGACACTCAAGCAGGCCCAGATGGCCACATCACCGAAGTCACACCTCCAGCCCACCAGTATGACCTCCAGCCGGTTTTACACGTGTTTGACAATACACACCAATTGCAAATAATTGTTCAGTTTTAAGACAGTGAAATACTAGAAGTTTAAAGCCCCAAACCAACAAAACATGGCTAGAGGGGTATACATACCTATTGACACAGACATACACATATATATCAGGTTTACTTTAGGCTGACGCAAGCTCTTTCTTTTACTGCTTGTTGTTTTTCTTTTAAATAGTACTCAGCTTTATTCCCTTATTTTCCAAGTTCTTACTAGCAAGCGCAGCACTGCTTCTTGGCTTGCCTAAGGTGCAGTTCATGAACTGGACCAGTTAGCAACAGAGGGGAACGGACCACCAGCCAAAGGACGGGGTGCCTCCTCACAGAGCCGTCTCTTGGCCCAGTTAAATATATTACTAAGAGCGTAAGGGCCTTAATCCACTTGGTTCCAGCTGTGTACGTGCATGCCACAGGAGTTATCCTCATGTCCACATGCCTCTTCCTTCAATTAAAATATACAGGAAATTCGATACAACGCTTCAGTACGGATTGCCCGTACGTTGGATACTGTGTGCTCCCCACCAGCCCCAACACTCACGTTTTGAGGGTGGAATATGTCATTTCTGTACCTGTATCCGAGTCTTTTTGATCTCCATTTGTTCCAACAGTGAAAGGCAACTTCCGTTTGGTCGCTCGCTCTTTCACCTCTTTGCCGCCATCGCTCCGGTCCAACTTTGGAGTCTTGGTTAGAGAAACTTTATCTTTATCCTAGAAAGAGAAGAGACTGGATTAACAAGAGTCTTCCCCAGACGGTGCCCACCTTACCCCGCAACGTCCTGCACCAGCCTCATGCAGCGCTTGTCCTCTCCTTTCTACTGTGGGATTCCAGCTTCAGGGTTTAGCACCTTGCAGAGAGGAGCCTCCACGAAGCTAAAAAGCTAAAAGACCACCAGAGAAGAGGACGGACAACCAAGGCTGTTGTGTGGTGCCAAACCTGCAACCAACTCACATGAAAACCGGAGCTAACGCCTTGTGTGCCGCTGAGGATGTGCCCGGCTGCGAGCGCAGGGGGAAGGCAGGCTGGGGTGGGGGAACTCAAGGATTTCCAAACACAATTGCTCCCACCGTTTGGGAAGCGTCTCCCGATTCCAGGGAGAAGTGGGATGCAGGGCAGCGTGCGCAGCACGTCCAGGGCACACACAAAAAATGGCGTTAAAGCCCTTTATTCAACATGGAGAGCTGAGGGCTTCTCCTTGGGGCCTGCGGTATTTCTAGCACAAGCATACAGCATTACTATTTGAGCTTACGTGATAACATGTTATTCCGGAGAATATTCTGGCAGCCGATAAGCCTGCTAACATTACTGACCGTTTACAGGATCAGCACCGCAGCCAAATGCACTTAGAAGGTTTGCATTGTACAGTCGGCGCAACGATTTAGTACCAGGAAGGCCAGTATAGCTCTGCCTATATTCCATAGGCAGCACTCTCCATCCCACAGCGGGCAGGCTCAACCTGCTGCCGGCTCTGCCTGCGCTCCCGCCGCTGCCTCCATCACAGCTGCCCCTCTCCCATGCAGGTTTCTGCCGGGATTTTAAGAGGAGAAGCTACCTTAAGAGCAAACCTACCAATATTGCATAAAAGCATGGCAAGCGATGCAGGCGCTGGCTGAGCATCCAGTGCCTTCTCAGAGAGGCAGACCTAAGTCTGCTTTGTACTGGTCTCGTTTATTCGGGTTGGTTTGGATTCTAACGTGTAGCGAGGTGAAGCAGGCGACGCTGGGGACTGCTCGGTACGAGCAGCAGGAAGAAGTTTTGAAGAAACATCCCGAGCAAGACAAAGTTAGCAAGTATTGAGACAGGCAAGATTTTTCACATGAACAGCGAGAGCTGGTACGTAACTCAAACTTCAGGAGTTCAGTATGCTGAGAATATATACAGACTGAAGTCATGCCCTTGTGGTTTTTGTATATGAGAAACAGTATTATTTTAAGCAAGCACTTCTGGATTGAACACCGTGCCACTGCTCTTAAAACAAGGCCAGAACGAGCAGCTCTGTGACAGATCTGATTTCAATAACCTCGCAAACCTAGACCCTAAGCTTTCGATATAAAGTTAGATTAAATAAAAGAATCTCAATACATTAAATCATGCAAGACCGTCACTGGAAACTCAGACGAGCAAATCTAACAGAAATTCCCTTGTTTAGAGAAGCCCAGTCATGCTGTCTGCATCAGACTCAGCGCCTGGCAGGTGGCTCCTGTGCCAGCAGTCACAAGACCGCGTCGTCACTGTGTACACTGCTCCTTCCTCTTTCTGAGTTTCTGTCTGGCAACCAGACTTCACCCGCAGATTAAAGAGAAACTGTTTACTTGGACCAACGGGTTCTGCTCGCACGTCCCCTTCGCGATGGGCAGCGTGACAGCCCTGCAGCTGCACGCCCGATATTCGGCCCCTGTCACCCGCGCTCCAGGGGGGACCAAGAAAATAGGCTGGGGAATCCCTTTTTTGGTAAAGCAAGCTAAAGAAACCTATCTGACAGTGGCTTTTGTGGTTGGAGGGAGCCAAGGCACGTTTGGCCACGGGGGTGCACAGGACTTCATGTTTGGAGCCCGAAGAAGGGCCGCCCTGCTGGAGAGCAGCTGCCGAGGGCCCCTCCGCGGCACAGGAGTCAGCGGAGCGATGGGACAAAGTCACAACAGCCAAAATAAACACTCCAGCATTTCGTTTAAACACTCGGGATTTAAATGCATTTGTCTTATTTTTTCTGACGCCAACAAAAATAGTTTGCAATAACAAATGATGCCACTCCTATTGCCAGCTGCTGCTCTGGCCGGCTCAGAGGTGTAAGTAGTGCCAGGGACCACTGAGCATCTCCCAGGAGTACGGATAAGTGGGTCCATCCCTTCCCTCCCCAGTTTAACGCAAAGCTCAAACGGCAACGCTACGCTCAAACCCCACCAACCCTGCATCAGCGTTGAGTACCCAAGAGGCTGTGTCAAAGCGGGGTAAAGCACCACCTTCCCCGGGTGCAACGACTGCAGAGATGTGGCCCCAACGTTCCCCTCAAAAACTTCAACTGCACTTCAAGACAACGATCAGCCCAACAATTTTTACGCTTAAAAGTCAGAGCCTGGGACAGAAGCATAAAACTAGAGAAGACCACGTGCACGACTCTTCCTCTGCCGCCCGTGCCTAAGGGCACACCTGTACGCACGGCACCCGAGCTGCTCCACCATCGGGGAGCCACGGGATGAGGCACGAAGCGCCAGTGAAACCCAGCCCCTCTCCCTGCTCTGAAAGTGCATTTGCAGTTCTCACGCCCAGCACCCGCGGCTCAGGTTTGTCAGCACCGAGTGGTGGCAGTCCTCGGTAAGAGAGGTACTTCTAGAAGACTCCGAGGCGGATCAGTCATAGCTGACGCTTCGAAAATGACTCTTCTCTGCATCAGCTGCCGTGCTCACCGTCTGTACTGCAATTTCCTCACCAAGGCCCTTTGAGCAGACTGCTCCACCTAGTATTTCAGCCCGAGGATACTCTTTGCCTGCTCTCGCAGCAGTAGGTCAGGATGCGGCCGAGACCCCGGCATCCCGCGGTGGGATTTCCTACACTCCCGGCATTTCTTCCAGACACCAGTTTCACGTTGAGAGCTCCAACAAGAGGTCAATTGTGCTCAACACAAAAAATACGATTCTTTCATTGTTTGTTACCTTAAAATAGATTTCAGCTGGAGCAAACCCGTCATGTCCTCCGCCGCCCGAGAAGCACTCTGCCTTGCAGGCAACCCGGCTCCGGGCATCGGCTGGCAGCGCCGCTGCTCTTGCATCCCACTTAAAAGCAAACGACGATTGGTGACAGCTTTTTTAAAACATACCTTCTCTAAAATTCCCTTAATCTTTGGACTTGGCTGCTGCGGTGCGAAAGCCCGAACCTGCAGGCGCAGGGGATCTGCGGTGCCTGCAAGGCAGGGCAGTCGTCTGCTGTATTAATGCCATACGGGATTCGCTGCACATTCAGGAATAAGAAAAAGTGCAGGACAGGTAAAAATGCAACTTATTCTAGAAAGTTACGGCAATGTTGTTAAAAGCTCCATGTTGGAGGAAAGACAAAGAAGAGAAGAATTAGGTAAAAACCCTTCCCAGACAAGACGGTGAGCCCAGCTTGGAAATGGAAATGGCTGTGTGAATCCCAGCGTCGGGCACGCTCGGGCAACGCTTCGTTTGCATTCGCCCTAACGCTCGAAGCTGCTAATCCAGTAAGTTCAGCAAAATTAAATACCAAGGAACGAAGGAAGTGGCAGCAGTCCCGGCACTGCTTTGAAGATTAATTTGTACAGTAGCACAACGATAACCTTTTATACTAATTGGAGCAAAGAAGATCCAAACTTTGCCCCCCCCCTGGAAAGCAGCGACCTGCTGATGACGCCTGCAGCAGTTGGCGGTGAAACCACCGCAGAGAAATTAAGGCAGCTTGGAGAGTCATATTCCTGAAAGTAATGTGCGTTTTCATTTTCTTATTTTAAGCTTTACTTCCCTAATTATTTCTAATTTTGTAAGGAAGAACGCTGTCCTTTTCTCGATAAGCTGTTTCCATTTTTAGGTCTTCTCCTGTTTAAAGTAAGCTCGGACACCTCTGAATCAGGTTTCACAAAAGGAACAAATCCAAATTAATCTACATTGCGGAGAAACTTGTATGAACATCTGTGTGTAAGTCAGGCTTAGGGCTCTCGGAGGCCAGGACAGCTCCTGCTGAGGGTAAGAGGGAGTTTGGGGAATGGGGGTACTGTCGAGTGCTCAGCAAGAGAAACAAGTTCCCCTTTGTAGGTGTTAATAAAAGCTGCTTTGGCAAAGAGCAGACCGTGACTTCAGGAAAAATCCCCTACCAGCACGTTACGTTATTAGTAAGACTTACTATATGAATAACTGAACCCACCTCGACTTACACTTGCTACAGTTAAAAGATGCATCACAAGCTGCTATCGGCCATCCGGGTTTGGAGCACAAACCGACCACGAACTGGTCCCCACAAGCTGCCCGACGTGAGATGCTACGGTGATACAAGCCACGCGTGCAGCGTATGGACTGGAAGTGCCTCACTGCATCTGTGCTGACTTCTCTTTACAACAAAGATCTCTAATCAGCAAGAGACCCTGATATCAATCTGCTCAGGTCATTAATGACATACTCAAATAAAAACCACTTTTCACCCTCACGCAGAGCTCCAGCTAGGCCAGCTTACTGTCCAAATGCAGGTTCTCAGGAGCAAAACCAAACACGTAGTTCTTTTAGATGCAAAATTCTGCAAGGTAGAGCCACATACAACCCCACGCAAAGAAATCTGTGTTTCCAGCAGAGAAGCTGAGCGCGTCTCCAGCTTGCTTTAACAGGACGGGCCGTGCATCTGCAGCCTGCTCCTCCCCTTGTGCCCGTCGAGCTGCGCGCAGCAGGGCTGTGCCGTCAGTGCTCGCACACAAACTCTGCACCACCGCCTCTGCCCGCCCGCCGAGAGCTGCGCCGGAGCCCTGCCTTCACTTCAGCGCCGGCAAAACCTGACTCACGTCCCAGCCGCTTATGCAAAGACTTGCATCGCCAGCCATGGAAATCCCCAAAGCCCTTTGTTCTCCAAAATGAGTTGAAAGTATTTCAGGTTGCGACGAGAGTAAAAAATAAGCAGCAAGGTACAAAACCAGGGCTGGTAGCCTGGGAGGAGAGAGAATCCCAGAAGGACCAAGGGCTCCAACAGCCGTGCCCCACGGCGATGCCCCACACCAAGCTGGCACGCCAAACTCCTGCCGCGGGCAAAACACCCCACGCTGCAAAAAGCAAATGCTGCGAGAGCGGGAGTTTCCCTGCACTAATACAGACAGCAGCCTGCCATTCCCTGAACAGTCTCTGCCAGGGGTGGGGAGAAGGGGCAGGAGAAGGGTTCGCACCCTGTGTTACAAAAAGGAATGGACGGAATTTTACCCAGAGAGCACACTGGACGTGGTGGAAACCAAACGCCGGTATCCCCGAAATCTGTGTCCCTTGTGGCTTTTCCAAAACCAGAGTACAACACATACACGTGCACAAGAAGTTTCAAAAAGTCTGAATTTGGGTCACGATCAACGTTGCAACAAAACATTATGGATACAACCGGAACCGAATTCCCTTTCCTGCGTGCCTCGGGCCTTCACGGAGGTTGGTAAGAAATACTACCCTGCAACGACTGCGGGCTGCTTATCTTCACTGAGACGTCGGCTCTTCAGTATCTAAGCCACCCAGTGCTTCTGCATGCTTCACGTGCTGGCAGGTGGCTCTGTGCTGGATGCAGAGCCTGGCACTCGTTTGTACGGCGCAGGGAAGCACTAACACTCCAACAGGTTTCAAGAATTGAGAAAGGAGGACTATGTTCCCTTTTCTGGAATTGGGAGGAGAGGGAGCAGAAGATGCAAAAACTTTTTTGACAGGCAAGAAAAATAATGAAATAGGAGCAAAATGTATTCATACTACTAAAGTTGTTATGGATGAAAAGGGTAGCAGTTTTCCCCCTTCTCTCCTGTGGAAGCCAACTGAGTTTGACCCAGCCTGTAACGTGGTATCCTTGCCCGTATCAGCAAGGTACCGTGCTCCCCCAGCAAGGCTCCCTTCACTGAGAAACCGCCCCCCCAGCACCCAGGAAAGGGTGAGGGGCAGAAGGCAGCACCTTCAGCAGTTTTCTTAACGTCGTCTCTGCCCGGTTTGCTCTGTTAACCTCTGCTAGCTCCTACAAGCAAAAACCACGGGTCAAGTGCTGCTCTGCTTGGTGTTCAACCGCTGTTCCCACTATGCAAGAGGGAGCATTTCCCCACAAAGAGACAAATCCTCTGCCACAGACTGAGCACACGGTGTAACCATGCAGCAAGCGGTCCCAGGCACATCAGGAAATGGTTTTGATGACCGATATAATTCTTGCTGCGGTGTTCTGCTCAGCCTAAGTCATGAGTAATCTGCTTCTGGTATGGGGATCTGTGGATCTACACCAGAAAGGAGAATTATTCATATATGGCATGCATATTTTCACAAAACCCTTCAGACTGAACTCACAAGCAGAAGGAGCCTCCGGGGCCGCCGAGCGCCCGTCCCAGGCAGGCTGTGCGCAGCCATATAAGGCTGGCAGGGCCCGACCGGCCGCCTCGCTGCCTCCGCTAACCCCGGGAGAAACGGCTCCTCGCTCAACAGCAGCAAAGAAGATGAAGGAGGGCAACAGAGACACAGTCTTTAAACCAATTCTCATGGCTGCGCCAGCACAAGCGACGTTTTACTAGTTAATCGGTCCCTCCCGTGGAAGGGCACGGAGCAGAGAGCTAGGAGGAGTTCCCTCTTATAATTAGCTCTACAACTGAAAGGCAGCGGCTCACATCCTCTTCCACAAAGCACGAGCCCTCTGCGGAAAGGGCAGCCTCCCGGAGAGCCCAGCTGCAACGTGTTCAGGCGCAGAACTCACGCGTTTCCTGCAGCACTCAGCCCACCGCAACACCAGGGCCCCTGAGCATCCCGCACCGTTACTCGCCTTCAGCGCTAGAGCTCCAGAGCCCAAACATACGAAGCTAATGTTAAAACAACCGTCGATATTAAGGACACATTGAGAGGAAAACACTTAAGTTGCAAGGCAGCTATTGCTTCGCCACGCTCGCCCTGTGCGCCGTCGCAGGCAGCCCCGGTGGGTGCGGGTCCCTCCGTGTGGCTCAGCTCGGGCTGTGCCGCAGCCGCTCTCTGCCTTCCCCAGCGAGGCTCCGCCAGCCCGCGTGTGCCAAGCCGCAGGCTCGGGCCTTTCAAAGTGTTGACAAAGGCAAGATAAATTAAAAGCAGCCGCTTGCTTGACAGGCAGGTACAACAGCGTCTGGAAGGAGGAGGTCTAACGACCGAGTGCTTTTACCCTGAGTCACTGCTCCAGATCACACTCCAGAGTTAACTAAAAACGGGGCGACTTGCTGCACGATGTCCTTCGGCCACTTTGGCTGGATCTCAGCTCAGTCCCCACAGGAAAAGAGCCTGCAAGTTTTCTTTTTTCCATTGAGAAGACCAGAATTAAGTGAGCAGAAAGGCTCTTCCTCGTCCTTACTCAATACCACTCTCCGCAGGTCTGCGCTGACGCCTCCGAATGGGAAGCATAAAATTATTTGTGTCCTAGTTATTTAGCCAGCGGGAGATAACTCCAGTTCCCGGTGTCCCTAGCACCGCTCCACAAACCTGCTCTGTAAATAACATGCAGCCTTTAAGCTGGCACGAGTGGATGAAATAAAATGGAAGCTGATTCATATTATAACTGATCCTCTCCCTCCCGAAGCACCTGCACCAACATTAAGCTTCTTACACAGCGCAGACAAAACCCCGTATTTACATATCCTGCGCTGCCGGGCTCAGCCTCATTTGCCGGGGTAAATGCTGGTATCTTCCCGATACAACAGCACAGCTCTTTCAGCTCCAACACTCCTGCTCCCGGTTTTTGTCCCCCCTCTGAGAAGCCCCACGCCGTGCCCCAGCAAAGCGCCCGTGCAGGAGCGATGCTCCTGCTCTCGGCACAGCTCCCGAACTGACCTGCGCACGCACGGCGGCAGAGAAAGCGGAACGGGGCAGAAGCTACCAGCGCGCACGATAAGCAAATTTCTGCCTGGGATTTTCCCACTGTTTTTTTTGTCACTGCCCTCATTTTGTCAATAATACGACCTCAATCGTAAGAGGAGTTACTATCATTAACACAGGTGGGATGGCAGGGGAAGTGACAGAGCAAGAGGCACGGCAGCGCTGGTGCTTGCAAAGCTCCGCTTCAGCTCCCGGGGCCTGGCAGAAACTCCTGGGGGAATGCTGAGAAACCGGAGCAGGGAGGTGAAAGGAAAAGTGGATGATATTTGTTTCCATAGCAGAATATAGCAGATGTAGCTTTTAATTTTTATTTAAAGGTAACATTTGTACACAGCTTTCTGCAAAACTATTTTCTGGGAACTACTGATACTGACAAGGATGAAAAAAAGTTGAATGAGAGGAGGCAGAGCTTAAGTCTGGAGCAAACAGAGAAATCTGGGAATGAAGGTGAGAAGCGTGAACTTATTTATCTTTAAACTCAGATTTCATCTCAGGAACTTCACCTGAAGCCCAGTCAAAACCTCAATACTTCAATAAAACCCCAGAAACAGTAATTCAGCAGAGCAGCTCACACACTGAGTCCTGGTCAGGCCACACTCAGAGCCCAGACTTCTGGGTGAAGCAAGACCAGCCGAGTCTGACACAGACGCAGCACTTACAGCCAGAGGAGGAGGAGAAACTCCTCCCTCGCACAGCACGCACTTGCGAGATCACTGCATTACTTGCTCCTTCCACAGCTAACCGCAGAAAGCCTTAAAAATGCACAGTACTTGCAGAAGAGAACCTTCTAAAGCATCCCCCTGTTGCTTGGCCGAGTTGGGTCTACGCGGCTGCAGCACCTCCCGGGAAGCATTGCAGCCACTGAGAAATAAAGCGGACCCCATCAGCTGGCAGAGTACCAACACACAGATTTGATTCCGGTGATAACAGCCCACGGCAACCTCCTGCCACATGCAATACTGCCGCAGCTTGAAGACATCAGGCGCAAGGGGCAGCATCCCTAAAGGAAGGCAAGTGAACCAAACACGCTACCTTTTTCCCCGTTTGTTTCTCCACCATGTCGTTGCTGAGAGAGAAATCTTCTGGCTGTGGTGTTTTAGAACACCCACCCTTGGGCATCGTTCTGCCTTCCTTACTTGATCTTCATTTATGCTGCCATCGCCTCATCATCAACCGTCTGTTTAGAGAGAGGAAAAGAGAAGTTAGACATCTCAAAAGGATCTTTCCACTAGGGGAAAAAAGGCGAGACACTTCCCATGGCGATAAACCCCCACCGGACTCTTCAACGGCAACACCAGGATGGCAGAGCACTTCCAAATGCCACGCACCGCAGACCAGAGCGGGCAAAACTGCTGCTGGCTTCTGCCACCTTCCACACGGGAAGCAAGCTGGGACCTGCAGCTGCAAACATGACTTGTTTCATGTGCAGGGGATAGCTTAAAATGGATCATGCCCAAACAGAGAGCAATATCCCTCCTGTTCTTCATCTACAGCATCACTGCAAGCCTACATAAAGCTTCCTGCAGCTACAGGTCTGCTCAGAGTGCGGGGACGTGGGGATGGACCCCCCGGGTACGTGTGCAGGGCAGGGTCAGCCCTGCTCCCCTGGTTTGTCAGGCTGAATTCCCAGACACTCACAGGACCAACACACACATCGCTACATTACAAAACCTACTTATAAAATGCACTTTTTGAACACATTGCCATTATGACATGAGACCAGAAAACGCCAAGGGGGAACAGCGTTCCCGGAGCAGTTTGCCACCGGCTCCTCACCCCGGCACTGGCGCTGCCGCCGCGCCTTGGCCTAGGTAAGACAATTTGGAGAATAACAAAGCGCTCCCTGCTCCTGCCATGTGTTGCCTGGTTACAGGGCTGAAAAGACAACTGACATCTGAAATACAGCAAAGCATGAGCTGCAACAGGGATCAGAAATACCAGCTGAAGCCAAAGCAGGCAAGGCCTTTTTAGGTGAACAAAAATATCTCCTCTCCCGAGACCAGAGGCTAAAAAGCATCCGTGCAACACTATATCTCCGAGAAGTGACCCACATCAATCCCTACAGCAAAGGTCTCGTTGTACTTACGCTGAAACGGCATAAACAGGCACCATTTGAAAACTCTTTCCCCAGCTAATTGCCACCTGACAACACTACACATTGCACCCATTAACTTCTTATAATAGCGGCTGGGTTTCTGCAGAGCTACAATTGCAGGAAATTGTCCAGGAACAAAGTCACGCAGCGCTCCATCACAAGATGGGAATTCTGTGGGCGGGGAGAGAGAAAGAAAACAGAGGAGAGGAGAGGAGCCAAACCCTCCCGCCTGCTCGGGGCCAGGGGCCGAAGCAGGCTGGACCTCGAACTGCGTCCCGGGCAGCACCAGGAGAGCCCAGCACCATCTCGCCGGGCGCTGGGTCCCCACACCTGCGGCAGCCAGGGCAGGACACGGGGTTAAAGGCCGGAGGAACGCTAGCGTGGTGCTTTCATCAGCTTTGTATTTTATAAGTTCCCTGGAAAGCCCTTCATCATTCAAATGTTTCATTTGCGCTTCAGAGGCTTTAGGGCCCTTTGGGTTGGTTTGTGGGTTTGGTTTGGGTTTTTTTTTTCTGTAAAAAAAAGTGATTCAGAGGCCCCATCCCAGCCCTGCAGCAGCACAGATTCCCAGACCAAAGCACCGCACACAGACAGCGCTAAGACATCCCGGCACTGGCATTTCCAGCAGGATACTGCGCTTCCCAAGGCGGCTCATCCTCTGCCCTAGCTCCTTCGCCTGGGCTACGGGAGAACAGTTACCCGTGTTTAGGAACAGAGGCTCCAGGGACTGAGGCCTCTTCGTGTCCCCCTGCTCGATGAGGGGACAAGCTGCTGTGCTTAGTTTCGGGACCCCCAGACAGGAGCCCCCAGCCCTTTCCTTTTGGATGTGAGAGCAGGAAAGGATCCGAACTGGCAAAGACACAAGCAGGCTGATCAGCCCTCTTCATCATTGCAGATGGGAAGTAAAAACAGAGGGGAAAGTGCAGAAAATTCAGTGTACCAACCCCGCATGTCCATAAAGAGAAAACAGAAAATCTTCTGTTTGAGTCTCCAAATTTCTGCTCTTCATCATTTGAAGGGCCTGCAGCCCAGCACAAGTGCCAAAGTTCAAGCACCACAAGGGCTGAATGAAAACAGCACCTTAAAAAGGCAGCTCAGCCGTCCTCGGGCACGCTCGGCGCCGGCAGAGAGAGGCTGGAGCTCTCAAAACCTGAAGCCAAGAGCGAGCGGCCCTGGCCTCAGCGCTCCCACACACCCAGCCAGGGGTTCACCAGCTAACGAGATGTCACGTTTCACAGCAGCGTGGCTCTCCGGGTGCTGGTGATGCTCCACCGAAGGCATTGCTCTGGAGCCCCAAGGTGTCCCCTCGATGTGGCACATCAACGGGGTCCCAGGCGCCGCAATTGCTTCCTCTAGAAGCAGCTTCAGCCATTTACAGCCTCAGGAACCTCACTCTGTCAGCCATCATTAACCAATTTGTATAGTTTAAGAATTTTTTCCCCTCAGTTTCACATACTGGTGCTTTTTAAGGTGCGGATAAAGGAGAAACAAGCATGTGCCGGCAGGAGCCGGCAGGAGCACTGGGCCAGTGCGGAGAACACAGATTCGGCCACCTCAACGGATTCACTTCAATATTCACTGCAAATCTAAGAAGTGAAAATTCAGATGACGCACCAGGCAACGGAAATTTATTTGCACTTTGCAAAGGATATTAAAAACAAGCAGCTTCACTTATGCCGGTCATGAGCGCAGGGACCAGCACGGCTGAGACCAGGACATGCTCTGATCCCAACCGCGAACAGCCAAAAAATTAAACCCACGTCGTTTCCAGTGCCTCTGGAAAACTGTTTCACGGCCTGGACACTGTCAATTTATTCTCAAAAAAAAAAAAAAAAAAAATTCTGCCCACTCCCGATGCCTTTGTGGCTGTTTGTAACCGGGGTAGGTACCTATTCACGTGGAGCTTCGAAAACCTGTTTAACTGAGAAAAGGCCAGACGGATGCCAGATTAATTCTGCACCCCTTCTGTTCATCTAGCTGACTCATTACACTTGGAAAGCTGGCTGCCTCTCCATGTAAACAGAGCACTGGCCTGTTTAACAGCTTGGAGGGAGTATTACATTTGCACAACAATTACCAACAACGCTCGCAGTCTTCGTTTCATTTTTAAGCACGTTTAATAAGAGTCAGAGGGGAGGTACAAATTCCCGGTTTGGAAGAGCAATCCCCAGCTCGCGGGAGCGACGGCGGAGCGTTTCAAAGTGGCGGATCTAGGGCTGCAGAATTACAATTTGGCTTCAATCCTTCCTAATCTGGGAGCTGGACAAGCCACCCCCTTTTTCCACGACACCCCTCTCAACCTCACCTCCCTACCAGGAGACAATCATCACCCTTCCTATTTTGTAAACAATTAACTAAGCTCCTTGAACTAGATGATTACATGTCTGCCGCACAATAAGAAGTGGGAGACCGAGTGAGCTCAACAGAATATAATCCCTCGCACTTCTCCGGGAAAACAAAGGAGCTGTTTACCTCTGGCCGGCGGCCAGCCCCGGCTGCGCGCGCCGCCGTCCCCACGCACGCCACGCCGGCCCCTCGGCATGGCCGGCAGCAGCCCCCCGCAGCCGGCAAGGCACGGGTCCCACGCCTCTCCCCTGGGAAAGAGCTACGGAGAGGGGGAGTCCACCCTGGGACTCGGCCAGCCCGGACACGGCAGCTCCCGCCGGTTTGGGATGGCCGGCTCCAGCCAGAGGTCCCAGGTGCTGGCAGGGAAGGCCACGGTGGTCCCAGGTGCTGGAATATCGCACACGCGACGTTGCCGGCAGGGAGAGAGATGGAAAAGCGGACATGACAGCCAGCCTGGTCACCCTGTGTGGCACGGAGAAGGGCAGCCCTGGGCTGGGGGCACTCCTGGCCATGGCCTCCCCCCGTGACAGGGGCTGGCAGACAGGAGGGGGGTCAGGGCCCCCATGGCACCCCTGAGCACCTTCCCGGAGCGTGGAGAAACAGGACTGTCGGGAGCACGACCAGGAGCAGGGCTGGAGCCGTGCGGAGCGAGGCCGGCTGGGAACGGGAGGGCTCTGCAGAGCCAGCCCCCGCCGGGCACCCCCCCCCCCCCCGCCCCATCCTCTCCTCTCACCGTGCTGGGGCGAGGAACCGGTCGAAAATGGTTTTTATTTCACCCAGGGCATGCCAAGCCAAAGCCACACACTGAGACCGAACATTTCTGCGGAGGACCTCAAAAGGCAATGGTCCCAAAAGGGGTGGGAAGGGGGGGGTCATCTGTCCCCCCCGAGCTGCAGCAGGAGGAGGAGGAGGAGGAGGAGGAGGAGAGCACTGCGGCTCCATGCTCGGCCCCGCTGGGCTGGCTGGGAGGCAGCACGGGACCAGTTGCACCCATTAACAAGGACTGGGCTCCCGGCAAAGGTGACAGGCAAATGGGGATGGGCACAGACATACACGGCTGGAGCCCGCTCTCAGCGCCGACGCCAACACCATGCCGGACAGGAGAGAGGATTCCTCCTTAACAAACCCAGCAGACCCTATCCCAGTGTCCCAACCCAACCCCTTCCCCTCCTGCCTTCAACATCCGTATTTGTGACAAGAGAAAATGCAAACAATGCTGAAGTCCTCAAATGCTTTCAGATGTATATCCGAAGGGGAGCGACAGCTCTCCCTAGCTCTGCCGGCACCACAGGCTGCCCGTCCCGTCCCGTCCCATCCCATCCCATCCCTCCAACCCTGCCCTCCTGCAGCTCCCGGCACACGCTCTCACCCCGCCGCGTGCAGACCAGCCGGGCTCCTGCCATCTCTATCTGAAGCCACAACAAATGAGCTCATGCCCAAGATCTGTGCATTGGAGCCTGCCCATACCCTGCCAGCTTGGAGTAAAAAAGATTGTGCAGACTTCTTTAAATGCCAGACAATAAGAAGAAAGCTGGCTGGAGGCTCTTACCCGTTACAAAAAAACTCCAGTGCAAGGATGGTAATTAGAGGCGCAGACGTTATTTGCACAAATCCAACACATTTGTTTGGTCTGAAAAGGTTGGAATATGAACAAGTCCCACAGAAACATGAAAATTTTAAAACCTCAGGCTCTTTCTGAGGGCTCTGTCCCAGAAGAACAGGTGTCCTCAAATCTTTGAAAATTGCCTTAAAGTAACAACTCACACAGATCACACACAAAATTTGATTTCTCACCCTCAGCACGGGAAAGCATGGGGAGAAAACCAGAAGTTAAGATGTTTCAACATGCTGAACCGTGCCCTTCTCCATCACCCTGCTGGTACCTTGACTGAGACGTTTGCCACCCCAGCAAAGACCAACTCCGAGCTGTGCAGTATGGTGGGACCTGCTGAGTCGGCACTAAAATCGCAGTGTACATCACTAACAGATTGCATGTTCAAAGAAGCCACTGTTGCTCCAACCCAGCACCGCCCATGTGCATCCCGTGTAGTGCTGTTTTACCGACATGCTCTCAGCATGGAAGACCTGCTCTTCACCAGCTTTTCCCTTACCTCTTAGACCAACACAACTCATGATTAGCGCCTAAAATTACCTGTGCGCACCGGCGAGACCTGCGCTTTGAGGAACAAGGAACAATTGTTCTTTGTGTTCCAGCTCGGCTCCAGAAGAGTAAAGTCCATCTTTTTCCACCATGGGTACATAAGCCCAAGAGCAGCAGGAGGCCTGCAAGCCCGCAGTGCAAACACAGGTGCGTTTCATTCAGCGGCCTTACAACAGGCAATCACAAAGATTAGCTATTAATAAGATAGTGCAGCACGAGGTGCTAATTCTTACAGCCATTACCAAAACAAAGGAAATCGAGAGATCTCTGCACTTCCCTGCTCTGAATGCAACCGGTTGGAAAGCACGCTCGCCTGCTGTCAACATCTGGGGTCACCCCAGTTTCACAGCTCCGTCATGCCCTCACCTTCAACTCAACATCTTCTTTCTTTCCCCTGGGGAACCTGCTATCTTTTTGTTCTTGACTTTTGAAGGCAGATGTCGCTCCTTATCAGGAGTTCTAAGAGATGAAACATCTTTCTTCACCTCTTTGCATGGCTACTCCTCTCCTGTTCTCAAAATTAGTACCTGGTGCCCACAACAACAGTCCTTTCTTCCACCTTTCTCAAATATTTATTTCACCTTAACCCACAGTGCTTCCTGAACTCCTGATATGCCCGTAACTACTCCCATCTGGATGTATTTGCATGGGGCTTGGGCAAGGCTTGCTTGCTTTCTCAGATACGTGCCAGTCAAGTAGACGCAGTAACATGAATTAAAGCAGCTGTTAGTATTTCAATCAACGGGGGAAAAAAAGCCCCTTCCCGGTGTTTGTTAGGACCTGCAGAAAATAATGCAACGGAGAAGCTCAGCCGGCCGAGCGGTTTGTGCACGTGGACACGTGCCCATGTCTTCAAGAACCACAGTCAAGATGATGCTCAAGACCTCGCCGGGCAGTGTGAAAGTCCAACTCCTCAACGGTTCTCCGGCGATGACTCGCTACACGAAACCATCGCTGCTAACAGGTTACATTTAAACCACAACCCCTATGCATGTAACCCGCGAGTGCCATTTCCCGCCCCAGCATCTGAAGAGCGGGCAATGGTCTCCAATTATGATGACAGCTCCGGGTTTTTCTACTACACTAAGTGTGATGATTTAACGGGATTATATTTGGAAATTTCTGCCCAACTACCCTGTGATTGAGAATACTCCAGCTGAGACCGTTCTCGGGATACACGAAGGACGAAATAAAAGCGAGCCCTGACAGCACCCTGAAACCACCAACAACCACGCTGCCTGTGTGGTTTCTCCGGGAGCAGTTTTTCCCACAAACCCTTCCCTCAATTATCTATATGCAGCTGCCTCTTGATATTGCTACATTTCTGGATGCCGCTGATTATCTGGTTTCTGGCCAAGGTTACAAAACTGTTGTTTCAGTCAGTTCTCCAAGCTGCGGTCTGGGAGCGGGATCAGCTGCGATGAGGAAACCTTTGGAGCAGCCGGCGTGTTACAGGAAGGCTGGAGCAGCGTACGGCCCTGCAGCACCACTATTAGTCAGAGTGGAAGAGCCGATTACGACACTGTTGCCCTCTCGGTGGAATTGCAGGATGGCTCCGGATCGGATCGCTGGCTCAGACCAAAACCTGCCAGAGAGGGAGGACTCCGCGCTTTGCCCATCTCCGCTTCGCACAGAAACCCATCAGGCTTCAACCAGGGAAGAGCTGTAACCACATCTGCCAACACAATCACCTACCGGACTTCTTGCACATCAACCTCCTTAAAACAGCGATGAACTCCACTCGCGTATTCCCACTGCTGCTGCATATGGGAGGAAAAATATTTCCCTAATTAAGTACATCCCAAGGACTTACACAAAGGCACTACAGCGTGATGGGCAATGCTACCTTCAAGCAGACTGCACAGTGTATCACATGTCACACGCATTTAAGAGGAAAAAGCGCAGCCCAAACTACCCTGCACAGAAAACGGAAGAAATGCATGTGCTGAGAGGTATGAGGAGTGCAAAGTCTTTGCCCACCGCGACACGAGGGGGTGAGCATCCCCGGCATGCACGGTTCACCCAACACGCTCAGAACTTGTCCTGGAGGTCCCACCAAGCAAGGAAAGATGGGGATTCCCCCAGGCTGCTTTATCCTGGCAAAATTTGAACACCACAAATCTGCACAATCCATTCTGTTCCCAGGACGGTTTGGGGAGCCAGGCTCTGGCCCCCCCCATGCCCAGCAGGGAGCTCCGGCTGTGGTTTGCTGCGGTTTGCTCTGCTGAAGTGCAGCTCAAGGGCTTCATGAACGTCAGCCAAGCCCCAAAAACGAGCTGGGCCCGATTTTCAAGACGGAGAAACATGTTAGCACAGATGATTCCTGACCATTGCTGTCCTTGATTTGATGCCGACTAAATCTCAGTGAACGAAAAGGGCAACAGATGAAGCAGCAGCGACTGACAGTGCCCTGGCAGCGAGCTGCGTCACCTACCCCACCGTCCCGGCGGCAGCCCGGGGACCCAGGCGCGAGAGGCTGGCAGGGTCTGCTGGCACGCTCCGCTCCGTCCTCAGCCGGGCTGAGGCTCCTCCGCGCTCCCCACCTGCGCACTTTCCATCTTCCCGTTCCTGGCACCAGTGACTGCTCCCAAGGGGAGGCTGCGGGGTGAACACCGTTCCTACGGAAAGCTCGTGTCGGCTCCTGCAAGCCCCATCTGCTGCTTAGCTGCAGAAAGGGAAGGCTCAGGAAGGCAACAGAAAGTAGAATGCATTTGTGCTTATTTTCAGCCGTCTAGATTAGCACAGGCGTCTCTGTTACGTGGCTAAATCACCAATAACTTTGTGCCTTGTTCGCCTCTGGGAACTCGGTATCCGCGCTGCCGTAACGCGGCTGGGCCGGGGCGCAGCAGGCAGATGTTACCAGCGAACTGAGACCCGGTCCTGTGAGTTTGGGCTGCTTTAATTAAAGAAATACTACATATTCGTCATGTATATTTCTGTACATACTTACGTACATGCACGGACAAATACACACACATACATAATGTGCATACATACTGCAGTAAAACCCCAAATGAGACTTCTGCTCCAGTGCCGTCCAATTTTCTGCGTTACATGCTTCAGACAAAGACCAGCTTTTGCTACAAAAAAACCTACGTGACTTAAACAAGCCCTTAAACCCGAGAGGAGACAATGACCAAGTATGTTAATTACATGAGAAAAAAAGAAGCCAAAAACATTTCGTGAAAGGTGCCACAGCCATTGCAACAGGAGCCTTCAAGCCGAGCAGACCTTCAGCTGGGGGGTCTGCTTCGACCAGCCTCACGCAGCGCGGGCTGCGTGGACGCCAGCTACACCCTCACGAAAAGCCTGCTTGAGCCCTGGCGGATTTGAAGAAATGCTTCGGGATGTCCATGTTTAAACTCGTGTTCAGTCCCCGATGTCGCAACAGCCAAGTAACATCTTCTCCCAGCTGTGAGCACGAAAGACCATGGTAATCTCAGCAAAACATTTCTCTTCCTCCCCATTCTTGCACAATTCTTCCCGGTTTCCCCCTCCCTGTCTCAGCATCCTCGTGCCCACTGCAAACACGCAAAGCTTCCTCCAAGCGTGGGAACCTCAGGAATATTTTGGTGAATTTAGGAGCAAGTACAAGGCGACAGAACAAATCTCACACATCACTGCTTCCCAGGCAGAGGCCCCGAAGGCAACAGGCTTTGGGGAAAAAGCAAACACAGAACTTCACTGATTTACTCTTACTTGGGGTCTGCCAACCCAGGAGTTTCATTTTGGCTATCTGACTCTTTCTCCTTTTCAATTGAGGCCAGCGGGTTTGAGACTGATGTTCTACCTATATACAAACCACTTTGCAGCAAAACTGGTATTTGTTTGCCATACTACTGGCAACTCTTAAATGACAGGGCAAGAACCGAATACAGATGAACATTTAAAAAAACCCCACAAAACCAGAAAAACCCAGAACCATTAAGTATCATTCCAGCAGAGAAGGGAAGAGAGTGAAAGCGTGGATGCTCTGATTTTCCAAACTAACCAGAAGACTTCAGTTATACAGGGCTCACATTAGAAATGCCACAGTTGCCTTCCAAACCTTCTATTAACACATCGCTCAAAGTTTTATTCACCCCCCCAATACTGGAAACACACAGGAAGGATAATACCCCCTGACCTAGTGTCGGCAAGAACCTGCCTTCGAGCAGAGAGGTGGACCTGGTGACCTGGGTGCCCTCTCCCACCGACAGTGCCAGAACACTGCACAGGCTTCACATGTGGGACTTCTGACACTGGGCTTGGGAAAACTGGCCTCCTAAACCCCAAAACGCCATGGCAGGAGATCCACATCCTGAGAATATCTAAGGCATCTAAGCTAGCTTCTGCTCTGAAGGAGTTTCCTTCTCCAGTAGCAAACCCAGGGCTGTAAGCAGACAGACCTCCCCACCTTCAGCACTTGCAGGCGTCACCGTCCACCACGAGGTGCAGCAGCCAAATCCACTGCCACCACCAAAACCCAGTGTGGGACAGAGCGTCACAGCTGCAAACCCACTGCACTCCCAGCAAAACACCAAGCCCGTGTGACATTCTCCCTCCAGATACGGAAAAGATTGATCCATAGCTCACGTTGAACTGGGAAGTCTGTAAGCATGAAAGGAACTTGGGGTGGGGTGGGGGGGAAGTCTCGGCCATGTACAGTTTCAGTTTTCTGCCAGGGCAGAACTCGGACAGGGAAGCCTTTCTCACAAACGCACCACCGGAGCGTGCGCCGCACGAAGCCAACGCCGGGCAACAACGGGGCTATGGAGGGGGAAAGGCTTCTGCCGGTTCCAAAGGCGTGTGGTGTGCGTCGGCGCAGGCAGGGAGGGACGGGGGAGCGGAAGGTCTGCGGCGCAGATTTCTGGGCTGCAGGGCAGCCCCACACACGGTGCTGCTCTCGGAGCTGGCTCCACGCACAGTTTGGAACTGCTAATGCTTCCTCCCAGCCACTGCCGCTCCCCCTCCCAGCAAAACTGTCACCACACTTCCCATACTAGTTAAAAAGACGCCGTGGCTCCCTGAGTCCCGACACGCTGATAAGAACAGTGGATTTCCCAGATTATTTCAGCCCAAGCTGGAAGCAGAGCTCCGTCTGTAGCTGTGCGTCTGCTGACGACAGACCACCGCCACGCTGCTATTTAACAAGCTGTACGACAGGAAAAATGCTTGCTGTGGCTTCCGTGGGGCTCTGCGTGCTGCAGCCCATGCGGATAAAAACGAAGCGTGAGTTTCTCCAAGCAAACCACATGCCCTCTTGTCGCAGGCTGCCAGGCGTACGGGGAGAAGCACCTTGCCTGTTACCTTCGTCACTTCTGTTCATCTTGTTTCAGAAGCCAAATTCCCCCTCCAGTTTTCCCATTCCTGGTCCAGCAAGAGGTGCCTCCGCTGCCGCGGGTGCCGGCAGAGTCCCTGCCCACAGCCGCACCGATGCCAGGAGGCTCACGCCTGGCTCAGCACACTGCCAAGGACCCCGGCCATCAACACGTAAGAATAAAGCAGCCATCCTCTTCCAGGGGACGGCAGGAAAGGTTTGGGCACAACACAACCCTGCTGCTGGTTTGCCAAGAACCAAAGCAAGGTTAATTCTTCACGAATCTGCAACCCTCCTCTCTTCTTCCTCTATCTCCGTCTCTCAAATTACAGTGCTTTTGAAGGTGATCTATTGTATATAAAGACATAGGAATGCATTTACCAAAACGAGTATATTCTTCTATAGGGAAAATTCAATTTTCTCTACAAAGCTATTGTTGAATGTGTCATCAGAGCGGGAGTGATGGAAAGCTGTAAAATCGGGCCTGCTTTAACAGATCGTTTCCATAAGGACATGGGCCCCTACCCTTCAACAAAACCGGAGAGCCCCTCCTGACTTTGGGCCTAATTAAGTAACATATACACGAGGTCTCTTGTAAGACAATTTGTTATAAAGCTATTGCTTAAACACTCACCGAAAAACGAGCCAAGTTGAGAGTACCTGGGGCTGCGTTTCGGCAGCTGACCAGACACGTGCCGTGTTGGGAAGCGTGAGGCTCTGCAGATGTCCCCGGCACCGTGGCACATCCCCACCAACGGCTCGCCCAGGAGCCCGAGCATCTTTGAAAAGGCAATGTTCAGACAAAACATATGTGTGGCAAGTTGGGGGAAGAAAACCAGATTCTCTGCCGCCTCCTTGTCTTCCTTAAAAAAGAAAGGTCTGTCTCCCAGCTGCGTGCTGGATTCGCCTGCCTCCCCCAGGCTGAGGAGCCCAATGTGACAACACGGCGCTCGGTAGCAAAATTTGGAGAAGTGAGGGATCAAAGCCAGGCTTATTGACCCCGGGGGGAGAAAAAGCAAAGCCACAAGTGAAAAGTAGCCTCTGCCCCGAGAGCAGCCCAAAGCCAGTCTACAAATAAATCAAACTAACACATTAAGGGACCCGTGGAGCCAAGCCTCGGAGCGTAAATCATTAGGATACAGGTAGGAATGGTTCAACCGGAGTGGTACTATTTATACCTGGTCCCGCAGGTCTGCGCCAGCCTGACGTGGCTGGCACCTGGCAGACAGCACACGTGCTCTCAGCAGGATCACAGCAGGCAAAGGAGACATTTTAGGTCCTGCCAGTAACACCGCACCAAGCACCGCACCACCTGCGAACCGCAGGCTCGAGAGGTGAGCACAACCAGCTTCTGTCTCCGTGATCCGAGGACTAAACCTTCCCACAAGCCGGGACACAGCCCCAGGCTGCGCGGCGGTACCCAGCCCGGCACGCAGCCACGCCAAGCCGGTGCCCACCCGCGCCGGGAGGCAGATGCCCGACGGGGTGCCAGCACAGGGCTCGGCCCTGGGGAGCGTGAGAGCAGGACAGGAGCATCGGGCTTTGACAGTCTCAGGGCTTCGTGCTCTTGGCTCGGTCCTTTACCACACACGTACCTGTGCGGGGAATTAGGGCGCAGAAAATGGCTCAACCAGGTCTACGTCTGCAAACTGCTTTTATCCCCCTCAGCCAAGCGCAATGGTAAGGGAGATGGAGAACACCAAGAGCTGCAGCTCCCACCCTCTGCACGGTGAAGCCCTGCCACCTCCCGAGAGCTTCCCATGCACCGTGCAGCCTTACCAAAAAGCTTCTAACCGAAAACAGCCCCGCAGAGCCCGGCCAGCTCTGAGGACCACTGCCCAGCGCTCCCAGAAAACACTGTGGTTTGCATACCACAAACCTTGAGCCGGAGGATACGGGACGCATTGCTTAAAGACAAGGGTATAACGTGACATCTGAATTCACCAGCCGGCTCCTCGGCTGCCCGAGTGGCGTTAACTGTGAGCTCCAAAATCTGCAGGAGCAACGCCGGAATTTCAGGGCTTCATTTGGCTGTTTACCGGCTTAACTGATTGGCATCAGCAGAGTTAAACGCTCTGCATTGGAAAGGGGTTTTACAGCCTGCACGCTCCGTGCTGGCTTTGGAGAGAGCATTTCTCATGGCTGGGTACATCCCATCTCCCCTCCGAGCTCTGTTTACCCACGATAGCAGCCCGCTGCCCCGGCTGTGCAAACACCGGCCCAGGGAGCCGCCGGCACCCACACAGTATCGTGGCAACGTGGCTGAAGCCAGCTTTGCAAACTCACAAAGTGTGCAAATTAATTTCATTATCCGCTCTTGCACATCATGAGGAGGGAAAACAAATAACCTGCCCGAAAGTACATTCTAGTAATTATTAACACGGCATAAGTTAACCCCAGGGGAGTGGGAGGAAAGGCTGGCCGGAGAGGAGAGCCTGGCACTTGCCTGTTCGCTAGAGCATACAGCACGTCAGTACTTTTTAAATATAAAATCCATCCTCATGCTGCATTTTGTTCCCTGTTTAGCCCAAGGATTCTTCATTTGCTTGGCTGAACCTACACAGTCTCCCAAATGTTTACCAAGTAAAACTGGCCATTCAAATACTTCACCAGCGAAGCCCTTCGCTTCCTTTTGCTTTGACGTCTCTCTTCCCCCCCGCAAACGCTCTGGAGGCACCCACCCCTTCGGCAGAGCTGTCAGGATTGTACACGAAACCTTCTTTGGCGATGACTAAGGCCCAGGTATGCACCGAGTGTTCTGGTTGCTATTTTACTTTAGATTAAAAACATCCTTCAGCTTAGCAGCGATGCTGGTCTGTACCAGTAATCCCCCTCCCACCCACACACAGGAGAGCAAAAGCTGAGATTTAATACCCCGTAGCACACAGTAATTTAATCCGGCACTGTACGTCTGGATTACACGACCCCTTCCCCATACTGACAGGCACAAAACCCACGTCGTAGCAAAACATGTATTTATGGAGCTGGAATTTTTGCTTGTGAAACTTGTGCAATTACCTTATTTGTAGAAATCCTAGTAGCTCCTATGTCACCCATGACAAAATGGCTATAGATGATAACGAACCCATAGTTCTGCCTCAAAAGAAAGTCCTCCTGTACGACCACGCACAGCTCCTCTGCCAGGAGCCGAGGAGATCCCTCCCAGCCTGCTCTGGCTGCCTCCCCGCAACAGGGCACTCGTAAAACACCTTCCAAGGTGCCTGGTTTGGGAGAATTTGGCTTCATCATGGAAAACTGAGAGGATCTCAGCTTGGAGGAGAGCATAGTAGACCACTACAAACCTACAGCAGGGCTGTGGCAGAGCTCCAGCAAATCTTAAAGCATTATTAGTAAGCCATTAAGAGGCACTGTCAAGACAGATAGGCTTTAAGATTACTTTACAAGGCAGTTGTCAGGGATTTCAGGATGCACTGGTTGCTGCAGCAGCTCAATTTTCACTTTAAAAAGACTGTTGTGTGAGCATTGTTTTATAAGGGACCTCACAGTAATAAGCCGAGATGTTTTTCAAGGAAGCGAACGTAGCCACATTTTAAAACCCCGCTTGGCACGAAGTGCCTGCACGCACGCACTGGGGTTCGAACTGAATTAGTCAGAGCCCGGTTTGGATGCAGCTCCTGTACAAACCCGCTCTTCAGGAGCGTTCAGCTCCCTGCAGACACGGCCTTGGGACGGAGCAGCCCGACCCAGGAGCTGTAAGCCATACGCAGCCGTAAGCCCAAGACGGGCTTTTCTGCCCCGTGCCCCGATGTAGCCTCCCTCCCTGCCGGGCTGCTCGGTACTGCCAGAGAGGCAGTCCACCAAAGCACGTCAGTCCATATGCTCCAGCCGTCCCTTCCTTTGGATTATTTTTGGAAGGAAAGTGCAGGCTCCATATCTACAAAACTTGAAATGAACTCCCCAGCGGTTCCAAAAGCTTTTTACTCGCCATGTTTTTGCGAATATCAATATAAATAGATCCACACAGAAATTCTTTCATGTTCTTCTAATGGCTCACGGGCTTGGTGTGCTGCTCTGCAAGTCAGATTACCCTCAACAGCTCGGGAGCGCAGTGACCTTCAAGGGCTTCCCCAGCCTTCCTTCTCCTCCTGCCCCACCAGAGACCACTAACGAGCAAGGAGAAGCAGCAGCTCAACGTGGGACCTATATGCTCCGTTCGTATCCCATCACCGCATCTCACTGCCCATCTATACAGGCAGAGGTTTCCACTGACTGAATCCAAAGGTATTTTTATGTCCCCCTCTATTTCCAAGCTGTTTCTGTACGGCCCATACACTGTCACAACCTATTTTCACTAAGTTAAGTAATAGTGCACGGATTTGAAGTCAAGTCACCCATTCCTTTGGAACAAGTTTTCTGGTGGTTTATTTTCTCCTTTCTCCCTCTCCCCTCAGATGTCCCAAAACATATTTCCCAGTCCTGCTCTGCACCACGTCCCCATCCCACTGGACACGCAAGTGGCCACATCGTTCTACCAGAACAGCTTTAACCAGTATGTTTAATCCAGCTTGCTACTTTATTTTTTTTTTTTTTAGTATCAGCAGTGCAGTTTTCCATAGTCTAAGTCAACGTGGAATCAAAAATCATCCACAATACCATTTCCACTCTCTTCCATTTTAAAGGCACACTAAACATTTCACAGAGCGCAGAGGCAACACCCTTATGCCATGAAGAGGGCAATTTTCTGACTTTTTAATGTCAGAAAGGACCTGGTTCTAGTTCTGATGTGCGTGCGCAGGGAACACGGCAGGGCTGGGCTGGAAGCAGGCTCCCCGACCTCCCAGCCGGCTTGCCTCAGCCAGGCTGGCTGGCTGGGAGTCACTGGATCACTTCACCCAGCTGTTTTTTTCTCCCATCCTTACTCTTTTGCATCTTTAGCACGTGACGCAAGTCTTAAGCTGAGTTTTGTCCTCAATTTAGTGCAAGTTAAACACGCTGCTGCCATCAGCCTAAGGGTGTGAGTCACAACCAAGCCTGCATATGAAGTAATTTATTTAAAATTCAAGGGAAAACGTTAACACCTCAGTACTGTAGGGGTAAAGTCTGTCTCTACCCCATCGCACCGAACTGCTGCGCTGCAGCAGCTAATCAGCTGGGGTAGGTGTGCTCTGAGCCAACAGAGACCGAACCGCTGGAGCTGGGAAACATCTCCAGCTCTGCCCACTCCCAGCATCTCCCACAGCCCGGCCTGCAGCACAGGGGGGGCTTCACTGACTGGTGTTCCCCCAAACCCACCTTCTATGCAACAGCAGCAAGGGAAACACATCCATGAAGTCCAAGAGACAAACGGCAAGGAAAACTCTACGGGCAGTTACCCCACAACGTGCTCTGAAATGCAGTTCCTTTCCAAGAGGTCAGGGCAGACTCAGGTTCGAAAGGACAGCTGAACGTAGAAATTATACCTGGCGGTGTTTTATAAAAAGTGGTATTATTTATTCATATTTGGCAAATCCTAAAACTCTTCGCTACTCTGAAATTTTCTGCTTCTGAGTTCCATAGGCTTTACATTTTTTTTTAGTGCTAAATTCTCCCATACAATAAAATACCCCCCAAAAGAGAAATGTTGTCATGCTGTCTCTGCTGCTCACCTCTGATGGCTACCCGCTAAGTCTACGTCCATTAAGAAGCCTTAAAAACTTGAAAAAAAATAATCTTCCTGCAGAGTTAAGTTTGCTGATCACGATGAGTGGGCCATTACACAAGAGCACAGGCTGCAAACAGTATCGTGACACCTCGTAAAGGTCAGACCCACATTTTATACACATATGCATTTGAGATGAGGACACGACCCAAGCCATCTCTCATTCATCTCCTTCAAACTGCACATGACTCCTCCAGCCTCCTGTCCCCTGCTCTGCGCTTCTGAGTCCCTGCCCGGGGACCTCACTGTGATATTCAATTCCTACAGCACTTCACTATGCTTTTCAGCCTTTCTAATGACTTCCTATCCTATTTTCCTAACAATTATCTGCTTTTCAGTGAAACGGTGGTTTACACTGTCTTTCGTGAAACATCACTATGGCTTCTTCCCGCTTTCCATCAGCCATCCCAATGCAACTACTTGCTACCAAGTAGCTCATGAAATTCATCCAGCTTTAAAACATTTTTGCAATTTTTTATGCCCAGTTCTGCTGCCAGCCTGGTTTCCCTTTGACGTGCCTGCACGCCACGGCGCGATGGGCAGCAACGAGGGGCGGCCGCCTGTGTCGCAGCCACAACTGAAAGCCATTGCTAACGTCCAGAAGCAGTTCCCTAAACTGTGTCCTGAATTAACACCAGATCAATGGGCATTTGGGTGACCGAAATCGCCGTTACTGCTGCCTGCCTCTGATCGACACAGCCCCGTGCCGCAGCGGGCCCTCACAGCTTCGCTCGCCCAGCGTTGCTTTTGTCAGAACCACTGGCTGAAGCCGCCTTTGTTCCCCCACCACTTGCCATCTCACTACATCAAGCGCAATCACTTTCGGGGCCATGCCCTGAGCTGAATCAGTGAGCCCGCCTCAGCTGAAAATCCCTCTGCAGTGGAGTTCCTCAGAACTGTGTCAGCTCCTGGACTTGTTTTTCTCAGCAGCCAAAGAAGCAGGATGGCACACACCAGCACCACCTCGACACAGCTCTGAGACCCTCTCGTACACTCAGGTTTAGCACATGGACACCACCAAGGTACTGATGCTCACAAGAGTTGTGGCTCAGAAAGGCAGCTCAGTGTGGTGGGACTCGAGGGCCAGGTCTCCAACCCACACCGCCCGGCTAATTTGTCACTTGCCAGAGGTCAAACAAGCCTTCACAGAAAATAGCATGAGTGACAAGACTCCTTAAGGCCAGACATCAGCTACAACTGGCTTAAATGCCACTCGCTAACAAAGCCGTCCAGTGGTACTCCACTGCTGGCTGCTGCGTGTACCAGGAGCCACCAGAGATGGACCTCTGGAGCCTCCTGTCCCAGCCACAGGGCCCGCTGCATTTCAGACCTCTCCCGAGGCCATCCCGGCCAGCGGAGCAGCCTCCCGTGCCTCCCGGCATGTCGGATCACACAGTGCAGCTATTCCAGGACTGCATCACCCAGTGGTTCCCCTCCCGGTGCTCAAGGGGACGGGCCTGATTCATTTCAGTCCCTATAAACCCTTTCACCTTAGAGCCTCATGACTGAGATTGGGAGAGATTAAAAACAGCTTTTGCAACACAAAGCATAATTGTTTACTTTAGGTACCAACCAAAGGGTATAAGGACAAACCGTGCATTTCCCAATCTTGGGGATTTTTTACAAGCAATGGTACATCTCAGCTGCCTCCGCCATTCCTCGCTTCACCCCCTGGCCCTCTCCAGCAGATGCTCTGGGCACCACTGGGTCATTCCTGCAACCTCTGTGCTTTTCTGGGCCCAGAGGTTCCCCTAATGCCACCGGGTCCCGGCTCTCCGCGGCCAGATTATCCAGGCTGAGATTATCCGCGGCGCAGAGGCCAGCCTGCTCCGGGCTGTTCGCCGTGGCGCGGCGCTGCACCAGCCATGCGCTGCTCCGGAGCCGGTTCTGACACACAAACAGGAGAGCTGTTTCCACGTAGTGCCCGGCCTCAACTAATCCATCCCGTGGGACCGGAGCCGCTGCACGCGGTGCCCACGTGCCTGCCCTGCGCCGCGGGAGCTGGCAGCACAGCCGATGGCCATGCCGGCAGCTCCCGTGGCACAAGGACACCGCGTGGGATAGATGCACCACGCGGTGCCGGGGCTGCCTAGGAACTGACCCCGATAAGAGCGGCAGTGCTTCGCCACCGCTCTGAGCCCGTGCAGGACACGCAGCACATCCCACGATACTGGGTTATACGGGATGTTTTAGTATTGGAGTTACAGCAAAACGTGGCTACGCTGGCTCTCTGCTAGCATGAATGGCAGTGAATTCAATGAATCTGGTATCCTCCTCCGGATCACAGGCTTAACCTTTGGATGAACAAATGGATTCCGCCTGGCTAGAGCCACGCAGGAGACCCTCCCCCATTAGCCACTTTTCCCTGTTTCTGCGAGGATTTATCTGAGCCTCTGTTCCCCACTTTGTGATGGATTAATTTACTCTGGCATTAGATCAAAAGGTGTTATCAAAGGAACAAATGGAGAACCGTACACCGCTTTCATAAAAGATACAGATACTTCGCAGCGCCTCGGAGCTTTGTTCCAGGCTCTCGATGATGACACTTTGCAAAGGTTGCTATAAATTCTGGGATTTTATGCTTACTTCATGCACAGCCTCTACTTACAGCTCCTCTGGTACAAGCTTCTGCAAATTTCTCCAATGTGCAATGCTGTCCCGCTACAGTAATGCAGAAAAGCCAGCCAAAAATGCTCTCTCAAGGCCTGGCTATCGTTGAACAGCCACGATTTGTTACACAGGCAGGTCTGTGAGCTGGCTTTGGGTGATGAGAGCACCTCGACACTCAGAAAAGGACATGGAGCACACACGCGATGCGGACGCTGTAGGATCCTGACCTTTCTGCTTCTCCCTGAGCTGCCTCAGTCTGGACCTTGGGATGATTCCCTCTCCTCAACCATCGCCACCAAAGAGCTGCAGCTCCTCTGCCCGGCTTTCCCCTGCTCAGCCTCAACTCCTTTGCTGGTTATAGACTTGGAAAGTTGAAGTTTCAGCCTGCTGGGTTTGTGCAGGTCAGTCCAAAGAACTCATTTTCTCACGTTTTCAATCGCACAACTATATCGCCAGAACTGCATTTAAAAGCCACTCTTAGCTTCAGGCTAGGACAAAACAGCGCCGTTATCGCACCATCAAACCAAACATCTGTCGGGTAGTTGCTAAGGTGTTTGTGATGGTCAGTAACAAGTGACAACATGCATGGACTAAAAGAATATATGAAAGGTTGCAAATGTAATCTGCTGCAGGTTAATGCTTATCTGCAGCTCTTAGGAAGATGAGCAATATTGCGCATAAAGACACCGGTACTGTGCAGTGCCGGAGTGGTGAGCTGGGATCGTCTCAGGGGACCGCCTTTTGCTGTCCCCATCAGCTGCCACGGCGCGGTCCCTCCGCTCCAGCAGTCCACACAGACGGAGGAGGCAAGGACCAACCGCTATTTGTAGTGGTTTTTACTTCAAGGACAGGCAAAAATAGCTGTGGACATCACATAGAGCTGGTCTCCATCTACCACGATTTTTGCAGATGCTCCACTCTTGCTAAGATGTGAACTGGGAGGGTTTTTTTCTTGCTTTCTAAAAACTGATTCAGGAACACATTTATTTTAGCACTGAAATGTGCAGGACGGTCTGGCTGTGCAGAAGGAACAACTCAGCACTTTGCGGGAGCGGTACACGCAGTGCACAGACACCCAGCAAAACGCATTGATTAGGATGGGGCTTTGCATACTAATTTACATTATAACTGTTCCACCCCCATTGTATCAGGGCCCGTGAATGGAGGCATTGTCTCAGGGCAGGGCGTTCTTCATACCAAGGCCCTGCAAATGGGAGCCCTGGTGCTACCTAATAACAAAAACAAAATCTCAGCAGAAGTCCATTAGCATCCAAAGGGCAGGAGCCTGAATGCATCAGAAGAATTCTTTGAAAAGTAAGAGTGAAACGAATGTAATAAAATGCTACTATTAAGTGATACTCATTGTCCAAATTAAACCATCAGAAGCAAAGACCTTGACTCCCAGAACGTATTCAGCGCAGCACATGCTGCAGAGCCCGGGACGAAGGCTATTAAGAATTTTAAGCCCTGGACTTGTCCCAAGTATGGATTACTTGATTTCTTTCTGAGCGCTTGATCACATGGAACTATACTTGGATTCCCAGAATAAGAGCTGAAATCTTCAGGAGGATGTGCATGGCTACCCACCCCACACACGTGCAAATCCCACTTGCATCCACACCACAGCAGATGCATGCCAGCAGGCCAGGAACTGCAGGAGCTATTAAATGCCCCAACACGGGAACAGGTTTAAGACGACAGAAAAGAGAACCCAGCACTCTTCAAAGAAGCCGGGCTGAAAGCAAGACAGAAGACTTTTCCAGAAATGGCAAAACAAGTGCAACTTTCCCCTCCTTCTGCAGATGCTGGGAACGTGATTGGCACGGCAGCACCGATAAACGTAGACCTCTCAGTTCAAGGAACGCCCGGGCTCCTCCAAAGCAGGGGAGAATCCACAGATTTCTCCACTACGGCAGAACATGCTATGCCATTTTGGAGTGATGAGTTGGTTTTCTGGTGCCTTTATTTAAGGTGTAATTCCTAAAACTCTTATATACTAAGATAAAACCTCAGCTATTTGTTGCTTCTTTCATTTTTCTATGGCTACTCTAGATCAACAGCCTCCAGGAGTGTCCATGCAGTGGCCCTGAACTCTGCCACCCAGGCGAGCGAGGAGCCCTCCCTGGAAGCTGCTCCCATGGCTTTGCCGCAGCCGTCCGCCCTCACCGGGGATCCGGTGCTCTGAAGCAGCTAAACCAAACCAAAGGGCCAGGACAGTGCTTCCCCTGCCCAGGCCCCTCGCTCCCAAAGCCAGCCCACAAAACTCACCTCCTGGCTTTCAAAACCTACTCAGCTCAGCGTCTGCAACCTACCGCCCAGCTGCCATCTCCTTTTCGCAGAGGAGCTGGCGGTTAATCCACACGCCACATGTACCTGGGGCTCTTCCCCACCCGCCTCCCGGACTCTCGCTGCTTCAATCCTCTTTTTACCCCTTTAGCTCATCCCCGAGCCCAGGACTGCTATGGGGACAAAGCACAATGCGCTCCACGCACCCGCACAGGCAACACCAAGAGGAGCAGCAGGCAGGCCAGCTACTCGCGCTACAACACATCTCAGCGCACCATTTTTCTTTTAAAAGAGAAAAAGCTCTTTTCTAATTTTACTGAGCCTTCAAGCTCTTGCCCTCAGTGTCAGCCGGCGGCTGGCAGGCAGCCCCGGCAGCGCCCGTCCGCAGGCACGCAGCCGAACCAGCAGCTCAAGGTGGAGCGCGCGGATGCTCTGCCTGTCCCCCCCAGCAAGCCGGCTGCCGTGTCGTTGCAAGGTTCTCAAGCACTTTGTTAGCAGGGGCTCATTGTGCGAGGAAACGAGAACATCAAAGTACCAAACTCCAAGCGAGTAATTTGCCGAGAGCAGACGGGCCGGCCCGACCAAGCCCGCCAACTTTCCTTCATGTTTTAGAGCATTTTTTTTCCTCTGGAGAGTTATGAGATGGGCTCCAGCTCCTGCAGCTCACACCAAGTTTTGGTCCAGAAAGTGTTTTCGTGCAGTATACCGTACGCATGCTGCTATTCCTACATCACAACGAAGTGTAGGGCTCACATCTACGTTTTATAGCATTATGGGAGCGGTGGCTCAGGAGCAGACACTCATCCGAGCTGCTCAATACGGGCAGCCCCTTGGGAAGCCACTTGCTCTGCCAGAAGCTGAGAGGTGTGCAGAAGGAGCCGGGGGTGCTCAAGCGGTGCTGTGCTGCTCTCGAGAGAGGGCAAAGCACAAGCATCTTGTTTAAAAGGCGTCGGATAAGGACCAATCCTCCTGCTGCTTTTGTGCACGTTCGCGACTGGCCCTGGGACGGCAGAACAAAGTCACCCAAACATCACCATCAATTTTTTAATGTCATTCTCGCAAGAGGACAGCCTAGCAAAAAAAAAAAAAAAATTCACTTGAAATGAACCCTAGAAAATTAGAAGGTTGGGTAAGTGTGAAAATTTTATATAAGCAGTGCAATTTAGCAGTCAAGGCCTCCTGGCAATATGGTTGGATTAAAAAATTGCTACATCACCGCAGCGTTTCCCGTACCACGCTCCAGCACAGAATATTTCACTTAGTTTCTTTTCTATATCGCTTCATGAACCCTACATGCGGACATTTCAAAACAATGCCGCCGCGGTGCCCCGACACACAGGATCTGCATATCAATGTCCCGTCCTCCCCCCCCGGCCCCTTCAACTCTGCAGAGAAAGGCCGTAATCTGGGTTTTGTTCCTGGCCTCTCGGCCCCATGGAGCGGGAGCCGGGCTATGCCACCTCTATTCACCCTCCCCAAGCCCTGGGAACATCTTTGTAGCAGTCCAGGACAGGAAAGCTGGGGGAGGAGGAGGAGGAGGAGGAGCAGGGAAGGGGCCTGAAGGCAGTTGGAGAGCCAGGCTCGGTGGAAGGATGATGCGTTGCATCAATCTATTTGATGTCCTTCTTCATCGGAAACCTCTGAGGGGATTGGTACAGACCCTGCAACGTGGGAAATCATGCAGCGAGACCACAACCATCCCCAGCCGATTCATCCAAAACAAGCCACTTCTTACAAGACAAGGCCATGCTAGAAATCACAGGAGACGGTGCATTTAAGCAGGAGGGGGAACGTTCAGCGGTGCTGGGCTGTGCACGGACCAGCTCGGGCGGGCAAGAGGGGACAATCCTCCAGGGAAGGTCCCCACGCTGACCCGGGCACACGCATGCTCCAGACCCATGCAGGGGAGCATTTCACAGAATCACAAAATTGTTTAGGTTGGAAAAGACCTTTAAGGTCATGAAGTCCTGCGGCAGGCAAGCAGCTGCCAGCCCGGGCAGGAGTAAGGGGATGCCGGCGTGCAGCCGCACGGCGAACGCAACAGACCCCGCTTCACCCTGCAAACGGACAAACGCGTTTCGGATGATGCAAGTGCCTTTGCACACCCCTGACCCAAGTGTTTCTCCCACAGTCAGTCATTAACATGATTTATGTTTTATGCTAAAATTAGCTGCCCGGGGATGTGCTTCCCACAGCGGTGCCGGCACACGCGTTCCATCAGCCAAACCTCCTCGTTTCAGCGGGGAACAGGAGCTGTGAGTGAGGTTTTACTTCTGTAGACGAACGTGTCCCTTCCCACTGACCAAGTCCAACCTCGGAGAGAGCCCCCGGCGCAGAGACCAGGGAAGGGAATGAGCAAAACCATCTTTTCAGCCCTGGTCCTTGCAAAACCGCACGCTGCACTGCTGCTCGCACACAGCTGTTTGCCGTGCGTGGCTATTCCTGCACAGCCTACAGAACAAAAATATAGGTAGCTATGTTAGGTGAACGTTTGCACTGTTTTCACGGTGTGATGACAGCCAAACTAGGTCAAGCCTGAGCCAGTATCCTTTAAAAAAGGGAAAGAAAGAAAAAAAAGAAAAAAAAAACCTGGGAGAGCAGTGATCTCCCAGGGAAGAAAATGTTTATCATTTAAGATACTTACTGTGCACTAGATGACAGGGAAAAAATGCACATACATATCCACATCTTTTCATAGTTTAAATGGTAGATTTTTTTAAATTATTATTATTATTTTTAAAGGACACTGAAGTACCTTGGACTGGAAAGAAGATTATTTCATTCACATTTTATGCACCAACTTAAACCCAAAAGGTGTTTTTACCTATAAAGCTCTTAAAATGTAATCTGGTAGCCTGTTCTTGGTGCAGGCTGTGGGCAACTTTATTGTATTTCATGGCTTCTCCTCCATGAATAAAAGCTATTCTTCTGCTGCACTGAAAGCAGGAGCTCGGCAGGTAACAGGATCCCAGCCCTGCTGGTAAGGGCAACTTGACACCGTTCTCTAAAAGGGGAGAGGAAGGTAAATTACTTTAATTTCTATTAGAGAGGACAGACTCCCACTCGAGGTAGGGTCTCTCTGTTGGAGCACGCTGCACCTCGCACGCTGGACGCCCGAAACGGAAAATGCGGAAATTGAGGTGGCGGACGACCGTCTCCTCTCAGGATGGGTTTCTGTTCAGCCGAGAAGCAGGCAATGCCGGAAAGCGGCAAGACGTACGGTCTGGTGTGTCCCAGTCACTGTGATGGTTTCGGGACGGTTCCCGGTTTAACGTGAGCACTGAACGGGAGATTGGGCAACCTTCTGGCTGCAAAGCAACCGCGCTGGGGCTGCAGTCCATGGTTTTGCGCTGTGTGCTCTGAAAGTTTTACCAAGCAACGGGACAGGAATTAGGCACCTACGAGACAGCAGTCCTGTCCCTGGATTGCCACCTTCTGCCTCCCGAGCCGGCAGGCAGAGGAAACCCCAAACGCACTAACACTGCACAGGCCCATGGAAATTAGGAACCGGGTAATTTTAAACGCTTTCTCAGTGAAAAACGTTCTCAGACTTAGTTAAACATGCCAGATAAAGCCTCTGTTCCTGTAAAACCTGATGCACGATTATCAGTCAAGACCAGCGTATTTACCCTAAAATTGGGTAATATTGTTTTATGGTTCTTAATAGTTCAAACTGACAATGCACCGCTCTGAACAGACGCTGCCGAGCAGTTTCTCAGCCTTTCATCAGGACTGCGTAGGCGTTGAATTCTGGAGCTAATCACCTTAGCAACGGCTCTAAACATATGTGCAGTGACATCAGCTGATTTCTGAAAGCTGTAAATAGAGGATAATAGCACGAAAAAATTCTGGATTAGAGCCAAGACCTAAAAAACATACTATTAAAACACCGCCTGTAATTCAATGTATGCAAACTTGTTTGCATCCCTGCTCCCCAAAACCTGTGTAATTACACACCTACCAGTACAACTGGTGATTGCCCCACTGCAGGCTACTCTCAGTTTCAGAAATCTCCCAGAAACAAGGATTTAATAGAAATCCTTCTTCAAATTTAATTTTAAAAAGCCTGGAGAAAAATCCACAGATAACCCCACACAGCATGCAGTAAGGCTGAAGGAAAGTTGCTCCAACCTACAACCCTGTGTTTAAAGCCGATGAGTAATAACCTCAACTTAGGAGAATTATTTGTAAATAAGAAAATAAACAATGTACTCATGGGCTTTATCACTGACTCATGCAGGAACTATGAACAGGAACCGTGGCAAACTCTGCCTCGAGGACGTGCTGCCAGGCCTGTGCCCTTGGTAAAGAAGAGTTAAAGCAGCATCAGGCACGAACACGCAGGAGGAACCCATTTCTGGAAGGTCGTGCTGGCGAGCAGACAGCGTGAAAGGGGCATATTCTGAATTACCTCATGTTTGGTACCTCATTAAGATCTTAAACTGTCCGTTTAGGGAGTCCCTCAATCAGCCATCAGTGTAAGACACGAGGACAATATACTTTTTGTTTTCCTTGTTTCGTTGTGACCCATATTTCTGAGGTCTGTTGTGCAGGATGTGACCCGGCCGGCTAAAGAAACCTTTGCAGTGCCTCCATGTTAAGCTGGCACACTGGGAGGGAGAGAGAGGAGAGGGGAGAAACGGGCTTAATAGGATTTTCAAATGTCAAAAAATATCTTTAGCAGGCCCATTTACGCAGAGTCTTAGCACTCGCTGAACTTGAAAGCAAAATTTGCTGTGCAAAGAACACAGCTTGCATGCTAAGCGGACCCGAGGAACGCTGCTCCTGCAGCACAAAGCCACCCGGCTCCTTCGCCCTCGCCTCCGGACGACTGAGAGAAGAGAAACGCAGAGTGCCTTTCACATCAGGGCGAGGAAGGTGCTGGAGGATTTGGGGTGCCGGAGAGGGGGGTCAGCCCCTGCCCGCCGTGCAGTCGGCGCGGTCCCTTGGGTGCAGCACGGGCAGTGCTCGAGGCCAGCTCCCCGGAGAGCAACCCGTGAGGCGCCCTGCCCGCGGCATGCTCGCCCGCAAAGGGACCGGCACATCGAGCTCGTCTTATTTGTGAAGCACCCTGCATTAAAAATAAAAAATAATAAGGCTAGGGAGACGGAAAATGCAAACTTGACAGCTGCATCAAAAAGAAGGATGCAGCACGGAGCCAGAAGCAAGAAATTCCCCCTCCTTTCTTCTGTATAGGGTTGGTTTTTTTTTTTTCTCTGCCAATTAGAGTTGCAAGGAAATTCAGTGAATTGAGATCAGCAGTGTTAATCGTTATTGCATTTGAATTTAATTAGCATTATTTTTTAACTACAGGTAATTTACAGTGCCTCACCTAAATGTGGAAGTCGGGTAGTGCCTTCTGTTCACTAGAAAACCACCACACCAAAGATAATCCTGCTATTTGCTTTATGCCTTTAATTTCTGTAATCCATGGTTACTCGTTTCAGCGAGACTGCCATGGTTACTCCCCTGCTCCTTTTATCAAAGGCTCCTGTGTGCGTCTCGCTGGAGCGGCAGAACTTCTGCCGAGATGCTAAGAATAGCAAAGCCCCTTTCCCGAGCGCTTGGTAAGGTGAGACGCAGGGGAAGGATGAAGTTTCTGAGAACCGCGAGGGGAGAAGGGGACGGTGCAGGCGGGGGTCAGCCAGCACAGGACCCGGCTGAGGGACGTCCCACGCGAGGAGGTGCAGCAGCATCTCCTACTTTCTGCCTTTCTTCTGCTTGCACAAGCGGAGGCTCAGGCTAGCACTCTGCCCTCAGCAGATCTCTAGGACGTCTGTTTGCCACCTATCATCTATTTCATTTTTTTTGGAAGTCCCTCTCTGTAGCTTGTATCACAGTTTGTGTTCCTCAGGGCTTCCAGAGTCAAATCTTCAGAGAGACGCTAAAATTCTGGATCGCTATTTCAGCATGAGCACCAGGTACAGCCGGCACATTGGCAGGGCCAGGCTCCCGTATGGCGGCAGTGACCTGTCACCGTCACCCAAGAAAATGACCAATTCAAACAGTCACGTTGTTATGAAAGAGACACGCTGAGCTGGTTTCCCATACAAGCATCACGCCTTCAGCCAGCTCTCCAAACTGGAGCTGGCCAAAATCTTTAAGCATTTTGAATGCTTTTGCTAAGCTGTACATCTGTGGGAGGTAAAGGAGACTCTGCTGAGCCGGAGGAAGGGAAGGCAGAGTTCTCGGGATGGGAAGAAGCAAACTCGGCATCGCTGAATCGCTGGTCCTGGGACTCGGGGCCTCACAGCAGCGATGCAGCGGACGGATGGCTGCCTTAGCAGGGACCGACCGACCGCAGCGCTGCCAGGTAGTCAGGTCACCCTGCAGCCTGACCGTCTGGCAGGACCAACGGAGAGTTTAAAATATTTTACACATTAGAGCCCTATAAAAGCTTTCCTATGTCCGGAGCATTTGCCAATCTAAGTTGACAACACCTCAAACCTTTGCAGGGATATACACGCGCATCAGCTGGAGGCAACAAGCATTACCTCGTCATCTGAAGACTTTTGCCTGATAACCACAAGGTCCCGTCAGAAGCATGTGGAACGCTGAGATGCTGATGCAGCTCAGCACCCCTGAAAAACACCTTCCTTGATCCAGCCTGTCCTGCCTCCTGCTCCTGCTAGGTCCCACTGCGGGGCAGCTTGTGGGTGCTGCACTCGCTCTTATGGTATCGGTAGGAGGTGGACAAAAGACTGTCTGTCTCTAAGAAGGGCACAAAAAGGCTGGTGCCAGCATCCTCGCTGGCCTGGTAGACCATAGCCTCATGCTAGAGGAGCTCAGGACCCCTCTGAGACATGCGAGCCACCTCGCCTCCGAGCAGGAGCTGCGGCTGCTGCCTGCCCCGGGCAGCCCCACTCCCCCGCAGCGGCACAGCTGCCTGCCCGGTGCGGTGACCCACACCTGGACTCATCTGGTTTAATTGTAGGGAAAACTCCATGTTCAAGGACAGCTATGAAACCTCAGAAAACTGTACAAAAAGCACATACATTCCCCCTCTTTTCAGGGACCTGCGCCTTTAAAAGCAAATGCTCAAACACCCTATGGAAACTGGCGCACACGTGCCTGGAGATAAACAACATCATGGGACAGGTAAGCTAGTTACTCATGATTTATCACACCATCTCCCCATCTAATTGCATAGCTAAATGGTCAGTCATTTTAATCCACCGTAAGCAGCTTATGCTTTCTTATGTAGCTCTGCGACATTGCTCACTTCCTGATTTGGAAATAATAATTCTTTAAGGCTTGCTCTAGAAGGTGTGAAAACCACCGTTTTCACAGTAACCCTGCACAGATTTTGAGACTTGTAAGACGCGGGCATAGGACAGATGTCTCCTGGAAGAGGGTCCCGAACCTCTACTTCATACTCAGCGTTGAGCAAAGCAGAGGATTCTTTGTGAGGGATCACAGGAGAAATTTTACATCCAGATGCAAGCCCTTGGTGCCAGTGCCTATAATGTCAAAACGTGTTTCTAATCTTACCTTGAATCATACCCTTAGCCAAAATCTGTTCCTTATCTTCTTTCAACAAATTAAGCCATCTCCTGCGATACCATTCCAGCGTTTTATTTCTCCTATAAACAAGGCTGGTTGTACTTAAATTACTATGTCCGAGAGCCCACCTGCCAGCACAGCTCCTGGGAGCCCTGTCCGGCTGGTGGCTCTCCTCCCTGCCCAGCTACTGTCTCGCTGCACGACACTGAACAACCCTGTATGGTGTATTTCACCGTACCCGCTCCTGCGGCGGGATCGGCACCCACCTCAGCAATGCTGGACGTGACCACGACCCGGCTGAGCACACCCTCCCACCACACACAGTGCCTTCGGCCACGCACGGTGCCCCACCGGGTGAACCTCCATCATCCTCAGCGCCCGCTCCTCAGCGTCTTTCACCTTTGCGTCCCTCCTGCTGCTGCCAACCTGCTCTGCTCACGCGCCACAGGGCCTTGCTCCGTGCTTTCCCATAATCTCACTCATTTCTTCCCTACTAACAGCTCGCTGGTTGGATCTCTCCATTTACTCGCCACTAACTTAAACAGGAACGGGGCATCACAATCCGCCCAATTTCTGGACAATTTTTGATGCTTGCAGATTCTAGTTTAACAGTTATATGATTATTTTTTTTTAAAATTGTGTTTTCAAAATCGTTGGAGACCCACACAAATGGGGATAAAAACCTGCAAGGGTCCATCAAAAAAAGTGTCCCTGCATGCACAGAGACAGCCTCCACCCCCCATCCCTCAAACCTGAAATAGTCGAAGCGCATTTTAGCTTTTCCACACAAATATGTAGGTAAGCAGAGGTCACAGAACTTCTCTAAAGACTTAGGGGAAAGAAATCAGGTTTTGGGTTACATCAAGGTTTTTTCACCGCTCGAAAACTACAGCCGTTGAAAGTGAAAGCTCCCGCCCTGCGGAGCCGAAGAGCTCGTGCACGCCGCTCGCACGCCTTCCGCTCACGGAAACGGCCGCAGCCAAGGGGATTTTTCTGACTTGCAACACCAGAGAACTTTACCCCCACAAACCACCCGTGAACTTAGGCCAATGACCCCAAGTCAAGCTTCAAAATCATTCCAGATACCGAGCCAGATCAAAAGTCACTAGCTGGAACCGCCTGCCTTTGATACCCTAAACCCCTGTTACCGATATTGGGCGAGACCAGGAGGGGGCCAAACTCCTCCCGCAAGAAATTTTCTTTAGCTTGATACAAAATTTATTTTACCATATGTAAAATTCATTTGTGTAGTTGCACACCCTAGTAGGCTTGAATGAGGCGAAGGAGTATTTCAACTCCCAGTGCAATTTATTATTTAAAAGCAGTAAAATTACATTGCTGATAGGAGAGCCCAGGCTGAGAGCAGCGGTGATGTAATGGGTAATGCAGCTCCGCTCGCTGTATGAACCGCGCTGTACATTAGCGTGCTGGCGAGGGTGGTTGCTCCTATCAATTATTTATAGTCTTCTGGCGCGCAGCCTGGAGAGGGTCACATCGCTGAAAGCTAACTTTATCTTCATTGTTCCCAGCCTCCTGCCCAGCTGTCACTCTGCTCGCTAATTTAATACACCCAGAGCAGCGCAGAAGGATGCAGGACTGCTGGTTGGGTTCATCCCTCCCCAAGCTGGAAGAGGAAGGTGGGCTCTTACTGTGAGCTGGTGGGGTCTCAGTAATCTTCGGTAAGGTGCTGACTTAGCTGTTTAAAACCTGCGTTTGAGACTCCCCTGGTTGCCGGTATGGCCAAAACACGGAGCGTTTCGGGGCAAGCTCACGGCATGCTCCGGGGGGATGAAAGGTGGGACGTCAGCGATGCGACGGGGTTCTCCATGTTTTCCTACGTATCATGGCAAAAGCTATTCAATAACGTATGTATATATGAGGGGGAAAGAGAAAGCTCACTTCAGCTCTCCAGAAAGAAAAAAAAATTAAAAAATAATTTATTATTTTTTTAAAAAGGAAAAATCTCTCACGGGTTTTTGTTTCAGCTACAAACTGCAAGTGCACAGCCACGGTCTGATTCACCCATATCTCACCACCGCAGCAAGTAAGGGATGGCGTCCCGCTGTCCTGCCGCGCCAGGCAGGAAAGCAGCTCTCAAGGCTTTGACCCTACAACTCGCCAGCACACCTCTTCCACCATTCGCCCACAAAATCTACCGTGGCCACTTTTCAGACCTTTGAAATATGCTCTTAAACAGGCTGTTCATTCCCCCCAACATCTATATCAAAGCAACTAAATTATAACATTAGCTGCTTCAGGGTCTTCACCACTGCAAAAGACGCTTCCCTAGGAAATTGCTCCAGCAAAAATCAGGTACTGGTAGACGAGCTGCTGCTTTTGCAGCTCCTGCGCTTGGTTCTATCCCGCTGACCAACGGGATTCACATATCCTGTATGCCGCATCCAATATCTGCCCCAGGTCTCAAACTAAAATCAATTCCAGCTTAAATAATAAGGCATTTTTCAAGTCTTGTGAAGCCAGGAAAATAACCTGAATTCTCCTGCAATTAGGACTTATTCCAAGCAAGAAGTACCCAGGTTTGGTTTAGAGGTACAAAACAATTCTGATGATCGTGTCTGAAAACAACGCGCGGCAATTTAATGAAAAACACAACATTTGCACAAAAAGGAAGTTGTTGAAAAAGAAAACATGGCCCCAGAGGAAGCAGGTTCGTTCTTCTGTGGCACAATCAGGGGCCCAGGAGAGGCTCCTGCTGCGGCACTGCCGGGGCTGGCACCATCCGGCATGGCAGGCGCAGCACCGCCGGCAGCACCCAGCGCTCCGGGAGTTGAGTGGGGCAAATTTCCTCAAATTTGGTGTAGCCCCCCCCCAGGCCAGCAATGGGTAAGACAAAGGCAACAGCCATCCTGTTTTGCATTAGTGTGACTCAGGCAAACGCAAGATAGAAAACCGTAATTAACCTTCAATCAGTGAAAACCAGCAGTAAGCATCTTCTACAACTTTTCTGCACCACCAAAACTGGGAGAATTCTGCCCCAAAAGGGGGAACTGGAACAGCTGCAGGAGGAACAAGCCGGTTCCCTTCCTAGAGCCGGCACCACCATCAGGAACCAGGTTTTGACCAGAAGCCAAGCCTGGAGCCTGCAGACCACGCGCTGCTCCTACCACACCAGCATCTTCAGGGCCTTTAGATCCTCTCCGAATCCAGGATTATTTCCATGGCAACTATCTGGAGAACTTATTAAGTAAAAAAAACAAGAACAGTTTGAACACACAGAACCTACATTCGTAACATACTAGCTGACTAAATTAGCAGCGCTGAGATTTTTAGTAATCAAAATAGATCATGTTCTAGCAACTCAATCTTCTCTTTGCCACAGTTAAAAAGAAAAATCTGATAGTAATACCAATGTGGGGGGAGGAGGGAGAATTATAGGTTTTCTAAGACCGCAGCCCTATATCAAGCCAAGTCTTATCCCATTCAAGTGGTTCAAGAGACATTATTTTAATATCTGACAGTTCAAGTACTGTTAAATAAGGCTGTTTCCAAGAGATGATAAACTCCATCGCAAGGTACCTACTACAGAATCAAAAAGATGACTATCACATGACACAGAGCCATTATCTAGTACAAAAATTCACTGAATCACCTCAAATTTGAACAAAACCCCCTGCATAATTTAAAACCCTGCCTTCCAAGCTGTGTGTAGTACCGAGTATCGCTCACCTGCCCGCTGCCAGCCCAAAGCAGGGCTTGCACGAACGCTGTCCCATGTGTGCTGGCTAATTCAACAGACTCGCAGTATCATGCCTGATCCCAACCAGACCCGTAGTGCCGAGCGACCCAGCAGCGCCAGTGTGGAAAGCCACTAGAGTTGGCCGCATTCTTGCACTCATTTACAAGCTAATCATCTTCCTCACTTCACTCAAGCATTAGTTTAAACAGAAGAGGAAAAGTCAGCGGTCCTTTATCATATTTAGCTTGGAAGACTCATGAGTTTGGAATATTTGCTCTGAGAAAGGACAATTTGCTTATTAAAGCTAATTTCATATAAATTAAAAATTAGCATAAACCTGTTATTGCAACACTGAAAAGTATTAATCTGTCTTGATTTGATTATTCTGTAACCGAATTCCTCTTTCCTTCTAGGGTCAGTCTACAAAACAGCAGAGGCGGCACAACAGAGCACTCGGAAACGTTCATAAACGAAGGAATATGTTTCTGCCTCCAGCAAGGAGCAGGATCCCAGCTACACACATCGACTGGAATACAGCAAGGGGGGACAGGGACACGCCAAGCATCGGGCTCCCACATCACCACGTGAGGACGCAGGACCCAGCCACGGGGTTTGAGCAGCCTGTCTGGCAGCGGAGGTACATGCAAGCTGAGCAGCATCCTCCACCCCCAAACTCACAGGAATTGAGTGGCTACCTCGGTACTGACGCGAGGCTCGGCATTGCAGCAGTGACTACGGTTCCTCCTAAGCACAGGGATGAGTAAATTACCAAAGTTTTGCCAGCACTCGAAAACAAATGCTGCCCTAGGATTTCATAACAGCAATTCAGAGTGAGAAGTAAGTCTCAACAGGAATGATTTTGAAAGTGCTTTAAAAAAAAAAAAGTGGCTAAATGAAGTGTTGGCTCGGTCACTAAGTCCAGCCAGGGAGATTATATGCATTATTGATTTACCTTAGAACAACTTGGGAACTCATTTCCAATGGTTTCTAATGGAACCTGGATTTTCTCATTCCTAATCTGCCTCGTGAGGTTGAGCCTCCTGCAAGGAAATACAATACCACAGCATTAAAATGGCAGCTGTCAGATGTACAACAGCCCCATTCATTTAATGAGGATAGTGCAACGGTGATAGGGATTTTTAAAGGCTACTCCAAAAGGCTCCTCTGCAATTAAATAGAGTGGTGAGAACACGGTGGTGAGGATGGCCTTGTGAGTGCCCGTAGATAACTGTGCAGACCTGCAAGTCTGGGGATTTACAGAAAACAAAGGGAGGTTATGAAAAGTTTATTTTTGTAGTATCAGCTCGCATGCACTATCTATAGTCTTTTCAGAAGCAATGCTGATTAGTGGTTTGAGCCGAGAAGTGGCAGTTTTGAACCTCAGCTCCGTTGCCTACTCAGCCACAAACGTACAAAACATTTGGGCAAGTCAGTTTTTCAACAGCCACAGCTGTACGAGGCGCAGAGTAATGCTTTGGTTTCTATTCTTAGCAAAGCACGGGACGGAGACAGCAAAGCATATGTACAGCCAGTAAACAATTCTTCCGTACAATAATCAAAGCCATTTGAAAATAGTAAATTCCCATCTGAACAAATTACGATCTTTATGAGGGTGCACCAGCATCAGCCCCCATTTGTCGACAAGACGCGCTCAGAGGGCCCGAGAAAAGGAAGCCGGTTTGTGGCAACCTCGGCACAGAAACAGGCCATCTCGTAAGCAACCAGGCACCGTAGCCTTCCTCCCCATCCCACGCCGCGCAGCGGGACTTACGGCGTGCTGGGTCAGTCCATGTCCTGAGCACCAAGCCCACCCGTCTCTGGAGCAGGACAGCCCCCATCTCTGCAGTGCAATGCCAGGAACGCACCCCGCTTCCCAAAATCTGGGTGTATGGGATGGAAGTGGGGAGTGGGGGAGCCCTCACCCTCCTGAGAGCTGGGGAACGGGATTTTGACCAGGACAACACACCGTCAATCCTTAACCTCTGCTCCAGCACCAAAAGCTTCTCCACTTAGGGAAATGTTTTTTTCCTCAACAAAATGCACTGTAGCAGGCTCAGCCTTCTGAAATGTTGGTCTGGTTTTTTAACAGGTGAAAAGAGTATTACTCCTTTATGTACCTACAGCTAAAAGGAAAAGATTTTTCTCAACCCTTACAGAAAAAGATTCCTTTAATACAAAACTAAGTAGGGAATATCATAGCCCCAAAGGAGGCTTCCAGAAAGGTGTGAGCATAGAAAACAGAAACTCATAGCAGGAAGGAAACTGTAATATTAGCTACAGACTTTGAATGCGCACGCGGATCTGCATCACTGAACACAAACAGTGAGCAAAATATTCAGTGCCAAAGAACAAATAACAACATTTGATCTTCAGCTATTTTCAAAATTCGTCTGCAAACACATCCTGCCTTAAGACAAATGAAAACCAAGGCGTGATGGATATATGGCAATTAACTGCAACCATTGTTTTTACTATTTGTAGTGTCTTGCTAGAAAACAAGCACAGCCCTTAGCCCTAAGACATCCTGTGGAAGCAGTCGGCCACTTGCAAAAATCACTGAGCATTATATTCTACCCCTTCTCCGGTTTAATGTCTTACCCCGCAGCTTCAGAAGCTCCTGGCTCTGTCCTTCCCCCTCCCTTCCCGTCCTCCTCCAGCTCCTTCCCCCTCCAGCCAGCGTTTCCACCTCCCTCCCCTCCTGGCAGCGGTGCCGGTAGCGTGCCAGATGTCAGCCTGACCCCGCAGCCGCCGTTTCGGGTCAGTTATCGGGGTTACGGTGCAAGGGGAGCGGTGAGCTCCAGCGGTGGTTCCCACCTCACCGGGCAGAGACAGGACGGCTCCACCGCACTAGCGATGGAGTCTGGGCACAGCTGGCAAATTTAGTTCCAGGCTTTTTTTTTTTTTTTCTGCTAATGAACTGCCGGCAGCAAAGCCAGCAGGAAGTTTGAAAGACCGTTCACGCACGCTGCAATGAAAGCCTTAGGCACCGAGAGCTGGGTAAGGTGACCCTTGACTATGTTAAACATCAGTCATTCGTAGAAGTGTCACTTACTGCACGAGGGGAACGGATGACCTGAATGTCTCCTGCAAGAATAATTGCACATTGAAGGCAAGGGCTAAAGTTTCTGGCGAAGGGATGCTGCTGTTTGCTGGGAGGACAATGCCGTGGCACTCCAAGAAGGACCATTCGAAAGACATCGGGCTGCTGCAAGGAGGTAGCAGAGACAGCCATCGGGGAACTCGATATATATTTAAAATGAACCCAGACCTGTATTCTTGACCAAACTATGCTCCTTGAAGGATGTGCCCCCGATGAAGGACCGGCTCCAAGGCAATGGTATGCAGTTTGCTGGAAAGAAAGGGGAAAGCTTCAAGCCTGACATAAGCCAGGGCTCGGATTCCTCTATCGTACCGAGGCTGCACCGCAGATAAGGCTGCGTCAACTTTTCCATTTGAGCACTCTCCCCTCTAAGGTTTACAGTCAGAGCAAAAATGTTTTGGCCAGGTGGAAACTTAACATACAGTCTCCCAAAGCAGGGAGCTGCCCGTGTATATAAAACATTACAATGTCATCTGCCAAGACTTGGTTTCCCTCCACTGGGAAAGGGGAAAATCTCATCTTCCTCCCCATGAAATTCTTCACATTCCTCTGGAGCAGATAAGCCATAAGCCATACCCCTCCATCGGGCTGCTCATCTGCACTCGAGGGCCATAGACAGTGCCCCGTAACATCAAACAACCTGAGGTACTGAAACACAAATAGGTTAAATGTTAACCTAGGAGCTAAGAGGAGGGCACGCGACCGCAGTGCTGCGATCCTGCCCCAGCGCCGACAGCCTGGCTCCGGCATGGCTCCTGCCCAACACCATCGGCCATGCCCTGAGCTCTCCTGCGAGCAGGAGGCGCTGGCACCCGCCGCACCGTGTTTTTGTAGAGGAAGAGAGTTTTTGGACAATAAGGGTGTTTCTCTAGCCCATCTGTCTGCGGGAAGGGGGCAAGGAAAGTGAGGTGGATGCCGGCACCTGAGTCCCTGCCACGGGGTGCCCGCAGGCAGGACACCACTCTCCCCGCCGCCGTACGTGCTGCAGGCGCCTCCAGACACATTTGCCTGGTTTTGCGCTATGGCAGAGCGAGAGGCAGCAAACCCAGTGAGCGGGCTGCCAGCTCGCACTCATTTGGCACCTTATTTTTGTGTGTGTCGAACTACGAAGATGCTTCATTTCCAAGGAAAGCACTGGAGGAGCCCAGCTCCCCCACGGCCCCCCACGCCAGGGGCTGCAGGCACCGGTCCCTGTGCCTGCTCCAGCTCCGCAGGCGGGTGAGCACCCAGCACTCAACCCCGTGCACCGGGGAAGTTTCGGGGCCTGTTGACGTGCGTGGGGGATGGGGAGGTATTTCAGTACCAGCAAGCGGCACAGCCCTCCCCCCCCCCGCATGCTTCACTGCAGTTATCCCTCGAGACAGAAAAATTTGTGCTTGTTTTTCTGCTGCTGCCGAGCAGCTACGAAATGTCTCCCACCACAGAGAGCCTGAATAAATCCCGGCTCCTGAATCAGCATCTGAAATCAGCTTCTCACCGATCTCCATCACCATTTCAAACCTTTAATTTACTAAGGCTCAAGTGAAAGCAACGTTTGCGTTTGTTTACCAGCCACAGAGGAGCTCTGAGCACTCGCGGTTTATCACATTTGCCCAACAGATATATTCTGGGGAGCTCCTTGGACCGGCTGTGACTTATCACAAATTACCGGGCACAAACTTTTCCTCCCTGTCCCCATGAGAGCCCAGGGACCAGTCCCTGCCGGCCGGGCAAGCCACCCATACACACAGTGCTTCCAGCAGCCTCTCAGGAACACTTCAAATGAGCCTGGATTTCTGTATTTCCAAGCTCAAACGAAAAAAAAAACCAGAAAGAAGGAAAATAGCCTGATTTTATTCTTCTTCCTCCATTAAATCTTGGAGAGCTGCACCAAGACGCGGCAGATTTCCCCCGGGGAAGCACCCTCGCAGGCTCTGTCGAGGGCTGGAGGCCATGGGGGAACCGGACAACTTTCCCCCATTACCTTCGGTGAATTTAAGATTCTCTGCTGTATGTCAACGAAGCAACTTTGTTCTTTCTGGAGGGAACAGACAGATTGCAGGAGAAAACTATATCCCAACTGCTGCCAAATTCCACAGATTTAGTTATTAGTAGGCAATTAGGAACCATTATTAACACTTCCTACTACGTTAAGCTCCATTTGCACCGCATCTCTGCGCCAGCCTGGACGTTTCCGACGGAGCGGCACTCCGGCTCCAACACGCACGTGGCATCACGTACTGAAAACTGTGTCTTACTGCTCGCTGCCTCCTGGGCCCCTTCTTCACAGATGTATTTAATGCAGTTGTCTTACAAAATAAAATTGCAAGTAAAAATACAGAGATTAAAAACGAGGAGGGAGGGGGGGGCGCGTAAATAAAAGCGTGGCTGCACAAAGGAAAAACAATTTTGCTCTTGTTTTTTAACTCACAATCAACATCTGAGCTATTCAGGAAACTGGTGCACTGCCCTCCAACCAACTTCAATTAGGGAATTCAAAAGCAGTCAGACAAAAGAATGCCTGGGAGTTACTGCACCGCACAGAGATATTTTTAGCAAGAGCTGGGAGGCTGTTTGTGGGACACTGCTTTGCTTCTATTGCATTTCAGCTTTTGTATTTACATTTGCAGGACAGTAAGATTTACTAGGTCAGAGGAAAAAAAGAGAGGAGAAGCAACGTAAACCACGCGAATCATTTTGTTTTCTGATACTCTTGGAAGGTATTTCAGCAAAAGCTGATGGAGACCAGAGCGAAACAGAACAAGATTTGCCTCCATCTGCTTCAAAAATCGTCTTTCAGCAGAACTCTCAAGTCACTCCTTTTAAAAGGGTGATGTAAACTAGCGAATACAGCCCCTGGAAAGGTCCGTACGCCTCACACGCCCCGGCAGAGCGGCTGTGCAGAAAGCAAGGCTGCCTTCGCCCACAGCAAAGCTGCAGCCGAATCCGTCCAGTGACCTCTCCCCACCCCCTGGTCACCAGATGGATTCAGAAATGGCACGGCGGCGACGCCAACGCCGGGGCGGGCCATCGGTGCTGTCGCACGAAGACACCCATCCCAAACCCACAGCCATAAACGCCGTTCAGATCCTCAGTCCGGAGCGCCGAAGTGCACCACCAAGCCCCAACGAGCCGCTTCTGTTTTTTTTTCAGAAGCCATTTCCTAAAAACGACGAGCTGCAGCCGCCCTCCCCTCCGCCGCTGGGAAGGTGCTTGCCGAGAGCTGGGAGGTGGAAGCCCAAAGCCCCGACCCCGGTGTGAGCGCGGCGGCGGCGGCAGCGGCGGCGCAGGGCCGGTTTTGGGGAGGCGGCGGGCGCCCCGCCGCCTGCGCTATCGGCATCGCTCCTCCAGCGCAGCCCCCTCTTCCGCTCCCTCCCACCACTGCGGCAGCGCAGATGGCAGCAGTGTGACCTCGCTGTTCCTGCCTCCTTGTTTTGATCCTGCAGTCTTGATTGTTCAGGCTAATCCCACACTCCCAGCCTTGGCTGCCAGCCAGGACTGTTATTAATGGCACAAAAGCTTCTCATTCCAGCTACTTCTACATCCGCTAATGCTGTTGTTCCCTTCTCTCGCTCCCCCTCTCGCCACATTACAAACTGGAGCTGGAATATATTTTACAAGGGAGGGGGGGAAGAAAACCAAAACCCTCTCTGATCGTCCTCGCACGCCGAAGGCTTCACCAGAACCATACAGGAAAGGCTCATCTGCTCCAGCAATAATTGCCGATGCCAAAGCAGTAAGACCACCCTGCTCATCCAGTGATCGGCTCCGATGCGATAAACAGCACACGGATGTGGGGAGTTTCCAGCAATCCCTTAAGGAAACCCAGGATCCCAGGCAGAAGTATGCACAGCCGCCCGCAGGGCCCGAGGGAAAGGCTCAGCTGCCCGGGGCAGGAGAAATACCAGTGCCGACCGGAGGGCCGGGAACCCGAGGCCGGGCAGCACCGCGGCCGCAGGGGCTCGGCACCCCCGGCACGGTACCCATCTGCTCTTCAGGTGGCACCGTGGCCTCGGCTGCCCGGGCTGGGAAACCGCCTGCTTTCCCGCCCCTGCTCTATGCAACAAATACCACATTCCAATAACTGTAAAGCTCTCGTTAAAAGCACGCACTAAAAGAAGGCTTCAAACTATTTGCAATTTAGCCCCTCACACGCCAGCCTCTCATGGCAGGTCTTCTCTCCCTCTGCAGGGAACCCAAAGTCCCCCGTGCAGGGCCTAAGAGCCGTATCCAGGTACGTCCCCTCTGCCCGGTGAAGGCTTTGCACACACAGCCCACCACGCCGACCGCTCGGCTCCACCTCACCCGCCCCAGCGAGGGGTTTGCAGGGCTGAAGCCCTGTGGCAGGGACGCTTGGCCGGCCTCACCGACCAGGTGGCTGCTCGGACCCAGGGCTGGTTTGGGAAGGGAAGGGATAAGGACATTTATCAGGGCCTTCTGATCTACCAGAGACCAGCCAGCCATGCCCACCACGCACAAACCCCTCGGCAGCTGCTGGGACACAGCTCGCAGCGACTGCGGCTGCAACTGCTCGCCCAAAAAGTCTGGTCATGAGTCAGCTGAGCAGAGCAGGTCCTCAGCACAATGAGAGCCACCAAGCTGAACGTTAATGAGACCCAGAGTTGCTTTAAAGGGCAAGCCTAGCAAGAAGCATGTGTCCCCGGGACCCTTTCGTGGGACCAACCCCACCTTCCCGTGCTGCAGGGCAGCCAGCGTCACGGGTGTTGGGAACGTGCCGCCCGGGGAGCACCACGTTGGTGCGGTGTCTGAAGAAACCTGCCCGGTTTTCAGCCCAAGCTGTCATCCTGGTGAGATGATTCACCATTCTGCCCTCGCTCCTCGTTGAAACGCAGGAAAGGAGAAAAGCAGCTACGGGAACATTTCTTCTGATTAGGAAGGTCAGTACATTTTTAATAAAGGGCTCTTTAAAGGTAATCTCATTTCAGTATTTACACATGTTAAAGAGGTTACAGAGATCAAGGCGTAATGAAGTGAAGAAGGAGAGGACAATAAAAGCGTGGCTGGGATATTACAGTGAGTGATATCTCTAGCCTGTTGGCTTGGACTACGGGAGAGCTAAAGCAGCAGGGCACAGACCCCCTCCGCGTACCCCAGCAGAGGAGGAGGCTCAGCCACCGCGAATAACTGGCTGTCGCTCGCCCACGAAAAATCAGCTGTGGATTTCTGAATGCCACCAGTATCTCCAGCTTCTCTTTCTCCTTAAACACAGCAACATCACCCCACCCCGAACGGCGAGCCCCTGGCACCTGCCCGCTCCTCCCCGGGCACAGCGCTGGCACGCTCAGCCTGACAGCCTTGTGCAAGCACCGGTGCTCTCCCCGCGAGCGAACGCACGCCTCCTCCCACCCCATCCGACACAAACATCTTCAAACGCCGCAGCAGCTCGCACTATAGGCAGAGCCCTTGTTTACCAGCACGCAGGCCTAATTTAAACTCCTGAAGTCATCTCCAGCCTTTCGCTATAGCAACCCCAGCGAATCTTCCCACTGTAATATGCGCAGAGCAGCTTTGCATCAGAGCTTTACATCGGCTGAGGTTAAATTTGACATAAGTAAAAACTTAAATATCTGCCAGCAGCTCCCGGTGTCAGCGGTGGAGTTTCATAAAAACTCTGCTCCGAAGGCAGAGCTCAGGCGTGGCTCTTCACGTGCCACGGATTAACCCCGAGGAATTAAAAATTCTCCTGAAATGCTCAACTCCCACTCCTGCGGGGATTTGAGGAAACCTGCTTTCATTCTCCTCTGCTCTGCGTGCACTGGGTTTCTGTAACACACACAATAAGCCATTTGCTTTACGACAATTCAGTGCAATGGTTTGGGGATGGGGGGGATGCACAGCAGCTCTGCGTACGGTGAACAATTCACCGGGAAGAGAAAGTTTATGTCAAGTTTGGAATTATTTCTGTACCGTGCTATAGAAAATTTCAGTGCCTGTTCAAAGCTACCGTGCTTCGTTGCAGAGGGTACAAGAGACTAAAAAGAATCTGTATTTAAAACTACTTAATAGTCGCAAGATCAAGCGGAACAAAAGAAAAAACATATTCTGAGGAAATGTTACTTGCAGAGCTCAAACGGCACATGAAGTCCCCATCAAATAACTTTCAACTGAGGTTGCACAGAACCAGGAGGAAGCAGGGAAACCAGCACGGATTACCAGATCGCAGGGGAGTAAAGCAAAGCTAGCTGGAACTGCAGGTATTTAGCACAGCTCCATCAATAACAGGTAAGTTGGAGTACCCTCCTGAAGCAACTGCTTCTTACGAATTAGTGAAGCAGACGAGAGAGTCACAGACATAAGGGAGAGAAGTGAAAAAGAAAGCAAAAATAGGAAAATAGTTCAAATTAATACAATTAATTGTTTTCAAAGCCAAAAGGACCTGCTGCAGTCATCTCAGCAAACAGCCCAACAGGCGAAAGAACTTCCCTGAGTAAATTCTCCTTGCATTTTCTACAGATATGGACCAACTACAGCAGATATATTAAAACCAAGGCAGCATTTAAAGCAAAGCCTAGTATCCTAATATTTAAGGGGTGCAAGGTCTGCTACAGCCACAAGTTAAGCTGTTCTCGTACTAGCAACCTTCCTAATAAATCTGGTGCTTTATTTTTCAGTTTAATTTCTTTACCTTCAACTTCCAGCAGGCAGGGACTTTTTCTCTATTTTTAGAAAATGCCCCAGAACAAAGCAAGCAGGATGGGTATCAGGCAAGGTCGGCCCGAAACCCGAGGGCAGCAGATGTTTAGAAGGGGAATATACTCCCCAGCACCGTGCCCAGGCTCTGGCAGTCAACAACGGACGGGCTTCCAACCCACCAGATGCTCGCAACTTTCTCCTTGCTAAGCTAAATAGCTTGTGTTTCCAACTCCTAACGCATGAAATGAGTCTTCTGAGTTCCATTCAACCAACCAGCCTCTTCTTTTCTTTTTTAAGTGAATACTATGTTAATCTCATTAGCTATGCTATTGCAAAGCCAGTCTGTGAATTGGTCCCACCTACTACCCAAATAACCTTCAGCGGCTCCCATAACACAGGGAGCACTCTAACCCCAGGGCTAGGGGGGAACAAGAAATATTACTGGTTTTAGGATAAACCTGACCTTATGGTACCAGACCAACGAAAACAGCAGTGGCCCAGAGACCCAGAGCATCCTTTCTATCATACCGCAACGCTACCGAGCATCGTTTCCAGGTGAGCAGTGCCTGTCGCTGGCCTTACCCAGCCCTTGGCACCGGTTGCTCGTCCTCCCTGGCTCCAGCACACCCACACCTCAAGAATTTCCCTGCACCACACCTACACCTACTTGCCAACATACACAACAGCCTCAGCGATCTCCAGCCCCACACGAGTCTCCCCTGCACGCGAGCAACGGCAAAGAACAGCTGATGGCCGTGTCTGCCGAGCTCCGCAATTTCTGTAAAATTATAGGGCTCAAATAACAAATACTGAGGGTCTCGAGTGTGCTTGGACATCATTTGGAAACCACTGCCTTGACGCTTGCCTATAACATCACCAGTATTTAGGACATCTTTTGGTGAGAACCCAAACCAGAAATCCCAACCACTGCAGTCTTTAGTTCAGCCCCATATTGTGTTCAGCTACAACCAAGAACAATAGAAACGCTCACGTTCTGTGACCCCAAACAAGTTCACGTGGGAAAACAGTGTGTTTAAAATGCAGAGAGTCACATGACGGCAACACACCTACACAAAACGCTCAGGCCTGCACCTGGGGAAAGAATTTAATCACCAGTTTCTGCTTCCCCACGGGAGCCAAGGCACCGCCCGTGTCCGAAGCACTGGGCCGCCTCTTCTCCAACGCTTTAGACCTGGCACGTGAGGCTCTGGAGATGAAGAGAAGCTGTGGCAGCTGCCACAGTACCAGCACTGCACCGGGGACATGGGGACAAGGGGGGTGAGGATAGGGAAGGTGGCAAAGTCCTCTCCAAGGGCAGGAGCACTGACATCTGCACACATGCAGCCTCTTTAGAACAGAGACAATGGCACCGGGGAGGTCCGCAATGGGCAGAAGGTATGTCCTGACGGGGACACGCTCCCAGCAAGTTTTCTGTCAGGTGTGAGGAGCTTCACGGTGAAGGTCTCCCCCCACGAGGGGCAGCTGGGGTCCCCCAGGAGAAAGCACCTTCACTGATGTCCCTGGTGGGTCCACGGCAGGGCATGGATGTGCAAGCAGAAACCAGGGCAAGTACCACAGGCGCCTGTAGACAGCACGGCGAGAGGGGAAGCAGGGCCATTCGCTGACCGTTCTAGATCTCTTTTCTAAAAGTCATTCTTGTCTAGACCACTGACACTAATTCTTGTGAGCGTAGTTTGTAGTTTAGAGCTGACAAAACAGACTAGGCGAGAACAAGTGTGATTCCTGCTTCCCGATACGTCCGATCAAAGGGCACAAACACAGCAGAGGGAAAATCCGCATGCTGCCCTTGACAACGAGGTAGCAGCACTGACCAGATGGGTCTTTAAATGGGATTAAGAGGAAGACGGGCTCTACTACATCCAGCCCTTTCCTCCAGGGCTGGAAACTTACCCTCCTCACAGCCAAGCCTCCACGACGGGGAACCAGCCTTTTGCTTTTACCCTCTTTGTTCTTCCAAGCCGCTTCCTCCCACGTGTTTACCTTACAGACCTGCCATCTCCCTCTGGCTCACAATTCCTCCTTCTTTGGAAAGTCTTTGAGATGCACATTATACAAGATACACAAAAATAAATTGTTTTTAATCCTCCAGATTCTAGTGCTCCCAAACAAGAATCTTAAAGAGCTTTACAAACAATGGATTAAGCCTTAAGACTCCCCGTGAGGTAAGAAAGTGCCTCTCTCAGAAGCAGAGGAAGGTGAGCGAGGCTGAAGGCTGTACAACACGACTTTACCATCACTGCAGAAGTGACCTGTTTCTCTACGCACTAACGTAAGCGAGTCTATCACCGATCCATCATCAGTCTAGCGACACCTTTGCCATTTCGCTCCAGACTCTGAAGCGGCTTCAAAAACACCATACATCTTCCAAATGCCAACCGCTTTCTTTCCCACCTTTAAGTACCAGGAGCGCTACTCAAAATGCCTGGCCCACGACAACCCACCCCAAGGATGGCAGCACCACTGGGCTGTGAAGCTGCGGCCGCACGGCTTCTCGTGGAGTACTAATAAGATTTCATGGCAACTAGCTTTCATTAGCAGGCGCACAGGAAGCTTTCTCGGCATGTATTTTGAGCAGCTCACCGGATGCAATCCTTCAGAGAAAGGCACCTTCTTGGTTTGCTCCTCAATGTTAAGATGACTTTGGGTCATGTGCTCTGTAGCCTCAGACTGCAACCTATATTAACATGACATCACATATTCTTAGTGCATCCCGGTCCGTAAAGCCCTTATATTCCTTCCCAAATATATTTTGCATACATCTTGTAAACAAGCTTTACATCCTTTTGATCAGCGCTCTGCACGGAGCCCGGGGAGGGGGAGGAGACTTCCTGTTCCACTATTGCAATCGCTCTCAGCAACGTGCTGCGCTCAGCTCTTGCCACCCCGTGAGCAATGATGAAATTTTCTATTTTGGTGGCTTTTTCTTCATATCTTTGTAGCAAGCGGGCTGCGCTCTAGTCCAGTGTCGCTGTCGATCTGAATGTATTTTTTAATTCATTTTAAAGTGGCAGAGCAATTTGTTGCAGCATCTCCTTTTCATGCCAAGGTGGCCAACTAAGAACCCTGTTCTCTAGCCAAACGTTTTCACACTACCTGGCTTCTCAGTTTCCTTGCCAGTTGTCTGAAAGCAGACATTTTTGCAAAAGAACTTGTTTACAGAAAAAATAAAACTCCTGTATGCAGTAAAGCACACCATCGTGTTTTCTTGCTATTGCTTATCTGCTGAAGATAAATCCGGTTTCTGCTTGCCCACAGGCAATCGGCCAAATGCTCACCAGCTGATACCTCCCTGTACCTCGTGGCGACTTCACGTGCCCGAACCCTCGCTTCTCTTACGACCAACCGCCTCCGAGAGATACCGCCATACCACGCCACCAACGTGAGCACTGATATAAAAATACTCCGTCCGGGTTCCAGAGACACAACACCAGTTGGAGCTGCAGAAGGTTGATATCCTCCTCCCTTTGGAAAGAGCAAACACCCACAGGCTCCAGCGACCACTGGAAGCCTAAGTACTGTGTAAATGGTTAAAGGCAATCGCTTGTGCTCTCTTGTGACTCCAGCTCACCACTTCCACGTCCTCCCTTTGCCAGCTCATATGCGGAGCTTATAAAATCAGCACGCTGTAGGCAGCCTAGCTGCAACACAGGAATGTTATGTAGTCAGTTACTAATACAGTGTTTTGCATATTGTGTTTCAAACACTACATGCTTCTACATGTTCAACGTCAACAAGGCGAAAAAATTGTCAGACCAAAATGAAGTCTTCCTAATATGAGTTATTAGCTATACAGCAGGCTACCAGGTGCACTGCGAAGACCCTGCAGGGATATTCCCGCATTCATTTCAACCCTTTCCTTTTGAGAACAATCTCAGTTCCTTTTCTAATTATTTTCCTCTCGCTGAGCTCAGTGTGCTTCTCGGCTCTGCCCATCGCAGGCCAGAGCGGGCTTCCACATGATCTGCAAGCAGGACAGGTATCGCTCGGACCAAAATGCGTTACGCTCGTCCATGAGACGAGCAGCAAGGACCCAGCAGATTTAGGATACTAAACAGGGAGGAAAAGTAAAGGCAGCACAGGTTCTTCTGGGTTAAACCACTTCCAAAATTCAAGGGAAAGAGGGAAAGCAATTTTTTTCAACAAATAGAACGTATTACACAAAACTGTGGGTGTGCTACTCTTACAGATGCTCTATGTGAACCAAAATTTGCTGAAGTTATTACAGAAGCATTCCACCATCTCCCAAAACAAGCATTTTTGTGTATCTTTGCCTGGCTAAATTATGAAAAAAACCCCTGCATAGTGGAGCACAGTTTCCATTTCCTCGCACACTCCTACCAGGGCTGTGCTTACAAGTAAACGTACCGACCTTTCTCAAAGAAATCAGTGTTTGCCGTTCCTTATAAATTTGCAGAATTTTGGCTCGTTTCCATTTCACCCACTTTTGAATACGACGCTCCCCACCCCCACACAACTGTTCCTTTCTGAGGGATGACAGGCTATCCAAAAAAATAACAGGAGCGCTCGAGCTCCTCACTCCCTCCCTGGATGGCATCGCTCCGGTGGCAGACAAAGGAGCACCGGGACTTTCGGACCAACCTGTTGCGGGGAGCACCACACCTTAGCTCAGTGTAACAATTTCTCCTGACTTCTGATAATGACATTTTTCCAGCGCTCCCCTCACCCCAGATTTTCCGTACAATTATTTGTGGCTCATTTCAATATTTTATTACTTTCCTGTCAAAAATTGGACATCAAATCCTTTACGAAAGGCACTGCGTTACTAGAAGGATCACCCCGCAACCTTGCTCTGTTTTTCCGTCACTGCTGATGTGGTACACAAAGAATGAGATTTTTCAATTTGTTTTGTCCATGAGCCAAAAATTCCTTTTAATGGACTGAATATGGTGCCTGTGCTAGTCTCTCACCGCTCCAGCTCAACTCTCACTTACAACAGTCACTGCCTACAACGCGGAGTTGGCCTCCTTTTGCAGGAAAATAAGGCCAAACCAGCTTGAAAGCATGTTTGGAATCTGGAGATTAATTCCATGTAAACTAATGCATTCAAACCTCTTTGTACGGCTTCAGAAAGGGCTGTCTGATCCCGGCGAGAAGTAGGGCAGCGCATACCCATGCTGTACGATGGGGAGGCGAGGCAGAGCTGCCTCCATTTTGAAACTCTTTCCGAAAGAAGCGTCCGGCCACCTCGCCGCTCGGCCACCTGCCCACATCACGGTCCGTCGCAGCCGCTGCGACCAGGCAAGGCGAGGAGGACGGGGCGAGAGGGAGCGCGCTGGAAAGGCCTGCGGGGAAACAAAGAGGTGCCGGAGCCGGCGGGAGGGCAGGGCGGCAGGTCAGGAGGCGGGAGGGCTCCCACGGGAGCCTCTGCCCGGGACCCGGAGCTTTTGTTCGGCAGAAAATGCCGGGAGCAACAAAGGCCGGCGAGGCCACAGGGCTGCGATGCACGGCACGCTGCTCCTGGGGGTGAGCCCGCCGTGGGCAGCAGGACCATGTCCCCCACCCTGCGCTGCCCGTGCCGCAGCACTCCCCTCGCCAACGGCTCCCCGCTCCTCTCCACCATCTCTCTACCATCGCGCTCTCTCTCTCTGGGAGATAAATTATTCAGAATGAAACCATTTTAAACTCTGTTGGGATGCTGAGCAAAGCTAAGATGGGTGGTGCTGCAGAAGAAGCTGTCAGGGACATGACCAGAAACCAGGTCTTCCTCACACAGAAGGCTAAAAGTGCAATTACAACTGATCCTGCCTCGAACCCAACACCACGAAACACACTGAAATAACTGAACACAAAGCTCTAAGAGTACTCCGTCACAACCAGAGACACAACATCAACTTGAGTGAAAGGCGCAGGGATGTGCCACGCTAAGTCCATTCGTGGGAGGCTCCCACAAAGCCACCCCATCGGCGATGTCTGAGCACCAAATGCCCTTATTCCTGTATTTTCTTCCTGCTGCCATGGTATAAAACAGCAGGAGAAAGGACAGCTGAGCAGAGTACGGTTTGCATGGTGACGTTCACATGCCAGAGCAGCCCAGTGAGCAACACGGCGGCCTCACAGCCATCACGCATCCAGATGTGCTTCATGGATGCTCCCGCAGACCCACCTCTGCGGCTGTGCTCACCCGTGGGGACGGGATATGAAAGCAGGGATGGCACATGAAGTCTGACCGCTGCCAAATTCCTCCTGGCTGACCCAGGTACACCCAGGCTCCCAACACTGTGGGCTGCTGCCACAGTTAGGTGGGAGAAGATAGCTCCCATCAGAGAAACGCAGGGCCGAGGCCATGGAGGTGTCCCAAAGCCAACACCCCTTGCGCTGCTGGGAGGACTGGGCCACCCTGCAAAAAGAAATGGGCAGTGCTGTGGAGGACAGGAGCCCTCCCACTGCTCTCCTGCAGTGCGATGGGTCACCAGAAAGATCCCCCAGCCACCTGGTAGACTCGAGACCCACCGCTGGGCTTCTTTCCACAAGGACGACACAAGCAGGACCCTCTGCGACAGGCTGTCTGGCATGCAGAACGTGGCCAGCAGCGGTTTGCAGCACGTATACTCCTTAGACAGGAGCACCGGTATGGTACTTAACACGGGGCCCCACCTTACACATGTATTCAGGTCAAAAAGGAGAACATCAACAAAAAGGTAGTTCAGACAAGAGGGGTTTTTTTTGGTGTGTGTTGTTTTGTTTTAAAACGAGGAGGCAAAATAATTAAATGGTCTGGAAACTATTCCACATTAAAAGTCACTATAGCACTAAAAATCTAGCTCTGACAGTTATGGGTGAAGCCCTTTAAAAGTTACCATGGTAGTTGATGCAGCTATTTGCCCACTCGTTCTTCAATAATGCTGGATTATTTTTTTTAATGTGATTCAACCACAAACAAGCAAATGTTGCTGAAGGAAAAAGTACTTTCTCGCGCCATAACCCCCCCCCCCCCCCATCCTTTATCTCTGCCACAAGCGCACAGCTAAGGAGGAGACAGCAGGTAACAGGGAGCCAAGCCAAACACGCAACGCTGAACTTCTCCCCCTCCCTCTCCAGGGAGAGAGAGGAAATTTAAGAAGCAGATTCAGGATTTCAGCATCCATTTCACTTTCCCTCCCCCCCCTCCTGAACTATCGCTCCCTGGGCCCCAAACGGCTATTCAGATGCTATGTCAGCTGAATGCTACGTTCGCTTCCTCTCTCAACCACCGGCTCAGCAAGCCTCGCAACACGCTAGATGTCAGACGAGAAAGCCAAGTATTTTTGGAATACATCTTTCCTCCTTTTTAATTAAGCGCCCAGGTAGAGAGCGGCTCACGCAGAAGCGGTGGCTCTGCAAAGCCACATCGAGCAAGGCCGAGAGAGGCAAGTCGGAGCAAGACAAGACCCAAACAAAGGAAAGCAAACACGGGCTGTAAAGGGAGGAGCAGGATACAACTGCATTGACCTGCCCAGCTATTATTTTCGCAATCAAACCGAGGTCTAGAAACTCCTACGGCCAAAGGGAAGGCTTCGCCCGCCTGAGAACGCCTCGCAGCAACCTCCCCAGCAGCACAGCCCTCGTCCCGCGCGCAGACGGAAAATGAAAACCTCTCAAACCCCGGCCCAGCTGCAGTTACCGCAGATAACTGGTGGAGAATGAGGAGTCGCCTCCCCATCTGCCGGACAAATCCCCCTCCTTCCCCGGGGATCCCCCTGCACACACACACACACACACACACCCCCACCCAGCCCCGGGGGCACCCCAGGAAGAGGGGATGCCATAGATCAACCCCCAGAAACGCTCAGCTCCCAGCGGGACCAGGCAGATGGGGAGAGGGAATAAGCAGCTTCCACCACTAAGCCGGGGAAGGCAAGACTGAGCCTGCGCGCCGCACATGCCGGGGGCACGCCGTGCCGGGGCGCAGCCGGCCGGGGGGGCCACGCCGCGGGCCAGCCTTCTCGCCCGGTGCTAGCCTAAGCAACACGTACTGCTGGCTCTACAAAAATAATATTCCTCATTCTTAATCCCGTATAAATTATTTGTTACAATAAATACTTGCGCTGAAAGCCTTGAGGCTTTACTAACAAAGCTGGGTTTGCGCGCAGGCTGCCAGGTTTTGAGAACTGGTTTAATCAGCTGGAGAAGCTGTTAGCGTGCTCAGGGAGCCCGTTCAGGCTTCGCAAGGCACAACTGAAGTGAAAAGAACCGCTGCTGGCGGCGGCTCTTCTTTCCCACAGTCCCCTCGACTCCAACTCTCAGCAACCCGAAACAACTCAAACCGGGAAAAGGTTTTGCCACGGTATGAACTGGGAGAAAACAATCATCACGGCAGCCCTCGGACGGGTCCATCCACTTAGAGATTCATGTATTCGGCAAGGGGCAGTTTCTGTGCCGAAGCGTGTTTCCAGCCAGCGCCCCGGCGAGCAGCAAGCCAACAACTTTCAAGATGAATTAAGGCCACCGCTTCCGTGGAGTTACGCTGGTGGAAGGCGGCTTTGTTAAACCGAAATGAAAGCTAAAAACGTGCTACGTTCACCCCATTGTTCCTTCGCCTTTTCTAATAGCTGTTTTCTCTCCTCCATCACTCTCCGGCTTCGCACGCTCAGCTGTGACTCTTTGTGCCTCCCTTTCGCTGCCTTCTGCTTCTGTTTGTCCTTTTGATCTCCCCTTCTCAGCTTGTGTTTTCTGCTGCGTCCCCATCCCCCACGCCTGATTTCCACTTTTATTAGGGTGCGAGGCAGAACGGCTCAAAGGATGAACAATGCGTTTTAGCTGAAAAGGCTTTGAAGCCGAACTGTGTTGTTTACCGATAGATTCCCCAATCTCCTACTGAAATAAAATAGTATTTTACCTCTGCCAAAGCGCTTGCTGTTTATTTTCAGTTGGAAGCAATTATAAAAAGCTGATGGCATGTTAAATGCATAAAAACAGGATCAGGAGCACAGGAGTATGATCACTTTAAAAAAAAAATAATTAAAAAACCACCAAACTCAGACAACCTCGCCTCCCAACAGCCCACAGTTTCTAGGATAAATTATTTTGGAGTCCAATCATAAAGCTTCTGCTACTGCAAGGACAGGTTAAAGCTTCAACCAGCTCCTAAAAGCCCCTGTGAGCCAGCACACTGGTTTGGATTTCCCATACAAGCGTGCTTTCCTTCAACGCAGAACAGGAACGTGTACCAAAGAGCTGCTTTCCCATCTGAGTTCCTTTAACTCCAAAGCATTACTTCAATCAATGCATGCTCTTTCAAGTTTAAATATTGAAACTCTTCAAGCTGGGCAACTTACAGCAAGTGACAGAGTACAACCACACTCCTCCTGCCCCCATCGTCGCTTCCTTGCCCGCCCCGAAGGCCAGGCACCGCTCGCATCCAGACCTCCGTTACAGGGCTCCCCAACGGCAGCATCTCCCAAAGACGATTCCTGCACTGGGTAACACTGTCTATAAATTAAGAGGCAGGATGGGAGATAAAAAAGCAAAATACCACGAGCTGTGGAGATAAGATTTTAGTTCTCTGGTCCGCTGGGCGCAGCGTTTCGTTGCCACCTAGAATTACACCCCACTGCAGCAGCAGGAGTGTGGCTCAGCCGGACGAGGGGCAGAGCGGGTGCTGGGAGCACCCCGAGTCCCCGGAGCACCCCGAGCCCCGGCTCTGCCTCTCGCCGGGGTGCCTACTGCCGCGGGAAGAGGTGGCAGGGCTGAGAGCCTGGGGCAAAGCGCCCACCCGGGCTGCAGGCGAAGAAGCAGAACACACCAAAACCATCACGGATTCATGAGCTGCCTTAGTCAGCAGCAGCTGCCTCTGTCAGCCGGGATGCCCAGCGCTACCTGGGCAGGAGAACACATTAAACCATGGAAGGGAAGAGGCCAGGACAAGCCTGTAAGGTCTGCATCTCAAGAAAGACATAACCATCGGACTTGAGCAGCAATAAAAAGAGTAATCTCCAGGAGAGGAGCAGCACCCTAGGCCCCACGACTACCCCAGGAACCCAGCGACTACGAACAGGCGGCCAAGAGAGCTGGGCACCTGCCCCCTGCCAACTCCCCGCTGCAAGAACAGACTTCTGCACGCTTAACAGGAAATTAAAATAAATTAAACCTCAGCTCATGCAAAATGTACAATTGTTTTTTTCATCACAGACAGGTAAATTTTCAAGCTGACTGACCAAACAAAGAAAGCATAAAATAGTTGAGGCTAAATTATGCCACTCTGACTACAAGCTATAATCTCTGTTATTCAAAATTCAAGATTTGCAGGCTATAGAGTAGGTTTGGGAGCTGTTAATCAATGACTGAAATGAAAGATAATGCTTTACTTGATGCACAGAGCTTCCTCAGAGGGAAGAGAGATTAACTCTCTGTAGATCACAGCCCTCAACCAAACAAGTTTATTTCCTTACCATCACTATACCTTAAATAATTTAAGGCAATACTAAACCAGTAAGAGACCACAATTTTAAGCAAAGAGCTTTTCTTTATATGGAATAAAATAACCTTTAAGAACAAAAACAAACTACTGCAAACACTGCAGCTGGAGACAGCCTACTTTAAAGAACATGGGCACTGGGAAATGACGGTGCTTAGAAGCTCCCCAAGGCAGAAGCCAGAACTGCCTGGCCCAAGCTCGGCTACTTTAGTTAGGGGGCAGGGAGAAATCCAAGCAAAAAACATGTTACTTAAGTGCTTCAAAAAAATCTCAAAGCCTAGCGTGAAATACCTCTGTCGATCAGGTATTTGCCAAATTTTCTCAGTGAACAAAAACCAGTCTTAAAAACCTGAAAAGCACCTGTTGACACGCCACCAACAGACTGGCAGCTGGTTTTCAAACCTCTGCTCTCGTCCCCAGGAGCTTAAAGCTGAAGACTCTGGAAGGAACCACCATCAGACTAATGACCAGTTTGGACTTTGCTCACATAACCGCAGGATTTGATCTGAATTCTTAAAGAAAAAGTGGAAAGTAGTTCCCTCCCTCCTCCAATACCACACATTTTAGCGCATGAGTGCACTGTACCAACGTGCAGAGGGGCACGGAAACCCTCCCTTAACAAACGCTACCCAACAGATATCTGAACTCCTGGCCTCACCAGCATCCAGAAACACTAACTCCGCCTTAGGGGATTACAGCAGCGCTCAGTTACATGGAGCCCTGAAGTGAAAAGCACAAAAGGATGAAATTCAAAATCTGCAGGTGTCTGGAGCGCTGCATACGTCTTACTCCTACTTACTCCTCCTTCAGCCCCTCTGCATCTCTGAAGGCTCCCAAGTTACACATTCACTAGACAGTCTCATTTATTCTCTACTGAGTAAATACTTTATACAGTTTTTAATGAACAAGCACTTGAACAAGCAGATTTCAGAAACAATAGGCTGGTGTTCCCGAACTAAAGCACATGAACACACACTGTGCATATATGTTAAGACCACAAAATTTCCAGCAAAGCAGTAATTACATACGGTATGTTGCTAATTGTTTTGAATTCCCCAAAAAAGAAAACTACAAACTTCACACCCAGTAACTTCAAAACAAAACTGCTGATAACTTGAAAATATTTTTCCAGTTACTACAACAAAAATGCTTCAATGTATCTCACAAGAAGTGAGGAAAATTCCCAGATCACAGCAGCGAGGTTTGCTGCCAGGTTTCAAGGTCTGCTGGAGGCCCAAAACACACGGCGCTGCACTCCAGTGCCCGGAATGGTTTTGTTTCCCTTCTCCTTACAGACCTGCAAACCTCCTCAGCCTTAATTTTGGAAACAGGGTAGGTTTGTATCACCGTCTGCCTTCCAAGAAACAGTTTCAACATAGAAACAACATCACTATTACTGAAGTTGCAAAAACTCGCACATCTACTAAGCTAGTTCACAGTTTCTAAAACTAAAAATTTCATCAACTCCAACTCCGCGCAGTAAGAGGCAAAAAGAGCTGAGGTCGTTGAATGAACACCTAAAGCACCAACGCGCTGCATGGCGTCGGATCAGTGGGGGGTCTGGGCACGGGGCTCCTGCTCTCCCTCCGCCGGGAGGATGGATGGGCTCGGGAGGTCTGGGGACAAGGCGAGGAGGAGCTCGCCTGGGCTCACCAGATCCTGAAGCTCCATTCGAGATCTTTCTCACAAGAAGGATTAGGAATTACGGGCTGCAAACGGAAGAAACATCTGCTGGGTAGCAGGCAGCCATCCGGGCTCACCAGTGGCACGGGAAGAGAAATCCTCTACAGACTCAGTGGAGCGCAGAGCAAGCTCCCACCAGTGAGCTAGCACTGATCGCAGACTGACATCAAAGCAGAAAACATCCACAGCGGGTTTTTTGTGTAAATTACGCTTCCTGGCACGTGCGAGACACCGGCTGAATCCCTGATCAGATGGCAAAGTCTGGGTTCAGGGCAGGAAGCAGTGGCAGCAGCCCTGGCCGAGAACGGGACTCAGTTAGTGGGGCTGTGCTACACCAGGAGCGCTCCCGTGGAGTCTGCCTTATTTAACAGCTTTGCAACATCCTCTGCAGCCCCAGTAACTTAATTTGTTAGGGAAGTATGTAAAACGTTCAGCGTCCACTCTCAGTCATGCAGGTGAGCAGATGCAAGCACACCACTAGATTTTCAAGGCAATTTTGCAAGGCTGCTTCGTTTTCTGTCTGCGTCTACAAAGAGCACTGCTGCCTTCGTTAGGCATCTCCTTGTTTTCAGTAGCTTAAACACTGAAAAAAGCAAGACTAAAAAAAGAAATCACGACACTGGAAACAGCCGTCTTCATAAAAACTGTTTTTAAACACCTACTCAGTCAAAACTGCGCAACAGGGGAGCAAGACACGGTTTGCACACTCATTCAGGTGTTCACCTTTTCCCTAAATGCCCAAAGAGCTCCGAACAAAACCTCCCGCTGCAGGGTACGGCCTTCACAGAGACGCCTTTGCCTGAACTCAAAGATTGTTTCCCCGTTTTATCGAGACGGGGCCACCAAGCAGCAGCGATTCTTTCATTAAACCGCGGTTTGCAGAAAGCCACCAGGCACAAAGGCATTTCCCAAACCCGCCCCGGCTGAAGCCGGCAGGGCTGTCACGGCAGGGCTGTCACGACGCTGGAGGAAAAGGGGAGAGGACGGCGCTTGCAGCCGTAACGCACCATGTGTCCTCCAGCAGACCCTGTCTGGAGGGAGGGCGGCGTGCTGGAGCCGCTCGGGGAAGCCAGATGCGAGGCCTGGCACTGACGCCAGCAGTCGAGCTATTTTTACTAACCAATGGGTTGCGGTGCCGGAGCAGGAGCTGCTTCTCCCCTCCGAGCCCAGCTCAGCGCGCTCAGCCGGGATAGAGGGATCCAGGCGGCTCTCGGGGCCGAGGTGGGAGCCCAGCACGCGCTGCTGATGGATCAGGAGGGAAATTCAGGCGACGTTCGCAGAGCAAGGGCTCTTCTGCCCATACAGACAAGCACCAACTCCAAAAGTGGTATTTGATTCTTTTTTTTATTTTTTTTTTTTAATTTTTTTTTTTGGCAGGGAGGCTTTCCCATCAGAATCCACAGAAAAAAATCTATTAAATCTCTTAGCACATAGCAGCCTAAATAGGTGATCGTTTCTCTTGGCCACAGTGACACCCACCTGCACCCTAAGCCCTTCCCAAGGTCAGCCCCCTCCTCCCTGGAGAAGACAACAGCACGCGCCAAATCCCATTTGAAAAAAAGAAGTCAAGATAATAAAAGTTTAACTCAAATAAACATATTCAAATTACTCCGTGCACGTCACCAGTTTTCCCTGGGTTTTCAAACGCTTTGCAGTTTCTGGAAGCTGAATGCCAGGAATACCTGCTGAAATTATCAGCACACCGCCGGCCTTCCTAGTGCTCTCTCCATTTTCTCAGGCTTCCTTCCTGGCTTCCTTCCAGTATTCCCATCTCTTACAGAAGATCCTGTTTTCCTTCATCGTCTGGGTTGTCTCCTCCTCTTCCTTCTCATTGCCACCCACTCATTTTTTTTCATCTTTCCCAATATTGTATTTGCTACATCCTCTCTCGCTGCAGCCCTCTCCCCGCCGTGCCACCCAGCAGACCACCCGTGGGCACCGACCCCGTGCTCAACCCCGCACTGCTCGCTTCAGAGCCGGGGTACGCGATGTGTTTGCCCACGCCAGCATGCAGGATAACACCCAGGTCAGAAGCTTTTTCCTAGCCCACACCCTGACTGTTGCTGAGCACAGGGACACGTGGCTTCTCCCTTGAGCATCCCGACATTTGAGAAACTCCCCGGTACAGTCTCAGTAGTTGGTCCTTACAGATCCCCCTCTGCCCGGATGCCCGGGAAACGAAGTCTGCTGAGCAGAGCAAAACAAGCAGCAAACTGAGCCTTTTCTTCTTCCTCCTTCCTTTCCTCTATCCCAGATCAAGAAGGCCACATACAACTGAGAGCTCCTGTCACCCTCCTCCACACCAGTCCCGCTGCAGAGCAGATCCATATCCCCCCACTCCACCCGACGATACCTTCTCTAAAAATTTACATGTCAGGCAGCGCATTAAGCACAATAATTCCAGTTCTAAAAAGGACAAAATGCATTACTAATAAAATAGCAATGTAGTCAGCCCGAAACTTCCTTTGACTAGAAGAGGCCGCCTGCCTTCCACGTCAGGAGTGAAAGAGCCACAGTTTCTGTGGCCCGGCGGGTTCCTGGCTACAGCCCCATGCGAGAAGCAGCCAGTCCCCTTGAAGCTCAGCTCTGCAGAGGCCTCAGCACAGGGCAGACTTGGGTTTTTTTTAATCACCAGGCTACACAGACAGTCACTTGACAACACACATTAAACTTAAGCCATCACAGTCACCACCGCGAGCAGCTCCACACCCTCCATCGCTCCTGTGCAACAAACTGAGCCAAAACCAAACAGGTAGAAAATTACCATCCTCATCTCTTTTGGGGAAGGAGGAGAGTTTTCTCTTTTTTTTTTTTTTGGCATACAAACTATGGCCCCTGACACAAAACTGAGCCTGGCCTACCCTGCAGCCTCCGTTAGTGCTATTGCACACTCGGGCAAGCTGCAGAGCTATTTTTACCCTGTGTAAAGAGATGATGCCCACGACCATTGGACATCAATGCGCTGGAACCAGCTCAGTGCCACCTTGTCACCACCCACCCGGTCCCTGTGTTCGCTCAATACCATAAAGGCTGAAGAGTCCTGTCAGCGTCAAAGCATCTAAAAGCTCCTCAGAGGGACATGAAGCATTTGACAAGCGCCTGGGTTGTTTTTCACACATCCACGTCTTCGTAGCATCACTCATAGCAGCGCCCAGCACGCGCCCCTTGGCTTTGAGAGGGGGGCACTGCTCCCCTCGGTACAGCCATTGGCACAGACACGCAACTTCTGTCAAAGCTTTGTTCGTGAGTTACCAACGCTCATCCAGAGGAGATCCCAAAGCAGCCTGAGCAACACACATTTTTCAGCCTTTCTACAAGAAACCCCGAATCGTTTGTGGTCAGCCATCTGTGCAAAATTTCACCTGGGTACAAGTGAAAAGCAGTGCCTCACCCAGGTGTTCCCGTAAACCACCTACACCCACTTTCCTTCACCCGAGATTTACAAAGACTGTTGATTCATCTTAGTACTTGGGTGCAATCTGCTGACCGATGTTTTGACTAAAGCCTCAAGCACACACTGAAGACAGGCGAGAAGACATCTAGGCAGGAAAGCTACACTGAGGCTGTAAAACTTTACCGTAAGTACCAAGGCTGGAAAGCGCTTGGGCAGTCTGCGCGGCAGGCGTGGGACGAGGACAAGCGCAGAAGAGAAGTGCGAGCAAGATGCGGGAAGGTGAAGCAAGGGAGCAATGGGAAGGAGCCCAGAGGCAATGGGGCAGGGAGGGAGCCAGGCGCACACCCAGCTCGAGCTGATGGAAAGTGGAAGCTTACAAAGCCTGGCAGAAAAAAAAAAAAGCAGTGCCTATGCAAACAAATGAAAATATATCTAGAGCAGAGAGCACTGTGTAGGGCTGGAAAGGACTCCAAGAAGTCCATGCACTCCCTCTGTGCAAGCCGAGCACTTGTATGTGCCTACACCAGCTCATACCACCAGTGCTTACAGATCCTTCCTCAGGTCGACACTTTGCTTAACACCAGTTTGACTTAAAGAGAATGGTCTGTTCCAAAGCGACACTGCTTACAAACCAAAACCAAGATGGAAGTTTGACGTGGCACCGCATGTGGATCATGAGCTGCTAGAACGAACTTCTACATACTACAAATAAAAAGCCCTGCTTACATTTAAAAATACTCACATTTCTTCTAATAAACTATACAGAGCTGTGAGGAGAATTAGAGATTTCCTTTAAAATCCTGTAAACTGAGGCCATCTCTGATCTCCTTTTGTAGAGCTTCTGGTGCTCAACCCAAAGCTTATGGTATCTTACACTCAACTTCTTGCTCCACAGATCCCTTCTTTCAGCACTTATGACCTGCGTGGCCCTGCTATTTATTGCCGGGGTTTGCCATTTACGAGACACAACAGCAGAGCGTTCCATCAGCCCGTGACGGGCATCTGACACCCACCCTCTGCACGAGTCTCAAGGCCTCCTTCCCATAACTGGAGCCACAGAGATAGCAGTGCTCCAGCTGCGATAAGAGCACCTCCAGACCAACCAGTGATTGCCCTCATGATCATTTAATCTAGATCCTTTTCGCACACCGCCTGCAGACACTTTGGGTTTGTTACCGGTGCTAACAATGGCTTGGGCATAGACAACGTTAGTTTACTACAGCTTTCAAGGAAGATGGGGTCTGAGTCAGGAGCCATCGCTCCATGGCACACAGGCAGATGTGGAAAAGCACAAGCAGGACCAGGGCAGACATTCCCCGGACAGCAGCATCTCCCAGCTCCCAATAGCTGAACACAACAGGAGCCCCTGCTTGGCACATACACAAGACACCATTGATGAGCTGTGAAGGGCCATATTTCCTCTTCAAAAGGCACTACCCAATGACACGGTTTAACCTCTACCATTTTTCAAAAACCACCAAGACTATACTCACAGTGGTGACAGACATCTGCATGACCTCAACATCATCATCTTTCAGTGGGGACCACTGCTCCAAACTTTTGCTCAACTCTCTTCACTGGAGGAATATACCAGCCAGTGAAAAAACAACTGGAAGTTCAGGACACCTACCCTGGAGATGGCACTGCCTATGACTTCTCTGTCACCCACACTGCTTCTCCCCATGTGCCAAGAATAACCGTTAGTTCAATAGAACAATTAATTTATTAGGTAACCTACCTGGCTGAATATTTATGCGGCCAAAATGCTAGGTTTTAGCCAAACAGTTTGGAACTGCACCACAGCCAACACTGTCAGAGAAGCAGATACGGCAAGAAGGAGGTGGCACTACAGGGAACAGACGCTTTCGTGGCCCCTCACACAATCACATCTGCAACAAAGGTTGTCATTTCTCTCTACTACTTAAACCCACAAACAAGGGTTCATTCAACTTGGTGCAAGACACTCTATTTAGACTCAATAACAGCTTTCTCCTAGCAGAGGGGACATGCAGGAACAGGGGAAAGAAAAAGGGAGACTAAGCAATTGGGCTGCATTCTTTATCAGATCCTTTTGGAGACCCAGGCCCAGCAAACACGGCAGCGGGGAGGCTCACGGTGCAGAGCACAATGGGCCTCTGTGCCAAGCAGCCACCGGACCCGAAGCAGGAGATTGTCATCTGAGGCTTCCTGCAAAGCAGCACGAAGCCACTGAAACTGCCACACACCCCCTTACAGATCGCCCCGTGCACAGCAGGACTTTGCTGAGCGTTTGGTTTTCAGCCGCTGGCTGGCAGCTGGGAGCACGGCGCTGGCAGCAGGTCGGTGACTGTGGATCCCCGTCCTCAGCAACAACCTACGAAAGGGACTTTATGGCATAGCTATTATCACAGAGCCCTTGTTAGAAACCCTCATCGCTCTGCTTCCCTGACTCCTAACGGTGGCAAAGCTGTTTCAGACGCATCACTCTCCAACTCAACTTCAGGAGCCCAGCCCTGAGCTCAGCAGAAAGTCAACCATGGGCGACAGCGGACGAAACACCAACTCACCTCCGGCAGGAACCAAGCAGGGGACTCTCCCCTCACCCATTTCAACAACACAAGGAGCCTTAAAGTAAACATGTATTATAAGAAAGTAAAATTTTGCTAACTACTTTACCCTCACTGGTTTGGGCTTCCAACGCCAGTGTCAATCCATGGGCTGGAGGAGGACCAGGGTGTCGACTCGCCATTTTGACGTTCGCTGCAGCAGCTCTTTCCCTACAACCTTGCAACCCCCCCTCGCCACCCCCTGCAGTTTCTCCCTCCACTGCCCATCCTTCACTCTGCTGGCAACTCGCCCTCCACTTTTCCTGGGCAGAGCTGCCGGCTCGGAGGCTCGTGTCCCCTCACTCACCTCCTGCCACCACCCAGGCAGGGCCGTGGGTCGTGAATGGAGAGTCCCGGCACGCTGCTCCCGCGCTGCGCTTCCAGGGGTTGCCAGCAATAAATGTGATCATCTGCCGTGCTGATGCTGCAGTTGCCACTAATGAAATATTATAATGCAGCCCTTAAAGTGACACCGTGTTGAGCACGTCGTAAGGCTGAGAATTAACTCACAAAGCGCAACCAAGAAAATGGAAATACTTGTCTATCACCTCTTCCCTAATGGGAAGACAACTGAATTGCTTCTTCCTTTGCCTAGAACAAGTTAGAAATTCCCATCTCATCAAAAGTTTTAAAATTTTACTGAATTTTTAACTATTGGGTCTGCAATATTTGCAAACACGTGACAAGAACTGCAGATCAGTTCTCTTTCTCTGAGCATAATGAAGTGAGAACTAATAGCAAGCTTCACAAACCACTTGGATATAGTAGCGATATCATGACTTTCCCAAACAAAACATTCTTCTTGATCATAACTACCCAAAACTTGCAAGTTTGTGCTACACAACATTAAGCTTTTGGTTTTATGAGTTTTTAAACATGAGAAAACCTGTGCTTTGCAAAGGTACAGATAATTCAGGTGAGTCTGTACTTTACCTCCTGCATCACCTCCCCTGAACTTTACTTCCCGCATTTATTTAAAATCCTGAACTGTATTTCTCTTTAATTATCAGAAGAATAAAGTTATTGTCATATTTCTGTGTCTTCTTTAAGCCATACCTACTCAACATGCAAAAAATACTGGATTCTCCTATAGCCAAACATTTTCCAGGCACACACGCAACACAAAGCTATTCTTTAAAGCCCAGTCACATGCAAGGTTTCATGATATTTACAGCCATAAGAGGTCCTTGTGAGAAGAACATTACACAGAAAGTTTCCCCAGAAAAGAAACCACAAACAAGAACCAAGTTATTCCTGTAAATGTGACTAGAAAATTCCTCGGCACTAGCAGAGATCTTTATGCATCCTCCACCTTGGATCTGCTCAAGGCCCATTTTTAAGTACCATCAGAATCAGCAGCTGATCTCCAGGAGGCAGCACGCCAACAGAGCCTTAGGAGCTCTCTAAAAGCTCTTTTCTTTACCCGTGTTTTCTTCACCCACATTTATACCCTTTTATATTTAACCTAGATAAGGAAAACGTGAATGACAGCCGGGCCGCTAACACAGCTCGAGCAGGATCGCTGCTCCTGCCTGTGTGAAACGACGGTCTGGAAGCAATTTGTTTTCCCATCTCATTTCACATGGGAAGCCCATCCGCCAGCGGGGCCGTGCCCCAGCCGCCCGTCCCCTCCCTGCTGGGAGCCCGGCACACAAGAGGACATTGTCCCGCCTGAATGACAAACAGTTTTGTGACGCTGAGGCTGTAAAGTGCATCAGACAGGTGCAAGGAAGCTTACCAAATTGGTGTGTACACGTCTCCGCGATTCGGGGACAAGTTAATTCCTAGGGAGAATATACACAAAATGCCAACAATAGTCTGAGAGGAAGCGAGCGGCTGGGAGGGGAGGGTGCGGGGGTGCTCCACGCTCGGCCCCTTCGCCCGCGGCTCCCCTTTCCCAGCCCTCCTACCACCACACACGCACGGGCTCCATCTCCATCGGGACAGACCGCTTCTCCCGGCAAACCTGGGTTTCCTGAGCTGCAACACTAGTCTGGCTTGTCTGAGGAACGATAAAACACGGGCACGCTTTCGAAACCTGAAACTCATCTCAGGAAAGAAACCCCATCGTCCAAATAGGATAACAGAATTTGAAAGTATTTGGAAGGGGTGGGGGGGAAATCCCTTTAAACTGAACACAGATATGTCTCGCGCTTGCCAGCAAGTTCACAATAAAACCGTTTGCTATTTCTGTCACCGCATCTCCAGAAGCTCAGGCTCAATTTGATTCATTTTTCCCTATAAGGTATTTTTAAGTATAGAAGAAAAGGCCCAACTAATTGCCAGAACGTCTCCCTGCAGATTGTACGGCAGCAGCCATGCACGCATAAACCATTACACAGCTGGCAAGCAGACAGGCGCATCAGCCGGCGACGGAGCGAGTTTCAGACAGGTTACTCCACCAGAGGCACGACGAAATCCAGGACAGCCAGGTGATCTCCGGTGCCTTCACACGCACCGACTTATTCAAGTATCTCAAGGCTTTCAGTTTTGTTTTTAAACGTGCATTAAGTGGATCATTCAACAGAAAGCACATAGCCAAGACCTTGGCAAACCGCAGCTGGCATTTAATAACTGCACCATCTTTAAAGACCCCTTTTAATCAACTTTTAACTCCTCATCACACGGTGCCAGCGTGTCCCAGCACACCCAAGGTTTCGCTCAAAAGCGCCATCATGTCAAATTATTCCACCCTCTTCACCAACCTGCCGTGCTTGCAAACCAGATCCAGGGACTTACTCAGCTGGGAATAAACACAGCCAAGCAAAAAAGTTCCCTTTTAAAAAAAAAATTAAGAATCTGGTACCTCCAATCCAATTCTGGCAAGCCCACAAGCGGCTGCTGGCACAACCGAGGAGAGGTATTTAAGCCTGCATTACAGCAGAAAGAATCCACATGGAATATAATTTTTAATAGGTTTAGAGAAAATTAAGACTAGTAACAGGAACTAGAATATGCAGAAAAGGTCTTCGTTTCCTTCACCCCCATGAATATATTTCTATGCTCAACGTTTAAGCAGGAGCCAGATCAAAAAAAACCAGATTAAAATGGGGCATCTTTCAGAAAGCTGTAAGGCAACACCACTGTACAATCACTGCAACAATCCCACAGAAAAGCACTGGACTCCGCCGCTGCCCAGGACCAGAAACTTGTTGAAACAGATGAAATGACTCACGAAGCAGAGACACGCATCGCTAGGGCTGCGCTGCCAAGGGGAGGGGAAAGCCGCCCCGGCTGCTGCGTGGTTAGGGAAGGACTGCAATCCACCCAGCGCTGTTAGTCAGGCCCTCGGCACAGCACGCAACGCTACGGTAGGTAGAACTGAGTCGGCTCCTCTTGAAATCACGGAAAAGCTGTTCTGCCTTTAAAAAAAACAACACACGGCTACTGCCAGATGTGAAAAATTCCTCCAGTCTGGTTTCCTGGAGGGAGCAGGAAAGGAGGCTGTGACCACTTCGCCTCTGTGCATGCCTGGGTCGGTCCTGCTCCGCGCGAGAAGGCGAGACAGGCTCCAGCTCAAACGTTAACTCTCCCCAAGAAACACAGCTCTGCCGGGTCTCCTGCAGCCCGGCCAGGACAGCTGAGGCGCATCAAAACCGTGCAGTTAAATGGCACTGCACCCGCATTAAGGAAAGAGCCAAGCGCTCCTGAGCCCTAAGAAGAAGAGCGGGTTTTGCCGTGCCCGGCTCAGCCGACGTGCTCCGGCGCAGAGCAGAGGCGCGAGCTGGCAGGCTGCCCCGCTCATGTGCCTTTCTTGGAGCCTCTTCCAGCTCCTCCTCAAGGAAGCCTGCCGGGACCGTGCCTTCCAGCGAGGAGAGGCTCCGGCGAGCAAAGGCAGCCGCCTCCTCACCGGCGCTTTCTGCGGCTGAGCAGCCTCCTTCGAGACGAGCCCCGAGTCTGGGGGTTTAAGCCAGGAACCGCCTCCCTGTAGCTGGAGGGTAGCGGCGCGTGAAAGGTGCTTCAAGACACGACCACGTGTACCGGTTCACATGGAACTGAAAAGTTGACTCAAATCACGTCCACATTAAGTGGCGTGGAAGATCACACCGTGCAGAAGCCGTAACAAACACAGAACTGCTCCACTGTGTTTCGCCACTCTAAAGCTGTACATACATGACTGTGCTCCCCAAGTAATTTTTCTACAATACATGACGATATTCCCCCAAGCAGTTTTTCTAAAATCCATAATTGTATTCCCCAAGCAGCTTTTCTGCAATACCTCTGCAATGTCTGGTGACCGTTCTGGATTTCTACATAATTTTCACAACTATAATGACCCAACATTTACAGACAACTCTTTAGAAAGTTATCTTTAGAAGTTGTTTCCTTCTGAACTGTCGGTACCTCTCCCCTCCAGCAGTCGCATACTTTCAATGCAGTCTGAGAAACCAAGTGGTTTAGGGAAGTTTCTTTAATAGCAGCGTAAGTTTGCACACAGTTACTGAAAGCTACGGCAACAGGGAGCCACAGCAGAGCAAACACGATGCTCACCAAGTACAGGTTCTGCAAACAAGCGAACAGCATTCGGCGTTAGAAGATGCACCACATCAAGGCTAGAAAACAGTGTTTTTAAAAATAATTAGAAGCAAAAACCGTGCACTAACTTGGTACCTTTTCAACTGCAACTCTGAAACTAAGCTTTATATGAAGGGTTTCGGTTTTCTACCAAAATCTGTTCCGACAAACACAGCACTCCTCCTCAGCAGCCTTATTTACCACCCACAGCTGCCTGTGGGCAGGATAAAGTGGACAGTCCTGGAATTCACCACCTCTGCTTTTAGGTTTTGGAGTCCTTCAAGTCTCCCCGTTAAGACAGAGAAGCTGCCTCTCAGAATAAAAGCACTTGCTGTTACACTGCAAGCATGTAATGCTCCTCACTCATAAGAAAACGTATGGGTTTTTTTTTTCCCTTGCGTTACTCCCAAAGACCAGACAGTTCAGAAACAAGCTGTCAAAAAAAATTAACTCTTTCTCAAAGAAATTGTTTGTGAACAATTCTCTGAGCGGTTTTGAAGCTGGCCTCCTTGCTGGGCGTGTTAAGAGTTTTGGCTAAAAAGCAACCTTTCATGTGTAAAAGGTTAACAACATTTACACCTTAAATACCATCCACTTAAAAGCATCTAGACCAACAAGCTCCTTAGCAATTCCTCCCAGGGAGGTGGGACAACTGAACTGGTTGGGCTGGTTACTATATAAAGTCTAAAGTATGCTGTTTTCTACATTTTCATTAAAGATTAAGTCAGCCAAGTTCTGCTGAGGCTTAGGAAAAATACTGAAAGTCACCAGCCCTAATGATTACTCAGGCTGTCAGGAGGAACTGAGTATTTTTTCTAGTATGGGACTAATATGTACAGAAATTCCCAGTCCAACAAGTATTCCCGTGGGACATAACGGAGGCATTTTGCACAGAGAACACACCTCCAGCTGCTTTCACAGAGATGCTTCAACAGCCACGTCGGGGCATGCGGGCAGGATCTTTGCAAAGTGCCAAACGGCACCTTCGGAGGCAGCTCCTGCTCTTGCCTACAATTTTGGCAGAATCAACATGGAGGATAGCTGTGAGCTTCATCTGTTGTGGTACGGGTCAGCCTGGTGAGTTATCTCAGATCCTACATCGACAGACGTGTAAATGCCATGTCAGCAACGGGTCTGGAGAGAGCAGAGCTCTCTAGAACTTCAGGGTTCTAGACCAAGGCTCAAAGCACGCTGGCCTTGCTGGTAGTACCAGATCCCCTAACACGGTGGTAGTATCCATTCCACCAAGTGACAGGAAGGATTTCTGGATTTTTCTTAGAAATCGTATTTAAAAAAAAAAAACAAAATAAAGCTGAACTTATGAAAAAATTTTCAGAGCCTGTCATGTTATAATCCCATGTAACACTGGCTGGCTTTACTGCAAAGAGACACAGCATCAAAGAAGTCAGCAAATTATCCTCTTAATTACAAGACATTTATTATAACATGTGTAGAAGAAAACTTTTTAAAAAACAAAGGACATGACTTTGGTGATGCTTTAGCAGCCGGGAACTGGATACAGGGAGAGGAAGAGAAGACAGCACAGAGCAGACTCTCCCAAACAGCATCAGGAATGGGGACTTCTCTGCTGCAAAGGTGCTGAGATGAGACCAGAGCTCCCGGACCTGCTGTGCAAACAGGTCCGGTTCCACGGATGGGCTCTATAGCCAACGGCACTTTCATTCATCCATTATTTCTGGGGCATTTTTGAAGTCTTGCTTGCAAAACGCCAATAAGTATTTCCACAAAGGCTTTGAAGTTCTTCCTGGCGATGAACAGAAGCAGCAACACATGCTTGCATGGCTATGGACACATTCAGGAGACCAATAAATTCTGGCCTTACCCTCTTCAAATACTTGAACCGTTCTTTTGTTTGTTTGTTTTTTAAGTCCAACACACCAACTATGTTTCTGTTCAATAAAGCCTCAGAGGGAAAAATGGTCAGGTTTGCAGCTAGAGCTACAAAACAGATTAAATTAATATTCTGCTCCCTCCCTACCACAAGACGCTTGGAGCAGCTTTGAAGACAAATGCTAGTCTAACAAGAGTGGCCTCTTCTTCAGAGAAACTTGATGATGATGGCAAAAATATTTTAAATTTGCTTGCTGAATCAACCCAACATTGTATTTGTTTCCCATAAGAATGTTTATTGCACCAACTAATAATGAAACCGGCACATATTGACAACCCTACGGATTTAGCACTGAACTTGACCCATTTTGAGAACACGAGGGATACACGACATCTGCGCTGGGGTTTGCATCGGAGCCTCGCGCCAGTCCTGCGCTCAGTTTGTTCAACACCTCTGTAGAGAGAGGATGGCTCTGGCACACACGTCCGCCTTTGAGAGCTCGTTTCCACCACCCTTGACTACGTCCTCTCCTATACGACTTTGTTCTGAGATGGGCAGAAGGAAAAACTTTCTTGCTTCTCAACTCCCACGAGCTTTCCCGATTTTGAATGAACCGGTGTAACAAGTGAAACAGTTATACGCACCTACTGGCTAGGCTGAAACTAAGAGTGCTTAAGGCAAGATTATTTTGTGCAAAAGCAGTTGACATTTGGAAAAGTTTAAATATCAAAATTTACTCCTCTGTAAAAACTGAAAATAATACATACTTAACACATGACATATCACTGGCATTTATACAGCTTGAATCAATCTCCAGTTAGGAGGCACTCTCTTCAAAACCCTTTCTAATTTAAAAATATGCATCTAGACTCAAAAAATTTGAGAAGTACCCATTGCTTCAACATTTGAGTTGTATTAATACATTCTGTGCGGAGATCTGAAGTCTATCCTCCTTTTCAAATAATGCTCAGCTTAAATACATTTTTAAAATAACTTTAAATAATTTTAAATATATTAAATACACCACTTATACATATCAGTAATGCCAGTTTTACCTCCTGTACAAAAATACAATGGTGCTTAATACATACACTAATTTCAGCATCAAATATTAAAAAGACCCTAAAGCAACATAGCCTGTATGTTGCCCAGTCTCTCCACAGACTTTAAATCTCAAAATTACTTATTTTTCTAATTCCAGTTCAGGATATATACCATAGTAAATATTGTAAAATAAACCCACAGGAGCTGCTTATGCCAGTAAAGTCAAACATTTGCTTTTTTAAAGGAACATCCATAAGTACAATCACTGTTTTATACAGTTAGAATTTTATTTTACTATACTGCTGTATCGCTGTCTTAATACACATCTGCTAAGGAGGAAACATTCTGCTTCTAATTACAAAAGTCTTAAAAAAAAATTCAAGTTAAATATTTAATTTATTTGAAAAGAAATATTTCTAGAGGTGCCTCAAGTAAAAAATTGTTTAACATGTGTTTTACAGCCTTTCCAAACTCTTTTTATGGTCCTGGAGCCTGTCCACATTTATGGAAAAAATGTAATGTTTCAGCTTCAATTTGTCTATTATTTCAGTGTGATGTTTTAAAGCTCTTTAAGAGAACACATCCATATTTCAAGTCATTTTTTCAATTAATATTTGAAAGAAATATTTTATTTTTTTTAAACAGGAACTTATTTAATAGCCACGGAAGTCAACTTTCTTCATGCAAATCTCTTGACCGAGATCAGTTTCCACTGACACATTTCTTTTCGCACCTTTATGTTATCCCAGTTTAAGTTTCTAGTCATGGTATCGCAGGCTGGCGGCACGGGAGCACTTCTCCCAGCAGTAATGCTCCAAGGTGACGAAGGACAAGGGCAGGATCGGTAGAAAATGGCACCCAAGGCTGTACCCCCACTAAACCCCCTACTTCTTGACTGTATACAACCCCTTCAGATATTTTTTAAACATAAAATTAATACCTAAAGAATTGGACTCTCTTCTTGGTCAGGTTACGCTAAGTAACTGGAAGAAATAAAATACTTAAAAGTACTGGAATAAGTATTTTGCCAGATGGGCTACTGTTTCTCCCCACGTGAAAGGGTCCCGGCATCCCACCCATGGGTGGCCACTGGAGAGTGATCACGAAACTTCTGCCCAGCCCAGGAACACCACGGCAGCATGCCAGAAACCCAAGGGCTATACAGCTCAATTTTATTAAAGTGGAATATTTTAACAATATAAGTGTATGTAAATGTGATTGCCAGACGCTGGACTCCAAATCCTTTACTTCATTCCGAGCATCCTCAGGGACCAGAGCAGAGCACCAGAGATGAGGAGTGGGAGACGCTCCTGCGAGGATGCTCTGCACCATCCTCCTCCTGGCACCGGCCCCTGCGAGGGGAGCGAGGGTGGACCTCCTCACCTTACCAAACCGCAACAGAGGCGAAATGCTCTAAATGCAAGCAATAACACACCCAGCACCCACGTGCAGAGTTGTTTCTACAAAATGGACAGGGGTATATTAAACACTGTACCTACACATGTAGGCAAAGTGTGGCAGAGCCCAACTGCACCCCTGCCCTCCATCGCCACAAGTAATTTTCTGTGATGCTCAAATCAAAGGATCTTCCACCACCAGCAAGCCATGAGAAAAACTGCATCATTTTCATTTCAAGATAAACTCTTAATAGCCTCTACGTCCACTCTTCTGACTCCAACTGCAGCTTTATTTTTTTCCATAGCAAGCTCCTGTTGATTTGGATGTTCTCCTAATCACCAAAAAGGAAACTAAAATTTGAAGTAAGGATTTGGAGGGGAGTTGTTTTTAAGAAACAGACTTGTAAACAGTACTTTTACAGTGAAAGGAATGTAGAGAATGAGAAACAGACAGTGAGTGCGTATGTTTAATACAAGCCTTCGAGGATGTATGTAACTCAGGGACAAGCTGAACAGAGGCTGCTTAGGACCGACGATGTGCAACATTTCCCATAGCATTTCTCACGTACTTTCAGCCTGGTTTCCTGAGGAAATGAGGCCCACAGCTGCAGTGTGCCCACCTCTCCTCCACGCAGCCACGTCTGAAGAAAGACAGGGGCGCAGGCAGCTGAGCAGGAGACTCTCGCTCCTGCGGGAAGGTGAGAGCCTGGCCACTGCCTGTCCTGCCAAACGCCGGAGGCTTTTGGAAAGAGGGAAGGAAGAGTACTGCAAGTGGGACTTGATTTTATAGAACAAGGATTGCTCTGAAACCAAGCTACCCAAGTCACTGCAGGAGAAACTGTCAGAGACGCTTGACCAGACACACACTCCCTACAGTGAGACCATTTCTCCAGCTTCTCGCTTCCCCCATCCAGAAGGCTCCATGTACTGACAACCTGCAGACATCTGTACGGGCTCTGGGTGACACAACACCCGCCCTGAGACCACATTCACTTGGGCATGGTGTTACCAAGACCTGTTGACATGGGTGACTACGGGCCGCCAAACATGAGCGCCCGGGCCAAGGCTTACCAGGCTCTTCTGCATTACTCACATCAACTGCATCGCAACCATCATACCCTGGGACACCACAGCTGGAGGTGGTAATGAGCAATTTACTGTCACTTTAAAGCTTACTGCAATCACAAGCCAGTAGGCCAGGTCTAAAATGTGATAAGTCAATGTTTTATTTTTAATAACAGCACATCACTTCCTTGGGGAACTGTAAAAACTCAAGTGCTCTCTACACGAAATCCTAAAAGCAAGAAATCACAACACACAGCAAGATCTCAAATAACTTGTCACTCCCTGTCCTATAAAAGAGTGGATGGGAGCAAGTCAGAAAAATTCAAGAAACAAAACGGACAAAGAAACAGACCAGGAGAGTCCCAGAGCCAGAAACCTTGCTGCTGCTGCTGCTGCGCACACCGAAAGGTTCACCTTCACCTGAGCTCAGACATGTTATTTGAGACGAAACATTTTATAATGTGGTTATGCTCAAAAGCAGTGAAACACCATTTAAAAACAATAAAACACAGACTAGGAAGAAAATGTAAGCGGAGACTGGAGGTTGCCTTTAGAAACGCAGCGGGTTCTCCTGCCGCCCCTGGCAGGGTGTGCAGGCAGGGAGGGACAAGAGCACCCACCACCCAGCAAGCTCCTCCTCCACCCGCTGCTCATTTACAATTAGCTGAAGAAAACAGTAGTAAAAATTCTTCTGCCGTACCCGAAAACGTAAGTCCTTCTTAGAAGGTCTTCTTACTTCTAGATCCATATAAAGCACTATGGTGACTACATTAATTAACTAAGCAGACGTGTATTCAGTTACTGCCAGGAAGGAAACGTGCTGCAAGAAACTGTGATACCTCAGGTGCGTTTTAGTTCCTTTTGGGGCAATCTCATTTACTGGTTTAGAGAAAAAACCTCACAGTCAAAAGATACCCAACACTTTGGCTGTTCACTCTAAAATGAGTTATAAACAAATACTTTAATAAACAGCCTTGCATTTCCAGCTCTGGCTGGCCGATCTTTTCAGTTAAACTACACTGAAACTGACTGTCAGAGTTAAATTTTCCATCTTCTTCCTTCATCTCCCTCTTCTGCTGCCACCTTCCATGCCCAGCAAACCCTCACACGTGCCACCTCCCAGTTTGTGAGCACTACCACAGCTTGTTTATAATCCCTGCTTCTTGACCAAACTGAAATATGAACAGGACTTCCACCATGTCCTGCGATTCTCCTGCGACTGCCGCCCTGCTCACGGGAAATTTCAATGTAAAAAAGAATTTGTTAAAATGCCAAATGAGATGCACAATTAGTGGGCAAAGCCATGAAGAACAGAAACAAACCACCTAATACAAAAACACCTGGAAAACAGCTAGTATCAATACTGTACTTCTTCAAAAAAATTCCAGAGCCTTCTGTGGGAATACTGAATCACCATATCAGTCCAAGGAAAAGATGAGAAACTCATTGTCCCCACCTTGGTAAGGGAAGGGGGACAGTATCTGAACATGACCTCAACAAGTAATCCTGGTTAGGAACTGACAGAGACTTGGCCTTTGCAAAAAGAAACTCAGTTAACCAGTAAGAGGGAAGGGCTGGTGAGCCTGTTTTGATATCTGTGTTCAAATAAAAAACACACTTTCGTTAACCCAATATATCAATCATGTGATGAACGGGCACCCAAGTGCCGCTATCTGTCCCGCCAGCACTGAACTGACGGGGCAGAGCTCTAACACACTCCCTGAAAGGGGGCTGGGTTTTTTTCTTTTAGCAACCCTGAAAAATACTTGGAAAGGGAATCCAAAATATAAGGCAGGGCACACATCCTGTTTTTCTGAAGCTATACAGTTTCTCAAGTGTTATAAAAATGATTTGCCAGTAAGCGAGCCAAATGTATTGGAAAGATACAAGCAGTGCCTGGTGTGGAAAGAAGGTGTTTTTAGCACGCTCGGGCCAATTAAGATTTCGAAGGTTTCCAAGCACGCCACTCCTCTTAACCCAACAGAAGGAAACTGAGTTTAGCAACTTATTTAGGGTTTCATTTGCTAATTTGCAAAAACAAGGAGAAGTCTTCCTCTGCTCTCCAGCATCTTGTTGGGAAAGCTCTTGCCAACACGCGGGTGTTGCTGCCAACAGCTCAACCCGGCGTGACCCAAAGTTCTCCTCCCGGTGCCGGCGTGCTACTGCGGCAACGTGGGGAGGGAGCGAGACGCGCTCCGCATTTCTGCGGAGACAGCTGAGGATGGTTTTATTATAACCCTGACATCACATTTGCTGTTAAAACGAACCCAGTAAAAACCCACAATACACTAAGTGATAAGCCAAGTTTAAACCAGTCTAGGCTCAGGTAACGGAAAAGTTACCCTGTAGGTTCAAGTCCAACAGAAGAAAGTTGCACATGTGCTACAAAACTAAAGCAGAATAAACGTTAAGAAGTGAGGTAGCCTATTTTCCTCCTTCCCCTCAACACAACTAAAAATGCTACTTTAAGATGACTGTTCTCAGTTTTAGCGCTGATGATAGCTAGGTCAGAAGCCAGCCTTGGAAAGTTTTACTCAGCAGCAGCTTTAGAAACCATAAATTATCTTTAGACTAAGTTTACACACACACCCCCCTCCTCTACAGCGTGTGACTGCCAGCTCCCTTTCTCAAGGCTTCTCTTTAGACACCCCAGACATTCCCCAGAGCCAGGCAGAATCCTCACCTAGGCACGGCAGGGCTGAGGCACACCATTTCAGGATGACTTTAGCTAAGACAAGAAGCAGGCTGGGGCTGAACTCAAGACTGAGGTTTAGTACTTTCGACGCAAGGCAGAGCTCGCAGCCAGGTAGGCAGGGCCAAAGCAGTGAAGCTGGCAGGGGAGCAGAAGCCTCTCGAGCTGCATCGCCAGTAGCTTCGCTTCCATCGCAATGGAAAAAAAAAACCCAAAACAACCAAGTACAAATCAAGCAAAGCTGGGTCTCTTTGTAGGCTAAGCCTGGAAAGTTTAAAATAAAGATGACTGCTTTTGAAAACTTTGTTTTGAACTGTTTTTACAAATCTAAACCCCAAAAAGGTAATAAAAAAAAATGTTTTATTAGCTGAAGGGTTTCTTCTCCCCCCCTTGGGTCTATAGCACAGACTTGGCAGAAACTTTAGCTCCTGAGAATTTAAGTTACAAAACCTGAGAATAAAACCAGCAGACTCATTCCCCTAGACTGAGTCCACATCAGGATGCATTTGCAGTAAACAGAGCCCTAATCCAGGCCTGCGGCTTCACATCCTTGTAGTCATAGAATGGACTAATGTGTTGGTCAAAAAGGCAAGCAACAGGACAAAGGCTACAATTTTAAAGGTTAAAATTTGGGATTCTTCCTTTTTCCTCAACATTTTCATGCTCTTAGACAGAAGGAAGTGGGACACTACTTCGAGACAAACCTCACCAACACATAATGACTGCAGTTTTTTGCATACACGGAGGCAAGTCTACCAAACCCAAACACATCTGTGGAGCGGACAGCCACAGCGCTGCTGGTTTAGGTCTAACACTGAGGTACCCGCATGGGTCAGCTGCGATGCCAAGAATGAATTTCTGTGCGTGGGAAGCAGTGATGCCCTTGCCCAACGCCATTCAGGTGCTCGAGGCGAGTGGAAGAAGGAGTCGTGCTGCCACAGCTTCGCTCCTCCCTGGGTCACCGCCTGCCTTCGCTGAACAGCAATAACGATGGCAGCTGCCTCCGTTTCCAACAGCACACCGAACACGGGCTTATCTGGCTCCAACAAGTTTTAGACAGACTTTCAAGCATGGTAGCGTTTGGGGACAATTCCAGCAGAAAGGCAGATGTTTGATTCAGTAGCTGTCGTTCATAGGCTAAAGTGAGAACATCTGCCACTTTCCTCTCAAAGTGAGCTACTCACGTTAAGAAAATCCTGCATCTGAAACCAAATTTCTCAAATAATTTCTGCAGGGCCACAAGGGAATAACACTCTGACACAGTCCACTGCATAAAGTTTTTGGGGGCGGCTAGAAGAGGTGAGTGGCACATGCGAGCGCTCCAGGAACGCTTACAGAGACTTCAACTGTCCTGATGTTTTAACCCAAAGTCGGATAGGAAGGCCTGTGATGTACTTTAAGCTGAATACAAACCCTCAAATGATGTCAGGCCGTGGTGGGGATCAGAAATTAATGTAAGGTAAGGCAAAATCTTCCAGACGGGGATTAGCTGAGAAACCCCTGCTGGGAACTAGAGTGAGTGCCAAATTGTGACAAGAGAGATTAACGCTTTCAGAGGCATTACCACTACAAAACATCTGAAGAAATAATGTTTTTCTAGAATTTTTCCTCCTTTAGAGTTAATAGTCGTTATCTGTCACATGCGTGCGGAGGAAGACAACTGCACTGAACAGCAGTGAGACTATTGCCCAGGTATTTTTAATATACAGCAAAGGGCAACAGATTTCTCCTAAGTATATCATTGCTAGGCAAAAATTAAGATATCCTAGAGATAATTTTACAGGCCTTTTTTACAAGCACTCATCAAATGCAAGACAATTAATTTCCAGAATGTTCCAGAAGTTTCTCTAACTGGTCTTCTCTGTATGTCGATAATGCCTTCAGGCAGGGGTTTCAACAAACACTAAGTAGGGTCCATAAGCTTTATTATCAAAGGAAAATGCCTGAAAAAAAAATAGAACATTCTTTTTGCCCATTGTCAGAAAATTCAAGCCTTTGGCCACATGCCGCGTCTTCATTTTCTTGCACGCTCTTTCATATCTGGTTTTGGCACTGCCCCTAAGAGGGCTCTGACTCGGGATCTGTCCACACATTCCAGCAATAAATGACACTAACTGGAGCCATTCTTTAAAATATCTGTCAAATATAATTCTTTCACTGTTTCGATTCTCACTGACTTGCCCCCACAGTGCCGGGATGAAGTCATAAATTATATGCCTTGCCACTCAATTTTCTCTGATTGTTTGGTAGAACCTCTCCACTAATAACCAGTGATCATCAGCCACCTCATGGCTTAAGTGGTTTCCAATCATGAAAGATTTATCCACTGTGACTTCCAGTCAATCACGGAGACACTGAAATGGCTATCAGGCACTCTCATCTCGAGACCACAAGACGAGCAGACAGACTCCAGAGACGAGGGAAAGCAGATCAGAGTGCTGACTCCAGACACCCAAAAATCAGAGAAAAGCTGCAACTGCTGCATATAAAAAAACCCCGTGTTTATCTTTGAAAAGAATTCAAAAGACCAAAACCAGAGCCCAAATTCAGCTCCAAAGAAACTCACCTGTGTCACAGCACATGCAGAGAGCACTCTAGATAATCAGGTCCATTTGAGGAACAACTGTGCGCTGGGATGAAATGCAGAGAAGCACATTCCCTACCCTAGGGCAAGACGGCACATGCATAAGCCAAGGCAGTGCCCCACAGCAGCCTTCAAATTCCCCGCTGGAGAACCATCCCGCACGTTAAATGTCAACTACCACTCCAAGTCAGCAGGACTCCCAGCCATCAGCGGAAGAGAAGCAGAGCTGTCTTCTGTCAACCATCTTTGAGAGAACATATTCCTCCCAAAGATGAGGCCACTGAAAGATGGGCTTTCAAGGAACAGTATTTATCCTTCAAGGGAAGAGAAGGATCTGACCTGTACAGCTGGCACTACATGAAAAATAAAGTTAGGAAGAGAGAGGTAATCAGTGCTAACTACAAGGGTACTCAGATCCAAGCTACAGATACACCCACAAGCATGAGTTAAAACCAGCTGTGTTCTTGTCAGGCTCTTTCCTCCCCTCCTCTAGAACCAGGAGTGCAACATGGAAACCTGCTTGCCTGAAATCTCACACCTGCAGCCTCCAGAAGTAAACTTGGAGCATCATCACGGTGCCCACTGTTAACTGGCACACTGAAACAGATCCTCCCATCATGGAAAACCCAGATGCAGAAAAGGCTACTTTAAAGACAGAACTGATGTTTGCACTGTACTGTCTCTTGCTCATATATATTAAACATTAAAATTCACTAAAAGTAAGCAGCTAGTACTAGAAGCATGAAAGATTACTGGAACAGAACAGATCGTAGACACCAGGTACGGACTGCAGTCAGAGCACACAGGAGGAGCGACCAGTGCCAACTGGGCAAGTCAGGGCAGTGCCATTACACTTACACAACACTCTCCTTCGCACGGCTATTTAAAAGCAGCATAACTTAGCAGCTTTACAGAGACAACGAGTGTGCCTGATTCACGGGAGAGAGCAATGGGGAATTAATTGCTCCAGAACGAAAACTAGAAGAGTAAGCACAATTTATTTTGCCACATTCTTAAAATGAAATAAGAAAATATTTAAACACTACAGCTTATTTAGATAATACACACTGGAAGACATCTTTTACTGCTGGCAGCTTGAAAGAAAAGAACATAATTACAATTCCAAGCATGAAATGAGCTCTCTTCCACACATGCCTGAACCAAGTCTAACTGTTTCACCAGCTGTAGTGAATCAAAGCAGGCAGAATTAAACAGAAAGGACCTAGAAGCAGCAGCTCTTGATGCCTTTAACCTAGTAATTGCATGGCACCTGGATCCGGAAGGACTGCGGAGGATTTAACAGTTGCAGATGTGCAGCTGATGTGGTGCACTGGAGCATTTGATCTCCCTGGAATGCAGGACCCCGAACAATGCATCTGTGTGCTGGCCCACCACACAGCCGGGTGTGGGCCCGGGGGATATATAAAAGCTAACATTATATTGCAATTGAAAAGAAAAAAGCCACAGCATGAGCTTGACTGTTGTTTAACTAAGAGAAAAACAATAGCAGCTTTGGTCTTAAGTATCTGCCAGAATGACCACTAGCCACTTCCAGATACATTCTTTGTTCAAGTACTTCAATACTATGTTGCTTCATCAGCCGTCTGAAATCATAAAGGTACAAAGGGGGCTACTAAACGTAAACGCACGATGACATCTGTATCTCCAACTTCTCAGCGAAATTGTTAAAACAGCTCTAAAACGGAGCTATAGCATTATACCTCTACAGTGAAAGCCAAGTACCGAGTTTTCCCATTTTTGAATTTTAAGCGTGACGCACAAGTCCACTCGTCTCACGCTTCACATCAGTTTCACATCTGCTTTCTTGAAAGGGTGCAAGTCCTAACGACGCACCATTAAAAAAGGAATCCCAGCTAAGACCCCTCTCCTGCAAATCCAAGCTGAGCTTCACACACGGGCCCCGCGAAAGCGCCTGGTCTCGGGTGCTGTGCCCTTGCCTCCTGCTCCGGAGCCCGGAGGAGCCGAGCTCCAGCTCCGCCGCTTCCCGGGAGCAGGGAGCAGCCAGGCACGCCGGCTCAGCCGCGAGCACCATACGTACACAGTGACACAGCCATGCCTCCAGCCAGAGCAGTTACATCACCCGCATGGCAAAACAAAGCTGAATAAAGGAATAAAAATAAACTACATAGGAGTTAACATTGTTAGACTAAGAGTAACTCTAAGCTTGATCCTGCACTTGAATAGAGATTTCCACAGAACTTAATTCTTTTGAGATGAGTAGCTGGGAAAGCTGCTGCCCGTGCTTCTGCTGGGGAAGCCCAACCTAAAAGGTTTATGAATTTATTCTGACCTCTAGTATCGCCAAGGCAATAATCTTGCCAGTACAAAAGCATCAACACTGCTGTTAGAGAAGTATTCTTAATGTGCCCAGGAAAAAGAGAAGATGACAACTCTCTCAGCTGAAAGAAGCGGACATTTCTCCTTTCAGTTTGTGTATACAAACATATATATGTATTTCCTCAAGCACGCTTGGTTTTTTTGAAACAAAAGCAGAAGCACCAGCACAGCCACCTAGAGCAGTGCCACAGAACATCTTGTGTCATTGCACAACGCCATTTGCGCCTTGGTGGCGTTTTGCAGGCTGGCACTAAGAGGCCACCGCCGCGCTCGCCAGCCTGCGAGCACAACACAACATCCCTCCCCGGCTCACGGCTGTAAGCTACACAGGAGGAATATCGCTGTACGCCCAGCTGCTCAATTATCTCCCATCAATGAAGATGAAGTTGAGAGGTATGCACTAATGCCCCAGGACCAGAGCTGCTCCCGGCCACCTGCACACGACATGGCCCAGCCTGGCTGCGCCCTCTCCTCCTCCTCTAATCGGTATTTCCACAGCCAAGAGCTCACCCGAGAACAGCGCGGCACACGGATTGCTGGATTAAGACTATGACCCCGGGAGAGGACACGAGCGGCTTGAGAGGGATAGGTGTAGTCTTCTGCTCTGCGCGCAGGGGGCTTTCAGGCAAATGAAAAGCAGTTTATATTTAAAAGATAGTTTAAGGTCACTTTTGTATCATTTTAGCTGAATGCAACTGAATATTTAAACTTCAGCAAGTTTAGCTAATGCATTAAACTTCATATAAAAAGTTTAAAAATAGGATTGGCTACAATAAACTAAAAATAAGCAAGCCTGGCAAAAACAAAAGTGAGGAACGTTCCATATAAAATCACATAAACCTTAGTGTACATTGAGATATATCTATATGCATATTGACTTATTCTGTTTTAAATCATCTCTGCTACAGCGATCTTTCCTTCCCCATTTTTCAACCCCAAAAGAATTACCATTTCTTTCCAGACAAGAACTTCTGCCAACATTCTGGAAGGCTGAAGTCCAAACCACACATAGTTCAACAACAGCAGAGTTGAACAAAAAGGAAAACTATAGCTTTTTTTTTTTTTTAATTATACCTTGTGGAAGTATGGCTGAGCAGGGGAAAAAAGAAGTCAAAGTAATTGATTAATTCCAGAGTAATGAAGGTTTGTAGCACACTAGAATATATATATTCTACTAAGTTGATCAGATTTATCACCTTCCTTTACCTTCTAAACTCAAGGTAGCTCTACAGAAAAGCATACACTACTCTGCAATTCTAATACTAAAAAGGCTTAGAGTCCACAAATTAATACTTTTACGGGCAAGGGTTTCATAACTAGGTCAACGCAGGGGGGTGAAGTTTTAAGTTCTTACTCACCCAGAGAAAAAAAAAACAACAAACCAGGATCAACCTCCATTCCCAGGGATCCCCAAGGTTTTAACAGGGAAAAAAAGTCCAACTTTGCAAAACTGCAAAATACAGCCCTCTTTCAACACCTTTTAATTGAAGCCTCTCCAAGATCATGTCTTAAATTATGACCAAACCTTCTCCTAAGCTACAGAGCACAGCTCTTTACTGTCATCATCAGAAATGCAAGGTTTTAAATAACTGGGGAAAAAAAAAAAGAAGAAATCTAAATCTGTATCATGAGGTAAAGCTACAAAGAAAAGCAGAAAAGAAACTGGAAAAGAGCAAGCAGTAACTAGAACTACTCAAAGGTGTCTGATAGACTTCACCGGCTTTTACCTTCAAAATGTTAAAGCCATGAACGCTTATGGTTTTAACAAAAAATGTCTCACTACTTTGCCCAGTACACTCTGTCCTCTTTGTTTATATCTGAGAGTTTTTCCAAAGAAATTTAATAAGGACTATATATAAAAAAAAAATGAGTCCAATACTTTCTTCATCCCTCTGAGCTACTGTAAATTGAATATGAACATAGAAACTATTTCTGTGAGCAGCGGAAAGCTCTGCATGGTGAATTTATTTTTTTTTCCCCAACTGAAGCTTTCCCTAAAAAAAAAAAAAGGCATTCACCTTAGTGACACCTAACCTTAAAGCCACCACTTTCTCCTGGGGCAGGAGTATTAGTGGCAGCACAGTATTCTGAAAGCAGCTAGACTTGCCTGTGTCCCTGGTCACAAGTACGCAATTTGTATGGTAAGAATACAGAAAATCCCTACACTTGCAATCTAATTTGAATCCCTTTTTTTTTTTCTTAATTTAGCACTACAAAACAGTAAGTCTAAGTCTAAATTTCAGACTGTCAGCTTGACATACCAGGAAGACAACACCAATAGGTGTTCAAACCAGCAGTTAATCGCTTCACTGACAACTATTTTGGTGTGTGCAAAACCATCAAAGTTGGGCTTTTTTGTTCACATGATTTGCTTACTAAATTTTGCTACAGTGCCCAGAGGCATTTGGGCATGCAACGCTGAGAAATAATTATGCTTCAGCCAAGGCATGCATGTTGCACAGCGCTTTGCAAACACGTCACTGGAATTCCAAGCTACTATTATGCACAACTCATTGCTCTAGTTATCTGTCTTGAAGATCTAATTAATCCTCTTGCTCATCATCGCCTAAGCTTACACAGGAGTGTCTCAAAGCTTGGTGCCGTTTCGCAAGTATGAAAAAAAATAGATTAAGCAGCTCTGAAGACTACTGTGGGAAGAGAGACTGTCAATCCACATTCTTCTCATCCAGGCAGGTACAAAGCACCACGCAGGACTCGGATGAAAACCTCCCCTTTGGTCCCCGTCCCACCCTCCTTTCACACCATGGGAATTAGCCCCAGTAACAGGTATCTGGCTACAGGAAATCCAATCTGCACTTCAGCTTTCATTGTGGATGACCTTGAAATGGGGGACATTTAAAAATACACATGCGTGTACACATGCAGCTGCATATGTACACCCAAAGCTATAGGCATTTTAAAGGCTTTCCTACCTTCAGCAAGATTAAGGCTGAGGGAATGAGGAAAGTTTCTATAGCTTTAACCAAACCTTTGAGTAGACAATTCATATTCAGGTACTCTTTACATTAAAGCACTAAATAATTAAGAAACTGCAGGGAGAAGGAAAAAAAGAACAACTTAGCTGTGTGATACCCAGAGGAACTGCTACGTCCCCGCTACCATTTCATTTAGACAGAGATCTCCATTTAGACTGTTGTAAAAGCATCATTAAAAACTAGAGGAAAAAAGAATTCAGGACTGGCCAGCTGCTACGTCCAGATGCAGTCACGACTGCTGACAGGAAACGAATATATGATATTTTTTCATAATACATTTGTTTTTATTATTTTAGTTTGTCAAATTATTTACTACCTGTTGTCATTTGATTCTTACTCCATACAACTTTTATATAGCATTTAATCTGTGTCATGATGTTAATTAGCATCATCTACAATATAATAACAAATAGACTTACTGCCTCTGACATTAGTTTCTCAAGATAATTCAGGAGCAGTAAAGTTGGTTTATTCCTTTATTACCCAATAGCAAAGAAAGCTTTCATTAAAACTCTCAGAAGTTAAAGTCCCAAAGCAAAGCTCTCCAATGAATGTTTTTCCACTAACTTAAAATAAATTTCTGTGAATATTTATTTCCTACATTATCTCCAACCAAAATGTGCATTTCTATTACAACACTTAATTCCAATTAAGAAAACATTGAAAGGCTTCCTGCAAAAAAACAAATACAGGATATTGGCAAGACTACAAGAATGAGGTAAAAACTACTGAAGACAACAAAATAATTTTCTTCTGACTATGTAACATAGAAAGGGAAGTGTATTTCTTATATGACACCAGCAATAAGTCTAGGTCCAGCAGAGAATAACCAGAGCTATTCAACGTCGACCTTTGAATCCTTATACTGTTAGTTTAAGCAGCTGAAAAATATAAAAGGACAAAAATGAACAAAATCAAAGAACTCCTCCTGCCATACCTACCCACAACCAAACTGACCAGCTCTTCTCATTTTTGCAGTTGCTCTAAGTATTTTCCCCCCATATTTGCTAGCTGTCAACGTCTGGCCGACGTCGGCTACGCCAGACTGCGAGTCAGACTTGGGGCGAAGCTCGAGGTGCCCAAGTGCACACAAACACATCCAGTCCTCAGGCTGCCGTCCTGCCTTTCACCAAACTTGGAAACAAACCCAGTGTCAAGACTGCCGGGAAGTTCAGGATTAAGGTTAAATGTTATCATCTGAAGCCAAGGAAACTCATAGATAATGTACTCTTAAATACACCTGAGCTCTGCCCCATAGAGTCCCAGCCACCCTGCAAGGTACATGACGACTTTTAGACTAACGACTTTTCCTAAAAGGACTGAAGCCTTCACGTATTAAAATTTTCTAAGTGTACATGAGGAATTGATAGTGGCATGCCAGGTCTTTCTTTACGGCAGCTACAGCCACCAGGAACAAGAGATGCACCCCCTGGGCTTCCTCATCAATCCCTAGAGACCACTCCCATCCTGCAAATCCTCCAAAAATATTAATTACAGCCAGGACTAAGTCCTCCAAGAGCTTCCCTATTTCTTCATGGTGTCAGGGCGGTTCCCCTGCCGTGACGGTGAGGCACAGGACCCACTCTCACCCGAGTGCTGCTCACAGCTTTCCCCAGCCAAGCACAGCACCCAGGGGGTTCCAGCAAAGCCCATGGAGATACAAAATGCAGTAGCATGCGCCTGACCCGAGAACAGAGCTGGTCAAGTCACTGCTGCTTGTGTATTAATGCAAGGTAATACTGTATTTTTACATTATTGTGTCATAGGATAAGTCCAGACATACGCATCACGCAAACTCCATCAAAATCCAACAGTTGTTCTTTTAGATCAGACAAAATCCAACTTTCGCCATCAGTGGTGAGCATGTAGACAGTACAAAGCTGGGAAGACTGGACATCACCTAGCCAGAACCCTCAGGCATACACCCTGTAGTTCAGATAACCACCAAAATAAACATTTGGAAAGACTGAATTCCAGTGACACAGTAAGGAAAAGAATAAAAACTCTGAAGAGCACCTGGCCTCAGACTGCAAAACCCTTCTGTATTTAAAAAATAAAGATAAAAAATGTCACCACCACCCTCCATGCGACAGCACTGAAGACAACCCCATTAACTGGGATTTCATGTCCCACAACAGTAACGTCGTTATTTGATGTCAGTCCATTTTGATTCTGCAATTTAAATCCCAGCCCCAGATAACTCAGGATACACTACGCAGTAGTCTGTCTGTCCTACAACCGATGCTGTTTTCAACATTCCTGTGACTCCCACACAACAACCACCAGAGCTGCCTCCAGACCACCTCTCCTTTTGTGACCCTGACTACCACCACCAGCAACTTAACATCAGAACTAGCAAAGCCAGCCCACTTGGATTATTAACTCACTAGGGCAAAAAGAAATAAGAATTCATGACAAGTTTTACTTGCAAAAGCAAACACAACATCCACTTACAGTGGTGATTTCCTAAAATAAATTGTACACATGCCTACCATCTCCCTTCCTCTTAGGAGTGGTTAACCCAGAAAGGTGAAGTTACACAAGCACATTGCTGTTTGATAAGGGAGACCCACGCACTGACTTCACCAGAAATAGCTATTGTGCTCCAGAGTAACCTCTAATATTGGTAACTATTTGAATTTAAATTTCAAATAAATTCAGATAAAATATTAAAGAATGTCGTTTTGCCTTTCCCGCACTGTGGAGATGCTTGTCTTTTTTAACGAGGGAGCCCATAAAAATAACAAGGGAGAAGATTTACACCCAAGCTCCTCAAAAAAGATAAAGAATGAATTACCGATTTTTGCAGCTACTTAGTGGTAGGAACAGATGGTTACAGGCAATAGTATTGACAACTTAACAAGCTACCACCCCCAAAGGTGAGCTTCGAAGTCTGTTCCAAATTCAAGAGTTAAAGACATTACAGCTGAGACCGCCGCTCTCGGGGGAACCAGAGAGTTTTAGCCAGTCCCACAGCGTTTCAGAAATCTGCTTTACTCCCTGCTGCGTTCTGCCCCGGCCCTCACTGACGGGCTGTGACTTCCCAAAATGCCCCGACGTGGTCGCCTGCAGCCATCTCCCCGCACCCGAGATGAGCCTGGGCAGCAGTGAAGACAGGCAATGTGCATGAAACAGTTCTGAGTATTTGTCTACCAAACCAAAGCCACTTCTGAGGACAGAAAAGCCAGGCGTGCCAGCTTCCCAAAATGCCCAGGCACAGAGAGAGGTTCCGGGAATTCAAGCCCTCTGCGAGCAGAGACAACAGCCTGCGCCTCTCGCTCGCCCGGATGTCCACGACAAGATGCAAGTTTCTGCAAAACACCCAAGAAATCCCTTCTCCCAGCTCCGGTACCTCCCCAACAACTGGAAACAATTAACCCGTCCAGTCTCAATCCAAGATCAAAATACTAATTAAAACATTAACTTGTTAAATACATTTCAGTCTTTTAATTTCTGCTGGAGAAGTCCAGCAAACTACTATAAAACAGGGATAACATGCAGCATTGCAAAAACTGTCAGAATACCTGAGTTCTCAAGTATCTAATTAAGCCAGTAATGAATTAGACTGAGCCTGCAAATCTCAGCCCTTGTTGTCTTGTTCTTCTAAAATTAAAGCTCTGCCAAGAATCTAACCAAGGGAACAGAAATAATGATAACGCCTAGTCTCCATCTTCACAGTCAACATTTAAGACTTACTTTTCAGAAGCATTTCCCATTTTTATCAGAAGTCCCCTTCCAAAGAGTATCAATAAAGCATATCCATCAATTTTGCATTTACTTGCAATAATAACATTTTCCCCCTTTTACATGTACATATTAAAGAAACAGGCTGCACCTCCTGGTTACAGTGTCAGACACATCGGTGGTTTTCATCCAAACCGCCTTCCACACGAGGTTTCCGTAAGAGTCACACTCCGGTTTATCCTGCCACTTTACACCGGCAAGCAATGACTGCCACCTCGGGGGGTGTCAGGTAGCCGCTTGTACCTGTCGGACACCAACTGTCCCACCTGCAGCTCCACTGAAGATGCCCAAGTCACTGATGCATCTCCCTTGGTATTCACGCAACCGGAACGCGTTCCCCCAAACACCACAAACTACTTTCCCCCCTTAGAGAACTCAGGCATTTGAGTGTCAAAATCACCAGGCTCACAATTACCTACGCTATTATTTAAAAGAGCAAAAGATAAAGGGAACAAGAACATCCTAAACTATTATTCATTCAAGGAGTACAACAGTGAGTCTGGTCTTATCAGCAGGCCCTTGGTCTGCAAGCTCCTTAGGGTAGGAACAGATTGCACACCTCTTGCTGCCAAATGCATCATCTGCACTTAATCATAGCATGATGGATATCTTCTGAAAACAAGCAATTTCAGCCATATTTTGTGTAATCCTGCCATTTCACTCCAAAGCCTGTCATCTCGCATCCAGGGTGTCACCTCCTCAGGGCGGAGACCGTAACTTCAGTCCCTTTCAAGAATACACTTTGGTGCTACACAAAACACTCATAAATAAATAAAACTGTCACTCCAAACACTGCACCTCACTTCTTCAGTGAGTGTTTCTGCGTGCAGAAGCCTCCTACCACGCGACACACCAGAACACGCCTGAAAGCACTTTTACTTTCGTAAGACGTTGCACCCAGGAACACCGCGGCACAACGATGGAAGCGGTAACTGGCTGCTTACACACCAAATAACCTACCGATTCCCTTCCCAAAATCATGCCACCACGTGTCACCCGGGCTTTATGTCTCATAGGAATTTTCCCCCGTGAAACAGTAGGCTCTGCCAGTTACTAGAAATGACGATCCCATGCACCGACTACATTACAAGCTTGTTTTAATGAACTTGTTCCTAAACGCAACTGTGATTTTTAAGTGTAGACTTCATTAGCTGATACAAACCTATAAAATCCTAACTCAAAAGTATGCTTTTTTTAAAAATGAGGATTTTTGTGGTCATAATGTAGCCCCTTCGGAGAATAAGATTATTAAAAAACAAGTGGTGGGGATATCTGTTTTTCTTCTTTTTAGGTAATTATTGCCATGGCTCTGTATTTCTAAATGAGGAAGGAGGACAAGTGTTATATTTGGTTGTGGATTGCTCTTACCAAGAATTTCCTTCTGTGTCACGGTGAACACACAGATCTGAATTACACCCAAAGAAACAAGCCAAGCAAGACATTTTTCAAAGAAGTTGCTTAGCTCAGATCTGTTCATTAAAGGAGCTGTATTGTGCACATGGGCCAGGTTAGCTTATTAGCAGCAGAAAGGTTAGTGAAAGTGAATTAATGTAAGTGCTCCACTCTCTAACATCTGACATGCAAGAAAGGAGCTTCCCTACCTACACTTCTCCTAAAAGGTACGTTCAAATTGAGGGCATGTAGGTGGCATCTGCCAAAAGTGGCATGTGAATAACATTGGCAATTTAACAAATTCTGATAAAATACAGAGAACGGTAACAGCAGCAATTCAAACACTCAAATCAAATGCTTCTGCTGAGATTACATCTGAGAATCCAGCTTTTTCATTGGGGCAGGGGAAAGGATTTTAAAGCTCTTTTCTGTAGGTCTCAGCAGTGTTCTGTGTCCAAAAACTCAAGGCCCATTCAACCCACAAAGGAATATAGGCTCACAACAAAGCCACCTCTGTTTAACCTCTGCTTACGGTGAAGATACAGGTTTAAAAAATAAATTTAGGTTATTTAACATCAGTGCTACCCATTACAGAGCACAAAATGGACACAGAAAAGCTTACGGCTCCTAAGGGCCGCAGAAACCCTCCTCATGTTCACACAGGTATGACAATGTACGAGCGCTGTGACAGAGAAGAGCACTGGGTAAGAAACACTCTCCACCGACCCACCTCCCGTCCACCCTGGCTGCAGCCTTTCCCAGGCTGGGCCACACACCAGCACAAACCCAAACTGCCCCGTTTGAAACACTGCCACCAAACCTGCACCTGGAAAGCCACCCAGCTGCTTTAAGGCACTTCCAAAATCTGATTTTTTTGGAGAGAAAGGGCTCCACCGTATCAGGGGTGGCGTTGAGTACCGCAGCAGAAGTCAGTCAAACCCACAAGCCACACAGCTCCACTTCTTTAATGTTACATGAGACTATTAATTCCACTTGCACATGGCTTCTCCTCCCCTCTCCAGGCCCCACTTCGTTAACACATCATCTTCTCTCCCCAAAAGCCAACGCTTCCGTGCCGTACCCCAGAACCACACGGAAAGCCTCACTGCTCAGCTCAGCTGTGACCGACATGCTAAAGACAAAAATGTATGCTTGCACTTCTCTTATCTTCCAGCCCCTCTAATTTGGAAGAGATAAGAATTGAAACACGTGGAAAAAAGCCAGAGAGCTCAGAAGAACACTTCTGTGCAAAGAAATATCTTCCTTGTGGAATACTAAGCTCTATTTCCCCCAAAGCAGTAAAAATTGAAAACTGTATATGAGCACATTTAAGAACATTAATAGAAAAACACCAAGCAGTTAAGTAAAGTCACGTTCCACCTAAACAACACTACCATTATTGCAGCATCTGACTTTCCGAGGACAATTCAATCCTGGAAGCATGTATTGTAATTGCTTTTTCCACTACGGGCCTCAGCTTTACAATTGTATCCTTCTTGGGAGGTCAGAACAAGGCACGGCTGCAGCTCTGAAAAGCAATTCTGTTTAGCAGCGCTACCTTATTCATTCTTTTAATCTTACACCTACATATTCATTATGAACTCCGTAAAATATCAGCGCCAAAACCACCATCAAAAGCCGCTGCAATCTCTTGGAGAAAGCCTTGACCCCTCTGTTTCCCTAATGAAGATGTCAGGAAAGCGTGAATCACACCAGCTGTCGGCTCCGGCGCTGGAAACCAGTGGAGTCACCAAACCCCAGAACGAGCCCAGTGCAATGCAGCTGTTTCTTGCTGTCAACAAGTAAAAAGAAGCTACTATGATGAACCTGGGTTGTTTCGAGCAAACCGCTCAAAACAGTTTGGTGAGAAAATATCGGTCCTACTCATTGCGGCACAAGCACTGCCATGTCGCAGCCGTTGAGGCTACGTGAAGCTGGCGTCTCTCGCTGTGGCCTGAACTCCCTTTTTCTCAACCCATTTAGACAGGACTTCTGCTGTTATTACTAGGGAAAGCTGGGAGGGGGAACAAAACAACAAAAAAACAAGTTTGTTTTAGAGAACTGTGGGGTAGCAATGTTTGTAGCAACTCCTGCATTTCGCAATGAAGGAGCCATCTACCGAAATGGAGAAATCTCAGACTTTCATAACACTTCCTGCAGTGGAACAGCCCTCCGCTCCCTCCCCACAACGTACCACTGCGTTTCTGGTCCTCCAGCTGCGCCAACACAACTACTTTGGGTCAGCAGATCATGCCGCAAACAATCCACATAAACCTCTAAATATTTATATGTTATTTAAATGCAGAATTATCTTGGAGATCAGTTTAGCAGCGCACCATCACAAACAGCGGCATTGGCACATGCGATGGGAACAAGCCACCTCCCAGAGACAGAAACACCCTGCATCTGGTTTGCAACTGAAGGGAACACCACAGCGGATGCCCTCTGAGCCCCAAAGCTCTATTTCCATTAGCCAAGCTATGAAATGCGGAACGGCATCATCAGATTAGAGCCAACACAGCAGGATCTTACTACAAAGGTAAGCCCGGTCCTGGAAATCAGGCTCCTCCGTCTCTTTCAATGGTGAATGCAGGCAGTGTCCCTTATAGCAAGTCACGTGCCAGTAGGCACAAGTTGCTTGAGAGGGGTAGAAAAAAACCCAAAACAATCAGTTTTGTGCCCCAGTACATTTTCACTCTGGGTTTACAGCAAAAGCAACCTCACTCTCATAGCCACGAATGGATGAGTGACAGAAGCCCAGCACTTTCACGATACAACACCTTCTCTTCAGACAAGACAGGTGGTGGCACATCACCACTCTGCTAGTTTGGCACACAAGCACCAGGGCACCCCAGGGTTTTACCCAGGCACAGCACAAGGAGTTAACACAGACAACAAGGACCCGCTTTCAGAATGATTGCTGCTGCCTTCATGCGGATACCTGCGTGATAAACTGCAGTGACCATGTATGCTGTAGCCTCCCCGCCAGCACAAAGCCTACGAATTCATCTCTACAGTTTCATAACATGCCAGATTTGGGTAATTTTTTTCAGCCAACACTGGAGGATTCTGATAGTCTCCCCTTGTTCTCTTCTCCCCAACACCTCCGTACTGTAGCGGCACAGGAATGGAGCTATTAGACCCCAGACTAATATGCATTTTAAGTAACGCAATAGTCTGTCTTTGCAGAGCAGTGGAGAAGAACTTATTTTACTGAAACAGGTCACTTAACTATCATCTCTCAGGGCTCACAAAATGCACAAAGCAAAACCACTCTTTTTTCAGAAGTCGGAGAAACATCTGACTCCATAGTAATTCTTTCTACACAGTGTGAATGTTTTGTCACATCATACATCCTCAACCTTCATCTGTCAAGTTTTTCCATCCACGGTTTCAGCTAGACCCATAATCAAAATAGCATGGCTTTATATAAACAAAGTACAAAACATCCAAAGAGAAAAGGCCTAAAGATGGAGAAAAAGCATACGTGGCAAACTTTTCTGAAGGGCAGCTACCATAGCGATGTAGTGCATAATTTAAGCTCTCAGTAGTAATCCTAAAAGATATTAGTGGCCAAAAGGCAGGTGATGCAGACAAAAGGCCCTGGAGAGATGCAGTCTGCCATAACGCTCTATAATCTGTCAGGAAGCAAGTCAGTTTGCCCAATGGGCAAGTATACTACGCAAATACATTTGAATGTTTAGGTTTTGTTTAAATGAAACGTACTGCAATTAATATTACCCTGTTTTTAAAAATATGGTTTGCATTCAAAAAAAAGCAAAAAATGCCATTTACTTCAAAACTCAGAATGAAAAACCTTCATACCGAACTATGAAATATAATAGGTAGTAAACAACCTGGTTTATAATTGATGTTAGGATTCAGCTCAGTTTTTCAGGGGACTGCAGAGCACCCATTAAGGAAAGACTTACTGCACACTACAGCAAAAGGTCTCACACTTGATACACTTCAATTACTTAACTGCAGCAGGGGAGAGTTACTGATGCCTATTCTGTTTTGTCTCACTGTGAAAGGCTTCTACTGCTATTAATATTCACCAAGGGAAACAAATAATGTCTTGTTTCCATCTGAATACCTTGGAATTACTACGGACAAACTAAATACAAAGATTATTCCCCCCCCCCCCCCCCCCCCCCCCCCCCCAAAACCCAGGACAAAAGAAACCTACCAGCTTGCAAAGCCACCTGATAGAGCAGCCCTGTATATCTACCTAGAGTAACTCTCCTTCAATAACGGCTTTTATCATAACGACAATTTAAACACAAATAATCCTGTTGCAGCATAGACCAAGAGGTCAGCCAAGTACCCAAAGCCCCACAGCAGAAGCCACACGCTGTAGGTTATCCCTTGAGAGCCTTTCTCCACAGCGTTTGGGGACATGCTGAGGATGACCTTCAACTCTGCACTGCTGAGCTTCCCCTCCGTAACGCTGCCACGACACACGCTGCAAAGCTGAGCTCACGGGGAGCAGAGAACAACAGCTTGTATTCAGCCTGCAACACGCCGAACTGCCAGGACTGCAGGAAAAAAACCTGCAAGAACAAACTCCTTCCCTACCAGCTACATCTATATCGTTTTGCTTTCCAGAGGACAGCACCGACCTCTCTCATCCTCTCTCAAAATGCTCAGGAAAAAATCTCTCCCACCCCCCCCGCAATTCCACTCTAGGATAGCCTATTATTTCTACATCTGCTAATGCTACCAAAAAGTTGAATCCTAACACTGAATCAAACTGTAGTCTCAGCATATTGGGAGGTTTCTCTGCCCAAAATGAAACATAGGTGCCATCTGTTTCAATTATAACTAATCACAAGGAGACGTAACATTGTGAAACTGGCACTTTTTAATAGACTTTTTTTTTTAAAGACATTTTAAAAGTGAAGAGAAAGAAAGAGGACCATGATATACTAGAAGTAGGAGGATATTTAATACTCAGCAGTCAACAGCACCGAAAAGGCAGGCAGTCTGCTGACAAACCAGGGCTGGAACTGCCCCCACAGGAAAGTTAACTTTCGCTTTCACTGAAGTCAGGGAAAAACTTGTTACATTTGAAATGATATGAAAGTAAGAGGGCATCTCAGAACTAAAGACATTTCCTAATATATTCTTGGTTAGTACCTTTAAGTTGTTCCATGGAAGTTTGCAATTTTTACCTTCAAATTTCAGAAAACAAAGGAAAACCACCACACACACATCAACATGGACACAAGCACTTGTTAGGTAATAGAACAGAAAATTTGGATAGAAGCAAGGTAAATATTTACCGATTCCATAGTTGAAAGCTGTTGTTAGCAGGACATATATTAAAATCCAACAGAGGTGTGTCCCAAAAACGCTGTGTAATCTGAAAAACACAAGAATTTGTTCATTAGAAAATTAAAACACACAGTTTAATTTTATTTACAAGCATGCTATATTCCAGTACACGCAGACTACTAAATACAAATCCTTGCCTAATCCAGAAATAAACTTTCTGATAACAAGTCTGCACAAACAGAAGAATAAAAGAAATTGTGGAAAGCTTAGCAGAGCATCAACCAAGTTCCATAACTTTCTGATAGTAGAGTAAAAAAAAAAATGTACTTGTCTCAAGGTTTCTGGGTTTCTGTAACCATCTATGCGGTTTTACAGTCATTTTATTTACAAAAACGGGTACATTACACACACACACACCCCCCGATCTGTGAGCAACTCATGAACTGACAGACTATGCAGGGAAAGAGTGAACTGCCCACAGCGTGCTACCAGCTGCCCTGTGCCGGTAATTCACTTTCTTGAACAACTTATGTGGAATTACCCATGACACAAGCGCTTTCTTTTTAAGCATACCTTTGGATCCTTGCTCTGAATAGCAGTTAATCCATTACAAACCTCTAACTTTTTCTTTATTTTTTAAACAGCTCTTGCTGCACCTTTCAAGGATATTTTTCCAGCTGCAAATTCCCAAAGTGAAATTTCCGACGCCGGGGCAGGAGCCAGCAGGAGTTCTCAGCACCCAAGGCAAAGGGGAATTACATTCATTAACCAGGCAACTGAACCGGTACATGAAAGGGCTGGCAGACGATTCCAAGCCCAAAACCCCAGTACCTGAACTCTTTACCACTTCTCACGACGGAGGAACGCTCGGCTGCACAGCGTGAGCAGTCTCAGGTGACTGTCACGTCAGCGCGGGCAGAAACCTGACTTGCCTGACGAGCGCCAGGGCTGCAGCTCAACCCGTCCTATCTCATGAGTCACCCGGCGCTGCCCGCGCGCCTGACGAGCACCTTTGCTCAGAAATAAGTTTCTCTCCCAGCCAGAGCAAACTAGTCTGTTCAAGATGAGATCTCCACACAAGTCGCTATCGTTTCGCAGGTGGTCTGGCCTGCTCCCCGACTGCAGAGGGGAGAAGTTTCAGACACCACGGCTCAGCAGGAGCCCATACGAGTCATATGAGCAAGGGCGAGCCTGAACTACAAATAAGCATGTTTGAGGGTTCGCAATGTGGAAAACCAGAGAGCTTGGGCAAAGCCACATGCAAAACACGGTTTTATCCCAATATTTTTATGTCTACGATGAACCAAAACACCTCCAGATATCTGCTCAGCATTAGCAGGTTCTTACTTCTACTTGTAAGGGACCTGTAAATATGGGAAGAGTCAAACTGTGCTCTAAGCAAAACCACAGAACTTCTTCAAAACATGCATGAGATGTGTAATAACAATGCCTGAGCTTCTGCTGCACTTCCACGGAGAAGCAGCTCAATAAAGGAACTTTATAAAATGAAACAGGCTGACGACATACTGCAGACCAAAAGTGGTAAAGCTCAGCTGTGCCAGGCAAGCAGCAGTCACCTGGAGCACGGGCACTGGCACTTCCCAGTCCGACAGAAGGTAATCTGGTATGCACAAACAGGTTAAAGGGTTAATTGCCAACTCCACGTACTGCTCGCTGCCAAATTCCCCGCACAAAATCCCACATCCAGTGTGATCTCTAGACTCCCTAAACCACGCTGAGGGACACAGTGACCAACCCCTGTCCCAGCTGACAACAGAAATTTCTTCCAAATTACCTTTTCTTCTAAAAGGAGACCTTCTAAAAAACAATTTTATATATATATCAAACAAGAAACTCAAATATATAAAGTTACAACTACAAAGTATGTTCTTTTCAACAAAACTAGCCACTGCTTTTATTTGCTTGCTCCATTTTCAGTTGCCCTGTACAAAGCACGAAAGATTCCTCAACTCACACCAACCACCTTAACTCCTAGGACCTTCACATACTGATCCTCCTCCTCCTAATTACACTCTGCTTCTTGTGTTCTTTTTCTAAAACCTCTCACACTGATGCCTTTAGCATGGAGGCCCTTTGGTGCAGCCAACCACTACTTTTTAAATCTTATTTTAGCCTATTATTATTCTCCCAAATTCTGCCTGCACAACTTCAAGGAGGCCCAGCGCCCTCGTCGCATGCTCGTGAGTGCAGTGTTTCTTTAAACAGCAACAGATTGAGTTTCCTATAATGTTTTCACAACTTCGCAGTCAACAGGACTAGCCTAAGTAGAGCTTGTGACATGCAGTTCAATTTTATATTTTATTGCTGTTCGTCACCTTACAAACTACTTCTCTGACGTAGCGGGATTTGGACATCTGCCTTCAAACGGGATGGTCTTTAAAGAACCATCCAGGAGAGACCCTGAGGCTAATCAGGACAGATACACAGTGGAAGAGACTGGGAACCCTGGGAGAACCTCGTTTGTTTCGAGAAACTTTCACTCCTAGCCAAAAAGTAGAAGGGAAGATGTCCAGATGAGCAACACAACTGCATCCAGGGTAGAACTGCTACCGACTAAGCTAAGGAAAGTCTTAGGAGCCACAGTGAAAAGGAGCAGGCCAAAATAAAACCAAAACACCCAAAGGAACACGCAAGGGCGCATGGTCCTAACTCAAAAGAAAGGAAATCCTGCTGCAGGTAAACTTTTCCAGACAAGCAAAGGGGAAACCAATGAAAGTTTTCTGACATTTTTTCTTTCAGAAGAGCAAAAGAGATGAAGACACACAGCTACCCCATGTTTTTTCCCCAAGGACAGTGAGCCCTAGGGCCTTGAAGGATCCCCTGATGGGGAACTACAGTCCTATGGAATATGATGACAATACTTGCACAGCATCTTTTCCAGCATGAGTCCCCTACTCCTTTTAAACTATTCTCCTCCATAATAAGTCACAACTCTAATTAGAGCTATCTACTTCAACAGCGATAAAAGATAAACTAAGGGGGCGGGGGGGGGGGGGGAGAAGCTGAACTTCCAACCACATTATCTGGAAAATCAGTAGTACTACTTGCTGACATTAGCGACTATGATCAGTTGCGAACAAAATTATCATAAAAGTCTAGAGAAATCCTGTCCCATGACACACTGATACACAGTTTCGAAGACCTATTTACATCTCCTTCCTGGCCTACATACAGCCATTCTATTCATTACTTAGCCCACAGATAAAATAAACATTAAGTATCGTAACACTGAAATAGTGACCGCATATGAGCCAAGTAACTTTCACTACAGAGAGAACCATTTTTTATGAAACGGTTATCAAATTACTTGTGAAGTACAGCAAGTACTTCAGTGGAAGATGCCCAACGCACAGGTCATGGGCAAAACCTGACGGGTAATATATATTCAGGTCACTCGCACACTGTTCCAGCTGTGCAGAATCCAACATTTCAATGTATAACTAACTTTACTTCCAAAAGACTAAATTATAATTAATAACGTTAGCCACATTTATCCATCCAATTTTCTTAGCTTTAGTCTGATGAAAATGTATCACTTCACAAACTGACATTATTATCCTTGTTTTCCTTTCCATGAATTTACAACACTGACCGTTGGACAACGCTCAGACACATGCCAAGCTAACTGCAGCTACACACAAACCATTTTGCAATGCAAAATGGCAGACATTCCTTTTTCCTTTGCTTTGAAACGGTAGTATAAATACCAAATAATTAAGTTTTCCAGGCGACCAGATTCTGGTTTAAAACAGGCTCAGTCTTTCAAAACCTGCAATGCTTTATTTTATATTAACATGAAGTAATTTGGAAACTCTGGGTAAGCAGACAGTTTCATTAAAAAAAAAAAAAAACAAACAAAAAATGTTTCAACCTCTAAGTTCTCCCACCAACTTCTGTTCTTTAACACGTAGTCCTCAGCAGTTCCCCACTGATTAGTTATTGATTCCTCTTGCTGCACGCCCAGACAGATCAGTAAACTTCAGATTTAGAGCACACAGTGCAACTTTTCCTAGTGCTCACTGAAAAAATTGGGAATTAAGTAATTCAAACTTCTTCAATAAAAGGGCATCTCGTAACTTTACAGAAATCAGTATTTGAAGATGGAAAATGCTTTACAATCACAAAATGTGACCTGAAAAAAAAAATATATATACTTACATTAAGATTAACTATAGACTATTTACATCAAAGCAGTTTGGGCAGGCAGTGGACACTAACAGCAGCGAGGCAGGAGGTGGCTTCACAGACTCATGTCAGCAATAAAATAGTAAAACTGGACCAGTCCTGTACCAATGCAGAGTCACTTAGAAGGGTCTCTATGAACAATGTGTTCAACACAACGATTCAACAATTTTATACATGTAGGTATTTCTAAATTTGATCAACTGAATGCTGAAAGGGTTCTACTCAAATCTCCATTTTACAGGGAATAGGAAAGAAGCCGTCCGCTGAAGTTGCATTTCAAACAATCAAGAGGCCAACCTCCCCACAAGCAAGTACATTTCTTCTTGTTATTGCTTCTTTGAAGCAAAAAGTAAAGTTGTATTTTGATTTAAAGACAGACTTGCATCAATTCAGATTTTAGGGTGATCCAGAACTAAGAAGCGTAACAGGATACCAGTACGAGACGTAGATTCTGGTTTAGACCAACTTCTGAATGGAAAAAATCTCAAGGGAGTAGGATAGCCTTTTTGCACAGCACTCATCTGCTTCCCTTGCAATAATTTCAGGAATAGACAGAATTTCAATGAGGCATCTCTCTGAGGGCTTCAGTAAAAATATACACTGGGGAACACACAAGACACCAGTGAGCTTACGCTTGCAGATAAGCTCCATTACCTCAGATGCAGAACTTGAGGAGGTACGAGTACAACAAATTTGGAAGGAGATGAAATCTAGAAATGTTTTCCAATGCACTCCATAGGCACACTCACCACAACTCAGCAACACTGCCTGCACAGCTTTATGCAGCACCCTGTATACAAACACTCATCTTTCACCCTGCTGAAGTGATGAAAAAGACTTATTCTCAGAAATTGTAAAAATCACATTACAATTCAAGAACCTGAGAATATGGAGGGCAGCGGAGGGGGAGAATCCATAAGCAAACAGTATGACAAACCCCACATACTTATCAACTACATATCTTCCAGGAATATTTGTAAGTACGTTCTGCAACAACAGGGATTATATTCCTGCCTGGTTACAGCACCCAAGTCAGTTAAGAATCCAAACAACAAGTGCTGGAGTACAGGGAAGAAATCAAAGTGCCACATATACAGAAACAGTGCAGAAATTACTGCCTGCGCTCCTTTCTATAGGTTTTGCTCACACCCCCTCGAGAGCCAAGAACAGTCCTGCCCACCCCAGCAGTGAAAGCTTTCCTCTGCCCCTCCCTCGAGGGGACATACAGCTAAAAGATCATCGGATTTGTGGCAATTTCACCCCAAGAGCCTCAAAAGCAGACCCAGACAACTCTACGCAGCTCAGGACTATTTAGAAAGAGGAGGAAAAGGGAGAGGTATCGCACCGGAGATCTGAAGGGGGGGAGGAGTTGTTTCCAAGTAATACACAGAAATTAGAGAAAAATAACATGCCTTTAACTGAAATGCCCTGCATCCTATCAGTAGCTTACAGACCAACCATCTCCAAATACGCGCATGCTGAGCAAACTGTTGTGTTCAGTGGGACCAGAGTCACACTTGCTCACGCGCGCAGCTGCTCCTATACTTTGAGAAGAAATTTCCAGTCCTGGTTTGAGCTACAGAAATTGCCTTTCATTAGAATTTACAAAGAAACAAATATTTCCGCAGCAATCATGATAGCCAACTATGCTCATACAGTGCCAATTACCAAAGTGAAAAACCAAAGTGCAGAGAGAATGCCACTAGAGCTTAAACAAAACAAAACACGAAAGAAAAAAACACCTTACAGTATGTTTCACTGTGACAAGATTGTAGCATCAAGTAAAATTTGATTCGATAACTTTCAGAAACTAAGTAGGTAATACATTCTTGATCTCAAAGTTCCTTGCCCTGCAGATAATATGTATGCTGAGATCTACATTTTTTTTAAAGCTCCTGTCATCTTTGCCACTTGATAAAAATACAAAATAACCTGATACTGTCCTCAAAAACACAGATCAAGATACTTATGCGTGGGCTGAAGAGCCTAAGACTCAATTTATCCCACCAAAACAAGCGTGAAGGAAGGGAAAGATGTGGTTCCTGTGGAACCAAATAGTCCTTTAAGTGTTTTAATTGAAAGTCTGACATGGACAACATAGTCCACAAGAAACTGGGGTTTGACAGTAGTCTAAATTCAGGAACTGTTTAGAAACCTCCAGTGTATGAAAAGAATCCAGGATCTGTGATGTCGAATAACTCGTTTCAATGTGTTTCAGGTATTCCTCAAGATTTGTGGGGTTTTTTCAATCCTTTAAATGACATTAGTTACAGTATTTACATACAGATGTAACAACCGGACTCGGCTTCCATCACCAATGTTCTTGGCTGACCCTGAGGAATTACTGCGCACCATTGTTGTCTACTTTATAAATACTCCAAACCTCATGCTTGCAAGGAGAATGGGTAACGATGCTTGTGCGTGGTACATTGCTATGTCGTCTTTTATAGAAAAGAGACCTGAGAAGTTCAAATAAAAATTCTATAGTTCATTTCAGTAGGTCCAAAGATAGTATAAGTGTTTAACTACTTTTACGTTTGAATTGCATTAAACTAAAAAACTAATTATCAGCAGAAACCTAACATTTCATTGAGTTTAACCCCTGCAAACACACAACAGGCAGCTAAGCAATAAACTCCGAAGTCATTGGGCATTCTAACTTTATTACTGGTTATCCGTTTTCTTCATATCTGACATTTAAAGTTCTTTACTCTCAAGAATATCTCAAAATTGCTAACCTCTAAAATTGCGAATCATTTCTCCTGGAAAGATCCATGAAAGCAGCCTGAAAGGTACTTGGCAGAGCAAAAAAACTGGGGCTGTCAGAAGAGTCCCAGCTCCCAGCATGACCTGAAAGCTTAAATCACTGAAGTAACTCTTTTTTTCTTGGCGTGATGTGGCAGAAGAGTAAAGCAAGCCTGAACAGTTTCCACTGAACCAGATTTTTCAATTCTGTGCACACAATTAAGAGTTCTGGAAATCCACAAGCATGTTCCCTCGTCTCTCCTCCTTCACCCTTACCACCCTTCTGTGGCTTCTCTGATGAGTGGAAAGTATTAAGTCAAAATACAGCTTCTGCAATTTCCTTAACCAACCTTGGATTGAAGCTCAAGGCTACAGCTTGCCCTTCTGTACCAGCAAGCAGAGACAAGACTCGGTCTGCCAGTCTAGGGGACACTCTGTTTTCCATGCTATGGTTTAGGCTGCGTAAGTTTAAAAAAAAAACACAAAACCAAAAACACTCCCCTATTTTTAAAAAAATATTAAATACCTTAAAGATTATGCAGTTTCATCAGCAAATGGATAAAGAAGTCTTAGCTATACTAGCAACACTTGCCTTACACCAGCATTAACGTACATCAACTGGCGACCTCTGGCACAGATGGAAATAAGAAAATGGTTATCTACTTTCACTTCACCAGCCTAGGAAGCTACAGGCATCCTTGTTTGTCAGCCCCAGTGCTTCCGAATAATCCTCCAAACTCTTATCATTTTTCTTTTTTAGAGATCCAATGTGAAATATAATTACCTAAGACTGCTGGGTCTTTCCAGCCTGGTTGAACCTCTTCCAAAAAGATGCATAATCAGGCTCATTTCTTTATTAAATGATTTGCAAATGCAAAGCAAAGATCCACTGTCTTGCTACGGAGGAACACATCATTATTACTGGTACACGAATATACACGTTAAGCACGTGAGAATACGTTTCCGAGAAAACCATCAGCATCATATCTACTTTCAAATAACCTGAACTGGTTAGCTATCCAGCCATAAAATTCAACATCAAAATGTACAGAACCCTCAAGCTGTTTACTTTATAGTAAGCTGTTAATTCCTAAGCAATTTGGAAGAGACACAGGATGCACAATGGCATGGATATTCAAAGCAGAAATGTTCCATGATTATTTTTAGTTCACACGAAAATGAGAAGAAATTGTAACCTCCGTATCCTAAACATTTGCTGAGCCCCATCTGTAAAAGTAGTAAATTTCCAATCCAATTATTCTATAGTCAGATAATACAAAGAGTATAAATAGCACTTTTTTTTAAAGCTTAAGTACAGCAGCATACATGTAGACACGTAAAACAAAGGGCATAGAGTCATAAATCAAACATTTTAGAAAGCATTATCCAGGAAAAGACTTTCATTCAGGTCAACACAGAAACCAACACACAGTAAGTTCAAGTAAAAGGTAGGACACAAAGACAAGCAACGCTCCTCTTGGGCATATAAACAAGAAGTAATAAAGGCAAACTAGCACGACTGGAGTCAACAGCATGAGCAGTAATATTCCCAGATGTTGACAATTAGAAAGGTTTATGGGAAAACTAAAAGAAATTAATCAAGTACTAGAAAACTTAGCGTACATTCAAAAGCTACAAAATTTAAGTTTTTAACAAAAAGCAGCCAGAAGATGACTCAATTCCTGTCCACAGGTACCTATAAAAGAATCACAACACATTCATCTGGCAAACAAATTGAGCTGCCAGTTTGCTAGCTTACGTTTGTCATAGCCACCCTAAAAACTTACTGCCTGCACTTAAACAAAAACAACCCCCAGTGACCTAGGGGAACTTCTACCATTTCAGATCTAAGAGATGCATGATAAAGAATATGCTGATACACCATCAAAAGGGACACACAAAGGTGAATTTCAAAGACAGACAAAAGTACTGCCCACCTTTAAAAGCTCAAAACCCCCCACCACACTGAACAGAATGAAGCCAAGCTAAAAAATCTTGAAGCTTCAATTCGGCCTAATTAAGCTCCAAGATGCTGGCCTTCAACAACCCAATGAACACAAGTAGTATGTTCTCTAGAATTAAACCAGTAATTTAAAGTCAGATCACAGCTGCTGACATATTTCAGGTACCTTCTCCTTTTCATTCCTCCTAAATACAAGTCTGAAGTGGGACAAAGACATACTTCCCATCATTAGACTGAATACCTTCCCTGTAACTTCACTAACAGCCCTTTACTCATCAGTTCCACTCAAATTCCCTTTATAAGTTCTTTTAAGGGAAGGAAGGAGGGTTAACAATGCTACTAGGCCAGGAAGAGCACCACTTTATTTAAAAATATGAGTCTGCAATTTCTTACTCCGTGCTCAATTTTAACACATTGAGAAAATACAGACCATTCTTTAGAAGAAAAGAAAAAAAAAAGCGACAGACAGACACATTCGTCACCTTTACAGTCTCAGATATTTGCAACCATGCAGTTCAGTGGCAAATTAGATACAGGTTACTATTAATAACTGAACTATTTCCTTTCCTTTCTGAAAGCTGATTTGTAAAAAGGATGCAAGCATCCCATTTTAAAACACACTAATTAGCCGAGGAAGAGTCAAGGAAGTCACTGTTCAGCCTTCAAGAACATACACGTAGTCTCTCTCAAAGAAGAAAAAAACAGAGCAAACTTACCCAAGGAGTGCACAATCACCCCCTCCAAGTGGCGGTACACAACCTCCTCAGCCAAGAAAATTCTGTGTAGCCACACAAACGTTACATCCGGAGAATTCAACAACTCAGACACAGGTTTCTTTTCTTATGAATCTGCAGGTCTCACTCAAAGGCTTACGACCCAATACGTACAGCCATTACACGGATTAGGCGACACCGTTACCTGCCATAGCAGCAGACCTGGCTTGATGACCCAGGAGGTCCCCAGAAAGTAATGTGAAAAATGTAATTGTTAAAATGTGCTCAAGTCTTCAGTTTCCAGAGTTATGATAAGTGCCTTACAATCACCTCAAATTACATAGCAAGGAGAAGCTGTAAAGGAAGTGCCTTCTTGATTTACACATGGCATCTCTCCCCTATTGTCTAGGTCCTAGAAAGTTAAGGCCAGAATAAAAAGAGATTCTTTAAAAATACCACATAAATTGAAAGCACCTACAGCTTCCACTGATTATTCTTTTCCTCTTCTATTATAAGCCCTGAACAGGCTTAAGTAGCAGTTGCCGTCATTAAAGAAGTTGCTCCCCTCCCATTTTCCATTCTCCTGGAAAATGAACATGCTGGCAGCACCAGGTAAGGGTGATGAAGCAGAAGGCTGCTGCACTCACTCAGCTACAGACAGCAGGTCTGGGAAATGGTGAAAGGAGGGCACAGGCCACCTCAGCCACAAAGACTCACCAGAAAGCATTACTACATAATAGAATAAGGAAGTCAAATGTCTGTCTGTGTATGTAAGTGGTACCCCAGCTCCTCAGGAGGGGCTGGAGGGCTGCGGGTGAAGTTACCAGTTACAGCTGAATAGAGCTGAGCAGGGAGATCTGCCCCTGATCAGCTGTTGGATCCCCGGTTTCTCCCTCGGGCAACTTCTGGAGCTTGTCAGTAAATCAGCTTAACCTGCCAGCCCAGCAGAAAACCTACTCCTCGTCCTCTGCCTGCTGGTCTCCCATCTCAGAAGGGGCTGATTTGGCTGGTGGGCCCCGGGAAGAGGCAGCGCTCGCCCCAGGAGGGTGGGGGACCCTCACCCCCTCCGCAGCAGTGCTGAACCGTCTCCGGCCGTGCCACGAAACCGCACCCCGAGAAAATCTACAAACACGTAGTGAAAGGGCATATCCCTTCCTTCAAACACACGGCCGTCCAAATAAACAGCACAGAGGGTGGCAAGGAAAACGCTCAGAGGACAAAAGGACAGAGTTAGGATTAAACCCAGTCCCTTGATCCCCGGCCAAATGGCCTACCCATAAGCCCACGCAACTTCCAGAGCCAATTTAAAATCCTGAGTGTGCTATACTTCAGGTTATAAAATCATATTTAAACACACATTTGAAGCGTTCTTTGCTCTGTTGGTGGCTAAAAACAATTCCTTTGTCATCAAATCTTGCTTCAGCAAGCTGACATGACGTTTTTAACTCAGGAAATAAGATAATTATGGTTCAAGGTAAACAACGACAACTGTGCATCATAAACAGTTTCTAATTTTAAGCCTGAGTCCCTCTAATGCCATCCGTATTTTAAAGAAAGTTTCCTTACAAATGGTTTAGGTTGTCTAAGTAGCTTGTGACTGAGCCCTATTGCTGATTAGCATCAACAGCAGGTCTCGGGAAAACACGGGCAGGTGTAGCAGATAAAAGTCTAGCAGATGCAGCAGGTGAGCTCCTGTATCACAATGAGTCAAGGTAAGCCAAACATGAAAGGAGAGAAAATATACTCTGAATCTTAAGTAGCTTGAGAGGTAAAAACTGCGTCTCATCTCTCTCAGGAACACAGAGAAAACAGTCAGCGCTGAGACCAAAGCTACACATACTTACGCAATGTTTGCTGCAAGTCATTTTATATCCCAGACCTCAAACGCCCCACTGCAGCTTCCCCCGTGGCACAAACAGCAAGAATTCAAGTTGTAACTTGCTGCAAGTATATCAGCTACCAAGTTGTTCAACACAAGGCAGTAAACTCACCTACAGCTATCCGCGCTGTGTCTGAACTAGCCCTTGTGCTACTGCTACCATAAAATATTCTCCAAAGTTACCTAGAAACAAAGCCTTACAATAAACAGAAGCATCACCGCTGAGACTTCGTAAGCCAGAAACGCTGAAGCACAACATCTGAATTTGTCTGGAACTACAATGAGGTATGGAGGGCAGCAAGCTGTCTGCCTCCAAGATGAATCATTACACACAGAGGTAGCAATAACTCCAAGTACTGCTTAAGGTGTTAGCCTGGTAGGCTTTCATTCTTCCTCATCTGAAGAAAAAAGTACTAAATTACAACTAAATGAATGCAGCTGAATGAGAGAATGTAGCAGGACAAGTGAGATCCGATACAGACAAAGCATTCTTAAACAGTTGTGCTTACAAGAGACAGAAGTGGCCAAAACTATTCAAACAGCCAGTTGTGAGAACGCTGCAGTTTCTGCAGAAGACTAAACAGTAAAGAGGAATCACGTGGTGAAGTCTGTGCAGCTTGGGAGAGCTTGCTCCTCCAAAACTTTTCATCATTAAACATTTTCAAACAACCCCACCCCATTTCTGCTATTGTTGTCAGAGAGGGAATTCCAACCAGAACAATTATTTCCACCACATTTTTCTGTTGTAAGAAGAAAAATGGTAACACTGTACAGCAGAAATACGACTTGTGCAGTAGTTCATCTAGTAACACAAGTCTCCTTCCTAAAGAAAAAAGGATTAACGTGCCTTGAGCCCATTGTGCAGCAGCACAAATGTATTTTTAGATACAAACACTTGAAGGCAGCAATATGGTGGAAGTCTCCCAGGTTGAAGTTAGCCGTGGGAGGTTAATCTCTCTACACCCTGGAGAGGGCAGTTCATTAAGAGGCTGTTCAGAGCAGAAGGAAACAATTCACCCACTCCCTGAAGAAATCCCTCTTCCCACGACTTGCACACAAGGCAGATCCTCTGAACTCGCCACCGCCCCACATCTCATCCCGATTTGCACCATTTTCTTGGTAACAGCACTGTGTCCATGCTATGTTAGAACACACGCTTCCCTTTTAGACGTATGTCACAATTAATGGAGCTAAATTCAATGCTGTCTTCAAGGCACAAACGGGGATGCAAAGTGGCTCCAAGTCAACTCAAATGTCCAAGAAAGGGAAGGAGCAGAATGACAGTTTGGCTTTATAATGTTTTATCTGCAATTAACACTTTTTCCATGACTTCTGATAAGGTAACGTCTTAGCTGTCAGACCAAAGCCAAGTGCAAATAAGTGAACCTTAAAATATTCTCAAAGTGAAACCTCAGAAAGAGTCAGTCTGTCACCAAAGCCACTCTGCTCTTCTCCTGCTAACAAACTCCTTTAACCCAATAATCAGGTAAAGGAGTCTATTTGAGGAGTCCACAAAGGGTAACCTCATCACCACATGCATTAGTTTATACCTACAACTGTGTCCACGTTGCAATTCATCAAGCAGCCCTTCAGGACTGCACCTTAGGAAAAAAACACCTCAAAGGTTTGCTGATAGCTGCCTCAGACCTGGGAAGAAGTCAAAAAACATAAGCTGTCTCCAAGTAAGCCATCATACGCGCCCATTTATACACCAACTATAGGGTCATGTGGGTGTTTTGTTTGCTTTAAACAAGTTATGCTGACCACCCAGCTATGCTCTGTCAATATAATGACATCCCCTTGACTTGAACCACGGGCTACACAGCCATCATCATCATACACCTCTACCGTCATTCCTATATGAGGCTGTTCCTATGATATCAGAAATATCAACTCAACACCAGCTCAAAAAATTGCTTCCTAATATTTTCTTATGCTATTACTTATTTTAATACTTAAATAAATTATTTCCAAATTATAAAGCATTTGGTATGGAACGTTTGATTTTCAGGTAGCTGACGTTAAGCAAAAATGGAACAAAATTCAGATAAAACTATGAATTACAGAGAGTAAGTGTTGATTGTTACATAAATAGTCCACAAGTTTGACTGTCCCATCTGATAGCTTAGAGATGCCGGCATTGTCAGAATGCAGAATGCATTACCTACCCTCTTTGAAGAGGTACATTTGAGTATCCCAAACATGTCACAAAACAATACAAATTAACAGTCAATTCTGAGCATTTATGTGACAACAGGTAGAAAAAAAAAAAGATGAAAAATGCAAAAAGTCTACACGAGACCCAATGTCCTGACTGCAGCCAAGCCATTTTTCACACTTTTATTAAAATTAGATCGGCCATTGACAATGATTCACATCTGCCTCTTGTAAACCACAAAAGAGCACCAACTTCATACAGTGAAAGACAGAGAAATATGCAAAGGGCAACAGAGGTGAGTAACATCTATTAGCAAGGCTACTCCACAGCCATAGCACACACACCACACTCTGCTTATACACCTCAAAAAATAGTTCATTTGTAATAGCTCACAGCTTTCAGGAAGGCAAGCAAAATTGTACTAAAATATGCTGTGTAGGTATCAGAAAAATAAAGCTCGATTCAGTCCTGCCTCCCCTCCTTAGCCCTACCTCCTCCAAACGCTTTAAATAGGATGTTATCACTACTTGTTTATATGCCATTACAGAAAAAAAATGCTCGGTTTCTTAATACTGCATTACAGAACAAAATGTTACTCAATTCCTTCTGTAAAGTACCAAGAAATAACTGTGAGACCATATGCATCTGAAAGCATCCACGTGCTGGAGTAATCGGACTTACGTAACTGACAATTGGCATCTAACCACGAAGAGCAGGAAAAAAAGGACCAACATACAAATCTTCTTTAAGACCTAAAACCAAACTAAAAATTCATTTTGAGGAGTCTGATTTGGGAGGCAAGTGTAACTCACATCTCTTCAGTTACAATTTAAGGTTTCTGCCACGAAAGTACACAGGAAAAAGAAAATCCCATGTGGCTGATTTTGTCTCCTTTAGTTCATCCCATTAAGCAAAAATGAATCATTTGCTAATTGACGAGTTCAGTTTGAACCGATGCCATCGTGATTCTTATCTCAGTAGCTGGAAGGCAAGTCCTTCCAAGGTTTGAACAAGCCATCGACAAAGGCAGAGGTCATCATCCTTCTATTTTCTCAGTGCATCCTAAAATGTCAGGCATCAGAGCACAGATACTCCAGGAGATCACGTTGTACTTTACCCTTGAAGTCACAGTAAAGAAAAGAAAGCAACTCCTACACGCTTACAGGATCCACCACAGCCCCCAGCCCCATTCAGACGAGGGCAAAGCCCACCACCACGCTACGGCGTGTACCGTAATGCAGGGGTACTACCTAAAGCCCTAAATCACCTCTGCCTTGGGACGGCGCCACTATCTTCAGCTGTAAAACCATCTTCCTACTGCCAGCTGCAGTGGACATGCATAACGCTCACATCTGCATTTTCTGAGCGTGGGGGTTCACGAGTGGAAGTAAATCACAGGGAAATGTGGGCACAGTTCAGAAGAACAGCCGCCATGGCATGAGGCAGACACGGACAGGATGGTCAAAAATGAGAGGTGCAAAACAGACCCAAAATGCACAGACAGGCAACAAATGGGACTAAAATCCTTCCTCACCCCCTATTCTACCTGCTCTTAGCCAAAAGGCAACATTTTTTTTTTTCCTTATAAGCATGATTAAGTGCTTTGGTATCACTGTTAGACAAAGCTCACTGTTCTCAGGTGCCAGGCTTGGGGTGGAAGAGAAGGTGTTTGTGGAGACGCAGCCACCACCGGAAAGGCACAGACACATTATTATGAAAAGCAAGTCAACTTTTTATGCACAGGTAAGGATAACAAATCTTTCATTGCTGTGTTTCAAATATTTGAGATCTTAAGCCAAACCACAGGAAAGAGCATTACTAGTTAGGCTATCACAGTAAATGAAATGAAAATTGAAAATGAAGTCTAACTGACATTAAATTTAAGTAACTATATATCAGTTCCACAATCATAATACATAGTTCTTATGACAAAACTTCAGCAGAACAGAAAAGCACCCTTGATAACTGAATATTAAGCTGAGGTACCACAGGCATCTTACAGTTTATATAAATAAAGTGCCTCCTGCAAATAATCATGGTTCCTTCAGTGAAAACTGCAGCATGATTAACAGAGGTCCATTATAAAGGCAATGCATAACCTAGCTCCTGTGAGTAGTCACTGCCACATCGGACTGCGTTTCTATGGCAACCAGGGAGGAAAATATAAAGCAAATTACAGTTAAATGAAAATTATTCTCCATGACAATATATGTTAATGCAGGAACATTTGCAAGGCCATTCTGGATAAAATGTTTACATTCACACATGTGTTTACAAAAATAAATAAAAGGCAGGCTATAACAGCTAACAGATCATCCAAAGATAAGGATCGCAGTCTTTTTTTTCAAGTTTTAATGTATTCAAAATAAAATTCTTCAAGCTAACAGAATGTAAAACAATCCACTTTTACAAAGGTATTTGCACATTTAGATATAGTATACGTTCTTTAAGAAACAGTTTTTCAGAAGATCTAACGTGTACGTTTTTGAGTGTTGTGATCCTTTAATTTTCTTGGCTGCAAACAAAGAGCACATTTATACCTCCTCATCCCAGGAGAAAGCGTTTTAAACGAGAGGCTAAGTCACTCAGAATATTTATGGAGTTCTGACTGAAACTGGAATAGTGACTTATTTTAATCAGCCATAACTTACTTATTGAAAATTGAAAAGTGTTTTATACCTCAGAATTTGCAGCATCGACTCTACAGCTGGGAGAGCCGTGTACCTCACCACGGTTTAAAAGCAGCAAAGGCCAATGAGAACCCATCGTTAGATACCTTTACAAAAGCCTGCAATTCAGGCTTTAAAAGGTTATCCCACTCTCCCACCACGATCACTTAGCCTAAACAGTCCTTTTTTTAGGGAATATATCTCAGGTTTTAAATATCTTCTGAAGCATGAGTGAAGTTAATTGGAATAAGGCTCGTTCAAGAGGCAGCCGCTTACTTATTTTTTTAACTCACTTGGCTCATACCCCAAAGAAAAGCCCAAAGAAAGAAAGTAGGTTATAAAATGACTTACAGTCTCTTTTCCACTCTGAAGCGCCACGTTTTAAGAACAGTTTAAAATACTGCATTAGAAAAAAGCACTCCTCTCAGCCGCGTTTCACGGTTCCCCCTGCCAAGTTCCTTTCCCATGGAAATGGTCTGCCTGTTCCACGAGTAACACAGGTGCAGGTTTCTTAGGAAGACCCAGAAAGAGCACAAGGCACTTTTTGAACCCGTTTCAGTGAGCTGGGAACACAGAAGACGCCATTCACTCCACTGGCACATCTGAACTTACTCCGAACACGCTCCCACTGACCTCTGCATCTGTCTCTTGCCTCCACCTACAGAACAATACTTGAATCATGAGGATCATAACTTTTTATGACAGCGGGAAAACTGCAATATTCTCCACAAGTTCACTCCACCCTGCACATAAAACTGCTCATAGGTTCAACCGTAAAGCAAACTACCTTCTTTGAAGTTTGACTTAAAGCCCGGCACACGTTATAAAGCTGATCTGAAAAAAACACAGCCTATTAACGTTTTACATAGCCACGCTCATGGAAATCATCATTCGTTAATCATTTGGTGCGACTGTTGACAAAAGCAAGTTAGGTCAGAAAGTAACTGGGTAACAAAACACTTTACAGGTGAGCTCAGGTTACCCACAAACACCAAATTCACATACCACCAAATATATTCCAGTCATGCTCCACTTTCCCTGAGGATCGCTTGCTGCAGAGCCCACAGCAGCGTTACCATTATCATTTCAACTAATTTAGTCACTGATCTCCGCACAACCACGACTCCCTCCACCTTTCTCTCTACAGCGACGTGCAGACAATCTCTGTACAACGCAAAGAAAACAGCTACAAATCTTAGCCTGAAAAAAAAAAAATATCTGCAAATCAAACTACAGTAGCAGTTGCTAGGTTCCTTTTAAAGCCTTCACTAATTGCTAGGATTGGGTTTCTACTGAAGCTCCTCGCTGCAGTGGTGGAGGGGTTGAACGTTGTTTTCGCAAAAGAACTTCTAAAACCACAGGCTGCATGTCTGCAACAGCAAGTATTTATATTCTGTGCACAAATGAGATTACGTGTACACACACCATCCCCACTAGCCTTCAAGCAGATGAATCTCACCAGGCCAAGCTATCTTTCCGGATGCCAGAGCTACGGGCCGGGTACTCTGCTTTCTGCTGATGCGCACTCCATCCTTTTGCGGAGAACTGGTTTACCACGTCAAAATGCATCTGCATTAGGAAAGTCATTTTCTCTGTAAACGTAAGCAAATACATGCTAACATGAAGTAAAATTCTAGAGAAAACCATGCAGCTTGCAGCTTTCCTGCCCTAGCAAACAGCAGGAGGTTCAGGGGAAAGCCAGGCTGCCAGGCAACACTAAGCATGCAACACTGCCAGCAGACCTCCCATGCACCCTTCTCTGTTGCAAGCTGCATCAAGTGAATTAACACCAGATGGACAAGGTAACAGCTCTGAAGAGACTATCAGAAGGATTCTCGCAGATTTCAATTACCTGCAGTGCTCCGTAAGAGTAAATTCTGCCTACAACTATTACTGGTAATGTTGTGGAAAAGAGCCTCATCGTTTAAATACAGGATGAATCCATAAACCAGAAAGATCCAAAGAGCTGATCTAACCAGAGACAATAGGTGGTGACGGTGACGCAGGAGAGGTAACGAGCCATTAGTGGTAAGCACAACAGGCATACAACAGCAGACCCAAGCTGCCAGCACCCCAAACTCTCATCCCTGGCAGAACTCTCCAATGCCCTCAGATCCTTCACCTCTCAACGCTACTGCAGCTTCATTTCATTTTCAAGCACTTTCCTCCCACCATGCAAAAACACAGCCCAGATCTCGGGAGGGAGATGAAGATGCAGCATGATCTCAGAGAAAAGGAGAAAGGCAGGAACAGACGGGAGGGAACATCAAAAGGCAGACAGACTAAAATTAGAGACAAGAATTCTGGATGAGGAGGACCAAGGCGAGAGCAGAAAGCCAAGCAGAACCTCCATCAGATGAGGCTCCCAGGAAGAGGGGGACAGAAGGGAGAAGAAATATTATGGTGGGTGAAGTAGGGGAAGCTAGCAGACAGAACAGACTGCAAAAGTAAATTCGGCATTTTAAGAATACAACCTGTAGCTTTAACTAAGGAGCACTACTCAGCACATCAGGAAAAAGCCACAAAGTTGACTTCTCGTCTAATCTCTTCTCCCCTGGATGAAGGCTAACTCAAAGGCAATTCAGCTCTCACCACAGAACAAGTTTAACACCCCGGTACCAGTGCTGATCACAGGGGAAGGCGATTTAATTTGCCACCATCACCCACAACAGAGAGCAGCTCTGAGTAATGCAGGGCACCTCAGATCCCAGTCAGAAAGCCAGAAGCCTTCTGGGCTGCTGGCAAAATGGAGAGCGTCAAACAGATCAAAGGCCGGGACAGTCATTGCGCAGTACCCCGATGTATGCCAAGAGGCAGACTACGGCAAGGAAGGAGACTAGAGAAGATACAGCAGTTATCAGCTATTCTTATTTTCAAAACGAGCATACTCTCACGTGTCCCACGTTGGTAGGACGAGAAACCACACGAGTTGGAATAAAAAGGTCAACGTTCAAGGAGAACAGGCTTTCATCTTCAAACCTGGCTAGCGCATCCAACTCTTGGACTGCTCGGAAAGGTAAAGTTTTACACACAAAAATATCGACGCTTACTCATTACAGACCCACGATCCAGTTCAGATAAATGTATCTGCCTGTGCCTGGCTGCAAGATGAAACCAAGGAGACAGCTAGCTATGGGAAGCAGCCAAACACTGTAACTAGAGCACCAGCTCACCCAGTGGTATTTAAACAACCACGAGCAGGATGTTTGTTTCCCCACACACACACACCCCTTCCCCACATCTACCTATATCTCTTCCCAGCATCGGCATGGCTAATCTCATCCATCTATCTAAAGATATAACTATAGCAGTACTTTATAAATAGGCTTACATGTTCAGTCCATCCAAGACCTGACGCAACGGCAGAACGACAGTCAGTGCAGCAAGCGGTGTGTGTTGTTACGACAACGCTGACATTTCACAATCTGCAACAGCCATCATCCCGCGTAACGTGGAAAACACTCGACCGAAAGTGTAAAGTCTACCCAAAAGATTACTGCTTTTCATAGGATACGGTCACTGCCACAGTCAGCAGGATATCAGATCTGTTACCTCCTCCCTGCAGAAGGCAGCTATCAGGAGACCATTCCCAACGGAGAACTTCTTGGAACTTTATCTTGGCTCCTCCTGGCCCTAACCGGCCTGCAGAAAACCCAGCTACTTACTAGTAATTTGGAGCTCCTGGTACAACTTGTTTACACAGAGCAGGTCATAGGATAGGCTGGAAGGTGTAAGCAGGATATAGTTTTTATGGCTCTGAACTCCTGCCCAGATAAGCTGATAACACTCTGTGCTGAGGGGGAGGGGAGCACTTTCATGTGCACTTTATTTAAAATGAAGATGCACCATGAACTGCAGTTAAGTGTTTTATACTTAATAATAAAGTTTCCATTCACCTTATTTTCTTTTAAAGCTACTTAATGTATTTATTTATTTTTAGGAGATCCAAATTACCTGTACTTTCATTACATACCAAGATATTCAGAGCAGCAGAGCACTTTCAAAACCTAGCCCTTCAGCCTCTTGCTGCACAGACTGTCGAGCCCTCAGGGACAGGCTGCTTCTGGATTCTGCTGATTTTTTTTAGAGGGTAACATCTCCCTTCTTTGCCATCCCTGTGATACAATTTTAGCAGCTTTATCCTGCTCTAAAGGTAAATTATTTTAGACCTTTTGGTACTGCAAAGTTGTCAGTCTCTTAAAAAAAAATAAATGACAGAGCCAGCTTCCTCCAGTGTTTGCATATTTTATATGTCCCCTCTCTCCCTCCCCTGATTACCCACAGCCATTTAACCACCCCACCGTGACACTCTCCAGCCCTTGATGTCCTCAGCTGCGGACCTGAAGCCTACCACTCAAACGAGAACCGCCTTAACATTTTTCTCAGAGCAAATCTAATGCAACACAAGAGGGAAGGAGATGCTTTCTCACTGCTCATATGTGAGAAAAACATCAGTCCCCTCAGTACATACCTGAGACAAAGCTTCTTTTACACATACTAAAAAGTTTTCCACCCTTTCCATTTTCAAAGTCTATAGATTTTGTTGCTAAAGAAGAAACATGCATGCATTTTAGTCACCTACGAACCCCACACCAGCATGAACGCTCTTGCACCTAACAGCAGAATATTTCAATGTTTCCACAAAATATTGAATGTTGTAACCTTTGGTTTACTAATACAAACACGATATGCAATCAATAGCTTGCTCCTGCCACCGCAATAATTTACAGTGGAAGATTTATTTTAAAAATACTCATCGGATAAGTTTGGTTTTCTTAGAGACAGGGGAAGAAAGGCTGCCTACAGATTTTTAGAGGATAAATAATTCAATGCATGAATGCCAAGGGCAGTCCTGCACACATCCATATGGCAGGGACAATGCAGACAGTAATATATGCTTCACATCACCACCCTGACAGTGCCTTCAACCCTGACCTAGAAAAAAACATCACTTTCTTCTGACTACAACAGCTAATTCACCCTTCATCATTGCTACCCCACAACACTGAGGACTACCGCATGCTTTTTGTTTACTTTGGGGTAGCATCGCCCAATTCCTCGCCCTTCGCAGACTGCAATTTCAGCCTCTGTGCACAACAGCTACACCGCAGTGAGTAGAACAACTTATTCACATGATGAACTGAAGAAAATGGAAATTAGCTAGATGAGACACAGGTTTCAGAAGGCCTCTTTAGGAGCTCATGCCTTTTCACTACCAAAACAGAAAGAGGCAGTAAAACCCAGGATGGTGTCTCATACGTGGGGTCTGGCAAGACACCAGTGAGGCCCCGAAAAGAGCAGGCCATCCCCGCTGATGGACGGCACCCATCCTCTGCCCGAGCTACTGCCGAGCGACAGGGCTCCCACACCGCACTTGAGGGACACAGGACCACACAGACCATGTTGAAGGCTGTGACAACGCAGAAGAAGGAAGAGGCTGCTCACCAGGGAAGCCTCCCCTCCTCGCCTCCGCAACCCTCGCAGCCTGCAAGCCTGCAGCTGCACTCATTTCATGCTCCCGAAATTAACTGTACAGACACCACCCTGCCCCACTGTCCTATTTTGGTGGCAATTTGATCCTACAGTTCATCCTACTGATGACAACATCCTACAGTTTGGAGAAAACATAAAGAATCAAGAGGAAGAATGTTGGAGCCCAAAATACCTGATATAATTAACTGCGCCTTCTAACAGGATTATTTCCTTTTCTGACCCCAATTACTCCTTCAGTTTATTAAAGAGAACTCATATACGCAGAAATGTTAACACCCTAAAGAGTCACATAAACAGAAAAAAGTCTGAGGGCACCATTATAAACAGAGTTAATGGAACTCAGTGATTGGAAATGGATCTTGAAAGCTGTCAGATCAAAGCAAGATCTTTCTCGTGTAAGGACTGCATTACCCTTGGAGCCACAGAGCTAATACCATCTATAAAAATATTTTGCTCAAATAAGTTAAGAACAGCAGCGTTTCATCTGTCAAAAGGTGCGAGGCTTTTATGGGATTAGCCATTCCACATACAGCATAAAAATTAGAGCAGATATTTAAAAGCCCTCAGCGCAGCTGACAGAGACTACACAGACCAACGTGTGTGCCTGCTTTCTTCACACACACGCTACACACTGAACAGATTTTTCACTGCTATTAGCATTTAAGCTGCTTTTTTTTTTTTTAAATACATTTGTAAAGGATTACAAATTGGCATCACCTATAACTAGCCACAGATGAAGTTAGCACCACAACCCAGAGTCAGACAAATTAAGATTTTTAAATACCCAACAGCTGCATGAGAAAATACACCAGAAAACACCAGTTCTCACACAGGAAAACTTGAAAATTCTAGGTACAGTCAAATACACTCAAAACCAGCCTCTAGACCACAGGCACTGACAGCTTCCTACCCCCCTTCTCTGCAGGATACCAGAGACAGCATTTTGCCCAAGCATACTTTATTAAAGCTATAGCTGCACAAACCCATACAGTTTCAGATGCTTGTGATTTCAAATAATTGACTACACAAGCTTTCCTTTAACATTTATGCGAGTATTTTTTATGACCATGCATCAGTGGCATACAAATTACATAGCATTTGGCTGAGGATCCCGGTGCTCAGCACCCTCAAAACAAGCAGCTTCGTGCCGCTAATTCCTCTTGCAGGAAAAAAAAAATATTTTAAAGCTGCATACAAATCATTCCTGTAAAGTGTCATGCAGACTGTTTTAAATTAGATGGGGTAAAAATACATGCAAGTTTATCACGAAATACTAAAATCTTTGCTATGGAGACACCAGTTTCTCTCCCCAGCCTTTTACAACCGAAATACATACAATTCTCACTCGCGATGGAGGTAGCAGACAAGCCACCTTTACTAGAGCCTCGTCAAGGAAATACGATTAGAATAACAACCACCGTGTAAATATTTCTAAGCATTACTTCCTTTGCTTTACTGAAAAGCAGCAGTACCTGTCACTACTTGCTATGTATCTACCACCATTAAATCTTAATACCGAGGAAGAATTTCAATCCATAAGGCAGACTGTCAAGCCTGAAATTCAGGTACTGTGCAAGGAGGGAGGAAGAGGGGCTAACCTCATAAGAAAGCCGTCACTCACTCATTTTACAAAATGTAATTAACCAGCTCTGGTCCTGTGCATTTCCTTCCCTCGGAGAAGGATTTCTTCACCGAGTAATTAGATCGTCCCAGTTAAGACTCAAGTCACCACAGAACATATTCTCCCCAAAACAAAGCCACATGCACGTTTATAGAAGATTCAAGCACTGTTTTAAAAAAATGCTGCCATTTCCTCACAGTAACTTAAAGCTCTTCCTAGTTTTTGCCTTAGTCACTGCGCAGATCTAAAACTAACTGAAACCAATACACCACTGTGGGAGCCCCCAAAAAGCAGTTAATCCTAGTTTTATTCCCATCCTTGAGACATTTTATTATTTATAGAGTTCTGCCTTCTTTTAATGTATAGAAAAGCAGGAGGTAAAATAAAAAAATCTTAGTACTTCAAACATATGTCCAAAAGCCACAACATAAAGACAAAGAGTACAGATTAAAAGCTGTAAAGATATACTTGTCAGGAACCTTCCTTTGAAGTATCTGCAGGAAACACTGTCATCGTGCAGCCATGTTACAATTACACAGTTAAAATAATCACCACCAGTTGTAAGTAGTCCATCTGGTTTACTGAAAAGGGAACACTGCTGGTACAGTATTGATTAACACGACTAGTCTTCACTGACCCTAGAGAAATACATTTGTCTGCTCTACTGAACAGCGGAAGAACGCTGCACGACACTGTGATACGCTTCATTTTGTTTAGAAGCATTTTTGGGGACTTAGTCAATTAAAACATGAGTAGAAAATAAAATAATCTTAACAGGTTGTCTACCACACACGAAGGAAGAAATGAAGCCCAGTACTTTGCTGGAGGGTTTTTTGAGTTTTCTTCCCCCATCCAAAACCAACATTCATTTTGGACAATCTGTATGTTTAAGTCTGAGAAAATGCTATTACAACATCATGAAAACAAAAAGCAGCACATAAAAAAAAATCTATTCACCCTGAGCCACGTTTTTATGAAATGGAGATACAGACAAGAGTTCATTTTTAAAAGCAGAAGCAGAACTGAACAGCAAAACCAATTGTGAGATGCTAAATGTAACATCTCCAGTTTCCAGCCTGTCAAAGCCACTAACGCTTACATGACCAGGGCACCTATAGCCACTATTTAGAACTGAAATAAGAAAGAAAAAAAAATTTGGGAGCTGATCAAGTTGGAGGGCAGAAATTAAAGGGCTCGTATGGGCTCCAAACTCCAAAGTGTCTTTTGCTGTATGGGCAACTCAACCTGCTGTGAATTTTGCAAATCAAACCCTTACCACTTACTCAGACAAGTCTGGAGGTGATGCAAGTCTCAGCTAGCCTAACAATACAGGTTCACAGCAAGCTTCACTGGAACCCAGACCGCTCTTTTCCAGGGAGGACACAGACAAGATGTGCCCCGGCAAGTTTTATACCTTCCTGCACTACCTCCTTTAAGACTGACAAGTTCTCCTAGAACCAAAGAGACCCGGAGCATCTCTGCATTAAAAAAAAGCTGAGCTCCACAAACCCCAGACACACCTAAGCAAGAGCAGATGCCAGGACAGACACAGCAGCTCAGAGAAGGCTCTGCTTTGGGGACAGACACACGAGGGCTGCGAGGGTGACTGTGCTGTAGGAGCAGCTCAACCAGAGCCCCCAGCGTGGACCCACGCAGGCACAGACCACCCCTCAGAGCCAGATCTTCCACTGACGGAGCACTTCCCACGGAAAGAAAACAGGTCACACGGCTTCAGCAGCGACATTTCACAGGCATAACGAAACGAGGTGCCTAACAGTTTCCCTGCCGAGACAGAGAAGTCACTGTAGGTCTCGCTCCACGTAGCATTTAAAACCCTTCTACCGCACACCACCACAACCATTTAGAAGTGCTCCAACATGCACCTTTAATCTGCCAGTAAATCCATTTTGTAAAAACGCCAACTTTTTCTTTTTAAGTTAATCAAGTCAAATATTTAGTTCCTGGTAGAGCACACACAAAAGAATGTATCAATGCCATTTGAAAACATGCGAGAGTTAATCTCCTTTTCCCTCTCCATGACTCCATGGAGTGTTTTTTTTCCCCCAGAAAAAGAAAATAATTGGAGTGATTATATAAAAATGTTCTATTTTATGAACAACCCAGAAATAAAGGAAAAATACATTTAAGCTCCAAGTTCCTTACATTTATACAAATTTCAGCATTTCAAGAAAGCACACAGCCACTACAAAGCATTACATTCGCAAAATGTTTTCAGCTAAATATCTCTGCCTACACAGGGAAGAAAAAAAAAAAAACGTCTATACCCAATTTCAGAAACCATCTCAGGAGGGAATTTTGCTTCAAGAGCTGCCTGGAATTTGTTCTCTGCCTATAGGGCCGTGTCCCCAGTGGTAAGAGAGTACTTTGTGTACAAAACCAAGAGGGGGGAGGAACCCTTTCCTGCAACTGGATATCAAAACAGATCTCCAAGCTTAGAGTAGAAGCCAATCCGTAAACACACCGACTCTTGTGCCTCAATGAAGAGGCCGATTTTCAATCCGCACGCACACCCCCTCGCAGGACAGCTGCTCTCTCTGGGAAAGGGCAGAGGGCACCGAGGGCTCAGCTCATCCCGGCTCCTTGCAAGGCGAGGAGAGGGGGGGGGGGCGGGAGCGGCGATTTGCCTTTCTAAACATGCAATCAATCTACCGGACTGGGGGAGGTTAATTCTGGACTGCAGAAGTGCAGCTGTTTTGGGTTGGGATTCTTTTTTTTTTTTTTCTCCCCCTTCCTCTCTTTGCTAAGGGGCAAAGGTGTCTACCAGCCCCTCCCCGGCACACAAAGGCTTCTCCGAGGAGAAAAATACCAAGCAATTTAAAGATTAAACTAGAAAATAAATAAATAAACGCGGATCAGCCAAGCTGGCTGGCGGCAGCTCGGTTCAGCTCCATCCTTTGCACACACACACACGCAGGGCTAACGCCTACCCAGGGATGATGAAATGGGAAACGGAAATTACCATTTCAGACAACTTTTGGTATTGTTCCTCCCAGCACAACGCTCACCCCAAAATGCGTGCTCCCCCACCGCACCTCTGCACGCTGCCGCCTCCCCACCAAAAAAAACGGGGGGGGGGGGGGGGGGGGGGGGGGGGGGGGGGGGGGGGGGGGGGGGGGGGGGGGGGGGGGGGGGGGGGGGGGAGGAGACCCACGCTGCGGCCTCGACCCAGAGCCCCGTGTTCCTCCCACCCCGTGATGCACCCTACAGCTCCACACCCCTAAATATTTACCACCCCCCGAGCTCTCCCTGCAGCTCCCCCCCACCCTCCCCAAACCCTCCTCACCCCAGCCAGCCCTGCCTCCCCCCTGACTCCTGCACCCCCTGCTCCCCCCCCAGGCCCTCTCCCCTTCCACCGGCCCCCCCCGATTCTCCCCTCTCTCCCCGCAGCCCCCAGCGGCCCCTTCTTGCTCCGAAGGGCCCCTGATCTCCTTCTCCACCCCTCCCCAAAACACTCAGTACGGCGTCTTCCCCCGCGCTGCCCTCTTCCCTCACCCCACCATGCCCCCCCCATCCCCTCCCCCGCCCCGCCGTTCCCGGTGCCCCCTCTGCCCTCATCCGCCCCGGCTACCCCCCGCCCCCCGGTACGCCCCCAACCCCGCCTAGAGCCTTCTACTCCCCGAGCAGGCCGCGGCAGCCCCCCTCCCCGCCGCCCCTTACCGGCGCTCCGGGCTCAGCGGGCCGAGGGCAGCCTCGCGGGGGAGCGAGGCCTGCGGCTCCGCCGGCCCCGCCGCATAGAGGAGGCGGCGGGGGGAGGGTGAAGGGGCCGCGGCGGCGCTGAGGAACAGCGAGGGGAGGGCGGAGCGGGACTAGCGGAGGGGGCGCGGGCAGTGGCGGCGGCGCCTCCCGGCCGCCCGCTCCATGGCCCCGCCGCGCTCGGCCTCGGCCTCGGCTCCCAGAGCTGCCGCCCGCCCGCCCGATCGGCCACCGCTGAGACGCTGCCGCTCATTGGCCCGCCGCGTCGGCGCGCCCCATTGGCGGAACGCGGCCAGCGACGCCGCGACGTCAGCGCGCCGCCACTACCGCCGCGGGGAGGGGGGGGGGGAAGGGGGGGAAAGGGAAACGCGGCGCTGCAGCGCCCCCCCTCCCTCCCCGCGACGCGCGAGGGCTGACGGGAGCGGGGAGGCGGGGCTGGGGGGGGGGGGGGCAGCCGCCATTGGCCGACGTGTCCCGGCGGCGCGGCGGCCCATTGGCGGGCTCACCAGGGGTCACGAGCGCGGCGGCGTTTCCGGGGCGGGCCTGGCGGGGGGGGGGGGGGCGCGTTGGCCCAGCAGCCGCCGCAGCGCCCCCCCCCCCCCCCCCCCCCCCGCCTGCCGGGCCCCGCCGCCCCCGCAGGTACGTGCGGGGCGCGCTGAGGCGCCGCTCCGCCGCCGGCAACGGGACGGAGCTGCTTGCTGTCGTGTCGCCCGCCCCGGGCCTGCCGAGCGGCCGTGGGGTCGGGCGGAGGCTCCTGACAGGACGGCGGCGGGCCGTGCGGGGTCAGTCCCGTGTCCTGTTGTCCTCCCGCCCCGCTGCCGACCGGTCTCCACCTGCCCCTGAAGGGTGGTGGCCTCCAGCGGTCGGGGCGGGCGCGGGGGGACGGTCGGTTACACGGTATCGTGCCGCTCGTCGGGAGACAGCGGGCACTCCGCTCAGCACCTTTATCCCTCCCGCTGTACCTGCGCTGCACTACAAACCCCTGCACGGTTTGGGGCTGAATCCCATAACGACGCATTCTCATTAAAAGTTTTCGATGCCAAGTGCTTTTACTTTCTAGACGAGGCTGCGTTAATGAGAAGCTCCTCTTGGCAGTTATTAACAAAAACCATTGTTTCTGTGTCGCTAGAGATCGCCCAGGTTATGTTCTCGCCTGGCAGAGGAACGCCCTGGCTGGAGCTGAGGGTGCCGGGCACCCGCAGGGGTTATTGCGGCTCCCACCACCCCGAGGGGAAGGCTGCCGAGCGTGGCTCCTCCGTCAGGCCCCAGTGATCTCTGCTGTACAACGCAAGAACGTCAAAACGGGCTGTTGTCCCTTCTCGGCCCTGGGACAGGACCTTGCTCCTGACCAGGCTGTGTTGGTTGTGCCTGTTTTTTTTTCTCAGATACTTTCAAGTGCTGATTGCATCATGCCAAGAGACTTTTGTGCTGTTTTTATTTACAGGGTCTCCTCTAAACAACCAAGCCTCTCCAGACAAGGATGGTCATTCCTGCTGGATAAGCCTTTGTCCCACTGGGCTTGTGGAAGCGGCAGAAGTAAGTGCGGGCGTGCTTGACTGTGCTGCGCAGACAAGCAGACGTGTGACAGCTCGGTTCCTGTGCCTGAGACAACGCTGCTGGTGCCCATCCTCCTGTCGGGCTGCAGCGGTGCCTCCAGCCCCATCAAGGCTGTGCTATCTCCTCCTGATGGTCGCTGTGTTCCCGCCTGTTACGTTTGTGCTCTCTGTCCCTAAGGTAACTCCAAAAGTACTGGTAGATCCTGTTACTCAAACACAGCTGCCCATGCCTGAGCTCAGCCCAACCCTTCTGCAGGACAGGAATGCTTGTTGTAGATCTGTATTTCATACCACGCGTCTAAGTGCCAGAGTCCCCTTCATGTCATCGAGGTAAGCCAAATGCTGTGGTATCCCCCAGGGAAGAATCCTGTTTATGGAGCAGATCTTCACAGCGAGTACAAAATGGGGACACGTGCGTGGCTCCCTGCCCAGACCGGGTGGCCCAGGTGCCCTGGTGTGGGTGGCAGCCACCTGCACAGCTGCGTCACTGCATTTTGTTTTGGTTGCTGAGGATGGGGAACCCTTGAGGCAGCAGCTCTCAAACAATTTCTACCAGTGACCTCATCAGTAATTGTTCTGTTTTTTTAACCCCCCTCTTCCAGGAGCGTGGCCCATAACCGTGATTGCTTTTTTGGCATTTGCAGTTCCACTTCGAGTCACACATTTGGCAGCCTTAGGGATTGTTCTCATGTGCTGAGGATGCCAGTAGTCCCCCAGGAAGAAAAATCTCTTTGCTGGGCTCAGTAGTGATGAAGGAGTGGCTCAGGAGCACGTGTTGGACTTCACTGTTAAATAACAGCATGAGAGAGATTTATTCTGAGCCTGTTAAGCTGGTCCTGTGTTCTACTTAGGCTTAGTCTTTTTATCTCTACCCATCTTCCTCCTCCATAAGACCTACTAAACCAGTCCAAAGAAAGGTTGTTGGGGCTTTTTTGTCCTGCCTTCCATTAAGCTTCTTGTCATACTTCACTGAAAACACTGCAAATAAGTGTTTGCCTCTCTGGTGCCCCTGAGTGAGTAGGTGAGAGGGGAAATATGATTTTTCATTTCCTAAATATAGTTGGCTGTAACTGCTTCCTTGACAGCCTTGAATGTCATCCAGGTCAAAGATCCTGGGCTGGGGAGGAAGTTAAAGCCTTTCTGTGTCATCCTGACCTTTTTCTATTTGAACACAACAGCATGGACTATCAACCTATTTCAGGGAGGGACATTAAAAGTACTTGGGGAAAGAAAGCTAACAGCGGGAGTGTGGGGAGGAATGATTTCAGTTGGGGGTTGTTCTGCTGTTTTTCTGGGTGAGACTTCTGTGATGAGGATGTTTAACCTGCTCGGTTTTGTTTCCCTGGGATGGCTTTTCCTCCTTGCAACTTAACTGCAATACTTAAGAGAAAAAAAACCCACCATAGTTAATCATTGAGCATCTTTATCCTTCACTAAAGGTTGTGAGATCTCAAATCCTAAAATAAAACAAATACTCTGGTGCTGAGGAGGAAAGAGAACATTGCATGAGGGCAGAGAAATTAGGCCACTTGGGGAATGTGCTTTCAGGCCTATTTCTGTCTGTCACAGCAAACTAAAAGGACACTAGCTTTGGGGAGAGAGCTCTGTGACCCTTTGGTCCTTGCTCTATTACTCTTTCCCTGTCTAACTCTGGAGGTGGCATCTGCGTCAGCCGCTCACCTGCTTTTGCAACCTATGGGTAACCATATTCGTATCTCTACTTCAGCTGAGCTCCCTTGAAGCTCTATAGCAACCGTCTCGTGATGGAAGGAACCATTATGTCAACCATAATGGCAAAAATACCTGGTCTGTGTTAATGTGGGTGCAGTTCTCTGCTGATTCAGCTCCTATCAGGATGTAACGATGGGAATCTATTTTTAATAGATTAGACAATGTGTGATTTATGACTACTACGGTCACACATCAGGGTAAATCCCGTGTGACCAGTCAAGTGCCAAGAGAATAAAACTTTAGAAGAACTTTGATTAGAAGAACCTTTACTTTAAACGTGGCTCATGTTTTAATTAATGTCATCTATTAACATTCTGAAGAGAGATGGTTTTGGCAAACAAAGCAGCCATTTAGAAAGGCAGCCATTTGGAAAGCCAGCAAGTACCAAGCTGATGCTCTTGGTACTGCAGCAGAAACTTCCCTAACTCTGCATATTATCTCATTTTTCTTAAATAAAACTACTTTCAAGCTATCCTTGCATTATTTTGTTGTTGTTGTTAAAGGACAACTCCAACTTAAAACAAGGCCTTCTGCCTGTGATGCCATTAAGAACTAAAAGACTGGGCTTTCACCTGCTTTATAAGGAGGTGGTTGCTCACAGCTCTATGAGATGTGATTAAATAATAAGGCTAAACTCACGCAACAGCTCACTCATACCAAAATCAGCATTCTGCTGAAGGTTTAACTCCTCAACGCAGCCCACTGCATAATCAGCTGAGTCGCAGCATCAGCCCAGTGAAGCACCAGGACCACACACTGGGGCCCACGACAGGCAGAGCCAGTGAACCAGGAGCTGATTTAGCTCCCATGCCCTTGGCCTGCACAGGCAGCCGTATTTTTGGACTCCTCAAAGCTCTGAGCTGCTCTTGTGGCTAGTAAGTTTATTTACATGGTTCCCTGCAGGACCTTATGCCTATGTGAATAGTAAGTCCATGGAGCTTCAGGCCTCCTGCATCCCTAGAGGAGGATGCTTTCCGAGGGTAGTGGTCCCCTGCTGCTGGGTAAATGCCTCGTATTGATGTTCTAGGCGTGAACTCATGACAGTCCTGGTCTAATTACTGTTTTTATGATTCCTAATGACAGGCTTTAGGTTTCTAGCCTGCTTATGGATTTCAGGGGTGTGGAGTGACAGTTGCTCGCTCAGAGCTTACTGACCTCCTCCAGTCTGCGGGGTTGGGAGATGACTTCAGCCACCTCCTGCACACAGATGGATTCCTGGGCTTCTCCTGAGCTCTGCACGCTTCAGCAGCTCTCCAGGGAGCACACTCCCTTGGAGCAATCTGCTCATTCATGGCCTTTGAGTCACAAGCAAGCTATTCCCTCCTCCCGCTCTACCCCTGCAAGCTAAGCTGAGAGGTACCCGTGTCACTCTGTCAGAGCGTTGCTCCTTCCTGCCTGCATTTACTTTGCTTTCCTAGCGATTCGTAAGCCGTGACTGGCAGACGGTTCAGTCGCTGCTGCTGTATGGCTGATTCCCTGTGATCCCCTGCCTATAGCCATCTGTCACCTACCTTGGTTAAACTCTCTGGTCATTAGAGGTGACTCAAAGATAAAAGTTTGTACCCCAACACTGTGTCCCAGTAATGCCTTGAGCCTGTCAGCGGCCTCACCATGGGGCTGGGGTGCCTTCCTTGCCCCCAGGGAGGAGCAGTTTAAGTGCCATGATGTCCTCTGTGCGCTGAGGCACACATCGGAAGTGGGTCTGGCAGCAGCAGCATGAAGCTCTGGAACTTGCAGTGATCCCAAGCTGCTCCTGGAGGAATAGGTGTGATGGTTTTGGACTGGCTCATATAAAAAGGCTATCTGCTGAACAGATCTTTCCCTGGTGAGGAGTTTCACAGTGCTTGAGGGACAGACCTGTGGGTTTTTAAGTATGTCCTTTGTTCCTGAGCCTAAAGCTTTCCAGGATACTTGGCCTTGCTATGCTGAAGGGGAGCATCTATCCCTTGACCTTGACTTGTCATCTGCAAAGAAGTCATCTAAAAAAAACCCATCTGGTACGTGACAGAGATGCAGACTGCTGAAGGGTGCTGGAACACTCTGGGGCCTCCTAACCAGCGCCGAGCTGTGCATTTTTGTCCTGCCACACAGGAGTCCTGGCTTGCACTGCCAGGTGGGTAACAGAGCAATTTTTCATCTTTTAAATAAAAGTCTGAATTTACCTTTTAGCAGCTTCAGCTCTACATTTAATCCTTTGATTCATTATTGATGCGAAGTCTGTGGATGGCGCGGTGGCCACCTGATTCCAGGTATCCATTCACTGAGTTTGCAAAGTGCTGTGTCGAAATTAGTCTGAGCTAAGCTGGAGGGCTGATAGCATCCTGCAAGGAGCTTCCTGAGACTTGGGGGGGCAAGAGCAAGGGTGGCAAGACTGTCCTACAGGGAGCATGGAAATAGGAGATGCGAGTTCTCAGACGTAGCAGAGCTGAGGGCTATGCTGGCTGCGGAAAATGATTTCTCTTGGCCTCAAAAATACAAGGATGGGGCTGCTAATGCTGCTTCCTGTTCCTAACCTGCTCAGGAGATAAACCAGGGATTTCAGACTCCAATCCAGCACCTTTCCCCAGTAGTAAATACACGTGGCATTACTGAGTGATGTCATGGCTGGAGCACATCCCAGCAAGGCCAAGCCTGGATCAGGTTATATCTGTCTTCTCAGAATATTGGCTTACTCCCAAAGGAGCATATTGCCAGTCCAAGGGCAGTGACTGAAGCCACCTTTCCCAAGGTCATCTCTCGCACACACAGAGAGGACAGCACTCGCTTCCGCATACGCAGCGCAGCCTGAGCCGCCCACGCAAAAATCACAGTGCAGCCATGGTGGTTGCTGGCGGCACGTAGGGCAAAACCTCTTGACTCTCCTTTCTGGCGTCAATTTGTGTTGGCACCAGTGAGGACCCCCGGCCCTCCTTCTTGATGCTTCATCATCTGGTTGCCTTTGAGGCACAGTGTGAAAGGAGGAATAGGAGTCACGTCAACTCCAGCTATGCGGTGCGTCTGTAAACAGCCAGTCTTCATAGTTCAGTACGGTTTTATCACATTGAGGCTTGCATCTTCTGGCTGGGAGCATCGCAGCAAGAGCCCAGCTGCCCTACAGACCCGAAACACTGCTTGTTGCAGTCAGCGAGCACACCCAGACTCAGCTGGGTGGTTGTCTGTGCTGGAGTTTAGACCTGTTCAGCTTTCATTGCCCTCTATCATTAAATGGGTGTAAGTTTGTCTTCAGTGAAGCAGGAGCAAAGCTGTAAGGCAGGCGTAATGAAACCCATTTGGCGCTCTCTCAGGTCAGCCTGGCGGAAGTCAATAAAGTCCCATCTAAGCAAACTGCTCTGCTTCGCTTCTAATCGGGCTGTAATTCCATTTAAATGATGCAACTCTTTAAAAATAGATCAGGCCTAATTAGCAACAGGTCTAATCAGAAAATGGATGGAAGCAAGGTGTGACATGCCTTGAGTGAAGGGGAGATAGGGATGTGCGTGGCGCTGGTACGCTGCAGTGGCTGGGGGCACTGGGGGGCCCCACAGCCCCTTGGTTCCTGACACGCTTTGCTGTGGTTTCTGCATCCCACGTCTCCCCACTGGAAATCCCGCACCTCTCTGCTCTGTGCCTATGCTGGAGGGAGCCTCCCCCACCAGTCGGCATTTCCAAAAGAGCCATGTCCTCCTCCAAACACAGCTGGAGTGTAAATAACCCCTCTCCATGGGTCCCTCTGCAGGGTGGGTGAAGATGTGACACTTGTCTCTGTGGTAGCCACCCGGCTAAGCAGGGTGCTGAGCATGGGCTGGCACGGAACAGAGGGCTTATGCTCTGCCCGTGTTTGTGCTGTACCGGAGCTTTTTCTGCTGTTGCTCCCCACTGCAACACCCACCTCGCCTCTGGCTTTGTGTGTGCCCGTATCAGACCTGGGCTCCTTGCAGCCTCAGAGAGGCCAGCCTTGGGTTTCGCAGCCTCCGGTCTTGGCCAGGACAAGGGACAGAGATTCCTTCCGAGGCAGAGCAGGTGCAGATGACCCTCTCTTTACAGACAGCAAGCGTGCCAGAAGAGCCCACGTGGACAGCATGGAGCTGAGGCAGGTAGCAATGTGGGCCACGCAGCATCTCCCTGGGCAGCTCGGCCATGCCGGGTGGGATCTGTGGGGTGGAGGAGCTGCTGGTGTTTCCACAGCTGGCTGTCACATCCCCACTGCGACACTGCAAGCTATGACCAGGCAATATGGATTAATTGCAACCAGTTTAATTTTGTGTCTGTAAATTAAGCTGTTTGACGATTAAGCCAGTGATACAAAGAGACTTCCAGGAGTGAGGAGGACATTAACATGCTAATAGACCTTGCTGGTAGAAGGTTTACTTAGACACATCCCAGGGGGCAGATGACAATTAACATCCTAAGAGACTCTTCTAGAAAGAGGATGCTAATTCAGACCTGCTGGGAAGGGAGATAATTATTTATTATTATTTTATGTAGCCCTGCAATCTCCCATTTAAGAATGCCTGAGATATTTAAGACAGGTAGTTTAGGAGAACTAACAACAGTAATGATACCTAAAAGTTGTGTTGGAGCCACCTGAGGGGAGAAACATGGACAGGAGGGAGGGAGAAAAAGCCGCAGAAACCATCCTGGTCAGCAAGACAGGAGAGGAGGAAGAAACATGACTTCTTGAAGGTACATCAAAAGGAGCGTGCAGGAGATATTAGACCCGCAGGCCTAGCAAATAGAATATTCATTTCAGTAGAGCAAGAAGGGTGTAACTGTGGCAGGAGGGAAGTGATGTTTGCTCTGAAATGCCTTCCTGACCCAAAGAAATACTCAGCAGAGGACATTGAGCCCACCCCCTCTGCTGTGCATAACTAGTGCAAAATAGGAAGAGATTACACAAGATTTAGGATCAGGGACTTAAAATACAATGACCTTTGCGATATCTGTACATGGGGAACTTAACACCACTCATAACCTTGACACGCTCTGGTGTAATGCTTGAGGGGGGGGGTTCCACCACTGTTGGAACCACGCATGTGCACCAACAGAACAATTTTAAATGCAGACTATCAGCCGCATTGTAGTTTGGCTACTGTGAGTTGTCAAACACATTGTAACGGCTTTTCCACAGAAGACAGATCACAGGAGCCAGCTAACCTGCCTGACAGAGAGCAAACATATGAATGTATATATATTTGTTCACTCATTTTGCTTCTGAGCGTACTTGCGTACTCGTTAATCCATCATGCTCAGCCACAGATACTAAATGCTGTTTTCTATCAGAGCTAATTCATACCTTGAGCTATCAGAAGGGGAGTCTTCCTCAGCAGCAGCTGCAAAGGGAGGGAGCTGGTCTCTTTCCTCTCTGCTGAATCTAGGATTGCAGGGGTTGCTTCTTTCTTCTTTTCCCAGCCATTACAACTATGTGGGACGTGACATTAAGAGTGATAAAAATCCCAGAGCGGGGCTAGTTGTGTACTCACACCACCAGACTCTGCTTCCCTAGTACCAGCTCTCCCTGCCAGCCATGCCTTCACAGTGAAGGCGGGTGGCCGCAGCCTCTCCCCTGTGCCTGCAGGAACCTGCTTGCTCCTCCCAGGTGTTTGTTCTCCTCCTGCCTAAATCTGTTGGGGGAGCCTGGCCAAGGCTGGGCTGAGGGAGCCGCCTGCACTGGACGAGGCCTGGTTGTGGGGGCCGTCTGCTCCAGGGGACTCGCCCAGTCAGACCTTGGCCTGGAGCTCGTCTGCGGAGGGGCAGCCTGCCTTGGCGGGGGCGGGGGCTGGGCTGCGGGGGGCCTGGCCGAGGCCAGGCCGCAGGATCCTGGCCGGGCTGCGCTGAGCCCTGGCCAAGGCAGAGCCGAGGGACGTGCCTGGCCGCGGCCGGGCCGCGAGGATCTCGGCTGGGCGGGCCCTGGGCCTGGCGGAGGCCGGGCTGCGGGGCCCCTGGCCGGGCCGGGGCTCAGCAGAGGGGCCGCCGGCGGCCGAGCGCCGGGATTCCCCGTTGCCGCGGTAACGGCGCGGGCCGCCCCGGCAGCCCCCGCGCGGCCCGCAGCCGGGGGCGGGGGCCAACGGTTGCGCCCGCCATCTTGAGGCATGGCAGTCTCGCTGCTGCCGGCCCCTTTCCAAGATGGCCGCTGCCTCTTCACCGAGTACTTCCGCCCCCGCTGAGGCCTCCGGCTCCCGGCGCAGCGGCCCGCTGGCGCGGCCCTCCCCTCAGCCGTCCCTCGGCGCTCACTAGCTGCCGCCGCCCCTCGGAGGCCTCCAGGCGGAGGGGGACGGCCGGCGGTCATGGCGCTGCTGCGGCTGCTGCTCCTCCAGGGGCGCTGTAGCTGCTGGCTGCGGCCTGCCCCGCCGCCCGCTCCGGCCTGGGCCCGGGCTCGCCCGCGGCCCGGCGGCGGCCGCCTCGGCGCAGGACGCGGCCTACAGGTAACCGGCTGGCGGCGGCTGGGCCCGCGGGGCGGGCCGGCCTCGGGGCGGGGCCTCGCCTCCCCCGTGCGCGGCGGGGAGCGCAGCGCCCAGCACCGGGGAGGGGCGGGGGGGGGGGGCGCCGGTCCTACCGGGCGGGGGAGGCCCTGCCGGGACAGCTCGGTGCCGCCGCCTCACGGAGCCCCTCGCCTCTTCAGAGGTGTTCCCTAGCCGCCCCGGGGCAGGCAGCGTGCCCCCGAGGAGAGCCCGGCCCGGCGGGGTGCTCTGCCTGCGGGGCCGGGAGCGGCAGGGAAGGCCGGCGGGGGGGGAGGTGGGTCAGCCCTCATGGGGCTCGAATGGCTTCTTGCTTCGAGACAGGGCTTACCTTAGAAGGTTTCTCAGGTTAGACCACCCTAAAGGTCCATCATATAGCAGTAACTTGGGGGAAATACCATATAAAGAGAGCGTGTAGTCTGTCATAAGCAAGAAAACGTTGATTAAAGGGTTTTTTTCCTAACTATTTTAGTTGTGGGTCTTTGCATTTCTTGTGATATAAGCACCCACCCCATTGGTGTGTGCCACGGGTGTGTTTTCCCCATCTTGCTGTGCTGCTGGTGTTGCAGGGCTCTCCCAACACAGCCCTTGATGCAGAAGGCGAGGTTCTTGTTTAAACTGGGCCTCCAGCATGATTTAAGACTGTCTTGTGTTTTTCTTCAGAAAAAGCACTGGCAGTCCAAGTAGGCGATGGAGAAAGAACAATTGTGGGACTGCTTTGTGAATCGTGCCAGGTTTTTCTGTGATCAATTTAAACTAGTCTAAGCTGTTCTGTTCTAGAAAGTATCTATCCCAAGAGGTTACCATCTTGGGCCAGCACAAGCTGTCGTATTGTTGCCCAGCAAACAGGGAAAAAAGGGTGAGGGATTTCAGCCTAGTCAGTGCCCCTGTCTGGTTTGCTGCACAGAAATTTGTGCCTGTGCAGTATAGAGGGGTGGTGAGACATGGATCACACATTGAAGAAGGGGCAAGACTTGTGCTCAACGAGGGTATTAGTTCATGTCAGTTCAAATGTTATGAAGCTGCCTTTAAATGGGCATATAAATTGCAGGATTACTGCTGAATTACCATGGGGAAAATAGCTGTGTTGTCCTTACTGCTGTGCAGCAGGGTTACAAAGTAGTACTCCTTAAGATTTCCTGCTGTGGAAGGGTGTCTTTACCTTTTTAAGAACTGGCTTCCAACATATCTTTAAAGGGAAGAACAGAGATGCAGGGAGGAAAAAGATACAATTTTGAAGTGTTTTGAGTTTCTATTTAAAACTTTGTGTAAACTTGGTTATAAACAACATCTTCAGAGTCACATGGCAAGTTCACAGCACAACTAGGAAATAATATTCAGGTCTGCCAGTTGATGGTCCTTCAACTTGCCCACAATATTTTTATGTTTAGAAATCTTAATCTCTCAGAAAGGGTAAGCAGTCACAGTACTTTTCCAACAGTTGTCTTTTTTTTTCTTTATCTTCCTCTCAGAGCCTTCTGTCACAAACACTTCCCCGCACACATCAAGGTCTCAGCAGAGTCTTGGTGAAACAACACGCAATTCGAGATCCAGTCAGGCTTTGGAATCTCTTAGGTGAGTCCTGAAGAGCAACTGTACAGGTGGAGGAGGGGAAAAGGTATTATTTAGTAAGAGTGGGGACTTTTCCTTACCTTTACTGCCTGCATTCTTGGAACTGAAATAAAGCTATTCTATTCTTGTCTTTGGGAGCTGCGTGCCTTTTACAGGGGTTCTAAGTTTTTGTTTGGTGGCAGGGATGAACAATGGCATCTTTCTGCAAGGAGCTCAGCGTGATTAAGTAAGCACTTGAGTCATTAGACCTAAAAGCTAATTTAAAAATTAGCAGGCTTTAAAGTAGACAATCTTTCTGTGCCTCATTAGCAAAGCCTAAGAAGAAAATGTCATTCACCTTTGTCAGAAATCACATCATATGACCTTGCTGAAAGCCTTGCATTGGAACAAGTTAAAAGGGTATGTTAGAAAATGTTATCTGAGTTCTTAGAGCAAAAAGCACAGAAATGTAAAACAAAGGCAATTAGTCTTCTTGCTACCCGCTTTGGGGAATTGGGAAGATGAGTTTGCTGATGCCTTTGAGGTTTGAACAAAACTGGTCATCGCAATCCTGGCCAGTGTGGCGCTGGTGAGCTTAGGCTGCTTTACCTTTGAGAGGTGGTTTTTGTTTTGTTCTTTAAAGTTAAAATAAAATTATATGCGTAATCTCTCAAATGGCAGTGGATCCCCTAGCAGAACTAGCAGGGGACAAGCAGTCCACTTTCTGGGCTTGCTCCTCTTTCCAGAGCCTTCGTGAAAGACCATGGGAAACGAAAGCTGCTGTCCTCAAGTCAGTTTTCCTTCTGAACCTTTTGCATTTTTCTGGCGAAAAAGCCTTTGCTTATTGTTTTGTAGCAGCAACTGTGAGTCTTATTGTTTGTAGCCTTACTTTCTTGGCTTTTATTAAGAGTATCCTAACAGCATTTACTGAGAAACCTGTATGTGCTGGAGTTAAACACATTTCCTTTCATAAGCATTTACAGTTCCTAGTGCGGGGCTGTTCTGAACTGAGCATAGCAGTGTTAACTATGGTTTTATGCCTTGGGAAATGTGTACGTGTTTCAACACTGTAGAAATTTCTTCAAATTTTCTTTCCCACGTTACAATGATCTCTGAACAAAGCCATATTTTGATTGGATTGTCAAAAAAAAATATATATTATATAAGGAAACTAAAGGAGTCTGTCCCTCCCATTACTCCCTCTGGCTGTCCTGTTTCCTTGGCACGCAGACGAAGCTGTGCACTTGGGTGATGTGGAGCTTAGCTTTCTCTGCATTTGGAGCTCACATGTATTTCTGCCGTCCTCTGTCCCCCTCTCTCGCTGTCTCCTGAGGTCTGGTAGTAACTACTTAACTCTGCTTGCCTGCAGGTAGCACTTACTATTTTACTACTTCAAGCTCTCAAAGGAGTAACCAGAAGAATGGAGGATTCAAAAAGAAATCTCCCCAGGAGGATGAGGGTATGTATGAGCCAAGAAGATATTTAATGAAACAAATCGTGTGTGTGTGTGAGGGGTAAGGGTGGACAGCATGGAAGATCCACCTTAGTGCTTCTGTCTCTGAGTACTGTAAACCCGTACCTGCGACTTACCGCCTCCACAACCCTGTGGCTAAGAACAAGTTTGAAGGCATATTTTGGCTTAATGATGGAATACTAAGTCTTTAGATGGACCATGAAACTGATTATCTTTCTATGCTGCTTTGCATCCTGTACAAGTAGTTTCATTGATGTTTGTCTTAGTTTTGCCGCTTCACAAAGTGGAACAGTAGTAGTTACTGATGTTTGGTTTGGAGGTTTTGTTGTAGAGCATTTTGGCTTAATAAAGAACTGAATTTAGTTAATGCAAGTTTAAGCTGGATTCTGGGTGGGTTTTTTTCTTATTTTGTTTACCTTCATTGCGGTTGTGTCTCTAGTGATTTACGGAGCTCAAAGTTAAAAATAGATTCCTTAAAGAGTTCTTAGCTGTGTTACTAATGGCACTTGCTCAGTTTTTCTTTTTTTTTTTTTAAATCAGTCTTCCTAGATACCGGGTTTTTTGCACGTCTTATACTGCCTAAGCCCCAGGCATCCCGCTGTACAGGATGAAAATGAATTTTATCTCGCTAAATGTGTTCAGGAACTTGGAGATCTGCATGGTGTGCCAGATTATGTTGAGAAGTAGAGGAGTGTCCTCTCTGTACCTTAAGCTTAAGGGAGTGAGGAATTTAATGACACTAATGTGGGTTGGGGGTGCAGGGGGATAACTTTAGTGTACTAGACAAAAACTTGGTGTAACTCCAGACAGTGTTCGGATCCTTGTAGGAGGTACGGTTATCTCCTACCAGTCGGTTTTCACCAAACATTTTTCAAATACAAGTGGATTTGTGGGTGTCCCTTCAGATCTTGGTATTGTTGTCAACTTTGTGCTATTTGTAGATTGACAACAGCTGCATTCCATTTAAAAAGTGTAATTTGACTCTTCTACTTCTGTAAAGAAAATTCTTTGCTCATTTGTGAGTACGTGCTCTTTCCCTCCAGCCTCACAAGAACTGAAGTGCGTGCAAAGACTTCCTGTGCTCTGGGTAAGGCATGTTTCCAGACTCTGTGATGTAGATCTTTAGCTGTGAAGTCCCACAGCTGATGGCGTGTCCTGTATCTACAGGCCTGGTGCGGCAGTTTAAGGAAGATGTCAGAAGTGGCCAAGACGAAGGTCTCATTACTCTGTTTTGTCAGTAACGCTTGCAGAAGCATGACAAAGATCTGATCACTTTATTTATTTTATGACATTAGTTGCTGCTTGCAAAGGCTGGTGATCTCTTAAGAGAGTTTATGTGGCTATCTGTTGTGCTGCTTGTTTCCTGGACACCTTGAGTGAGGGATAAACCTTCTGTAGTTGGTGGGCTCCAGACCTTTGTACTGTGAGTTGGAAGGCACTTAGTGTCATGTTTAAGTCACACAGGGTGTGATATAATTTTATAAATTATATGATAAACTTTTACCTAGGTGTCATCAGATGATGTAATAGCTTGGCTTTTCCTTTGTTGTGCTTAAACACAGTAGCTGAGTCCTCTTCGACTAACTAACTTTTGAACTAAAAGCAGTCATCTGCTATGACTTTTAGCCTGACTTGTGTCATTGTATGCAATCTCTTTAAGGCAAGAGCAGTGGCTTTGCCTGTTTGATCCCTTTAGCTGGGCTGAAGCCTTAAATGGGATGCAAGTGCAGGTGTCACAGAGTCCTCGTTAAGGAAGTCAGAGCTCAGATTTTGGGGCCCTCAGTGCTTGCAAGACCACACAGCATGACTGAGCACAGCGCCTTAAAGAAGTATTGTAGCTGTTAAAATTAGCAAACAGTAACATGCCGTATTTGGTGGCCTCTCTTCTCCTGTGATTAATGGATAGCTTGACTTTGGGAGGTGGAATGCTACCCCATGTCTCCAGGGGAATACTCGTCTCTGCAGTAATTATTAAAAAGAACTCTTCAAACTGTCACTGCAGCCCTTGCAAGATTTTAATCGGAGAGTTCAGATTTGGGGTTAATGGCAAATCATTGCTTCATGGAGGCTTTTTGAGACTAAAAAGCTGGAAGTATTCCCACAGCTGTTGCTTGCAAGTGTCACATTGAGTTACTGGTTCTCATTTACTGAATATTGTGGGGTAGCTTATGGTGCAATATGAAAGTTATACTGTAAAGATAGTAATAATTTACATAAGCTTAGAAATAGATTTTGTCCTTAATTAAATGCAGAGTAGAGGAAAGCTCTGTGTTGTCTTCTAGCTTTCTAGAAATGGTGTGTTTTCCTGAAATTATTCAGCTGTAGGTTAAAGGTCCTAGACAAGCCCAATTTCTAGAAACTGGAGAAGTTGTTTATGTCACGGTATCTAATGGCCAGCTTTTACCCTGTGGTGATCTTTTTGTGATAGTATCCTTAGTTGTGTGTGCTTTAGAACATATTATATGCCTCCTCACTTTGTCTGAAATTTAATACGGAAAAGTGCTTTAGCAATAGTTGACTCTGACATCTCCGGGGAACTTGCATAGCGATAGATGGACAGACTTTCTGCCAGTACTTTTTTTAGAGTTGTTTCTTTTCTCTATAGATTTTTTTTTATTTATAACTTGCTCACCTTTTCAGAATATTGCCCAAACTAAAGCCCTCTATCGTACTGTATTTTAATTTTCTTTAATAAGACTACAGTGGATGTCATCCTACAGCTTTGTGATGAATTGCTTTGTTCTAATAAGGCTGGATCTGGCAGATAACACACAAGTGAGGAGATGGCATTGAAGAACAAAGTGGATGGGGTGGATGCAGTGTCTGAGCTTGTCACTGTCTTTTGAAATTATGACCTTATCTGAAAAGCTGCATTGTTTCTATTTAGGAACAAGCCTTTCCTGTTAAATGTGGAGCAGAGCTAGGAAACAAGTGAAAAATGATGCTGTGTATCTGAAGGACAGAGTACTTTTTTTAGCATCTGACTGGGTCATATGTTTGTCCCTTGGTTTTGTTGCAGTGTGTGTAGGGTCTAATTGGTGGCTAGTGATAAATGCTAGTGTCAGAACACTCGTTATGAATTTGCAAATAAATCTAATCTGGGCTGCAGCAGGCAGATGTACTAACAGTCCAGTGTTGTAGAATTATTTTATTTCTGGGTGTAGAACAGTATTTATGTATGCCATGTTGCTGTTGATGTTAAATTGTATATCGAGAACAAGTGCTAAATTATATATCTAGAACATCCGCATATGACTGGAAAGTGGTGGAGGTGTTTGTTGTCATCTTAACAACTCAAACACTAGCTAGCAGTTGACATTGAACTGTGCTGTGGCAGTCCTTTGGAGACCACAGAATTTTAAATTTGCCTATGCACTGCAAAAAAACGTTGGGAGTCTGAAAAAAAGGTTTGGTAGTAAATACTTGAAATAAACCATCCTTTTTCCTTATGTCATCACTTCAGTATGTCACTAATGCAGTAAAGGGGAGGGAAAGCACATCCAGCATGGGAATCCCTCTTGGATACAGGTCCTTAATGTGGACAAGTTATCGAATTTTTTAAACGTGGGGTTAGTTGTATATTATGGGAGAAAATCTGTGCAACTTTTACAGCTGAGATTGATTTGCAGTGTATTTATATGCATAGGTAAGCTGCGTATCATGTCTCCTGTGCTATTTCAGATTTACTGCAAATGCAGGTAGCTTCTTAGGTAGTAGAAGCATTGTCTTGTGATACAGGATGCTGGCAGATCAGGAGCTCGCCAGGAAGCAATTGTCTCTTATAATACTGCACTATGTGATTTTTACCAGTGACACTATGACTCCTAATCTCTTCCCATGGATATGTTAGCAACAACCTGAGGGCTAGGCTGTGTAGAGGTATGTTATATAGAAGTCAGCTGTAGTCATTCTTGAGTTTGTTTCTTAGCAACAAGGGTCTGATGGCTTTATTTGGTCTATATCCATATTAGGCCAGGCAAGTGAGATTTTAGTCTCTCAAATTTTAGCATAGAATGACATTTGGTGGGATTGTAATGGGGTCTAGTGGACTATGACTATCTGAAGGCTCCTGAACTGGAATTAGACTGCCTTAAAACAGGAAATGCTGATCAGAGCTCTCCAAAATACGTCTGAGATTGCTGTCTGTCTTTGTACTCAATCAATAACTTCTGGAAGTGAGGGGCTTTGGCTCAATGATGCTTCAATTCCTCCTTTTATTGAAGAAACAATTAAAGCAAACAAGGTGATCCTCCATTATCTTTGTAGTCTGTGTACACAGTGCCTCACTACATGGCTTTTGGGGCATTGGGGAACAGCTGAATATAGCCGCAGCAGTGTGATGCCAGCAGGTATTTTGCGGGCTAGCAGGACGCAAAATTTTCCTCCTTCCAGCCACTGTTAAGTTTACATCTGAGTGCTTGCTCTTTCATAACCAGGCTTTTGACCTGGTGCTGTTTCATGTGTACAGCTGAGGCCCTGTGGTCTGACAGTCTAGAAGCCAGAAAGGTCTGGGAATGTCATGCAATCCAGAAAACTGACTCACTTGGGTAACCTGGGGCAAGTCACACAACCTCCTTTGTAAGCCAAGCCAGAAAATTGCCTGTGCAATGCAAGTTAGGTACTGCTTCTTAGTCTAGTCCTTCAGGAGAAACCAAACATGCAACAAAAAAAACCCAGAAGGTACTGTTGTGTTAATCTTTGTCATTTAATTGTACTGTCTTTGGGTTAGAAAGCTCCACAATTACATGCTTGTATCTTTTTTTTCTCTATCTTTTTTTTCTGAAGAGGATGAGAAACGCAAGAAAAGGGAAAATCAAATGCATCTTGAACGCTTACGGGCACTGCTCATCATAACATTCATAGTGCTGATGTTTCGATTCACGGTCAGTGAGAACAGAGAAGGGACCAACATTTCCTGGAACTACTTTGTGAATGAGATGCTGTCAAAGGGGGAGGTCCAGAGAATCGAAGTGGTGCCAGAGAGCGATATTGTGGAAATTTATCTGCACCCAGGAGGAACTCCGCATGGACAAGTTGTGAGTGACTTTCTAAAATTGGAATGAATGATCTTAGATTATGCTGTTGAAAAGAACTGAATTCATGAATATATGTTAGGTAAAACACTAGCTGGTAAATTTGCTCTTCGTTAATTTTTCTCTTTCTTGTATTTGAAGTTCAGGAGACTTTTGTTACTCATATCAATCTGGAAACTAAGACTTTTATTTTAAATTGTAAAAATAATTAATAATGGCCTGGAAGAAAATCCTAAGTGTGTCTAAAAAGCTGTGAAAACTCAGTAGTTTTTTTTTCTTACCAGTGTGATATGTGAGACGGCATCTAGAAGATTGTAAACTCTTACTACTAGATCTTGCTTCAAAATTTTTCTCCTATTTGGATTTTACTTTCAGGTGTTCTGCCAAACTCCATCAGACTTCCTTACTAAATCTTCCACAGTGGAAACAAAGCAAAGTTTGATCACATGCTCACTGCCAGGGGTTGCCACTAAGAATCATTACAAAGTGGCTTGAGAGATTAAAATACTGCTCCATGTTGTTGTGGAAAATACATCCCATTTTGTTCAGTGACTTACGATCCACTTGCATACTGCTGGATGAAACTAATTTCTGACAAAGATACAGAGACAAGATCTAAGAAGTCTGAGTGGAGCACAAGACACCTCCTTCCCAATGGTGTGGTTTTCCATACATAGTACAAAATTTTGCCTGAGCCCAAGGTGTCAGTGTAACTGGGTTTATAATACTGACTGCATCCTCCAGCTTGCCTACAGAGTTGTTGCATCTCCTTGCTTCTAGAGAGCCGAGACTTAATTCTTGACTTTTATGCTTTCATAAGGTGCTGAAAGACTAGAGGTGTTCCTAAATTCGTTTGGAGCCCTAGTGTCTGTTATCTGCTCCTGAGTTATTGATGTAGTATCAAAGGATGTAACATAAGGCTAACTTTTATCTGAGTTGTCCGTGTTGTACATTGCTGTATCCTTATGCTACAATACTTAAATGCCGCTTTTGATTGCGTGTCCCCAGAACGTTACCCTGTTGTACACAATGCGGGTGGCAAACATTGACAAGTTTGAAGAGAAGCTGAGAGCTGCGGAGGATGAGCTGAATATTGATGAGAAAGAGAGAATCCCCGTTTCCTACAAACATCCTGGCTTTTATGGAAAGTATGATGTAAATTTGTGCTTACTGTTGATCTTATATTGGTGACAACATCCCTCACTTGGAGAGGAAAGTCCCTTTCAACTAAATGTTGTTATAAATATAGAACAAAAAAGTGGTCCCGGTTTTGGAGCAGTTAGTTCATCTTTCAGAAATAGGTATGCTCTAGATGTACCGTAATGTTTCAAAAGTAAGGCTCCCAAGGAGGTGTCTGCATGCAGCAGACAAAAATGTTTTGGGTGAGTGTTAGCAAGTCAGAGGAAAGTCTGTGTGAGTTGCTGCGTGTTCTTGCACAGCTGAGCACTTTTTGTCCTTATAATGAATTATTCAAGTGCAAAGTGTGATAGAAATCCTGACTCAACAAGTGATGTTACACCTTGGTCTGTGGAGAATGCTGGTGGTGCAGCAAGCTGGCCCCTGTTAAAATGCTTCAAGGAAGGCCTGCGGTGGTTGTTCAGTCTGTAAAAATAAACACCTAGTTTTGGCCTGCTTCTCCAACAGCTGTAGATCAGAGGACAGCCTGCACTGGTGCGCGCTCCAGCTGTGAGCCACATACTGAGCAGAGCAACTTTGATGCTAACGTACAAAATCTCAGGGAGAGGAGTGCTTCTATTAAGCTTACAGACCTTTGTGTTACCCGAAACCAAGATCCTTTGCTTAAAAAAGGAAAAATAAGGCTCAAAGCTTTTAATTCTGAAATAAGCTATAATGAGTGAGAAGAGGGAAGATCTGTCAAAAGACTATAGGGCACTGGCTAGGCTTTATTCTGTGCTTTCATATGATGTGCTAATGTTTTGCGGTCATTAGCTGCTGATGTGGCTGATTTCTGTCTTCTGTTAAGACCGGCAGATTGTTTTTTTCAAAAACAGGATTTATGGGGTCCAGAGTACAAAACAGACCTGTGAAGCTTACTCACCGGGCTGTTGAGCAAGTCCACCTCCATCGAAGTGTGGGGAGAGACTCCGGCATTTGGAGAGCTCTCAACTGCTTATTCTAAAGTACCAACAGAGAGGGATGTGATGCAGAAGCCCTGTCTGCTAAGTAAAGAAATCCCGATTCCTGACAACAGATAGCATGATGTTGTTACGGTTATCTGCCAAGATGGCCTGATCACCGGCTTGTGCACCATGCAGAGCGCGTCATCTGCTTTTAGTAGCTCATAGGGTTTGGAGCACAGTGGCTTTCCCACTGGAGGTGGGGATGGCTAGTGTGTGTAACTCTTCCTCCCAGACACCTTACCGAAATGTGGAAAAAAAAAAGTCATCTTTGTATATGAGTGGATACCTGGACTGGATTTTGTCTAGTTACTTGTCCTCTGAACAATATTTGCACATTTTTAATACATGGTTTATATGAAGGTAAACTTTTTTAATTGATCATGCAGTATGAGACCTTTAATTGAAATTCAGAACTTGCCAATTTTTTCAAACTTGTGTATAACAGGAAGAGTAGACTGAGCCGTTAGTCAGCCACAAACACAAGCTGCTTCCCCTGCCCCTGAAAAGAGATTATTTTTTAAAGAGATATTATAGTGTCTGAAGACTCTCAGGAGACTTGATAAATGTCTGGAGATTTCAGAGTCTCAGTCTGAAGTTTGAACCTGTGAGGTGCAGAGCACTTGCAGCTTGGATTCAGTTCACTCTGAGATGTGAGCACTTGATGTGTTTCAGAATTAATCCTGTTTGCATGGTTGACAAATTGAAGGTGACTTTCAGTTTCCAGTATTGCCTAGGATCTCTCACCGGGAAGGAACAAATACAGCTGGGTATATAGCACATGCTGGTTCCCTTGCTTCAGTAAATCATCCCTCTGTGAGAGATAGAACACACGTTCCAAGTTTAAAGATAAGACACAGAAGTGTGGTGAGACGAGATGATTTCACAGGCACGTGAAGCAGAACAGGGTCCCACAAATACCAACCTGTCATCTGACATACGATCATTTTTCCTCCTATTGAAAGCATCCTTTGTTTAGTGCTCACAGGATATTTGTCTTCAGTGTGTTTGTCTCATAACTGTATTAAACCTGCAGAGCCATCTCTGCTCCACATCTCCCTCCTAATACAGTTGGTATTGCAAAGGATCCAGAAAATTGATGGTGTTGGTTGCTGTAGCACTTCCTTCTGACATAAAGGACTTCTGAGAGACTTGACCAGGGAGGGCCAACCAGATTAGGTAGAAGAACCTCTTAATGGGACACCCACAGTGGGATTTCTGTCAGGATTAGGGGAGTTGGAATCTCCCTAGTGTTGCTGGATGCAGGTCTTCTGCAGTGAGCTGCCTTTGGGTGGACTGCCAGCCCCACCGGATTCTGCTCCGGGTGTGATTTGACTGCCTGAAGGTCCTATTTGTTTTATGAGTAGAAATGCCTCTGAAGGGGATGGTGAGGTTGAATTTCTTCTACAGCTGTAAGCAGTATTTGCCAGTGTCCTCTGTTTAACTTTTTAGGTTATGTAATTGTTGGGGGTTTTGGTTTTTATATATATATATCTATCTCTCTATAAAAACCTGTAAGGGTTCCATTTTCTTAGTAACATCTGCTCATTGCTGCACTTGTAGCCTAAATGTCAGGACCTTTAAAATAGTGAAAATAGCAATGTTGAGTAATATTTACCAAGTTGTGGCCAAACACTTCAATTTGTACCTGTCTTGTTTTTGTCCTTTAGTGATATCATTTCCCTGATAGTGACACTTGTGGCTGTGTCCATGTTGTGGAGCATCTTTCGCTTTATTAGGGTTGCAAGCCGGGTAGGAGGATTCAATGCATTTGTAAGTATCCTGGATCTTGATGTTGTTTTGCAGCCTGTGAGTAGTCTTGTCCTCTGCTGGCCTAATCTCCTCCCCCTTCCCTAGCAGAGTCAATGCAGAATGAGAATTAACTGGTGCCAAGGACTCTCCAGTCTTGACGCATCTTGCATCTTTTCCTGTCCTGATCATCTGACTAGATTGTACAGTAACTGGCCTTAGCTGAGGCCCTTTCTTTCCCCAATGGCAGGAAGGGCTGAGCTCAGTGAATTTGCAGTCCAGTTTGCTCTGCTATTTTCAAAGCTTGTTAATGAGTTGCAGCTGCAGATGGTGTTTTTTACTGGGTCCTGCCAATATGCCTCCCATACAGCCAGAAGTAGGAATTGCTGCTTTCTGCAAAATGAGTTCTCAATTTGTAAAATATGTTCAGATTCTGGATTTCATTATGTGTTGGCCTGTTCCGCTCATGCCACATGCCTCACTTGCAACATCAGTCAAATCTCCTCCTCCCCTCTTCCACCCTTGCTTGGATCAGCTGATGAAACTCTGTAGAAATCAGCCTGGGGTGCACTGCCACTGACCGCAGGGATTTGGGGATGAAAATATGGTGAATTCAGTCCCATGTTAGATTTCCCACTCAATCTCCTCTGCAGTTCTCTTCTGGCTTTAGGATTCTTTTCACACAAAGGCATGTAGCTGCTCAGAGGAGAAGAATATTTTAAAGAAGTGTTGAGTAATGAGGGCCTTGAGGACTAGATTGTGTCCTTGCATAAGTGGGGACAGCTAGGCCCTGCATGTTTAACTCTTTATTTAGATAAGCTGATGTTTCTGAGGCCTGAGAAGCTATAAACTTTCTTCTCAAAGAAAAAAAAAATCCCGAGTAGCTGTTTTCAGTAGAACATAATGAGCAGTTACAAGTAGGGCGTTTAACTAAATTCTTGTTTTGACTGTCACTGTGGCTTAACACGCACCAGGAGACTGAAACGTGGTGTCTGTTCAAATTTGAGAACCTATAGTTCTGTCCCTGGGTTGTGGTGCAGTAGAAACCAGTGGCAGCATTGAACAGTGGCACAAAGCATCAGTTTATATGCATTTACAAGACAGTGTTGGTGATTATTTGCCATCAATACGTATTCCTCAAAACTATACCTATACCATGTGTATTAATTATCAAAGCATTTAGAAATCAGGGAGAAGATCCCAAATAAGATTTAAGGCATTCTATATGCTTTTAGTAAGTACGGCTGTCTGGTCTACGTGGAATTTATGCTGGATTGTGTTGGGACTATTCATGCAGGTTTATTCTGGCTCTTCCCAACAAAACATGGGTAAATAAAGTTTGAGTCAATAATCCAGCTGTGACATATTTCCAAAGCAAAAGCTAGTAAAACAACAATGTATTGCTGGGCATTTTAGTGTTCTTTTTAGGGACAGCTTATACATGTGCTGTGCTGTCTGCCAAAGCACAGCAAATAGCCTTTCCAGCGTGTTGCCTTGTCCAGAGTCAGAGCATGTCTTCAGTTCTTGTGCTACCTTCCACAGAACCAGTTGAAAATGGCTCGTTTCACCATTGTGGATGGGAAATCTGGAAAAGGGATTGGCTTCAAGGATGTAGCAGGAATGCACGAGGCAAAAATGGAAGTCAAAGAATTTGTGGACTATTTAAAGGTATACAAAAGGAGAACAAAATAAGTGTTTGCTACCCGTCTTCTGGGATAGATGGCTGACCCGGGGAGGGGGGTATATTCTTCTCTTAATCCTTCATGATGCTGAGCAGCCTCTGTCTAAATAAACTGATGGCTCTTTATGTTGTGATCAGCATGACTCAGTTTCTATATTTCCAATAACAGGAATGCTGCTCAGGCTGGAAACAGTATCAGGAAGCTCTGGGAGGCCATATTCTTGTGCAGATGCTTCATATGAGCTGTGGATCTGACAGTTGTGTTGTTCTTGCAGAATCCTGAGCGCTACCTTCAGCTTGGGGCTAAAGTGCCCAAGGGTGCCTTGTTACTTGGGCCGCCAGGCTGTGGAAAGACATTGTTGGCAAAGGCAGTGGCTACAGAAGCACAAGTGCCCTTTTTGGCCATGGCGGGCTCTGAGTTTGTGGAGGTGATAGGAGGTAAGCTTCTTGGGAGGAAGGGTATGGAGGTTACTTGGTCTGCTGTGGAGCTGGAGGGTGCCGGCTGGGCCTCTTGCAAAGGGCAGAGTTTTAGCCTGTCTGCGTGGGGAGGATGAGTTGGATACTTCTGCTGAAAATACAAAAGGTTTCCAGTGATAGAGAGTACTTAATTATGTAGTGCCTAAAAAGCATGCCCTTTGAATTGCTAGTTGCTTCTTTCTGACAGTGTGCATCCATGATTCTTCACCTGAAAGCATTATCTCTGACTTCCCTGTACTTATTATTAAAGCCACTGACTGAGGCTTCCTTCCTTGTGTGAGAACGTGGATGGATTTTCTGCTGCTCCTTGCTGATGGGGAAAGTATGGCCTCTTTGTGCCTTGGGATTTCCATCTTTCTCCTTTTCCTTCCTCCCAGATCTCTTGAGACCCAACAAGGGTCAGTGTGCAGGAAAATGCTGAATGTTTCTGCTTCTGACCTGTGGAAGGAACAGGAGTTCATGTTAGGAGCTGGGAGCAGAGCTCCTCTTACAGCAGCTGTAGGAGTCCCTGCACTTTTGGGAGCTCAGTTAAAAGCCAGCACAATCCAGGAGGAGCTATGCCTAAGGACTAAACATACAAGTTCTGTGGTTATTTCTTTGTGCCAGGAGTGTTGAGAGAGGGACTGTCACATACTGAGGGTTTGCCTGGTGTGAAGTGTCTTGTTGGGGACTGGTAATGCTGCTTCTCCAGCATTGCTAACAATTTTAGCTTATTTCTTCTTCCCTTCCCCTATAGGCCTTGGAGCTGCCAGAGTTCGGAGCCTCTTCAGAGAAGCCCAGGCTCGTGCACCCTGCATCGTGTACATCGATGAAATTGATGCTGTGGGCAAGAAGCGCTCAACCAATATATCTGGTTTTGCCAATGCTGAAGAGGAGCAGACCTTAAACCAGCTGCTGGTGGAAATGGACGGTCAGTATTTCTCTCTGCCTCTCAGCAGTTGGGCCCTTATCACCTTAGAGATCCAATCTGTTGGCATGTACATCTTTTTCCTGCTTGAACTTGCCATGCTTTTTAGCGTTCTCTTCTTGCTGAAGTAAATACAGTGGCATTGAAATAAATCTCATTCCCCTCTTCCCTGGGACAAGGCTAGCTTGCACTTCGCAGCCTGTTCATGACTAAGCCCAGAACTACAGCTCGGTCGTATCTTTGCTAAAAGCCCATCTGTATGATGAGTGATAACTGTGTTTCAGACTGCTTTAGTGAAGGGGCTGTGGCCCTGAAAGTCAGGATGTGTTTTTCCTATGTGGACACCAGTGTGGCCTGAACTGACCTTGCTCTGGTTTCAGAGGTCATCATATCACTCACTTGAAGTGGGTCCTTGCTCTGTTCTTTCTCCCCTTCACCAGCTGCTGCACCGAGTACAGGGAAAAAGCAGCAGCTGCTGTTCAGCACAGGGTTTGTGGAAGTTGTGTGCCCAGTATTTCACGCTGACCCAGGCTTTCCTGCAGAACCCTTAGGAATTTCCTCAAGCACCAGTCTGAACCCACACACCCCATCATTAGTCCCTGTTTCTGAAGACGCTGGAACATGTCTGTCTTCATCTGTCCCTTCGTTAGGCGGGACTACTCTAGAGCTGATGATGCCGAAGGGAGTAATTGGGCTCAGGAAAGATCTCTGAGTATCTGCTGTGACTAAGTTGTGGAGATAACCTTCTTGCAATCTAGATGTTTACGTAGGCTTTTAAGGGTTTCGGGCTAAATCTCATAAATTTTAAAGCCCTGGAGCCAACTGGTTTTGTGACTCTACTGAAGACCCTGAACCGGAACAGAGTGTAGTGTCACATCCAGAGTGAATTTGCACCAACAGCCACGTGAGCATCCACCTGCTAATAAAATCAACAGAAAATGTGCATTGGAGATCATGGCTGGCAGAGGGCAGCAACCCCAAAGACTCTTGCTGTAGTAAATGGCTTCAGTTCAGGAGTATGTTTTCCCACTGGCAATTGGAGAAGAATTATTTGCAGTACGGGGGAACCAAAAGAAAATGAATTGGCAGCGAGGGCACTGCTGGCTGTAGAGGGTAACATTTAGGTCCAGCTGGCCATTAAATGTAGTCAAATACTTGCTGTATTCCATCTAAGACAGGTAGTGGTTTAAAGCCTGTTAAGGTTTAAAGTTTAGTTGTCCCAGAGGGACAGAAGCAATGTAATACATCAATTCTCCCATCCTTTGACTTATTCTCACGTTGTCTGTCTGACTACAGGATCCCTATCTAAACTGAGAGAGAGAAGCTTTGCAAACGAGCCCTAGTTTGATGCCACACTTCTGGATGGTTTCTGGCTGTACTGCATCTGGAATTGGCCTTTTTCTCTGACACTTTCACACAAGTGCCAACAAGAATCATCCTTTGGCTATTCTTAATCATAACTCTGTCAGAGCCTGCAGCACTGACCCGACTTGCAATGTTTCTATTGCTAAATCTTATTATTGCAGAGCAGGGTAAGGAATAACTAACTACCTGCCCATCGGGGAGTGTTCGTATCAGTCTGTTTTGTGGGACAGAGCTACCTTTTCCTTTGACTGTAACGGTGACACTTGTTGTCTTGTCACACTCTTCATATGAAAAATTAAAAGCTGTCTTGCAGTAAAAGCATCCATCTTTCTACAGACATAGGGTTTAAAACTGCTTGCTTTTTTTACTGAATGTTTGCAGTGAGATGGGGATGCAGTGCTGCTGAAGTAGAGCACGTCCTGCAGTCCAGCAGCAAGGCTGCCTTCTGGAGATTGCTGTGGAGTCAGCCCTCCCTTTTCAAGAAGAGAAGCTGGGACTTGTAAAAATGCTTTCAGCAAAGGGTAGATGTTCCTTCATACTGCACGCAAGATGATCTGTAATTCTGGATCTCTGCCCTTGCTGCAGGAGGAGGAGAAACTGTGAGCAGGAGCACAGCACGGTAGAGACAGGGTAGGGTGGTCCTGTGCTACAGAGACCCCGCAGACCCCTCTGCTTCAGCACAGGGGCTGTGAAGTTTTTGAAGGAGAGGAATAAGCTTTAAGTAAGTCCTAAACAACCAGACAGAATTCTGGTTATCAGAGGAACACCCTTGAAACACACAATGCTACATAGATACCAGATATCACCTTAAATACATTAATGCAGTTCCTTGGGACTTTGCACATGTACGAGCTTAGGCAGCTTGGCTAAGCACGTAATATACTTGGAGTGAATAGAACTGTTTACAGCTGTATCTGTATAGTAGATGGTCTCAACAGAAAAGGACAGTAGTAACACACGCAAGATCAGTCCTGGCTTGGTTGGTTTTTTTTTCCTCCTGACAGTTGTAGGGTGAGCTGGCAACAGGTTAACACTCAATTAAATGGAGGCCCGTCTGTCTGTTCAGGAATGTGTAGTTAGGACAATCCCCATCTCTACACCAAAAATGAAAATGCCTGATTTCCTCCAGTCTGTAGAAATTAGGCGTGGTTTCTAGAGTGTTTTCTTGGTGAGTTTCAATTCAGAAATTAGGCTACAACTCTATTGGAAAGTGAGTTTAGAAGGTAAATATTATTCTCAATATGTACTTTAATAGTCCATTTTTTGCTGCCTAGTTTATTTTTAAATGTGTATTTTCTCATTATTTATTTGTGTCTCATACAGATCATGTACTAAGTCCCTCATTTTGCTAAGTGCTTTATCAAACACACACTAAAAAAATAGCCCAAGGAGTTTACAATGTCAAATGGGAGACAGCTGGCAAGGACTGTCAGGCTGGTACAAGAAACATGGACCTACTGTTGGCTTGTACTCATCTTGGCACATATTACTGAAATGTTATCTAACCAAGCATGTTACCTAAAAGAACGCTGAAGTGCTATGTGCATCATGGCAAAATAGTTTTCAGGATAATAGTGAATAAGGTTTTTTAGGAGGTTAACAGTTCTACCCAAGCACAAGCGGAGGAGTGGTGTGTGTTTGCAATGAGGAAGCCTTGAAATGGAAGGTTGAGAGTTCTGTTTTATCTGTCTTTAGCTTAAATTGATGGTTGAAGTTCTGCAAGGCAACACCACAGAACCAAGTTAGCTATTAATCTGAAAAAAAAGTCATGCACAAAAGTAGATCTGTGAGTCATCAGCGGTGATTGTTGAATTTGTGTGTTTGAATTGGATTACTCAGAAGTAAGGTAGAGGAAGAAAAGGAGGGTCAGAGCTATATGGAACCTGCTCTGCAGGCTGGAGGAAGGATGAGGACACCAAGAAAAAAGCCATTATGCTAAGCTGTATGGGATGAATGTGCAGTTTGATACTCAGTAATTCTGGTATGCAGGTTTTAGAGTAATTGTAGCGCTCTTCCTACAAGCGACCTTGGTCTCCTTCACTCTGACAGCCTGCTTCGTGTTCTGGAAGCAGCAGGAGTCTGGTGGGAGAGGGGGAGGGACTGGAGGGAGCCTGTGTGTACAAAAGCTGTTTTTAAAACCAGAGTGGCACATGTACTCCAGTCTTTGTCAAAACAGGTGCCTGGTTTGAATAGTGAATCTTCCCTTACAAACCGCAAACAAGCGGAAGAGGAATATGACCCAAATATCTTCTCTGTTCTGAATGCATTTGAGAGGAGCTTGACAGTCCCGGGCTGATCTGTGTTTTGTGAATGAAAATGCAGGACATCTTTCGGTAGCAGCTCTTCACCTGAAGTCCTCAGAAAAGACCTCTTCCCTGATCTGTGCTGTATGCAAGTGTCTGACCCCGAGGCTTCCCTCACAAAGGTGGCCCTGTTTCAATGACACTGTTCACAGATGATGTCCAAAATGCTTTTGAACGAATGGCTAGACAATTACACTGTAATAATGCAGATGAGAGGCCCATCAAAGTAATGTGCTCTGAGTCAGTGGGGAGCAGAGCACTTGCCAGTTCAAGTGGACCCTTTTTTCCTTTCCTTTTTGAAGTGGCTTCACTTGTAAACATTGTAGATATGAAGGCTCTCTTTAGGCTAAATTTTCAGAGCTGTTTTTCATTTGTTAATGTGACTGAGGTGTTGGTTTTGTAGGCAGTTCCTTTGGCTGATCTTTGCCTGTGGAAGCCAAAGCCTGTGACATGCCAGGAGACTACACTGGGAACAGTAATGCGAATTGGAGGCTGCAGTTGTAGATTTTTTAGGAGCAGTGTTTTGCATTACTGGGATGCAGGCTTGGAGACCAAGTGGGACAGAAGCTGATGTGAGGATGCTGCTGTCAGTTGTTTGGTTTTTTTATATATTTGTTCTAATAGTCAGACCTATTTTAAGAGAGTTTTCCCAACTGCGAAACAGATAATGTACTGTACCATCTAATCCTGCCATGTGAATGAAGCTTGCTATCCCCCCAGTGCCTGCCAGTCTCTGCTTATTTATCACACTCCAAAGTGCAGTGTAATACACGCCTCAAGAATGGCCGGCTTCATCCTCTCCAGGAGCTTATTTAGACAGCATCCTGCAGGGAGGAAGAACTGAGGCTTGCTATAGTGCAAGCTGACAGAGCCAGTCCTCTGACTTACCTGTAACCTTAATCTCTCTGCTGAGCTCTTGTGCGCTGACACATTTGGCAGCTCTTCTGGTGGAGCTGGAGAGAGCTGAAACTCGCCCAGCTTACGTGCATAAAGCTGCCTCTCTGCGGCGTGTGACTTGGCAGCGAAGGAAGCACATGGGACTAACGTGTCCTTCCCTGGGAAGGCTGCTGTATGCCAGGGCTGTTGAATCTGCTGTAAGCAGGTGAGTCATACCCAGGGGCTTGTGGGCACCTGGTGGAATGTAATAAATAAGCAGTGTGGTTCAGTGATTAAACATGATCTCTGGCCTCCCCACCCAAGCAGCACAACTGCCTGCCCCTTTCTGCCTTCCTCCAGCTGCTAGTGCTCTGGCTTCCCCAGGAAACCCTGTCTGCCTTTGATACCTCCATTCTGCAGCTGCTCTCGTGAAGCCTGTAAATCCTGATGCTGCTTTCATCTTTAAGACCTGGAGACAAAACCTTCTCTGACTGTGGCTTGAGCTAGTGTATGCTAATGATCACTGCAAAGCTGTTTGGTTGCGTTTTGTGTCTGCCTACATGTCTGTGGTGAAAGTTCTGCAGGGCTGGTCTTTGCACTGGTCTGCAGAATGCCTGGGTGCCTTCTGAGTGATAAAAGATGAGTGAGAAGACAAAGATCAAATCATGCTGTAACATGCCCCTTGCTGGGTGGCAAGGCTATGTTCTCTCTTTCTGTATTAACCTGAGCTGGTCAGAAGAAAGTCTGTCCCTTCCCTGATGACCCTGTAAATGAAAGCTGAAAGGGCTTCACACAGAAATATTTGGGAGGGAAAGGCTGTTTCAGCTAGCAAACATTGTTTGTACAACCTGGAGCTAAAGGAGAAGGAAATGACTTAAGCCTGTGGGTGAGAAGGCATCTCCTAACTCATCAGAATAGAGAGATTCTGTTCTGGTTTCTAGTTGGAGCAATTTCTAAATGTGACAAAAGGAAGAGGGGGAAAAAAAAGTTTTAAGCCAAAGCTTATTAAGTAAATGAAAAGGGAATGTCAGAGTACCTGTGATGACCGGAAACTAGCCTGGGTGACTTGGGAGGTTCCTTCCTCTCTTGTGCTCCTAGCTGAAGAGGACACTGTCTCAGCCTCAGCTGCCCCAAGGGATGCTGTAAACACTCTCTGGCTTTGTGATAAGACTGTGTAAGACATTCTCTGCATCATGCCCTGCCCTGTCCCTTTGTATGCTTGCAATGCAGTTTTTGTGATGGTGAAACCTTCACATTTGTTTTCGCTTGTTTTCCTACAGGAATGGGGACCACAGATCATGTCATAGTGCTGGCTTCCACCAACCGTGCTGATGTCTTGGATAACGCCTTGATGAGACCTGGGAGGCTTGACAGGCACATCTTTATTGATCTTCCAACACTCCAGGTATATTCCACCTACGGCCCGGTCCTTACCTAAGGCTAATGACTAGGGTGTCCTGGTCCTTGCTGGTGATTTACTGTCCTGGCAAAGGCTGAGCTTAGAGAAGATAGAGATGGTAAGCTTCTGTTTGCCTTCATTCTTATTTATGTGCTCTAAATCAAGGATTTGGTGTGCTAGGGCAGTTTGCTTGTTTCTCTGGAATGACAACTCACTGTTTTTAAGTGTCTGCTCTGGTATGAGCTTTGGCAATGAGCTCTTCTGTGAGGTTCTCTTTGCCATGCACATGAAGAACGATGTTTGTGTCTTCTCTCCAGGAAATTGGGAACCACCTAATTGGCAAGTTGGCTTCTGTCACAGCTTAAATTGTCATGTGCCTCGAGCACCAGTTGTTCTTTAGGTTTATTGTCCTCACTATCCTTGTAAAGGCTCCTCATTTTCCTTTAGGCAGCCTGTTAAGTGACTTTCTCCTTCTGAGTGATTTTTAAATCCATTTACTAGGAGTCTTCCATGTCCACTGTGTTGACGTTTGTAGCAGAGTTTTGGGAATAGGCTCAGCTGCAGTAAAGATCTCTCTGCTCTGCCAGCACAGGCTCTTCTTCTCCCATCTGTGCTTTACTGGCGTCCTCAGAGTTTTCAGTTAAAATACCTTAAATGCCTGATACAATCTGGCACCGGAAGCATGAACTGTGCAGCTGCCCTGAAAGAGGAAGGGGAAAAACCCTGGCAACTGAGCTCATTGTTTTAATCAGGATCTCCTGGACCAGCTGTATGAGTCACTCCTTGGCTACTTGCCAGCTGTCATCTCACCCCCCACCTTTGTCTGGGAAATGGTCGCAGAGTACTTAGCTAGTAGATGAGGCTTTCCTTTGCAGTGTGTGAGGGAGCAGGTAGAGGCAGTTGGAGCTCCTTCCTGCGAGTGCTTTTATAGTAAGAGAAAAGTTAAGACAGATCAGAGTGAAAGTTAGGAGTGGAGAGTGGCCCTGAGAGAGAAAGCAGTGACTCACGGTAAGCCTCCATACATCTGTTCTGAATTTGAGAGCAGGGTGTTTATCAGGGCTCCTGTAGCACTAAAACACTGTAAGGACAGCCCTGCCCTCTGGTGGCAATGTCACCATTCCTGCTGCCAGAGGTCATCTCCTCCGCTCCCTGCTGCGGCGTTGGGAAGGCTTGCTGGGTTCAGGTGTTCTCTGTTCTTTACAGGAGAGAAGAGAGATCTTTGAGCAGCACCTGAAGGGTCTCAAACTGATCCAAGATGCCAGCTTCTACTCACAGCACCTCGCTGAACTGACTCCAGGCTTCAGTGGTATGATATGCTGTGTCCTTGTGGGACTGCTCTGTCTGCTTCTACTCTAATTCTGCAGTTCAGCCTGGAGCTTCATGGTTGCTTGGTTTTAACGGGGTATTTTGGTCTAAAGGGCTTTTTTCTTCAAGCCTTCTCCATCTCTACGGCAATAGCGGGAACCTAACCTGCTCCTTGGTGAATGGAGCTGTGATGAGCAATTGTTCATGGCTATTTTCAATCTTCTGAAACTTCTGGGACCAGCAGGGTGTGGGGGTAGGGAAAATACACTTCTATAATGCCTGGGTTCATAATTCCGAAGGCGAGGAACCACTGCTCATGCTCCTGTCCAAGCTGTTGTTGAGGGTGAGATGTTGCACTTCAGGGGAAAGACTCTTAAGTTGATATATGTTACCAGGAAAGCGATAGGGGGAATGAATAGCAATTACTTTGTCAGTCAGAATAGAAATTGGACAACTCTGCCTGGCTTCTGCATTGAGCCTGTTTCCAGAGAAGTTCCTTAGGAGTTTGAAGCAGTGCTGAGCAAGGGGCTCCAGAGTTCCTGTTTATGTGGAGTTCCTGGAATATCCTTTCTGGGTTTCCCCTGTAACAGGCCCCAGCACACTGCCTCTTCGTGACTTCCTTCAGCAGCCCCCCGCCACCATCACCCACACACACAAACTCAGAACAGATGTTCTTTCTCTTCCACACAGAGGTTGTGCGGTTGCTGTATGAACAGTGCAGCAGCCCATGCCAACCCAGACTGCCTACGCCACTCCCCTGTTGCTGAGCGCCAGCCTTGGCTTTAGCCTGTTAATTGATTGCTGAACTCTGTCCTCTGTGTGGCAACGCAGCGTTCATTGCCAAGGCAGTTGTATTGTTCAAATCCAACATAAACATCATGGACTAAGTTTGCTCTCTGTTCCCAAGGAACAAAAAAGTGCAGGCTATTTGACTTCCTTAGGTCCTTCTCCAGATTTGTTCTCGCCTCTTCTGTCCTCTGAAATCTGTCACATAACAAATTCAGTGTAATTCTTGTAACTCTTGTTTACAGGAGCTGATATAGCGAATATATGTAATGAAGCTGCTCTTCATGCTGCTAGAGAGGGTCACAAGTCCATTGACACTTTCAACTTTGAGTATGCTGTAGAAAGAGTCATTGCAGGTAAGTGATGCAGTCATTTCTGCTGTTGTCTTACTGGTGTGTATCAGGCTTTTTGAGTGAAGGCTCAAGTGAGCAGGTTACATTTGAGGAAGACAAATGGGTCTTTACTGTGGTCTGTCCTGTAGAGCTACCCTGAAGATCTTAGATGCCATAGTCACAGAAAGTTCTCTGAACAAGGTCTCAGATGGATCTATCTTCCTGAATCTGTAGGCAGCCTGAACCAGTAGCTCGGGGAAGATGGCCAGTAGCAAAACAGTAGAGGGGAATTCAAATCTGTATGGCTTTTTTAGTTTTAAAAAAAAAAGTAGAAGTATCTTTCTTGCTGCTCTGGACACCTGCTACATAAACATGAATGGCAAATAGGCTATGCATCCTCAACAGCAAGAAATAAGAGATTTTTCTTGTTGGCCTCAAAGCACGGGCTTTGAATTGGCAGAATAAACTGAAAGACAGTAGAGTACTGTTCTCCCTCTGAGAACATCCTGTCAGCCTTTCCCTGTCGCTTGTGCGATTGCCAGCAGAGGAACCTCTGGAGATTACCCTGCAGCAGTATATTATAGGGAGGGGGGAAAAAGAGTTCCCAGAACTCTTGACTTCACCTGAGGGATTTGAATCTGGTGGGTTTTGGTCTGAACTGCCCTGTAGCCAAGCCTTGGTTTTCATAATCAGACACTTAAGTGCTTCCAGGCTGCAGTGTCATTACTGGGGGCTGGGCCTGGGCAAACAGACTGGCATTCTGTGCTTTTCTTAGTAGAGCGTGTGGAACAGGATGTTTGTACTGGGTCAGTTATTTCCTGATCCTGGAATTTAGTCCGGAGTGTTTGCTTTATCAGAAAATGGCTAAACAATTGCTCATTTAAGAGAAGATTTTTGAGAAAATTCCTCGCGGTTTCACCTGCCTCTTAAAAACAAAACACTTGGAGTGCTTTGGGTAACTGTGGCCACGCTTGCACGAAGCCCAAAGTGTACTCAGCAGCTCCCAGGAACAGACAGCAAGACAACTCTCGTTGTAATGCAGAAGTCCTCGACAGCCAGAGCAAATGTGCTTTACTTTTCCATCTGCAGAAGAGAAAGCACCAAACTTGTAGGGATTCACTTGGCTTTTCTTTCTAAATTCCACCCTTCCCTTAGTTCCCCAGATTTGGAAGATAAGGCAAAAAGCAAGTAAGGCCACAGGGGATGTGTAGCAGAAAGGATATCTGGGATTAATGTGGTGGGGCATTGCAGGGCATGGGCTTCAGCAGTTTCACTGCTGACAAGCTGACTTGCTTCACTAAGGCTCTGTGGTATGTAGGAGGCCATAAAGTCTTTTTGTTGCTTAATAGGATTCTTTCATATTAGCAGGACCTGGCTATTTTTCGTAGGCTGTGTCTAAAAGGCCCCAAACAACCCTCAAGGCCCATATATTAAATGTACCCTTGCCATGTAATAGGAACACTTCTGGGTTTCACAATCCAGAGGGCATTTCAGTTGCTATAAAAGCTTTTCTTGAAAGAAAGAAGATATTACTGTGCTTTCCATTATAAGCTTCTGGTTTTAATAAGAGTGGTGTGGAATCAAAAGAGAACTTTGCAAGTCCAGAGGCCCTGTCAGCCTTAAAGCTTTGTGTTGCTGTAAGGGAGGAGTAAGAACTTCTCTCTGCGGTAGTCCCCATTGTGTTTTTAGTTTGGGAACAGAAAGCAGTCAGTAAGTCAGGTCTCTTGGGAGTGAGGGAGGAAACCTGCTGAGTGCACAGAGGCTTTTAGGGGTTGTCTTTAGAAGATGTAGTGGAGCTTGTTTTCTTCATGGGGTTTGTGTACGCTGTGTAAGGCCAGCAAAAATGCACCAGAGTCGTTTCTTGGGTTGTTTGTCTCATAAATGTGATAAGTACAGGCCTTCAGAGAACTTTCCTGCCTGGAGATTACTTTATGTAGGGAAAGAAATAATCTTTGTAGGCACACTGTGTGCTGTTGTGAAGAGTACTGTCCCTCCCTCCTTGGTGGGCTGACAGAGGAATACTTCCAGAATTTAAGTGTGCGTGTGTGTGTGTATATATAGTGTACATATATACATCTTTCTACAGAGAGAGGCATATAGGCACATGCACACACTCTGCTGAAGGCAAGTAAAGGGACTGACTGATGAAAATCAAGGCTGTTGCAATTAATCTGCAGTTCCATCACCATTATGCCTTACGGGGCACAGTGGTTTCCAGGGTCCCTGAGCAGTAATTTTACAAGATCTGCCACACTAATTTTGCTGTTTCCTTGTTTAATAAAGCTCTTGACTTTGTTTAAAAATTAATGTTAATAGAATGTTGTTTTCCAAGATATCAAGCAAGCTTGGTGTAATTCTGCTCTTGACTCTGCCTGCTCTACCCCCTGCTGCTCCTGGCACTGTGTAGAGAAATCGGCTTTAAAGTACTGGTACCTTTTTGCATTCAGCATGCAGAGCTACAGTGAGTGCTTGATATGCAGTGTGCTCTGTAGTTAACATATTTTCTACATGCTCAAAGTTTTACTTCCATTCAGCACTGGTTTTTTTTCAAATCCTAATTGGACTTATTCTGTGTTACGGACTACTGGGTTGGAAAATAGACACTTTCAAAAATCACCTTTTTGGAGGAAGTACTAAGTGTGAGTTATGGCTTAATTTGCTAGTTCTCAGGAGCCTGGGAGTAAGCTCATACGGAGCATGCCATGTGTAATCAGAGACATTTCCAGGGTCTGGAGAAAGATATTTTATTTTGTTTTCCTCCTTTTTTACACGCTCTTGGTCTTTTGCTGATTTGAACACTCCTAATGCACAAGAATCTCAACTGGGACCTCTCTTATATATAATGCAACATCCTGCTTCTCTCATATTCTGCCTAAGGGACTGAAAGAGTGTACAGCAAAATCAGTACAATACTCTAGCTACTCTCTGGTCTAGGTTTTGTTGGGTTTTTGTGGTTTTTTTTCAAATGGAAGATTGACTTGTTGCAGATCTGTCCCTGGGCAAAGATATAGTGTAGCGTGCCTTTGGCAGAGCTGGGAAAAGAAGAGCTTTGCGTTCTAGTGCTGTGATCTAATCAAATGTTAAATTATTTGTCTAATGATTAAGTCTGTGGTAAGGAGGAGAGGGGGGAAAAGTTTCTGCCAGTGTTTTCAAGGAATCCAAGCTGGATTGCTTTCTACTGCAGGGACAGAGAGCACCTCTCCCACAGCATGTAATCGAAGGGCTTTTTACTGCCTCTCCCTAGACAGAGTGCAATATGAAGCTTGCTGGCTGTTCAGCCGCAGACTGTGCTAGCTTGTGCACTTAGCTGTACAAGATTGTCCTACTGGTTACACCTATGGCTGGTTATCCTTGTCTGTGTTCCTATAGGCACTGCCAAAAGAAGTAAGATCTTGTCACCAGAAGAGAGGAAGGTTGTGGCGTTTCATGAATCGGGTCACGCGTTGGTTGGCTGGCTGCTAGAGCACACCGAGGCTGTGATGAAGGTAACTCCACGACCAGCTGCTGCATAATGAAGCCTGTCTCTGGCTGGGAAGAGAGTCAATCCTTTGGAGTTCCCCTGTCCAAGACCCATTGATTGCTTCATAGTACTTGTGTGGAATTCTGCTGCATTACCCTGGCCTCCATAAGCTTGGAGCTGTGAATACTGCAGCAAAATATATGGCAAATAAAGAATCATAGAATCACTTAGGTTGGAAAGAACCTTTAAGATCATTGAGTCCAACCGTTAACCTGACACTGCCAAGTCCACCACTAAACCATGTCCCTAAAATATGCTGTGGAGAAATCCATTATTAGGCTCCATTGATGATAGCGGTGGTGCAAAGCTGATTAACCAGCTATAGGAGAAGCCCTGCAGTTAAACGCCAACTGTAAAGCTGTTTGGAGCAACTGAGTCTCCTGATGCTGCTGCTCAGTTCATGCATTTCCTCCAGTCGCAAAGCACTGCTCGGTGTGTGCACATGTGTGTGTGTGATCTCTTTCCCTGCCGTGGCTTGCCAGCATGTTGCAGCCAGCGAAGCTACCATTGCAGGAACTGCTCTGATGCTGATGGAAAGAGATGTGTTTTTCAGATTGACATGCTTGGGAGTTTGTCTGCCTGGAGCCCTTCTCTGTAGGGAAAGGCCTCTCTTTGACATCCCGCGGGGCATTCTCTCCCATGTACACTTCCTCCTCGAAAAGCCTTGACACTGAGAGGAGGTGGGGAGTGGAAATGACAAGGGCGACAGCTCCTTGGCTCACCACCAGCAGCAAATTCACTCTGAATAACCTATTGTATAAGCTGAACTGTGGTTAATTACTCTCATTTAATGGGTGGGGGAAATGGCTCTAATTTTTCTGAAGACAATCTATCTTTCTGCAGGTAGTCTCAGTGATTCTGGAACACAGTAAAGTGAACTCTGTTTGGCTTATACCCTCCAAAGCAACTCCTAAATCTCAGCATTTCACTGGCTTGCTGTTGAGGACAGTTTCCTTATTTCATGGGCAGAAAGTGTATGTCTGTAGCTGTGAAGGCAGAGCCTTCAGTACAGGGATGGTGACATACTGCAGTCCTTGGCTGTGGCTCTGTAGGTCAGCCTGCCCCATAGCTCTTGTCAAATTTCACTGGGAATGCAGACCTCTTCCTGTTCTCCCTCTGCTGCTGTAGTTGGGAGCTCTTTTGTTGTGTGAACTGAGGGAGCTGCTCTGTATTGCAGGTTTCCATAGCCCCTCGAACAAACGCAGCTCTCGGATTTGCTCAGATCCTTCCAAGAGAGCAGTACCTCTTCACCAAGGAACAGCTGCTGGAGAGGATGTGTATGGCGCTGGGGGGAAGAGTGTCCGAGGCCATCACCTTTAACAAAGTCACTACAGGTGAGGAGCGAGACCCTGGCACAGGCAAGTGGAGATTGTGCTAAGAGAGCCTGAACTTCTGCACTTTCCCTATCCAAGGGTGATCTGAGCAAGAGGCAGAGGTTTCTCACACTGGGAAGAAGAAATGTCAAATTGTATGTTTTGATCTTGGGCATGCGTTTGTGAGCATGGAGGTATCTCATTGTTCGTTGCCACTGTGTTGTCTTAGACTTGTCCCAAAGCCTGAGGCCACAGAGGCAATTACCCAGTGAGACTCTTGGCTCACGGGAGGGCCTAGAGCTTCCTGTGCTGTGTTTCCAACTAGTTATATCCAAATGGGATAACAGTGGGCAGTGGCGGGTAAGCACTCCACGTAAGCTAGCTATCAGTGGATTCATTCACCCACTGGTGTGAACGGGCCCTGCAGTATGTGTAGAAAGGTCCATCAGCAGGTGGAGTGTTCACCTCTGTGGGCTCCTGTGGGTCCTCTGATCTCTCTACTAGTGGAATGCATGTTTGCGCAGGATGTGCTTCTCTTGCACTCGGCTCAGAGCTGGCAAGCATTGTATCTCTCTCTCCTGCACAGGAGCACAGGATGACCTGAAGAAGGTGACCAAGATAGCCTACTCCATGGTGAAGCAGTACGGGATGGTGCCCAGCATTGGGCAGCTCTCCTTCCCGGACCTGGAGAGTGCAGCTGGAATTGGTCGGCGCCCATTCAGCCAGGGACTTCAGCAAATGATGGACCATGTAAGACCGTTCTTGGTTACACGTTCCTGGTTTTGTTCTTTACTTTCTGCAGTTCGGTGAAAAAATGCAAGTCACTTGCACCCAAACAATTTGCATTTTTCTGTTAGCCATTAAGTAGTAAATTTCAACAACTTACACTGAAATAGAACAGGTAAGTGCTATTAGGGCTATGCAGTGAGGCATTAAGAACAGACGAAATCACATATAGCTGTGAGTTCAGCCCGATAGCACTGTGCTGCCTGAAGCTGCAGCAAGTGGCTGTGAGATATGCCGCAGCACATAAAACTGACTGTAAAAGCTGCAGTCCTGGTTCCAGTGTGGACAGGACCCTGGTGAGGTTCTGGGAGACAGGAGGTACAAACGCGATGTTTGGAGAGAGGGAGAAATGCTTTGTGGGGGAAGAAGGAATAATCTGGGGAGACTGGGGGGTTGTAGAGCTACAGACAAATACCTGGCTAGGGAAAGATTCTGTTGCATGAAGTCTCTCCAAGCCCTCAGGAGTCCCATGTGTATCTAAGCATGGCTATGCAATGCTTACATTACTCAAAGTCTCAGTTGCACAATTTAAATGTCTCCACTTCCTAGATCAGAGAAGCTATCTAACTGAAACGATGGTTCAGACTGACTGAAAAATGTTAGCCTGTTTTGACAGGAACTTGGGCTTCGCTGCTGAAAAAAAACATTGCTTTAGTTGAAAAGTCAAATAGCTGGAAACGAAAAAATTCTGGTTCAAAAGCACTACGGTTTTGCTTCCCTGGGATTTGTGTTGAGCTGCATCTTTTGCTGCTGTACAGGCTCCTTAATTAGACTGCGTTTCCTATCAGCTGGGACTCTACTGAAGAGTTGTGCTCATGCAGTTTACTGTTCCTTATCATGAGTACTCCTGGCTTTTTTTCAAACAGTTTATCTGTATTTTCAGCTTATGAGAACCACTTTCTGCCTGGCTCAGTTTGCAGATTCCATCGTTCAGTGCTTTCCCTGTTTATCTACATGTTGTGTTTGTTGCCACCTGCGCTCCAAATCTCTCTGCTTGTTACTATCTTCTAGGAAGCAAAAGTCCTGGTGGCTCAGGCTTACAGGCGCACAGAAAAACTCTTATTGGAGAACCGAGACAAGCTGCAAACAGTAAGTTGCAGTTGTGGGGGGTGCTTTGTTTGGGTTTGGTTTTTTAACTGGTGTTTTTTTGCCTTGCTAACTTGTGCTCTGTAGCTCGGCAGTTGCAGTGTCTCTGTGGTCGTAGAAAGTCTTGTAGTGGGAGTGCTGGGGCTCGCGTTGTGAACAAGTGACTGTTTACTGCATATCCCCAGTGTGGGAGCAGGCACAGGGAGGAATGTGTGCCTTTTCCAGCAGTGAGTAGTCTGCCTCCTGACACCAGCTGGTATTTGCAGGGTGGAGAGTGGGAGTGCTCTGTGGATGTGATCAAAGCTAGAATTTGTCTCCCTCACCTGCACTTCTCTGTTAGCCTCTTGGCAGTGTAATTTCCTGGAAAGCAGACAGTGACTGTTTTTGTGAAGCCGCCTCCAAAGGCAGGAGCGGCTCATCCTCCCAGGTCCTGTAGATGTGCAGGAATTGAGTGGACCATTTCTGGCTTTGGTGAAAGAATATGGGAGCTGTCGCCTTGGTGGACTGCTGCTGGTTCATGCTTTCTAGTGACTGCAGGCAGTCTTCAGCTGCCAGCTCTCTGGTACCTGATATACCAAGGAGTCCTTGTTGCAGGGGTAGAGCTTTGCCTCCTGTCCTTTGTGTCCTGACGGTCCCTTAGCCAGTCGCCGTGGCGTGTCCCCAGCTGTCTGCCAGGAGCTCTGTACCCGTCGCTCTGGGCTGAGCCACACTTGGGTTGCAGCACCCTGCGTATCTACTGGATCTTTCCTTCAGAAGTCCACTCCATAACATCCAAAATGACCAGGAGTCAGCTTAGTGTTTCATGTTTTGCAAATAAAGCAATCCTTTTCCTTAAATCTTCTTTTAAACAAACAACAACAACCCTTTCAGCTACGCAACTGCAGGCTTCCTGCGTAATAAAGTAGCCAGAGCTTGCTTGCTTGCTCGGACACCCTGCTGGTGGCTGTATCGCAGCCCCGTCCCCGGGACAGTGCCCTGGGAGTGCTCCGAAGGCAGGCGTTGTTAGGGGGTGTCCTCTCCGCAGGCCTCCTCTGTTCCGATGCTTTCATTTAACAGCAGTCAGATGTTTGCTAGAGGCTCATCACAGAAAAACTTTTAAGTTAAGCCAAAGTATGTAGAGTAAATGTTTCAGTTGCCAGGCCAGTGTGTCGCTTCTTGTCAGCGGGATTGAGCCGTGCCATGTTTGACAGCCACCTGCTGCTCCAGTGCAGTCCTGCTGAGCAGAGGGGCCAGGGAATTCAACTTTTCTGGAGAGGAACTTTTGATGACCTTCAGCCCATGCCTGCAGGGACAGACAGCTCTTTGTTACTGCTGTGTGTACAGGGCAGGGGTCTGGCTCTGGTCTCATTTGGTGCTACTCTGGCATCTTAGACGGGCAGGGCCACAGGTGCAGTGACAGTGGCAGAAAAGGGCACTTCTCTAATCGTTCCTGGAATTCTGACTTACTGAATCATTCCCTAGAGCTTGCTTTATTGCCTCCAGTCATACTATATATTCCTGGCCAAAAGTGCTCTTGTGGAAGGTGCCGGCAGCCTGGAGAACTTTGTACTGGCTCCAGCAGACTTTCGGGTCACCCTGTCTGTGGGGAGGTAGCTGGGGGTCGGCTCCTCGTGGGCTGCAGCACGTGCTGTGTCCAGATGTTGAGATCTGAGTTGAGCTGTCAGGGAGAGTTCAGATCGGTTCAGAGGGGCTGTTTTCAAACCCCTGCGCCTCATTATGCCTTATTTACTCTTTCTAGCTGTCTAATGCCCTCCTGGAGAAAGAAGTGATAAATTATGATGACATTGAAGCTTTGATTGGGCCTCCGCCCTATGGGCCAAAGAAAATGATAGCTCCTCAGAGCTGGCTTCAAGCGGAGAGAGACAAGCAAGACACAAGAGATGAAGAAATGCCCCAGCAGCCACCAAACCAGGAGGAGGAGGAAGAACCACGCCTGAGACCAGTATGAAGCCCACCCCTGATGTGGAACGGGAGGATTCTAGAGGCTTCTTTTGGACACAGACCTTTTCCCCTTTCAGCTCCAGAATCAAAGATACTGGGCAGGGAATCTCTGTGCTGCCATTACCAAAAAATTAAGGGATGGCTACGTTGGCGCTCTTAACGAGCCTTTCCCTGCAGGAAGGAGAACTCCGTAGGATTTTGAAGTTGATTCTCAGCAGGGTAGTAGTGATTAAGAGTTGGGTAAGTCTAATCTGCAGGAAAGATTTCTTGTACGCAGGAGCGGTGTACATGTTCTTACGGGTGAGAGGTCCTGTGGGGTCCTTGTAAGCCACCTCTCGCTGTGGCGTGTGACATGGCAGGAGTGCGAGGCCGTTCCCTTCGGTGTAGTGAAACCCCTGTAAGGCTCTGAGCTGCCTGGGGTGCTGTAGTTCTTGCGCGACTCCGCTGTAACATCTGACCATCTCTGCTGCTGAACGTAAAATAGAAACTGAAAAATGGACTTCGCTAGAATAAACTGTCCATGATGTCTGCTCTGGTTGTCAAATGTGTGGAGATGCGGGTATGTGTGTTGGCACATGCAAAGCTTTACCACAGCCGTGGTGTTGTACAGGACAAGGGCTTTCTTCTCCCTGGCCCATAACTTAGATTCAGTTTTTATAGCAAGTGTCTCGCAAGTAGGAAAAGTGAGGAAAACCTGTATGCGGAACCCAACGTAACCCCGCAGCCTGATGTTAGAAACCAGCCGTGCCAGAGAGTGGCTCCGAGTTGCACGTTGGAAGACTGCCCGGTTCGGAGCCTGCGGCTGGTCGGGAGCTGGAGGGGCGCTCTCGGGAGCGCTCAGGTGTGTCTGTTGGGAAGCCTCAGTAAAAAGCTGGCAGTTCCTCTGGCTCCATCCTCGTGGCTCTTCCAGAACAAGCTGCGATGACATGGCTGTGGCCGTACGTCAGGGAAAGCATTAAAGTGATCATTGGTGCCTTGTGTGCCCGGGCTGGGTGAAGCCGTTAGGAAGAATTATTGCCTCGAGTTATTCCATGAGGATTGTCTGTCACCTGAAAGACCCCAGCCCAAGTGGTGCTACACTGGGATGCTTGCGGGACCGTGCAGGGCCCTGGGTGGTTTCCCGGGCGCAGTGGCGTGGCCATGCCATCTAGTGGCACACTGTCACTGCCATGCCGAGGCCGTGGCTGGCACCGCCGCAGGGTCCGGGCTCTGCCAAAGTGGGTGGTGGTTCCCTGGCCCCCTTCCTGCCATGCAAGAGATGCTGCTGCCCACCCCGAGCTGGGTCCGCGCCCCCGCCTCCCTGCCGGTCCCTCGTCCCATAGGAGTGCGCTGGCCCTTTAAGCTGGCGCCATCTTTACTACAGGCGCGGTGAAGCTGCACGGGCTGCTTCCGGTGCGCTCGCCCTCATCGGGCCGTTCCGGCGGCGCTTCCCATTGGCCGCCACTGCCGCACTTCCGGCGTGTTCGGGGCCTCCGCTTCCTTTTCCGGTCGGCCATTTGCCGTGGCGGGAGGTGAGTTGGGGCGCTGCAGCGGCTGGGGGGCTCCATCCGCCGCCATCCGCCCGCCGGGGGCTGTGTTTCGGGCCGGGCTGTGCCCCGGAGCCGCTCGGAGCCCTGCGCGGGGGCTGCGGGCTGGGCCTGGGCCCGGAGGGACGGGACGATGCTGATAGGGTCCCGGCCTGGGCATGGGCCTGGGCCGGGCCGGGGGTAGCGGGCTCGGGGGCGATCATGGCCTGGTCTGGGTGGCACGGGGACCGGGGAAGGGCCCTAATCCAGTTCGCCGGGGGAGGCCTTGCAGTACCGGCGCCCCGGCGGGATTGGCGGCTGCCTTTAGCCTTGCCCGTGTCCACAGGCCGCAGCAGCCATGGCGCCCAGCCGCAATGGCATGATCCTGAAGCCCCACTTCCACAAGGACTGGCAGCGACGAGTGGCCACATGGTTCAACCAGCCCGCCCGCAAGATCCGCAGGTGAGTGCCCGCGGCCTGGCTTCCCCGGGGCCGCTCCTGCCGGGCCTGCTGCTGCCGGCTGTAGCTGGGGGAAGCTGTCTCTGGTCTTGTATCGGGCTGCATAGGAAGCGTTGGGTCTTTCTTTTAAGCTTATTCCCTAAGTTTACTTGTTAAAGGCTCTGGGATTGCAACAGGGTGCTCGTTTGGTGTGGGGTCTCTGTTGTCAGGCTGTACCAGCTGCAGTCAAGTGATGAGAAATCTCCGGAATCGCTGTACGGCATTGATGATTCCCTTGAACCCTTTTATATCTGATGGCTGTGGCTGTTCTGTAGAAGCAGGCACCAGCCTGTCTGAGCTGCTAGGCCAGCGTTGTATTTGTTTGAGAGCTCCCCATGTGGCAGATGCTGCCTGGCCGGAGAGGTCGCCTGGCAGTGTAGGAGTGACACATGTGGCAGAAATGCTGTGTTCCTGACTGCTGTCCTCTTCGGCCTTCCAGGAGGAAGGCCCGCCAGGCGAAGGCTCGCCGCATCGCTCCCCGTCCTGTGGCTGGGCCCATCCGGCCTATAGTGAGGTGCCCTACTATCAGATACCACAAAAAAGTTCGTGCTGGTAGAGGCTTCAGCCTAGAAGAGCTTAAAGTAAGTATGGAGAACTGCTAGCGACCCAATAAAACTAACTTGAGTCTGAGCTTGGTTTTCTTCTCCTGTTCCTCTGCCATGTAGACAATGTGCAAGTGACTTGCTGAGGTGTCAGTATCTGCTGAGCCAGAGGAGACGTCTGGTGTTGCTGGCTCTACAGGAGCATAGAAAATACTGGTCTTGCTTTTTGTTTGTAACTGTGTATGGGGATGCAGTAGCATATGTCACAGTGAAAGGTTGCCTTGAAAAGTAAATGTTTGTCAAACTGACTCAGACAAAATTCCATTAAAATCAGATTCTGGTAGAGTCTTGGTCTCCCCTAAACTTTTTGGGGGTGGGGGGAAAGACTAATAGCTTCTTAATTAAATGATTTTGTATCTTTGTGAAACACATTTCTGCTAATCGTAGAAGTTTTAGCTAATGTTTGTGTTGTTGACTAAGTAAACAGTGCTCAGCTTATCCCTGACAGAAGTGAGGGATGTTGTGCCAGGAAAGGGAACTGTTCTGCCTCACATCGCAGAGTAGCTGTGGCTGTCTCTCATGCAATAGCTACGAGTTGGTTTAGGAACACCTAAAAGTCTGTGGGAAGTGTTCAGTGCCCTCCCTTACTTCAGGAAACTGTTCTCTGACCTTCCCAGGTGTGCTGAGCTGATGAGCTGTTAACAGCTGGATTGCAGTGGACTGCAGAAACCCCCACCCGCACCTCCCAACACAGTGGGCAGGAATAAACAGTGCTTGCTGGCAGCCAGCATCCATAGCCGCCTCTTGTGCGTTGTTTAGTATCTAATTAAAACATTTATAACAGTGAAATTAGTGCATTGAAGCAGTAAAATTGTTCTTCTGGATGCCAAATGCTTCATTACTTTATTTTTCTTTAATTTTTGGGTAATGATGTAATACAAAATGGTACACAGATGTTTGTCTTCAAACAGAAAATGAGGTTATTTCTTGTTTAAGATGGTTACAAAATATGCTTCTTTAATGGAGCTTCCACTATTCGGTGAACCAGAGTTACCGGCCTGCTGACTTCATAAATTTCTGTCTCGTGTGTCAAAGTTAAAACGCCCTACTCATAATTACTCAGGGGTTGCACATTGCTCTCCTGAGAAAATCCATCTGCAAAAATTACTGTAAAGTCTGTGGAACGTTTTAAGCATTAAAGTACAGGCACCAGGATGCCCTTTGTGGCGTAGTTGGTGCCTTTTGCCAGGCCATGGCGCTGCCGATGGGCTGTTTGGTTGGGTGCTGAGCCTTTCTCCAGACTCTGCAGACGGTGGTGGCTGCGCTCGAGCCCTTGTCTGGTTGATGACCGGAGCAGCTCCCGGCAGTAGCATGGTGGCGTTGGGAGCTGGAGAATGCTGACATTGTGGTCTCTCTTCAGCTCGCTGGCATTAACAAAAAGTTTGCCCGGACTATTGGAATCTCTGTGGATCCCCGGCGACGTAACAAGTCTACCGAGTCCCTGCAAGCCAATGTGCAGAGGCTGAAGGAGTACCGCTCCAAGCTTATCCTCTTCCCAAGGAAGCCAGCTATGCCCAAGAAGGGAGACAGCTCTGTAAGTACTCGGCCGCTAGAAACATTTCACGGGGTCTGTGTCTGGTAACATTTTCAGCTGTTTGGTCATCAGTCCATGGCGTTGCTGTGGTGTGCAGCCAGGCACTGCTCTTGAACACCTCTCATAACATAAATTCCCCCCGGGGGGTGCAGCCCTTCTCTCGGGGGCAGCGTGGTTCTCGTGCATGTGTGTAGGGGATGGCTGAGCCCAGCGCGTGGCCCAGCCTGGTAGAGTCACCGTCCACGGGGATCTCCTGGGTTGCAGTAAGGCTTTGGGCAGACGTTTGGCCCCAGCACTGCTGTGCTGCCGAAGGGGTGCAGCTGAGACGGATGGTGTGTTTGGTGGAGCTTTGGTTGTTGACCAACCAGTTGAATTCTAGTTTACGAAGCTAAATTGTCGGAATGGTTGAAAAGCCCATCTGGAGTGTTTGTTCCGCTGCGTGGAAAGGTTGAGGGAGGCAAGGACAAACTCTTCAGTGGAGTAGTTTGGTGAAAGCCTTGCGTAAGGCAGTCTCAAGAAGGTGGTTGCTGTTGACATACAAAAATGGTTTTCATAAAAATCTCACCAAGATCCAGAGTGCAATTTGCTTTCCTTGGCTCTGCCTGTGGTAAATACGTGCTTCCCGTGGGACGGTGCGAGTCATGAAACAGGGTGGTGTGTTGGAGCTATCCTCAATCTTCTCGAGAGTCTGTCAGCTCCGAGCTCCTTAACCGTGGTGCAGCTGGTGGAGCCCACCGTACTCGGGCTGCTTTCCAGAACGGGAGGAAGGGCCTCAAGCTTCTCTACCTGTAGGTACAGATACCTGCATCTGGAATACTGTTTCAAGTTTGTTTTCGTTAAATTAGCTATCTAAAACAAAACTTAATCATTTTTGTGCAATGCCGTACTCTTAGAAGAAGCTGGAATTAGCCTTAGAAGGAATTGCTGAGGAATACGCTGGGTATCAACACTAAAAATGGCACAGTAGATGTCAACGTTTTTCTAACTGGCAGAACTCCCGAAAGGCCGCTGCTCCCCTGGCCGGATCCGGGCTGATCGATAGCCAGGCAAAACGCGGGTTGTCGATGCGGCACAGCTGTGCCAGATACTTCTGCAGTTCATGGCCAAAATGCTGAATTTGTTACCAGTCAGTGTTAAATCTCCGGTCAGAATTGTTAACGGTGTGTTTAAGCTGGGTGCCTGCGTACAGGCATGCTTTTAACCAAGCTACTAGCCTGAGAAATTTTATAATACTGTTTTTTTAAATAATGTCTTTTCTCCTCTTGTTATGCAGGCTGAGGAACTCAAGATGGCGACTCAGCTGACTGGACCGGTTATGCCGATCAAGAATGTAAGTTTAGCTAAATCGTGTTATCTGTGTGATATAACTGAGACTTAAACATCAGAGAGGATTCTCTTCTCTTCTCGCTGTCGTACAGTTGAGGGTGGCTGTCTCCAGAGAGCTCCCATCCTGCATCAGACAAAACCAGGAACAGGTCAAGCTTGTCCTTGTCTTTTGCCCAGATCTGTTTGGTTCCTCGGTGTTGCAGAGCGCACTGCAAAGAACTAATTACTTAGGGCTCTGCCGAGTTTGTTACCATCTGAGAAAGTCCTTACGTGACGAGCTGTTTCTGGGTCCAGAGGAGAGCTCCACACCCGTCTCAGGGGTTCGGGTCAAGATGCGTTGATTGGGAATAATCGTGTACGTGTCCCACTTCTGCCCTAAATGACACGTGGGAGAAGCACAGCTAGGTTCACCCCCCAGAGCAGGCCACAGGGTGACCAGCTCAGCGACCCCCCAAATCGTGCAGTTCCTGTGAGGACACAGGTTAAGGCGTGCATGAAACATCTCCAGTGTGTGCGCTCAGCGCTGTGTCCTCCAGGCAGGCTGCAGGGCGGTTTGTCCACTTGTACCTTCGAGGGAGCTCATCCCTCTGCGAAATTTGGGACGCGTGGAGGTGAGGGGTGCGTGCTGGCGGCACGACAGCCCAGGCAGGTTGCGTAGTCACCGTTTGTCTCAAACCCTCGCTGCTTCCGAAAGGCGCTGTTGATAGCGCGCCACAAACCTGACTCAGATTACATGTTGCGCTTGTTTTTTCCCTGGTATGTTCTGGTCTTGTGCTGACGTGCGCTGGCAAATGAGGAACCGGTTGAAACGAGGTGCCTGGTGGAGTGATGATAAGGGCAGGGCCTGTAGATGGCATAAATGCTCTATTCTTAACAGCATCCTGGAGCTGGTGGTAAAAACGTAGCGAGATTTAATTGTGTTAAGCCTTAAATACGGTCTTTTCTGGGAGCCTCTGATGTGCAGTCTGACTGTCTGGCGCTCTCTCCCACTAGGTTTTCAAACGGGAGAAGGCCCGTGTTATCTCGGAAGATGAGAAGAACTTCAAGGCCTTCGCCAGCCTGCGCATGGCCCGGGCCAACGCCCGTCTCTTTGGGATTCGGGCGAAACGCGCCAAAGAAGCGGCAGAGCAGGATGTGGAGAAGAAGAAATGAACTGTTCTCCCTAGAACTGTCAATAAAAAAAAAAAATGTAAAAATATGAGTGTGCTGTCTTTTTAGGGCAAAGGCGCGGGACTGAGCTGCGCTGCCACCCTGTGCCTGCCTGCGCTGCTGGGGTGTTGCAGGAGCCGCCGAGTGTGGAGGGCCGTGGTCTCGGGGGGTCACTGTTCAGACATAGGAGACCTTGTTTGCTGTGGTTAGAGACTCTGAACGTCCCTGAAAATGGGTGAAACACACTTCAGCCTTGCGCAGCTCCCCTCAGGGAGGCCTCTGCTCCCCCTCCAGGGATGCTGCCTCCCGTGCTGGAGCCTGACCCTGTCTCACTGCGTGGGGGGCTGCTGACAGTTAAGGGGTGGTTTTTTTGGGATACCCCCTCCCTGACAGGCTTTGTCTGCTTCCCACCCAGCTCTCCGCTGTGCTGCTATTTCAGATTTAATGATTTCCACACCTCTGCCTGTGGCTCTCTGTGAGGCAGAGCGGTTGGCTCCGCTGTAGAAGGTGGGGTGTTGTGGTGGGTGTCACCCGTGGGTGCTTGCGGGGCAGTGCCCTGCTCCACAGCCGCGCTGCAGCCCTGCCCACGCGTGGGGTGCTGCTCCCTGGTTTTGGAGAGGCGCAGGGGGATGCACCTGCCCTGTGCTTCCTGTGGGCTGGAGCGGGGTCCCGCTGCTGGACGGCAGCGTCCTGCACGGAGCCACCCTGCGCTCGCCTGGCTTCGCTTCAGCCCCTGGTGCTCTTCACGGGGACCTCTTAAGCCATTTCTTTAGGGGAAATACCTTAGTGGCATTGAAGAGGAGCACAGCCCCTCCCTGGAGAAGGGTCTGGGGGCTCAGACCCATCCTCGCGGGCTGTTGGGGGGCTCCTGAGCTCTGCCGGCCGCAGGGCAGGGGGCTGTTGTGGGGTCAGGCGTGGTGGTCACGGGGCAGCATCAGCAGGGTCTGTCCTGCTCTGGGGAGCGCTCAACCGAGCCCCTTTGCTGGCTAATCAGTTCTGGGGCCGTTCCGCAGCCTGCCTGCGCTGCCAATCGCCCTGTGCCGGGATAATTGAGTCGTTTTTATTCATTAACAGTTGGGTGACAGAAACTGGGGGATCGGATGCCATGAAGCGCTTGGGTGGCTGGAGCCCCGGCGCGGCTGGATGAACCCCAGGTTCCTCAAACACCGGAGCAAGGGCTGCCCACGCCATGGCAGGCTGCTGGCTCGTCCTTCCCAGCCCCGCTGCCCGTGGTCGGATCCTGCGTCCCACCGTGGGTCGGCTGCGCCGTGCCGTGGGGCTGCGGGAGGAGCGGGGAAGGAGGGTGGCCTATTTCTGCCACCCAAGCTGGGGATTAGCTCCCAAAGCCCAGGGCCCTGCGGTGCCCTATCACTCATTAGCCCTATCTGCATTTTAATCCCTCCAAATATGGGCTAATTACATCATCTTTCATAAAGCCGAGACGACAGCACCGCAGCGCTGGGGTGATGTGCGTGGGGGGGGGGGGGTGCCAGGGCAGCCCCCAAACGGGGCGTCCGGGGCTCCGTGTGTGGGGTGGTGTGGGTGCTCTGACACATGGGGAGGGCACCCGACGGCGTTGGGACACCCCATCCTTGTGCCGGGGTGTCATCTGAGAGTGTGGGGGACCGGGACCAGGACGGGCCTTGGGTACCCCATGGGGAGCAGCCCAGGGGCTGTGGGGCGCTGGGAGGGAGGGCTGTGCCATGGTGGGGGGCTCCCCTGGAGCGGGAGCGTCTGCCCCAGCATGGCCAGCAGTGCCGGGGACCCCGGGGACCCCACTCAGCCCCGGTGCCCGTCGGTGGGCTCTGCTGCGGTGCCGGCAGCGAGGCAGTTAACGGAGCTTGTCGTCTCCCTCTTAGGGCTCCGCTCCCGAACTGCAGCTTGAGTCAGTTGTGTGGAGGTGGCAGCGGCGGCAGCTCCGGCTGGCACACCGGCTCCAGCTGGCACACCGGCTCCGGTTGGCACATCGGCTCCGGTTGGCACACCGACCCCAGCCCTCGGCCCGGCCGTGTGCGGAGCCCAGGCCACCGGCACCCAGGTGAGGGGGGCGACTGGGCAGGGTGGGAGCCGGTGTCCCCTCCACCGGGGGATGCCGAGGGGTGCCCGCCATCCTGGGGAGGGGGACGATGCCCACCGGAGCTGGGGCACCAGAGCCATGTGCACGGGGAGGGCCCGGGCCCGGCATGACTTCACCGGGAAACTTTGGCCGGGCTGGGCACGCCGGGGTACGGCGGGCGGGCAGGAGGGTGGGATGGCTGCTCTGCCCCTGTCCCCTGCCCCAGCTGGAGCCGGGCAGCCCCCGGGGGCTGCAGCCAGGGGGACAAGCCCCGGGCTGGGGGGGGGACAAGCCCCGGGCTGGGGCTGGGGCTGGCAGAGCCCCTCGATGACCCATCGCTGCAGCATCGCCTGGCTGAGTGTCACCGGCATCCAGGTGGAGGGTGGCCCCTGTCCCCAGCATGCAGGAAACCCCCCCCCCCCCGTCGCCCCTGGGTGCCACCAGTCCTGCTCGGGACAGCAGGACGTGGCCGGCACTGCCAGCATCACCCAGCGACACGGATGACAACTCGGTGTCCCCGCTGCCCTCACCGACGAGCCCTGCCCGGGCGGGGGCTGCGCTGCCTGCAGGGGCGGGAGGGGAGTTTCTGCTCCCCGGCACCAGGAGGGGACCCCGGGGTGGGGGTTCGGGGCTGCCTGCGCAGCTCCGGCTCCGGCATCAGCCTCCCAGCCCCACTCGGGTGCCCCTTCCCCGCAGACGCCTCCTGCCCCGGCGTGGGGCTGGGACAGGGCTGGGCACGGCCCCGTGGGACCCCCCTAGCTGACCTGGGGGGCTGGTGGGTGGACGGGGGCAACCGCATTGCCCGTGGGGCTGGCTGGCGCGTGGGGGGCACACGGGCAGCGTCATAAGGGGTGACCCAGCTCTGGCTCACCCCACTCTGCTTTGACGCCTTGCAGAGCCCCGCAGAGCCACCAGGACTGGAACTGGCCACCCCGCCTCAGAGGGGGTCCCCGGGGTCCCCTCCACCCACCGGAGCGTCTCGCCAGCACCCTCTGCCACCGGGGACCTGCACCTGGGCTCCGTCCCCACGCCTGGCGCTGCGGGGTGACGTGCCCCGGGCATGACGGGCACCTGCCCGGCACCCTGACGGCAACCAAGGCAGCGACCACCCTCGCCGCCCCGCTCCCACCTCATGCCCTTCGCCCACGGGGCCGCCTGCCCCCCGTCGCGCCCGGCCGCCCACCGTGCCACGGCCACCATGGGCGAGGCGCCCGAGCCGTCACCCCAGGCCCCGCTGGCCGTCCTCTCCAAGGTGGAGCTGCGGGTGAGCTGTAAGCACCTCCTGGACCGCGACACGCTCAACAAGTCGGACCCCTGCGTCCTGCTGCTGATGCAGTCCCAGGGCCAGTGGATGGAGGTAGGAGGGTGGGGGGCACCGCCGGCACCCACCGCAGCGGGGCAGGGCCGGGGGGACGCCGTCATCAGGGACGTGATGGGGCTGGGCGCGGGGTGCTGGGCGCAGGGTTTGCGTCTCTGGGATGGGGCTGGAGCAGAGGCAGCCCCAGGGTGGATGCAGCGCGCACAGGGCTGGAGACGGGGCAGGAGCCACTGCGCGGGGTGCAGGGTGCAGGAGATGGTGCAGACCAGGGTGCAAGGTGCAGGAGAGGGTGGAGAGCAGGGTGCAGGGTGTAGAAGACAGTGCAGAGTGCGGTTCAGGATGCAGAGCGGGGTTCAGGGTGCAGAACAAGGTGCACGGTGCAGGAGGTGACGGAGGGCAGGGTGGGGAGCAGGGTGCAGGGTGCAGGAGAGGGTGCAGAGCAGGGTGCAGGGTGTAGAAGACAATGCGGAGTGGGGTGCAGGGTGCAGAGCAGGGTTCAGGGTGCAGAGCAGGGTGCAGGAGGTGATGGAGAGCAGGGTGCAGAGCAGGGTGCAGGAGATGGTACGGAGTAGGGTTCAGGGTGCAGAGCAGGGTGCAGGAGACGGTACGGAGCAGGGTGCAGGGTGCGGAGCAGGGTTCAGGGTGCAGAGCAGGGTGCAGGGCGCAGGAGAGGGTGCAGAGCAGGGTGCAGGGCACAGGGTGCAGAGCAGGGTGCAGGGTGTAGAAGACAATGCGGAGTGGGGCGCAGGGTGCAGACGGAGGATGCTGCGTGCCGGGTGGAGAGCTGACGGTGCAGGGTGGAGGGTGCGTGCAGGGCGCAGGGTGCAGAGCAGGGTGCAAGGCATAGGGCGCAGAGCACGAGGTTCATGGGGCAGGGAGCTGTGGGGCACTCAGCAGCGTGTGGGGACAGTGCGGGGCCACCACCAGTTCAGGGCCACCACCGCGACCGTGTGCCCCTCACTGCGCTGCCCTGGGGGGGGGCCCTGGTGCCCACACGAGCTGCAGCTGGCACTGGAGCTGGCACTGGAGCTGGCACTGGCACCGGCACTGGCGCTGGGGCTGGGGCTGGCGCTGGGGCTGGCACAGCTCCTTTCCAACGCTCCCGCATGGCTTAGCTCTGGGCTGGCGCCGGCAGCTCCACGCTCGCTAATCACCGCTGCTCAGCCGGCAGATTTAGTGCTAAATCCCTCTGCGTGTAATCGACTCTGCGCGCCGGAGACGGGGACGGAGCCAGGGCAGGCGGCGAGGGGCCCTGTGCCAGCTGCAGGCTGCGGCTACCCGGGCTGTGCCGTGCTGAGCCCGGTGTACCCAACTGTGCCACGGTGTGCCATACCACACTGTGTGTGCCATGATGTGCCGTGCTATGATATGCCATGCCATGATGTGTCATGCCATTCTGTGCCATGCTGTGCCCTGCCATGCCATGCTGTGCCATCCCATGCCATGCTGTGCCATGCCATGCCACGCCATGCTGTGCAAGGCCCAGATGCAAGAGGGCCCCTCCTGGGCCACCTTTGGGAAGGACTCTGTGAGCTGTCCCCTCCCTGTCCCTGCCAGCGTGTGTCCCTCAGCCCAGCCAGGATGGTGGCTGGAGCCGGCTCTGTCGCTGCCCGCTGGGTTCGAGAGCCAAATCGGCCCCAGATGTGCTGGCAAGGCTGGGACCCGAGGGGCTGAGGTGGCTGGGACCCGAGGGGCTGAGGTGGCTGGCACCCGGAGCCCCGTGGTGGGGCTGCAGGGACGGTGGTGCCCATGCAGGAGGCACAGAGCTGCATGGGGTGGCCCTGCCAGTGCCATGGTAGTGTGGGCTCGGCAGATGCTGCCGGACCGGGCAGGCGGTGGGCAGGGGCTGGCGGGTTGGCAGGGTGCCCTGGCCAGGATGCGTCCCGTTGAGTCAACGCTGGCAGGGACGGGGTGCGGGGGAGGCTCCTGGAAGCCGCTCGGCACCTGCTGCCAGCACGGCCAGGAGACGTTGAGCACCCACCCGCCTGCCGGGACCATGGTGGCCAGTGTCCCCTGCCCTTGGCCAGCCCAGGGTAGGAGCACAGGGGCTTGTCCTGGGCGTCAGCCTGTTGCTCCTGCTTGAGCAGAGCCGTGGCAAACTGTGGTCCAGAGCATCCCCTCAAACCGACCATGGGGTTTGCCCGGAGCTCTGTAGGGAGTGTTGCCCCAGGAGCAGGGGCTGGCAGGGCTGATGCCCTTGGGGCACATCTCCCTGCCCGAGCCAGCACCGGGGCTGCCTCCAAACGCCATTCACCTGGGAACCGGCATGGGCAGGTAAATACTTGTGCAGGGCTGGTCCTTCCCAGCAGCTGCCTGGCGTCCCCCATCCCTGCATCCCCACGCCCCAGAGTTCCTGCATCCCCGTGCCCAGCTCCTGGCGAGCTCTGGCATCCCAAGGTCCCGGGCAGCTCTGCTGGCCCCGGATCCGGCCCCAAGCCGGGCTCTGGCCCCACTGCCACCCAGCCGAGCTCCTGCCATGCAGGTGGACCGCAGCGAGGTCATCAAGAGCAACCTCAACCCCGTCTTCGCCAAGATCTTCACGGTGGACTACTACTTCGAGGAGGTGCAGAAGCTGCGGTTTGAGGTGTACGACAGCCATGGGCACGCTGGCGTGGGCACGCACGATGACGACTTCTTGGGGGGCATGGAGTGCACCGTGGGGCAGGTGAGCCCGCACACCCTGTCCTGGGGACACCCGCTGGTGGCATCCCCTCCCCGACCCCTCGGCTTTTGCAGATCGTGGCGCAGAAGCGGGTGACGAAGCCGCTGTTCCTCAAGTATGGGAAGTTCGCGGGCAAGTCCACCATCACGGTGAGTGGCTGAACCTGTGCCAGGAGCAGCACCGGGCTGGGGCATGTGGGTGGCACTGAGCTGGGACACTGGGGTGTACGGGTGGCACCAAGCTGGGGCACATGGGTGGCACCAAGCAGGGACATGTGGGTGGCACCCAGCTGAGGTGGTGCGGTGGTACTGAGAGGGGCATGTAGATGGCACCAGACTGGGGCACCCAGGTGGCACCTGACTGGTGTGCTGGCATGGCATTGAGCTGGGACATGCGGGTGGCACTGAGCTGGGTCAGTGGGGTGGCACTGAGCTGGGGTGGGGAGCATTGAGCTGGGGCACATGGGGGGTCCCCAATGACCCTCCTCCTGTCCTAGCCGTCATCCAGCTGCCCCTCAGGCTCTTGGGGATGGGGAGGATTCAGGGTCCCTGCTGATGTCTGCTGGCCACCCTGGGGGGTCCACACTGTGCCAGGGAGGGTGCGTTGGCACCCTGTCACCCCCCCAGTGCACCACCCTGCCCATGCAGGCAGGGGGACAAAGCAGTGCCGGGTGCTGAGCACCCCGTGACCGCCTCTCCTTGCAGGTCATCTCGGAGGAGATCTCGGGGAATAACGGCTACGTGGAGCTCGCCTTCCGGGCCAAGAAGCTGGATGACAAGGTGAGCCGGGTCCCACGGGCAGGGGATGCAGAGCAGGCAGAACGGGCAGAGCAGGCAGGGCAGACGGTGCTCTGCCTCATGCTCCCTCCTCCAGGACCTCTTCAGCAAGTCGGATCCCTTCCTGGAGATCTACCGCATCGACGACGACCGCAGCGAGCAACTGGTGTACCGCACCGAGGTGAGGCCCCGGGCAGTATCCGTCCCTCAGCCAGCCCGCCAGCGGCACCGCTGAGCCCCTTGTCCCGCAGGTGGTGAAGAACAACCTGAGCCCCATCTGGGAGCCCTTCAAGGTGTCCCTCAACTCGCTCTGCAGCTGCGAGGAGAAGAGGAAGCTGAGGGTGAGGAAGGGCGATGGGGACCCCCATCCCTGCCCCAGGAGCACGTGTTCCCCAGCTTCCCCGCAGCCTCGCATGGGCGGCGTGCTGGGGGCCCCAAGCTGCCAGGGGTGGTGGTGGGGGACGGTGCCAGGTCTGGGTGCCGTTTGGGGTGGAGGGGTGTGTGGCCCCCGCTCCCGGTGCTGCCCAGCCGGGGCTGAGCCGTGCCCCGCCGCAGTGCGTGGTGTGGGACTACGACTCGCGGGGCAAACACGACTTCATCGGAGAGTTCTTCACCACCTTCGAGGAGATGCAGAAGGCGATGGGGGAGAACAAGGTGGGCTCACGGACGTGGGGACAGCCTGTGGGGTCACCCCTCCATGCTGCCAACAGATCCCATTCCAGGAGGCACCTCCCAGCTCCTCCCATGGTTTTGGGGGTGTTATCCCCTCGCTGCCCCCCTCTTTGGGGAAGGGATGGTGGGCCTGGGCTCCTCTGGGGAAATCGGCCCCAGCAGGGCTGGATGGAGCCCGTGGGCTGGTTTGGAGTGGGGGAAGGCACCCGTGGGGTTGTGGGGCAGCAGGGTTATGGGGCTGCAGGGTTGTGGGGGTGCGCGGTTGTGGGGCCATGGAGCTGGAGTGTTATGGGGCTTCAGGGAGACAGGGTTGTGGGGTTATGGGGTTGTGGGTTTGCGGGGTTATGGGGTTGTGGGTTTGCGGGGTTATGGGGCTGTGGGGTTATGGGGGTGTGGGTTTGCGGGATTATGGGGCTGTGGGGTTATGGGGCTGTGGGTTTGCGGGGTTATGGGGCTGTGGGGTTATGGGGGTGTGGGGTTATGGGGCTGTGGGTTTGCGGGGTTATGGGGCTGTGGGGTTATGGGGGTGTGGGGTTATGGGGCTGTGGGTTTGCGGGGTTATGGGGCTGTGGGGTTATGAGAGTGTGGGGTTATGGTGCTATGGGGTTGCAGAACCATGGGGCTGGGGGACTGCAGGGTCATGGTGGGGGGGTGCCGGCGCATGGGCCGTGTCCCCGGGGCTGGGGGGCCGCAGGCAGCGCAGGTGCTGCGTGCCGCAGGTGCAGTGGGAATGCATGAACCCCAAGTACAAAATCAAGAAGCGCAACTACAAAAACTCGGGGGTCGTGGTGCTGCTGGACCTGAAGGTGAGCGTCTGCATGCCAAACTGTGCCGTGCCATGCTGTACCATGCCGTGCCGTGCCGTGCTGTGTCATGCCATGCCATGCCGTGCTGTGCCATGCCCGGCTGCCACGGGGCAGGACCGGCTGACACAGGTCCCTCCGGAAGATCCACAGGGTCTACTCCTTCCTGGACTACATCATGGGCGGCTGCCAGATTCACTTCACGGTGAGTGGTGTTCCCACACCCCGAAGCACCGAGGGCCGGGCAGGGGCTCCGGCGCTGGGCCACGCGCCCGTCCCCGGGGCCAGGGGCCATGGGCAGCACATCCCAGCTCCCCTGAGCCGTGGCTTTGCCATGGTGCTGGTGAGCGGGGCTGGCAGAGCCACTCAACCGCAGCGGGGACATGCCGGTGGCACTGCTCACCCCGGGGGACTCTCACCACCACTACCACCCCCCCCACCAGGTGGCCATCGACTTCACGGCCTCCAACGGGGACCCCCGAAACAGCTGCTCCCTGCACTACATCAACCCCTACCAGCCCAACGAGTACCTCAAGGCGCTGGTTGCAGTGGGTGAGATCTGCCAGGACTACGACAGGTTGGTTGCTCCGGTGGGTCCCCCAGGGCCAGGACACCCTGGTGATGGCCACCCTGGGACCAGGATACCCCGGTGATGGCCACACTGGCACTGGCACTGCCGGGGCTGAGGCTCCTCACACCTCTTTCCCTTGCAGCGATAAGAAATTCTCAGCTCTGGGCTTTGGTGCAAGGATTCCCCCCAAGTACGAGGTAAGGGGGTGGCCAGGGTGCTGGGGTCCTGTGGGACCCCAGGGACGCGTTTGTCCCTCCGGGCATTCCTTGGCTGTGGCTCCCGTGGGGCTCGGGAGGTACCGGGGGCCATGGCGGGAGGGTGGGCACTGGCTGCCCCCTCCCCTCTTGCCTGCCAGGTCTCCCACGATTTCGCCATCAACTTCAACCCTGACAACGATGAGTGCGAGGGTGAGCCCAGCTCTGTCGGGGCCGGGGGGGGGGGGATGATCCCATTGGCCCCCACCCTGTGCCAGAGCCCAGTGCTGCCCCCCTCACCCCTCACATCCCCCCACAGGCATCCAAGGCGTTGTGGAGTCCTACCAGAGCTGTCTGCCCAAAATACAGCTCTACGGTCCCACCAATGTGGCCCCCATCATCTCCAAGGTGGCTCGTGTGGCAGCTGATGAGGAGCGGACAAAGGAGGCTTCGGTACGTACGTGCTGGCCCTGGCCGGCAGGATGCAGGCTGGGCTGAGACCCGGCACGCTCGTGCCACTTGTGGCTGCTCCCATGTCGGAGCAGAGCCCTTGTCCAGCTCCTCCTGCATGGGGCTGGCAGCGGGGACAGGCAGCCCCCCCCCAGAGTAACCCTCTCCCCCCTCAGCAATACTTCATCCTGCTGATCCTGACGGATGGGGTGGTGACGGACATGGCGGACACGCGGGAGGCCATCGTCCGCGCCTCCTACCTGCCCATGTCCATCATCATCGTGGGGGTGGGCAACGCCGACTTCACCGACATGCAGATCCTGGATGGGGACGATGGCATCCTGCGGTCCCCCAAGGGCGAGCCCGTCCTCCGCGATATCGTCCAGTTCGTCCCCTTCCGGGAGTTCAAGAATGTGAGTGGGGCGTCAGTGGTCCTCCTGTCCCCTTCTGTGCCCTCCTGTCCCCACTGCAGGACCGAGCATCGTGTCATGGCATGCTAGCGCCCTGTGGGTTCTGCTCCGCACACCGGGGCGGGTGGGTGCCACCATGCCCCGACTCACCCATCCATCCCGGCGTCCCCCGGTGTCCCCTGTCCCGCAGGCGTCACCGACGGCCCTGGCAAAGTGCGTGCTGGCGGAGGTGCCCAAGCAGGTGGTGGAGTACTACAGCTACAAGGCCTTCCCGCCCCGCTGCCCCCAGCCTGAGACCCCCGACTCCAACCTCAGCTCGCCCCAGTGAGGGCCCCCCCCCCCGCTCCCCCGGCGTGGCGCAGGGACGGATGAGGTCCCCACTGGGGTCACCAGCCCTGCCGCAGACCCCTCCTCACCGGGCAGGGGGGGCACCGGGAGCCGGCGGTGTGCCCCCACTGGCACCAGGGACACGGGGACGGTCCTGGTGTCCCGGTGCAGAACACCCCCACTGCACTGCCCAGGGGGCCGGGGGTCCCCAGCGGGCATTGCCCAGTCCTGGTGGTCCCTGCCCCCCACAGCCCCTTCCCACTGTGTCCCTGCTGTCCTCGTGGCCCCCTCGGTCCCCGCTTGTCTGTCGCTGTGACATCATTTGGAGGCTGCATGACGAATCCCCCCGGTGTGTGGGGGACACCCCCCCAATAAAGCAACCAGCCCTGTGCCCGTGCCGTGTGCTCTCTGCGTGCCGACACCGAACCTCGCTGCTGGGTGCTCAGCGGGACGTGGGCAGAGGGACAGGCAGCTCCCGGGGTGCTGCCCGGCCCCCCTTGTGCCCCTCACTGTGCCACCCAGCCCCGGCCGGCGGCAAGAGCCAGCAAGAACCAAATGTGGCTGCCGCACGGGCTCTGCTACTGGCCACTCCGGCTGCCCCTATATTTAGGGGGATTCGTGACTGGCAGCATGCAGGGGAGCGCCGGTGCTTTGGAGCTGCGGTACTTTTGAGCAGCCGCCGCTTTCAAGTTGTGCCGGAGGGGCCGCCCGCCCCGCTGTGCCGTGGCCCTGAAATCCAGGCCACGGGAGCGGGAGTGGAGGCAGCGCCGGCACCCTCCTCCTGCCCCTGCCCAGCACATTGCCTCTGCCGCATGCCACGTGCCATGTGCTGTGTGCCGTGTGCCACGTGCCGCGTGCCACATGCCACGTGCCGTGTGCCATGTGCTGTGCTGTGCACTGTGGGTTGCATGCCATGCACTGTGTGCCACGTGCTGTGACGTGTTGTATGCTGTGATGTGTTGTATGCTGCATGCCATGCACTATGTGCCATGTGCCGTGTACCATGTGCTGTGTGCCATGCACCGTGTGTCACGTACTGTGTGCCATGTGCTGCGTACTCTGCCGTGTGCTGTGTACTGCACACCATGCACCACGTGCCACACACTGTGCCATGTGCTGTATGCTGCAAGCCGTGCACTGTGCCACATGCTGTGTGCCGTGTGTCATGCACTGTGTGCCATGTTCCATGTGCTGTGTGCCACTTGCTGTGTGCCATGTACCACATGCCATGTGCCGTTTGCCGCTTGCTGTGCGCTTCACGGTATGTGCTCCATGTGGCGCCATGTGCCGCCCCATGTGCCATGTGCCCTGTGCTGCAAGTCATGTGCCACGTGCTGTGTGCCATGTGTCACACGCATTGCCACATGCTATGTGCTGCATGCCATGTGCCATGTTCTGGGCCACGGGCTGTGTGCTGTGTGCCGTGTGCCGTGTACTGCGCACCGGGTGCTGTGCCGCGCCGCTGCCATGTGCAGCACACCAAGTGCTGTGCGCCATTTGCTGCGCCGAAAGCTGCGTGCCGTTCGCCGAGTGCCAACCGCCTCCTGCCACGTGCTGTGTGACACAGCGCCATGTGCCATGTGTCGTCCACCCTGTGCCATGCGCTGTGTGTCGCCATTCCGGTGCTGGCAGATGCTCCTGGGGAGCTGACATCCACCAGGGATGTGATCCAAGGCCACCATGGGGACTGAAACTGTGACCATCATGGGGTCGGGGCCACCCAAGATCCTGCCACGTGGGTGCCACCGAGCTGGACTCTGGGGCCGGGGATGCGGCCGTCACCCTGGCTGCCGGCACGGGGATGCCAGCCTGCCACCGCCATGCAGCCGTGCTGGCTGGGAGCTGCTCACCCATCCACCGGCAATGCCACGCTGAACTGCCGTGCCCCTCCAGCGCTGCCCACTGCCGGCACTCTGCACACAGGCAGAGCGCGCTGCCCGCACCACCCTGATCAGCCCGCGTATTTATAGCTCCTGATTCATCTCTCCATAAAGCAGGATAATAGACGTCGCCATAGAAACCCAGCGCCTGACGAGCCTGCGGATGCAGCCGGCCCTCGGTGCGGGCAGGGGTCTGCCATGGCACCCTGCTCCGTGGGGCCGGCTGGGTGCGCCGACGGCGGGTACAGGGGGACCCCACGGGACTGGGGGTGCCCAGTGTCACCGAGCCGGGCTGCGCCCACCAGCGGGGCAGCTGTGCCGGGCAGTGGCGGTGGCAGGGCTGGCGGGGTCCCGGTGCCACCAGGCCACAGTCCCAGCATCCCCAAGGGGGGGTCTCGCCGCCTGCCCCCGGCTCAACCAAGCCCTGGCGAGGGGTCCTGCTCATGCCGGGGCCAAGCCCTTGCCCGCCCCGACACCGGCACTGTGCCACACTGAGCTGGTGGGTGCTGGTTAATTAAGCCAAGGGTTAATTATTGACAGTGCCGGTGCTTCCCAAGCGGCTTGATACACAGATTCCTTGGAGCGTGGCACGACAGGGTCTGCGGGGCTGGGGGGTTGCTCGGGGTGCTGCCTGCCTGGGGCACCCCAGGGTGCTGGGACGGGGCGGTGGGCACAACCCCTGGGCGCAAACATCCCAGGAGGGGAGATGGGGACGGGGGGGGGCATCCAGCCAGGCTGGTCAGGGCACTGCTGCCCCCCCCAAAGCACAACGAGGGGCGCACTGGGGCAGGGTGGGGGGAGCAGAGGGTATCTGGAGGGGTAGGGGGACCGCGGGGTTGGGGGGTGGGGGGGGGTCTCTGGGAGACAGCCATGGGTGCCGGTGAAGGCCCCAGCTCTGTACCGCAGGCTGTGCCGGCAAACACCGTCACCGCGCACCGGGCCGTGACCCCACCGCGGGGCCTGGCAGCCCGCCATGGCCCCCTGCGCTGCCCACCCGGCCATTGCCCCCCCCGCCACCGCAGATAAGGTCCCCGGGGATGGGCCCCCACCCTGATGGGGATCCTGATAACGCCGGGTGCTTCCCGCCGCCGGCGCTGCCAGCGCGCCGCTTCCCACCCCACGCCCATGGGAACACGCTGCCTGGCTGGAAACGGCAATAAATATTTATTTCCCCAAGGCGGGCTGTGCGGAAAGCGGGGGTCACGGCCACATGCCCCCCAGCCCGAGGGGAAGGAAGGCCACAGGGATGGCCACAATGTGTGGCCGGAAAAGTTCCCCCCCCCCCCTCCATCCCCTGGGGGGTGTCACGCAGCCAGTGCCTGCCGCCCGCCGGACCCCCAGCTCCGCCGCCGCCCCAGGGCGATGCACGGGGGTGTATAAGTTATGGGGGGCGCTGGGGGCTCCCCATGCAGGGTGCCCCCCCCCACCACCACCACAGCAGGGCTCGGCAGGCGGTGGGGCAGCCGTGTAGCGCAGTGGCAGGGCCCAGCGCCGCTGACACCCCCCGCCCCTTCCTTGGTCCCCCAGCCCCTCAGGCCATGGGCCAGCGCGTGGGCAGCTCCGAGTCGCCCATCTCCTCCTGGTAGAGGCGGTTGAAGAGGGCATTTTGCAGGGGGGAGAAGTGGTCGCGCCAGTCCCCCACCACGCCTGCAGGATGGAGGGGACGGAGCAGCAGGAGGGGGCTGCAGCCAGGGCTGGCGTCCCCCCCACCGTGTCCCCCTCACCCCGTACTCCCCCTTTCCCCTCACCTTTCCTCATGAAGCGTCCCTGGCTGTGGTCCATGATTTCGGAGGGGATGAGGGAGTAGTTGGCCATGGCGTTGTCCCGCATGGCGACGAAGCTGCAGTGCTGCTCCAGGGCTTCCAGCGTCTCCGGTCCCAGCGGGCAGCCCAGGAAGGCACCGAGCCGCTGTGCCGTGCCACGCAGGTCCTGCAGCGGAGGGGGCGACAGTCAGCCCGGGGCAGCCAGTGGGGGGGACAAGGATGGGGACACGCCGGGGCTCACCTGGTGCAGCTCCTCGTAGGCGACATAGAAGATGTTCAGGAGGTGCCGCTGGCCCAGCCAGCCCTTGACGTGGTCAAACCAGGAGCCGTAGTGCACTGGAGGGAGGTGGGGGTGATGGGGGGCCCTGCAGCTGAGCCCCAGCACCCCGGGGACCCCTGGCCCTTACCCGTGCCCTCGAGGAACCGTGTGAGGAAGGTGTCGAAGGAGCCGGGGTCGGGCAGGAACTTGGCCAGGCGGTGGAAGTGGTAGAAGGAGACAGCGACATCCTTGGGGTTCCTGGCCACATAGATCACCTTGGGGGGGGTGACAGTGTCAGCCCCATGGCCGGTGAGGGGGGAAATTCCGCTCCACCCTGCTCAGAAAGCCCCTTGCAATCACCCCGGCTGCGGGAAGTCCCGTGGGCACGGGATGCCCCTGCGGGGACCCCCCCAGACCATCCCGGCCCCCTTCACCTTGGCCTTGCTCTGCTGCAGGGCGGGCGCCAGGACGCGCGCGGGCAGGTGGGTGGTGATGAGCCGGTGGGCGGCCGTATCCTGCAGCGCGTCCCTGAAGTAGATCTGCTCCAGCCAGGGCGCCCGCTCCCAGTTGGGGATGGTCTTGGCTGGCACGATGTCCCCATGGCTGAACAGCAGCGTCAGGATCTCCTGCATCCAGGTGGTGCCTGGGGAGGCGGCCGTCAGGGCAGCGCCAGCCCTGCGCGGCACGGCACGGCACGGCACGGCACGGCGCAGCATGGCGCAGCATGGCGTGCCATTGTGTGGCACAGCGCAGCATTGAACGGCTCAGCACGACACAATGTGGCACGGGGCAGCAGTGCGGTGTGGGACCCCCCCAGACCCTCCACCAGTCACACCAGTCTTTGGTTGGGGACAGGACGGGGCTGGGGCAGGGGAGGGGGTGGGGGTGGCTGCCCCCTACGGGCAGGGCAGGGGTTTTTGGGGGGGTGGGAGCCGATGGCTGGGGCTGGGGGGTTCCCCTGTGCTGTGCCCGGAGGGGACCATGGCTGCTGGGCTGCGGGAACCCGGGGACTCTGCCCGGGGAGGGGCTGGCCCCGAGCCCGGCCACCTCCCAGCCACGCAGGCAGTCCCGGTCCTGCTGGAGAGACGGGGGCTGCGTGGCAGAGCCTGCCCGTGTCCCCCCACCCCCAGCATGGGACTCCCCAGTGCTGCCCCACTGACACACCCCCCCTCCCGGGTCCCCTCCATGTCCCCATCCCTCTGGGACCCTCCTCGCCTCCCCCAGACCCCACCTGCCCGCCACCCCGCTGGCCCTCACCCGATTTGGGGTAGGTGGCGATGACCACGTCGGTGGGGCGGAAGGGGAAGGTGACGGCGAAGCTGAGGGACTCCTGGGTGTGGAGGTGGCCGGGCAGGGAGATGCCGGCAAAGGTCTCGGTCACCTCCATCCGCTCCATGGCCCAGTCACTGCAGGGGACGCGCCGCAACTGGCCTTAAATAGCTGGAAAAGAGGAAGCCGTCCAGGCGTGAGGGGGCCGGGCTCCCCCGGCACATTCCTGCCAGGGAACCGGGGATCTGGCTGGGGCCATCGCCGGGAGAGCGCTTGCCTGCGGCGCCGGGGGGCTGCAGGACAGCCATGGGCTGGGAGCAGCCCTGGGGTGGGATGGGGATCAGCCCCACGCCGTGCCCCACAGGCGGGCTCCCCACAGCCGGCACCGTGCCGGAGGAGGAGATTCCCATCCCGGCACACCCAAGGAGCAGGGCTGGCCGATTCCATGTGGCTCCGTGCCATTCCCAGCAGCCCCGTAGGTGCCTCTTGCTGCGCACGACACCGCAGCCACCACCGTCCCCGTGGCCACCATCAGCCCCAACTGGGGTTCCCCCACGGCGGGTGCTGGGCCACAGGACCGACGTGTGCCTCAGTTTCCCCCCACACGATGCTGCAGCAGGACGGCGGGGCAGCCCGGCACACATGGGACACTGTCGGCAGCCCCACGCCAGAGACGTGCCACCCTGTCTGCTGGCCCCTCCATGGCGGGACGGCCTCACCACAGAGCCGCAGGGTACGCCAGCACTCGGCCGCTCCCGACGCCATCTGGGGTGGCCGGAGCCCGTCCCAGCTCCACCGCCAGCACGCAAGCCGGAAAACATATTTCACAGCCATTGCAAGCAGCAGCAGCCGCCCGAGCGTCCCAGGGCCGGGGTGAGCGAGGGACAGGGGTGCCGGACCCTGCCCGTTGGCAGTGGGGGTGCCGGCAGTGCCAGCACTGGGCCGGGGGTGCGGGTGCTGGGGAGGCCGAGGCGGGGATGGGATCGGCACTTTCCCAGCAAAAAAAAAAAAAATCTGGGCTGCATTAGAGGGGCCGGGAGCGTCACCGCAGCTATGCGGAGAGGCCCCGGCACAGCCCTGCCACCCGGGGCCGGGCTGGGGGGAGGCCGCCGTCGCGCCGCCCCCGGTGCCCGCTGTGCCCAGACGCTGCCAGGGCTGGGGCGCAGGGCACGCAGGGTGGGGTTACGGCTGTGACTCCTGGTTATTTATTTACAGCAGGAGGGGACAGACAGTGAGCCGGGGTAGCCATCCCGGTGCGTGCGCTCTGCAGTCTGCCGGCAGCGGTGGCAGTGGGTCACCCCGGATCATCCCCCCAGCGGCACCGAGCGGGCGAAGATGCCAGGCGGGAGCGTGCTGGTGCTGGCGCTGGTGCTGGCGCTGCGCCTGCTCCTGCCCTGCGCCGGGCAGCATCACCGGGAGGAGGCCGAGCGCATCATGACGACCACGCCGGTCATCGACGGGTGAGCAAAGGTTGCCTGAGCCTGCGGCGTGCACGGCCACCCCGGCAGGGCTGCAGCTCTCGGCACCCTGAGAAAAACCCCATCCAGAAAACCCCACCAGGGACAGCCCTGCCGGGGGATCCCCATTCTGGGCACCCTGGGACACTGTGTGGGGACAGCTCTCTTGGGGGATCCCCGTGCCGGACACCCCAGGGCTGTAGTGGGACATCTCTCCTGGGGGATCCCCTTGCCAGGCACCCCGGGGCCGTGCAGTCAAGGGGATCCCCGGCAGTGCAGCTCTGCCGGGAGCAATCAGGGTGCCGGGAAGCCGGGGACCAGACTGCCCCTGGGGAAGTCCCCACTTGGGACAAGCAGGTCCCGCAAAGTCATGTCCTAAGGGATGTTCCAGGTCTCATGCCGGGATCCTCAGGAGGCTCAGGTCCTCCACAGGGTCCCCCATGGCACCAGCCCTGTGCCACGGCAGCCCGGTGCAGAGCAGCCCCTGGAAGCAGGCGTGGGGTGGAGGGGTGCTGGAGGATGTGGGGACTGTGACGCAGGAGGGGAGAAGTCGGAGCCGGCCCATGCAGCTGGCCCCCCCAGGGATACTGCTGCGTGCAGGACACTGCGTGGTAGTGACGTCCCCGTGGTGGTGACATCCCCACAGCGGTGACAGTGACGTCCCTGACAGAGGGATGCTGGACCAGCCTGGGTGCGAGGCCTGAGCAGGCATGGTGGATGGAGGGGTGCACAGAGGGGTCCCCAGACTCCCCCCAGCCGGCAAAAGGTGTCCCATATGGGGCTGTCCCCTGGGAGTCACTTGTCCACAACTCCTGGCCAGAGCTGCTTGGGTAGCTCTTGGCAGAGAGCACAGATGGGTGGGCAGATGGACTGGTGGGTGGACTGATGGATGGATGATGGATGGACAGCCAGATGGATGGGTGGACAGATGGAAGGATGGACGGATGAGTGGGGAACGGGTGGGCAGACAGACAGGTAGATGGGCAGCCAGGAGGCTGGCCGGACAGACGGACAGGCGGGTAGACAGCCCCTCATTCCCGCTCTCTCCCCTGCCCAGGCACAACGACCTGCCCTGGCAGCTCCTCAAGAAGTTCAACAACCAGCTGGGGCTGCCGGAGGCCAACCTCACCACGCTGAACGGCACCCACACCAACATCCCCAAACTGCGCAGGGGGCACGTGGGCGGGCAGGTGGGATGGCGAGGCAGGCGGGGGCACTGGGGTGGGCACTGGGGTGGGTGCTGGGGCGGGCAGGGGCACCATGGAGGGCACTGGGGTGGGTGGCAGTGGGCACGGGGCCATGCTCCCAGTGCTCACCAAGTGCCACCGTGAGCAGTTCTGGTCGGCGTACGTGCCCTGCGACACGCAGAACAAGGACGCGGTGAAGCGCACGCTGGAGCAGATTGATGTGGTGCACCGCATGTGCGAGCTCTACCCCGAGACCTTCTCCTGCGTCGTTGACAGCAATGGTAAACGGGCACAGGGCCGGGACGTAGGTGTCCCATGGGCCGCGGGTGGCCCGGTGCCCACCCTGGCTGATGCCCCCCCCTCCTCCCGCAGGCATCCAGCAGGCTTTCCAGGACAAGAAGGTGGCCAGCCTCATCGGGGTGGAGGGCGGCCACTCCATCGACAGCAGCCTGGGTGTCCTGCGCACCTTCTACCGCCTGGGCGTCCGCTACATGACCCTCACCCACAGCTGCAACACCCCCTGGTAGCAGCCCTTGGTGGGGGATTGGGACAGGGATTGGGTGACAGGGACAGCCCGGGGGGTACAGGGCGCGTGGCCGAGCAGGGCTATGTGGTAGGGGGGTCCACCCTGATGATCTCCCCACTCCGCAGGGCTGACAACTGGCTGGTGGACACTGGGGATCACCTGCCCCAGCACCACGGCCTCTCGTCCTTTGGGGAGGTGAGTGGGGACAGGGTTGATGGCGGCACCTGGGAGCAATGGCTCAGGCTGGGGGTTGTGGTACCAGCACCCACCAGCCCCACGCCGGGTTGTTAAGCCGAGCAGCGGGTGCCCTGGATGCATGGTGCCCCCCCATGCAGGGCTGCCACGGTGCCTTGCGCACCCCTCACCCGCCCTGTCCCCGTCCCCGCAGACGGTGCTGGCGGAGATGAATCGCCTGGGCATGATCGTGGACCTGGCCCACGTCTCAGTGGACACCATGAAGGTCGTGCTGAAGCTCTCCAAAGCCCCTGTCATCTTCAGCCACTCGTCCGCCTACAGCATCTGCCCGCATCGCCGCAACGTACCCGATGACGTGCTGAGTACAGTGGTGAGCGCCGGGGCATGGCCGCGGGCAGGGAGGGGGCTTGGCCGGGGAGGCCACGGGGCTCAGGGTGCCTCTCCCCCAGGCCTCCACGGGCAGTTTGGTGATGGTCAACTTCTACAACGACTACGTGACGTGTGGGGAGACCGCCACACTGGCCGACGTCGCAGGTGAGGTGGGCTCCTGGGCGGGTGGGAGGTGGCAGTGTCCCCCGCACCCTGCTCACCCCGTCCCCTCCACACCCACAGATCACATGGACCATGTGAAGAAGGTGGCTGGTGCCCAGTCCGTCGGCTTCGGTGGGGACTATGATGGTGTCACGAGGTAAAGCGGGTGATGGGCACAGGACGGGCTGTGCTGCTGGGACAGGACAGCGTGTCCCCGTCCATGTAGGAGGGTCTCCCCCATGCCCTGCATGGACAGCTGGGTGGTGTGGGAGGTGGGTGCTGCTGGACTCGGCTGCTCCCAGCACAGCTGTGAGCTGTGGGGTGGCACAGGCTCCCCACCAACCTGGAGGACGTCTCCACATACCCCGCGCTGGTGGCTGAGTTGCTGGCAAGGAACTGGACGGAGGCAGAGGTGAAGATGGCCCTGGCCGAAAACCTGATCCGTGTCTTCAAGAAGGTGGAGGAGGTGAGCAGGGCATGGGGAGCACCAGACACAGGGAACACAGGGCACGGGGAGGTACGGGGCGTGGGGACACATGGGGCATGGGGATGCACCAGGCATGGGGATGTACAGGGCATGGTGACACATGGGACAGCAGAGACCAGTGGGACATCAGGATGCATGGCACTCAGTGATGTCTGGGGACATGGGGTGGCACAGGGACTTGGGCGGCAGTGGGATGAATGGGGACACAGAGACACACAGGGCTTGGGAATGGCGGCACAGGGACCTACAAGGTGACAGGGGGCTGCATGCGGCACGGGGACTTCCCCTCGCTGCGGGAGCCCACCCTGTCCCCCATCACAGGTGAAGAAGGACTTGCAAGCCACGGCTGCCCAGGAGACACCCATCGCCTTCGAGGAGCTGCAGGGATCGTGCAGGACCAGCTATGGGTACACCGATGGTGCTGGCACATCCCGGCTCCCCCCGGCAGCCCTGGTGCTGGCGCTGCCCCTGCTCCGCTCCCTGCTCTCCTAGCACCCGGCCCCGGCTCCCGTCGCAGCCCCAGCACCCTGCCCGGCAGGATGCCGGCGCCTGGCCCCATGGCTGCCAGGCTGGGCCCGATCCTGCCGCCCCTTCCCACCTGCGCACCGGCCCCGCGAGCAAAATAAAGCCGTGCTTCGAGCACCACCGGCAGCGCGCGTCCACGCTGGGACCCTGCGGGGACCACCAGCCGCAGCCCCATTGCCCTGCTCCTGGCTGGAGGGGGATGAGCCACCCCAGCAGGTCACTGGCCACCCTGGCAGGTCACCGGCCACGCGGACACCCTGCCGGCCACCCCGGCTGCGTGGCCCCGGCACGGCAGAGGTGTAGGGGCCCGGTGGGTGCCCAGCCCGGGGCACTGAGATGCTGTCACCGCGCCGGGAGTGACACATAGCTGCAACACACGGCCAGAGTGGCTGTAGGGCTGCCTCCACAGGATGCTTACATTAATCATTAGCTAATTAATTGGCTACTCAATTATCTTCTTAGCAATTTCCTCTCACATTTGGGAACAGCCTGTCTTCTGAGCGGAGGCGGCTTCGGGCACCAGGAAAACAGGCAGGAGAAGGAGAGCCATCTTCCTGTGGCATTCACAAATTGGCTGAGGCAGAGAGCCCCGTCTGCCAGCCAGGCACCGGGGAGGGATGGGCACGGGGAAGGGATGTGCCCGGTCCCCACCGGGATGGCAACCACGGCGGGCAGGAGCAGCCAACCCCGGTGGTGAAGCTGCTGTCGGCAGGTGCCGATGGCAGGACCGGGGTGGAAAAGCATCAGGGCTCCTTCCATGGGGTTATGAGCAAAGGCCAGGGAACGGTGTGGAGAAGAATGTAAGGAGCTGGGCAGCCCAAAAACCACGCTGTGGAAAAGGAGCTCAACTCGAGCCGGCTGCCCTGGCCTCCCTGAGCCGGTGTCGGCTGCGGCAGCTCCTGCTCACCCCGCTCTCCCCCTGGCTCCGCTACACAAAGGGAACCCATCCCTGCGGGGAAAGTGGGGGGGGGACTCAGCGGGACCCCTTCCCCTTCTGCACCCCAGAGGCGGTGACCCTGGTGGTGGGGAGCCACAGCGCTGCCGGTGACTGATTCCCTGCCCCTGGGCAAGAGGGGGCAGGAAGGCTGCCGGCCCCTTCCGCCTCACCTCAGCCCCGTGGCACCGGGTCCTCTGTCCCAGGCAGGGGACAGGGATCACGCTGCACCGCAGGCGGAGGGGACCACCGCCCCCCTCTTTGCGTCTGAAGGCCCAGACACACCACGATGGATGTTCAGGGATTGTTTATTTAAAATAGCAGAAGGTAATCAACATGGGGTTGGAGAAGAAGAAAAAGGCAAATGAGACAAGCTTTAAAAAAAAACAAACAAACACACAAATGAAACCACAGAGAAACATCACACTGGAAGAAGGAGCATTTCCAGGGGCAGGGGCTCCCTGGGCCGCAGGGCACGTCCTGGCCCCCAGCCCCACGGGTGGCACCCGTGCATGGCACCCGTGCAGGGCCAGGCCGCCCAGCCCCACAGGAGGAGGGGGGGGGGGGGACACAAGATCCGACGCTCCACCATGCGCAAGTGACTTCGTAGCCCAAAGCCACCTCGTCCTCCTGGGTCACCACCCCGTGTCCCCACCACAGCACGCAGCAGGGAAGAAGGCTCTGTCGGTCACTAGACACACACTGCCAAGGCCACCGAACTCAGAAGAAATAATCAAGACAGTGAAAAGTGTTTGTGTTGCAAGTGCTGGGGAGATGGCCCCTGGCCCGCAGCGAGACCTGCCCCATGTCCGCACAGGCAGCCCGGGAGGTCAGCCAGCACCGGGTGTGTGAGGGAGCTGCCTGCCCCTCTCCCCTTTCCTCCTCTCAGCACAGCCCAAAGCAGCTGCGCACGCATCAAAATTCCCTTTACAAGTGATGAATCAGACCTGCCCCACTGCAGCGGGACCAGCTGCACCGCACAGCTCAGCACTGCCGGACCCGGCACCTGCACAGCACCGATTTACAGCCCGCGGTGAGAAGGTTAAAGATCCTCCTCCTAAGCGCCAAAGGAAACTACACTTCCTTCCGGGCGAGCTTCCCATCAATCCAGCAGCTCAGCAGTGCCTGGGAGTCACAGACACGGGGCACAGAAAAGTTCAGCCCCAGGGGAAGGCTCCAAGGGACAAGCAGCCACATTTCCCAGTGAGCAGCAGGAGGAGAGGGGACGCGGCGGCGCCCTGGAAGCAGCCCCCGGCTCATCCAGCTCAGTACCATGCTCTACAGGCAGCAGCACGTAGCAGACGCATCAGGGTGGGGACAGTGGAGAGGAAATGGCAGCAGATATCCAGGGGACGAGCCCCAGCCAGCGCAGGCAGACATGCTCTCAGGATGGTTTAGCATTTACTGTCACACCCATCCATCTGGGGGGCATTTGGGGACGAGGCTGTGGCCACCACAGCTGCAAGCCCGGGGGTGGAAGCCGCTGCAATCCACTCGCAGCTGCTGGACATCAGGCAGGGACCGGTTCCACATGGGAGGTCAGTGCCTAGATAACCATTTCCAGACTGCAGCGGCTGGAGATGTGGAATGCGTGGATTTACACGCACACATACATGGGCTCACACAGGGCAGGACGAGCGTTTCAAAGGTCACTTTGTGGTACAGAGCTCCAGGGAGGTTTGGCCCGGCAGGACAAGGAGCTAGCGATCGGAAAGGTGAAGTCTGCAAACAGGGCGGCCAGCTATGGCTCGGGAAGGTCACTGCGAGGGAGGAGATACCATGGCGTAACCTCCCCTTCCTGCAAGGCACTAACCTTCCCAGAAACACCACAGCCGGGAAAACAATCCTTCCCAAACCGCTGCGAGAGGAAGGCAGCCCCGTGGGGATCTCCCTGCTCCTTGTAAACAGCTCCGTGCTGTGGGCGCTGCGAAAACAGCCCGCAGCTCGGAGACCTCGTCTAAAACAGGTAACAGAAGCGTGCTGCGCACGGAGGAGAGTCAGGCGAGCAGCACCCCAGGAGATCCTGCCACCCGCCTCCAGGAGGATTCCTTTAGTGTTAAATCAGGAGCGGGACGTTGCATCGTGAGATGCTGCCAGAAACCAGCAGCAACCCTCAAATGAAAAACACCCCAAAATCAGAACCAGCAAAGCATTCCTCAAGGCCAGAGAGGGGCCGTCTCCGCTCAGAAACCCCCTGCCAGGGTTGTTGCCTGCTCCGGGAGAAGTCGTCACTGTCACACCCCAAAAGAAGAGTCTAAACACAGGCAGGCAGGGCTGGGGATGCGCTGCTGGAGGAGGGGATGGCCAACTCCGCCTGGCCGGTGGGTCAGAGCAAGGACGTAGCAGAGGTGGGGAAGGAGTCCCGGGCCCCTCCACCCCACACGTCATACCACCAGTGCAGGGCAGCAGTCCACAGGGGCGACAGGAGACCTTAATTCCGCAAGGCGGCCAACCTGGAAGGGAGAGCATGAGAGGGAACAGACGTGAGAGCAGCAGGAAACGGCCGTGACTCAGAAAGACCCTTCAGCCAGCGTGTGCAGAGAACATCTCTGCTCAGAAACCTCCCTCCTGCAGCAGAGGTGCAAGAAATCCTGTACTGGAGCACGCGGCCATGGCTGCCTGGGGTTAACCTGGAGTGTCTGTCATCAACACAGGCAGGGTACTGCGGAGGAGCAGTTCCTGGCTTCTCTTTTGGGTGCCTCACCGCTGCAGCCTGCCTGGTCCCTCTTCCCAGGGCCATCCGCAGCTCCCACGGCAGCACACCGCAGCCTCAGGACTGTCCCCAGATGGACCCCAGTGGCGGTTGCGTGGGGAGCAGCAGGGAGGGACTGGAGAGAGGAAGCTCATCAGCTTCTCCTGGGGCAGTTCCAGGGAGACAGCCTGTTCCCAGAGCTGTTTGAAGGTCAGCGCCAAGCGTTCCCAGAGCAGCAGCAGCTGCGTGAGGGCGAGCACAGAGCAGGGGGAGACTGTTCTGCACCTTGTCAACGAGAGCTCGCTGGCGAGTGCCAGAAGCCACCCCCGTCCTCTGGTCCAAAGCGGTCCCACAGCCCCAAACAGCCACCTCGCCTGCCTGCCCAGGGTACCACGGTGACTGCCGGGCTCTGGCTTGCCTGAGCATGAGAGTGGGGGCTCAGCACCCACTCGGCCTGTTGCGATGGGCTAACTCACGCCCTTCGTATTGGTGCGGGATCCCTGGGAAGTATTCAAACTGCCTCAACACAAGGCAAAGGACGCAGGAGAGAACAAACCTCCGTGACAGCTGGTCTTCCTGGGTGCGGACTGAGCTCTCCCCGACTGCCGAAGCCCCCTCGGGGAGCTGGTTGAGCTGGTCCATGATCTCCAGGCCGTTCTCCTCTGCGATCTGGACAATGAGGCTGTCCACCTGCTCCTGCGGCGTGGTCAGCGTGGTGGCAGAGCTCATGGAGTCCTCCATGACCTGTGGCAAAGACAGCTTGTCATCCTGCCCCACAGGCAAAGCCACCCATCCCCTTAGCCAGAGCAGCCTCCAAAGCCTCAAGCCTGACAGCAGGGCTACAAGAGAAGGGGCACAAAGTCCGGTTCTGCCCCAGACCCCCTCTGAGCAACTGCTAGTTATGACACAGGGACAGCCACCCTCCCTCTTCTCCCTGACTGCCGCATTTGCCTCTTTGCACGGCAAGCTCCTTCCCCATGAGGCAGCAGAGCTGTGCCTTCCCCAACATCTCTCATATCCTTCAAAGGCAGAGAACACAACTACGTGAATAGCTCGGGGGGGTTTCCCACACTGGAGGCTGGAGTCTCCGAGGGGAACGGAGCACTGCTGAGGAAGCCTGAATTACAGATGGGACCCATCTCTCTCCCAGGAGGCAGCACGTTACCGTTCACAGAGACAAACCCACTCTCCCAAACCCAGCAGCTCCCAGCCCTCCCGGACCCCACAGAGGCCACTGGCACTTACCGACGTATGAACATCCAAATTCTGAACCTGCTGCTCAAATTTATCCATCACTGCAGACACCTTCTGCAGGTCCATGGAGCTCAGAGCCTTGTCCAAGGCCTTGGTCACCTGGGCCATGTTTTTCGTCACCTGCAAGAGGAGATTGCTTCACCAGTGCTCCCCAAAAGCAAGATATACCACTGCTGAGAGTAAAACCCAGGCCAGTGAGAGAAAAGACAGCATTTCTGATGCTCACAGCAGCACTACGAGGCAGGACAGGCTCTGCCTTCTCACCAAATGCTGCAGCTGGCTCTCTGCAGGTTCAGGCTGGCCACAGGTTTCTCCAGCCACATTCAGTCACCGAAGACCTCAGACAGCATCCCCGGCAGGACAGGTCCCAGCCCACCACCCTCATACACACCATGAGGCAAGAGGCTCCAGGCACGAGCCTCTCTCCCTCTGTGCAGCCACGGGTTAAGGATTTAATCTGAGCCCCCAGTGAAGCAGCCCCGCTGTGAGGCCATCCCAGGCGGGCTCTTCACAGGCTGCACCGGAGCCAGGGGGTCTGAGCTAAGTACAAAGCATGGCAGGACTCTTTCCAGGGACAGGGAAGTCCAAGGTGGTTCGAGGTAGCGAGAGGGGAAGAGCCAATGTTCGCTCTCTGCAGGGCACAGACCGGTCTCGAAGCCCCATGCCCATGCAGAGGCTCTTACCCCCTTCATCGTCACTGCTGTCTGGACTTTGGAGGCCACCGCGTCCACCCGGGAAGACATGCGGAGCCAGTTAAGCCCCTCGTTCTTCTTGCGGATGGCATTCTCTGCATAGACACGAGCGCACTCCACATTCTTCTGCTGAAGGGCCTGGAAAGGCAAAGGGCAACCACTTGCACAGAGAATCCATCACAGATTTTATAAACAAGTGTGCTCTGTTTCTGCCTGGCAGCTTTCCAGCAGGAAACAGCTCTCCTGTGACCCTCAAAATGCTGAGCACGCTCTTGAATGGGAATTAAATCCCTCTGAGTGTTGCAGGGATGCACCACATCTACTGGGCAGATTTGAGAACTCATGGTAAGACTAAAAACACTTGGAGACCGAGCTGATGCATGCAGTGAGGCCTGAGGAGGGGAACCCACCCCCTTCCCCAGTCCCTTGGTGGAACACGGCAGGAGGCAGGATCCACAGCCACCCAGCACAGGGCGAGCTCCCACTCACCTTTTTGACTTTGGCTTGCTCGGCCTTGGAGTCTTTCTCAGCTTTTTTGGCGAGCTTCTCTAGCTGCTTTGCTGTGAACTGCAGAGAAAACAAAGGGTTGGTGCCAGGAAACAGCAGCGCAGAACCAGGGACTCGGGTGAGCAGAGCCCTCAGCTGCCTCCCCCTCCCAACAACGCCGGCCGCGGCATGCGGGGCCGGGGAGACGGAATTCCCCGAGCACCGGAGGCTCCCAGAGCACACCGGGAAGTCCGTTTTCCTCGCTTCTGAGAAAGGAAGCGCCGGGAACAGCCCGTGAACGGTGACCCCGGAGGACAAACTCGGCTAAAGAGCTCCCTCTTTCCGCAGCCGCCGGCATCGGCGGGGCTCCCGCGGCCAGGAAGGGCAGAGCGGCAGCACCCCCCGCGCCTCCTGGAAGGCGGATCTCTGTAGGCCGGGGCATCCTGCCCCGATGAGGCGTGAGTCAGCGGGAGGAACAGTCCCCTGGCTCCTCCCGGAGAGATGGACGCTGTCGAAGGCCCTCCGGGACCGGAGATACGTGAGGGAGAGGAGGCGGAGAGCCCGCCGTCACCCTCACCTTCAGCTGGAAGAGCGTGTCTGGAAGAGAAGAAGGGCACAGCCTCAGGGACGGCTCACCAGGGACAATGCCAAGGCCGAAACCGGAGGCCAGAGACCGGGGCCAGGACTAGGACTAGGACTAGGCCCCGGCCCCGGCCCCGGCCCCGGCGTGCCCCCGCCCTCGGTATGCCCCCGGCCCCACCCACCAGTACAGGCCCCAGTCCTCCCTCCCGCCCCCAAGCCCGGTGTGGCGGAGCCCCCTTTCCCGTCCACCCGCCCTTACCGTCCATCCTGCCCCGCCGCCGCTTCCGGGTTCTACTGCCGCCGCTTCCGGGGTGGGCGCGCCGATTCTCGCGAGAGCGCCGCCGGGCGGGGAGGTCACGTGGGTGGGGTCGGGTGTGAGGGGGCGGGGGCGGTGCCACACCCCGGGCGGGGGCACACGGGGGCGTGGTCACAATTGGGTGTGGCCTAATGGGGCGTGGTCAAAAAATAAAGAGTGGGGCGTGGCCAACGGAGACTGTGGGGGCCACCGCCCAGGCCCTACGCCGTGCCTAGCAACCGTTGCCAGGGGGCAGCGCGGGGGGGCGGGGTCTGCGGGGCAGGTGGAACGGCGCATGCGTGGCAGCTGTGAGGGCTACACTGCGCATGCGTGCAGTCGCGCACCCGCAGTGGGTGGGGTTATTACGCATGCGCGGTGGGGCGGGGCGTCACGGCGCATGCGCGGGGGCTGTCATGGCGGAGGGGGGCTCTGCCGAGGGGGAGCTGGAGCCGCTGCGGTTGCGGCGGCTGCGGGGCGAGGGCTTCTTCGAGGTGCCGGCGGCCGACCGGGTGAGGGGCCGGGGTCGTGTGGGCGAGCGGAGTGGGGTCCCTGGGCTCCCGGAGGTGTCTAGGGAGGGGGAAGAGGGTCCCAGTGCCCTCAGGCCCCCGTGTTGTGTGGGTAGGCCCGGGGCCTGCTGAGGGGGAGCGGCTGCCCTGCGCCGGCGGCCACGCTGGCTCCCCCCTTACCGGGGCGGGCTGGGAACAGCGAGGAAGCTGGGGAGCATGCGGTGCCCGCAAGATCAGGCGGTGAGTAGCTTGTGTGGGGGACAGGGAGGCTCCTCGGTGGGGGCGCATACAGGGAAGGCATGCTGACACCGGGCTGGGGGCAGGAGGGACCAGAGGAGCTGTCTCTGTGCTGGCCGCTGGCTGAGCCGATGTGCGTGTGGTGCATTGGTTTGCTCCGTAAGCACCAGAGCAGTACCACCATCTGCCCGGTGAGAGGGAGAGGTGTAACTTAAGGTGTAACTCTGCCATCAAGGTTGTGTGTCCCTGGGAATGTTGGTGAGAAACCACTGAGGGCTGCCCTAGAGCTAGTGCTCACCTGTGACATGGCTCTTTGGTTCCAGCTGGGAAGATGCCGGAGTGTGAAGGAGTTCGAGAAGCTGAATCGGATTGGAGAGGGCACCTACGGCATAGTGTGTAAGTGCGGTGCTGCTGTCCTCTCTGAGCCTGGGGCAGAGCCAGCTCCTGGGCAGAAGGAGGGGCTGAAGACCATCTGCCCACATCCTGGTAGCAGGAGCATGTTGGGCTGGGGCTGGGGGGTGCCAAGACTGAGAGGAGGCTCATCAGCGCAGGGGTCCTGCTGGCTCACGATAAAACCAGTTTGTTTTCTGGGGCTAACTGCATGCCCTGTGCTGCTCTTTCAGACCGGGCCCGGGACACCCTGACAGATGAGACTGTGGCGTTGAAGAAGGTGCGGATGGACAATGAGAAAGATGGTAATGGAGGAGCAGGGGCAACTCGTATGGTGGGCAGAAGCATCCCTGGCCCCTGCTTGAGGCAGTCGTGCAGCATGGCTGTTGCTTTCTGCAGGAATGCCCATTAGCAGCCTGCGGGAGATCACTCTGCTCCTGCAGCTTCAGCACCCCAACATCGTGGAGCTGAAGGACGTGGTTGTAGGGAACCACCTGGAGAGGTGAGTGTCTCCCCTCTGTCCCCTCCCCCTGCCCTCTCTGCCTTTCAGACCCTTCTCGGTTCCCTGAGCTGCCTCTTGTGGCACAGACCTGCGCTGTGAGTGCAGACACAGGGGAGGCTCCTGACTGTGTTTTGTCTATGACAGTATTTTCCTGGTGATGGGCTACTGCGAGCAGGACTTAGCCAGTCTTCTCGAGAACATGCAGACACCTTTTTCAGAGGCTCAGGTAAGTTGGGCTAAGCTTTAGGTATGTCACCCCTGAGAGGGTGCTGCCATTCCAGCCAGAACATGCTGGCCACCCGCATGGACTCTCCGGACCCTGTGATCCCTGGACTTTGTGTTGGGCTTCAGCAGGGCTGGGGAGCACCAGGTGAACCAGCATTCCTGGGCCATGTGGGGAGCCTGGGCTTAGCTGGCTCTTGCAGAACACTCCAGGGACTTTCCAGGTTGGGTTTTAGGCTGGAGCAAACTGGCAGAGAAACAGAGCTGGGAAAAAATGTTCCCCCAGACAGCCTGTGAGCTACTCTGGGAGGACACGGGGACTGACGCACTGCAGAGCAGTGACAGAGGTAGCAGACCGCAGGGCACCCGAGTGGGTTTAACCTCTGGGGGTTTGCCTAGCTGATGCTGCTCTCACAGAGGTCGGTGTTCCTGTTCTCTGTCTGCAGGTGAAGTGTATCATCCTGCAAGTCCTCAAGGGCCTGCAGTACCTTCATGAGAACTACGTCATCCACAGGTGGGAGCAGCAGGATGGACGTGGTGGGAAAGGGGACATGGGGAGAAGGGGCTGATGGGAGGGAGCCTGCTGATTTTCAAACCGTGGTGTGATTCTCCACCTCCCACACCCTTATCCTGTGAGCAAGGAGCACGGTGTGGAGTAGCTCTGGGCAAATTGGTGGCTCTGTGTGGGAGCACTGGTGGGCCAGGGAGGCCACTGAATGATGAGATTCGCTTCTCCTTGTGATTGCTCAGCTCTGGGGCTCTGCAGCTGGCTGCCAGCCCTGGGGGAACGCAGGTACAGAAGGAGCTACTGCCTGAAGGACGGTGCTGACCACACTCTCTGTTCCTTGGCAGGGATCTGAAGGTGTCCAACCTGCTCATGACTGACAAAGGCTGCGTGAAGATAGGTGAGCTCCTGGCAGCTGCCACGGATGCGCCTGCAGCTCTCTCTCTGCACTGTGACACTATCGGAGCGAGGAGCTTGCCTCTCTCCTGATCTCAAGTCTCTGTTGCAGCCGATTTTGGACTGGCACGCTCCTACGGGATGCCGTCAAAGCCGATGACCCCCAAAGTCGTCACGCTGTGGTGAGCGGTCGGTGTGGGGGGCTGTGCTGGCTGGGGGTGAGGTGGGTGACTCCTCGCAGTGTGGCAGGGGGCTTCCTTATCACTGGCTCCACCACAGACCCCTTGAGATGGTGCTGTCCCCTGCACAGGTACCGAGCGCCCGAGCTGCTGCTGGGGATGACAACGCAGACCACCAGCATTGACATGTGGTAAGGAGAGGACAGGAGGAAGTCTATGGGCTGCTAACCCACCGCGGGGGTTGGTTGTGTTAATGGAGGGGCTTCTCTTTTTCCTGATGACTCTCGCACCTCCTCTGCTCTGCAGGGCCATGGGCTGCATCCTTGCCGAGCTGCTGGCCCACAAGCCGTTGCTGCCAGGTACCTCTGAGATCCACCAGATAGACCTCATTGTACAGCTCCTGGGGACGCCCAATGAAAACATCTGGCCGGTGAGAGTGGTCCCTTGTGTGCTGCCTGCTCTGCCTGCTCTCCCTGCCTCCGCCTCACGCTCCGTCCCCTTCAGGGCTTCTCCAAGCTGCCCCTGGTGAGTCAGTACACCCTGCGGAAGCAGCCCTACAACAACCTCAAGCACAAGTTCCCCTGGCTGTCGGAGGCCGGCCTGCGGCTGCTCAACTTCCTCTTCATGTATGATCCCAAGAAGCGGTAAGAGCCCTTGGCACCTCTGCGTGGGCAGGACCCGGGGCGGGCAGGGGAAGGGGAAACCCGCCCGGGGATGGGGCTGCCTGCGTCATGCTGCCCCCGTGACAGGGCTGTCCCCAGAGCTGGGGGAAGGTCAGTGCATTCAGGGGGGTGCCTGCTACGTCCTCTCATCCCCACAGGGCAACGGCGAAAGACTGCCTGGAGAGCTCCTACTTCAAGGAGAAGCCCCTGCGTAAGTAAACCCACCACAGGGTAGGGCTGGGGTGCTCTGGGCCCTGCCGACCCCTCTCTCTGCCCCACAGCCTGTGAGCCGGAGCTCATGCCCACCTTCCCCCACCACCGCAACAAGCGGGCGGCCACCACCAGCGCAGGGACAGAGAGCCAGGCGAAGCGCAGCAAGCCCTGAGCCCTGGCCCATGGGAGGAGGCGTGGGGCACGCCAGCTAGGGCAGCTTTCCTTGGCGGAACAGCACCAGCGTCGCAGGCTTCATCCCCTCCCGGCACAGCTCCCAAACTCGCTCCCCCTCCCTGCACCGGCATGGGGACTGCCCAGCTGCAGCGGGGGAGTGCTGTGACCCATCCCACATACGCATCTTCTGCCCTGGAGCTGGGCAGGGTCCTGCACGGCACTGGGCAAATGCAGCACCAGGGGCAGGAGAGATGGGGCCCGGGGACCCCTGGGGGAGGCTGGGGGGCTGGCGGGGCCAGCCGTAGCCCAGGATGGAGGGGCAGGGTGGGGGGAAACCGCAGACGGTGCTGGCTGCATGGGGTAACTCTGACTTTGCTGTCAATAAAAGCATCTGCCAGCAGCAGCGGTGTGGAGGAGTGAATCGCCTCAGCTCCAGTTGGGCTGGGAGAAGCCGCAGCTCTGCTTCCCTCCTGCCACACGTCCAGCCCCAGGGCCGAGGACACCCCCTGGGCTCTGCCTCCCAAAACCGGCCTTTAGAGGAGCCTGCCCGCCCCCTCTCCTGGGAGACTTGCGGCATCGGCCATGTCCCTTCCCCGCCCCCCCCAGCAGGGCAGGAGCAGACCACCACGCTGACAGGCAGCCGCGCTTTACTGAGACGCACCGAGCTGTTTACAGCGGGAGCGACGGGGCTGGAGCAGGGGCCTGTCCTCCAGAGCCCGGCAGGCTCCTACCCCCCCAGGGGGCGAAGCAGAGCACGGCACAGGCCCCGCTACCTCCCAGCGGAGCAAGTTCGGTGTCCCTCGGGCTGAGCGTGACTGTCCCCATGCAGCAGAACCTTAGCGGTGCTAGGACCAGGGGCTGGAGCCGTCGGCCAGCAGCATGTCCACCTCTGTCCGCTGCAGCCAAAGGCGCTGCTGCCTCTCGCTGCGCAGCTCCTGCCCGCGGTGGCGGCTGCGGCAGGCCTGCCCGGCCGCGCAGGCGCCGGCGTGGAGCTGTTGGCAGGTGGTGCAGCAGTAGGAGGGCAGCGCGCCCTGGCGCAGGCAGGAGTGCAGCTGGTAGCAGGGCAGTTCAGGGGCTTCCTGGGGAGCAGTGGGGGGCAAATCCTGGGTTTCCCCCGGCACCTGGGGGCTTCCACTCCCCACAGCTAGAGCGGAGAGGGTGCTGCTGGCCCCGCCGAGCTCCTGCTCCAGAAAGAGGTGAGAAGAGGAAGTGTCCGGGTCAGGGTTGCCTGGGGAGGGCATGGTCTCCTGCCCACACTTGCTGTCTCCGCAGCGGTCCCAGCCCCTCCTGGGCACGTCCTGAGCACCCCGCGGGCTGCCAGGGTCCCTCCACAGCGCTGGGCTGGCTGTGTCCTCTCCCCCTGTGTCCTCGGGGCTGGCTGGCATCTCCTGGTAGAGATCCACACTGTCACTGCAGTTGGCAGCCGCCTCTCGCTGCTGCAGCATCTCCACGCAAGCCTCCATGTCCCCGGCCAGCCGGCGTGCCTCCAGCAGCTCCTCAGCGCGCAGCCGGCGTGGCTGCAGCCGCAGCACCACCTCCGCCAGGATCTCGCACTCCAGCTGGCAGGCGAAGAATCCGCAGGCGGCGGCGACCAGCTCGGGCCCCGGGGGTAGCCGGGAGATGGCCAGGCGGTGCGGGTCACGCCGTTCATAGCCCAGCCGGCCAAAGCTCCGCACCAGGTCGGCTTCGGGGAGGGCCGGGCGCAGCGAGTGCACGTATGTGCCGGAGAAGGTCTGTAAAGAGAGCAGGGAGACATGGCTAGAGATCCTCAGCTCGTCCGTCGTCTCCCCCCTCCCCAAACCGCCCCCGGTGCACCCCGGGTCCTCACCTGGACGGTGCCGAACTCCCTGCGCCAGGGGAAGAGGTAGAGGTTGACGGCCGCCAGCTCCAGCAGCCGGAAGGCGCCGGCCAGGCCCCGCAGCGCCGGCCCCAGGTCGGGGCGTCCCCGCAGCCCGCGGGCCAGCAGTGCCGGGCCGTCCTCCTGCAGGGCCCCCAGCAGCGCCGGCTCCCGCCCCAGCCGCTGCCGCAGCCTCTCCCCGAAGGAGGGGTCGGAGCAGGCCCCGGCGCGGCCCCGGCGGAACTCCCGCTCCAGGCAGCGCCGGTACTCCTCGCGGTACTCCTGCCGCAGCGCCGAGCCCGCGCACATCCTGGGGTGCAGCGGGGTTGAGCCGCCCCCCCCCTCCCCTTCACCGGGCCCGGTGCCCCCCGGTCCCTCCCGGCCCCACGCTCCGCACCCGCCCCGCTTCCGCTTCCCGCGCCACGCCCACCGCGGGCAGTGACGCCGCCGAAAGGGGCGGTGCCCGCCCGAAGCTCCGCCCCTCCCACGGGTTGGGCTGCGCCTGCGCCCACAGCGCCCCCCCGCGGGCGGGGGGAGCAGCGGCGCCGCCGCGGGGCGGGGGGGACCCGCGGGACACCGGGCGGGGTATCCCCCCCCACCACCACCCCCCTTCCACGGGGGGTTCGGCCCGGCCCCCCCCGACGGGGACACCCCCTCCCCCCATGCCAGGGCCGCGGGGACGGGGCGCAGCACCTGCCTGTGCCCCGGGGTGGCGGGGAGAGGGTCCCCCCCCCAGCGGCGCCGTCTCACTGCAGGGACTCCACGTAGGACAGGGCGCTCTGCAGGGACGTCAGGCAGTACCCCTCCTCCCCGATCAGGTACCTGCACGGCACAGCACCACCGCCACCCCACCGTCACAGCCAGGACACCGCCATGGCCACCGCACCACCGCAGCCAGGACACCGTCACCGCCACCGCACCGTCACCACCACCGCACCATCACAGCCAGGACACCATCACCACCACCACACCATCACAGCCAGGACACCATCACCACCACCACACCATCACCACCACCGCACCGTCACAGCCAGGACACCATCACCACCACCACACCATCACAGCCAGGACACCATCACCACCACCGCACCATCACCACCACCGCACCGTCACAGCCGGGACACCGCCATGGCCACCGCACCACCGCAGCCAGGACACCATCACCGCCACCGCACCATCACCACCACCACACCATCACCACCACCACACCGTCACAGCCAGGACACCATCACCACCACCGCACTGTCACAGCCAGGACACCATCACCGCCACCACACCATCACCACCACCACACCGTCACAGCCAGGACACCATCACCACTGCCGCACCATCACAGCCAGGACACCATCACCACCACTGCACCGTCACAGCCAGGACACCATCACCACCACCGCACCGTCAGAGCCAGAACACCATCACCACCACCACCACCGCACCACCACAGCCAAGACATCGTCACTGGCTGGGACACCGCCACAACTCGGACACCGTCACACCTGGGACACCGCCATGGCCAGGACACCACCACAACTGGGACACCACCACGGCCACCGCTCCGTCACAGCCGGGACACCACCAGAGCCCTGCGCCCACAGGAGCCATCATTCCCACCCAGCTCCCCTCCCCACGCCTCCAGCCCTGTCCCGGGAGCGGGGACGGTGGTGCTCCCACCCCGCGTGTCCCAGCACCCCTCCACCGGCTCCTACCCCTCGTGGATGAACTCCTCCAGGGCGGCGCACTCGGACAGCAGCTGGGGCAGCCCCGTCTGCAGCACCACGTAGGACAGGATGGGCAGCAGGTCGTCCGCCCCGCTGCCACCAACGGGAACCGTCAGTCACACCCGCACCCGGAACCCCCAGCCCCACGTCTTGCACCCCGAGCGCAGGAGGGGTGAGCACCCCGCTCCCCGTCACGGCCCCGGCTCTGCTCTGCCTGGCCGTGGCGCTGACTGCCCCCCGCGCACCCCCCCGTACTCACATGGCGGCGGAGGCGGGGGTCCGGCCGTCCCGGGAGCCGCAGTACTCCTCGGCACACTCGCAGATGCCGCGCAGGGCTCGCACTGCGGCACAGAGCGGGCGCTGAGGGTCACCCCAACACCCCTCCGGACGCCCCCGCCAGCCCGGATCCCCCCCTCCCCGCCACGCACCGATGCACTCCAGCTTCCTGCGGGGACAGGTCTCCAGTGGGATGAGGCGCAGGTCCTCGATGGCGGAGCCATACGCAGGGCAGCCGGGGGCCGGGGGGAAGAGGCGGGAGGACAGCCCCATGTCAGCGGGGCCGGCGTGCCGGTGCCGCTCCATGCTCCGAGCCAGGGCCGCCTCGCGGGGCCGGTGCACACTCCTGCGGGCAGAGAGGTGAGGGGCTGCCGGGGAGGGGACTGGGGGGCTGCAGGGGATCCATCCCCGGGGCCGCGGTACCTGTAGAGGGCCAGCAGCGGGGCCCAGAGCGGGGGGAAGAAGGCCTCCTCCAGGCAGGCCAGGCACTGGTCCTTGCCGGCAGCGGTGTTGAGCCCCTCGAAGGCCAGCAGCGTCAGGGACAGCAGCCTGTCTGGGAAGGGACGAGTTACGCAGCACATTCAGCGGGCGCCAGCGAGACACCCTCCACGTCCTCCCCAGCCTGCACCCCAAGTCCACCCCAGCTAAAACAACGGGGTGCAGGGGGCCCCCTCCCCTCCCAGAGAGCCCACGGCTGGGGAGAGCCCCCACCAAGCTCCCGCGCATCCCCCCCCCGACCCCATCGGCCATCCCTCACCGATGGCGTTGTGGATGTCCCGCACGACGCCCTTCAGCTGCTCCGGCAGCGCTGCCTCCTGCCCGAGGCCGGCCGGGGGCTCCCCGGGGGCCCAACCCTCCGGCGACGCCAGGAACCGCTCCAGGTCCTCGAAGGAGCTCTCCCGGGGGGTCTGGGGGGCAGCCGCCACCCTTGGGGTACCAGGACCGCCATCGGCGAGGGGTGTGCTGGACAGGCTGTGCCGCAGCCCGGCCGCGCTGTGCTCAGGCACGGAGAACATGCAGTGGAGGCTGCGGGAGGCTCGGAGCCGGCGGCCCCCCGGCTCGGCGGGCAGCGAGCCCCCCGCATCCAGCGAGAGGAAGGAGAGGCCAGTGGGGGAGGCGGGCGGCGCGTCGGCGGGGCCCTGGCTGATGGCCGGGTAGAGGCGGGTGTACACCGCACACTGCAGCTGCCGCAGGAGCTGGGCGATGGGGTGCTCGGGGAAGCTGGAGGCAGAGGGAGGGGTGGGCAGGAGGCACGGGCAAGCGGCCACAGCCCCCTCGCCCTGAGCAGGGCCCTTCCCCACCCCGGCGGTACCTGAGGAGGCAGGAGAAAAGCCCCGACACCAGGGAGAGGTCTGCGGGGCTCCGCTTCAGCCTGGCCTTCCACTGCCTCGGCCAGTCCTGGGGAGCGTCCGTGGCCGGTCAGTGGGGATGGCATGGCACCCTGCCCCACGGCATGGCACCCTGCCCCACGGCACACCGTCCTGCCCCCACAATGCCCGGGGACAGCACAGCACCCTGCCCCAGCAGCACCCAGGGGTGTCAAAGCCTCTTGCCCCACGGCAGCCAAGGGCAGCACGCATCCTGCACACACGGCACCCACGGCCGCAGCCTCCGGTGCGTACTCACATGGTCCTGCTCGTACTCAAGGATGGCGGCGTAGAGGGCTCTCTGCTCCTGCTCCTCGGGGGTGAGGGCCACGCTGCTGGAGAACCTCCTGGGGATGCAACGGTCCCAGGTGAGGGTACCTGTCAGGGTGGCCGCCGGCGTCCCCGCTGTGACATCCCTGCTCACCTGTTGGCAGCCTCCTGCAGCCGCAGCCGCCGCTCTTCCATTTTGCGCTGCAGCTGGGCCACGGCAGAGTTAAGGTCCCAGAGCCACCGCACCACCGCAGCACCCAGCCAGCACCACTCACCCACCGCCCCGGCACAACCCGCTGCCCCAGCACAGCCACGGTAGCCCGGGGGCCAGGATCAGCCCTTCTCCCACCTCCATCCCTCTGATCAGCCAGTAGCAGGACAGGAATGGGATCCCAGAAGCCCGCGTGGGATCGGTGTAGCCCAGGGACAGGGCACAGGCACCCACAGCGGCGTGTGGGGCTGGGAGCCGTGGGGCTCTGCCGGGGCCCGGTATGGCCACAGGACCGGCCCCCAGAGCTCTCCCCTGCCGTGAAGGATACAGTCTCCTCCCGGGCCTTGGCGATCACCAGGTTCTCCATCATCTGCCGCTGCAGGGATAGCGTCTGTAAAGCAGGCAGCGTGTTGGGGCCACCTGCCCAAAAGCCACGGCCACCAGCATGCCAGGCACGGAGCAGGGGGTCCCCCAGGCACCGCAGGGACCCTCTCCCCTCCCATCCCACCAGCCGCAGCCCTCCCTCCCTGTCCTCCCACCCAGCAGGGCTCCCCACTTGCCAGGGAGGTCTTCTGCAGGGCCTGGCTGGGGTTCAGCCGCGCCACCCGCGCCTCGTAGGCAGCCTTCAGCTTCTGGTTCTGCAGAGACGCCTCCTCCAGCGGCGTCAGCTCCCTGCCGGGAACCAGCCCTCAGCACCCACCGCAGGGCACGGTGACACGACCCGGCGCCCCTTCCCCGCCGTGCCCCCCCGCCTGGGACCCTGGCAGAGCGAGGCAGACATCAGAGCCCCCCCCGTGTTCGAGCCCACGTACTTCCGCGCGCTCTGTGCCTCGGCGATCTGCAGCTTCTGGAAGATTTCTGGGGGCAGGAAGGGAGAGAGCTTCCCCCCTTCATCCGAGAAGACCCGGCGGTGCCTGGGGAGGGGAGCAGGGCCCCCGCTCCGCTCCTGTGCGGCCGGTTTAGCCTGGGTTTTCCCTGGGGAAGGAAGGACAAGGTCAGCTGGCCACCCCCACCACCGCCAGCCTGGCCCCCGGGTGGGCGCCCAGCTGCCCGAAGCGGCACCCCACGACCCCTCGCTCACCCAGCGCCGCTGCGATGGACTTGACTCTCTCCAGGCACTGCTCCGCGAGCTTCAGCATCTTCGGGGTGTCGGGGGTGACCCCCTCGCTGCCGTCTGCGGGGAGGGGCAGGGCGGCAGGCTCACCCCCGTGCCCACCGGCCCCGGCTCGCTCATGCCACGGGCATGGGGGGGGTCCTGGGGGGGCTGCTGAGGGTCCTGCCCTACCTGTCCCTGCCGCCTCCTCCTGCAGGGCCTGGGCGATGAGGGCGATGCTCTTCAGGTACTCCACGTACGCCTCCTGCCAGAGAGGGGAGGGCTGAGCCGCGGCCCCCCCGGCCCCCCGGGCCAGCCCCAGCCCCGCCAGGTGTCCGGTGAGACCCCCTCACCTCCGGGCCCTGCCGGGGGGCAGGCGGGGGGGGGGGCCAGGCTGGACCGGGGGGAGGCAGGATCGGGCCCTTCCCCGGGGGTGTCGGGGCTCCGGGCGGGGCGGAGAGCGGCCCGGGGACCCCCGGACCCCGGCAGGCTGCCCAGGGTGAGGGGGGGCACCCCACGGCCTCGGCGGGACCCCGACCCCCCCGGTGGTCCCCAGCGCCCGGGGGGGGATGCAAAGGGGAGGCCCGGGGGTCCCCTCCCGCCCCGCCCCGCGCTCACCCGCGGCCGCCCGGCGCTGTCCATCTCCAGGGCGCCGCTCGCCGCCCTCATGGCGGTCTGCAGGGCCCGGCCCGCCCCGGCTCCCCCGGGCCCATCGCTGCCCGCCGCGGCCATGGCGGCCGCCGCCCGGAACGGCGCGATCGAGCCGCGGCGCCGGGGGGGGAGCGCGGCGGGGCCGGACCGGCGGCGAGGTCCTCCGGCCGGCAGGGGGCGCTGCGGCGGGCGGGGCGGGGCGGGCCGGGCCCGCGGCGGCGGCGGCGGCGGCGATGAAGCGCGATCGGCGCGGCCGGTTCCTGGCGGCCGCGGGCGGCCCCGGTGCGGCGGCTTCCGAGCCCCGGCGGCGGCCCGCTACGGCGGCCCGCGGGACCGAGACGGCGGCGGCGGCGCAGCCCGAGCCCCCCGCGGGGTGGGCCCCGGCGGCGGCAGCCTGGGCACGGCCCGCCGCCCTCGGCGGGGCCCCGGAGGCAGGTGAGGCCCCGCGGGGGAGGCTCGGCGAAGCCCCGGGGGTCGGCCGGGCACCGGGACAGGCCGCGGGTGGGTGCGTGGGTCCCGGCGGGCGGGAGGGCTGGCACGGCCGGGCCCCGCCGCCGCCCGGGGGGGCTCCCCCCTCCGCCGGGGAGCAGAGCCCCGTTCCCGGGGCTCCCAGCCCGCGGGGCCTGGATTCGCCTCTAAAGAGCTGGGGCTCCCGGTGTCGGTAAAGTGGGAGGTAACGGGGAGGGGGTTCGGCAGCGCGACGAGGGGGGGAGCGGGCGGGAGCTCACCCTCCCCCCGTCCTCGGGGGCTCTGCCGTCGTCCGGCGCCGGTGTGGAGGCGGCCGATAGCCGCAGGCCGCGCTGCCGGTGCGGCTGGGGGCGGGAGATAAGTTTGGTCGTTAAACGGTACAAAGTTGGGTGTCTGAAGACAAACCGCTGCCGTTCCCCGCCTCTGTCCCCCTCTCCCGGGGGGGGTGGGGGGGCTGCAGGCTGTCCCCACCGGTCCCCGGTGTGCAATGGGAGCCCGAATCGCTCCGGAGGCCGTTCGGTGCGGTCTCGGCGATGGCCGGGGGGCTGCGGGCAGGACCCCGCTCCCTCCTCATCCCCGGGGGGGTCAGGGCCGGGAAGAGGCTGTGTCAGGGAGTTTTCCCCGCGCTGGCAGGCGGTCACGGCCCAGCGGAGGGATGGAGCCGTGCTCCGCAGAGAAGGGATGCTGTGGGATGGGGAGGGCAGGCGGGAGAGCAGCGCGGTCGGCGAAGCGGGAGTGGGAGAGATGGTTTGCATCCTGCCCCGCTGCTCCGGGTCGGCCTCGCTCCCCGCTTGGAGCTCCCGGCAGCTGCGTGTCCCCAGCTCCCTGCCCTGCGACAGGGTGGCTGCGAGTCGGCGCGTCTCAAAGGGGCTGCGAGAGCTGGGGGGGCTCAGGCTCGCAGCGCCTGAGGGACGCGACCGCCGGCTATAAATACTTTGGAGATAAACACTGGGGAGGGAAGAAGAACTGCTTAAGCTGAGGGACAGTGTTGGCAAAAGCACAAAGGCGTGTGAAGCGAGCCCTGAGAACGCCGCAGCTGGGAGGAGATTCCTCTGATGGGGCAGTCGGGCCAGAAAGGCCGATTTTAGGGTCAGTTGGTTGTGGAGCAGTGCCCTGATCTGCAGGGGAGGGTCACAGGGAAAGTCTTTCTCTTCCTGCCCGGCTTTTCTGTGCTTGTGCTGAAGCCGGGGCTTCAGAGATGGCCTGGGTGAAGGGAAAGGGAACATCTTCCGTCACGCTGGATCCTTCAGGCCGTAGCCGGCTGCTGTACCCTTGCAGCAGGCGCCCAGCAGCTGTGTTCAATCCTTCTCTGGCAGGAATTGGCAGAGCCCTGAGCACCGGGTATTGTCGCCTCTGCCACGGGAAGTTCTCCTCCAGGAGCCTGCGCAATGCTTTCGGGAAGGTGCCTGTGATGGGGGAGAACTCAGAGAAGCAGCGCCGCGTGGATCAGGTTTTCTTCACCGACTTCCAGCGGCTGGTCGGCGTGGCGGTGCGGCAGGACCCCGCGCTCCCCCAGTTCGTCTGCAAGAAATGCCATGCCCAGTTCTACAAATGCCGCAGCGTCCTCAGGACGTTTATCCAGAGGGTGAACGCGTCTCCCACAGGCCACGTGAAGTCTAAAGGAAAGTACGTTGCGTTTCTTCCTTTCCGGGAGTTATTGGGAGTAGTAAATTGCTGTCTGTTGGCACGTGGTCCCTCCGTAACCGCTGAGACCCCACTGTGCTGTTCTGGCTTTTGCAGGAGCGGTGCAGCCCAGGCGCAGCCGGGCGCGGAAGGAGGTGCCTCCTGCCTGGGTGAGTGCCTGCTCCCGGAGCTCTTTCCTTTTCTTTCTGCGATACCATCAGTGAAGGGCTGGGTTTTGTGGGTGTCGAGGAACAACCAGCCAGCAGGGCGGTTCCTGCATCCCTCAGCTCCACTCTGGCTGGGGTTACGGTTCCCCCTCCTCCCGCCCCAGGAGGATCCTCGCTGGCACCGACCTCCCCGAGCTGAGCGCGGGCTCACGTGGCGGGTACGAAGAGCGGGCAGAGTGAGCTTGGGTGGCAGCGCCAGGCCTGCCCCAGCTTCTGTCAGACGCTAGGCGCAATCAGAAATACACTTTCACCTGTAAAATAGACTTTCAGCTGTAAAATTAAAGATATTGGTAGTCAATGGGACTGCCTCTGCCCCAATCCATCTGGGCGCAGCGCCTTTAGGGTGTCTCCCACCTGCCTTCTGACGCAGAACTGCAGTGCAGGAGCGGGTCTGCAGCCCTGTCCCCTCCCTCAGGGGGGAGCGGGTCCCTCTGTGTCCCTCCCTGTGGCTGGCTGTGCCCTTTGCTGGCCCAGGGGACTGACTCTGCGCCTGCTGTCTCTCCTCTCCAACAGTCGACCTGATCACCTCCAGCCCCCAGTGCCTGCACAGCCTGGTGACGTGGGCGCACGCGCACGCCGGGAGCTGCGCGTCGGTGCCCAGCCTGCAGAGCGTGCTCTCCTCCGAGTACTGCGGCATCATCCGCGCCGTCTGGGGTTGCGGGGATGGGCATGACTACGTCATGGATACGGATTCGGACTGTAGCACGGTGCTTGTTGATAATGCCTTGTCTGTCAAACGGGAGTGGAACAAGAGCACGGCACAGCGCTTGACTGACAACGGGGCAGGGGCAGACAATGCCGAGGCTGTTTCTGCTCCCAAACCCCAGCATGCACCAGTAAGGACAAGTCCTTGCCAGCAACCCGCAAACAAAGGGACCACATCGGTGCCACTGAATGTGGAAAATGAGCCGCCGCAGAACAGGGATTCATCTCACTCACAACTGGACAGCACGGCCTCCTTACAGGAGGAAGACCTGCCGCAGCCCGTGTCACCACTGAGCAGCGCCACAGGTAAGGGATTTGCCTTCCGATCTCCCTGCAGGCCTCTGGGAAGGGCAAAGAGCTGGAGAACGGGCCCAGGGAGCGATGGTGGGGCTGGGCCCCCTCCTCAGACACTGCTGCTCCTCAGGGGGGACACAGACCCCGGCTGGGGAGTGTGGGCGGCCCAGAGAATCGCCTCTGAGCGGGGACGCTGAGCCTTGCTGAAGGGAAGGGGGGGACAGGCATTCAGCCAACTGCGTCACACAAAAAGAGCCGGTCTCCTCGTCCTGTGCGCTATTTCCACCTCCGATAGAGGGGCAAGACTTGGCCGCTTCTTAGCAGGCTGTGCCTGGCCGGCGAGACCCTGCTGCCAGGGGACATGCGCTTGTCGAGCGGTGCAGAACGGTCACTGGTTCTCCAGCAGCACGTTTGCCAGATGTTTCTTTCTGCTTGATCCAAAACCGCTCCGTATTCCAGAAAGGAGGGGTTTCCCTCGCCCCGCTGCGGCTGCAGGTGATTCTGAACAGCAGGAGCCCCTTCTGTCCACAAAAGAGAGTTGCCGGGTGGGCTTGCTTGCGGGCCGAGTTAACGTGGGTCTACTGCTGACCTCCCCCAAACGCCACTCCCAGAAGAGAGGCATTAACAGCGATGTTGAGTTACAGAAGTCAGGCTGTGTTTAGCTCTGACAGCCATGGGAGATGTCTGCTGGCAGAAAGAGGAACAGCAGCTGGGACTCACCTGGGGACAAGTCTGTCAGTTACAGAGGAGGTGTCATGGGGGGAAATCAAAAGTTGCTTGTGGGAACTCCAGGGTAAAGGCTCTCCCGTCGGTGGGGTGCCAGGAGACCGGTCTCCAAGCACACAAGACAAGGATTTTGGTCTAAATAATCATTAACTTGTTGTGTAGCACATATTTTCACGTGGTATGAGTCACACTGAATGAACCTGGAGTGGTTGGTTCCTTCTCGGCAGCTGTCTCCGCTGGCTTGTTTTTGCTGCTTTTCCTTGTAACGCACCGTGTTCTCCTTCATTCCCTAGGACAGTTGAGTGGGAAGCAGGTTCTGTCTGCAACGTCGGATGAGCGGGTAAAAGACGAGTTCAGTGACCTTTCTGAGGGGTGAGAGAAGAGTGGGTTTAAAATAGCCTTAATGTCTTCTTTGCGAGTATGAAATGACCCACTTTGGAGAGCTCTTTCTCCACGAGTGACCCGGCCCTTGAGGCCCCTTGGAACCGGCATCAGAGGTCGCAGAGCGGTGGCTCTGCAGAGGCTGTGGTGGAGCTCTGAAGCTGACGCGCTGAGTGAGCTCCCCTCCTTGCTGCGTCTGCTGCGGGGTGGGGGGTGTTGCACAGTGGCCTGTGTGCGTTTGTACACACGTGTGCTCTCGGCGTTTGTTGGCTGCTTCCAGCAAACCTGGTCCTGTTCCGTTCCCCCCTCTGCTCCGGGGAAGGAACCATGCAGGGGGCAGTGGGGGCTTGCTCGGTCCTGGGTGCCGCTGCTCCAGCCCCTCGGCCTCAGAGCGATTCCCTTCCGTGGCTGCTCCAGGCTGGGGCTCCAGAAGAGCGGTCGGTGCAGGAACACAGGCGAGGGGTGGCACTCAGAGAAATCACTCTATTTGCTCACGGGGAGAGTGATTAAATGGGAAGCGGGAGTGGGAGGGACACTGGCAGCTTAGCAGTCTTTGTGATCAAAGATCTGGCTAAATCCTTCAAGCGTAGGTATGTAAAGTGAGGCTTGTAAATAACTGATAATTGAGTCCAGTCATTCTGAGTCTAAAGTACCAAATGGCTGAGACTTATTTCAGTGTGTCAGCTAAATCTGGCAGCTGTCACATTAAAAGTGCCACAATTTATTGCCTGTTTCCTGGCTTCAGAATTGATTGCTTCTTGTATAGCTTAGGATTTAAAAGGAAAAAGAAACCAAAACCTACGTGGCTGCTATGTATGAGGAAATACAGAATGACCTGCAGCTTAATTAACCTGCGCCTGACAACTATATTACATTTGTGATCTACAAAATTTCTTTTCCTACTATAGAAAGCAGCGGCAACATCCCTCAACAATGAATAGATCTTTGCAGTAACAGCCGTTTTTTGTTCTCCTGACAGTGGTTGGATTATTCTTACAGCAATACAGTCCTAAAAGGACCCGATTTTGCTATTTGCTGTGTTCACCGGAGCTGTATTTGGTTGGGGAGATTACGGGGGAGGAGAACACGTGGAGCCTCAGCTGCTGCGGTGTGGGGGAGATGGATACAGGGGGAAGGAGGAACACGCGTTGCTGCTGCTGCAGACACTGGTGCTGAAGTGCCAGTCTGCTGCTGTGTTGGTAAAGGGCATCTTCTCTCTCTCAGGGATTTCTTGAGCGACGATGAAAATGAGAAGAGAAATGTGCAGTCTTCAGATGACTCCTTCGAGCCTTACCCCGAAAAGAAGTAAGGGGCTTACTGCGTGGTTAGCAGAGCGCTCTGCGGATGAGCGGGAGGGCTGGTGCCCACCTCCCCTGTGCTTGTGCCGGGCTGGACTCAGCTGCGCCAACACGATTGCTTTCCTTTATGGCCTCAGCTCCCTCCACCTCCCTGCCTGGAGGTCACAGCGCTGCCCCAGCACCCGTGTTCTCCGAGCTCCCCATCAGGTCAAAGCTGGGCCATGTTCCTCTTCCCCAGGCCTGGCACGAAGTATCACAGCTCAGCTCACGTGTACTTGATGTATGTGTGCTCCTGCTTTGCCCGGTCAGGTGAAGCTGTCAGACCAGGTGTAACACTCGGGGACGATTAGGTGGGAGGACTAAAACCAAAATGAGGTATTAAACCACTGTCCTTCTTCCTTGTTCCTTCTTGGAGGGTTCCTAGCAAGAAAAGTGACAGCAAAGAAACAAAGAAGGCAGAAGAGCCCAAAATAAGGAAGAAGCCGGGGCCTAAGCCAGGCTGGAAAAAAAAAATCAAATGTGAAAGGTAATAAGGAGCAGGCAGCGGCCGGGCAGCACCCCCGCGCTCGGCACGCTGGCTGACAGCAGGCCTCTGCTTTGCAGGGAGGAGCTGCCGACCATTTATAAGTGTCCTTACCAGGGATGCACGGCTGTCTACAGAGGGGCAGATGGCATGAAGGTGAGTTCAGGGTTTGCTTCTGTCCCAAACCTGTAGCTTTGAGCGTTACAGAGCAGTTTCCATATGAGGAGAGGATCTGTGACAGATTTAATTTGCTGCCTAGCTCCACGGGAGGTGGCAAGCGGCTAAACGAAGCAGACAGAGGCCTTTTTCTGTGCTTCCAAAAGCAACAGGAGCTGCTCTGGCTCTGCATGCTCCTCCTGTTTTGGAAGTGTGCTGCTGGCTCGGCAGCAGCCCTTGGAACGAGCTCTGCTGTGTCCTGTTAAAGCCCCTGCTGCCAGAGATGATAGATTTGCATGCAAGTCTCTGGTTTTTCACAGTGAAGCAGCACTGATGGGAGTCTCGTTTGTTGAGGGATCCCTGTTTTTCACAGGGGAGAATGATGCCCTGATCTCCACTAGACAATCAGCGGTCAAAGCTCTGTTCTTTCTTTACAGAAACACATCAAAGAGCATCATGAGGAGGTTCGGGAGAGGCCCTGTCCTCATCCTGGCTGCAACAAGGTGTTCATGATTGACCGGTACCTACAGCGTCACGTGAAACTCATTCATACAGGTGTGTCCCGGCCGGCTCTGCTCACACCAGGCGATAGGTGTTACAAACACTCAATGATGCATTGCACAAGGCTTGTCGGGGCTGCAGCAAGAACTGTGCGGGGTGTAGAACTGTTTGCCTTGCCTGTAAACCCGTAACAAGCCGTCATGCGGGGGACGGGAGGCAGGGGGAGGAATTCAGACTCCACCAGTAAGCGTGGGCATCTGTGTGTATGCATTTCGTGTACTAAGAAATCAGCAGAATCGATGACTCTCTCCCTTTTTCCACTGCAGAGGTACGTAATTATATCTGTGATGAATGTGGGCAGACCTTTAAGCAACGCAAACACCTCTCGGTCCATCAGATGCGGCACTCAGGAGCAAAGCCCCTCCAGTAAGTGCACACCGACCATCTGTTCATAGTTAAGAAAAGGGATAGAAGGAACAGTGAAGTTCTGCTGAGCTCTCAGTCACTGTCCTTCGCACAGAGTAATTCTGTGATACAAACCCTGTCTGTAGCTGGCAGCGTCCTGGCTGAATCACTTTAAGTGTTCATCCACAACACGTGCTCCAGCTCCAGAGCTTCCTCTTGCTGAGCAAGTGTTATGCCTCGTCCTGTTCCTGTTGCCTGTGTGTTCAGCAGGTGAATGCTCAGCCACCAGTGATGAGCTGCAGGCCTGAGGAGGAGGATTGTGTTGCATGACCAGGGTAGTTGTAGAAGATGCTAAGAGCGAGCAGCTCTGAGGCTGTGGTCATCTTCTCATGGACTTATTCTTCGTGACAAAGAGCAAACGCCACAGCTGTGGCTTCAGGCTCGGTCCTAAGCTCCTGCTTTGTCTTGCAGGTGTGAAATCTGTGGTTTCCAGTGCAGACAGCGAGCATCGCTCAAGTACCACATGACCAAACACAAAGCTGAGACAGAGCTGGAGTTCGCGTGCGACCAGTGTGGGAAGCGCTTTGAGAAGGCCCATAACCTTAATGTCCACATGTCCATGGTGCACCCTCTGACCCAGACTCAGGACAAAGCCAAGCCACTGGAGCCAGAGCCCATTCTCCTCCTAAATACTTCAGGGACTTCAGAAAGCCAGGCAGTAAAGCCAGAAGTGACTGCACAGCAGGAGCCCACCTGAGGGGGACAGGGACGCTTTCCCAGTCCAGCCTTGTAGAAACCGTATGGCAGAGTGGAGATTTTTAATCTACATTTTAGTCTCCCAAAGAACTCAGTGGAATTAGCTTCAGCTTGCTCAGAAAAAGCTTGTTATCATGCTGTGATTCTCCATGCTCACGTCCGATTCAGCAGTGTTGTACTAAGAGTCTGTCTAATCCCAGGGGAATGGATGTTTGGCAGCACCCCTTCGTGGTCCCCCTTCTCCCCACGCACACAGTTGTAGAAACAGAGTTGGCCACAACTGTTCCCTGCCTGCACAAGCTGCTGCCTGTACAGAAGTGCCCTCAGGTGGCTCTAAGGGTACATAGAACAGTGGAACAACGTTAAGCAGACATTTTGAAGAAGAAAAAAAAATTATGATTCCCAAAGCAAGTCTAAACTGAAATTTGTAACCTACTTTTTATTGTAACAAGAGCTTCATGGTTATGCTTGTAATAAATTATTTACAAAGTAATTTGAAAGAAACAGCACTGGTGAGAGAGTAGCACCTTATCTGTCCCTTCGTCTGTAGTCGGGGTGTTCTGCTCAGCTTGCTGTGCTGGTGCCTGCCCGTCACTCAGAACAGGACCAGCTCTTCGTCCAGCTCCATGGCCGCAGCAGGCCTCGCGGAGTGCAGGAGGGTGGCTCCCAGCTCTGGGTCAAGTTCTTCGCACGCGGCCAGGAGCTGAGGAGAGGGCAAGCAGCCACTATGAGACCTACTCGTGCTGCCTCAAAGCGAGTTACAGCAACACCAGATCATTTTGCTGCTTCTCAGCAAAGTAGAGGTAGAGGAGAGGGAGGCTGTTGCCGACTCAACGCAGAAATAACACAGTTTCTTGGCTGACAATGTAGTGCTTGTGGGAAGTTTCCAACACCTGCCACTTAGCTGTGCTTGATATTTCCCCCAAGACCAAGCATTAAGCAAGCAGTGGGAGCGAGAATGTGTGAGGGCAGTGTTTAATGTTGCTGAGAAAGACGGGAGCCTGCAGCCCAGGAGAGGGAGGATGTGGCTATAGCACTGATTGAGCAGCAGGTGTCCTCCACCGCTTCCAAATGTCTTATAGAAATGCAGTGTGTGTCAGGGGTTGAGCAGGCAGCACCAGTGTCCAAGAAAGGCTACGCAGGCAGAAGCAGCGCTCCCAGTTCTCACCCATTGGGGGAAAAGGAAAAAAAATCTCAACGCACCGGTTGTATGTTTCCAAAGCTTTGGGCAGGGCATCGCGGGATCGCACCAAGCAGGAACCGCCGGGCCGTGGAGATCACCTCCAAGGGATCCCCCTGGAGAACACAGAGAAGAAAAAGACACAGCCGATCAAGGCAAAGGTCACTTTCGGCTCTCAGTCCCTGCCTCCAAAAGTGAAACAAGAACCACTACGCCGCACCTAGGGGCTATGCACAGGTTGCACAGATCATTTGATCAGTGACTACGTTCACCCCGAGGGTCTGCACAGGAGCAGTGAGGCAGCTTAGGTTTCAGGCAGCAGCGGGACAGCAGCACCGGCTGCTTCTTAGCCCCGTGGTGCAAGCAAGCTGACTGCCTGCAAAGGCAGCAGGACACGTCACCCCTGCTTCGTACAGGCAGGTGGGAACAAGAAGGCTACTGCAAGTGGCAGGGGAAGGGATAAAGAACAGGATTCACAGTTACAAGAGGGAAAAAAAAAAGAGAGGCCAAGCTTCACTCACGTGCTCTGCAGGGTCTGCGCTTTGCCCTGCGTGATCAGACTGTGGCAGGTCTTTCCCTTCCACAAAGAGCCGAAGCAGCTGGAGGTACAAATCGAGCGCCACGAAGAGGAAGGTCTGCTCTCTGGTGAGCAGCGCTTGGTGAAAGCGAGGGGTGAGGCTAGAGCAGGTCACATACCATGTCTGGTTAGCACTGGTTCCATGGTAGACTCAAACACAGAAAGACACAAGGCAAACACAGCTGGTGCTCTTGCCACTGTCCATTTTACAAGTCCCACTGTGTGCAGGGGCCACCTCACTGTCAGGAGCAGGAGGGCAGCCAGGGACACTCCTGTTTGGAGCACAAAGCCAAAGGGAAACTTCTAGCAAAAGATACTAGGCTCCTTAAATAGCAACCCTGCCGCGATCAAGTATTCACCCCTGCACAGCTAAAGTCAGGGCTCAGCTCACCTACAGGCCAGCAGTTCAGTTGCCGCCGCACCAGCTGCTGTACGCGCAACCCCTCACAAACACCTCCCGTCTGAGCCCAGCAGGACGTTACCTGTAGAACGCAAGGGGCAGGAGCCGGACGTGATGGTCTGAGGCTGCGCTGCGCAGGACGCAGTATTTTCTAGGGTCTGCAATAGCCAGAGAGAAGCACTAAGCATCTTTAGTAGTCCTCACGCCACCTCGCATGCTTCTACAGCAGCACAGGGCCTGCATAGTTTCTTTCCCACCCACAATAAACATTAGTGCTTGGGTGTGGGGACACTGAGAAGACACTGTCCCCTCTGAGGCTTTCTCTACCAGAGGGAACAATATTGAGTTTGTTGTTCCTGATCATCAGCTGGGTCACCATACTGCTGGGTAGAAGCAGGATGTTCTCAGCTTTTACTCAGGCAAGTGTGTTTTGTGCTGCTTACAAAGGGCTACCAGTTCCTTCCTACAGGTACACTCGTTAATCAGAGAGACGGGGCATGCCTGTCCAGCACTGAACCTCGCCTTTCCACCCCTCGGAGGCAGGACTCGCTCACCTTTCTCTGCCGAATGGAAGAGAAGTGGCCAGGACGTGCCCCTCTCCTCCAGGCATTGCAAGATCTCCAGGGACCATTCCAGAGACATCTGAAAATCCACTCCTTCCTGGGTGTCAAGAAAGGACAGGACTAGTTTGTCTTAGGCTTTGGTTGCATGAAAGCAGAAAGCAACCCCTCGTAAGAGACTGTGTACATGAAGTGCTCTGTTAAAGGACCTTTATGTTAGCCCAAGTCTTTCCCCTCACCTGGCAGCCTGGATTTCCCCCAGGCAATCAAGCACAGGAGTAACATGGTGATTTCAGCACCAAACCAGGCCAGGTTTGGTCTGGGCTCAGTTGAGAATGATTTGTGAGAGAGGGGGAAGCGGTATTGATGAGCAACTGGCTCGTCACCAGCACACTTCCCAGCAGTGCTCAGCACAGAGCCACTGCATGTCCTGCACCAAAGCTCCCCTGAGCAGGATTTTCCCCCCCCTCTCTAACCTTTCTAGCAACAGCATGTCTTGGGATTAGTTTGGGGGTGTTTTTTTTGCATTACTCATTTTACTTGGAATAATCTCCCAGATCTGTGTTGCTTAAGATGTTTCTTCCCTCCATGACTCTTCCTCCATGCTCTCCCAAAGACAGACTATGAGACCAAATGATTATTTGGAGCTTGAATCTGCTCCCCGATCCAATCTGTTAGGTGACCACACAAACGGCTGCACTTCAAAGCTGAGAAGATAGCAAAGGGACAGAAACAAGCATTCGCAGGCGGGAGGATGCTTAGGGCAGACAGCTGCTGGAAGAAACTTGTCATCTTTGTTCCTTCATTTAATAGCATTAAATCATTTGGAAACCAATGTTCCTCCATGTTGGGGACCTCTTCTCCTGTGAAATAACATGAACATTTCCAGCCTGGGGAAAAACATTGTCTAACAAATGTGAAATGCTACACAAAAGCCAGGAGAGAGATATGAGGTTCCTACACTACCTGGGAGGCATAAAGTCTGAACAAGGAACTGAAAATAGTAAGTCATTCAGGAAGAGAAATAAAAGCTGCCGTAGTGAAAGGTGAGATAACGTCAGTAAGAGGAAAATACAGGTTTAATCTGATCGGAACAGAAGGGCTTTCAGCAGGCTCTGTCTGGGATGTTGCTGATCCCTTCCTTCTGGCAGAACAAGCTACCAGCATTCACAGTACCAGTACAAAGCATTTTTAGGCAGCAAACCAAGCAGATCAGACACATTTAGTGTCATGAGAATTCCCTCAGGGCTGAATTTACCTTTGGTGCTATTTTTGCTGAGACGAGATCCATGAGTGAGAAGAACAGCAGAGAAACAAGAAGCTGCAAGGAAGAGAGACTGCCATTTAGTTATATCTGTGGTGGTGACTCAAAACTTGCGCTTTCCAATCAGGAAGTAACATTTCACCGAGTACATTCCCAGGATGGACCTGGATGAACTACAAGTACTGCTGTTCCTTCCAGGTGAAGGCAGTGTGTTTAAAGATGACAGACTGCAGCCTGACATCATTCATTGCTTCTAAGGGTAAATTCCACGCTAAATTTACTGTTCTCGAAGCAAGGCTTGCTGCGGTCAGAAAGTCAGACAACAGATGACAACTTCTCCTTAATACAGGCAAAACTGAGGGAGCTACCACGGATGTAAACCTGGAGGAGAGCTAATGTTAGTCCACATGTCACCAGCAGATGCTCTGCAGCCTCCCGTCTCAACTAGTGCATCGTAATCCTGCCCTGACATACGCTTGTTATCACTTTTCTGGATCCCTCACCACATCCCTTTCTGGCATCCTCTTCCTATCTCAAGGCAGATTTTTGAGGTGAAAGCCGCTGTTATTCCACATGTACTAAATGCTCGTATCAACTCAGTGACACCAGTTTCTGACTAGCAGCTTTTGGCTCTAGACCAGTATAAACAGTGGAGGAATCAATCCCATAGCAACAGGAGCTGCTACCGTAACTGCTGCCCGGAGCAATAAAACTTAAGAGTAAAGAGACACAAGTTCCGCTTCAACACTATTTACCTGTGAATATCTGTGTACCTGTCTGTACAGGGACACTCCCCATGCTGGGCTCTGGTCCTGACTATCCCCTGGAAGATCAATAGACAGAACTACTGGGCAGCAGCCCGGCTTCCTCCTCAGCAGAGCACTTCAGAGAATTCCCGTGCACAGAGGGCACTGAGCACAGCAAAATGTAGGAGGCATTTCCTGGAATAGACTTGGTAAAACCCTCAGGAGGTCTGTTCCTGGGATTCCCAGCACGTCTTCCCAGAGTCCTTAAAATGCCTGCACTCCTGCCTGCTTCACAAACTTTCTGCATTTCCTTAACCTCCCAGCCAAGTTGCCCGAGCTTAAATCCACAAGGACTGCTCCTTTGTCAGAGGGAAAGGCGATCCTAGCACACCATGGATTGAGCTCTCAATCTCTGCAGCGCTCTCTCCAGCTTCAGTTTTTGGAGCAGATGTTTAATAGTCCACCCTGACTTCACAGAGAGCCAGTATCTCAGTTAAAAGTTTAAGTTTGGAACAACTTTGCCTCTAGGATAAGTATTTAGCAACTGGTAATTTACAGCTACGTTTTATCAACTAGCCACCAGCAAGATTTCACAACAGGGTTTACCAGGGATACAGCTGTATCTCGGGACAACCGTTTCTCATTTAAAGACATTTTACTTCTAGCTTTCAAGTGTAGGGAACAGCAGACGTTTAAAATGCGTCGTCTTGCCTGCTCTTTGTCACTCCCCAGCCTCTTCAGTGCATTTCTCTCTCGTCCGTGTGGTGACTGCTGTTGAACAGTACAATGGAGGAAGGCAGCCGAAATCCAAGGAGGGCCAGAGAGAGGGAAAACCACTCCTGAAGAAAGGAAGCTAGAAAACAAAACCAGCATGTTGTGGTTTTGGAAGGAAAAAAAGGGAACAAAAAAAGTCACAGCTGTGAGTGAGGAGGAACTCAGGGGCTTGGGCAAAGGGTGTAAGTTTGTGACTGGGCCCAAAAAAAAAAAAAAATTCTTCTCTCCAATTTTTTCCCCTGTGGTTGGATGTTACATGGAGACAGTTTAAAAAAAAATAATTAAAAAAGCCTAGAAACAGACAACAGCATTCCCAAATTTCTTAGAGGTTGGACAGGTAGTTAACTGCATACTGTACTTCAGAAGCATGGGATTATTACCTGCAATAACCTGCAAGGAGATTCTTATGCTAAGAAAAAGAAAGGCTGAGGCACTTGGGTCTTTTTAGTCTGGAGAAGAGAAGACTGAGGGGGGGATCTTATTAATGCTTATAAATATTTAAAGGGAGGGTGCCAAGTAGATGGGAACAGTCTTTTTTCAGTGGTGCCCAGTGATAGGACAAAAGGTAACAGGCACAAACTTGACCATAGGAAGTTCCACCTAAACATGAGGAGGAACTTCTTTCCTGTGAGGGTGGCAGAGCACTGGCACAGCTGCCCAGAGAGGTGGGGGAGTCTCTGACTCTGGAAACATTCAAAACCCACCTGGACGCCGTCCTGTGCAACTGCTGTAGGTGAACCTACTCTGGCAGGGGGTTGGACTGGATGATCTCCAGAGGTTCCTTCCAACCCTGACCATTCTGTGTGGTCCTGTGTCAATGCCCCATTTTTGAAGAAAAGTTGCAGGACACTGAACAGACAGTGTAACAACAGGTAAAGAAGGAAGTATACATCAGAGCAACAGTCAGTAGCTTCAGGAGACTAGAGATTCACCAAATCCAGGGAGCAAAGGGTGCGGCAGCTTGAGTGAATGAGTCAACACTCTGCTAAAGGCTATTTCCAGTGTTTGTCTAACAAGGACTGCCTTCCAGTCTCCTCTAAAAAGATTCTCTTTTCCTTATGGTGAAACACTCTGACCCATATTACAACTGAAGGCCAGACTAAATAATTATAATGACCCATTTTGAGTTTAAACTCTGCAAAGGAATCTGTATATAGCTGTCCTACAAGCCTCAGTCCACATTAGCATTTCATACTGCCTGCTGAAACCCAGCCTGCCTCAGAGAACAGGCCTCCTGGGCACTGATCCCTCAAAGAGCAGGTTCTCCTGCCTGCAGATCCACGCTCGGTTCCTCATACACACCTGGTAGCCGAGGACTGCCATTCCCTCAGTCTTTCCAGTTCTTCTGCAAGTGGAGCCCCAAAGAGTCTCTTCCACTGGGAGCAAAGTACTGGCTCCAGCCTCGGCCACCAAAGCTAGGAAAAAAAGATGGAAATCGGCAGCATTAGTGGTGGCATACTTAGTAGTTGTCTGCAGGCACGTATGCATGCTATCTCAGCCAGGTACTCAGAGAAAGGATTTTTTCCCCTCCCCTTAATGAAGAAGTCCAAGTGGTACATACACACATAATAAACATGAGAAGTTCCACATCCTGGAAATGCAAAGAGGATCATTTGTGACCCTGTTCATGCCACAGTGCCCTGAAACCCCTCTAGCAGGACTTCTGCTCGCTCTGTAAAGGAGCTCAAAACTCAGCTGTTCCACAAAGGTGAGGCGCATGCTTATCACATGCAACAAAAACATGTATCCCCACATAAAACAGCGCATGAGTTACGCACAGGAGTGAGAAAAATCTGTGCTTTATGGACTTTTTGGTTGCTTGGCACGTAACAACCAGCACACCCCTTAGTGCATCTGAAACCAAGACAAGTCTCCCAGCTTCTCACTCTTAAACAGCCCGTGTTCCATTTCAATAGCGACACTCCAAAAACAGGGCTGCACGCCCAGCTCTGGGCATGCAGCAATATCAACGGTACTAAAACACTCTGCAATTTTTCCAAGGCATTAAGAATTACTACCCTCGCACTTCACAGTTTACATTAAATTAAGTTTAAAACAAATGCTCTCAATGGATACTGAATGTTCATCTAACACTCTCAAGACAAAATATGAACAGTTACCGCTGCGGAGAAAAGCACAATGGGACATTTGGTTTGACATGCTCTTAGAACATCATTGACCCCTTCTGCTGATTCCTCACAGTCCAAGCTGGCATTAAGCAGGCCCTGGAAGAGGATAAATTACAAGATGAAGACACACGTGTCTTTGCTGCTTTGAAGTACCTCCCCAAGTCATCTGTAAACTAATCAAAGATAACTGTAGGGGTCAGCATGGCCCAGCAAAAGAAACATGTGCCCAAACAGCTTGTCCTTTCCCCACCAGCTTTACTGTACTGTATTAAAATTAAGCTCTACCACTACTTCCTCCTGGTACTTCGCTTTCCTCCACTTTTCCACTTCACTGCTGCTCTTTTTTGAATTCACACCAAGAATTCTGAAAACAAGGGTACAAGTGGCACATCTCTTTGCTAAGAATAGCATATAATCAGGTATCCTGGTAAAGGAACATCTGCACCGGCTAGCACAGACAATGGCTAGCACAGACAATAGAGCAGAATGACAAAAGCAGCAGTTACCCTGAAGAAGTGAGCGGTGATGTCGTAGGAGAGCGCATACCCTCTGGAACAGACGTTCTTCTATGGGAAGACAAGGAGAGAAGAAAAAAAAAATATAAAAATCATTCCTTCCCTTTTGAATTATGATGTTCTTTGAACATTTTGGGTGTCTGGCACAACAGGACTCAGTACAAAATCATCCTGTGAGATCCCGAATATTGGTTCGGAATGCAGAAACTTCATTTCTATAGAAAGCAACACCCCTGCCTAGGCAAAGCTTTACAGTCCCAGCGCTAGAAAGCAAATCAGACAGCACTGCTTACCACATATTGTGGATGGCAGAAGCAGTTTAAGTGTCTTGGAATGAATGGAGGTTTCTGGCTGTGCCTAATATGACAGTGCAGGAGGGCTTGAAAAGGCTGCATCAGTCAGGATGAATAAATAGAAACAATAGCTATCCTCAGAGCACAAAACAGTCCTCTGAGGGACCTCCAAGTCAACTGATCTGCCCCCAGGAAGCTGCAGGGATGTTTCTCAATGTTTCTCTAGCGTACATAACACAGGAAGATGAGCAGAATCTCACTCTGCACACAGAGAATTAGTTGAACACCCTGATATGACAGAGAAATTGGAGAAGAGCTCATGCTGAGTCCCCTACTTCTAGGCCTCCATGGGAACATTGCAGGTTTTTCTCTAACCCACTGTCAACAAATAAAGAGTAGGTGGCAAGAAGGACAACGTATCCACACAAGAGAGAGCACCCCCAAGGCTGCTGCACCTGCGTGCGCACCAGAGAAATACATTGTCATGAACAACGTGACTGGGAAGAACACTCCTACTGCTCGAGAACCAGCCAAGCCACTACCAGGCTCTGATCAGCAGCGGTGATTTTACCCCTGGACTGAGCACACCCAGCTCCAGCCACTGACATGCTGGCTGCCTCCACCCCAGTTTTCCCTACACTATTTCCCAAGGATTCTCTCTCAGTAGCGTAAAATGCCACCACAATTCCAAATGAATGAACCCAAAAGTTCATTCAGACAGTGCTGAGGGGACCTCTGCAGAGCTAGGAGCCAGAAAGTCTCAAGCATAATGAGCTGAACCTCCCTACACGCTGATGTAAGCTAAGTTTGTCTCAAGTTTGGCTGCATTTTAACTCCTGTCCTAAACCCAAGTTTAAGGTCTTTATCTAGGGCATTTACCAACAAGAAATTATCATTTGGCTAATGACACATACCAGCTCCGAGTTTACAAAACGAAAAAAGTCTTCACAGTCCAACATTGTTTTCTTTCCTTTTCGACATGTCACGATCAGAGCAGATGCAGGGAGCCCTACCAGAATCCTTAGGCAGGGAAGAATAAAAACAAAATTGAGGTTACCATTAAGAAGAGAATCAGACTCCACACTCTCAGGCATGTGCCTTTGATATTCAGGGGAGTTTGACAGTATGTCAAATGTGAGGGATCTCAAACATGTTGACAGAAACTGCACCAGGAATTTTTCCAGTTGCCCAGAAAAGAACCTGGAATTCAATGATATACACACACCACTTTCAAAGATACTATCAATGGCTTAAAAATGGAAATGCACAACTAGGTTACAGTAGCAAATAGAGTAATTTAACAATGGTTAACACAAGTGGTGGCATTAAGAGTGTCACTGGCTGTAAAGAGTCCATGAAGATGCGTAGTCTTTGAAATCCCATCTACTGGCAGGGGCTACTCGTAGCCCAAGATGGCACACACTGAAATGCAGTCAAGTCATGTGGGTACCAGGGAACAAATCTCTCTTGCACAACGGTTACCATGACATATAGTATCATCTTCACTTGCTGCAGAATCACAGGGGAGGCTACCCAACCACGCAGGTACACACCGTAATTGCTTTGAACAGCAGTTTTGTTTGATGTATTCCCAGCTGTCCACATCTGCATTTACCTTCTGTGCAGCAGCAGCTCCTGCTGCCTCCACAACTGCTCACCCAAAGCAGAGCCGTGTTTTCTATCTTTCAGTCTATCCTGGAGAATTTCGAACAGGAAGTGTCTCTGGGCATCCACGCAGCCAGAAAGCGGCTTTCGCCTACACCGCAGCTCCAGTACCATCTCCTAAACAGGGAGGGGGGCAGGGGGGAAACAGTGTTTGTCAGGGCTACACACTAGTTGGCATTCAAACCCTCTATGTTTCTCTGAAGTCATACAAAGAGATCAATGCGAAAAATCTCTCTCAATCTCCCTGCCACTGCTCGCATCTGAGACCCGAATGTCAGCCTTACACCAAGGTATTAGGAAAGACTTTGACAGGTCAAATTCAAGGATTGAACATAGAGATACACAAAGTCTGAAATCACCTGCAGCTTGCAGAGAATATCAGGACTGACTGACGTCTTCGATTGGCCACAGCTACCCAGGTCCAACCTGAAATTAAGAGACACACCAGGTAACTAACCCTGTTAGCCCAGGAGGGTAACACAATTCAAATAAATTCAAATGGCTTCAGATTAACATAAAGCTCTAACGTTAATGTTCCTTAAATAAGCTGTAGGTGAAACAGCAACTCTCCTCTGTCCCTCCCTCCTTATTTTCCAGCTTCAGCCACTTCCTCAAGGACACTGATGCTTGTCTGGCCGAACAAATCTGAATACAAATTCAACTTTAAAAAGACAGACAGACTAGGGACTATCTGTGACTTCCACCCCAGACCTCTGTCACCTAAAGCAAGATTCTTATGCAAAGACTGGTGAGTCATGCAGAGCCACCTCCCAGCTTTCACTGCCAGCCCGACCTGTGAGAAAGGAATCGCTTCCACAGCCCCATGTAAGGCACAACCTCACAACTCCGAGCTGGCAAGGTCATTAGCAGAACCATTGCTTCTGCAGAAATGCAAGTCACGATACAGAATACCTTTGTGAGAAATCCAGAATGGTATTGATAATAACGCCACATGCCTTCTCCAGGTCTCCGTCACAGCCACCAGAAGCAGAAGGTGCTGGAAGATACCATTGATAGATGGCCCAATAATGGAAATCCTGTCTGCAGTGTTGAAAATGAGAAGACAAAAATCTATCAAGGCGTTTTAATGGTGCCTTCCCTTAACGTAAAAGGAAGTTCATGCACCAAGTGAAGCGGAACGACAGATACAAGCACCCACATAAGTGCAGATTTAAGAAGAGCCATGCACCAGATACCACATGTCCTGATGTCAGCCATCTCTTGCCTCCGGAAATGGGGAGGTTTTGAGAAAAGTTATTTGGAAGGACTGCACATGCAGGCCAGGGGTTATCTGAGTGAACTTCCTCAAGTTAAACACACGCCTCACTCTAGCACTGCTTGAACTCTGGACAAACCGTAGTAGTTGACAGGCGTTGGTGTCCCACAGCAGCTTGTTTATTTACTTTTGTTGTTAACTTCCTGATCTTCAATGCTTTTTCCTAATTTGTGTGGGAAAGACTCTGGAACTATTTCCCTTTTCAACAGAGCCCCCCTGCGCTTACCTTTCTGAAGCGGAGAGAATATCCTTTTCAGGGTACACTTCCAGCTCCAACAGCAGCCACTCTCTGAAAGACAACTGGGAAAAGCAAGGATTGAGGTAACAGGGCAGATCAGCAAGGCAAGTAACTTGTGCAGAACAGCCATCTTCTTCCCAACATAAAACCCACCTTCACCCACACTCAGACACAATCCTGTGCAGATTAAGAAATAGCATTCAAAAATTTACTGAAAGCAAGCCTATAAAGCATCTCATACACACACCCCCACCCCTTTGACATTTCCAAACATGCTCATCTTCTTAAAGCCTAGATACCAGAATGAATGTACGTTATTAGAAATAAATGCTAAAATGAACAAAGCACTACAGTCAGACAGACTCGTATAAGCAAAGAAAGGTTATAACGCAAAGGTATTTTAGCCTTGTACATCAAGCTAGCCAAGCACAAGGAGTCATTCTAGTAACATGACAAACTCCTCTGCACAAAGACAAACTGGTTTTATATGAACTAGGTTAAAAAAAGAAATCCTGTCAAATCAGATACATTGCACGGATGGTATAAAGAGAATATCTGAGATGTTAACCCGCTTCATAGCAACGCAGAGCCAAACAACCCAAGCTACATAGGTGGTTGAAGAGAACACTGACATTTAGACAAAGCTCCAAAAAAAGCAAGCAAGTATTTTCAGCTATTTGATTCACCATCACTTCATAGAGAGTACACAGTAGGAAGCCAAGGTTATGGTCAGGTCTTTTTTTCTACATTTCCTGATCATTTTTCTTACTGTTAAGGTTTATCTTGTCAAGCTTTCTGCTTTTGCAACAAATAGGACACAAAAGCTTTACCTCTAGTTTTCTATTTCTACCTTATCGTTATCATCAAAATCTACAAATAACATTGAGCACACAATCTAGCACACATGACATCTTCCAACTGTCCAACCAGCTTTCCAGGCATTAAGTTTTTACAAGAAGCTTTTTATCACCAATAAGGAAATTGCAAAGGGCAGATGGGGGAAAAAAAGAACTACAGTGTGAACTTAAGTCACAGAAAAGATTTATACCTGGAATGCTTTTTCCTTCAAGAGCTCTTGAAAGCGTGCTTGCTTCCATAAACAGAGACTGGCTCTTTTGTAGTTTAGAGAGGGGCATGACACGGAACTCCAGATGAGGTCAGTATTGCCCTCCTCGCGCAGGATTCCCCGAGCTTCCAAGCACAGCCGTGGCACAATGTACTGCAGCTAAAACAAAGGCATAAAACCCCTCCACGTTTCCACCCCAAAAAAAGGCCCAGTGCAACCCCTGGTTGTGTGAAGCTGCCAAACAAGCAAATACACAAGGTGGTAAGATGGGAGGGTACAAAGACGCATTTTTGTATAGTTTTCTTTGTACAAGTTACAGGTGCACAGGAGTCTGCAGTGGGAAACGGAACTGAGACGGACCTTTCTCATAAGTAATAGCAAAACTTTTTTCCTTTTACCTTTTTAACAAGGCTAGGAGGAAGCAAGGCACACAAATCTTCATGAGAATAGGCTGGAAATTTGCACATGAGATAACACGCTGCTGCAGTGCAAAACCTGATAGAGAAAAAAAACAAACTCCATTTTCTGGTTGGTTCAATCGTGTCTTTTCCCACTCACGAAAGTCCAAAGTCAAAGCAAAGACCAAGTGTTCAAAATGCTTTTAACCAATATGTCCCAAACCTATTTGCTTTTGGGACCACTTCTGTTTACGTACTCCCAACCCCAAGTACATTAATGGCTCACATTTCAGAACCAGAGACTAAACTAAAACCTTAGCATCCAGTCAGTCCTTTCTCCAGCAGGCAGTACAATCATCAGGACGCTATTCCACATGGGACCACCATCAAGCTTTTTCTCTGTGTAGTGCCTCTGTGCAGCACAAACATCTACAGATACTCTGGAAATACCCCGCAGGAACACGAGAGCTTTACCATCGCCCCTCCTGTGGCAAACCTAAACCCATCACGTGAGGAAGCAAGGACATGATGGATGCGTGATCTCACCTCAAGCAGAAGGCAAACGACTCTTCCGTCCTGCACACTAGCAAGAAGTTCCAGTACTCAGAAACTGAAAGGACCTTTTTGGGAACAGGCTGAGAAATCCCAAAGTTGGCTTCCACTTCAGGAATTAAAGCTCTGGATTCACTTAAGTGGATCACAAAAGCTGCTAGTCCTAAAATGTGAGCATTGTTTAGGGAAGGACCCTGCAAAGCAAACATAAATAAAGAACTGAAGAGAGAGATATTTCATTTGTAATAAAACAACTGTTCTCAGAAAAAAACTCGGAATTAATCAGTTAGCAGAACACTGCTTCTGCCCATTGATATCACTGCACTAATTAGTCAATTTAGCAGATTAGAGACACCACTTATATCAAACATGTTCTTCCTTCCTTGAAATCGTACAGCTATCTTTGGTCAAACCTCAGCAAAATTTGTATTTTGTTTCTGTAACGCAGTAACCTGAAGCAACCAGCTGTATATTGAGCCCAGAATTTGAGACCCTCAAGGCTTTTAGCTTCTATGACAGCTAATCTAGTCTATCAGCCTTTTAATTTCACCTTTGCCATATCATAGGGTAAAAGAAATAAACCAAACTTCTTTAAAGGAAAACCATGCACTGCTGCAACCCAGATTTAGGGGTCAGTCTTTTATTTTTAAAAAGGGTGTGTAACTCAAATATTCAACATGGAAGCTTGGGAATTAAGCATTTTACTATCTTCTTTTGGTTCTGTTCATAAGCTTGCTTATTTTAGCTTCTGTTAAAATAAATCTCAGAATGCATTAACCTAGTACAGTAGCAGTGCTGTAGGAAAACATTCAGCTCATATTCCTGAGAGCAAGCCCATACTACTTGTCTGAAATTAAGTGGGATTTTTTTGGAAGCCTGAGAGCTAGTGAAGTCCCTCCACAGTGCAATCCAGACAGGTACATGCCCCACAGCTCAGGAAGTGGAGTTAGGAGAGCCTTCAGCACACTACAACCATAGGATTAGTGGTTGGAAAACTAACCTGATGATAAATAAGCTGGCAGAGCCTGCCCAGAAGGGCAGGTAAGAGATTCTTGTGTCCACACATCATCTTCACAAACAAGGAAAGACATGGTCCCTGCCTGCAGAAGGTAAAAACCACATGCTCATTTTACTACTGCTTTTTATCCCCAATACAGGAAGAGGTATTTAAAAATGCCTGAACACAATGAACCTGAGCCTCACTTGTCTGTAAATACAAGACAATTATCGTTCCATTTACAGGCTCAAAGGAAGTGTAATTTTTTGAGTATCTGCACAGAGGACGCCCCCAAAGACGTGAACTCCACCAGTGCCCTGCCTCAAATCCTTGATAATATCTAGTCAAAGAGGTGTTCTGAGCTGACAAGGAGAGGAGGAAGCTGCCTGGGGCACAGACAGCTTTTTTCAGACAGAGAGCACAAGGTAAACAGAGGCAGAGCAATAAATGGGATCAAAAAACAAAGCAAGAGCAAAAAGGAATTAATATGCCAAGGTCCTGTTTTAAAACAGAGGAAGGGAGGGAGGGAGGGACTTTCCCACCCAGCTGACAGAATAAGACATCCTCAGAAGAGATTGGATGGTGAGCTGGGTTGCGAAACCATTTCCTAGGATGCTCTTGTTTATCACAGCTACTTTTCAGTATAGCTTTTCAATACAGATTCATCTGCTCCAGGGCAAAACAGTGTTTACACTGTTTTGTGTAGGGAGAGGGAGAGACTCACTGGCTGCCAAAGCATGCTGCACTCCAGAGAGGCAGCCACCTAGTTCAGTACCGTCAGCAGCTGGGATCACAGGCAGCTTGTCAGTACACTGTTTTTTGCCATAAAACTCATATTTTTGTCATAAAACTCATTCCATATTAGATATGGCATTAGGGATGAAGGCTGAACATGCCAAAAGCACTGAACATGCCAAAAAGACACCCCAAAGACACATCAGTGCTCCCTGTCAAAAGACAAACACTGTCCTCTCCTGATCTCTACTGCCAACCAGCAAGTAATTCCTGGACAAAAAGAATGTGCTTCATTCCCCATCCCCCCCACCACCGAGCTGAAAACGCCAACCTGAGCATGTACTATTTGTGGAAAGTTTTAATGTGTTGTCACAGAGCACAAAGTAGAGACAAATGCCACCTTTTTTGAAGGGAACGATAACAACAGAGGAGAGACATGTTTTATTTACACACATACATCAAAGCGCATTAGTTCTTTAGATTACAGAAACTCAGAATAAAGCAGCCTGCAATTGCCAGCCTGGCACGGTGGGTATGAACAACCAGAAGTCCCTCCTCGCCCCTGGACAAGTGTTGGAATTCTAGCATATTAACCAGTTTTTATTTCCCCACTCTTTTGCTTGCATCTTACCTGTCGGGAGGGTTAAAATAGGAAGCAGCTATTAGGTTTTGGCAGAACGATGTCAGCAGAAGATCAACAACCTGGAATAAGAGAGACACTGCTAATTCCTACTTGTCAGGCCTGATACCTAGATGTAGGTTTGTGCTGCATATATATTATGTTTCCCGACATTAAAACAAGGAGACAATCGGTTAGTGACATTCACAAGTCATACAAATCCACTGGCACTGAGATGGAAAGTTAAGCCCGTAACAGCCCAGGAATGATCCCAGCACACAACAAACACCTAGACAAGTCTGCTGAAGAAAGTCTAGCTCATCACAGGATTGCTCTGATAGAATATATCTCTAGATCTCCCCACCAGACATCCAACAACTTCCAGGAGGTTAACACATATGAATAGTCTGTGCCCAAGGTAGACAAAAGGAGAATGCATTTCCTGTTCTCCACAGACAAAGCAGCCTTTCACACATACCTCCAGATGCATTTTTACCTACCCAGCCCCCTCGTTTCTCACCCGAAGCCAGATGGTACTCACACTCTGCTGGCAGGGTTCCAGCCTGGGGGCAGAAATGTCAACTTGGATTGGAGAATTCAAAGTAGCAGCTTCGTTCTCGTCACTGCTGTGACCCAAGACGCTTTCGAGTCTGTCAGAAATCACTGCAATCTGTGCTGGCACATCTGCAGGAAGGTAACAGGAGGAGAACCAGGACAGAAGGCATGAAAGATTTACAACTCCACATAACAGGAAGAAGAACAAGTGAAATATATACTCGAATTGATCAGAGCCCAGAGAATGTTACGAAAAGCTTTATTGAGCAAAAAATGTTAGCTGGAATACAGTGATCATCACCTTCATTTTAGAAGCAGCATTATTTTTCCCCCAGTACTATTACCAGCTGTCCTGGTTTGAGCCACACAGACTAATTCCTCTTCTAATACTTGGGAAAACTGCACTTTCAGTAGACTCTAGTGTCTGAATTTGTGAAAATATTTACTTTATAGCCAGCTGTGGTGTGTGGGTTTGAAGGTCTCAGTGTTTTCGAGCTTGCCAGGTGCAGGGATGAGGAGGAGCGAGACCTGAGCAGTTGACCCAAGCTGGCCAACAGGATTATTTCATACCATGAACGTCACGTCCAATGCAAATTAGAAAGTTTGCTGTGAAGTTCTCTGTCCCTTGATGGCTGCCATCCTGAGAACTTCTTGCCCCAGTGCCGGACCCGTGAGGCCTTCCCTTCCTCCCAAAGCCATAGCGCTCAGTGTCTGACATTTACTGTCCCCAGCTGGGAGTGCACAGCTTCCTACTGATAGAATTGGCTGAGTATATTCTTGTATATTTTGTATTGGTATCGGGATCAATATTCATTCTTTAGTGCTATTAATGTTAATTATCTAATCTTATTCTATTTAATCTGCTCGTATTTCAGCCCCCGGGTTTCCTTGTTTTTTCCTGATTCCCCTTCCGGGGTGGGAAGGGATCCTCAGGTGATAGAATAATTGTCTAAACGACAATAAACTGTTGTGGGTTTTCTCAAACTATAACACCAACACACATCAAGAACAGTTTTTCACCCCAGAAAGGAAACAGCCTTCCAAAGGGGGCCCAAGTCACCAGGCGAGCCCCAGGAATGGTGCTGCCCATCTTGGCAAAGGTCAGTGTGGTACCAAGCAATTGTCACAAAGTGCAGACCTGAAGTTCAAACATGGGAAATATGTCAAACATTAAAATATATATATATCCATAGCTGGAAGGATTATACAGGTCTGAAAGATTAGCATCTTCAGGTACCAGTGGCAAGCAACTACTGCTGTTGTTTTGGCTAGCATTAGCCACTTCATTAACATGGCTTTTGTAACAGTCACTTATGGGTAGTTATAACTTGCCTTCCTGCATACCTTCATATTTAGCCTGGTCCACAATCAGCATCCTTAGCGCAGCCAGTTCAGCCTCCAGCTGCTCAACAGGCTCTTTGGAATGGCTGGTCTCTGCTTTTGATTCATCTAGACAAGTAAGAGAGAAATGCAACACATTATCCTCACCTTTGTGCATTACACCAGTTTATAAAAGGCATTCAGCAATCTCTGCATACATTTTCTGTAAAAGCAGAATTTACTTTTCTATAAGCTATAATAGATCCTCAAACTGTCAATCTGCCACATATACAGCTTTGTTTTTACGTTCAAAATTTACTATTTGATAAATCATTTATGAGCTTACTCCTAGTTGCAGAAAGGAATTCAGTTTTTAAAGACAATAAGCAAGAGTTCTCCTTTCAGAGTTTTCTTCCTCCTCGCTTTAGCTCTCTGCCCCTCACAGAAACGTTCACTGTCCTCAAAAGACTGAAACCAGTCTCAAAATATAGAGACAGACATTACAGTGTGACTACTACATCATCAGCTTTTCCTCTAGCCCAACACCATGCAACATCTCCAGAAGTTACGTGTTACTCTATTCTGCTTTTTGTTTGGAAGAACAAACAAAAGGAAACTCCTTTTGCCACTAGAAAGACGGTGCCACCAGCAACAAGCTGCCACAGCACAGCCTCAGAAACCACCCGCACGGTTTGTTAGACAGGAACAGCATCTTGTACATGGGCCAGAAATAACTCAACCACGAACAAGTGAAGTAAATAACAAAGGTTAAAATTAATACTTGTTATAAACACACTGTAAAGCAACAAGGCGTTAGGAGACTGCTGAGTCACCTTTATGTGCAAGAGCGAGCACTAAACGAACACGGAAGGCTTAGAGCTGACCAGTGCTCAATCCTGCCCTAAATCCTGCCCTCTGCAAGAGCCCCAGGGATGGATTAGGATGCAGGGGATGGAATTAGGACGCAGGGGACGCAGATCAGGCTGATCAGGATGCAGGGGACACGGCTCAGGCTGTGCCACTAGAGGTCCCTGGCAATTCAAGGACTCCTGCAGAGCTCTGTCTGCCCGTTGGGATCCTGCGGACCCAGGCACGAAGGGATCCTTCATCTCTGCTGGTTGCCAGGACAACCTCCGCAGCCAGACTGCTGCACATCTGCGATTCCCCAGGACTGCTTTGTCACGCCTCTCGAGCTACAGCATCTCCAGAAAAGCTTCAAACGCCCAAAATGCCCTGAGTAGGAGTCAATTACAGATTCGTCTCTGTACACGGAGTACACTTTTATCTCCACCACGCTCTGGGAATAATCTCTGCTCACCAGCCTGACCTTTTCATTTCGTATAAAGCTGTGGTGAGGACGTTGCCCATTTTAAGGTGCGTTTGAAACACCCACTCGCTGAAAGAGACAGGAGAGCTCATTAAATATCTCTTACACTGACACGCACTGCACCAGTAACGTGGCTACAGTGATGGGACCCGAAATTAGTGGGTCCCTCCCACCCAAGCGCATGTAAACTACGCGCTGCAATGCCTTGATGGCTGGCTCCATTCCTAGCCCCTCCTGTTTCCCCAGATCTCAGTCACGCAGAGTAATCCATTCTTAAAAGGGGATGATGGTGAGTTCAGACAGCGCAAGTGCCATTACGCAAGGGATCAACACAGCAGGCTCACACCCCAGGCGAGCTGGAGCTGAGAAGCATTCAAGCTGCAAATGCTGATTCATGGAGATGTATTTGAGCTAGATTTAAATCAGCTAGCTCAGGCATCATTTGCAGCCTCAGCACAGCACACAGCTCCACATGGACTGCAAAAATCCCACCCAAGCAGGATAGGCAGAGAAAGTCATTATGAGAGTGACTATTTAATACCTGAATAAGACATAAAGAACACACACATATTTACATACAGATTAAAGACCTAATCAGCTGTAACTTTTTGAAAATTTTCAATTCAGGAGGGCATCAATGGAAATATTAACTTTTTTTTTTCCCCAAACTGATCCGTAAGTAAATGTTGTATTTTTTTACCTTGTAGCATTTTCTCTTTCATAGCATGACAGGCTTGTACATATGTGGAGTACAAGTTTGAGGGTATTTTATCAGCTCTATAATAAATAAATAAAAGACACTTATTATACCACATAACCACATTCAAACTTCAGCTTTATTAAATATAAGCATAAACAACAGCTATGCTATGAAATGTAATTACAGAGGCTCTGGCTCCAAAGCATACAGAGCATCTGAAGCATTTTTTAATCATCATCTGACATGAGGGCCAGAAATTTATATCCAAGGCTTTCATAGCAAGTATTGTACATGTGTAACACTCTACACAAAAACAATACTATATATTATTAATGCATTCATTAATACCTATTTCATAAAGAGTGCACGACTAAGATAACTTAAACTCTTATACGATGTGACATATGGTATTCACACATCTAAAACACTAATGTGATGGAGATCAAAGTTTGACCTCCAACACTTGCTGGGCAGGCACTCAATACTAAAAACACATTACATGAGGCTCCTCAGAACTCAGCTGCTTCTCTTAAAACTTTAAAAAAAAAAGATCCAGTCTTTCTTACAGTCAGACTGGAATGACAAGGCAGGACCGAATGCCTCATTTGTAGGCAGTGTTGCAAACATTTTTTCTTCATGATAGGTTACAGAGGAATTACTGGATTTAAACTAAAGCTGTTTCTGCAATGCAGAAAAGCACTCAAACATGCATACAGGACAAACTTGAGTTCTGAGAGTGCCCATGTTCTCCTGGGACATTATCCTGGCGTCCCTTAAGAACAGCTCATAAGGCTTTAACACACATTTAAGTTTCATCTTCCCCTTCTCTCATACCCTCTCCCAAAGAGAGGGGAGGCTTTTCACAGGGGGCTTATCTTCCCAGTGAAATTTTATATTCGGTAGCATTGTCCAAAGTTCGCATAAAAATATATCTGGCTTGCAGTCAAAGGGCCACATTAGACAACTTCTAGATAATGGTTTTAGAGTGGCTAGAGGACTAATTACAGAACTGAAGACATTCACCTATACAGATAAGCTATCTGTATAGGTAAGCTGTACAGATAACCCATCCACAACCTGCAAGCCAGAAGCCTGGCCAGGAAGCCCTGCCAAGGGTTAGCCAACACTCAGCCTTTTGTAAACAAGATGTCAAAGCCTCTGGTAATCTGATATAAAGTCAAATGTTTTGAAGAGAAAGTCCGGAAGCACAGAAAACAACACTGGGAAGTCTCAATACCTCTTTAAAGAATCTATAAAAGCCATGCACACATCTGGGGTTCTTGGGAGCTGCAATAGAAAAACAGGCAGGTTAGGTGCAAATTACCTGTCACGCATCTAAGTGGGAGGATCAAAAAAATAAAAAGCCAAAAAACAAATACCAACCACACGTGGCCTGAGCAAAGCAGGAAGAAACCAGGAAATATAATACGGTCGCCTGAAAATACTGAGACAGAAAAGAAATACAGCAAAATATTAACAATGCCAAAGCTGCAAAGTGCCATTTCATTACCTCAAGATTTAATTTGGCTCCTGCAAATAAGAAATATTCATGGAAACATGAATAAACCCAGACAAATCAAGCTCAGATTAGCCAATAGTTATTAATTTCTTTAATTTTGCTTTTTATTTATTATAACAATTGTGGAGTTCTCTTGCAGGTGTTTATATGCTTTTTCACTCTCTGCACAAACAGCCTTTATTTAGATGACTATTGAGGAAGTGCATAACATGGGAAGAACTTCCCAAAACCTCCTTTGCGCACATCCTCAATTTTACTTGTTTTGTTATTTTGATTTGGCTTCGGCTTATATTATTATTATAAGTAACAACAAGAGGACATGAGAAGCACACAGTACCTGGCTTCTATCACAGATGTTGGGATCTTCCTTGTGTTTTCAAATATATGAAGGGCCTTTTCAACGTCACGAAGTGCCTGGGCCTGGGGCTGGCTCACACAAGTAACAATGAGAAAAAGATGTTATAAGAAATAAAGGATGACGATAATCTTCCCTGCTTGTTCTTTCAGGGTTAGTAACAGTTGTCTGTGCTGTGAAGGGAAGTGACTGAATGAACGCAATTGAATAACAAGAACTACCTGATATGCAGACTAAAACTGCAGGATGGAGAAACAGGGCCTGAACCATCAGGCTGCCTCGATAAGGCTGTTATAACAGCTCTTCTGGGTCAGCCCAAAGGTCCCTGTGTACACACCTCCTACAGCAACTGCAGCAGATATTCCTGCTTAATGTCACATTGTTTATTCAATTGTTCCCCATGGGGACAACATCTTTTCTCTTCTGAATTCAGTTTATTTTTATTCTATTTTAGTTCATACGCTTGGCACCAAGACCCATAATCTTTGCTTCAGCCTGTGCTACTACACTCCAGGTAGAGGGACTGCCACCCCAGGTTTCTCTTGTTCGAGTCATAAGACATCTTAAAACTGCAACAACCCAGGCAAGTTTCTCAACAGACAAACAGATCAAACTTGGAAGAAATTAATGAAATCTTTGCTTACGACTTTTAGTTCATCACAGGACTAGATTTCATTGCAGTACATTCAACTACCCTGTCACCACCCTGTATTTCATGTACTCCAGTTGACTGACTGCATAAACAAGGCCCCCTAGACTGCCTGATTTGTGATCAATATATAGGAAGGAGCAATGGAGCCAAATGCTTCCTTATCAATTACTGTTGTTACCCAAAAACTTATCAGGAACCACAGGGTGAAACTGCAGACTGTAGATTCCTTCCCCAAATCGCCTTTAATTATAAATACAACACCAAACAGATGACAAGCTATACTGAAAAGAATCAAGATACATATAAAATGCTTTCCTACGTGACCAAATCATTGGGAGCAAATCCATAGAGGGAAGTGTCACCATTGTAACATGCCCGTCAATCAGCAGAGCTAACGCAGCCCCAGTTCCTGCAAACCTGTGCTCTGCAACCCCACACCACACAATACCATTCGATCTCCCTTTGTCCCTTAAATCCTCCCCCCCAGAAACTTCTATTTATTTTCTATACCCCCACAGCACAGGATGGGCAAGAGGGAGCCAGCACTTTCCTGCTTCAAACAGCAGGTGCTGACTGGGTGGCTATTGTAGGTGCTGCTTGGCCAGTAGCTGACTGGCTAATTAACGAGTTCCTCTGCAGCCTCATCACAGAATACTCATCATAGTCTCTTCGTCCCCTACGTAAGCCTAACTTTCATGAAATCTAGGGATAATCTGCATATTTACAGCCACTAAACCCCTCTATGTTAAAGCTGGAGAAAATTTGGCAGCACGCTCAAACTTGGTAAGAATGGCAGACAGGCAGATAACCTAAGCTCTTTCCCAGAGGAAAAGGGGAATGACTGATGAGAAAACCATTAGACAGACCAGCAGTACCTGCACAGATTCATCTGTGGAAGACAAGTCTTCATAGAGCCCCATATCTTCTATAGCAACCTGTGTGAGTTTACAGAGACACACACACGGTCACAACAAAGCTAGTATTTTGACAGATTCAGAAAGAACTCTTTTCAAAGAGAGAGTTTTTACTAACCTTGAGGTCGGCCAGTCTGGTTTTAGCCAAAGTGATGTACTCCAAGAGAATAGACCGATATTTTGCTGGCACAAAAGGCGGGTACATTATATGGACCTGAATGTGAAATTCAAAACAAGGTTTGCCATTTTTACAGGAAATTAGTGTAAAATTCTGGTTCATGATTACAGTCATTTACCTCAAATATTCCTCAAGGAAGATGTTATTGCTTGCTTTAAGATAAGCTGTTTTCATGGACACCAACATGCAGTTTTTCCCAACAAACAAACAAACCAAAATCACTGGAGTGCTTAAATTTAACTCCATTATCTCCTTCTTGTCAAGTAAATAAAAGAATCCTGTACTTCCTTATTCCAGGGAGAAAAGGTTTTGAATAATGTATCAGAAGTAATGCAATTACTATAACAACATTAACAATAAGCTGAACCTAGTCAAAGACACATAATGCAATTACTATAATAATAATAATCTGAACCTAGTCAAAGGCACAAGTACGTTCACTTTGGAGCAGTTCTGTATCAGTGTAGAAAACCATCTCTAATAGCATCTTCTCACCTTCAAGTATGGCGCTGCTTCAAAGGGCACTAGCTCTGACAAGAACTCAAAGAGGAAGACCAGAGCTTTCTTACTGCTCCCATGGTGACCACCAGCGTTCCCAAAGGAAGCCTGAAACGGGGAAAATAACAACGCAGCCTTTCAGCATGGAGAAAATCTCCAGCCCAGCACTGCGCTAAACTCTGCACGCAAATCCCAGACATCCATCACAAATATCTGCTTTCTGTCAGGGAAATCTTTCTGGAGAAAAGTTTATAGAAATCTCTACAGAAGTTTTCTTTGGGTTTCTTTGTCCAGTTTCCAGAAAGCCTGCCATGGACGCTCAAAGTTTGTTCTGATGTGCTACCATGAGAACACTTAGAGGAGTTAAACAAGGCAACACCAAAATGTATCCAAGGATTGAGATTCATGAGGGAACTACAAATCTGCCAGTTTCTACACAACTTTATCAGGGCATTATAAGGAAAATAACCCAGTCTGAGGTCTAACCAGAACATAACTAGCTTACCTTCTGATACAACCTGAACACTATCAGCAAAGGCTGAGCTTAGATTTGCAAACTCATACAAAGAAATTTACAGGTTTAAATTATGTGGAGATTTGCATACCTAAAATACCTACATGTTTACTACTAAAAGCTAACGACCAATTATCTGTAAGGTCAAACACAGCAATTACAGCTGCATGCAAACATCCAGGAAACAGGAATGCTTCATCTGCAATAACCCACAATTTATGCAATGACAACAGTGCTGGTTATCAAGATACTGAAATACATCCAAGATTATGATTATAACAGGAATTACGTGTCTGCATTCCTGACAAATAACTAGAGAACGCAAGATGGACTTAAAAGATGAAAGAAGGGAAGACCAGAGAAAGCCAAATAAATATATTCTTTGCAGACACAAAGGCAGTAATAAATATTAAATCATTCCTAATACCAACACAATCACTTGTTACTCCTTCTCCCCCCCGCCCCCCTCCCCCCTAATTTCTGGCTATCTTGTCTGAAATTAGGCTTTCACTTTGCAGCAGAACACTCCTTATGCACAGGTTTCTGCATACTTAAAACAAAGATTACCAGTTGGGCCTCATTTAGTCTTACCTTAAACCATTCAGAGTAAGGCATGAACACAGCAGGGCCCTCCAGAGCAGCCTGACGAGCTATCAGGAATGCAGTGATCATATTTTCCATATCATAATTCTCAAAGGCCTTTACCAGGAGATGGCTCAGTAGATCTAGAAACATAAAACAATAACCTCAAACTTTGCTCTTGACAACCGTGCTGTAATTTTCTACAGTAAATGAAGACAAATATCTGTGATAAAACATCTGCCACATAAAGAAGGATGTGTATTGCTCCTTGGGGAAACTTTGGGACTCGCTTATATTTTTTCATGCACTTTCAATGGTCAAATACTCTAGGATTTCAGCCTGCAAGAACTGCAGGGAATCCAGCGACGATATAATCAGAAAGAAACTAACAAACAAGGTCTGCTAGCAAAGGTGAGATAGAAGAACTAAGCTTCAGTAATCACTACTCCAATTAATAATGAAGGTAATTATCAAATAACAACTCTTAGCTGTACACAAAGTTTGAGAAGTGTCAGGCCCAACGCCTGGCATTCATGTCGCCACTGACATGGAACATCTGAATGGAAAAACAGATTTTCTGCTGGTCTTTTCCATGCAGGAATCTCAAAACAGCAACTACAAACGACTATGCTGCTACACCAGTGGGCATGGTTTCCCTCTCCAGCCCCTGAGAAGCAAGCAGCACACGCTGGCTTGCCAATACCCACTTACCTTTGAACAGCTGCTCAGCCTCAGCCTGACAGACTGCCAGCGTGGAAACACAGGACAGGACATGCTGCCAGTTCACTTCGTGAGTCTCCAGGACTTGCTGCAGCTGGCGGATTGACTCCTTTGCACTGAATGCCACGAACAGCTGGAAGAGCGATAGCAATTCATTTTAGCTATGACATACAGCCACCCATAAGAGTGAAATACACTGTCAAGATTAACATGTCTTTTGCATGACTTGTGAAAAAGCTGTCGTGCATGTGTCTTTTGCATCAGCTTTCCAGGGCCAGATATTCTGGCCTGGAACCAGCACTGGCTAAAATAAACAGTAATATTCCAATTCTTTCAGAAGTCATGTCATATTCTGTAACAGTAAAAACTAATATCTTCAATTATTATCTTTGTTCTCATTAACAGCTTTGCACAAAAGTCCCTGTAGTACTTTTCCTTTGTGCTGCATCCTGCCTACAATTCCTGGCAGCTGGTTCAGATTCTGCAACTGGAATGCACTGGTTTTAAATAATCTCATTTCAGATATTTCAATGAATATAAACCCAACATTGTAAAGTTCTCTTTGTGAAACCAGGAAGACATACTTTGCGATACAAGGTAGTGAGCAGCAAACAAGTTCTTGTAAAGCTCCACTCTTTCTGCATATGGATGGCATCAGACACTGTACCCAGAAAAAGAAAAGTTTACACTTCAGCAACAGATTTTAAAGTACACCCAAAACACATCACTTCACCACACAAGACTTCCCTTTGGCTTTGACGTTAAAAACTGTCTGCTGAAATCCGTTCTCTCTCGTTCACCTCTGGAACACGAACGGTGGCAACAAGGACTGTGCCATTTCACTAAAGCACTGTCATCTCAAAGCTGTTCTTGAGATCACACGTTCGTAGGCCAACATAATGCATGTACAGAGAACCAGCAAGGAATCATCTTTTTCCTCAACCATCTCTTTCAACTGGAAGCCAGCAATGACACAGCTCTCCCACGCAACAGGTACGCAGCTCTAGGTCATGGCTCAGAGTGATTTTACCGGAGATTTTGTAGCCCAAACATATTTCTTCCCAAAAACATCTTCACAATTACCAATCACAGATTAGAAGCCTTCCTGCCTTTATCTCTAATCTACCAAAAGAAACACCCAGTCAGCAGAGAAAGGCCACGTCTTGTGCTTGAACCCAAACACACAGGGGCCAGGCTATTTTAGCCCCAAGCACTCTCTGCAGTACCAGCTCTCCCACTCAGTTCATCCTTTTGCCAGAGCTACTCCCAGAGGCCAGAGCTCTCCCATGTCTGCTCCGTAAAGGCTGCTATTAGACATTATTCCAAATTTCTGTTCACGAGACATTGGTTGAAGCTTTTTTTGAAGGCACTGATTTTCCACCTAAAGTGTTCTCCTGAACTACAGCCCTCTAAAGCCCAGATGAACTTTTTTTTTTGTCTGATCTGGCACCCTGCTTTTATAGCCCCTGGGAAAGAGCTGGGGAGTCAGGGAGCTTCTCTGGCTCCGGGTCCTCCAGGCTGGACTCCATTCAGTGAGGCCCGGGTGGGATGGAGCTCCAGACACACCACAATAACACACCCTGGAGACACTCACTCCTCCCCGCCTAGTCCTACCTTTCAACAATGGGTTGTAAGTAAGAACCTCGGTCAGGGTGTGTCTAAAAAACTGCTGCAAGGAATCCGGATGAACCGCACTTTTATAAACTGACGCATTGAACACATTCAGCCTACAAATGACAAGGAAACATTCAGAAACAATACACAGGAAGTATGATCAACCAGGTACTGACTAGGGTGAACAACTCATTTTCCTTCTGCATCTCTCTTATCAAATTGCCAAAGATATATGCTTTTTTGTATGTACCTTTAAAAATCTATTGGTTACTCAATATTATGTAGTTATCAGATTTACAAACTTGAGTCAAAAATATACCCCTGCCCAGGGCAGGACTGGCTTGATGTGTACAAAGTTGTTAGATAAAATGGGTTTGGAAGCAGGAATTAGAGGAGAAGATGATGGCACCTTCCAGGCACTTCTGTTCTGAAGCAGAGTGAGAAAACTTGAGGGGGGAAACTCACCACAGCCAAGAGGATGCTCCAAGATTGGATCCAGCCCTGCCAGAACACCCTTTCCTGCCTGACGCTTATTTTTTTACATGCGTTTTCACTTGCACATATTTTACTAGCAAGAAGAATATTAAACATAAGTAGCACAGGGTGGGGAACATTCATCCTCTTTCAGTAACAAGTGTAACAGTGGATTAAAAAACTCCTCCTGACAGTAGTCAGGGGAACAACTTTTCTTACCAGAACCTCATAGCTTGCAACGTGGAAACATCTTCCTGCTTCTCTTTACCAACAGCATCAAGCACCCCTGTACCCCAAAGCAGAGAAAAAAACACATTAAGAGAAATGGAAGGAACTGCGACACTGAACAACACAGGAACTAACTGGAACAAGCAATTTGTGCACCTTTAAGAAGGTGAACCCATTAGGGAAAGGTACAGAAGCCATTCAGCAGCATTAAATTCTTACAAAATTTTTTCAAGAGCGACACAGGCTCAAAAACTATTAACACTAACCTTGAACCAATTTAAAAGCATTCCCAAGAACATGCTAATAATTAAGCCATCTAAAACCGCACATGAATTAGTATTCAGTTTCCAAACCCAATCCTAACTGTGCCGTGCACCCGCAAGTGTGAACACTGCAAAGCTGCATGAAAGAAGTCTGTCTGGAGGCAGGGATTTGCACAAGCAAGATTTGAATTAACAACCCTTGGAAACAATGGTCTTACTCGCCCTTGCCAAACAAAGCACGCTGCTGCTAGTGCCCCACGTTTTGGTTTGGGTTTTTTTTTGTTTGTTTTTTTTTTTTTTTTTTACAGCAGTGGGTCTTCACATTACATTTGCTTAGCAGAAATTCCTTCAAAATCTAGATCTTCCCCCAAATGACTTGTAGAGGTCAAAGAGGTTGGCAGCTTGCACAGCACACTGCCTTGACCATCAGCCCACGCCACTCAAAGCCCACACACTGAGAAACCCTTTGCTTTACAGCCTGCTGCAGCAGCAGTTTTTCCGTTTCTTGTCCCATCCTACCTTTAAAAGCCTCATCTTTTAACAGCTGAAAAAGTTTGTTTTGTTTTGTTTATTAGGATCATTCAGTGAAACACCCTTGAAAACGAAATTTACTGAGCTGGCGCAGCAAAACCGGCATCCCTCACATGTTTTTGGTAAAGCAGTCCAGTGTTAATATGTAATACTCTCCTCCCCTGCTGAGGAATACTTTAAGGTTAAGTAGGGGAGAATACAGAAAAGGAGATAAACTCTACTTATCCTTAGGCACGGGAGTTCAATACAGCAAGATCATTACTATGAAGCACAGTGCTCCCATGCTACTCAGCTTGTCCTTGTCCTGTGAAGGTCTTCGTTAATTGTGAATTATTTTACATAAAGAATTCTAATGTTCTTCAAAACAGCAGATTAGTTAATTGAAACCCCTCAAAGGTGACCTAAAAGTATACACCAGCAAAAATATCTTATCTAGAACTCGTTTAATACATTTTCAGACACATAGACTGCAAGTCAGTCAGTGGCAGCACAGGCTGCACAAACGCGAAGGTCGAATGAAGAGCAGGTTAGCACAGACTCCTGCCTGACTGCCAGCAGCTTGCTTCTCTTCCTCCAAAATCCCCCAAGTCCTGTGTTTATAAGGGTTATTTTTCAAGTACCTACACTGCTAAAGTGCCACCTGAGATGGGACTCGTACATATTAAATAACAAAGCACTTCTCGTACAGCTTTCTCTTTTTAGAGCCGCTCCGCAAGGTAAGGCATCTCTGTCTACAGACAACACTCCCTGTGAGACATGGGTAAGGGATCAGGCTGGCAGCGCCCACGGGGAGAGACGCAGAAGGGAGGGAGCAGTCCTGGTGTTGTGTCCTGCTTTCCAGTCATCTTACAGCAGAGGAAAGGCGGTAACCTCTGCAGCAGCACTGAGCACGTTGCTGAAACATGCCAGCAAGAAAAGTGGTAAAGCGCTGTCACTAAGGAGACAGGAAAGTAACAGCAGCCGCACAGTCAGATTATACTAATACGCCGGTGCAGAGCACGTGAGCAGGTGTAAGCGAACCCTTCCGCTGCTGTAGAGCGGATACAGCAACTTACCGTGAAGATCATCTGTGACACAAGACAAAAATAACCCTCATGTGTGTTTAGTCCTGCTGCGTCGGGATTTGCAATGCAAATCAGGCACTACTACGCTTGAGCTCTCAGCAGCAGCATCAGGACTGCCCAGGCCAAAACAGGCACGTTGTCCATGGGACGGTTCTTGAAGACTGACCGTTTAACGACTACGCGTGTACATTAGATGTCTTTGCTCAGCATTAAAAAAAAAAAAAGTTTCACAAAACGTTAGTCTGCAAATCCAAACCACAAACCAGCAAAACAGCTTACTTGCACATCAGTTTGTAAATTCAAAGTTTAATTTACTAAGCAGAAAAAATTATCCTAGCTTAACCCCTGTGCTACAACAGATTGGATTGCTTCCAATCAAACTTGTTAAAAATCAGCTCAGATATCAACCTGATGTTGCAGCTGGGAGCATCAGAATGAACTAGCATAAGAGGCAAGAAATTATCTGCAGTGTGTGAAGACACTCACAAGAAGGAAGGGGAAAGCAGAGGCACATAAAATCAATGACATAAGTATTATGCACAACAGAGGAAAAGCATCCCAGGCAAAGGATTTCTGCTCAGAGATTTAGCAACGACCAAGGATCTTACAGCAGTGATGCACAAAGCTATGAATCACAAAAACACTTACATGTCAACATCCTTTGCGAGACAGCATGACAGATCTGTTCAAAATTGACAAATTAAGACCGTTTAGAGTTTAAAAGAGCTACAGTTCTATGCAGAATAAGTAAATTGACTCAAAGAAAGTGTTTTGTCCCTCTTAATTTAAAGCTTAACTTTTATCTCAGGCTTTACAGTAGAACAGATACAATAGACAGAAGGGCAGCATTTCCCATGCTTACCAGCATTCCATGCCTCACATTCAAATGGAAAGAGAGAGCAATCAAGGTGAAATCAAGGAAGCTTAAAAAGCCCCTGACACCTCACCTTGGAGAAATTCTTTATTAAAAAAAAAAAGTCTTTGTTCTGGTTTCACCATTTCCTCCTCACCCACTCCAGCACCTGGATCACCACCCTTTCTTTGCTGCTCTAAGCTCACATTTATTTGTACTCAGCAAGGCACAGAGGTATATAATGGAACTACTTTTTTAAACAACCGCTTGTAAATAGGTTCATTTTGTCCTTACATAGGGGACCTTCTTGAATTCCAACTTCCTTCCCAGCTCAGAGGTTTGCTGAAAGCCATTCTGAAGAAACACAATCGCAAAGTCTGCAAAATCAAGAAGGAATTAGTGTTTCAGCATCCCCTTTCGATAAAGGTCACCTGCTCTTTTGCCTCCCCATCTCCATCTCCCAACAGGACCAGTGCCTGAAAAGCCTCATTCACTGCACAGCAGTTAGCAGGAATCATTTATTTTCCTGGAGTAAAATTACTCCCAGACAAAAGGACCTAGAACAATGGATGGCAAAGAGCACAGAAACTTAAAGGATTATAAGGCTAAAGAATTTATAGGTCTTACGCTCTCTTACCACTGCAGAGCTCATATGGGTTGTACCTGACCAACTGCACTGGTCCAAAGGTCTGACTACAGCTCTTCAATCAAACTGTGTAGTGATTTTTTTTTTCCTGAACCAAACCACAAAATAAATAATAGATAATGACAGGGGGGGAAATGGAACTGTTAAATATTTCTGGCCCAAAATATCTCAGACACTTTGCAGGAACGTCACATTCCCAATATATCATCCCTGGCCCCATACACCTTGCAATTACACTTTCTTGTGATACTATAATTCAAAGGGATATAGAAATTCCAAACCAACTATCTTTCAAGGGGAAAAAAAAATGGTAAATTTGCCAAATATAAAAATACATATTCCCCTCACTGAAAGAAGGTAAGAAAATGCAAAGCGAGGCCTCTGTTCTGACACCTCCAAGCTTTTGAGCTGCACAGCCCTTGCTGCAGGCCGTGCAGACCAGCAGCCGGACCCCGCTCCTCCAGCACCCAGCTGAGAGCCTTGCCTGAGAGGACGTGCCCAGCGAGCTCCACGTCCCCGGAGGAGGATTCCGCCTGCTGACAGAGGCCACGAAGGCTGCTGCACAGCCACTCCACCACAGCAGGCGCGGACGGGTTGCTGAGAACGAACAAAAAGTACATTCAGTTCAATCCCTCCTACTATTGTTAACACTTGGGTTTTTGCTCCACCATCCTCTTGGACTCAGGAAAGAGCCATCTGTGCAGGACTCTGCCCCATATGTGGCATTTCATTTCTTTAATTTTTGGACCAGCAAGAGCTTTATTTGCTCTATAAAAAGATTTCACAACAAACACATCAAAAGGAAAAAAACACGCATGAAAAAACACATTCATGTATTTCAGCATATCTGACATTAAAGTATTTCCATTGTAAAAAAGTTCTGCTAGAAGACTTTAGTTCCAATTTCTAAGATAGTTGGATAGAAATGCTTTAAAAAAAAAATTAAGCTCTTAATCTACCCCTTTGGTTTCTTTATATTTGAAGTACAGCGGCCACTGAAGGCTTTTATCCTATCCCATTATCAGACAAGTAAACCAATATCAAAGGCCTGAAAGTTCAATGTAATATTCCCTCGACACCCTAAGAAAACAGCTTGAGCTTCGCAAAGGATAACTGGTTTTTGTTGTTAGCTCTGTATTGGGGGGGGAAGAAAAAAAAAAAAAACAACCAATTCTTAGAATAACTATTCTCTGAAGGTTACTCTGCCAACCCTTACTGAAACGTAAGGTTTTGTGAAGACAGAATCACACAGCTTCTGAAAAGCAAGACTTCTCGTCAAGACCAGCACTAATTTTTACAGCCTAAATGGGAGTTTGTAAAGCAGATCTGGAGGCGCAGCCAGATGAACTGAAGGAGCTGGGTTACCGAGCCCTTTCCCACACAGTGTGGTAACCACCCACGCGCAGCCATCTGCGCCAGTGAAACGAAGCGGGAGATAAAACATCACCTAGGACGTTTGCAACAGTGGTTCTCACCCAACCGTTTCTCTTCACACTGCAACTGATGGAGCAGCCACCAGACAAGCAGCCGCCACACCTTAAACTGTGCCAATTAACCCAGAGTAAACTCTCAAACCCAGGGTAACTTCTTAAATCCTGCTAATCTGATCACTTGCCAGCATCTGACTATATTCTTAGTCCAGAATACTCATGATTAATCCCCGATTACATTTCAATAGGCTTTAAGAGATTAAATACATCTGCAAACCTATAAACCTCTGCTCACCTCTCCAGCAGCTCTCCCAGTCCAACAATGTCGCCTCTGTGCAGGTGCCACACAGCTTCCAGCACTGGATGGTCCTAATGAGATGTCACAATTAGGTGATAGTTTGCATTTTGCGGTTAACATTAACATTTGGCTAAGGTAACCTATATATAAAAAAATAAAACTAAATTCTGTTCCTTCAAACTATCCGGAACTTATTAAAATTTAAAAACAAACATAGGAAATACCAGATGAGGGAAGACTGTATTTGATTTTTCCTTCCTACAAATTTTGAATGGTTTAGGGTTGTAGATGCATCATCATTTTAAATTTTCATGGTCAAGTAGTAAATATATCCATATTTGTCCACCTGGAATAATGCTGATGCTGCATATTCAAAGGAGCAGTGGGTATCCCAGAAAACAGGTAATACCACTGAGTTTCAAGTCTTGCTAATTCAGATCCAGAAACAGATTAGAGAACTATCTATCAGCATATTAACTGTTTATTAGTCTCTGTGAAGCCAGTTTGTTGCTCTCAAATCCATTTCCCAATAGGAGACTAAAGAAAGAGACACTGCAACTGTACAGGCAGAGGGGCTGATGGACACAGGAAAAACCAACACCGCACGGGTAGTCCTGCAACTAAACGCCAGGCTCGCCGTCGGCAAAGTCAGCACTAGGCATTGCTTCTGTGCAGATGAAACTGCTGCCCTTGGTGCCTCCCTGCAACATCGCTTCCAGCTCCCGCCTGGAACAGTGCGTCCTGGAGAGAGTCCTGTGCCAGCAAAACAGGACCGCAGGGAAAAATGCGCAGCAGCATCTTCTGCTCATTCCAGCCTCCATGCAGAAACGCTCCAAGCCAGAAACAAAATCTTCACAATTTGTGAAGGAAGAGGTACTTGGGAGTCTTGAGCACACATGCCATTCAGAACCCCACGAGCTCTCTGCAGCGACCAGCAGCTGCCTCGTAGCATGACCCTAGACTCGCCTACATACTTTGTCTTCAACAACCTAATTCTTTACTGTAACAATCTCAATTACACAGCAGCACTTGATCTCCATGTCTCCCTGAGAACAAGGAGATCTTAATCAGCCTACAAAACACACCGGATTCTATTTTCAGCCCAGGGTCGGATATTTGAGACTAGAGCATGCCTCTTTATCCTGGCAGATCAGACTCTTCCTTCTTTCCCACCAGAGCAGTGAGCCACCAAAACTGTCCTGCTCACAAAAAGTCTTTAACTCTACTCAGAGCACCACTTACCTTAAGAAAACAAACCACCCAAATGAAATCAAGACAACACATTTGTGAAGCAACGCAACCTGTTATCTGCTATTGTATTTCTCTCAACCCATTTTCTGCATGAACTCACTTCGGCTTATCACCATTCCCAGATAGATAGAGCAGAGAACCAGAATGCCAAAGATGCACTGAGTATTGCTGGCAAAGCACATAAAGGAGTTCTGGGACCATGCCCCCCCCACAGCCAGCTGGGAACTTCGGCGCTGCCTGGATCGATCTACATTGCTTAGCCCAGACAGCAAATCTGCGCACCAACTGATGGAGGGAGTTGTTAGCATATTTCATTGCGGCAGTGAAGCCAAATAGGAAAGAAAACAATACCCCCAAAGCTTCTATTAACTGCAGTGTCATCTCAGATGAGTTTAATCCCATTACCGTGCTGTAACTCCAGGCACTGTATTGCCATGCCCTTCCTAGCTGGTTTGTAGTGGGAGTTAGACATGTCCTTTGGAGAGGCAAGGGTGCTGCTTGCCTAGCTCCCCAAAACCCAGTGCTTGATCACCAAGATGCTGTCAGCCCTCCTTTGTGGCAGTTTCTCAGCAGAAATGGCCACACAATTTTAATAATTCACCTACTTCCAAACCTCTACTAAGTCCTCTACAAAAAAGCAAATCCTGGTACAGAGGCAAGGAAGCTCTCAGTGGACTTGCTTTAAAATAAAACAAACAAAAAAAACACCCTACCATTTATAATTCAGTTCGTGCTTATGAAAGGTCAGAAAGACCACAGTCATTCTCAGGAGTTCACAACTGCAGTTGAACATGAGGAGGGATGAGCAGTGGCAAGACGGCTCCAGGTCACCAAAAAAGACACTGAGGGAAACTGGACAGAAATCACAGCACTTCACTAGTCCATTTGACAGTTATCCCTGGCCTTCACTGGAGAGCAGAGTTGAAAACACACTACCAGATTCCACAGATGAAGTCTAAATGGTCTGTAATACGGCAACATTTCTCCATGATTTCTTACCTTCATTTTCCACATCTCTTGACAGAAGAGTGAGCGACAGAACACATTGCTCGCCAGCAAATCCTTGACTGTTTGAAGCAAGCAAGACAGCTTCTTCTGGAATCACCCCAAGAATGAAACAGAAATAGTTTCCCTTGTAAATAATACATTCTTAGAAAAACAATTTGCTGCTTTTCCCTGTTTACTGCTTTTTAAAGGCTTGAATGGTGGAGAGAATTCATGGGAAAAGCCCAAAACTTTTATCTTAAGGCACTAAAGGCAGCCAGGCTGACAGCAGTGACACCTGACAGCTCCTCAGAGGCGACTTGAGCCAGCAGCCACTGCATAGCTTTTGTACGGATGGCCATCACCACACCTTGCTACACCCCAAACTGAGACGATCGATAAAGATGGAACCGTGGTTAAGGGAGACCAAACCACACCAGGGAAGGCTGAGGTACGCCAGAGGTGATAACACAGGATCTGCTTAGAGAGACCTGTGTAACACCACACTTCAGCAACAGACAAAAAACTTCATTTCCAAGCTGTCAAAACCAGACGCTTTCTTGTATAGGAGAAGAACACCGTACTTCTGTGAGCATATCAGACACATAAATGAATAATTGGCTGCTCAGGTCCTGTCTGTTTGGATGACTTTATCAGAACAGATAAACTGGGTTTAAAGTTGAAGCTAAGGTTACTGTTTTCTTGATAAATGAAATGTATACATTTTCCCTTACTCTCTGGTCCACGTTCAGCAGTGGTACTTGAGAGGGGCTTGCAGAAGTCTGGCAGATACGCTCGATGTTGGTAACAGCATTTTTGGCTGCCAAGACTGCTGTGGGTACACCCAATCTCAAGGCCTGCTCCTGCAGAACAGAGACTGAACAAAAAACAAAGCAGAAAGCTGTCAGCATGGTAGAAAAAAAAGTTTGAAAACATGACTATGAAGATAAAAGTCCCAAGTCTTAAACTCCTTCCAGCACAGATGTCATTTGTTGCAATTAATTTTTATTTCCACGTATCATTCCTTTACTGTACATAAAACAAGGGTAGAACAACCAGAGGCAGAGGTGGAATAACCTCGCTAAGCAGATTTTTGTATTTTAGTCTTGTGGGGCTCACAGTAACACTTTCAAATAATCATATATTTAATGATCAGACCTTACTCATCTGGTGATGACACCGCTGGCAAGAACTGAGTAGCCAAATGGAAGACCAGAACAATGTAAAAAAGTAAAACCAGGATTGCATTTAGCAGGCAGAAATTCAGCACATAAAGAAAAGTTCTTTCCCAGGTCTGTCTCCAACAGATACTCTTTCACTCACCTATAAATGATTCTGATGATACTTCCTGGTGCTCTACACCACCCTGTCCACCTGGCTTGACTGAATCTTCCACCTAGAAGCCAAATAAAAACATAAAAGTCTTAGATGTCTATTACACACATTTACAAACCTATTCCCTCTAAAGCATACTGAGTAGCCCTGGCATCCTTGGGGGCTGGAGCAACTGAAGTGAAATTAACACCAAGCTCCCACATGGTCATGGTAAACCAGACATTTCAGGGCACTTTAAAAGAGGCCTCAGTACAGTTATCTTCATTTAAAGCAGAAAAACAGAAGATACAGGTCAAAGTTACTCGTTCCCAGTCATCCAACAGATCAGCAGCAGCACCAGGAACAGAATTTCTGTCTTTCAAGTCCCTTCTGTGAAGCCACATTGGCATAAATAGTTGATGAAACATGTCAAAATGTTGGATCATTTTCTGGTTAAATTCCCTTTTTTCTTTTTATGAAGACAAATATTCTTTACAGAAAGAAACATCTATGTGGTTGAACTGTGGGAAGTATTTGAATTGCCTGTTCAAGTTATCAAAATCAAAAGGTCTCTTCAGTACACAAGGAGAAGGTACAATGTAGCCAATTCAGAATATTGGCTCAAGTGTCTATATAGGCCAATGACACAGGTTTTCAGAAAGACAGTCACATTAGACAGAAATGGTCGGTAATTCAGAGAAAACCCAATAGTCTCTCCTGATTTTTTTTTCCTATGAACACAAGAAGCCAGTTCTGACTTGAAGAAAAAGGTGCTGGATTTCCCTTTGTCCAAAATCCAAACCATGCTTAACCATTCTAAGTCTGTAACAGTAAAACATAGAGCAATAAAGGGAAAAAAAAAAAAGCTCATTTTTGGAACACAGGCCTCTAAACTTCAGCTTAGTCCTACAGTGCTGGTTTTTCTTTTCACTTATCATGAAAGCTGTGTTCCCAGGACATTCATTCAACAGTTGCGCTAGGAAGGATCCTGTTGGATCCCACCTCCAGTTCGGATCTCCCACAATCCCCATTACACCCCAAACTGCCCAATCCTACCTCCAGAAGGAGGTCATTCAAGTTCTGATGGTGATCCAGAAGGCACAGAGCCGCTTCCCGGAGCTCTGCTCCACTCCCAAAGGCGCTTTTCCGTTTCCTGGCTCTCCCTGCTGAGAAGTTTGGATTTCTTTTATAACCACAGCTTGCTCCGACAGCCCCCCAGGGACACCCCCCTCTCCCTGCTGCTATAGCACACACCACTGACAGGGCAAAGATGGCCCCAGTGAGACCCTCATTAGCTAGCAGCGTGGCAGGAGCAGTGCAGGATGTTTCTGTATTGTTTGCTCTGGGCAGCTCTGCAGACAAAGCCCCACAGCCTTCAGCATGAGCAGCCCAGCACATCCAAAGCCCTGCCAGGCACTGTCAGCCATCGGCCTCCAAAGGCCCTGGACCCAAAGCAACCCTGCCTGCCCTGACACCCCCACCCCTGGACAGGAGCTGCGGCTGGGCCACAGGAAGGCCACCAGCGTTTGGGAGAGGGTTACTGAGAAGAGCGGGGCCAGCGAGGCTGAGGAGGGGCTGAGGCGAGGGGCTGAGGCGAGGGGCTGAGGCGAGGGGCTGAGGCGAGGGGCTGAGGCGAGGGGCTGAGGCGAGGGGCTGAGGCGAGGGGCTGCCAGGAGCCCACAGCAGCACCACAGGTTGGAGGAGCGGGGGGGCGGGTGTGCATAAGGGCAGAGAGGGGACATTCACCCCTCCCTTCCCCTCTGCCGTGCCTGCAGGAAGCGCCAGGCCAAGAACTCGCTCAGAGGAGTCCCGGCGCCGCCTCAGCCCGCACCTACCCAGCAGGTCCCGCCACGTCCTCCCACCCGGGCCCGCCATGACGGCGGCGCGCGCCCCTCCGCTTCCCGCCAAACAAACCCGCCCGCCCTGCGCCGCCATTGGCTACCCGCCGGGGGAAGCCGCCGCCGCCCATTGGCTGGAAGCGCCGCGTGGTCCCGCCCACCCTTCCGCCATCTTGGTAGTGGCGGAGGCGGGGGCTGCCATGTTGGGGAGGGCGGTCGGTGTCGGTGGGGTGTGGGGGCGGCAGCCGCTGTGTCAGGCGGTGGGGCGGGATGGGTGAGGTGAGGTGGGGTGTGAGGGGACACGCTGGGGTAGTGCACGGAAAGAGAGGAACACGCTGTACAAAGGCAGTGTGTGGGGGGGGGTAGGGGTGGGTGGCCCAGGCCCTGGCTTGCAGCCATGACATGGCCGCCAGGAGAAGGGCTTTCCCCTGACAGGCCCCGAGGAGGGGGGCTCAGCACAGCGGGGACAGACACCCCCACAGACCAGCTGGCTGAGGGAGGTGAGGGCTGGCGGTGGCCATCCTCCGCTCCAGCACATCCACCGTCTCAGGCCTCTTCCCAGTGCAGCATCCCAGGGACCGGCTCCTGCCCTCAGCTCCGACAGCCGCGGTGTTTCCCCCCTCCTGGCTGGAATCTCCTTGCAGACAGCTCTCACGGTGAAACGGGGCCCTCGTATCCCCGCTTCCCTGGGGGGTGAGGGTGCTGCATGCCCCTGGTACTGCCCAGGGAAGGGGATGAGAGGAGGCTGGAAGTCCCACGGGGTGAAATCACCAGCCGCACACACCCGGGCATTGCTGGGGACAATAAAGTTTTCAGAGGGAGCAGTGTGGAATTCCCACAGGGATTTTCCCCGGTTGCCTCTCATCTGATCCTTCCTGGAGATGAACCGCTGCTGGTTAGCTGCCGTTGGCGTACCCCACAGAGGGTTCAGGGCAGGAGGCGGTAATTCGTTTAGGAGAAGGATAGCAGCATGAACAACCCCAGGTTATTAACCAACAACCCCAGGGTATTAACCGTCGGGAGGTTAGCTTCTGTTTGCAGACGTTGAAAACGCTGTGCTGGAATTGGCTGTGGGATGTTTTTATTGCAGTGCTGGTCCTGGCAGCAGGTGAGTCAGCAGCGCTCGCTGCCGAGAGCTGGAGAAAACCCTTCCCGGCAGCGCCGGTGGGAGGTGGGTCTCCGGGTCCGGTACTGACAGTGCAATGGGCTCCCGCAGCCGGGCTGCCACCGTGCCGGGGAGGCTGTGGAAAGTCACCATGGCACCAAATCTCAGCTTGGAGACAGCGAGTGAAACCCTTTCCAGAATCACATTTCTGAATGGCTTTAAGCCATCGTCAAGTTTGCGGCAGCCCCAGGTTTTGGAGGGGCACGTCAAAAGAGGGAGTGTTTGTCCCTTCTGCCCCTGAGCTGGCAAAGCAAATCCTCTCCCACAGCCGGGGGGGGGGACATCTGCAGGGGGCTCGTTTTGCGGATGGTGGGGATGGCCTAGGCAGGGGAACGGAGGACACGGTGACAGCTGAGGGAGCAGGGACACGGGTGGGAGCAGAGCTGTGGGATGTGGCACCTCTGTGTTGTCCCTGGGAAGGCAGAGGCAGGGGGAGCAGGAGTACTGAGTCAGATTGGGGGTCAGTAAGGAGGAATTGAGTGGAGCCAGCTGAGGTTAGAGCCAGCAATTAACGTGATTAAGAGGCCGGAAAGACTCATCTGCAACAGAATGAAATATTTACATCAGGAAGGGAAGGGAAAGACCTGCCTCCAACCTTCACGGAGATAAGCAGGGAGGAAGAAAAGGAATTATTTAGCAAGGTACAAAGAGATAAAAAGGAGTGTGGGATGGGGCAGGGAGGAAGGGTAATTTTGGCTGGAGGTGAGGGGAAATCAGCCTGCCTGTGAGCTCTGGGGGGCTGAGCTGAGCTCCGGCCACCAGGACATCTCCCAGGAACGTGGGGGCTCAGGGCCAGCGGGATGTCCCCCATCCCCTCCTCCCTGAGCGTCCCTGCCTCCCTGCAGTCACGCCGGTACCGCTGTCCTGTGTGTTACAGAGCCCCGCGTCTGTCAGGTCTCATGCTGCGGACCAGGGATGCCATTGCCCACGGGTGGCAGTGGAACAGTAAATGTCTCTGTTATCAACACCGCCGGCAGGTCTCTGCGGCCTCGCTGGTTTACCGGCCTGCAAAGAACCGCACTTGCTATATTTAATCCTTCAGTGCATTATCTGTGAGGTACACCGAGTTAATGCAGTCTGCACAGAGAATTGGTTTTAATTAAAATATTAATGAAGAAGGCTCTAGAAAGGAAATGGAGCTTTAACAAACGCTGTGTGATTCATTCTCTCTGCCTTTCCAGCCCCTGAGCCCTCGCAGTGCCTTGCTCTGCTCCCGCAGCAGAGCAGATCTGGCAGAGCCCGGCTGTGCCGGGCAGCAGCACTGGGTACGGCTGTGCCGAGAGCAGGGTCCGGCCCAGAGGCAGTAACGTGGGGCTGGAAGCTCCGGAGGAGGGCAGGGAAGCTGGTGGACTTGCTCCCCTTGTTCAGAGAAAGGCTTGGCCTGGCTGTTCACACCTGGACAAGAGGAGTGCGAAACCCCAGAGACCTTTGCAATAAAACCGACTCCGCAAGTTGCAGAATCTGGCCTGATCTGTTCAAGCATCACACCCATGAGCCACCCTGACCCGGCAGGAACGGGCTCGTCTGTGTCCTGGGTCCTGCTCGGTTGCGGTTGAGGACAGGGCTGGCCACCAGTGCTCACAACCCCACTGCTTTCATCAGGGGGCCAGATCAGGGCGCTCGTGCTCCTCCAAAGGGATCATCCAGCGTGGGTGGCCCCAGCTGGCCATCTGACCCAGAGCTCAGGTTTCTGGGGTGCTCCAGAAGTTTATCCATGCGGAAAGGAGACTAGAGAGCTCCTACAGTGTCTGCGCCCCGGGATCCTGGTGTCTGCATTGCGTGACGGGCAGCGATGCTGCAGACCCACTCCTGCCCCAGACTGGGGTGTAGGGCAGCAGTGGCAAACAGCAGGACAGGGCTCGGTGTCCCTCCTGGGGAGACCGATGTGCCAGTCTAGGGGCAGGGGCTCAATTGACTTGGGGCTGGTCGGGGCATTTCGGGGAACGTCTGGGAGCAGCGAGTGCTCCATTAGACTGGGCGCAGTCAGGGACTCGTCTCTGGTTTGACCAAAGAAGGAAAAACGGGGGGAAATCATCACTGCAATGGCCAAACCGATGAGAAACCCTGTGAGAGGACGTGGGGAGGTGCAGCCCAGAGCTCGGCATCGCTGCCTGGAGCCGGGGGCTGCACTCCAAGGGGCGATGCCGGGAAGCTCCTCAAACTCCAGCCACATCTGAGGCCAGCACGCAGCACGCATCAAGAGCGAGCTACCTTGTCAAACGCTCTCTCCTTTCATGGCCCCCAGTTTGTTGCAGCATCTAAGGAAAGTGGGATAGGTGCATCCAACCCCACAGGTGCTCTGTGCGCTCATCTCAGGTTCCTGTGGCTTTTTAAAGACATTTTTTGCATATGACAGATGAAACCCATGTGAATGTATTACCGGCAAACAAACACGGCGCGGAGCACGCAGCCCTGCTGCAGGCTGCTGGGGAAAGGCTCTGCCCTCCATCCTGACTCCGTGGCCGTCTCGCTGGGGCACGTCCTGCTTCAATGCCGAGGGTGGCAGGGAGCCGGGAAATCTAACCCTCCCGTAGTGCTCTGCAATCATTTCCCAACCTCTTCTTTATTTTTTTTTTCCCCTGATTTCTTTCATTTTTAATGATATTTCCCCGATGCACATACACACTTGGCTTTTGTTTGATTTTTTCCAAGACAGTAGCTTTTAATTACATCTTGATTTCATATTAATTACAGTTTTACCCAAAGCAAAGAGCTTTGTGCTTTATAATTCAAATGCATTCCCATTAATCCTGCAGGTTGGGTTATCACCGCCTTCAAACGCCGCGCGTCCTTCCCGCTCCTATCCCCGACGGTGCCGCCCTGGCTGTGTCCGGAGGCGCTGGCAGGTGTGTGTGGCGCAGGAAAGCCGGCAGCCGGCTTGGCCCGGTGCAGACCCGCTGCGGCGGGCAGCACGCGCAGCTTTCCTCCCTCTAAGGTCGCTTCCCAAGCAGGCTCCAAAGCCGGCTGATTACAGGGTAAATGTCACATTCAAATCTCACTCGTTGGTGCAGGAAGCCAGACCCAAATATCAGCGTCGCAGCCAAGAGCTGCTCCGGGGGGCCGGAGCCGTGCAGCTCTTCTGCAACGTGCAGATCTGGACGGGGCTGAGGCTCCCAACCCCCTGCAACGTGCTCCTGCTCCGGCGATGGTGCATTTGAGTAATCCCAGAGATGCACGGACACTTTGGATCACCTGTATCCGTCCTGCCCCTTCCCAAATCCTGGGGCACCGTGCAGGGCTGCATTTCCCAGCTGTCCAAACTCTGTTCTCCAATTTCCTTCCCCAAAGATGGAACTGACACTGCTCAGGTTCTCCAGGACAGGCACTGGAGGGAATTTCTGTCCCGTGGTGCTGCAGGCATCATCCCAGATTCTTTGCCGGAGGTTTCCAGCCCTGGGGCAACTCTTTGGCCTTGTGGGATAGACAAGTGCCCGTGTGCCAGCTCTGTCCCTCTCCCAGCCCTGGCAGCATGGCTCCAGGATTCGCCCCAGTTTATGCTCATGGGTTAATGGAGCTTAGGCAGGGTTTTATGCGCCTTCCATCATGGAAATGGGAAGCTCATCATGACAAGAGCTTTGATTTGCTCTATCTGACCTTTCATGGCAGGTTGGCTGTCCTTTCTGCTCTGCCAGGACAGTCCTGCCCACCCCACGGGTCCAGAGGGACCTGCTGGTGCCTGGGCATGAGCCCACCATCGGCACTGTGCCACACCAGCCTTTCCTGGTGGCTGTGGGACGTTGTACCCCCACACCATATTCCCATGGGACATTGTCTTCCTAGAGACTCCAGCTCCTCATCCTGGCAGTTTCAGCTGGCTTCTGCTGCTCCTGGCCATGCCCAAACCATGCTGCAGCATGAGTCTGTCGTGTCCGTACACCTGCCTGACCCACACGTGGCACGTGGCTTCCGTGGGATGGCCACCCAGCAGCCAGGTGCTTCATGCCTCTGGTCTGGGGCTGTGCTGTGTGCGGTGGCCACCCCAGACCTCTCAGGGAGCAGAAGCCATAACCACGTCCCTTGCGTGGAGGTGTCCCCTAGCGCTGCCCCGCACCCCACACTCGTCCTGGGCACTGCATGCTGCATGCTGTCACATGCCCTGTGCCCTGGGAACACCCACGCCCTGCAGCCTGCGCCCTGTGTCCTTCACCTTGCACCCCGCACGCACTCGTGCACCCTGCGACCCATGTCGTGTGCCCGCACCCCGTGACCTGCACCCGCTCTTGTGCCCTGCACCTTGCACCTTGCATCCCGCACCCTGCACCCTGATCCCGCAGCCTGGTGGCTTGGGTGAGCTGGACCGTGCTGTACCGAGCCGTGCCAAGCTGAGCTGTGCTGTACCGTACCGTACCGAGCTGTGCCAAGCCGTGCCGTGCCTTGCCATACCATACCAAGCCATGCCATGCTGAGCCATACCATACTGTGCCGTACCAGGCCATGCCGTGCCGTGCCACGCTGTGCCCTATTGTGCCGTACCATACTGTATCGAGCCGTGCCGTGCCATACTGAGCCATACCATACCGTACCGAGCCATGCCACGATGAGCCATACCGTACCAAGCCGTCCCGTCCCGTCCTGAGCTGTGCCGTGCCGTGCTGAGTTGTACCATACCATACCGTACCGAGCCGCGCCGTGCCCCTCGGCGCCGCCACCTCCGTCGCGTCGCCTTCCCGGTGGGCGCCCCCGGCGGCGGCAGGCGGGCGGGCGGGCGGTGCCGCAGGCGGGGCCGAGCCGCGTGGGGCGGTCCGTTCCTCCGCCAGCCGCTCCGCGCCGCTCCGCTCCGCCGCGCCCCGCCCGCCCCTCCCGGGGCCCCGCCCGCCCGTGCGGCGGCGGCGGCGGCGGCGGCGGCGGCGGCGGCGGCAGCGCGCGGGGATGGGGCGATGGCGCGGGCGGGCGGCGGGGCCCCGCGGGAGCTGTCCCTGGAGGAGGTGCTGAAGTGCTACGAGCAGCCGCTGAACGAGGAGCAGGCCTGGGCCCTCTGCTTCCAGAGCTGCCGCGCCGCCGCCGCCGCCGCCGCCGCCGCCCCGCTCCGGACCGCCGACATCCGCCTCCGCGGCGACGGCAGCGTCGTCCTTCCCGCACCGCCGCCTGGTAAGCCGCCGTCGCAACGCCGGGTGGAGCCGGTAGCGGGCAGCGCCCGCTCGGGGACGGGGAGACGGCACCGGGATTTACCGGGATTTACCGGCACTGGGATTTACCGGCGCCGGGAGGCGGTGCTGCACCGCGCTGCCCGCCCCGGGAGGCCGGCGGCGGGGGCGCGGAGGGACATGGGGTATCGGCAGCGGGAGGGCACCTGCAGCGGCCCCGCCAGGAGGGGACCGGTACCGGTGGAGAAGGGCTGGTACCGGCGGCGGGGGATGGGCGGGAGAAGCGGCACCGGCAAGGGGGGGGAAGGCACTGGCGTCGCCGGCACCGGCAGCAGTGTACCGGTGCGGTACCGGGGGCAGCGGCTGCGGGGGTGCGGCACCGGAGAGACTGGGAGGATGGGCGAGAGGGCCGGCACCGGCACAGGAGGGCAGGAAGGCGGCACCGGCACCGGCAGGGATGGGGGCGAACCCCAAGCCCAGGCTCTGGCAAGAGGGACCGGCATTGGCACCGGCGCTGGCACAGCCGGCACCATCGCTGGCACAGCGGCTACCGGCACAGGTGGTGTCCCGGTGACTCGGGGCCCCAGGGCTGGTGTGGCACCGGCAGCGGCAGGGCCCAGGCGGGTGATCCGGTGAGGCTGGACCCGGGGTTGTGGCGGTGTGCAGGGTGCCCATGGGTGCGGGTCTCACCGGGCCGGGACCCACCTTGGGGCTGCGGGACACCGAGCCCATCAGGGCGGGCAGGACACACGGCAAGGACAGACAGGCAGACACGGGGACACACACACACACCTGCACGCACACGGCACATACACGGGCACACCCACCTGCACACTCGGACCCAGCAGGGGTGTCCCCGCGGGGCCCCGGCCCCCGGCAGCGGCGGTTTGGGACACCGCCATCCCTGACCTTCGGACTCCCGGCCGTGCCCTCTCCACGGGCGGCTGGCGCTGCTGGGCAGGGCCGTGGCGGTTACGGGCTGTAATTAGGCTCGGCCGGCTGCCAGCAGCCGTGCAGGGTGGCCCGGTGTGGTGAGGAGCACCCCTGTGTCTAATGACAGAGCCGCCCGGGGACGGTGCTCGGTGCTGTCGGACGCTGCGGGGCCTCTCCGGGCAGGGACACTGCGGTGTCACTGCCTGTCCTCGCCCACGGCCGGGCAGGGACGCTGCGGTGTCACTGCATGTCCTCACTGCCGGTGGCCGGGCAGGGGATGCTGCCAGTGGTAGGGGGACGAGCGGTGAGCTGGGCCAGGGGAGACGGGGAGTAGGGCGCAGGCAGCCCATGGGGACCGAGGCGTGTGGGACAGGGCCACACACAGGCATGGCACATTCCCGCGGCAGCGGCTGGGCATGGCATCGTCACACCAGCTCCACCGGTCGCACATGGGAATGGCCCCACACCCTTCCCTGAGCCACCACGGCCGCTGTGCCAGAGCCAGTGCCACCACACTGCCTCCTGCTCCCAAATCCCTGCTGTGCCAGCCTGAGACGTACCCCCAGGCGCCTGGCCTGGCCTCCCCGGCGGCTGCTGCGCTGGGTCCATGCGGCCATGGCCGGCACATGGCTGGCACACGGCTGGCACACGGCTGGCACACAGCCGGCACATCCTCGCGGCTGCCGCATCGATCAGCTAAATGGAGAGTTAATGGCCAGCGCTTCCCTGGGCTGGGGAAGCGGCTCTGCAGCCGCTATGGGGAAAGTGGAACCGGGGGCCCCGGGGCACTGCCCTCAGGGATGCTGCAAAAGCAACTCCTGCTCCTTGTCCTGTGGCCATCCAGCTCCTGGGAGGGTCTGAGCTGCCCATGAGCGTGTCCTGGGCTTGTGCGTGTGGGCACGGTGCTGTGTGTGTGTGATGCTCCGGCTGTGCTGGCTCTGCAGTGGAAAGCAGCATCTTTTACTGGGCACAACCTGTCACCGCAGCCCACGCTGGGCACCTGGGCTGCGTCCTGGGGGTGATCTGCCGGTCCTCGCTGCACCCTGGCCTGCCGGTGCCTGCACTGCCTGTGCCCCCACTGCCGGTCCCCACACTGCCTGTGCCCACGCTACCGGTGCCCACACAACCAGTTCCCACGCTGCCAGTGCCTGTTCTGCTGGTGCCCACACTACCAGTGCCACACTGCCGGTACCCACACTGCCGGTACCCACACTGCCGGTGCCCACACTGCCGGTGCCCGTGCTGCCGGTGCCCGCAGCCCAGAGGAGTGCAGGGGGCATTTCCCTGTGGGTGCAGAGCTCTCAGCTCCCTCCAGCCCCAGGGCTGAGGGGTAAAGGGGTGACCCTGCCACCCCTGATGTGCCTCCCAGGTCTGGCCAGGGGCAGTGGGGCCAAGTGGCTGGTGCCTGTTTGGGCTCATTGCCCAGGGCCGGTGACTGCTGCAATGCCCCTCAAGGCCTGCCGGCTGGGCAGGGAGAGCAACAGAGGCTGCACCACCATCTTGCAGCCAGCACTGCCTGATGCTGAGGCTCGACACGCAGGTCCCTGTTGTCCTGTGGAGCTGTGTCCTGGGACCAGCTCAGGATGGGACCAGTTGGGGACGGGAGTCCTGGCTCAGGGTAGGAATGCTGGGTATGGGACCCGCTCAGCGTGCCCCCGCCACGTGCCCCCCAGTCAGGGCTGGGTGGGTGCAGCATCCCCCGGGTGTGGGACAGGAGGTGACACCAAAGGTGATGCCCAGCGTGGGGCTGCAGGTGCCAGCGGTGACTGTCCTTCTCCCCCCCCCAGAGCTGGCCCCACTGCTGACGCCCTCCGCCGAAGCCCAGGTACGTGGGGGCCGGACACCCGCCTGGCCCCGCTGCAGCTTGCTGGGGACTTGGCCCGTCTGCCATCACACCCCGGCACAGCAGTCCCTGGGTGGGCACTGCCACCTGTCCCCCTCGCCCTGCGGTGGTGGTGCTGGGGTGCAGCGGGGGGATGAGACCCAGCACCGATGGCTGGGGGGGGGGGCGAGGGGCAGCTGTTGCCGGCTATGAGTTCCGAGGGGCTCCCCCCGGAGCAGCCGGTGTCGGCGTCCGCCTGGGGCCCAGTGGGTGCCGTCTCCCCACAGATGGTGCAGTCATTGGGCTTCGCCATCTACCGGGCGCTGGACTGGGGACTGGACGAGAACGAGGAGCGGGAGCTGAGCCCGCGGCTGGAGCAGCTCATCGACCTGATGACCAACAGCGACTCAGAGGACAGTGGCTGCGGCACAGCCGACGAGGGCTATGGGGGGCAGGAGGAGGAGGAGGAGGGGGGTGAAGGGCCGCCGCGTGCCGTGCGCACCTTCGGGCAGGCCATGCGGTGCTGCGCCGCCCGCCTGGCCGACCCCGCCGAGGCCCAGGCGCACTACCAGGCCGTCTGCCGGGCACTCTTCGCTGAGACTGTGGAGCTGAAAGCCTTCCTCGCCAAGATCCGTGATGCCAAGGAGGTAAGTGTGGGTGCCCGGCAGCATGGCCAACTGGGGAAACCCCCTGTGGGCCCAAAATGCTGGGGTGAGCCTGGTCTTCCCCTCTGACCACTGCAACCAGGGCTGTCAGCGCTGGCGTTCGGCCATACACCGTCTCCTGGGGCGCTCCACCGTGGCACTGCCGCCTCCTGCCTGCCCTAGGCTGGTGCTGGCAGGGATGGCTCGTAGCGGGGATGGGGGTGCTTTTGGGGTGCACGTGAGTGCCGTAGCCCTACGGCACAGTCCTTGCCAGACCCTCGGTGCTGCTGGGCGCTGGGGCAGGGTGACAGCATCTCGTGCCGCGGCAGATGCTGCAGAAGCTGAAGGAGGACGAGGAGGCAGAGGAGCGGCCGGCGGCGGAGCTGGGCAGCCTGCGCAACACTGACTGGGTATGGCAGCGCAACCGGGCACGGGGGCCATGCCGGGGCTGTGTGGGGGCTGATGCTGTGTCCGTCACGCCCCCAAGGCCCGGCTGTGGGTGCAGCTGATGCGGGAGCTGCGGCACGGTGTGAAGCTGAAGAAGGTGCAGGAGAAGCAGTTCAACCCCCTGCCCACCGAGTACCAGCTAACCCCCTTCGAGATGCTCATGCAGGACATCCGCGCCCGCAACTACAAACTCCGCAAGGTCATGGTGAGCACAGTGGGTCTGCCCCTGTGCCGGCCCCCCTCCCTGTCACTGTGCCACCCACCGGCCCTGGCTCTGACACTACCTGTGGCCCCTCTGCCTTCTCCCAGGTGGACGGAGACATCCCCCCCCGGGTGAAGAAGGACGCCCACGAACTCATCCTCGACTTCATCCGCTCCCGGCCCCCACTGAAGCAGGTGAGTGCCAGCACCAGGATGCCTTCATGGAATGGCAGTGCCTGACCTGGGCTTGGTGGCTCCCATGGGTGCCATCCCCACCTGGCTGGGCACCCTGAGTGTGGTCGGCGCCGAGCTGCAGCCACCGCCTGAGGCCCCATCCATGCATCCCACAGGCATCGGAGCGGCGGCTGCGGCCCTTGCCCCAGAAGCAGAGGACGCTCCATGAGAAGATCCTAGAGGAGATCAGGCAGGAGAGGAAGCTTCGGCCTGTGGATACACCGTACCGCAGCCAGAAAGGTACTGGCATCCCCTCCCCACTGCACTGGGCTACCGGCAATGTGCCTGGCACCAGGGCAGGTCCCTGTTGTGCCGGGACTGAGCTCCATCCCTGTGCACAGGCTACAGCTCCCTGCCCTGCATCCCCCACGCCTGCTCGGGCCGCCTGGCCTCCAGCTCCTGCCTTGAGCTCTCCCGGTCCTCAGAGAACACCGTGCCGGCGCGCCCACGGCCCCGCGTCCTGCTCAAGGCACCCACCCTGGCCGAGATGGAGGAGATGAACGTCTCCGAGGCGAGAGAGGGGACACGACAGGGTGGGAGGGTGGAGGTCAGGGGAACACGGGAGGTCCTGAGGGTATGAGGGGGTACCCAGGGTGACGTGGTGCCCATGGCCTTGCAGGAGGAGGACTCTCCAATCGCGGAGGTGTCGCTGAAGCGTGACCGCTCCTTCTCAGAGCAGGACCTGGCGCAGCTGCAGAGCCAGCTGGGGGGCGGCCAGGCTGCTCCCCAGGAGCTGGAGCCACTGCAGCCCGAGTCCCGGCCCCGCTCAGGTAACTCCCGGAGGTCCCCAGCCCCGTGCCACCCCCATGCCCCCATCCCCAGGGTGGCTGTGCCATGCATGCCCTGTGGCAGAGGTGGCACCAGGCAGTGTGGCCTTGCCACTGTCTCCTTGTCCCTTGCAGGCTCTGTCCCCGCCAGCTGCCACCCGCTGCCGGACAGCTCAGCACCGCCCCGGGCTGCCCTCGGCGCCGTGGAGGAGAGGCCAGAGGACGGATCCAGCGCTGCCCCTGGCACCAGCTCCAAGCACCTCTGGCTGGTGAGTGCTGGTGGTGGGGCTGGGCCGGGCTGGGGACACCGGGGCTGGGGACACCATGTGAGCATCATCGTGGGCACACGGCAGCCCAGCACGAGGGCACAAGGTGGTCAGGGGGTCCCCATGGCCTCTCTGCTCTCTCTGCATGGGGTGTGAGGCTTGAGGCACACCGTGCTGTGTGCCCTGTGCTGGTGCCAGGGGACTCTGCCCATGCCAGAGACACTCTGCCTGTGCTGGTGATGCTCTGGAGATGCTCTCCCCATGCCAGAGATGTTCTGCCCATGCCGTGAGGCTCTGCCTGTGCTGGAGACACTCTGCCCATGCCGGGAAGCTCTCCACATGGCACAGCGATGCTCCAGGCCATGCCCTGTGCCGCAGCCCTGTGGCAGACCGGGCTGATGTCCCCCTTTGCCCACAGGAGTTCAGCCACCCAGTGGAGAGCCTGGCCCTCACCGTGGAGGAGATGATCAACGTGCGCAGGGTGCTGGTCAAGGCAGAGATGGAGAAGTTCCTGCAGAGCAAGGAGCTGTACAGCAGCCTGCGGAAGGGGAAGGTGGGACCTGGGGCCGGAGGGGCTGAGTGCTGCCCGCCCGGTCCCCGGCTCTCACCTCCCTCTGCCCACAGGTCTGCTGCTGCTGCAGAGCCAAATTCCCCCTCTTCTCCTGGCCTGCAGCTTGCCTCTTCTGCAAGCGGTGAGCGCCACGCCATGTCATGCCATGCTATGGGGTGGGAGGGTGCCCACGGTGGCCCCACTCACCAGCCTCTCTCTGTGTCCCCAGGTCGGTCTGCACCTCCTGCAGCCTGAAGGTAAGTGGCCGTCTCCTGCCGGTGCCACTGTGTCCCTGTCCCATCCCTGTCCCATCCCTGCCCCTGTCCCTGTCCTGCCCTGACACCCGCACACTCGGCAGATGAAGATGCCTTCCAAGAAGCTGGCTCACATCCCCGTCTACGCGTTGGGCTTCGAGAGCCTCCCGGGCTCGCTGCTGGCCAAAGCCCTGCCGCTGCGGAGGAGAGAGACCTTCCAGTGAGTCCCACAGCCCTGAGCCTTCCTCCCCCCTCCTCCTCCTCGGGCCGGGGCTGACGGGGTGCCCTGTGCCGCAGCTCGCTCCCAGGCACGTGCTGGCGCCGGGTAGAAGAGGAGTTCCCCCACATCTACGCCCAGGGCTCCGTCCTGCGCGACGTCTGCAACGACTGCGCTGGCTTCGTCACCGACGTCATCTGCTCCAGCCGCCGCAGCGTGGCTGTCCTCAACGCCGCACCGCGCCGCGCCGCCAAGGCCCGCTCCCTCTATGGCGACTCCTGGCACAAGTGAGGGGCCTGGTGCAGGGGTGCCGGCCACCCCGGTGCAGACCCTGCTAGCGGCCACCCGGATGTACATATATACATAGGATGTATACATACAGCCTCTATATTTATATACCTTACGGACCAGGGGGAGGCGAGGACCAGCGGCATGGCAGGCCACCTGCCGTCCCTGCTGTCCCCTCCCGTCGCCACCACCGGTGGGACACTGGTGGCCCCTGGGGGGACCGATCCTGCCATGGGGTGCCTGCAGCCACCATTTGCTCCCCAGACCCTGCTTCCGTGCCAAGCCCTGGCTGTGCCGGGCAGGTGTCCGCCATGCTGGGGTGCCCAGATCACGGGCTGGCATGGCTGCTCTGTACATTCCCCCCTCTTCCCCCCGCCCCTGGCTAATAAACCCTCTGGGCTGCCCCTGGGGCCGTGTGGCTGTTCCTGAGTGGGTGGGTAGGGTAGTCGGGGCGGGAGGCGCTGGTGGTGCGTGAGCGGCTCGCCCGGGTCGGGGCTGGATGTCCCACCACCTCCTTCGTTCCTCCGTGGCCCCCTTGATGGTGTGCTTCCCTCCCCCAGCCACCCCCTCTGTCCCCTCGGCTGTGTCCCACCCGTGACCCCGCACAGACCCCCGTGGGACCCCCCCCCCGCAGTTCCCATGGCCCCCCAGCTGCCCCCCTGCCCCGCTGGGTGTCCCCAGCCCCGGGCCCACCCCAGGTTGTCCCCCGGGTCCTTCCCGGCCTGTCCCACCCGTGTCCCCGGGCTGTGCCCCGCCGTGACCCCGCTCAGGAGCCGTGGGAAAGCGCACGCTCCCACGCCCCCCCCACGCCCCGAGACATATTTCTCGCGGTTGCTCGCGCGGGGCGCGAAACAGGTCCCGGCAACGGCGCACTGCGCCTGCGCACTGCGCCTGCGCAGTGGGGAGGGGGCGGTGCCGAAGGCGGGATGTGCGTGCGTCCTGTTGGCCTACACGCAGGCGCGGTAGGGAGGGGCCGGGTGGTGCAGGCAGGGAGGCGAGATCCGCGCAGGCGCAGTGCAGCGGGACAGGAGGCAGAGCTGCGCAGGCGCGTCAGCCACCCGGGCGCAGGCGCAGTGGGGCAGACCGGGACGGCGCAGGCGCGGGGGGAGCGGTGTGCGCAGGCGCAGTGCGTGACGGGGCTCCATGTCGCGGCGGGCCCTGCGGCGGCTGCGGGGCGAACAGCGGGGCCAGGAGGAGCCGGGCCTGGGCGAGTTGGGCCTGGACCTTGGCCCCGAGCGGGGTCAGGACGGGCTGCCGTCAGCTACCCCCGGGAGGGCCCGCGCCGGCGTCAGTAACCGCTTCGAGCTGGTGAGGGGGGTGACAGTGGCGGGGGAGAGGTTGAGGCCTGCGGGGTTCAGTGCTCTGGGGTGGACGTGGTGTGATAATGCCTGGGAGGGGGCAGCTGGGGTGACGCTGGCTGAAGGGGTAGGTAGCTGGGGTGGGAACGGGCACCTGAGGTGGCAGTGGCTGTTGAAGGGGGCAGGTGCAGGGGCAGCAGTGGTGCGCAGCTGGGGTGGCAATTATTGGGGTGACTGAAAGGTGATAGTGACTGTGAGGGGGGTGACTGAGGGCAGTGACTAAGGGGGCGTTGGGAGGTGGCTGGAGGGAATGGGGGGACTGGGTGGCAATGACCAAGAGTAGTGACAGTGACCTGGGGGGTGGTGGCTGGGTGGGTGTGACCAAGGTGACAATTTGTGGGAGGGAGTGATTTGGGGTCAGTGACCAGGGTGGGACTGGGTGGTTTAGGATGGTGGGTGACCTGGAGGGCCTGGGGGAGACTCAGCTTGGGGGATGTGAATTGGGGGGGTAGGAAATGGAAGGAGCTGGGGTGAGATGGGGGGCTTAGGGGAGGCTTGAGGGGGCAGCAACTGGGGCTAAACTGGGAGGGAATTGGAGGGAACCCTGGGAGGGGCTGGGTGGTCTGGGTCTGGATGTTGTCAGGGCTGGGCCTGAGTATCAGGATGGTCAAATGGCGGGCAAAACCAGTTTTAGGAACATTCCTGCCACTTTTGCAGCCCTGCAAGGTCCTGGTGCTGGAGTTTGGGGGTCAGGCGTGGGCACAGATGGGTCCCTGGGGTGGCATAGCCTGATCCTTCCTCTCAGGGTACCTTGGCCAGCCCTAGTGGTTCACTCTGCTTCCTCGAGGCTTGGCTGTGTGAGCATTAGGCAAGGCTGGCTTTGGAGGCTCTTCCCAAAGAAGAGCAGAATCTGGATGGGGCTGTGCTTTTTCGGCTAGCCATGCCATGCAGCAGATACATCTCCCCTCCAGCAATTTGGTGGGTGAGGGGCTGTTCCAGGCACCTGCTGGGTGGCACACCTTAAGTGAGGGGTTGTCCCCATCCATCTGCTGGAGAAGCCCTTCAGGCAGCTGAGCCCTGCGCTGCTTCTGCGACGTCTTTCTCTTCCGTTTGCAGGTGGGAGTGGAGCAGATCAGACCCTTGGGGAATTCTGTGCCCTGGGTGCAGGAGAGGGCAGAGCGCAGCCCTGCGCTGGCTGTTTTTGCAGCTTGTCCATCTGTTTGCGCAGATCACTGCCGAAGAGTCAGAGGATGAGCTACCGTCCAGAGAGGAGCGAGGGGATGCCCGGCTCAGAGAGCAGGATGCAGCAGAAGGGAACAACAAAGGGGCTATAGCTGAAGAGACTGAAGGCGATGGGCAGAGAGATGGGAAGGAGGCAGACCAGCCAGACCAAACGGTAACTAACTAAACCACAGGTATCTAGTGATGATGGCGGTTGCTGTGCAAGGTGCAGAGAGAAGATTTCTTATTTCCCTGTCTATGTGTGCACTAAGCAGCTTTGTGTGTGCCAGACAAGTGTGTTTCTTTTCCCTTGTACCTGGGTTTTGTCAGAGGCTGATGATGTGAGCCTCAGGGGAGGGACGCACGCCGGGAGCTCAAACCCAGGTGCTTGGGGCTCCAGATCTGGAGGAGAATGAGTGGTTTGGTGCTGAGAGTTGGTTTTGTGCCTGGGATCCGGGGAGATTTTACGTCCACAGAGGGGAGGTTCCTAAGGAAGACCTTGTGCTGTGCCCTCATGAGCGCTGACGTCAGGCAACGCGCACGGGAAGGAAAGCACCCTGCGATTCTGAAATGGAGATTGCTTCTCTGCTCCTTTCGCTGTATAAGTAATTAAGCTCTGCAGTGTATGTGGGGCTGGGCTGTTCTGTACATGCTCAGTTGTCGTTGTTTAACCCCAGCTGGCAACTAGGACCACGAAGCTGTTCATTCACTCCTCCCCCCACCTCAGTGGGATAGGGAGAAGAGGGAGATTGAGATAAAGACAGTTTAATAGAACAGTAACGGAAGAAAAAATAATAATAATGGTAAAAGAATACACAAAATTAGTGATGAAATGCAATTGCTCACCAGCCAGTGATTGATTGCCCAGCCTGTCCCAAGCAGCGACCGTGCATTCCTGCCCCCTGGCCAACCCCCATTTATATACTGAGCGTGATGTCCATGGTATGGAATATTCCTTTGGCTAGCTTGTCCTGTTTATGCTCCCTCTTAGCTTCTGTGGGAAGCTGAAAAGGTCCTTGGCTTAATATAAACATTACTTAAGCAACAACTAAAACAATATGCGTTATCAACGTTCTTATACTGAATCCAAAACACAACAGCTACTAGGAAGAAAATTAACTTTATCGCAGCTGAAACCGGGACATCAGTGACGCGTTTGTTTTGGAGTGGATGATGTGACGATTCCAAGCAATGTAAACTAAACATTGAATTTATTCTTTTCTGGACCGTTTTGTTGTTGTTTTGTGTTAAGATTCCCTCCCGTGGTCTTTATCAGCTCAGAAGTGTCTCCTTGCAGAAGCAAGTAAGGAAAGGGATACTTTAATTAACAATTTGACATTGCAAGTCTAGCCCGCGTCTTACTGGAGGTGAGGATGGAGGGGAGTGAAGGGGGGGACTGGCCCCTTGGCCTTACCTGTTAAGGCTCAGTGTTGGGGGTGTGCCTGTGGGTTTTGAGTGCCGGGCTGTGTGGCCAGAGGAGCAAAGACCACTGTCTGTGTATGGTCTGGCTGTGCTGGTGGCCTCAGACAACCCAGGGGCATGGGAATGCTCTGGATGTGCGGTGTGAGCTCTGCTTGGTCGGTTCCCGCGTGAGCTGTGGCTCCAGCAGGCCCTGACCCAGTGAATTTGCTGCGTAAACACTGCAGGGTGCACCTGCTGCTTCTCTCAGAGCTTCCTGGATAGAAACATGGGAGCCCTCAGCAGGCATCTCCCCACCATTTGATAGAGCCAGATTTGGACTGCATGTTCCTCTGTTCTGAAATCAGATCGGGAGCTGTGGGGTTGTTCTGGTAACACTGTTATTCGTTGTGTTACCTGTGTAGATTCTGGAAATGCGCTTTTTAGCTCTGTATGCCATGGGGAAGAGCCAGCGTGGACAGCAGTGTGCCTCTCAGGGCAGGGAATGCCACATGGCGTCGTGAGCCGAAGCAGCTGCGTTGGCTGCGAGAGGAGCCTGTGTCACGTTGTGCTTTTGGGCAGGTGTTGGTTTCTGTGGAAACTGGAGTGACTGATGAAACTGTCACACTCACTAGAAAGACAGAAATAAAGTTTCTTCAAGAGAGTAAAGGAGGACTGAAATGTTTCTTCCACACCTGGCATATCTAAAGAGTTTCTTGCCTGATTTTGTAGTCTCAGACATATGAAAGTTGGCTGAGGTTTAACCCTTGCGTTTGTAAACCTGTGGTGCTTTCCTCCGTTTTCTCCTTCTGTCTTAATTTCTTCTCGCTGAAAAATTTGAAAGGATGAATATTGGTTTCATTTAAGGGCCCTCCTGGCATGCTGATCCCTGTGGGAAATGCTCTTCTCCCTGGTGGAGCTTTCATCCCTGCAGTCCGTGGGCATGCTCTGACAGCTGTTCCATTTCTCTTTGCAGCCTGTGTTGAGTAACAAGCCACGAAAGAAAAAAAAGAAAAGGAAAACCAAGAAAACTTCAGCAGGGGAGACTCTGGTATGTCTGCGATTGCTCTGAGAGTCAGTGGCTGTGCTAATTTCTGCATTGGGCTTGACAAAGTGGCTACTCTGAGGTGGCTGCAGAAAAGATTTTGAGGCAAAGATGCTTGGTTTTGCATTGTACTAATTTAAAATTACAAAATGTCAACAGCAGCTTTTGACTGGTCCTTCAAGTAGCTGGGACTGGCGCAGCTTTGCTGCGGATGCTTAGAGCTGAAATCCTCACAGCAGCATCTTTCATCCTCTTTCATCTCTGCTTTGAGGCTTCGCATGGGAGGGGGTACTGCGTGAGGAATTTTGCATTTTCATTATATTTTCCTTGCCCTACTTAGGTAGCTGTCCCTGCTCTGCAGAGGCATACAGAGCTCTTTCTGCCAGTCGTCATTCACGTTCCCTTCTCCGTGCACAGCCACGCACCTTCTCTGTAGTTTGATGTCTGATAGCTGAATGCTGACAGGAGCATCTGCTCGTGTGTTATCAGCGACTGCGCTGCCAAGTGCTCTTCCTGCGGGACCTTCTCCGTCCCGTCAGTGGTGAAGGGAGCAAGGGGACAGTGATTCTCTCTAAGGTGTCTACCCCTAAGGAAGTGTGCTTAGACTGAGAACTTCATCCAGTGTCTTTGTTATGGATAAAACTCGGGGACAAATGTGTATGCTTGAGTATACTTTATCTACTTGAGCTAAGCTAGGAGACTAAACAGATTACAGTCATTGGTCTTTTAAATTCAATAGAAGTAAAGTTCAAGTGGGAGCTATTTTTTTGCTACGGTTTAAGAACATTAACTATTCACTCGAGGGAGATCCTGTACTAAACATCCTGAGCCACAGTATGCTGAGGTGCTGAATGGGTGAGCCGTGACTCTGGTGTGGGTGCCTGACTAGCCACCTCCTCCCTGGGAATTCAGCTGGGCGAGCTCAGAGCAAGTTACTAAGGCACAGAACCTGATCAAAGAGCCTATTTCCTCTCCCACTCCGACAATAACGAGCAAGAGGGTGACATCTGCCAGCTCTAGGCTCTAGTGAGACTTAATGCCCAGGACCAGGCAGTTTGATTTGCTGACTAGAGATAATACAACCTTTGTTCAAGCACTTGAATACAGAGCACATTATAAACTTTTCATGTATCCACTCCGCGTGGAGTGGCTATATTTAGCTGGAAAAGGAAAACTCACATTGCTGTTTGGGTGTTGTGAATGGAATTCCGTGTTCCACCCACGTGCATCATGAGGAGGATGTGAAAGCACCGCATAAGAAATGCGTCACTTGCTATTTGTGGGGAAAAATAGAGGAAAATCAAGATAAAAGTGTTATACAACTGTTGAATGTGCACTGCTGGATATATTCTTTGGGTGGTTAGAAGATGGGGAAAGTGAGAGTGCAATACGTTAGAGCTGGGTTAAAATCGCGCGAGCGTTTAATATCTTCTTACAGGGGTCACAGCAGTAACTTAGTGTTTCCATGGAAAGTAGATGGTAAAGGCTGATTATTTAAATATTTATGATTAAAATCAGCACCCCAACATTTCATGATATTGTGGGGATTGTAGTATAAATAAACAGACAAAACACAGCGAAGGCTGGGTAAGAAGGGGCAGACTAGAGGCCAGCCAGCCTGCCAGCTCTTGCCCATGCTAGATATATTCAGCTGGCGTGTTTGAACTCATGGTGCTGTGAAGAGCCGCGTCCTCTGTGGTTGCCTGAGCAAGCGGGGGAGAGCAGCCAGCCCTTACGGGGACAGTTGGACAGGGAAGGCAGGCTCCTGAGGGAATAAAGGGTGCTAGGTGCGGAGCGGGAGGCCTCAATAAGAGAGGGCACACCCAAGGTGAGCGATTTGGGTAGCAGCAGGGTGAATGGTAGGGGCTGCACCGGTATCTCATGGAGATCAGGACGAGCTGAAGGACCCAGAGGCAGCTGGGTGTGATCTCTGCTGGGTGACCTGCATGCCATGGTGACTCATTCTGTAATAACTGCCTTGTCTTTGCATGTGCCTATCTTAAGGAAGACAATGACCTGGAAGACATCGACAGCCTGCTGGAGAAGATTGAGGACACCAATGGGCTATCACAGCAGACCCAGAGCGGACTAATCGTTGACAGCAGGCCTCTACTCTACATAGAGCACAGGTAGTGCTTGCTTCCTTCCTGGTTTTGGCCTTGACCATGACAGGGATATCTGTTCCCCCAAGGAAGGTTGTTGGGAGCTTCCCGGTGTAATCAGGACCTTGCTTGAAAGCGGTTGTGGTAATGGTTGTGCACATCCCTGTTTCCAACCATTGCTTTTAGAGCTGTGTTCAGTTTTGAGCGGTGACCAGTATTCTCTGCTGTCAAGCCTGGTTTGAGTGGGTGACTGAACCAGATTAGCTTCCAGAGGTGCCTTCAAGCCTAAAACACTCTGACTCTGTGGAAGAATCTCTGCAGAGCTGCTGAGAGCCCTGGTGCATAAAGCTTTGCAATCAAACTCACCTGGCCAGGTGACCGGCTGCATTCAGACTGGGTGCTGTGAGCAGCAGGCCCCAGTGCAGCATATGCCGTCCTCTGAGGAGGGCTGAGCGGTGCCAGGAGCTATTCTCACCAGCAAAGCTGGTTAGACTTGTCCAACCTTTCCCACATGTCTCCATCAACAAAGTGGACTAACTGCCAAGCGTGTCCAAGAGCTGAAGAATGAGTTGGCCTCAAATTAGAGACCCATAACATCTGGGTCTGTGTCGCACTGGGAAACCTGTTGGGAATGGGCTGGCTGGTGTGTCCAGTGTGTTTCGGAGCCCGGGGCTGGTGCAGACACTGGCGGCAGTTCTTTCTGTTGTTGGAGAAAACCTTTAAACTTGTAGCTGGGACAACTTACCTGTCCCGGTTTTGAAACCTTCAGGCATGCTTCATCAAAACTGAGTCTAGGCTGGTGGGCACATGGTGCTAGCGCGGCCTGTTCAGGGATGTTTCAGTAAAGGCAGAATGTTTGTTTACCTTGAGGTCGTTTTAAACTTCAGTGACTTTTCTGGTCAAGTACATGTTATTCAGAAACCTTTTGAGATCCGGATAATCTCCGAGAGGTGAGGGTTGTTAGTGCTGGATCTCAGCCTTCCACTCTCCCTCTTCAAGCCCTGCTCGCTGGACGGCAGAGAAACCCCTCTCAAACACGCCTTCCTTCTCTGGGCCAAATGTTTGGTCAGGAAAACTGTAGGTATTGTCATGCTTTGATACAAGATCTTTGTATTAAAAATATGTATTTTAATCCTTGCCAGCCTCCATGCAGGGGTTACGGTGCTTGCCCCGTATTGCAGGCTGCCGTTGCATGGTGGGTATCTCACACATGCCCTGAGCATGCACTGCTGCACGGAGGCTGTCCCAGGAGTATCCCAGACTAAGGCTACAGCTGCCCTGGAGAGGGCAGCAGAAGTATTCCCCAGCTCAGCGCTGCTTAGGAGCAGAGCACGAAGGAAGCATGCATCTGACTGAACAAGCGTTTTGATGCCTCCTGTTCTGACCGTTTTTTAGGCTCCTTTCGGTTTGTTGTGTCAGATCAGTGGGGTGTGTGACAGTTTGGGGGATTGGTCAGAGACAGTTCAAGGTACAGAACACTTGGCACTGATGGAGAAGACTTGAGCGTGAGACATTTGGCTATGTTTAACTGACGGTAGCTTTTCTTTCTTGTTTCAACCTTCTCAGAAACTTGAATCCAGAGAACGAGTTGAAGAGATACTTTGGGGCTCGTGCTGTTCTTGGTGATCAGAGGTTAGTCCAGAATTTAATATTAAACTCTTTTAAAGTCCAAGTTGGTGTGTCTGTCCTTCCCTTGGTATGGCTTACTGAGCCCCCAGTGCTACACCTAGGCAGGGAATCCAGGGTTCAGGGTGTCTTACTCATTTGGTAGTTGCTTTTTGGGACAGGAGAATTATTTTTTTTTTTTCTGATATGCATGAGGGGGGGTGAGTAAGACTTCTCCAGGCTTTTGCTAGCATTTGCTTTTTCTTCTGCTGATATCCCCTCTCATTTACTGTCAAACACCCTTCTAAAGTCCTTTCACTCAAATTCGTGGAGTATAGACTCTTAGATATTTTTTTTCTTTCTTCAGCATTTGTTGCTTGTTGCTATTCCAAAGTCACAGAATCACAGAATGGTCAGGGTTGGAAGGGACCTCTGGAGCTCACCCAGTCCAACCCCCTGCCACAGCAGGGACACCTACAGTAGTTGCACAGGACGGCGTCCAGGCGGGTTTGGAATGTCTCCAGTGTGGGAGACTCCACAACCTCTCTGGGCAGCTGTGCCACTGCTCTGCCACCCTCAAAGGAAAGAAGTTCCTCCTCATGTTAAGATGGAACTTCCTGTGCTCAAGTTTGTGCCCGTTACCTCTTGTCCTATCACTGGGCGCCACTGAAAAAAGACTGTTCCCATCCCCCTGGCACCCTCCCCTTAAGTATTTATAAGTATTGATAAGATCCCCCCTCAGTCTTCTTTTTTCTAGACTAAAAAGACCCAAGTCCCTGAGCCTTTCCTCATAAGAGAGATATTCCAATCCCCTAATCATCTTTGTAGCCCTTTGCTGGACCCTCTCCAGCAGTTCCCTGTCCTTCTTGACCCGGGGAGCCCAGAACTGCACACCGCTCCAGATGCGGCCTCACCAGGGCAGAGTAGAGGGGGAGGATGACCTCCCTCGACCTGCTGGCCACACTCTTCTTGATACACCCCGGGATGGCATTGGCCTTCTTGGCCACCAGGGCACATTGGCTCATGGTCATCCCGTTGTCCACCAGGACTCCCAGGTCCCTTTCCACAGAGCTGCTCTCCAGGAGGTCAGCCCCCAACCTGTACTGATGCATGGGGTTGTTCCTCCCCAGATGCAGTACCCTACACTTGCCTTTGTTGAACTTCATCAGGTTTTTTTCTGCCCAGCTTTCCAGCCTGTCCAGGTCCAGTCTCTGATGGACTCTGAATACTTTTCGGAGGGTCTCATGCACTTGCTTTCAGGGGCCCAGGGAACATACTGCTTCTTGGGTGTGGAGTCTCTGTGCAATTATCCATTGCAGTGTGGTCAGTGTTATCCAGAAATCCCTGCTTTCATGAACTGGTTGAAAAAAGTGCACATAAGAAGGGTATAAGCTCAGAGCAATGGTGGTGGAAGCAGAAGCCTTCTCTGAGAGAGTCTGTGGAAAAGTATTTAGTGCTTGAGGAAGAAGCAGCAGTCCCTTACTGAGGAGACATGACTTTTAGAATAGCCTTGATTTCTGAATTCTTCCTGCCCTGAACCAATAAATTGGTTGCATTTGTGAGTACAGCTTAAACTAAATCAGTTGACATTTGAAGGCACTGCTGGGAAGGGAGATGAGTCAGAGGGATATGGGGCTCTCTTAATTGGACCTGGGAAGCTGTTGGAAGCAAAGAGGTAGCTGAGAACTTGGCAGGAATAAAAACAGGGGAGAGAAGCTATTGAAGTGGAAATGCTGGAGGCACTGGCTGGCCCAAAGAGGAATTGTTCAAGTAAGGCAGAGCCTGAGCGAAGGTATGTTGTGTCTTGAAGGCAAAACATGTTAAAGCTCTGGGCAAAGGCTCCATGTGGCAGGGCTGTAGCTGGGGAAGAAGTTGGATCTCTTTTTCCCTGAATCATCATTTTTTTTTGGCTGCTTTCAGCCCTCCTCATTCTGTTAGTACAGAGAAACTGTGACCTGTCGTGTTTTTCCTCAGGCAAAGGCAGCGCCAATATGTCCGTGGCACGTGGCTGACAACTCCCCAGAGCACCTGGCCACGCTACACCAGAACAGGTGAGGCTTTCGGTGCCACCTTCCGAAGCACTGCGCTGCTGCTAGCTGCCGGGGCATGTCGGTCCCATGCCCATTTTGGCAACGGATGGCTGCTCCTGCCAGCCTGGCTTTCCTAGAGTATCCGCGCACAGAAAATGGAGCTGCTTTCATCAGCTGCCAGGCCCAGGCTTCATGCTGGCTGATGCAGAAGGGAACTGTACATCAGCTGGTGGAAATACTTCTTTTCTCAACAGGGAGACCTCTGTATCTTAGTATTTGGGCTTTTTTTCTCCCCTTATTGGAGGTAGCAGGTGATGAGTACTTCCCGTCTTAACAGCAGTCTTGCTGGATAATGAGAAATATCCGTGGGGAGAGCACGCTGCCTGGGCTTCTCGGGTGGGTTTCAGACTGACTCATGGGAGGAGGGAAAGGAGTGAAATTCTCTGGGAGTTTCTGAAAACACATCTGGCTTTGGACCCAATGATGTGAATGAGCTTTCTGTGTGATAAGAAAGCAGAAGAGCTTCTCTTGCCGCTGTGCTGGCAGCAGTGATACCCAGGTCTCCCGTGCACCCTCTAGGTATTGTCATGCAGCTGGTGGACACCAAGGGCGGAGTGCAGTACTTCACGTTTGAGCACCATCGCAAGTACCAGGAAGTGCAGTTGAAGTTTCTGGAAAACGTAGAGACCATGGACCCCAACAGTGTTGTGGTATGTTATGAAATTGGGTTGCCCGTGTTGTTACCTCCTGCGTTCCTGCAGCCCCTTTCCCTGGCAGGGCAGGTGGGCTGATGCATCCCAGTGCTTATTTTTTTGCCAGTCTCATTTTGAGCAGTAGAGCCCTGTGTCCCCTCTGCATGGGGTGAGGCAGCGTTGCTTGCTGAGCTCTGCTTTCGCCTTATGAATAAGATAAGTGACTACCTTGGTGCAGGTGAGGTCCGGTGGCTGGTGGCAGAGGCTCGGTAGCTCTGCCCGAGAGCATGCCAGGTAGCCGTCTGAAAGAGGAGCCCGCAGGAACTGAGCATTGGGCTGAAAGGGTAGGAATAAAGCTCCCTTGTCTCAGCTCTTCAGCTGGGAAAGGAAAAATATTGTATAAACCCATCTTTAAATGGGAATCTAAACTAACAGCTGTTCTATTTATAAACTCTTGCATGGATGAAAAATGTTTCTTTCCTTGGTATTTCAGAAAAACAGTCTTTATGTCGAAAGTTCTTCATGCGTGTCCAAGCTCATTAAACTGTATGGTAACATTTATAGATTGTAGTGATAAGCAACAGTAAAATTGCTCTGCACCCTGCTGAACCATAATTGAGGTATTTTTGCTCTGAAAACCCTGGCCACATGAGCTTGGGTATATGCCCTGGAGAAGTTTCTTAAAGAGGCCATTGTGTACTAAATAAAGTTTACTTCCTTCTGCGTTCCCACACTCTGCTCATGGCCACTGTTCCCTCCAGCTCATCAGTTCTGCCTGCTGACTGGACTGAGGGATTCACGTTAAATGATGCAAAGTAACTCCTATGCAGCAGTGATCAACCTGAAAGCCAGCGTCCTGAGGACAGCTCAAATGGTCTCACAGCTGTGCAGAGCAGGACAGGTTTTCCGTGGTACATCTTAGTCTTTAAACTCTTTCCCTGTTAAGTGGGTCTGGCTACGTTTGAAGATATTCCTACAGCTTTAGTTTTTCAGTTTTCTGTTAAGGGTAAAATCTAACAGACAGGGGTTTGCTGACGCCAGAATTACTTCAAACCTCCAACCAGTTTATTGGTGACAGCCACACATAGCTGGAGCCCAAATCTGCCTTGCTGCTATGGTCTCAGCGTGCAAAGCATGATTTTGGGGTGCCCTGCTCAGTGAGTCGTTTTCTGCTCTTGCCAGTGGGTTAAAAGGGTTTTGCTAGTGAAGTTGTAAGTGCGTGAAGAGCACTTTTTCCCATCACAATGACCCTAGGTGCTCCATCTCTTCCAAAATAGAACAACTAGAAAGGAACTTGAGAGCCAGCAAGGAAGGGGTGAAACGTCAGGCGAGTGGCACTGAATCAAAGGTGCTGGGCTGGAACAGCCTAGAACATAACAGCTTTTTACTGTAGGTGGGCACGCTCGCCACCACCCTGCAGATGTATGACTTCTGGAGCTTTTGAAGCTGTATTTTTTCAGTTTGGGGGGGAAAAAATCCCAAAATTAAACTTGGAGTAGATTTGAAGTAGCTTCAGTATTTTCATATTGAAACTGAATTTTAGGCACTTGGAAGAAGTAGCCCATTTATAATATAATTAGTGAATGCAGAGGTTTTTGAAGTGTGGTTAAACTTGTATTCTGAAGCCTGGAAAAAAATATTTTTAATCCATTACCGGTTAGGAGCTGGATCGTGGAATTGTAATAGATGTGTCAAAACATCTTCTTGGTACCCAGAGGAAGCAAAAGTCTGATCAAATGCTCAGAATTTTTGAGGGGTAGAGAGTAAAACAAAAATGTAATTATGCCTGCTGCCTGCATCTTTAATACTGTGTGCAGTTCTGGGCCCTCACCTTCAAAAGGATATGGTGGAGCTGGGAGAGATTCAGAGGAGGACAGCAAAGATGATCAAAGGGCTGACATGGCCTCTGTGCTGGAAAAGCTGGGTCGACGGGGAGGGAGGTGCCTGAGGGAAGCTGCGATGGAGGGCCCAGATCCTGCGTGGAGTGGGGAGAGATCTCCCTGCTGGCCCTTCCAGCACAGGGGTGGAGCTGGCAGGTTGGGATTAAAGGAAGTTCTTCTCATTGTGTGCTTAAGAGGTGGTTTTTGGTATCGCAGAGCTGGGGTGCTGGAAAGGTACCTGGGTCACTGAGTGAACAAAACCACAGGAGGAGACGTCATTAATATCAATGGCATCTTTGCTAGGGGGATCCCTGAACCCCTAAAGGTTGGCAGCTTAGAGTGTGCTCGGAGTCATCATGTGTGCCCAGCTTCGTGCCCTCTTTCCCAGGCATCTGCTTTTGGAGACTGGTCAGGATGGACCTCTGCTTTGACCCAGCATGATGGTTCTTAGGTTCTTTTAATCCAGTTTTAGCCTTTCACGTGAGGTGCATCCCCAGCCTTGAAATACAGTCTAAGCATTGGCTCTCTGATGGTGTGGGACAGGATTTCTTCACCTTCAGACCCAGGGGCAAGAACAGCCCCTCTCTCATAGGCACGGTGTCGGGGCGTTTGCCTCCGTGCCATGCTTACAGAGCTTGCCTCGTAGGCAGAGTGCGTGCGAAAACTGTGATTTGTGCCATCGTGTGTGTAATCGAGCTCGTGCTCTCCTGTAGCCGCTGCTTCAGGCACTGGAACCGTACCATGTGGACTCCCTTCTGCTGCTCAGCGACGTGTGCCGGATGCAGGAGGACCAGGAGATGGCCCGTGAGCTCGTAGGTAAGAGCCAAAGTGGGGAGCAGGTATCCTGGCATGAATTAGTAATCAAGGGATTTTGGTTCGGTTTTGGTTTTGTTTCAACAGAGATGCAGCAAACCAGTAGGGTTGGTTTGGCTGTGTCTGTGACTCTGGGCCATGAGCACTCAGCCTGGTGTGATCCTGCAGACCAGCAGCTTTTGCTGGAGGCTCTTAAATAGAGCTGGACATGCTTGTCTGGGGCAGAGCACATCAGCGTTCACCTTCAAGATGAATGGATGGATTGTCAGGACATGGAGGGGCTCTCACCCTTATTATGTCCCTTGCAGGAGGAGGGTCTGATTTAGTAGCTACCAGGTCCTGCAGTGCGAGGGCTGCTCCAGGAAGCCTATGCCCTCTGCAGGGAGCCTGCACAGCCCTGCAGGCCAGCCTGCTTCGCCTTCCTCTGACCGGCATGTTGCAGGTCAGCACGTCGGGCTCTGCTCCTCGGGGCGCTGCAGGCTGTGTGGGGGCAGGAGGCATTCTGGAGGATGGCTGCCCCTCGGACTGCCGTGCTGCAGTCTCTGGTGTCTGAGATATGCTGTTTGGTAACCGGGGCACGTGCTCTGCAGCATGATAGGAGGGGCCAGAGGTGAGGTGAGGACAGGATCTTTGGCTTCCCTGTGTGAAGATACTTGCAGAGGCAGCTGTAGCAGCCCCAATCCCCGACTTCCTCCAGGAGAGTTACTTTTCACAACCGGAGCATGATCTAATGCCCTCATAAGGGGGCAAGGCCCGCTTGCCTGGGTATCACAGTATCACAGTTGGAAGGGTTGGAAGGAACCTCTGGAGATCATCTAAGTCCAACCCCCCTGCCACAGTATCTGCTGTGACCATGTACTCTGAAGCAGCTTTGTGCCTTGCTAGGCTGTGAACAAGCTTATTTCATGGGTGCCAGAGCTCTCAATTAGCAGTGTCCCCTGGGCAAAATTGACTGCTGCTTTTGTGAGCAGTGGGGTCGCATGGGGTGCCAGGGTGGTGGCATGCTCTGACGCTGTCCTTGCTGTCTGCAGAGCAGGCACTGTACAGCCTGGAGTGCTCCTTCCACCCCCTCTTCAGTCTCACCAGCGGGACCTGCAGGCTGGACTACCGGCGGCCAGAGAACAGGTAGGCGGCACAGTGGCCTGCCCCGCATCTGCCAGAGAGCCGTCGTGGCGTGCCCTGGCCTACTTTGGACACGGAGACCCAGATTCACAGCGTCTGCTGCGTCATCCATGGTGGCGGGGGACCTTGAATGTCCCTTTTTGTCAGAACAAGTTCTGCCACTCGATGCTCGGTGGCAGTGCCCCTCAGCAGGGCAGCAGCGGGGTTGCTGAGATGGGTGCTGGGGTACCAGCAGCTCTTGCACGGAGCTTTCTTTGCAAAGCATCCTCTTTCCTGGGAGATTTCTTAATGTAGCAGTAACTGCTCCCCTTTGTCATATCCTTCTCATGCAATTAGTACCCCTTACCGCAAAATGGCACTTATTTTTGTCACAAAAATACTCGCTGTGTGTTTACAGCTGTGCTTGGTCACTTGTGTGCTGCCTGCCCGGCCTCCATCCCCGGCACTCGCGCTGCTCCCAGCCCGACTCTTTATGTAATGACAGCTCTGCAGCTGCGGGGAAAGGTGACTTTATTCTGGGAATTTTCCAGTCAGCTGACCCAAGTCATCCCTCCCAAAGTGCTGTACCTGGAGGTTGCTCAGATTTCCAGTACCCGCTCGCTGATGGGATTGGTGCCGTCTGTGACCTGAACGCTGCGATCTCTATCTTGCTCAATTTGGGTGTTGGTCTTCCCCCAGTATGCATCGTGCATGCACTGTGTCGCTGTCCCCATGCGGCTGGGCGCGCCGGGACAAGGCAGGATGCAGACTTTGAGGATTTACTTGTTTCTTTTGTCTTGAGTTGTTGGCCGGTCTGTGAGAGCACAAGGCTACAGGGCCTTGGGGAGCAGAGGTGAAGCAGGCCACGGGTTTGCTGTTCCTATGCTTGCACAAAGAAATTAAAAGAAGAAAAAAAAAAAAAAATGGCATGAAGGAGGGTCTGTGTCACCCCATACTGCACCAGGCTGGGTTCCCTGCACCCCCCTGACTGCACTGCGGCGCTGGTGCTACGAGGGTGAGGAGCTGGGGCTGACTGTGGGTCCCCATTCTTGAGTGGCACGAGGTGCTTCTCTCCAAATCTGGCTTCTAAAACCTGCCTCTGTTCCCCACGCAGGTCTTTCTTCCTGGCTCTCTTCAAGCACCTGATGTTGCTGGAGAAGAGAGGCTGTCCCCGGACAGCCCTGGAGTTCTGCAAGCTGATTCTGAGGTAGGTGCCCCTGCTGAGGGCTGCGCCCTGTTCCCTGTGGGATGGGTCAAGGCGTCTCAGGCTTGGGGGAACACGCTTTGAACAATGCACCGAACCTAACCCAGGTGGGAAGAAAACCCAGAGGTGTACTGCTGCTCCCCGGCTCAGTGAGGGTTTGTTTCCACTTCTTACAGATGCAGTGTCGTAGGTTAGTTTTGAGCATGTGCTCTTGTCTGTGATGCTGCTTTGGAGAGAGGCGATTGTTGAGAAGGAGGCTTAAACAGATGGGACCTGGGTGGCCCTTGCTCTTGACTGCTGAGCTGTGGGCCTGGCTGGTCGTTATTGCGGAGCTCAGAGCCCCTGCGGAGCACATGTACAACAGTGCCTTCATCCTGCTCAGTTTGGGGCCGTTGATCCTCCTCGCAGGTGGTGACGGGGGGACTGTCACCCCTCTGCAGGGATGCGGACCAGGCAGGGCGTTGCACCATCATCCTGGCCATGCAGGAGCGATCGTGTTCCCGTTATCTCTGCTTGCTGAGTCACGGAACCTCTCTGGATGCTTGTGGGAAAGTCTTGTTTGATTTAGAAATGAGGACAGCTACTTCAGCTTTTGTGACACTGACTTTGTTTCCTCCCCTTGTGCTCGCCTCCCTCTGAAGCCTTGATCCAGAGAACGACCCGCTGTGCGTGCTGCTGCTGATCGATTTTCTGTCCCTCCGAGCGAGAGAATACACCTTCCTGACCCGCATGTTCCAGGAGGTGGAGGTGAGTTACCACCAGGCTGCGCTGGCAAGAGATGGAGCAGGGAGGGGAGAGCTGGTTCCTGGGGCTCTCCCCACCTGGGCTGACTGGAGGGGACAGCTGGGCCACAGAGCATGAGCTTTTTGTAACTAGCTTACCCCTTTGAGGGCTGTCTCATGGCCAGGCTGGCATCCCAAAATCATCAGAATGACCCGTGAAGGCTAGGGTGTTTGTTCTTGTAATCCTGGTACCCTGCAAACAATTGTATGAACTCAAAATTGCTTACTCAGTTGTGGGGGCACCAAGCCAATGGCTGGGAAGTAATTTAATCCAGCAGGCAAGAAACCCCACCCTGTGTGCAGCCCAGCCACATCGAGATTGTTCTGCATAGCATCATTTCTCGGTAAATCTGTCTCTCTGATCCTGCAGAGTCACCGGAATTTGTCCCAGCTCCCCAATTTTGCCTTCTCGGTGCCGCTGGCCTATTTCTTCCTGAGCCAGCAGGAGGAGCGCTCAGAGCTGGAGCAAAGCCAAGCCCGGGAGAAAGCCGCCCGGCTCATCCAGCTCGCGTTGATCATGTTCCCAAGCGGTAAGTCTGTCCCCACCGGTAAGTCCGTCCCCGCAGGCTTTGTCACTGTCTTCATCTGTGAGAGCGAAGGCTGGATTCCAGGCAGTCAAATGCAGAGGCAGCAGTTTGCCTGTGGGTTGCAAATGGCGTTTGCCTCTGTTTGTGGGAGATGGGAGCCCTGACTCAGAGGGTGAGGCAGCTCTGGCAGACGGGCAGCGGCAGGTACTGCTGTACCTGCGTCTGGTGGTGGTGGTGGTGGGATTCAGCCTTCCCACACCGTGGCAGGGCCGGCAAGAGAACGGCGGAACCGGCTAGGGCCCCTACAGCTGTGAGCCCTCCATGTGTTAGGAAGAGATCAGTGACTGTTCTTCCTGCGGTGCACCCTCCTCGGAGCAGCTGATGCCCCTTTATTAGAGATGGTCACGGGCGTGCAAGTTGGGGGAGGATGAGAACTGGAGTCTTGGAGCAGGAAAATGTTTCACCTCAGGGTTGGCCAGACCAGAGACAGCGAGTCTCTCTTGCCTTTCGCTCCGAGGCACTGCTCTGCCTTAGATGTCCTCTCTATGGGCGCCCATCACTCTTGCTTTCATCCAGTTGGTGCTGCTGTCCATGAAAGGAGATATACAGCCCCTCTGGGCCCAGAGGAGGGTGTGTCTTTATACGCAGGAATAACCAGCTCTTGAACAGAGGTTTAGTTTGTGTTGGCTAAAACCATCTTTTTTGCTGCTTGTCATGGTGACTGAAATAAAACCCTTGTTCAAGTTCAAAGGCCAGCAGCATTAAGTGCAGAAAATTGCACCTTATTTCACTGGGGGGGGGGGGGGAAGTTTGTTGTTCTTTTTAGTTTACTCTGGGTCTGTTTCCATCATCCACGCAGAGATCAAAAGGCAGCATAACCCCCAGCAGCATCCTCGCACTTTTCTTGCATGGGTCCTCCTTCAGCGCCCCGGTGGGGCGCGCACCTCCGGGATGGGGCTGTCTCTCTGCAGCCCTGGCAGCGGTGACCGGCCACACCGTGGTGCTTCTTGCCGGGCTATTGAAAGCGAGCTGTCTGACTTTCTCCTGCAGTTCTTATGCCGTTGTTGGATCACTGCAGTGTGCAGCCTGATGCCAGGGTTGCGTCCCATTCCTTTTTTGGGCTGAATGCTCAGATAAGGTAAGCCCTGGAGATGTTCTCAGTAAAGAGAAGGAATCGATTTTGCCGGTAGTGGGGCTTTTGCTTGCTCAGGCAGCTAATGGAGTTACAAAGCTGTGGAGGAGAATATTTGGTTTTCCTGAGTAGGCTGTTAGATGCTTTGATAACGGATTTCCATAATGGCCACCAGATAATGCTAATAGAGCCGCCTTACCTTAATGTGGACGGGTCAGAAGTTCATACTGAAGCTTGTTGGTACATGTAGTAAGAGAGAACAACGTGTGCGTACTCTCAGGGCAGGCTGTCTCCTACCAGTCTGGATTTCCCTGACACGTGGTCCTAAACACGCGAATGGTCTCCCCCTCGGGTCAAGGCAGCGTTAACTTTCATCTCATGGCTATGCTTATCCCAAAAATAGACGGAGGCAGAAAAACTGGTGAAGGTAGATGGAAATAGCAAAGCAGGGAGCCTGCGATTCCTCTCTTTGTGTTCTCACGCCGAAGCACAGTGCAGAGACGAGCCCTTGCCAGCCAGCACAGGGACCTGCAGGCGGGAAGGAGGAGAGTGCCCTGAATAACAACTGTCTCCCGTAGTCAGCCTCCTGCCTTGAACCAGCTGACGTCCCTCTACGTGGGAAGGACTCACTCCCTGTGGAAGGACCCAGCCGTCATGGCGTGGCTGGAGCCCAACGTCCACGAGGTGTTGCGCATGGTGGATGCCCGGGACCCGCTGGTGGAGGAGTCTGAGCACAAGTGAGTGCGGCAGGCGGAGGTGAGCGGCTCTCGTGCCAGGCATGGGTGCTGAAACACGGGGGCAGAGCGGGCCGGGGGGCTCTGCAGACGAGAGGAGCTCTGTCCTCAGCAGCAGCAGTGCTGGGCCTGCTCAGAGCCCCACAGCTGCCGATCTGAGGGTGGCTGCTGATGCCGAGGGTTACACCGTAGGACCAGGAAGGCAGAGGCTCTTCCATACTTTTCACAAGTGTGAATTAAAGGCTGTAGCTTTTGCTCACTGGGGAGTGTGTGCTGCGCTGGTTGGGAGGGGCAGGGATAGCTGCACGGCTCACAGTTGTTGTGTAGGGCAGGTGAGGGCTTAGAAACACCTTCCAGCTCCGAGAAGCAGGAGAGGGGGGCGTTAGGTCTTGTCCTAAACCAAAGTTAGTTTGCTCTGCTGACCTGCAGAGGAATGGGGCTGGTGAGAGAGATCTGTGCAGTGTCCCTGAGCTGTTCCGCTCTTTCATTTGAGGTCAGCAGCTGCCAAGTGACTTTGGCTTTGCTGTAGGCCAGCTCTGTCCGATACAGCGCATCTCCCCCAGAGCCAGGGATGAAGCTGACGATGCACCTAGAGAAGCAGAAATGGAAAGCTGGCGATGCTGAGGTGTGCTCTGTGCAATCCTCTGTTCCTCTCCCTGCTTTAGGAGAAAGACGCTGTACCAGAACGCACCCAGGAATATCTACCGGCACATCATCCTCTCGGAGGTGAAGGAGGCCATGGCAGCTCTGCCTCTGGTGAGGGGCCCTGACGGGGCACAGGCGGTGCCGCTGTGTGCGGCGTGATGGCGCTTGTGTCCCTGCCGTGCATGCGGACGCTGGGCACGTCTTAAACCCCAGCCACCAGCAAAAAACATTGGCCTGACCTCAAAGTGTCCTCCCTCTATGCACGGCTTCCCGGGGCTGCGCACAAGGGGCATGTGCGGGCAGGCCAGGCTGCAGCTGGTGCCCGGCTGCGTTGCGCTGCCTGAGACGAAGGGCTGTCCGGCTGGTCTGACCTTCTCCATGCTTCGGTGGAAGGGCTGTCCTGCTGGTCCAACCTTCTCCATGCTTCGGTGTTTGCTGCTGCTGGCGACTTAGCCCTCACCCCTTCTTTTACCCACTCGCAGGAGGTGACCTCGCAGCCCATGATGGGGTACGACCCCTTGCCTCCTTTGGACTCCATCGTTTCCTACACCAGACCAGAAAGGTACCTTCTCCACCCCTCGTTTCTGCGCTGGCACAGCCGGCGTGTTCCCGGCGCGCCCTCAGCCCCGGGCCTGGGTGCATGTGGGAGCTCAGAGCTGACGTCCTCCTCCATCTCGCAGCAAGAGCCGCCTGGCTTGTGGTGCTCGCCGACAGGCAGAGCGTACAGGCAGGACTGGTCTCGCTGCTTTTCCCTGGTGGTCACCGTCGGAGACAGTGGCTGCTCACAGCCATTAACGCAAAGGCCATTGAAAAAATTTTGGCTGTTTCTTGCCTGAGGTGGTTTGGGGTAAAGACAGGTTTAAGCGCAGCCAGCCGTGGTTCGGGTGAAGCCCATACGTGTCTTATTCACTGACCCAGCTCAGAGCAAACCTGGCGGTGCTTTTAATGACTGCTTTGCCCAGAGGCTGGCCAGCTGCTGGCTGCCTGGGGTGGGAAATCCCCGAGAATCCCCCAATACTCTGCTTTGGGGCTTGGGAGGGGCCCTGCGTTGGTCCGGACAGCGTGGTTCTCTCCAGCATCTCTGCGCTGTCTCAGCCCCAGCGAGAGGCCGAGTACTAAGCTGCCCCCTTAACCGTGCTGTGACTTCTGTCTTTCAGAACGAATCATCCATCCAATGAAAGCACTTTATCTCTCTTCTTCCGATCGCTGTTGCCAAATTTTAACTTGCAGGTATGTGCAGTCAGCTGCCACGGGCGGAGCAGAGCACACTTCTGCTCTCGGTAGGCAGAAGTTTTCCACTGCACAGTGTTTCTGCAAAGGGAGTGGCTCTTGGCAATGTGCAGCGTGTAAACGTCAGGTTGCAGAGCAGCCTGATGCTTTTTGGCAAGCGGCATTGTCTCTCTCTCTCTCTCCCTGCCTGCTGCAGACGGGCAGGCAGCTCCCTGCCCGGCCGCTCCAGCTCTGCTCTCTTGCAGGGGGACATCAGGCACGAGAGGGATGAAGAGGCTGGAGCAGGGCAGGACCTTAACCAAGGGGTGAACAGGCTCATGGCAGCCATGCGGGACATGCTGGCGAACATCCAGTTTCAGGAACCCCCCCGAGACGACAATCCCGAAGGCGACGGGGACTGGGACTGAGCCGAGAGTGCGCATCTTCTGCCCCCCCCAACCCTCTGTAATCACCCCCCCCCCGCGACGTGAGTCGGTCTCCAATAAAGTCACACACAGCCCAGGCGCCTGTTCTCGCCGTGGGGACGGGCTCGCTCTGGGGAGGCTGCCACCGCGGGCACTTTTCGTATCTCTCGGCGGGTGGCGAGGACTGTCTGAACGTGGCAGAGCTAATCTACAGCAGCTGTCCCTCAGCCCCAAGTCAGCTTAGTGCCCTTCTGGCTTCCTCCAAGCACATTTGCTGGCCCCTTCCCCTGCCTGCTCTTCTGGTCTTGTGTTCGCTGGAGGCTTTTTTTGCCCTCTCCTGAGCAATGCTGCCTCAAGCCTCCTTCCCTCCATGAAACACTCCAGGCCCTGACAGCGCCGGACATTCTGGGTTGCTGATGAAGGACTTGAGGTCCCTGTTCCAGTGTGGTCCCTCGGGGTGCGGAGGAACGAGACGTGTGCTGGCAGGGGCTCCCTGGGAGCTGCAGCTCTCCCTGTGCTACCGGAGGTGTGCCGGGAGTGGCTCTTCCTTGCGCGGCAGCTGTCTGATCATGCTCGGAGCACAAAGGCTCCCCCCCATCTTTGTTTCTTCCCCCCCCACACCATTCCCTTGTTTCCCCACCTTCACATGGGGACACGAAGCCAAGCAGAGCCAGGAATGAGGTCAGCTGCTCTCAAACCCTTAGCTCATCCTTGCTGCCCGCAAAGCTTTTTTTCCCCCCTTTTCTGCTGTGTAACGGTGTATATGTGGCTCTAATGCTGAGCCAGGCTGTGCTGCCCAGAATAAATCCTTTCCCCCCCCTCCCTCCCTCTTCCGCAGCGCCTGCTGCGTCCCTTCCCTGGGGAGCAGCCTGGATCACCAGTGGGGATGCGGCCAGCCTACCCCGGCCCCATCCCCGCCGACACATCCGAATCCCATGGCACAGGAGCCCCCTCTGCTCCCCCGTGCCTTGCGCTCACATCGCTTGGATTTGCCGACTCGGCATTTTCTAGCTCTGCTCTCAAAGCCTCTGTTGATAAAGCTAAAAATTCATGGCACGTACCGGCGCGCTCTTTAGCCGAGCAGCAGCCGGGAAGGGGGGGAAGCCGGTGGCTGTTGGTCTGGATTCCTCCCACTCGCATTTCCCTGGGGGTGAGCGACGTTTTGCCGCTCCTTGCCCAGTGCCGGGGCTTTGGCTCGGCGCATGGCACGCATTAGCCATAGCTTCGCTGCCGTGCCAGCAGTTGGGGTGAGCAGGGCACCATGGCAGCCCGGGACCCCATTCCCAGCGTGTCCAGCTGAGACGCTTTCATCTGTGCTGGAGCCGCGGGGTGCTCAGTGCCACGGGGAAAGGCTCCCGGTGCTCCACGGGAAGGAGCGGAAGTGGCCGGTGGGAACGACCATGGGATTGGCCTTTTCATGCAGCCGTGAATGGCTCTTTGGCAGCGGAGTGGCTCCAGGCATCAACACCAACCAAAGGCACATGACTGTCAGATGGGTCCCGCGTCCCTCAGCCTACCCGGGCTCCCTACGGCACCGGGGCTCTGCCGGGGCACAGGCGCGGCATCGCGTTTAATCATGCCTTTGACAATCCCTATCGGATCCATCGCCTGCCCCGCGGCAAACCACCTTCCCCGGGGCCGGGCCAGGCAAGGCCAGTGGGGGAGACGGAGCTGCCGGCCCCACACACGGGGGCTGGGAGGGGCAGCTCGGCGCCTGCAGTGGGGAGGGTCCTACGGGGGTCCCCCCGAGGTGCATGGACACCCCAGGGGACACAGGCTTACAGCACACATGGAGTCCCCCAAGACACACAGTCCCTCAGGGTGCAGGGATCCCCCCCCAGGGCACACAGGACCCCAGGACACTTGAGGACCCCAAGGTGCAGTGACCCCCAGGGCACAGAGGACCCTTATGGCATACAGCCCCCCAGAGTACACAGCCCTGGGGGTGTACGGACCCCCTCAGGGCACGTGGGACCACCAGGCACATGGTGACCCCAAACGGCTGGGCTCCCCAGGGCCGTGCCGGGGGTCCGGCCTCCACGGCGGCTCCCTTGGCTGCTGGGGTGCTGCCGTCATGTGGGTGCCCACCCTCCTCGGGAGGAGGAGCCGCCGGAGCCGGCTTTAAAGTGGGGCAGAGAAAAGGCCCTTTCTTCCCCATCACCCTGGGCCAGCGGGCGCGTGGCTGTGGGGACGCCGGGCAGGGCTGGCTAGGAGGACGGCCGTGACACCGGGGGTCCCGGCAGGCGCACGGCAACCCCGGCACGTCCCCAGGCAGTGGGACCCCCCCCCCAGTCCCCAATTCCTCCGTATCCCCTCGGCCCCACCGCTGGGTGCTGCAGGAGCACTGGCGGGGTGGGCCGGGGGCTCGAGGGGTCTGCGGGCACTGCGGGGGGGCCCCGGGGGCTCAGCCCCCAGCTGGGGGGGGCCTGAGGCTGAGGTGGGGGCCATGTCGACACTCGCCCCCCTGCGCCTGCTGCGCGAGCCCTGGAATGCCAGCGAGGGCAACCAGAGCAACGCCACGGCTGGGGCCGGCAGCGCCTGGTGCCAGGGGCTCAACATCCCTAACGAGCTCTTCCTCACGCTGGGGCTGGTGAGCCTGGTGGAGAACCTGCTGGTGGTGGCTGCCATCCTGAAGAACAGGAACCTGCACTCGCCCACGTACTACTTCATCTGCTGCCTGGCCGTCTCCGACATGCTGGTGAGTGTCAGCAACCTGGTGGAGACACTCTTCATGCTGCTGATGGAGCACGGCTTGCTGGTGATCCACGCCAGCATTGTCCGCCACATGGACAACGTCATTGACATGCTCATCTGCAGCTCCATCGTGTCCTCCCTCTCATTCCTGGGGGTCATTGCCGTGGACCGCTACATCACCATCTTCTACGCCCTGCGCTACCACAGCATCATGACGCTGCAACGGGCCGTGGTGACCATGGCCAGTGTCTGGCTGGCCAGCACCATCTCCAGCACCATCTTCATCACCTACTACCGTAACAATGCCATCCTCCTCTGCCTCATCGGCTTCTTCCTCTTCATGCTGGTCCTCATGCTGGTGCTCTACATCCACATGTTTGCCCTGGCCCGCCACCACCTCTGCAGCATCTCCAGCCAGCAGAAGCAGCCCACCATCTACCGCAGCAGCAGCTTGAAGGGAGCCATCACGCTCACCATCCTCCTGGGCGTCTTCTTCATCTGCTGGGGGCCCTTCTTCTTCCACCTCATCCTCATCGTCACCTGCCCCACCAACCCTTTCTGCACCTGCTTCTTCAGCTACTTCAACCTCTTCCTCATCCTCATCATCTGCAACTCAGTGGTCGACCCCCTCATCTATGTCTTCCGGAGCCAGGAGCTCCGGCGGACGCTGCGAGAGGTGGTGCTATGCTCCTGGTAGGCAGCGGGACGCTGGTAACGGCACGGCCGCGCCCACTGCAGGATGGACGGACGGGTGGACGGACAGACGGATGGGAGACGTGCCGTGGGGCATCCCCCGATCGGGGCTGGCGGGCTCGTGGTACCCAATAAAGGCTCTTTGCAGTGATGCTGTGGCTGGCATCGCCGTGCAGCCCCCGGGGACCCCTGGGGCGGTGTCGGTCCTTCCCGACCCCACCGTTTATTCGAAGCTCAGTTCCTCCCGGTGGCCGCTGTCGGGACGTGGCCACCGGCCCCGGGGCCGGGGGGAACCGGAGTGGGACTGGGAGGGACTGGGGGGGCGTTGGAGCAGCCCGGGGCGGTGGGAGGCAGGTCTCCGCGGGGAGGGGGGGGGGGGGCGGTCCCCGGACAAAGGACCCCGCCGCCGCCTTTGTTCTCGGGCCGCGCCCGCCGCCGCCCACCGCGTCCCCGTCCCGGCGGGGGCTCCAACCGCCCGGGACCCCGCCGGGACGACCCCCCCCCGGTGCCCTGTCCCTGCCCCAGACGTGACGGGACGCGGGTTGGGGTGTGTGTGTGTGTGTGTCCCCCGTCGCCGCCCCGGGATGCTCCCGCCGTGCCTGGGTGGTCCCTGACGCCCCCCTCCCCCGCCTGTACCGGGGTCCCCCCGCGTGCCGGGGCGGGCGGGTCCCCTCCCATCCCCCCCCCACCCCATGGGTGCGGGGGTCCCCTCCTCCCCCCTCGCGTGTCCCCCGTGGGTGCCGGGGGTCCCCGAGCCGGCGGGGCCGGGGCGGGGCGTGGCGTGGCGGGGGCGGGCGGCGGCGCCGGTGCCGCAGGGCTGTTGCAGCGCTGCGGCGGCGGCCGCCGATTGGCTGCGGGGCGGCGGTGACGTCAGCGCCCGGCCCGGTGCGGCGCGAGGCGCCTATAAAGGAGGCGGCGGCGGCGGGGCCGCCCCCCGCGCTCCCGGTGCCGCTCCGCTCCGCTCCTGCTCCCGCTCCCGCTCCCGGTCCCGGTCCCGCTCCCGTCCCGCTCCGGCCCGGCAGCACCATGAGGGAGATCGTCCACATCCAGGCGGGGCAATGCGGCAACCAGATCGGCGCCAAGGTAACGGCGGCCCCGCCCCGCTGCGGAGCCGAGCGGCGGACAAAGACACCCCCCCCTCCCCCCCTCCCTCCGCACCGCTCCCGCCGCCCCCCTCCCCCCCCCCCTCCGCCGCACCGGGCGGACAAAGGGCCCCGCCCCCCCCCCCCCCCCCCCCCAAAACCGGCGCCTTTGTCCGCCCGCCGCCGCCCTTCAGCACCGCGGACAGCGCCCGCCGCGCCCCCGCCGCCAGGGGGCGCCCGCCCCGCCCCGCCCCGCCCGGGGGGGGTCCCGGTGTGTCCGTCCGTCCGTGTGTCCGTCCCCCCCACCCCACCCCACCCCACGCTGATCCCTGTGCCCCCAGTTCTGGGAGGTGATCAGCGACGAGCACGGCATCGACCCCAGCGGCAACTACGTGGGGGACTCCGACCTGCAGCTGGAGCGCATCAGCGTCTACTACAATGAGGCCTCCTGTAAGCGACACCCCCGCCCCGGGCACACACCCCCCCCCGGGGAGGGCAGCCCAGCACCCCCACCCTGGGCGGGGCGGGGGGGACACACGACACCCCCTTCTGTCTTCCCCGGTGCAGGCAGGTCCTGGGTCTGCTCCCGCCCGGGGGAGGGGGGGGGCATACGCCCACCCCATGGGGCGCTGGGGGGGGGGGGGCAGATGTGTGCACCCACCCCGTGGGACGCTGTGGTTTGGGGCGGGGGGACGGAACGTGCACCCAGCCCCATGGGGGACCCTGTGCTCTGCGGGGGGGGACATGACACGTGCACCCAGCTCCATGGGGGCCTGGGGCACAGGGGGGGGGGACACAATACAGGACTCATGCACCCAACCCCATGGGACCCTGTGGTTTGGGGGGGGGGACACATGACACGTGCACTCAACCCCATGGGACCCCACACACACACACACTGCATGTGGGGGGGAGAAGCGTGCACCCCGCCCCACAGGGACCCCGTGGTTTGGGGGGGGGGCACACACAACACATGCACCCACTCCTGTGGCACCCTGTGCTCTTGGTGGGGGGGATACACATGTGCACCCCGCCCCACAGGGACCCCGTGGTTTGGGGGGGGGGACATGACCTGTGCACCCAGCCCCATGGGACCCTGTGCTCTGGGAGGGGGGGACATGACACGTGCACCCGGCCTCGTGGGAGCCGGCAGGGTGTGGGGGGGCACCCACGGGGTGGGGGGAAGTGGCAGGTCCCCCTCCTGGCACGGGGTCTCTCGCAGCTCACAAGTACGTGCCTCGCGCCATCCTGGTGGACCTGGAGCCGGGGACGATGGACAGCGTGCGCTCGGGTGCCTTCGGCCACCTTTTCCGCCCTGACAACTTCATCTTCGGTAGGTCCCCGGGGAGGGGGATGCCGTCACCTGCATCCCCAGACCCCTCCCGAGCCGTCGCCATCCCCGGGGCACTCAGTGGGTGCAACTCCACCTGCGCCGCGGGGCCCGGCACAGCCGGCCCGGCGCCAAACCTTCGCGGTTTCCGCTTCCCACCCCACCCCAGCCTCAGATCTCACCGATGCCGCCGCTGGCAGTGCCTGTCCCCTCCCCGGCGTGGGCGCAGGGGTGCCAGCAGCCATCGGGTGCCTCTTTTTTTCCCCCCCCTGGCAGGGCAGAGCGGGGCTGGGAACAACTGGGCCAAGGGACACTACACGGAGGGGGCCGAGCTGGTGGACTCGGTGCTGGATGTGGTGCGGAAGGAGTGTGAGAACTGCGACTGCCTGCAGGGCTTCCAGCTGACCCACTCGCTGGGCGGGGGCACCGGCTCTGGCATGGGCACCCTCCTCATCAGCAAGGTGCGGGAGGAGTATCCCGACCGCATCATGAACACTTTCAGCGTGGTGCCGTCCCCCAAGGTGTCGGACACGGTGGTGGAGCCCTACAACGCCACACTCTCCATCCACCAGCTGGTGGAGAACACGGATGAGACCTACTGCATCGATAATGAAGCTCTCTACGACATCTGCTTCCGCACCCTCAAGCTGGCCACTCCCACCTACGGCGACCTCAACCACCTTGTCTCGGCCACCATGAGCGGCGTCACCACCTCCCTCCGCTTCCCCGGCCAACTCAACGCCGACCTCCGTAAGTTAGCCGTCAACATGGTGCCCTTCCCACGTCTCCACTTCTTCATGCCAGGCTTCGCCCCGCTGACGGCCCGTGGCAGCCAGCAGTACCGTGCCCTCACCGTCCCTGAGCTCACCCAGCAGATGTTTGATGCCAAGAACATGATGGCCGCCTGTGACCCCCGCCATGGCCGCTACCTCACCGTGGCCACTGTCTTCCGGGGCCGCATGTCCATGAAGGAGGTGGACGAGCAGATGTTGGCCATCCAGAGCAAGAACAGCTCTTACTTCGTGGAGTGGATCCCCAACAATGTCAAAGTGGCCGTCTGTGACATCCCTCCCCGGGGGCTGAAGATGTCCTCCACCTTCATCGGCAACAGCACGGCCATCCAGGAGCTCTTCAAGCGCATCTCAGAGCAGTTCACAGCCATGTTCCGCCGCAAGGCCTTCCTCCACTGGTACACGGGCGAGGGGATGGACGAGATGGAGTTCACCGAGGCCGAGAGCAACATGAACGACCTGGTGTCCGAGTACCAGCAGTACCAGGACGCCACGGCCGAGGAGGAGGGCGAGATGTACGAGGACGACGAGGAGGAGTCGGAGGCGCAGGGCGCCAAGTGATGCCCGACGCCCCCCCCTGCTGCCAGCAGCCCCTCCGGCTTCGCGCTGCCACCCTGGCCGGGCTCCCCCTGCGCGCGCCCCTTCGGTGTCTCCTGACCCTGTCCCCCCCTGAGCCGGCTCGGCCCCCCCCTGCCCCCCTCCCGCCTCCCCTATTTTCTTTTTTTACTGGTTTGTGTCTATTATTTTTTTTGAATACTTAATAAATTTATTGCTGTCCAGGTACCACCTGTCTGCGGCTCCTTGGTGGGGGGGGAGGGAACAGGGACCCTCTGCTGGGGGCAGCTTGGGGGGTCTTCCCATTAAGAGGGGGACTTTGGGGACTCTGTGTGCCCTGGGTAGCCGTGCCCAAGCCCTGGTGCCCTCCCAGATGATGCCTGTCCCCAGTGTGTCCCCTTGCAATACGTGCCCCACGCTGTCCTGCCCCGTGGTGTCCAGCGCCCCAGGGCTGGGGGTGCAGGTGCCACCTCACCCGGCTGCAGTGCCCAGGAGGGTGGCTGTGCCTTTGTCCCCACTGTCCCCCTTCTCCCTGGTGGGGTGGTGGCTGCCTCCTCCCTGTGCCAGGACAGCGTTGGCCCCTTATCCCCCCAACTGAGGTGGGGGCATGGACCCCAGGGCGCTCCCCCAGGGCTGGGCATGTGCCTGGCTTTGGGGGATCCAGGGTGCCCCAAGCCCCCCCCCGGCTCTGGGGACCCCCAACTGCAGCCTGGGTGCTGGGCTGCCCCCAGGGTGGGGGGGGCTGCTGCTCCCTCTTAGGGGTCCCTCTGCCCTGGTGGGGGGAGAGGGGCTGTGCTGTGGGGGCAAGGGAAGGGGCTGGGGGGCTATGGGGTCAGGGGGCTATAGGGACAAGGGACTATGGGGCTGGGGGCTATGGGGACCAGGAACTATGGGGTTGGGGGCCATAGAGACAAGAGTCTATGGGGCTGGGGGGTTGGGGGACAAAGAACTATGGGGCTGTGGGGACAAGGGACTATGGGGCTGGGGGCTATGGGAACTGGGAACTATGGGGTTGGGGGCTATAGGGACAAAGGACTATGGCGCTGGTGGCTATAGGGATGACTACGGGGTTGGGAGCTCAAGGAGCAAGGAGCTATAGGGCTGGGGGCTACGGGGACCAGGAACTATGGGGTTGGGGGCTACAGAGACAAGAGACTATGGGGCTGGGGGGTTTGGGGACAAAGAACTATGGTGCTGGGGGCTATGGGGACCGGGGAACTATGGGGTTGGGGGCTATGGGGACAAAGAACTATGGGGTTGGGGGCTGTGGGGACAAGGGACTACGGTGCTGGGGGCTCCAGGAGCAAGGGCTATAGGGCTGGGGATTATGGGGAGCGGGAGCTATGGGGTTGCGTGCTATGGGGACAAGGGGCTATGGGGCTGGGGGGTTGGGGACAAAGAACTATGGGGCCGGGGTCTGTGGGGACAAGGGGCTCCGGGAGCCAGGAGCTATGGGGGCAGAGAGCCGCGGCGCACGGCTCCGGGGGGGTGGGGGCGGTGAGTTGTGGGGGCCGCGCCGGTGGGTGCACCGTCTCCCTGGACGGGCCCGTGGCGCCGGGACGCCGCGTCCCCGCTGTCCGCCGGGCGCCGCCCCGCCCGGGGGCGGTGCTGTGCGGAGCGGTGCGGAGCGGTGCGGCGGCGGTGCTGTGCGGCGCAGTGCGGGGCGGGGCGGTGCGGTGCGGTGCGGTGCGGAGCGGTGCGGTGCGGAGCGGAGCGGAGCGGTGCGGTGCGGTGCGGTGCGGTGCGGTGCGGTCCGCCGTCCGAGAGGGGGCGCCAGCGCGGCGGGGCGGTGGCGGAGCCGCGGGGGGGCGGCGCGGCGGTGCGCGGGGGGGGCGGCGCTGCCCCCTGGCGGGCGGGCGGTCCCGGGGAGCGGTGCCGGGGGCTCCGCTGAGGGCCGGGCGGGGTACGGGGGGGGCGCAGTGCGGGGGTGCATGGCGGGGGGGTGTGGGCTGCGGGGGGGCCGTAGGGCGGCGGGGCGGGGTGGCCGTGGGCCGCGGCGGGCGCGGTGCGGGGAGGGCGGGGGTGGGAGGCGGAGGGACGGGTTTGTGGGCGGCGGGCGGTTGATGTCGGGGTGCCGGTGACAGCCACAGGGCGCCGGTGGCGATGGCGTACGACGAGCGGCTGGCCCGCTTCCGCCAGGCCCACCTCAACCCCTTCAACAAAGCCCCCGAGCAGGGGGGAGCGCCCCGACGGGGGGGGCCCCGCCCCAGGTGGGTGCTGACACCCCTCTCCCTCCCCCCCCACCCCAACCCCTCCGACCCCTGGGGGGGTGGGCAGGCGATCCCCCCCCCCTCCCCATGGCGCTCACCCCCCTCGCAGCCCGGCGGCCCGACCCGTCCCCGGGGGACCCCGAAGGCGCCCTGGACCTGGGCTTGGCCGAGGACCACTTCTCCCGCCCGGTGGTGAGTGGGGCCGGGGGGGGGTGTGGGGGTGCGGGGCTGGGGGGGTGTGGGGGGCTGCCAGCACACCCTCCTCATCCTCCCTCGGCTGCTGCAGGGCCTGATCCTGGCGTCGGACGTGCAGCAGCTGCGGCAGGCCATCGAGGAGTGCAAACGGGCCATCCTGGCGCTGCCCGAGCACTCGGAGCGGCAGAAGGACGCGGTGGTGCGGCTCATCCACCTCCGCCTCAAGCTGCAGGAGCTGAAGGTGGGGCCGGGGTTGGAGAAGGGGGGGCTGTGTGTGTCTCCATGGCCGGGGGGGGGCCTCACGGACACCCTCCCCCCCTTCCTCTGCAGGACCCCGGTGAGGATGAGCCCAACATCCGGGTGGTCCTGGAGCATCGCTTCTACAAGGAGAAGAGCAAGAGCGTGAAGCAGATGTGTGACAAGTGCAGCACCATCATCTGGGGCCTCATCCAGACCTGGTACACCTGCACAGGTGGGGCCGGGATCCCCCCCCCCCCCATCCCATCACCCCACGTCCCCATCCCTGCTCTGATGGCCGCTCGTGTCCCCCCCCAGGCTGCTACTACCGGTGCCACAGCAAGTGCCTGCCGCTGGTGAGCAAGCCCTGCGTGCGGGCCAAGGTCAGCCACCAGGCCGAGTACCAGCTCAGCATCTGCCCCGAGAGCGGGCTGGACAGCCAGGACTACCGCTGCGCCGAGTGCCGTGCCCCCGTCTCCCTCCGTGAGGCTGCGCTGGCGCCGCGTGGGGCTGGGGGGAGCTGGGGGGTGTGTGTGTGGGGCTGGGGGGGAGCTGGGGGCTGCATGGGGCTGGTGGGGGGGTGTGTGGCTTGGGGGGGGTGTGTGTGGGGATGTGTTCTGTGGGGCTGGGGGGGAGCAGGGGTCTCTGTGGGGCTTGGGGGTGTGTGGGGCTGGGGGGGAGCTGGGGCCTGGGGGGATGTATGGGGGCTGGGGTCCCTTGGGGGCTCTGTGGGGCTGGGGGCAGCTGAGGGGCAAGGGGATATGTGGGGCTGTGCTCCCTTGGGGGCTGTGTGGGGCTGTGTGGAGCTGGGGGTCTGTGGGATGGGGGCTGTGTGGGGCTGTGGGGCTGTGGGATGGGGGCTGTGTGGGGCTGGGGGGCTGTGGGATGGGGGCTGTGTGGGGCTGGGAGCTGTGGGATGGGGGCTGTGTGGGGCTGTGTGGGGCTGGGAGCTGTGGGACGGGGGCTGTGTGGGGCTGGGGGGGCTGTGGGATGGGGGCTGTGTGGGGCTGTGTGGGGCTGGGAGCTGTGGGATGGGGGCTGTGTGGGGCTGGGAGCTGTGGGGCTGGGCTGTGTGGGGCTGGGGGAGCTGTGGGATGGGGGCTGTGTGGGATGGGGGCTGTGTGGGGCTGTGGGAGCTGTGGGATGGGGGCTGTGTGGGGCTGGGGGAGCTGTGGGATGGGGGCTGCGTGGGGCTGGGGGGCTGTGTGGGGCTGTGGGAGCTGTGGGATGGGGGCTGTGTGGGGCTGGGGGAGCTGTGGGATGGGAGCTGCGTGGGGCTGGGGGCTGTGGGATGGGGGCTGCGTGGGGCTGGGGGGGCTGTGTGGGGCTGGGGGGCTGTGGGATGGGGGCTGCGTGGGGCTGGGGGGCTGTGGGATGGGGGCTGCGTGGGGCTGGGGGGGCTGTGTGGGGCTGTGGGAGCTGTGGGATGGGGGCTGCGTGGGGCTGGGGGCTGTGGGATGGGGGCTGCGTGGGGCTGGGGGGGCTGTGTGGGGCTGTGGGAGCTGTGGGATGGGGGCTGCGTGGGGCTGGGGGCTGTGGGATGGGGGCTGCGTGGGGCTGGGAGCTGTGGGATGGGGGCTGTGTGGGGCTGTGGGAGCTGTGGGATGGGGGCTGCGTGGGGCTGGGGGGCTGTGGGACGGGGGCTGCGTGGGGCTGGGAGCTGTGGGCAGCTGAGGGAGTCAGAGCTGGGGGGGGGGGGGCACAGCGCGTGGGAAGGTGACGCTGGGGCCCCGCAGTGTCCCTGGGTGCTGCTGCGTGTCCCATGGAGGGTACACGGCGTGGGGCAAGCAGGGTGTGGTGCGGCGCTGGTGCCGGTACGTGTGCCAACGCGTGTGCCGGCGCGTGTGCCGCCCGCAGGGGGGGTGCCCAGCGAGGCCCGGCAGTGCGACTACACCGGCCTCTACTACTGCAGCAGCTGCCACTGGAACGACCTGGCCGTCGTGCCCGCCCGCGCCATCCACAACTGGGACTTCGAGCCCCGCAAGGTGCCCCTGACACGGGGTGGGGGCTTGGGGGCACCCAGGGTCCCGAGGGGCCACCTGGGGGGGCTATGTCCCTGGGTGGAGATCACTTGGGGGGCTGTGTCCCTGGTTAGAGGTCACTTAGGGGTCTGTGTCCCTGGGCATGAGGGTCCCTGGGGGCTGCACCCTGGGTGGAGGTCACTTTTGGGGGGTGTCTGTGTGTCTGTGTCCCCCAGGGCTGTGTCCCTGGCAATGGGGGTCCCTGGGCTGAGGGTCCCCAGGGTTGTGGCGGCGGGGATGGCCCAGTGCCCGCCAGGTGACGGTGTCACCGGGCACGGGGTGACGGCCGCGGGCGGGCAGGTGTCGCGCTGCAGCATGCGGTACCTGGCGCTGATGGTGTCGCGGCCCGTGCTGAAGCTGCGGGAGATCAACCCGCTGCTCTTCAACTACGTGGAGGAGCTGGTGGAGATCCGGGTGAGTGCGGTGGGGTACACACACACAGCGGGGGACCCCAACCCTGCGGGGTGGGCAGCTGGGGGCAGCGTGGCGGAGGGAGCGTGGGGTGAGCGGGGAGGGAGATGGCAGCACCTGCTGGGTCCCCACAAAGGGGGAGCAGGGCAGGGGTAGGGGTCAGGGTGCCCAAACCGCTATGGGGCTGAACTTGACCCAACCTTGTCGCATCCCTGTCTCCATCCTGTGCCCAACCTGTCCTCATCCCATTCCCGTCCCCATCCCGTGCCCATCCCCATCCTCATCCTATTCCCACACCGTACCCATCTCATCCCCATCCCTGTCCCCATTCCTGCCCCCGTCACTGCCCTTTTCCCTGTCTCGGTCCCATTCCCATCCCGTTCCCATCTCTTTCTCATCCCATCCTGTCCCACCGCAGAAGCTGCGCCAGGACATCCTGCTCATGAAGCCTTACTTCATCACCTGCAAGGAGGCGATGGAGGCGCGGCTGCTGCTGCAGGTCAGGCCCCGTGCGGGCAGATGAGCTGGGGGGACCCCGGGACCGTGGGGCACCGGGGCTGAGCGCAGCAGTGCCGGGCGCAGCAGTGCGGGCACGGCGGTGACGGGCTGTCCTCCTCCAGCTGCAGGACCGGCAGCACTTTGTGGAGAACGATGAGATGTACTCGCTGCAGGACCTGATCGACATCGAAGCCGGGCGCCTGAGCTGCTCCCTGACGGAGATCCACACTCTCTTTGCCAAGCACATCAAGCTGGACTGTGAGGTGAGCCGGCGCCGTGGGGCAGATTCAGCCGCGACCCCCGGTGTGGCTCCCGTGGGGCCAGCGCTGTGCTGAGGGCGGGGGGGGGGGCTGGCAGGGTCCCCACCGGGCACCGTTGGGACCCTCTGCCCGCTCCCACCCCAGCGCTGCCAGGCGAAGGGCTTCGTCTGCGAGCTCTGCAAGGAGGGCGACGTGCTCTTCCCCTTCGACAGCCACACCTCCGTCTGCACCGACTGCTCCGCCGTCTTCCACAGGTACGGCACACGGCGGGGACAGCCGTCTCCCGCCGGGCCCACCGATGCGGCGCTTGGGGGGGGGGGGGGTGACGGGACACGGGTGGCACTGGGGCCAGCGCGGTGGGGTGACCCAGCATTGTCCCCTCCCCGCAGGGACTGCTACTACGACAACTCCACCACCTGCCCCAAGTGTGCCCGGCTCAGCCTGCGCAAGCAGTCCCTCTTCCAGGACTCCGGAACCGAGACAGACCCCTAAGGAGCAGGGAGGGGGTCCAGCCCCACAGCCACCCCCCCCACGGGGCCCTGGGACAGACACATGTGGCCCCACGGCCATTTGGGGTCTGGGGTGGCCCCCGGCTCTGCGAGGCAGCTGGGACCCTCTGCCTGCGGGGATGGCAGCTCTGGGCCTGGACTTTTTTTTGGGGGGGGGGGGGGTGTCGCTGCCGGACCCCAGCCTCTCGCAGGCAGGGCTGCGGGCAGGGCAGCCGTGCGGGCCGAGCCGGAGCCACGGGTGCTGCTGGGGAGGGGGCGAGCGCACCGGGACTCGGCAGAGGAGCCCCCCCCCGAACAGCTTTTACCATCTCTGCGGGGAGGGCCACACGGGGAGGGAGGGAGGCAGGAGCCCCGGGGGGGGGGGGGGGGGCACCCTCCCGCACACACACTACCGCGATAACGCTGCTGATTCCGGGGGAAAACACCCGGTTCCACATCCCCCCCCCCCCCCCCCCCGCACCACGGACACGACGGTTCCCGGGGCACAGCCCCCTGGGGGGGGCGGGGGGGGGGCATGGCCGTGCGGGGCCCCCCCCGGGTTTGCTGTAGCATTAACGATGCCTCTGCGCAACCCCACCACTCGTGTCCCGGCTGTGGCTCGGCGGCGGCGGAGGGGGGGGGGGGGGTGGCGGGGGGGCATCATCGGTTGGCGCTAAGGCGGGGGATGCTCCCGGTCGCCCGCCCACCGGTACCGGCTGGGACCCCCCCCCCACCCGGTGACCCCCGGGCCCGAGGGTCGCCTCCCCTGACTTCCCCCCCCCCCCCCCAACTTCTGACACACACACACCCCCCCCCGCGGCGACGGAGACGGGCAGAGCCGCGGCGGTGGTGGGGTCGCTCGGTTTTACCGGAACACAACGCTGCTACATGAGAACCCGGGCGGGCCCCGGGACCGCGCCGGCCCCCGGGACCCCGGCGGAGATGGGGGGCGGGGGGGGGACGCGGTTGCTCCCTCCCCGCCGCCCGGGGGTGCGGGCTCCGGGCCACCGGCTTTGGCCGGCCCCGAGCCTCTCTCCGCGGGGGCTGGGGGCTGCCTCCGCCCGGGGCCGGTCCGCCGTGCCTGCGGGCCAGCTGCCCCCCCACCGTGGCATCAGTCCTGCGCCCCGGTCCCCCCGGGCAGGGCGGCGGGGACGGGCTCCGGCGGTGCTCGGGATGAAAGGAAGCGATGGGCACCGGTGTGTCCCCGCATCCGTCCCCCGGTGTGTCCCCGCGTCCGTCCCCCGGTGCCGGGGCAGCCCCTAGGGCTCCCGCGGCCGCTCGGCGGGCAGAAAGGCGTCCGGGGGTCCCGGTGGCAGCTCCGGGTCGCTGAGATGTTTCTTCTCCCGGCCCTGCTCCCGTGCTCGGGTCCAGGAGGGGCGAGCGCAGGTACCCGGCCCGCGGCACCGCCTGCGGCTGCAGCCCTGCGGGGGACAGACGGCTCAGGGCCGGCCGGATGGACAGATGGATGGACGGACGGTTGGACAGGCCAAGGACGGCCTCGCTCGCTCACCGCTGGGTGACTCTCCGGCCACGTTCTCCTCATCGGAATCGGCGAAGACTTCAGCCAGCTCCTGGTCTGACATGTCGGTCAGCTCCGTCAGGTCCAGCAGGTCGAAGTGCACCTCCAGCGAGGAGACGCTGCTCAGGGGCTCTGCGGGCAGCCGGCCACGCTCGGGGACCCGACGGGAGGCCCCGGGGATGGGCTGGGGGCAGCGGGGTGGGTGCCCGGGGACAGGAATTGTGCTCAGGGAGCTGGGGGAGCAGGGGGGGATGAGGGGCTCGGTGGGGACGATGACCATCTGAGAGCTGCCGGGTGCTGCCAAGGGCAGGCAGGGGATGCCAGGGACACGCAGGTACCCTGGGGGCGGGCGGGAGATGCGATGGGCAGGCAGGGACCCCAGGGACAGGCAGGGGACCCCAGGGACAGGCAGGGGACTGCAGGGAGTGGCAGGAGATGCTATGGGTGCACAGGGGCTGCCAGGAGTAGGCAGGGGACCCCGGGGACAGGCAGGGGACCCCGGGGACAGGCAGGGGATGCCCGCACAAGGGCCATACTCACGTCTGCGCTCGGTGACTTGCAGCAGGCCGGCGCTGGGGATGGGGATGCCACCCTGCTCCTCTGCGGGGGCTGTGGGGGGGCTCCTGGGCCGGCCCATGGGCGGGGGTCCCCACGGGGCGCTCCGGGACCAGCGTCTCCTTGCCGAGCTCTGCGATATCGGCACCTGCCACATCGGTGACGGCAGATCCCTCCCGGGGCCCCCCCCCGGGGCTTCTCGGCTGAGGGGATGGGGGCAGCGGGACCCCAGGGGGGACGGGCAAAGCTGCCCAGGGCCCGGCAGCCCCCGTGCCGGCAGCCAGCAGCCCCCGCGCCCCCCGCCCCGCGCAGCCCCCTTTGTGTCGGTGAGACAAAAGCGCGGCCTGTGCCGGAGCCCAGACAAGGGGCGGTTTGTCTCCCGGCAAGAGCTGTCGTGGCACAGCCCGTGGTCGTGGCACAGCCGTGCCTGGGCACCCCTCTGGGACGGAGCGGGGTACCGAGGGTGGGCAGGAGACCCTGCGTGGCTGAGGCAGCACCCGGCATCACCGCGCTGGGGCTCAGGCAGTGCCCGGTGCTGCCCTGGGCACGCAGGGTCTCCTGCCCACCTGGGGCCGGTGCTGGGGCAGGACAAAGCTGGCCACATACTGGCACTGGGCCCTGGCATCACCACGCTGCCAAGGTGGCATGGGGACGGGCTCACCACGGGCTGAGCATCTCCTCCTTCTCCCCCCAGGATGGTGACAGCGGGGCAGGGGACAGAAATGCCCCCAGCCCAAAGGAGCTGGGACAGGGAAAGGGACATTATGGGAGCATTTCGTTCCTGTTCTTGGTACGCGGAGCCATGGGACACCCCTGCCCCAACACCAGCTCCGCCATGTCCTGACCCCACAAGGTGGGACCAGGCATCCTGCGCTGCTGGTGCCTTCCCTCCAGCTGGGAAACGGGGTCCCCACCCCGCTCCAGTGCTGGGAAGAGCTCCTCGGGGGGGGGGACACGGGGACTGCCTGCTCCTGTCCGCTCCCACCGTCCCACCCCCCGTGCTGCCATAGTGCCCAGCTCCAGTGGGTCACACAGTGGTGTCACCTTATGGAGCACATCCTCCCCTGCCACCGGCAGCCTCCCAGCCTCACTCCCCACCCCCCCCCCCCCCTGAGCCCCCACCCACCGGGGCGCTGGTCCCTGCTGCAGAAAATCCCCTCTGGCCTCCGTCTGCATGGTCACACCACGCCACCGGCCACGCCCGCCGGCCACGCTGCCCCGCTCCAGCCTGGGCTCACCGGCTGCCTGGTGGGGAGAGCGGGGCCGGCATCAGGGCTGCCTCCCCGCACTCCGCTCTGCTGACTCACGTCAAACTGCAGAGCCAGGCAGCGGCCGGCTCCCGGCCACCCCCACCAGCATCGGTCCCGCTCCTGACCAGTGCCCGGCCCGGTGGCACTGCCCAAAGGGCCCGGTGCCGTGGGAGGGCACGGCCGGGGCTGCCACCGCCACAGGGGCAACACGCAGGAGGGACGGGGCGTGCACGGGAGCCCCGGCATCACCCGTGTCACCATGCAGGACCCCCCCCCACCAATGCCAGTCCGTCCCCCCCAGCCCCACTGGCACGGCCACCACCCCCGTCCCCGAGTGCCTTCGCGCTCCGCCACCAGCACCGGGCACACCTCCACGGGGGTGTCTGCCCCGGCACCCCCCCCTCCCCACCCAACAGCCCCCCTGCACCTCAGCCTGCCCCAGGCACCCTGTACCCCGGCCCGGCACCCCCCCGCACCCCCACAACCCCATTCCAGACCGTCCCTGCACATCCCCTTTGCACACCCATCCAGAGCCCCCTGCACCCCCCTCCCCTTGCACAGCACAACCCCCCCCCCGCGCCCCCCTCCATCTCCGTACGCCCCCCCCGGCACACCCCTTGCACACACACCCCCTGCACCCCCCCCCGCACCCCCATCCAGAGCCCCCTGCACCCCTCCTTGCACAGCATCTCCCCCCCCCCCCCCCGCATCCCGGTACACACCCCCCGGCACACCCCTTGCACACCCACCCCGCCCTACATCTCCTTCTTGCACCCCCCCCCCGGTCCCCGCACCCCCGCCCGCACCCCCCCGCACCCCCGCGGGACCCGGCCCGGTTCCGCCCGCTGCGGGCTCCCGGCTGGCGGAGCCGCCCGGCCCGAGCCGCGGTGATGGACGCGCCGGTCCGTTCTCCCCCCCCCCCCCCCGCATCCCCCTCTCCGCCCTCACCTACGGTGACGGCCGCTCCCGGAGCCTCCATGGGCCAGGCCGGGCCGGTGCCGGTGCCGGGTCCGGTGCCGGTGCTGGGCGGGGCGGGCCCGGTGCCAGCCCGCAGCCCGCACGCTCCTGCCCGCCGCGGCGGGGGCGGTGCTGGGGGCGGTGCGGGGGCGGGAACCCGGGGGGGGACGGACACGAACACACCGGGACCGGCCCCCCCGCCTGTCCCGGGGGACCGGGGAGGGTGCGGAGAAGGACCCGGGAGCGCGGGTCCGGGGGGCGGGAGGCACGGCGGGGACGCGGGGGGTGCGGAGGGGGCCCGGGGAGGGGACACACGACACACGGGAACCGGGGGTGCAGCGGGGACCACGGGCGTGCGGCGGGGTCTCGGGTCGGGGGCGGGGGGGGCACCGGGGGGTCTCCAGGTGCGGGGGCCGGGGATGCCGGGGCACGGGGGGCCGGGGCGCAGCGGTGAGCCCCGGGGGTGCGGAGGGGTCTCGGGCCCGGGCACAGCGGGGACCCCCCGGGCCGGGCCCGGCTCCCCCCCTCCCGGGCCCGGAGCAGGCCCCGCCCGCCGTTGCCAGGGCGGGGCCCCGCGTTGCTAGGGGGCGTGTCCTCCCGCCGCGCACCTCTCGCGAGATCTGCCCGCCCGTTGCCTGGAGACCCGCGGCGCCAGCGGCAGCCGCCATGGTGAGAGCGGGGCCGGGCCTGGGCCTGGGCCTGGGCCGGGGCCGGGAGGAGAGCCGGGAACGGGGGGCGGGGGAAGAGGAAGACGAAGAGAGGGGCCCGGGAGGCTCCAGGCCTGCTGCTGAAGGGTCCCCTGGAGCCGGAGGGTGCGGGCAGCGGAAGGCGGTGGGGCCCGGCCCGGCCCGCTCTTGAGGAGGGAGCCCCGAGGGCTGCGGGGGACCGGCCCGGCCCGGCCCGGCCCGCTCGCCCCGGTCTTGGGGAGGGGAGGGAACCCCTTTGCGCCGTGCACAGCACTGCGGTGACACTCATGAGGCGTTAGTTTGGGGACTTGCTTTTGTGCTTGGGGGCTTCACTGTGGAGCTGAGCTGGCAGCGGCTGGGCATGAGCTACGGGTGTCCTGGAGGGTCTCAGAGGCTTCCATGCTCCTTCTGAGGACCCTGGCTGCATCAGCCAGCACTCCCTATCACCCTTCTAATCTTGTCCCCACCATGAGAGCAGGTATGCTTGGTGGCCTGGGCTGGTGGGGCGGCATTGAGCAGCACAGCTTCCTCCCAGTACGCAAGCCACATGCGCACCTCATGCATTGTGCTTTCTTTCCTTAGGCTCCAAAAAAGAAAGTCGGAAAGAAAGGGAAAGGGAGCAAAGCTCCAGCAGTGGTGGATGCCTTATCCCCAACGGAGATGAGCAAAGAGCAGGTGAGAAATCCCCCATCTCCCAGCCCACTCCCCAGCAGGAGGCCATTGCTGCTTACAAGGACAGCGCTTGGGACCCCTGCTTGGTGCCTGGCTCCGGCTCGGGGAATGACAGGTGGTGGAGGGTGACAGAGACAAGCGGCTGGGGTTTCATTTCACTGCCTGACGCATGTCTGGGCTGGGGGGATTCTCACTGCTCCTGGAAGAAGCAGCCCCCCTCATCCCACCCTCCCTTCCGCTGTTCCCAGGCACTCTGCTCTCCAGCCCTGTGCCCTCACTGTCTTCTCCCTGACTCCGTAACCCTGGCAGCCGGCTCAGCTGTATGATGGCTCAGCCTGGAGATGTGATTTGCAGCCTGTGGTGCCCTCAGTTGTGTTGCTTCTGGGGCAGGAGGCTCCCATAGGTGCAGGGAGGGTAGGCAGAGGTGGAAGGTGCAGCTGCTGCCCATCGGTTGCCTCCAAGTCCTGCTTGTTTTGCTGGGTGTCATACAACCAGAGGAGGCGGCCCTGGCCTGGGGACCTCACCTCATGGGGTAAGATCTTGCACATGTTGGTATTACTGAAGCATCTGAGAATGGTGTTACTGGACACTGTGAGACAGAATATCTGAGCCTGGGCCGCTTACAGTAGAAGAAAGTTTTGTTACTCCTTTTCCAGAGACTGATGGGTTCTGTTAGGTCCAGGGTGTGTCAGGGTTCCTCCCCTTCTCTCCTGAGCTTCTTGATCCCAGTAACAGCCACTGTGTCCTGCCAAGTTTGCAACACGGCTTGCCACGAGTGTCTTGCAGAGGCATCTGTCTGAGGTCTCCTTTTCTGCCTACTTGTCTCTTCCCCTTGGCTTTGCAGCTGGAGAAGCATGTTGCGCGTCTCCGAGAGGAGCTGGACCGGGAACGGGAAGAGCGCAACTATTTCCAGCTGGAGCGTGACAAGATTCACACTTTCTGGGAGATCACCCGCCGGCAGCTGGAGGAGAAGAAAGCAGAGCTGCGGAACAAGGACCGGGAGATGGAGGAGGCAGAGGAGCGGCATCAAGTGGAGATCAAGGTGGGAGGGGAGAAGGCTAAAGGTGTTGTGAGTTCCCCAAGCTCTGGGTGAGCATTGGGAAGCTCTGAGGAGGAGAGGGAAGAGGAGGAGAAGCTGGGCAGGATGCAAGCCAGGAGTGTCTTGGCCAATATCCCAGCAGGGTGTCTCCTGCTGAAGCCCCTCACCTGGTCTGTGGTTTGTCTTTAGGTTTACAAGCAGAAGGTGAAACACTTGTTGTATGAACACCAGGAAAACCTCACTGAGCTGAAGGCGGAGGGCACCCTGTCCATGAAGCGGGGCCCAGAAGGACCACTGGGCCCAGGAGATGGAGCTGCGTAAAGACATGCGCTCCTTGAAAGTGGAGCTGAAGGAGCAGGAGCTGGCCAACGAGGTGGTGGTGAAAAACATGCGCCTGGTATGTCCCTGGCAGGGCCAGAGCTGTGTGCGAGGTGCCTCTGCTGCAGAAGGAGGTGGGGGGGCCACCAGCTGAGCCATCCTACCCACAACATGTGAGCAGGAGTCTGCCTCCGCGGTGGGACGGGGCTTCTCGCAGGCACCGGTAACAGATGGACTTAGAGGCACTAGAAATTCAGCGCAGAAATGGGGAGAAGGGCTTCCTGGGGTAGCTCTGGTCAAACTCCCCTCCTGCAGCAGGGAGCTGTGAGAGCAGCTGGAGAGCCTGTGAGCTGCCGTTCGCATGGATAACGTGGAATTGGTGCCGTGGTGGGAGCCTTTCCCAGGGAGCAGGAGGGAATCCCTTGGGATGCGGCTGGCTCAAGATTTGGTTGTCTGCCTCTGACACATAACTTCTCCCTAACAGAAACAAGAGGAGGAGATCACCCGGCTGTGCAACGACTTCGAGAGGACAAGTGAAAGGTATGCGTAGCTCCTGCACGGCCCTCCTTTTGTCAGCGTGCCGGGGAAGGCTTTTCTGAGCTCTTCTGTGCTGCTGGGCTCGAGCAGAAAGGGGGCTGGTTTTTCCCCCATTTCTGGCTGGTTTTGCCCCCAGTTCTGGTCGGTTTCCCCCCAGTTCTTGTTCCCCCCGTGCTCTGGGACTGCCAGACCCCCAGCGTTGTGCAAACAGAACGAGGGTGGGTGCCTGTGGCGCGAGCTGAGGGGTGCAGGCAGGGCGCCTGTCACTGCTGCCAGGCCATACTGCTGAGCCGCAGCTGCCTGGCAGCGCTTCTGCAGGCTGTGGGGAGGGGAGGCTGGAGGAAGCCCTTGCAGAGTCCTCACTCCAGTCTCCTCCTCAGGGGGACGTTTCAGGTTCTCACGGGCTGACTTGGAGCGTTTCCATGCCCTCTTTCCAAGGATGCTATTTCTAGGCTCTGCTCTCCGTGGTCCCAGCGTAACTGCTCCACACGCTGGTGGCAGCTGCGGTGACGCTGCTAGTAAGCGTCTTGTCCTTGAGTAATGCCGTGGTGGCATGCGCCGGGCTGACTGTGGCTAATGGAGCTGGGATGCATTATGCAGGGTCTCCATGAGATCCTCACTCAGCCCCCTGTGCGCTCCCCCAGAGATCGAGGCCAAGTACACCAAGAAGATGCAAGTGCTGCGGGATGAGCTTGACTTGCGGAGGAAGACCGAGATCCACGAGGTGGAGGAGAGGAAGAACAGCCACATCAGCGAGCTGATGAGGAACCACGAGGCGGCCTTCAGTGACATCAAGAACTACTACAACGATATCACCCTCAAAAACCTGGCGCTCATCAGCTTGCTGAAGGTATTACTTGCCCCCTTGCTGTAGCTTGCCTGGCCTGCAGAGTGTCCCCCTTCCACCAAGGGACCGATCCTGTGAGGATTTCACCCAGATCTGGCCAGTTCCCAGGTGGTGGTGTGGGTGCTGCTGGTCTCCTGAGGGTTGTACACCGTTATACGAGTGAAACTCTTGAGCATGGCGAGATGCATCTTGCTGGGCCAGCAACCGGAGAGTGTCTAGGGGGTGTGGGAAGTTCTGAAGAGCTGGGCAGCCCCCAGGAGTTGGCACCCATGTTTCCAAGAACAGGAGCAGATGGAGGAGATGAAGAAGAAAGAGAATAACTTGGAAAAGGAGAAGGCAGATGTGCTGCTCCAGAACAAGCAGCTGAAGGAGCCCCTGCAGCAGGCCCAGGAGCAGGTGCTTGAGCTGCAGAAGAAGTTGGCTCACTATGACAAGGACAAAGAGGCCCTGATGGTGAGTGGCCAGCCCTGTCCTTTCCTGAGTCACCCTGGCTGTTTCCTGTAAGGAGTTACTCAGTAGAGACCTCTGCCGCTTGGCTTGGCCAGATCGCTGAGCAAAGTCCTTCAAGTCCTTTTCAGCTTATCTGGGTGTCTGTAAGATCTCAGATGGGACTCCCAGGACTCTGACAGCAAGAAACAAGAGTAGCCCCCGCTGCAGAGGGGGAAGGGAGTTGGTGTGGGTGCTGCCTTTTTTTTTCTCACCCTTATCTCTTTGCTGGTCACTCTCCTCCCATGCTAGAACGCATCCCCAGCACCTCCCAGAGAAACCTGTGCTCTTTAACTGTCCCTTCCCACTTGCAGAACACAAAAGCCCGTCTGAAAGTCACCCAGAAGGAACTGAAGGATCTTCAGTGGGAACACGAAGTGCTGGAGCAGAGGTTCAGTAAGGTGAGAGCTGCAAGATCAGTCTGGGCATCCCAATTCCCTCTCCAAACCCTGTCCCCTCCGCAGAGGATTGAGCACTGGGGCTTAGCAGAGTCTGTGCTCAGCCGAGGGCTTTCTGAAGCTCTAATCCAGAGCCGTGCGATAACTGCTGCTTCCAACAAAGCTTCTCACAGCTTTGGCATCTCCCACGGTCAGCAGACAGGCCTGTCCTTGTACTTTGCTAAGCAATCATGCACGCTCCAGCGGTCGCCTCCCGGCCTGCGAGGGACTGCCCCGCAGCAGCAGCTCGGGACCGCTCGGGATGAGTCCTGTTGACTGAGTTCTCCCAGACTCAGCCTCTCCATCCCCCCGCAGCTAACCCAGATAAATCTGTTGAGGCAGAAGAGAGCTCATTTGCAATTCGTAGAAATCCCCAGGAATATGAACATTGATCTGAGGCCTCGTTAACAATCCATCATTAAGGCAGCAACGTATTCAGTGCATTCAGAAATAGGCTGTGGAGGAGAGATTGTGTCCTAATTAGGACACTTATTAACTAGCTGTGAGCCAGGGACTCCTGCCAGCTGCGAGGAGGAGAGACGAGACCCTCGTGTGCTGTGGGGCCCTTTCTGAGGTCTAAAATAGTGCTGCAGCGAGCCCGTCAGCCCGTTCCCGCTGTTGGGGGGTGTCCGGTGGGGAGGAGGAAGCAGAAGTGCAGGTTCTGAGGAGGGTGCCAGCCACGGAGGCAGGGAGGGAAGCTGTGCTCCAGCACCTGCGTTCCCTACGGGCTGCAGGTGCCGTGGGGAACGGCCGGGCTCTCGCTGGAGCAGGCAGGGCCGAGCTGCCGGACCTGTTTGCTGCCAGCCCTGGGTGGCCGCCAGCCCGGGGGTCCTGAGGGCGGTGTGAAGGCATTCTGTCTTTGGGAGCAGGTGCAGGCAGAGCGAGATGAGCTCTATCAGAAGTTCACCAAAGCCATTAACGAGGTGCAGCAGAAGACGGGGCTCAAGAACCTGCTCCTGGAGCGCAAGCTGAAAGGACTCCTCAGCGTCCTGGAAAAAAAGGAGGTGGAGCTCAGCGAGATCTTTGCAGCCTCCAACCTCGACCCCCGGCGCCCTCTCCTTGGTCTCACACAAGCTGGAGGTACCGTGCGCTGCCAGGGGGCCCTGCAAAGGCTGGCCTTGGGGAGCAGAGGCTGCGCTGGGGTGAATGCAGACCTTGGAGCATGCGAGTCCCCGTCCTATGTGGCTGTAGCTGCCACATCACTCATTTCTGGCACTCCCAGGGCCACGCACGGTGCTGCAGGGCACTCCGTCTCTCCCTCGAGAGCGGAGCGTGTGGGTGTCAGAGTCTGGCACTGATCTCTCCCTCAGGTGGGGCCTGTTTCGAGGAGATTGGCCCCAGGCTGTGCAGCGCTCACCAGCGCTCTGCGCTGCGGAGCAGCCTGGCTGCGGTGCGGGGTCCATCAGCGACCCGGAGTGCTCTGTGCATGGGGAGTCACAGTCAGTGAACCTCGCCTGGCCTCCCTGGCTGCAGAGACAACGTAGACGGGTTCCCAGGGGCTCTGCAATGTCTGGCATGCTAAAAATACGTATGCAGAAAGCCTCGGCGTGAAGTCTTGGAGACCCACATTCCTGGAGCCTGCTGCAGCTGTAACTTGAGAAGCAGCACTTGCTTCGGGTTGGGTTGAGACACAGAGGACGTGGGCTCCGCGCTTGGCTCAGCCACTGCCCCAGTGCCCTCCTGCTTGTCCCACACCAGCCCAGCCCCTTCCAGGTCCCCTCTGTGGTGGGTGGCAGTGAAGTTCGCAGACGCCCTCTTGCCAGGGTGCCCTGGGGATGCGCACAGCAGCAGCCAAGGCTCTGGGGACGTAGGACGGGGCAGCGGATGTGTCACCTACTAGCAGGTGCCACAGCAGAGGAAGGAAAACACATTCCTGGGAAGGCGTCATGGCGTCGAGCTCTCCCACAGCTGCTGGGGTCCCGGAATTCCTCCGCTCAGCTGCTTCTAGCGGCTTCCCAGGGAGCCTCTCTCCCTGTAATTCCCCCGGTGCCGCGATGGCCGGGCGGTGCTGCCGGAGCAGATGCTGCTGTCTCCCCCCCTGGCCTTGCAGCGGGGCAGACAACGATGGCAGGGTTGTGCTGACACTTGTGTTGTTGGTCTGGGAGGTCCCCGTCCCTCGCCTCTGCCTGGGGCTGGCTGTCCCTGGCAGTGCTGGCTCAAAGGGAGCAGGGTGATGGCCGCCTGCCAGGCCGTGCTGCGAGCTGCTCTGCTTGAACCGGGCCCCGGTGCCAGCTCGGCCACCACGCAGCAGCTCCTCCGTGTGCTCTGCCACGCCACTCCCGGCTGCGGCACAGCCACCGTGCTGCTGGGGCTGGGCAGCCACTGCCTGACGCGTTGTCTCCCTTTGCAGGACGTGCTCAATTCCAAGAACACCACCATCAAGGACCTGCAGCTCCAGCTGGCCCGAGTCTGCAAGGTGAGGGAAGGGGCTGGGGCGCTGTTGGGTGGTGGCTGTGGCTTTGGAGGGGGGGTGGAAAAGGGACCTTCTGCTCCAGGCTGTGCACGGAGCGGAGGGAAGGGAACTCACAGCAGGCCAGCTGAGCTGCTTGGTGCCCCGGGCCAGGCAGCATCCAGCCCAGGCTGCAGTTTCCCATTTGCCCTGCGAAGGAAGGCATGTTGGGGTCGTCCCCCCACCCTGCAGGGTGGTCCGTGCCCAGGCACGGAGGGGCTGGGATGGAGCTGAGCTTGGGGCTGACCCGGAGGGCACTTCTCTTGCAGGCGCACAATGACATGCTGCAGACGTTCGAGGCAAAGCTGACAGCCTTTGGGATCCCCTTGGACAACCTGGGCTTCAAGCCCCTGGCGAGCCCCGTGCTGGGGCAGGCGTTGGGGCAGGGCCCTGCGGGACTTGTTGCTGTGCCCACCTGATGCCAGCCAGCACCGAGGGACCCACCGTGCCGCACAGGGAGCAGAGCTGTGCCCTGTTGGTACTCCGCACCATTAAACAGACCCCAGTGAGCCTTCTGGAGGACCTGGAGGACCCTCTCTCTCCTCCCCGGAGGGACCTTTCCTCCTTCCACGGGGGATGCCAGCCACAGGCACGTGCCAGCTGGGGTCGGCTCTGACCAAGTGGTGCCAGTGTGGCCCTGGACCACCGCACAGCCGGCTGGGCTCCTGGCATCCCACCTGCCGGACCAGGCTGGAGCAGGGAGCGGGGGTTTGTGTGGGGCCCCCGCAGGCCTCCCTGGCTCCTGGGGCTGCCCCCGGGGCTCCCCTCCTTTCCCCCTCCAGCAGCCGTGTGTGTGCTGCCCCCCAGGAAGGAGATTTTTTTTGAGACAAACAGTGCTGTTTGAAGCCTTTAATGGTGTCGGTGGCGTAGTTTCCCCCCCAGCTGCCCTGCATCCCTGGGGAGGGGAAGGATGTGCCTTTCCCCTAACTGCCACGGTACGTTGTGTAGGAGTAGGGGCTGATCAGCAGTGGGATGTGCAGCTTCTGGGCTGGGTCAGCGATGGTGAAGACAACCTGGGGGGAAAGCAAGAAGGCAGCGGCTGGGATTCCCCGCCAGCGGGGCTCAGCTAGCCGGAGCTGGGCGCTGCGGGATGCTCGGAGCGGAGCCGGCAGTGCTGCAGGAGGGAGCAGGCAGCTCATGCGAGCCTGGCTGCGGCACCCAGACTCCTGCTCCGGTCCACCTGCGGATTTGGCCACGGCTGGCTCCCGTCACCCCTGTCCCCTGCTCCCCGCGCTCTGTACCTCCACGAAGGGGTAGAAGCTGGTGTGCCCCAGGCCCTGCCAGTACGCTGCCGTTTCAAAGCGCAGCTTGTAGGTGCCAGCCTTGGCCTGCCCCGGAGCCAAGAGGGGCGGGCAGCGCCCGTCGTGGTCGGTCCACCTGAAATCAGAAGGAGCAAATCCTGCCACGGTGGCTGTCCCTGGCCCCTGAGCCACCTCTCCTGGCAGCTGGCTGGCTCATGGGGGACAGGCACCAGCATCCTCTGCCGCCAGTTCTCCTACCTCTGAACCAGCTCCGTCCACTGCAGCCCCGGCTCCTGCAGCTGGGCTAGCCGGACGGCAAGGCTGGCTGCCGGCAGCCCCGTGACCGTGTTCAGCACGTGGGTGGTCAGGGAGCCATTCACCGTCTCGGACATGCCTTCGGCCTGGGGCAGAGGAATAAGCAGGGCTGAGACATGTCCCGGCAGCACCGTCTGCCGCGCTACGGCAGGCAGTGCCACAGCCGAGCCCCCAAGTGCCCCCTCCCTGCGGCCCCCGGGCCATCGGCCCGCGCAGCTGGGGCTGTCCCAGCACAGCCCCCTGTCCCCAGCTCCCCCGCTGCGCCGCAGGGCTGGGACACAGACGCCCGCGTTCTTCCCATGCCGTGGGGCTCAACTCCGCCAGCCCTGGGGGCCGTGGTGCCACGGGGGCTCTGCCCGCAGCGGGAGCACCGCTTCTCCCCGCGGCAGCCTGCGTGCCTCGGGCACCGCTGCCACCCGCGGCGCGGGGCACCTGCCGGGTTCCTGCCTGGACGGACGGAGGGCTGCGTGCCGTGGGCAGTGCCGGGATCCCCCGCTCACCCGCCCGTCCCGGCGGGCTGCGGCAATGGCTGGCCTGCACCCGGGGAGGAAGCAGCCCCGTCGCGGTGTCCCAGCAGCCCTGTCCCTGTCGCCCTGCCCGCAGTGTCACGTGCGGGCAGATGTTAACCCTGCAAGTGCTCTGGAGCTGCCTGGGGTGGGCAGCTGGGGCGAGCAGCACGCACGGGGGCACGGGCAGCGCTGGTGAGGGCGACCGGGCCCCTTCCCCTTTGGGAACCCCCCAGGTTGTGCTTGGCAGGGTGGGAGCGCGACCCCGGGGCTGCATCCCGCTGCTCTGGGGCTGCTGCCGGCCGGGCAGGGCTAGGCTGTCTCCCTGCAGCGCGACCAGCTCTCCCTGCCATCCCGGCACCGGCTCCGGGCCTCGGCTGCCGGCTGAATCCGGGAAGCCGGAGAGGCACAACGGCGAGCAAGGGCACCCAGCTGCTTACCTGGCTCTCCTCCATCGCGCTCAGCCAGGAGCCTGCAGTCGGTGAAACCACCCAAAATGCCAACCGCTGCCCCGGCTGCCCTTCCTGGCACCACGGCCTCTCCCCGCTGAGCTGGCGAGGCTGGATGCCGCTATCCCGGCGCAGGGTTTGCGGCAGGACTGGGCGCTCCTCCCTAGCTGGGCCGAGCCGGCGCAGGTGGCTTCCCCCTGGGAGGTGCGCCTGGGAGCCCCGCCGGCACCCGCACCCCGGCAGCACCGCGGCCCTGGGGCTGGTAGACCAGAGCCCAGCGGGATGTTGGGGCACCAGGCCAGGGGGAGCCATGCTGGAGCTGCCATCCCAGCCTCGCCTTCCTCCCAGGAAAGCGCCCGGAGCGCGTCGGCGCTGTGGCAGCCGGGCCCGCGGGGGCTGCCAGGAGCAGGCAGCGGCTTCGCCATAGCCTCACCCTGCCCCGTTTGCCTGCTTGGGGGGGGGCACAGGGGTGGGCTCGGGGCCTCACCTGCACTTTGATGAGCGCGGTAGTGGTGGCCTGCAGCCCATACCCTTCCACATCGGCTGCCTGGATGTCCAGAGTGTATTCAGGGACCACCTGCAGCGAGAGGCTGTGTCACCCCCGAACAGGGTTAGGGGGTGGCAGGGGCTGTGCCCGGGGCTCACCTGTGCCGCCAGCCCTGCCGCAGCCACAGAGATCACCCCGGTGCTGCTGTTGATGACAAACATGTGGGGCTGGGGATGCTCTGGCCTCTGGCGCAGGATGGAGTAGACCACGACCCCATTGGTGGAGCTCACCGCGTCGTCTGCGTCCGTGGCCAGCACCCGCATCACGGGAGTGCCTGGGAGCGGGCGGTTATTGGTGACATGTCCCCCCATTCCCCCCAGCACTGCCTCCTGCTCGGCAGCATCAGTCTCACCTGGCTCAGCCCACTCCGGCACGGTGCCGTGGAAAACCGCCTCAGTGAAGACAGGCCGGTTGTCATTCTGGTCTGTCACCGTGATGATGATCTCCATGGGGTCCTCCACAGACTGCCCGTTGGCTGACACAGCGTGGGAGAAGAGCTGTGGGAGGCACCGTCAGCCCACGCACAGCCCTGGGGACTGTCCCCTCCCCACCCCGGCCCCCCACTCACGACGTATTTGTCGATCTCCTCTCGGTCCAGTGGCTTTGTCACCTCCAGCCACCCCGTCTCCCGCTCAATGGTGAAGACGCCCACGGGGTAGCTGTCCGCCCCCTGCCCCGTGATGCTGTAGAAAACCTTGGTCTCCTTGTCCTTGGTAGATTTGATCTGGCAGCGAAGCGGAGGGGGAGTTAGAGGGGTCCCAGTGCTCCGGGGACTCCCCTGCCCTGCGCCCCATCCCCGCGGGGCCACGTACCTGCACCACCCTCTTGGGGAAGGGCCCCCGATCGTTCTCGGGGCAGTTGATGGGGGGGATGACCCAGTCCCTCTTCTGCCGCCGGAGGCCATGGCCGGGCTTGGGGAAGGTCAGCACGTCAGGCGCCGCGTCCTGCGGGACAGAGAGCAGAGCTGAGGGGCCGGGGGGGGGGGGGCTGCACGGGGGCCGTCCTGCTGTCCCCCTTGCAGAGACGCAGGAGCCCCCAGCCCCATGGGGACGGTCCTACCGGCAAGAGGAGGAGGAGAAGGGCGAAGGTGCAGGGTGACATGGCTCCAGCTGCACTGGCACTCCTCTGGGCACCAGCCGGGGACCTTCCCGGTGGCCAGCTGTGACCTTGGCTATGTCCTGCCGGGAAAGCCGAGTGCCAGCCCATGGGTGCCCGCACGCACTGGGGCGGGGGGAGGGACCTGCGCGGGGGCCCAGCTCACAAGATGCTGCTCCAGGCCGGGTGGGGTGAGGGGCAGAGCCCGGGACCCCAAAAGTCCCCCAGGGCACTGTCCCATGGGGGCCACAGGACACTCCACCCCAGCAGGGCTGGGGCGAACACACGGCCCCACCCCGGGATCCCGCTTTGCTCCGGGGGCCCCGTGCACCCAAAGGCGGGGAGGGGGCTCCAGGTGCCCCCCCAGCACCCCCCCAGCAGCCCCATGCCCTGCGGGACACCGAGGACCCTCCAGGGCACTGAGCCCCCTCACAGGGTGCTGGGGACCCCGTTGGACCCTCGGAGTCCCCACATCCAGTGGGGGTGCGACCCCCCAGGAGATGCTCGGGGCTGGCCAGGCCCCCCCGGGGTGCCGGGGAGGGGACAGCGCGGCGGCTGGCGCCCGATGGCACTCCCCGCTGGGGCCAAGCGCCCCGACACCCCCCACCCCCCGACGGGGTGGGCCCGGGGGTGCCGGGAGCGCCCCCGCCGGAGGGTGCCGGGTCCCGGGGCAGGGGGTGCGGGGTCCCCGGGGGTCGCAGCCCAGCCTCGGGCAGGGGGACAAGTGGCACCGGGAGGGGCTCAGCCCCGGCACCGGCGCCGGGGGAAGCCGGGGGTGCCGTGGAGGTACCGGGGTACCCGGGGAGTGCGCGGGAGCCCCCTGAGGTACGAAAGGCACCGGGAGAGACGCACGGCGGTACCGGGATGCCCGGGCGGTGCCTACGGGGCTGCGCAGAGATACCGAGGGAAGAGCGGCGGGGGAACGGTAGGCGGCGGGGGGGGGCTGCACGGGGAAACCGGGGGGTACCCGGGGGGTGCCGGGGGGGTCCTCTCCGGGGCGGGGCGGGGCGGTACCTGCGCGGCCGCCGCCGCCTCACCTGGAGCGGCGCGTTGCGGCGGGCGGGGCGGGGCGCGGCGGGCGGCGACCGGAGCGGCGGCAGCGGCGGCGGCGGACGGGCCATGCGGGGGCCGCGCTCCGGGCTCTGCCCGCTCTTCTTCATCCTCATCCTCCTCCTCCTTTCGTTCCTGCCGGCGGCCGCCGCGCTCGCCGCTCCCCCGGTGCGGCCGTGCGTCCCCCCGGGGCTGCGCCGCGGGCCGCTACCGGCACCAGGTAACCGGCGCCGTCGGGGCGCGGGTCCGCCCGGACCGACCCCCCCCCCCCCTCCTCTCCCCCCCTCTCCCGGGACCCCCCGGGATGCGCGGCGGCGCCGGGAGCGGGATGGCGGCCGGAGCTCCGGTGGGGCGGGCGGGCCGTGTTCCCCGGGTGCGGGCTGGGCTGGGGGGCGACGGGGCCCCACCTCGCTGCCGTGCTGGGCCCCGCTCTGCTCCCCCGGCTTGTGGGGCTGGCTCTGGGGCCGGCTGGGCTCCCTGGGCTGTGGGGCCGGGTCCTGGGGCGGGATGTGGGGCCGGCTGTGCCCCCCGGGCCGCGGGGTGGGTGTTTTTCGTGGTGAGCGGGCACTCCCAGGGTGGTGGGGCGGGCTGGGGTCCCCGGGCTGTGGGGCTGGGCCGAGGGGCGAGCGTTTCCCTGGGTGTGGGACCAGCCTGTGGGGCTGGCTGGGCTTCTGTATTATAGGGCTGTGCCCCACTCCGGGCTATGGGGCTGGCGGTGCCCAGCCTGCCCGTCTGGCCCCAGCGGGGCCGGTGGCGGCTGATGATGGCGCCTCTGGTCCAGCCCTGGGGCGCCCGCCGGGGCAGGGCTGGGTGCCCGCAGGGTGGGTGCCCGGCGCCGGGCTGGCGATGGGGCTGGTTGCCCCAGGGCCACCCTTCTCCTTCTTGGGCAGGAGCGATGCGCCGTGGGCTGCAGAGTGCGGCCGGCCTGGCCGGAGGCTGGGCAAGGGGCTTGCTCCCGCTGGCTCTTGGCCGGCTGCCGGCGGTGCCCTCGGGCTGGGGCAGCGGGCGTTGCTTGGGCTTGTTCGCCCCGTTTGCTTGGCAGCATCCCGGGGGAGCGGGGCTGCTTGGGAACCGCGGCCGGAGCCAGTGCTCGCCTAATGGCCGCAGAGCACTAAAAGCCCTTCTTGGCAGTAAGTGCTCTCACCACTCCAGGAGAGGCCCCGACCTCCACCCTCCTCAGATGCCATATCCCGCTTCCTTTGGCCAAGCCTGCCAGGCAGCACCCGCCAGGCTGCCGGGAATTGAGCTGGGCTCTGCCGAGCCCCCGCCATGGGCAGGGTCTGGGGTATGGCCACGACACTGCAGAACCCCTCCATGGGCAGCACGTGGCCCGGGCAGGCAGGCAGGGTGGCATGTGGGCCACCCCGAGGGCACGGCGGAGTCCGGCACCCTGAAGGGGTCTGGAGTGAGGCTGCGGACCCGCACCCCACTGTGCCACCCTGGCCAGCAGGGCTGGGGGCTCCCCACAGTGGGTGCTGGAGGCTCCTGGTGCTGCACGCTGGGGTGGTTGGGGCCTCTCCAGCCCCACTAATGTCCCTTATCACCGCCATCGTGGCTGGGAGGGGTCCCCAGCACTGCCCTCCAGGCACGGCTGTTGCTGTGCCCACGGGTGAGGGGGCCCCACCGTCGCCCCGGGGCTCGGTCCCCACCCTGGTGTGGGATCGAGCACAGCTCTTTTTGCCCTGCTCCACGTCTTCCCCCCCACTCCTGCAGCCCCCCAGCCCCGCTCCCCATCCCCTCCCGGCTACTCAGCCCGGGCGGCCTCTCGCCGCCGCCGGAGCTGGCTTAGTTCTGCTAATCCCCTAATCCTGCTGCCCGGGTTGGGGTGCGGGGTCCTGGGCCGTATCCAGCAAGGGGGATGCAGCGTGGTCCTGGGCGGGTGGGGCCCGTGTGCTGGCCGTGGGGGGGGCTGGGAGCCCCCGGGGGGGGGGGGTGACACACCGGGTGGGAGGCTGGGGCAGGGCTCTGCCTGCCCAGGAATTTCCCATCATCTCCGAAACAAAGCTTGAAACCTCGCCGTGCTCCCTGTGCCGCTCCCTGCCGCTCCCGGCATCCCCCTGCCTGATCTGATCTGCCTCAGCAGGCTGGGGGGGGGGTGCGGGGTCCTGCGGCTGCTGGCAAGGGGCGGGGGGGGGGATCAGGGACAGGTTCCCCCCCGGCTGCCCTGACCCCCCGCTCTCCCCCAGCCGGCTCCGGAGCCTGCGCGGGGCCATACGGGACAGAGGAGCCCAACGTCGGGGCGTGGGAGGACGGGGGCCCCCTGCGGCTGCTGGGGGTGGGCAGGGTGCCTGCCGACCCCCCCCCGGGATGCCGTACCCCTCCGGGACCCTGCTGGCCGGCCAGACCCTGCCCCACTCCCCGTGCGGAGCAGGCGCTCCCCCCAGGTAATGCTGCCCGGCTGCCCCCCCCCCCCATCCCCTGAACCCCCCACCTCGGGCCGGCTGCGCCCTTACCTGCCTCCCTCCATCCCGCAGGAGCTCCCCGAGGCACCCGGGGTTCGCGCTGCTCCCAGGAGGCGGAAGAGGGACTGGGTGATCCCCCCCATCAAGGTTCCCGAAAATGAGAGGGGCCCCTTCCCCAAAAAGCTGGTTCAGGTATGGGGGGCGGGGGGGGGGTTGGGCTGGGTGTGGGGCTGGGCATGGCTGTGCGTGTTGAGGGTGGGAGCGGTGCTGGCGGTGGCCATCCCCCCTGCATCGGGGCAGGGTGCGATGCCGCTGCGGGGGGGGTACTGACCCCCCCCTCCCCGCATTACCTCCTAGATCAAATCCAACCGGGACAGAGACACCAAGATCTTCTACAGCATCACGGGGCAGGGGGCGGACGCCCCCCCCGAGGGCGTCTTCACCATTGAGAAGGAGTCGGGTTGGATGAAGGTGACGCAGCCGCTGGACCGAGAGAACATCGACAAGTACCACGTAGGTCCCTGCCGGGGGTGCCGCAGCGTGCTGGCGTGCTGAGCCGTTCCCCCCACTCACCCCTCTGCTCCACAGCTCTTCTCCCACGCCGTGTCCGAGAATGGCAAACCGGTGGAGGAGCCGATGGAGATCATAGTCACGGTGACGGACCAGAATGACAACAAGCCCCAGTTCACACGGGAGGTCTTCAGGGGCTCCGTGCCGGAGGGAGCTTTGCCAGGTGGGACCCCATGCCGCAGGGGAGCTCTGCCTCCCGCCAGCCACGTCCCTTGGCGAGAGCCCTGCGACCATCCCCGTGGGGGACGTGGGTGCCCTGTTCCCCCTCCCACCGCACTCACCGGGACATCCCTGTTCCCAGGCACCTCCGTCATGCAGGTGACCGCCACAGATGCAGATGACGCAGTGGAGTCCTACAACGGCGTCATCGCCTACTCCATCCTCAGCCAGGAGCCGCGGGAGCCCCATCCCCACATGTTCACTGTCAACAGGGCCACCGGCACCCTCAGCGTCATCGCCAGCGGCCTTGACCGGGAGGTGGGCTCTGCGGCACCGCGGGGCGGGCGGACCCGGTCCTTGGCAGGGGTCTGACAGAGTGTCTGTCTGTCTGTCACAGCGCGTGCGGGAGTACACGCTGACTGTGCAGGCGGCTGACCTGGACGGCGAGGGGCTCACCACGACGGCGCTGGCGGTGATCGAGATCGCAGATGTCAATGACAACGCCCCTGAATTCGACCCCAAAACGGTAAGGTGGGGTCCCCCTTGTGGGACCCTCTCCCCACGGGCTGGGGCCGGGCCGGTGCCTGCCGGGCTCCAGCGGTGATGGTGCTCTGCACCCACAGTACGAGGCGGCCGTGCCGGAGAACGAGGCTGGGCGGGAGGTGGCCCGGCTGGCCACCACCGACCTGGATGAGCCAAGCACGCCGGCGTGGCGAGCTGTCTACTCCATCCTGCGTGGCAACGAGGGAGGTGCTTTCGCCATCGCCACCGACCCTGCCAGCAATGAGGGCGTCCTCCGCACCGCCAAGGTGCGTGTCCCCCCACATGTCCCCTCCCCTCCCTGCCCGCGGTGGGGTGCTGCCCGTCCCATCTCCTCTCCCAGGGTCTGGACTATGAGGCCAAGAAGCAGTTTGTGCTCCACGTGGCTGTGGTCAACGAGGCCCCCTTCGCTGTGAAGCTGCCGACGGCCACCGCCACGGTGACAGTCAACGTGGAGGATGTCAATGAGGCACCCATCTTCGACCCGCCGGTACAGCTCGCCCAGGTGCCGGAGGACGTGCCGCCGGGGCAGACCCTCGCCTCCTGCACGGCCCAGGACCCCGACAAGGCCCAGGGGCAGAAGATCAAGTGAGCGAGGCCGGGGTTGGGGTTGGGGTCTGGGGGGTCCCCACCAGCCCACACCAGGGGACTAGCTCCTCTCTGCCCCCCCCAGGTACCTGGTGGGGCACGACCCGGCGGGCTGGCTGGCCGTGCACCCCGAGAACGGCCTCGTGATGGCACGGGACCACCTGGACCGCGAGTCCCCCTTCACCAAGAACAGCACCTACATCGCCGTGCTGCTGGCTGTGGATGACGGTGAGGGCTGTGATGAAAGGAGCCCTTGTTCCCCCGTCCCACGTGAGGGACATGTGCTGCCTTCACCAGGAACCACAGCCTGGCTCCGGCATGGAGCAGTGCCGGGGGCTGCCTGTCCCCACGCCTGTTCGGGGCACCCCCGTCCCCATGAAGGTCCTGGTTTTGGGGATCCCCCCCTCCAGCATCATTCCTCCCTGCAGGCTTGCCGCCCGCCACAGGCACGGGCACCCTGCTCCTCACCCTGCTCGATGTGAACGACCACGGCCCCGAGGCCGAACCCCGGGACATCACCGTCTGCAACCGCAGCCCCCAGCCCCAGGTCCTCACCGTCACCGACAGGGACCTGCCGCCCAACACCGGCCCCTTCCGCGCTGAGCTCACCCACGGCTCGGGGGACAGCTGGGCCGTGGAGGTCAGCAGTGAAGGTAACGCCGGGGGAGATGCTCAGTGCGAGGTGGGCTGTGCTGCGGTGGCGTTACCGGTGCGTGTCGCCATGGGTCACCCATGGTGCCGGTCTTGTGCAGATGACACCGTCACCCTGCAGTTGGTGGCACCTCTGGAGCCGGACCTGTACAGTGTCTACCTGCGGCTCCTCGACCGTCCAGGCAAAGCCCAGCTCACCGTCATCACTGCGCAGGTCTGCGACTGTGAGGGGCCGGTGCAGAGGTGTCCCAAGGGACCCCAGCCCGCCACCGGCCTGCCCTTTGTCCTCGCTGCCCTGGGCGCCCTCCTGGCCTTGCTGCGTGAGTGGGGGGTCCTGGGGGTCCTGGTGCTGCGGGGCTGCACCCCCCCCATGGAGCAGAGAGGGGGGGACACACAGATCACTGCTGATGCTGCTCCTCCCCCCCCAGTCATCCTGCTGCTGCTGCTGCTCTTCATGAGGAGGAGGAAGGTGACAAAGGAGCCATTGCTGCTGCTTGAGGATGATACGCGGGACAATGTCTTCTACTACGGGGAGGAGGGCGGCGGGGAGGAGGATCAGGTGGGTGTCCTGGGTGACTGGGGGGCAGGTGTCACCAGGGGTGGCTTGACCCTGCCCTTCTCCATCATGTGTGTGCCCCCCCCTCCCCAGGACTATGACCTCCGGCAGCTGCACCGGGGCCTGGATGCCCGCCCAGAGGTGCTGCTCCGCAACGACGTGGCCCCCACCCTCCTGCCGGCCCCCCAGTACCGGCCCCGGCCCGCCAACCCCGACGACATCGGCACCTTCATCGAGGAGGTGAGCGCCGGACCCCCATCCGTGCGGGCACTGTTGGGGTGCCCCCCAACTGGCGGAATCCCCAGCCCCGAGGGGACGGGTGCTGACCCCTCCTGACTCCCCAGAACCTGAAGGCGGCCGACACGGACCCCACGGCTCCCCCCTACGACTCCCTGCTGGTGTTCGACTACGAGGGCAGCGGCTCGGAGGCCACCTCGCTCAGCTCCCTCAACTCCTCCGCCTCCGACTGCGACCAGGACTACGACTACCTCAACGACTGGGGCAGCCGCTTCAAGAAGCTGGCGGACCTCTACGGTGGTGGGGAGGAGGAAGACTAGGAACCTCCCCAGACCTCCCCAACCCCCTGCCCCATGCCCCATGCCTTACCGCTACCCGTGCCTTGGGGCTGCCCCCTCCCGCCGTGCCCCCCCACCTTGGCGGCAGCCCCCTCACCTTCTCCTGTATTTTTCTTGGTGATTTTTTTTGGTTTTTTTTTTTTGTTTGTTTCCAAAATGTATGAAATAAAGGTAGAGTGATGCTACGTACGAGGTGAGCGGGTGCTGGTGCAAATTTTAATAAAGAATGTGGTTTGTTTTTTAGATGCTCCAGCCTCTGCGTGGCTTTGTGCCCTGGGAGAGGTCCCTGGGGAGTTGCTGTGGACCCCAGCCCCAGTGTGCCCCCCCCCCCAAGACCTCCCACCATGTCCCCCTTGCCCGCCGCAGCACCCAGCTGCTCCCTGCCCCGCTGTGGCACCCACAGGCACGGCTGCAGCATCGCCCATGTGGGGGACAGTGCCCACGGCAGCGGGGGCTCCCCCAGGGTGCAGGCAGGGCACTGAGCTCCCCCCCCCCCGCCTCCCAGTGCCCCGTGGGAGTGCCACCGGACGTTCATGGTGCCCAAATCCCTCCTGGCCTTGCAGTTTCCCCTGTGCCAGCGCAGCCAGACCCCCTGCCCGCCTGCAGCCCCCCCAGGCTGCCACCCGGTTCCCCCCCCCGAGGTGACCATCGCCCCACATGTGACGGTGCTGGCACAGGCAGGCACAGCAGCCCCTGTCCCCAGCAGGACCCCCGGCTTCCCTGTCCCCAGGCCTGCGGGCAATAACCCACGAACCGACGCGGGCAGGGGGCTGTGCTCTCCCCCCCCGCCGGGGGCTCGGCCTCGGGACATCCCCAGCACCGGGTGCTTCCCACCGGCTCCGTGCTCAGCCCCACTCCGACCCTCGCGGGAGCCCCCGGGAGCCGTGGGGTGGGTGGTGGGTGGCACCGGGGGTCCCTGGGGGTTTCCCCGTGCCGTGGGGTCACCCCCAGCTTCGCTGTGACAGAGGGGGGGGGGGCCGTGGGGTGGGTGCCCCCCGGTTCCCGACACCCCCCCATGAAGCTCCCACGGCCCTGGACGGGCACCCACGCAGCTCCCGCGCCCCGGGGACTCCACGGGGCGGGGGGGACCGGGGGTACCCGGTGCCGGTGGCGGGCGGGACGGTGCCGCCTCCCGTCGGGGGCGGGACGGTGCGGGGCGGTTCCTCCGGGGGGGGGAAGGCAGCACCTGTGGGGCGGGACCGGGACGGGACCCACCTGCGGCTCCGCGGCGGCAGCGCCCCGATCCCTCCGGCGGCACTTCACCGGCACCGGCAGCTATGGGGCGGCGGGGGGGCTGCCCGGCCCCGCTCTGCTTCTTCCTCCTCCTCCTCCTGCTCCAGGTGAGGGACGGGGCGGTGGGACCCTGCCCGGGGTGGCGGGACCCGGCCCGGGACTCACTCCTCTCTCCGGACAGGCCGGACACCGGCTGTGCGAACGGGCAGTGTCGTGTCAGCCCGGCTTCGCCGCGGGCACCTTTGCCCTCACCGTGCCGCAGAACAGCGTGGCGGCGGGACGCGCGCTGGGACGAGGTAAGGCGGTGAGCCGTGGGGACGGGATGGGTGCGTCGTACTGGAGTTGGCAATGGGGGACGAAGCCGTGGCTCCGTGCCCATGTGGTGGCAATGGGGACAGTCTCTGCCCGGCGCTGTGGGGACAGGGCCATGGGGACGGTGTTATGGCGGTGGGGATGGCGCCATGGCGGTGGGGATAGGCTCGGTGCACACTGCTGCAGGTGGCACTGGGGTCAGAGCCATGGCTGCGTGTCTGTGCGTGGTGGTGGGGATGTCCTGACGGGCCGGGGCAGCGCAAGCACTGGTGCTCCCACCGCGGCAGCACGGCGTCGCGGCGCGGGGGCAGCGGGTGCCTCTCCCCGGGGTGCGCCGGTGCGGGCGGCGCTGACTCAGGCAGCGCAGACCTGTTGGGGCCGGCAGGCTGGGGGTGTGGGGGCTGCGCAGCGCGCCCGTCCTGCCCCGCACCGTGCCCGCCCGCGGGGGTCCCGGCACCCCCGGGGTTTGTGGGGGCGAACCCGCCTTTCGCAGCCGTGGAGCTGAGACCCCGGCGCGGCCTCGGTGGTGTCTCACCGTGCCGGCATGAAAGCCCCATCCCGGTGCGTTGGGTGCTGGCACTGAGCCCTGCCTGTGTGGCTGTGGCGGGGGGGACCCACTGCCACTTTGGGGTGTCCGGCACCCCCCCAGCCCCCGGGTGCTGGGGGGGCTGCGCAGTGGCTGGGTGTGGGCTCCTGGGGCAGCGCTTGACCTGTCGCCATCTGCACGGGTTAATGGTTGACGGTGGTGCTGGAACCACGGTTTGCCAGGGGTGGCTGGAGCAGGCACAAGTTGAGGGGTGCAGAGCACCAAGCACCGCGCTGGGGGCTCCCAAACCCCCCCGGCTCCGGAAGGGCTTCACTCAGACTTCAGGTTCAAGCCGGGAGCTGGACCCTGCCCCACACCTCAGGAATTGCCTGTTTGTTAGCTTTGTGGTTGATCATTAACGAGGCTGCCCAGCTGCAGCAGTCTGTGTCCATTAGGGCCGTGCCCGATACCAGGGTGACGGGCAGCCCTGTGGCCTCGGCGTCTCCCGGCTGCGCTGGTTTCCGGAGCCAGGACCTGCTGGAAATCCCCATCTCAGCACCACCACTTCCAGTTTCGGGTTGCAGATGGAGACGGGGCGTGGGAGGGGGACGGGCATCGACGTTGCCCATACGGTCCGTGTGCCAGGCGGGTGATGCCCGGCCATGCGGGTGGACGAGCACGGTGGGCACGCAGCGATGCTGCCCCCCCGCACCATGCAACGCACCAAAGCCTGCGGCCAGGCCGTGGCGAGGGCGGGCTGATGAGCCGGCCTGTAATTAGGCTGATTAGTTGAGCGTGGTGTTTTCCCTCCCGACAGGTCTGGACAGGCTCCGTGCGGTGCCTGTGCCGGGGAGGCAAACACCTGTGTGGGGGCTGCGGCGTCCCTGGGGATGGGATGGGATGGGACGGGATGGGATGGGACAGCTGGCCCCCCTGCACCCAGGGGACATGAGGGGTGCTGGGATGCCTCCCCATCAGCCCTGGGTGGGGGAAACCTCGAGAGTCTGAAGTCACGGCGAAACTTGGGTGACGTCAGCGGGTGCGCCGACGGGACGTGCCGCTCACGGCGCCTTTGCCCCGGCTGCCTGCAGGCTGACGTGAGCACCCCGCTGCCGCCACCAGCTCCCGCCCTGGCACGGCCATGCTTGCGCAACCCACGCAGAGCGGGCACCGCCGGGGTGGTGGCAGCCGGGGGTGGTGGCGGCACCCAGCTCTGCCTGTGAGTCAGCCCGTGCCCAGCCCCGGCGAGACGCCGTGGGACGTTGTGGGGGCTGCCCTGGTCCCCATCCCGATGCGGGGTCTCATCCCCCTGCCCCAGCCGACAGCCTGGTAATGCAGTGGGTCTGGCTGTCCCAGCAACCCCATGGGTGGTGGCGGGGGTCGGGGAGGGGGGGGATCCCCCCGAGGGACCCCTCTCGGCTCTCCTCACCTCCCGCTCCACCACTCCTGGAGAGGAGAGGGGCCCCCTGGCTCGGAGCTCCAGGAGGGGAGGGCTGGGGATGGCTTTCCTTCAACGGAGGAGCTGGAAAAACAGGTTGTGCATGGCCGGGTGGGGAGGAGGGGAGCGGCCGCTGAGCACCGAGCGCTCATTGCACCCACTGTGGGGCTGGGGGCTGAGCGCTGCCCGCTCGCTGCACCTCTCCAGCACGGTGCCGGGTCCCGGGTGCCGAGCGCTGTGCCTGCGCCCACGGGTGCCGGGGTGCCTCTCCCCGCTGCGGCAGCACCCGGCCTGCCCCGGCACGCTCCTGGCCCAGCCGGCCCCACCGGCTCCCTGAACCCGCAGCCTTCGCTCGGGGTCCCGCCGCAGGGCCGGGCTGGGCTGGCATCGCGCCGGCAGGTCCTCCCGCGCTGGGTGAGGGGCACCATGGCGGGCAGGGGGGCAGCCCCCAGCCCAGGGCTCGGCTATCGCTCCCCATCCGCCTGTGTCCCGCCGCCACCTCCGAATTCCTGGGCTGCATGCGGGTTGACGTAACCCCACAGGGCAGCGGCACCAGCCCTGGCAGCGGCCTCATGCCCGGTGTTCGGGCATGCTGCGCTGCCTCCCACCCCGAGCACGTCACCTTCCCACCGTGCAGCCCCGGCGCCCGCTCCGCGCGGTGTGGGTCACACTGGGGCCGATGGCGGCCGCGCTGGCAGGGGCTCCAGCCCGGGTGCCGCTGGCTCCAACGAACCATCTCCCAAACAAAGGGTGTTTGTTCAGGAGCTCCCGGCAGCGCAGCCCCGGCTCATGTGATGCCTGCTGACCGCCGTGGTGCTGCTCGGAGCCTCCCCCCGGGCTGGCGGTGCCCCCTGCGTGCCGATCCCGGCTTGTACGGTGCCCCAGCAGGGTGCCAGGCTGGTGATGCCAGGACACCCGTCTGCCCCGGTGTGTGTTGGCTGCCTGCTGGCCCTGGGGACGCCCCTGCAGCAGAGATGTTGGGAGGTGCCTGGGCGGGCTGGGTTGGTGTCCCCCTCCTGCAGCCTGGGCTGTCCTCGCTGCAGATGTGTGGCGGTGGTCCCCGGCCGTGTGAGGGCTCAGGGACCCCCACGGGTCCCCAGGCACTGGGGCAGCATAACCCACTGGCCTGCAGTGCCCCGTGGATCAGCCCCAGCAGCCTCCAGGGCTGGGTGCCAGCGCAGGTGAGCGGGCACTGCCCTTGTTTTTATTTGAAAAGCAGCCCGGGTAGCAGCACCCGCTGCCGTGGGTGCGGCAGCGGTGACGTGCCGTGCGTAGGGACATGCTGTGGCACAGGGATGCACTGTGCACTGGGGTGTGCCACATGGCAGGGATGTGCCGTGTGTGGGGACGGGATGTGCACGGTGCCGCGCGCAGGGATGTGCCGTACACGGTGCTATAGACAGGGATGTGCCGCGCACAGCAGGGATGCACCGTGCTGAGGGTCTTTTGCCCCATTGCCACAGGTCAGCAGGGATCCCGTGGCACAGCAGATCGTGCCGTGCCCGGTCCCACATCAAAGCTGTGGCAGGGATGCACCACGTGTTGTGACGCACACCCTGCCCGTGCCCGGCATGGGATCTCAGCAGGGCATGCGGCACTGTGCGTCGTGCATCCACACTGCGCCTGTGACCCTGCGGTCCCCCTGGGAGTCTGAGCCGTGGCTGCACTGTGTGTGTTCGCGTCACACTGTCCTGTGCCCTCCTGCCCTGCTGGCTGCCTGTCCCACGCTCCCTGGTCACCTGCCCTGCCCTCGCCAGCTTCCCCTGGGCAGCACCGAGGGCCCCTGCCCACCCGCTCTCCCTGTCCCCAGTGAGCTTTGTGGACTGCGGTGAGCAGCAGCGTGCTGCGTACCTCTCGGATGACACACGCTTCAAGGTGAGCAGGGATGGCGTCGTCTCTGCAACCCGGCCCCTGAAGCTCCAGGGGCAGAAGATCAGCTTCTCTGTCTACGCCTGGGATGCCGCGGGCAAGAAGCATTCGGCCAGGGTGACCCTGCGCAGGCGGTGGCACCATCGCAACCACCACCAGCAGCAGCAGGTAAAGCATAGCCCCTCTCCCCGGGGTCACCGCAGCCCCTCTCATGGGGCAGAGCGTGCTGAAGGTTCGGCAAGGTGCTCGCACTGAGCCAAGCTGCTTTCCCTGTAGGACACGGAGCCTGACGTGCTGTACTTCCCCAAGCCCGGCCATGGCCTCCAGCGGCAGAAGAGGGACTGGGTCATCCCCCCCATCAACTGCCCTGAGAATGATCGGGGGCCCTTCCCCAAGAGGGTGGTGCAGGTACGTGGCGCTGCGGGGATGGGGCGCAGGGCAGGGGAGTCCTCGGAGCACTGGGACCCTTCTAACCCCTCTTCCACCTCACCACCAGATCAAATCCAACAAGGACAAGGAGACCAAGGTTTTCTACAGCATCACGGGGCAGGGGGCGGACAGCTACCCCGTGGGCGTCTTCACCATTGAGCGGGAGACGGGGTGGCTGGAGGTGACAAAGCCACTGGACCGAGAGGAGATCGACAAATACGTCGTGAGTGGGGGGCCGGGGTGGGGAGGGGACAGTCCCCAGGGCTGTGCGTGGGCTAACGGTGCCTCCCACAGCTCTTCTCCCACGCTGTGTCAGCCAACGGGCAGTCTGTGGAGGACCCCATGGAGATCATCATCACGGTGACAGACCAGAATGACAACCGGCCCGTCTTCACCAAGCAAGTCTTCGTTGGCTACATCGAGGAGAACGCAAAGCCGGGTGCGTGGGGGACGAGCAAGCCGGTGGTCCAATGGCTGGGACTGTGCGGAGCCTCGAGCCAGAGCTGTGCCAGGGTGTCCAGTGGGTTTTGTTCCACAAGTAAAATCTCCTCTCTGTGTCCCTGTGCCCAGGCACGTCCGTAATGACTGTGAACGCCACGGATGCAGACGATGGGATCAGCATGAACAACGGCATCATCGGCTACTCCATCCTCAGCGAGGAGCCCAAGAGCCCGCAACAGATGTTCACCATTGACCCACAGAAGGGTGTCATCAGTGTGATCGGCACAGGGCTGGACAGGGAGGTGGGCGCCCTCGCTGTGTCCCAGGGGACCATGCAGCAGCTCCGCAGTCGGACTTGCTGTGGGGAGCCAGGGATGCTGGAGCCCTGAGGTCCAGCCAGTTTGGGGATTTGCTGTCTTTGGGTCACTGCCCCCCGGCTCTGGGGGTGTCTGTAGCCCCGAGCCCAGTGGGGATCTGCACTGCAGATATTGCAGGGGCCCCAAGCCCTGCCGAGCCCTGGGAGCAGGTGGATCGCCAGCCCTTCGGGTGGGCAGTGGGGACATCAGCAAGTGCCTGTGCCGGTAGCAAACGCTGTGGCTGGAGAAGGGTGGAAGAGCAGGCAGGCGATGGCCACAGAGGAGGGGAACACGCCAGACCCTGTCCCTGCCCTAAACGTGGTGATTTCGGCTTGCAGACCACTCCCAACTACACGCTGATCATCCAGGCTGCGGACCAGGAGGGCATTGGCCTGACCAACACTGCCACTGCCATCGTGGAAGTCACTGACGCCAATGACAACCCTCCTGTCTTCAACCCCACCATGGTATCCAAGCTGGCTCCTGCAAGCCACTGCCCTCCCTGAGGCCGCCATGGCATGAGCCCCCACACCTCGGGGTGCCCGGGACCATGTGGGTGACTGTCCCCATCCTGTTTCTTGCAGTATGAGGGGACAGTGAATGAGAACCAGGTGGGGGTGGTGGTGACCCAGCTGCACGTGACGGACCAGGACATGCAGGGCTCCCCTGCCTGGCAAGCTGTCTACCGCATCAAAAGCGGGGATCAGGATGGCGACTTCAGCATCACCACTGACCCCAAAACTAACAATGGCATCCTGAAAACCGCCAAGGTGGGTCCTGCTACCAGGCAGCCTCCCCGGCTCCGGCTGCGTCCCCATCAGCACCAGCACTCCCCCGGCTCCTCTCTCCCGCTCCCCGCAGGGCCTGGATTACGAGACCAAGAGCCAGTACAACCTCGTGGTGACGGTGGAGAACGCCGTCCCCTTCACCGTGCCCCTGCCGCTCTCCACGGCTAGCGTCCTGGTGATGGTCGGAGATGTGAATGAAGCCCCCGTCTTCACACCCCCGGTCAAGAGGGTGGAGGTGATGGAGGACCTGCCGCTGGGGCACGAAGTCACCTCCTACACGGCCCAGGACCCGGACAGGGATCAGAGGCAGAAAATCACGTGAGTGGGGGGAGTTGGTGGCCGGAGGCTGTGCTGGGGTGCCTGAGGTGCTGCACTGTGCCTGCTATGACATGCACCCCATCCTTCCCTGCTGACCCCTCGCTTGTCCCAGGTACCGCATGGGCAGTGACCCCGCAGGGTGGCTTGCCATCGACCCTGAGAATGGCATCGTCACGGCAGCCCAACCACTGGATCGAGAGTCTGTGCACGCTATCAACAGCACCTACAAGGCCATCGTCCTGGCTGTGGACAATGGTGAGGAGTGCCCTGCCTCGCCCTTTGGGAAGGGGCTGCTGTCGGCCCTCTGGGCTGGGGAGGCTGGGACCCCCTCCCCAGGTGCTTTGCTAACCCCTGGCCCTGCAGGGTCGCCGGGTGCCACCGGCACGGGGACGCTGCTCCTGCAGCTCCAGGACGTGAATGACAACGGGCCCATGCCAGAGCCCCGGATCTTCGACATCTGCAACCAGCAGCCTGAGGAGCAGTTGCTGAACATCGTCGACAAGGACCTGCCCCCCAACACCTACCCCTTCCTGGCAGCGCTGGAGCACGGCTCTAGCACCAACTGGACCGTCAGGGTGACTGGACAAGGTAGGTGCCACTTGGTCTGGCCTGGCCACCTACCCTTGGCGTGGGGTGGTGGGGAGATGCTGAGTGACGGTCAAATCCCAGGGCCCCCCCCCTTGCTCTATGCGCTCCCCTGAGCGCAGCTGGTGCTGGCCCCCATGATGGGCATCGGGTGGGGGAACTGCCACGCGGCAAAGCCCTACACTGGTGCCAAGGGCGTCCCCAAATGGGGGAGCTGGGACCCGTCTCTAAGTCCAACCCCTCTCTCTGCTGCAAGACATGCTGGCGCTGAACCTCATAAAGGACCTGGAGCCAGGGGAGTACAGCATCTTCCTGAAGCTGACAGATGGCCAGGGCAAGACACAGGTGACGCCAGTCAAAGCTCAGGTGTGCAACTGTGAAGGGCCGGCCAAAAACTGCGAGCGACGAGCGTACATCGCCAGTGGCCTGGGCGTCCCCGCCATCCTGGGCATCCTGGGGGGCATCCTGGCGCTGCTGAGTGAGTACCGCGGGATGGGGATGGGACAGGTATGGGGCCACCCTCACCCTGACGCTCTGACACCGGTGCTGTCTGCTTGCAGTCCTGCTGCTGCTGCTGCTGCTCTTCGCCAGGCGGAGGACAGTGGTGAAGGAGCCACTGCTCCCTCCCGAGGATGACATGCGGGACAATGTCTACCACTATGACGAGGAGGGTGGTGGTGAGGAGGACCAGGTGGGACTCTTGTGCTGGGCCAGACCCCTGCCTGTGGGATCTCTGTGGCATGGCACCCCTCCCTGTGGCAGGTGGTGGCTTTGCTCCCCGAGCCATGATGGACACTTGGGGTGCACAAGGCTGCCGTGGATGCCCCTGTCCCCCTGGTGTCCCGCTCTGTGGTCACCAGTGCTCGCGGTGCCCCTAGTCCTTCCTGCCCTGGGGTAGCCAGTGGCGTGTCCCAGCATGGTGGTGCCCACAGCCATCCCTCGAGCATCATCTCCTCATGGCTTTCTCCCCCCTGCCCAGGACTATGACCTGAGCCAGCTGCACCGGGGCCTGGATGCCCGCCCAGAGGTGATCCGTAACGATGTGGCCCCCCCCACTGATGGCCGCCCCCCAGTACCGGCCCCCGGCCCGCCAACCCTGACGAGATCGGAAACTTCATCGATGAGGTGAGCGCTGACCCTGCGTGGTGCTCTGGGGGGTGGACCAAGGGTGTGAGGCCCCCATCCGTGCGGGCACTGTTGGGGTGCCCCCCCAGCTGGCGGCATCCCCAGCCCCGAGGGGACGGGTGCTGACCCCTCCTGACTCCCCAGAACCTGAAGGCGGCCGACACGGACCCCACGGCTCCCCCCTACGACTCCCTGCTGGTGTTCGACTACGAGGGCAGCGGCTCGGAGGCCACCTCGCTCAGCTCCCTCAACTCCTCCGCCTCCGACTGCGACCAGGACTACGACTACCTCAACGACTGGGGCAGCCGCTTCAAGAAGCTGGCGGACCTCTACGGTGGTGGGGAGGAGGAAGACCTAGGAACCTCCCCAGCCCCAGTCCGGCCAGCAGCTGCCTGGCGCAGGCGGCGCACCTCACTTCACCCCGCTGGATCACGCCCATCTTTGCCTGTGGAGCAGGCAAACAGCACCCCTCCAACACCCCCTCAATCTGGTGTCCACGTCCCCCTCTTTCAGTGCAGGGGAAGCTTGGCGTCACAGGTGCTGGTGGGGGGGAGGTGGGATTTGGGGAGCCTGTGTGTTTCCTGGCACCCCTCAGCTCCAGGCAGGGCATGGAGCCTTTCGGTCCATTCCCCATCCTGGAGCCGAGGCTGCGCAGGGCGAGATCAGCTCCTCTTCCCCGGTGGGGAGAGCCCCCACCACCTCCCTCCCTTTGCTGCCGGGGGTGGGAGGGAAAGGTTTCTCTGGCGCGCTCTGAAATACCTCGTGCTCCCAGCCCCGACACAACCGCCAACCTGCACCATGCTTGGCATGCAAACCTGGCACTGGAGAGCGGGGTGGCCCCGGCACCGTGCCTTTGCCGGAGCGGGGCGAGGTGATAGACAAACACAGACCAAAGATGTGCTGTCGTGTACTATATGTGAGGGAAATATATTTGACAAGAGTACTTACAGGCAGCTTTCTATTTTTCTGTATCCCAGATTATGATGTGATTTCCTCCGGTGCTGTGCCAGGTCTAATTATGGTGCAGTCAATGAAAGGCGCTTTCGGAAATCAAACGGCTTTACTGAAATTCTGATCTTTGTGTTTAGCTGTCGTCATGGTTTATATTCTTTTTTATCATGGGAAAAGGGTCTGATGCAGGCTGGGAAGCCAGCAATGGTCTAGTATTGATTGTATGTTTTTTATATAAAATTGAATTAATAAATTGTTTTAAGAAAACCAAAAGCCTTTTTCTCTGTGTGCAGCTCTGCTGTTTCCCTGTGTCTGTGCTCGTAGGAAGGTCTGCCCCACGGAGAGCTATTCCTCAGTGTGACTGCAGCTGCTGCTGCCTCCAAAGGGAAGACGGCAAATGCCCTGCTCTTTGTAACAGGGACTGATCCGTACCAGAGCACGTGTTTTCTCATCACCAGGGGCTGCGAAGGAGGCAGGGCAGCAGCTAACAGCAGGTCACGGCTTTGCCTTGTGCCCAATCTGCCTGGACAGGCGCTAGGGAAAGGAGCAGGACATGGTGTGAAAACCAGGCTTGTGCCTTATCAGGGTGGCTGTGTGTGTGCAGTGCCTGATCCCACACCCTCCCACACAGCAGAGGCGAGGCCGTCAGCCAGCGTGAGAGATCACTGATGTTTGTCCAACCCTGTAATTGCTGTGACCTCCCTTCAGAGGCCCTGCCTGGTAAGGAAACGCAACAGTAACATGCCCCACAGCGCTTGAAGGCTTTCAAACACTTCAAACACGCAGCAGCCTAGGAGGCGGCTGGCAAAGGATTCGCAGTCATCCTGCCTTGTTACAGTCCTGGACAGGGAAGTTGCTAGTTTATGTGCTCTGCAACACACACGTAAGCTGTTTATTCCCAAGGTAGGTCTGGCCACTGACCCCGAGAGCAGGCAGTAACGCTCATGTTGCACGTCTCCACCTCCACGTGCCGATTACAATGCGGAGATGAGTTTGGGCTCTTCCCTTTTGTAGACAGAATTGCTGGTTTCTTTCCACAAGCTACTAACTTTTGCTGGATGCAGCCAGAGCTCGGCGCGCCTTGGGGCTGGGAGCTCTCCCAAAATAACCTGACCCGCCAGCGGGGCTGGTGCTGTTGACACCTGTGGGGACAGGGGCCTACACCGCCAGCCTCCCACCCCGGCACCGGGCCTGGCCGGGCGGGGGGCAGCTGTGTCCCCTGCGCTCCCTGCTCTGTAGAAGACGACCCCCGAGCTGCCGTGAGCTCTTGCTCACAGCAGCATCGACCGCTGTACCCCGCCGAGCAGCCACTGCCGCCCCCGGCTCAGGCCAGGCCCCAAGATGGCGCCGCCCCCCTCCCGCCCCACCCAAGATGGCGGGCGGGCGGTGTCGCTCCTCCCCCTGCCCCGCCCTCCCCAAGATGGCGGCGGGGACCCGCGCTCCTCCCCTCCACGGCGGCCCCAAGATGGCGGGCGGCGCGGAGCCGGGCTTGGAGCTTCAGCGGGTGGTGGAGGCGCTGGAGCTGCTGCTGCAGCCGCCCACCGGGTCCGCTGAGCGGGATGGCGGACCCGTGCCCGGCCCGGAGAGCGCCCTACGACCGGAGACGCTGCGCAGCAACGCGGCGGCGCTGGAGGAGCGGCTGCGGCGGGCACCGGGCTGGGCGGCGCTGCGCGGCCTGCGCCATGCTGTGCTGTCCCGGGCCCCCGCGCTGGCCGCCGGGGCGGTGGATGAGGCCGAGCCGGGCTGGGCCGCCGCCTGCGGGCTGCTGGCGCTGCTGCTGTGCCTGAAGGAGCGGCTGGTCGCCCTCGCCGCCGCCCCCGCCGCCCGTGGGGCCGGGCCCGGGGCCGCGCCCGCCGCCCAGTGCCGACACGCTGAGCGTGGCGCAGGGCCGGGCGGTGGGGCGGGCGCTGCGGGCCGCCGTGGGGCTGGGCCTGGTGCCCTACCTGCCGCCGGGTGTTGGGCAGCGCCCGGGGACCCCCGCGCCTCCCCCAGCAGCTCTGGCCGCCCGCGGGGTCCGGCTTCACGCCGCCACCGCTGCCCTGGCTGAGCTGGCCGAGCACCCGGCGCTGGGCGGCCCACTCCTCACCCGCCACCTCGGCCTCCTCCTCGCCGGCCTCTGCCTGCTGGGCCACGGCCCCGCCGCCCACAGCCAGGTCTGTGGGTCCCTTCACCTCCCGCTCCCTTGTGCCAGCGCGGGCACCCGGTCCTGCCAAAAATGCGTCAGGGTCACCAGCCTTGCCAGAGCCCATTCCCCACGCTCCATGGCTGCGCCCATGGCTGTGCTGGGCTTCTGCTCGCTGAACCCGGTGGCAGCTCCCATGCTGCACGTGTTAATCCCCGTGCAGGAGAAGACACGGGAGCCTGGTGAGGGGCTGGAGGGTCACTGGCACATGGTTGGGACTGGGGGGTTTAGCACCGGCAGCTGGGCTGTCCTCACCACCCTGGGGTTTGTTTTTTCCAGGGTGTTTCGGAAGCGGAGCGAGTGCGGTGCCGGGAGGCCCTGCGGCACATCCTGGACCGCGTCTACCAGCCGCTGGCGGTGCGGGAGCTGCTCGTCCTGCAGGGCCGGCCCAAGCAGGTACCCGGCGGCAGCGGGGCCATCCCTGGTGCGGGGCGCCGGGGGCGCGTACCGCCCGTGGTGCTGGGATGGTGTGGGCCCATGTGCCCAGGGTGCCTTTGCTGCTCTCCTGGAAACATTCTTACACCTTAAAAAACAGTTTGGTGCAGCACCCCACGTTCCCCGAATGCCATGTGAACGCACAGGGGAAGTTGCTGGGTGTGTGTCGCTCGCGCAGCAGCAGCTCAGGCCCTGCTCTACAGGGGTGTGTGGGTGAACTCGGGGGCTCTCATGGCAGCGCGTCCCGCCTGGGCTTGGCAGTTACAGCTGCTATGGCCGGCCGAGCAAAGCGTCTTCCCTTCCAGAGCCTTTCCACATGAAGGGGGCGAAGCGGTGCTGCCTCAGCACCGGCTGCTCTTCGTGGCCGTTTCAAAGGCCGCCTCGTGGCGGCGGGGAGGAGGAAATGGCAAATCTGCTTAGTGTTGTGTTTAGGGAGTCCCTAGGGAAAGGGGCACATCCCAGCACCAAGCGGGTGCTGTGGGTGGTTGTGTACCCACCTGCCGTGTCACGTTTCGGGGTCAGGATGCGAGGTGCTGCTGGTGTGCATGTGGGATAGCGTGGGGCCTCCTGGCTCAGGCGCAGCTCTGTGCCATGCACTGACCCTTCAGCTGGGATCACACACGATTCCTGAGCAGGCAGAAGCTGGCCGTCCACATGGGAGGGCTGCAGAGGGTCCGTACGAGGCACTTGCGCAGGGCAGCGCTCTCAGTGCGTGCTGTGATTCTTCCACATAAAAGCAGGGATCTCCTGGTTAAACAAAACCCGAGCTGATATTTGGACAATGGCCTTAATAACATGCTTTGTTTTAACTTTTGATCAGCCCTGAAGTGCTCAGGCAGTTGGACTAGATGATCGTTGTAGGTCCCTTCCAACTGAAAATACTCTACTCTGTCCCCTACACATGCAGCGGTACCAGCCTGCCTCCTCAGGGTGTCCGAGCAAGCACCTCCATTCAAACTGCTTGCTCTGTGGGTTTGCAACTTGCCGGCAGCTCTGTTTGTGCTCTGCTGGGGGGATTGCTTTGCTCAACCAGGGAGCCTGTGGGCTCACAGTGCCACCTCCCCAGCCCAGCGCTCTGTGCTGGGTCCTGTCACAGGTCACCGCTGCAAACCCCTTACCTGCCTCAAACCTGACTTGTCCCCCAAGTCCCCCATGCACCGTTTTGGTAATGAGGCAGTCGGAGCTGCTGCCTGACCCTGAGAGGCTGTAATTAAAGGAGGGAAACTCTGCATGAGGGGATGCGCCTGGCAAGGCTGGCCTCTCTCATTAAGCCCTAATTCGCTTTGTGCCACTGGATGAAGAAGTGATTTATTTAAAAGGTTTCCCTGTCCTGTGCTCCTGTCTCGAGTCCTGCAGGGCAGGGTGCAGGCTGTTTGCCTCTTAGTGGGGGTTTGCACAGGAGTGTGCAAATATGTTCCTTAGCCGCCTCCTTTGTTTCCTTTCAGAGTCCTCCCTCTCCTGGGGAAGAAACAAAGCCGGCCCTTGTGCGGGCTCCGGCGTGGCTGCGGCGCCTTTGTGGTCAGCTGCTCTCCGAGAGGCTAATGAGACCCAACGGGGTTCAGGCTGTGGTTCGGGGCATCATGGAGGGAACAGGCGGTGAGTAGGGTGCTCTGACGTTGCTCTTGGCTTCCAAGATCACAGATTAAAAGAGGCTGTGATGATGTGTCTGAGACGTTTCATCCCATGAGAGTCCCAGGAAAGACAGTGCCATCAGAGCACTGAAATGGGAAACAGCTTTTGTCCGGCCAAGCTGACTCTGTAACACGCAGATTTTGCCTTTGACTATGTCGAACTCCCAAACAATGAATGCCTTTCAACTGCAAATGCCTTTATTTGGAGTACACCATCATGTTTGAGGTTCAGACTGAAAGCCTTCAAATTAATTTAGTCTGTTTATGCCTCCATGGGGTTGCACCTTGTGTGTGTACAGAGCATGGTTCGTTCGGAGGAGTTGTGCTCGGTGCTGGGCTGGGAGCAGCTGCAGGTGGAGTCAGACCTTTCCTGCTCCAGGGCTTGGCAGCCTTGCTACCCTTCTCTCCATTTCCTGCCATGGAGGGAAGCTGTTGCTCTCTAAAAGCTGAATCCCACAGTCTTTGGTGCCAAAGCCTTCTCCGGCCAATACCAACCTGATGGCACCATCCAAGGATGTCCACCCTTCACCTTTTGGCTCATACACCTACTAGTAGAAGTTATTTTCCGGTATCAAATGTCTTGGACAGTAATTTTCCCCATTCTGTCATTAAATTGAGGTGTCACCTGAAAGATGCTTGGTTTAAAGAGAGTAATAAAAACTAGAAATACCATTTTTGGCCAGAAACATCTGGCTTCAGCTGCCGTTTACTCTTAGTCTGAGCTGATCTTGGCTTTCTGTTGGTGTAGCAGGTGGCGCTGGTGCTGAAGCAGCAGCTGTGGACTGGAGAAAATGCGACGCGGTTGCAAAGATCCTGGCTTCCTGCCCACAGCAGTGCCTTTCCCTCGAGGACTACTACCGACTGGTATGCCCCCAGGTAGGTCCCTCTCTCCCCGCAGCATGCTGGCTCTGGCTGGGCATGCGGAGCTGACTCCTGGCTTGGAGAGTGTCAGTACTGTCACTTCTGCTTGAGCGTGGCCTGGCTGGAGCCAGGACAACGTGGAGATGTTTTTCTGCTGCTCTGGCAGTGGGACATGTTTCTACCCTACTCTTGAATTTTCCATATTTGATTGAAATGCTGGATAATGTTGCCTGATCGCACGAGCTGCTCACTGCATTACGAGGAGCTCTCTGCTGAGGAACTCTTGCTTCCAGCCTTTGGCTATGGGAGTGATGCAGGCTCTTGGTTTGAGCCCAGAAACACATCCTGCGTTAATGTGTGCATGGGAAGGAGACCGGCTCTTTCATATGTAGAATGTTGTTCCAAACATCCAGCAAAGCGGCATACAGGAGGCTCCTCAATCTCTGCTCTTGGCCCTTCCTAAGGGGCTGCTGACCTTTGTTCCTTTATCGTGGACTTTGCTTCCAGATTCTGGACTTGCTGCACATCCAGGACAAACTGACAGCACGCCAGTTCCAGCGAGTGGCCACCACGACGCTGCTCACCATGGCGAAAGAGCACCCTCAGCTGGCAGAGAAGCACCTACTCCAGCCCCTGTTGGCACCGCTCCTGCGGTGCTCGGAGACAGCAGGTACCGGCTGGTCTCTGCTGAGCCCCAGACCAGAGAAGGGTCTGATTTCTCTTCTCGCTGATCTTTCTCTTTCTTTCCGTTAGGATTTTGTCAGGGGCTGGTGGCTGGGCTGCTGAGCGTGCAAGCTGAGCTCTGTCAGTTGTGAACGTGGCTGTGTGGCTGCGTGCACCGTATTTACTACCACTTGAGTCAAATTACTATAGCGTAAGAGCCAAGTAGTGGGGTTTCTGCCACTTAGTCTTTGGGAATCTCTCCAGTCTGACAGTCTCGTTTTGGGCTTCCGGACGGAAGCCATTGGTTCCCCACACTGACCGAGCAGATCCCTGGGGAATAATCCATCAAGAAGTTGTGGTCTGCTTTGATTTGCTTGTAACCTTGCGGAGTTTACAACGCTGCAGTGATATTTAGCGCAGCTAACGAGGGCTCATCGGTTCCCATGCTGCCTTGATTGAGGAAAGGGAAGGCAACTATCAAAGTGCTCGCTGGTGCTGGGCATGGTGGGGTTGCTGTTCTGCTGGAGACTCCTCAGCATGTGGGGGTGCTGATATTTCTGCCCTTTGTTTTCAGAGCTAGCAGTGGACGATTTATCAGCAGGGACCGTGCTGGTGACAGAGGCAGAGCTCAGCAGCTGTGTGGAAGATGTGCTCAAGGTATATTGTGTCTGATTTGGGCCTGAGGGTAGGTGAGAAAGCTACTCTAAGTGAGAGTTGGTTTGAGACTTTCTGAGCAGTTCAGTGTGTGTCTTAGACCATGACAAAAACCATCATCTCCTGCAGTTGCGATGCTGAGGTGAGGCCAAGAGCTGCACAGAATAACCTTGTATGCAGCACTGCACTGGCGGGACTGCAGCTTTATGCTGGATACCAGAGGCACTGCCTGAATCCTTTCAAGCATTTTCACCCCAAAACATTCTGCAGGGTGGCAGTGAGCTCTTGCTGGATTGTTTTTTTCCAGTGTCTTTCTGGTGTCTGAGCAGTGGGCTGGTGGCCAGGAGTCTTCATGGTGCTTTCATATCCTCTTTCTCCATGAGCTGCAGCAAGACTTTGAGCATTGCTAAATCATGCAGCTTCTACAGGACCGTTGTGTCTGAGTGTACTGTCAGAGCAGCTTCAGGACTCGGGCTGCGATGGTAGAGCAGGTAACTGTAGAGCAGGCAGCGTGGCAGGCAGGAGTTCCTAGTCAGAAGTACTGCTGGCCTGGCAGCATGCGTTGCCTTGGGCTGTCTGAGATGGTGCCGCTCACCTTCCAGTGTCAGAGTTGTGCCGCTGGTCAGAGGGAAGGACAGATCGCAGGGAATCCTGCACATACTGAATCTTCAGAGGTTGCCTGAGCTCTCCTCCCAAGCTGTCGCTGGCCCACCCTTCTCTTAGTGCCTCTGTGCCTCAGTTTTCTCCTTATGGAGCATGGGTAATACTCGTACTGAGCCCAGTGCTACCTGTGTGGGAGGGAGAACCTGCTGGGAGCTGCTCTCCCTGCCTCCAAGGTCTGCAGAGGGCAGCCTGAGCCAGAGTGCTGGAGCTGGAAGCTGCTCCTGCAGCATTAACCCCTCACAGAGGGATGGTTGGCAGCCAGCTCTTGTGTTGGGCCAAAATGCTTCTGAATGAGCGACCTGAAAAAGAGGGCACTCGAGGTATTGGGAAGCAGCCGGCCGTGCTGGACTGCTCAGTCCTGCAGGCAGGGCAGCTTGGCAGGGCCCCCAGCGCGTCGCTCGGCGGTTGTGCAGCCGGTTGCCAGTGAGGCGTTTGCAGTGGGCACTAGGAAGCGAGCAGATTCAGTGTGGCTCTGAGGCTGCTGAGCTGTCTCTGGGGTGAAAAAGAACGTGAAGGTGAGCTCAGAGGCATCGCAGAGCCACGGGGAGAGGTGGGAGAGCTGGTGCAGGTATCCTGGGGGCTGCTGTTAGGAGGCAGAGAGCGTGTGGGTATGGGAAAAGGAGGGTGGGCAGCAGCTCAGCTGCAGGGGAGATGCTGTTAGTGGATGTGTCCTCACCTCAGGTGTCCCAGAAATGGGGGGACACTGCAGCTGGTCCCTGTGGTCTGTCCCCAGTGGTTCATCTTCCCCTGCTGATATCTCTGAGGGGGCTAAAGGCATTACAATCTGTCTAGTCCCATTGGACAATTAAGGTAAAATGGTAATGTTAAGTAAGGAAAAATGAGCAGTCTGTTTTGCAGGGACTGTTCTGAGCCGAACCCTGTGACACACGGGTTTCTGCACGCACGAAGTTAATTTTAAAGCTGTGGGTGGGTAATCCTTCAGCAGCTGCTGATGAGTGTCCAGCCACCTCCTCTGCTGCCCTGCCCTCCAGAGCTGCTCTTGGCGTGGTACAGTACCTGGAGGCAGCGGTGGGGCCTCGGAGGTGGTCTGTGTGCCCGGCTGCCAAAGCAGGAGGGTTTGCTGAAGCTCAGCAGCATTCCCAGCCCTGATCAGGTGCTGGGGGACGGGGAGGGTTCAGGAAAATGGAAGAAAACTTGGGTTTCGTCAGAGAAGTGCTCTGGGTTTGTCAGTAACAGACCTTCTGTGTTAGAGGAGGCGTCTTGTGGGCAGGACAGTGCTCCACCTTCTGTGGAGCTCCTTCCCGCAAGGGGTCCCATACAGCAGCAAGCAGGATGATCAACAGTGCAGGTCTTGGCTCTGGTGTTTCGGAGAGAGGTGGGGTCCATTCTCGTTCTCCCTATGAAGGAACAGGGCTGTTCTGTGGAAGCCGCTTTTCTGAAACCTTCCCTCATAGCACCTTTTTTCCACTATTCCCACCAGTATCACCAGTGCCGTGCTGCAGGCTTTGCTGCCTGCCCTGACAGCAGCCCAGCTTTCTGCTGCACGTTCCAACCCAGAAGAGGACATCTCCATCCCAGGAATTCAATTTTAAGAAGCTGGTGACTTGCTTACTGGCATGCCCCTAGGCAGGCTAAGCTCTTAAATGCTGTGATTGTTGTAGTATTTCGCGTAGTAATGATCTGTTGTAACTAGCTGGCAGGCAGAGACCAGTCTGGAGGGCTGCTCTGTGGCTGCCGTTCACAATGCTGGGGGAGTTTGGGGCGGATCCCTCCTTAATGGCATAGCGCTGGAGGCCTGACAGCAGCCAGATTAGTGACGGAGACTCCAGCCTGAGGATTTGTGGGGGTTTCTTGCCTAGCAAGTGTCATTTGATGCTGAGTGGGAAACCATCCTTGGGGCTTCATCAGGGAGGCTTTGTGTACAAAAGGTTCTGGTTAGGAAGAATGGCTCCACAGGGATTAGCACAGGAAAAAAGGTCTTTTTGCATCAATACAGCAGGGCAGAACATTATCAGGACGATCTCCCTCCTAGCCCTCCTACCTGGGTTGTCGCACTGCCTCCAGCAGGCAAAAGCTCTTGGTCTGTCCCCAGGGCACTTCCAGCCCTGAGCAGGTGATTGCTCTCCAGCTGTGGAGATCCAAGGTGTGGGGAGTGCTCTGATGTGAAGGGACAGCATATCCTGAGCAGGTACTTCACCAGCTGACACAGCTGGAAGTCCCTTGAAGCACTTGTGAAAGGATTTTATTTCCCGCCCCCGCCCCGCTTTTAAAAAACTGAAAGCTATGGAAGGAGATAGAGCTTGCTAAAATGAGGACTGGAACACAACAACCCTGAGTAAACCCTGAGTCTGGCTGGGCAGGGCTTGGTATTTAACAGTTTTCTAAACTGAGTCTTCCCAGCTTTATGGGACTTAAAGCATCTTACCTGGCTTTTCATTTTGGACAATTTCTTTCAAAGGGTTCAAAAGGAAACACAATGTCATAAGAATTCTGTGAGTGTTTTTCTTGTGCTCTGTGGGCAGCAAGGTGGGACCTGTGTGTGGTGAGCTGGTAACAGTGGCTTGCCTGGGAAGGGGGTGCTGGTTTTGTGGAGGAGGGCAGTGACAGTGATTCGGGAGGGTGCTGCTTGAGATGGAAGAGAGGAGCGCGGCCCTACAGCCTCCTCAAAGCCCCTGCAACCCCCTTGCTCAGCTCAGCACGTCAGCCCAGCTGCCCTGCTAGGGACTCGTCCCTGTATTTGAGAGTCGGCTCTAGGTGCAGTATTTCCATAAAGATTTGCTAATTCCAAGGTGCCTGTTGCATCTCTCTGTAACGCAAGACCTTACCCCTAAGCAGCAGACTTCCTGAATAGCTAGCTGCGTTGTTCATGTAGCTTGGAGCCCTGATGTGGTTAAACAAATGCTAGGAGAAAGATGGTACTGAAGGCTGCTTTTAATACAGAATATGGCATAATCAGGGAAAACAGGCTCCAGACTGAAAGGAACAGAGGCTGAATACCCTCTGCTATCCTCCCTGGTGACAGGCGTTCTGCGCAGAGGTGTGCTTTCTGTCCTTCTGTTTGGCTTCCCCCTGCTCCACGCAGGTGTTTGACTCTCCTCCCCGTGCCCTTCTCTCCGTAGGTGTATGTGGTTGGAAATGACAGCTCGAGCCTGCTCCTGGGATCCTTACACTCAGTCCTGGGAGTGGTTTTTTCCCTCTATTCCTTCGCCAAGCAGAATGTGTCATACTTACGGTAAGGAAGGATTGTGCGTGACTTCTGGGGTTTCATCTTCTCTGTTCTGCCTACCTCCTAAGGACGTGCTCTATATGGGCACATACAGAAACTGAGACCAATTTTCTCACCCTGAAGAGCTCTCATTCAACGTAGGCAATAACCACAGGCATAGGCACGGTATATGACCTTACTGGCAGACCTGTGCCTGAGGAAGCAATTCTCAAATTAGTTTGTGTCTTCCCTGAAGCCAGAATGTTTGGTGTAGAGGCAGGCGTGCCCTGCAGGCGCCTTGGGAGCACAGATTAACTCTTAGTCCCCACCTAGGAGCAGGGATTGTGATTGTCGACAGAGATGGTGACGCTGGGACCTGGCTGGGTGTGAGAGGGATCTTGTGTACCAGGGATTTAGAAACAGGGATAAAACCCAGATAAAACAGCTGGAGCGCTGGCTCTTGGAAATACAAGATCATTCTTCTCCGATCTGGGATCACTCTCTTCCAGTACGTGCAGGACCTGCCTCTCGGCAGCTGCCCTTCATGCTGTGCCCAGCTCCCCCACGACTGACATACGATGGTAAACACCATGCGTGTCAGTCACGGTGGCAGGGACAGTGGTGACCAGGTGCTGGCTGTCCTCTCTCCTTTCTCCTCCCAGGCTTTCCCTGGGCTGCCCTGAGTTTGGGCCAGCCTAGTAAATACGCTCCTGGTGGGTTTACACTTTGCTTTGGTGATAATGGCATGTGGGTACTGGAAGCTTTCCCTAAAAGGTCTGTGTAGACACAGCCTCTGCTGTTATTAAAGACATCATTAATCACTTCAAAGAGTAGTGAGTGCTGTCGCAAGTTTGTAGAACAAGCCAAGTTAGCACTGCTGCTGGGTGAACAGAGTCGCTGCTTGCTTCTCTCTTTGCAAAGGAATTTGGCAGGGGTAACTAAAACCACAGCTGCCTGGAAGTGTTCAGGTTTCCAGACCCCTGGCACAGCGCTGCTACTCCACTTCATTAACCTGCATCTTGGCAGGGGTTTCCGTGCCACCTTACAGTGCTCCCTGTCTCCTTCCTCCTCTTCCTTGGCACAGCTGACAGCGCTGTGCTTTGTCATGTTGGTGTGAAGCGCCAGGCTGAGGCTGCGTGGAAGTGGCTGTCCTTGTACAGACACGTTGTTCAGACAGGGTGCTCCCTTCCTCGCTGGGCTGAAATCTTGAAGGACCCAGATCCTTCCATCTGGACACGCCAGAAGGACAGGATGTGCTGCTGATCCCCTTATAAACTGACACAAATGCCTTCAGCTGCTGGAGCTGTCAGCCCAGAGCATCCCGAGGAGCGTCCATAGCTGCTCCAGAGAACTCCTGTCTTTTCCCTCACCCCAAGACACGCGGTCCCGTTGCAGTGCTGGTGTGCAGGGAGGGGTGCAGCGGGCACAACGAGGTCACCATTGCTTTCTCTCTCCTTGCCAGCTCCCCGTGCCAGGAGATCTTGCTGTGGTTCTTGGAGAAGTCGGAGCGAGAGGTGTCACTGTCTGTGCTGGAAGGCTTTGCAGGGCTGAACAGCAGCGTGCATGCCCTCCACCCGCAGTGCCGGTTCCGTGCGGGCAGCGAGGGTGGTGCCACCATCGCAGTGGAGGAGACCATCAGGTGAGCGCTGTTGGGGCAGTGCCAGGTGTGGGGGGCAGTCCCCAGGCATCGTTCAGCATGCAGGACTTCTCACAGCATGCCTGGCAGGGAGAGCCCAGGTGAACATGGGGCTGCTGGTGCTGTCTCACCGTGGTCTCGTCCCCACAGGCGCTCAGGTAGATGGCTATCTGCACCGAGCTCGGGCAGGTGATGCTTCTACACAGCCTCCGTGTTCCCTGTACACAGTGCAGAGCTCTGACTTTCAGCCCTTAAAAGCAGCACGCTCTGTCTCAGTGTTAGTGTGCCCTCTCCGTGTACTTTTCCTGAGTCCCTCGTGCTGCCTGCCGGGTATCTGGGAAGGGGGTGTGCTCCTTCAGTCCCAACACTCCCCAAATTCAGCTTCTACCCTCCAGCCTGGGCCTGTCTTGTCTGATCACAGCTGATCACAGCTGCGTGGAGTGAGTGGAATCCCTCGGGCGCAGGTGGCACCGTTGCAGCAAGGACTCTAGCGATGCCAGTGTGGTAGAGCCAGCGACTGAGCTCCCCTCCTGCTCTTGCAGATGGTCTCTACAAGTAGAGGCAGAGCGTGGCCATGTGGGGAATAAACTGCAGCCATTAGACTCCAGCCACGCAAACTGGGACTGTTCAGCAGCGTGACATTTGGTGTAAAGAGGGGTAGCTGTTAGTTGGCAGTACGAGCCCAGGGCAGCAGTGTCGAGCAAGCAGAGCGCGCAGCTCCTGCTCAGGAGTGTCCCTGGGGTGGGTGTGCTGTGTGCTCTGTGCACCCATAACAAAAACCTGTACAAATACGCTTGTTTTGGTTTCATTTCAATCTATTCCTGACCTGAATTAGAAGAAGGTCTGCCCCAGGGTCTGCACTGGTTAAACTGGGTATACTTCAAAATTACTGTTTAACGGCCGTGTCTCTGCTGGTGTCTGTCCTACTTTTATGGCTATGACTGCTGCATGAATTAGCCAGTGCTACTCCTGTTCTTTATAGGATGGCTGAATTAAACGTGTGTTTTGCACTCGTGGTTTCTGTTGATGTTATTTCTTTAATGAGTTCAGGTTAATTAATAAACTGAGTGCATGATCACATAGACCAAATGAACTGAGCAGTAGTTTGGCTCAGCTGCCTCCAGGCTTTGGCTTTCTGGTAGCGCTGTGAAGGAAAGTTTCCAAGAGGAGGCAGAAGTGGGATTTCACTTTGCCATGGAGTAGTTTAGAGCCAGCCCTGGAGGGGGTTTAGGTACGTTTGTGTTGGTGACAGAGTGACCTGTTTCAGCGATGAAGATGAGGCCCTCTACCAGAAGGTTTCCTCGGAGCAGTGCCGTGTGGAGAACTTGGTGGAGCTCTTGTCTCACTGCCAGAGGAGCGGTCTAGCCGGAGACTTCTTCATCCGCTGCCTGAAGGTAAGGGCAGGCCAGTCTCTGTTTGGGGCATATCTGCAGGAACGGTTTCCCTGGGCCCAGTGGTCTGTGTGGCGGATGACAAAGGGGAACAAGCGTCCCCTTACATGCCTCAGGAGCACTGAGCCAGGGCACGGCACGCATTGGAGTTGTCCTGCTGTGTGCCGGGCAGGAGAGCCCGAGAGAGGGAGGCAGCCCTGGTCCCTGGAGGAGTTAGCCCTCATTCCTGCGCTCTTGACAACAGGAGCATGTCTGAAGTTTAATGGTGTGTTTGAAGCTGTGAAAAATCCCTGTTGCTTCCTTGGCTCTAGTGGGTACCTTCTCTTTTTGATCCTGCTCTGAGCCCCTGTGTTTCCCTTATGGCCTTGCCCGGGCTGCGCTGTACTTCCTGTGCCCTCGCTGGCAGGTAGAGCTCTGTCCCATAGTTGTGCTGGGTTTGCAGCACCCTGGGCGTAGGGACGCTGCTGTGACACAGGTGGGACACCCAGAGGCTGTGGGCGACTCTTGGAGACCTTGATGGACTGATTGGAAGGTCCTGGTCGTGTGAGGCCTACAAAGGGGACGGGGGGATCCAGGTGCCTTTGTGAGCACTGAAAGCAAGGCTGCCAGCAGAGACCCAGCAAACCTCGCAGCACTGAGGATGGTTGGCCCGAGGAGAAGTGCTTGGTGGTGCTCTGTGTGGTGTCCGCAGGGACAGAGCTTTGCGAGGGTTTGGCCTGCTGACGGGTGTGTGTGTGGAATGAGATGAGGCTGGAAGAGGGGAGGTAACTGGGAGCCCTTTGCAGCAATGTAGAGGTGTGGGTAGCATGGACCTGCTGCTCCCAGGACCGCTGACGTGGTGATTTGCCTGTACTTAACCGTTGCCCCTCTGTGCCCCGTGCTTCCTTCCTGGCAGGCGCTGACTTGCGTGGCTGCGGAGGACGAGGCGGCTTCGAACTTGGCTGCAGTGCCTGGAGGGAGTCTCCTGGAGCTGGAACAGTACCATGCTGTGCAGAGGAGGAAGCTGCTGGTCCTGCAGCTCGTGGCCACGCTGTGTGAGAGCGTCTCGGACACCGTGTTCACAGACATTGCTCAGGTTGGTCATGGTAAAGTCCAGGAGCGCGTGGCAGACCGAGCTCTGGGCTGCTGGGCTCTAAGGAGACAGTGGCTAAGAAACAGCTGGAGAAAGCTAGAGCATCCCCAGGAATGGGATTTATTGATTCAGTTGGAAGTGTCTCAACAAGACACCATCCTGTGCAGTGCCAGCAGGAAGGACAGAGTCAGCTGCAGAGACAGGAGGGAGCAGCCCAGCAGACATCTTTGGATTTGTGGCCATGGTTGTGTATTAAAAGCCAAGAGAGTAGTCCGTGTGTTAATCAGAACTCTGACTTGCCAGCTTCTCATCTTTATTTTGAACAAAATTTATTCCCAAGTTCAACAAAGCTTAAAGACATCTGTACCCGCCAGGCCTTTTAAGCAAGCGTTTGCTGCCTATCCATAGTGTTGGTGCCTGTTTTTTCTGGCGCGTCTCGACAGCCACGTCTGGGAGCTGTGGTAGCTGGGCTGCCAGCGGGATGAACACAGCACAGCACCACCACCGCGTCCCACTTGCCCCTTGTCCCCACATGGGCCGTTCATGGCTTTCTCTATTTTCTGCTGCTGGGACGCCCACACCAAGCGGTGTGTCCAGTCATCAGGGTTGGCACAGTCACGCTTTTACTGTCGGCACTTGTCCATGTCTTCATAAATGGGCAGCTGCAAAATTTATTCAGTATCATCCAAAGGCCAGCTGGAGCTCTTGAACCCGGTACCAAAAAGAGTTGTTAAAATATGGCAGTTCTGTCCGCCCTGAGCCCACGCTGCGGCAGCGCTGAAGGGGATCAGCTATCCTGCACCGTGCCAGGTCGGGAATGCTGCTGGGCGCTGAGGACAGCACAGTGTTCCCCAGCTGATCGATGTATTTTAACTTCCACATCCTGCTTTGGTTTTGGGTTTGTTTGATTTTTGTGTTTGTTGTTTTTTTTTTTTTTTAACTCAGTGACCTGGTTATGCAGTTAACTGTGGCTGCCTTGAGCAGAGCGAGTCACTGCTAACACAGGTTTCCTCACTTTTCTCTTTGGGACAAAGGAGTCTTTGTGTGCGCTCTGCAGTGACAGAGGGGACCCAGCCGGTGTCATTGTGGCGCCCCGCCGGTGGGTGCGGCAGCCAGCACTGCTTTGTCCTAACCTGCCTCTCCATCGCACCCACCCGCGCAGGACCGGCTCCGCTCCCAGGATCAGAAAGTCGGGATGGGAGATGGGGAAGGATTTTGCCAGGTTTCTGAGTCCAGCTGCGAGCCTAGTCTAAAAAGAAACAACCACCAAAAAAGAATCCCAGACAAAAAAGCCATTATACTTCCACCGGGGGTGTTATATTTCAGGGAGGGCTCCCTTGGGTCGGGACAGAAGTTGCAGAGCTGTTTTTAAGCAGGTTCTGCAGCACAGGGTTCCTCCGGGGTGTCTGCTCTTGCTGTGGGCACTCTGGAGCGTGGCTTTGTACGTAACGGGGTCGGAACGAGCAGGATCCTTCTTCCCAAAGCCAGACCCCAGGAATGGCAGGAGCTGTAGACCCCCTCAATTGCACAATATATTTTATTTATTGTTTCCGCCCCTCACAATGGAGTTTCGTGAGCCTTATTTGACTTCCTTGACACGCCAAGGATGCTCGCCTCCTGTATGAGGCAGAAATATGTCCCAGTGTTTTATTTTTCAAGCATTTTTTTTACCTTCTAGATTAGGATGTTTTTTTCTTTCCTTCTAGGAAAGGATTTTTTTTTTAAAAGTTTTTGTTTTTCTCGGTAGCTATCTACTGGTAGATTATGTATGATGTTCCTATTTTTCATATTAAATACAATTTCAACCCATTCAGCTTTTGTGTCACTGTTTTGTGGGGGCAGATGTTCAGACACTTGTTTTAACTCCCTATTCTTGCTGTTTGGTGGCATTTTATTTCTGGACTAATCAGCCCAGAAGGTACCCAAGCCTTTTCCACAGCCTCTCCCAGCCTCCCTGCTTGCTCCGGTAGGGATGTGTTTTAACGAAGCTGGCAGCGATCAGCTCCTCTGCTCATGAGGAAACCCGTTGCCTGCACCCAGTGCCTGTGCCCTGGAGGCTGGAAGTGTGGGGTTTGGTGCAATAGTACCTTGTTGCCCTCCTGCTTTGTTTTCCAAAATAGGAGGAAAATAGTTCCTCTTATTTTGCAACACGCCTGTTACGGAGGAGCGAACCCGGATCCAGCCCCTTCCCAGCATGGCTGAGTGCCTGGGTGCCACCGCAGCCTGGTGAGCTTGCCCTGAACTGCGCAGTGCCAGCGCAGCTGGCAAAGACCTGGAGGAAATAAACTCACTAATTTCAAGCTCCGTTAGCAGCGCAGGAAGTCTGTGGGATCAAAGGATTTGGTGCCAAGTGTGGAGAAGGCGAGTGCCAGCCAGGCGGGACCATTATGGGCTTGGGGGGAAAAAAAAAAGTGTTATAAGGAAATCACAAAATAAGTGACACGTGTGGTAAACGGCCAGGCTCCAGTGTTGGCTGCGTGTGGGTAAATGGTGTGCGATACTGGGGAGCTGTGGGGGCAGCCGCAGGGGCTGGAGCCGTCCTGGGCAAGGGCAGGTGGCTGGGAGCGACCCCGGCCGGGGGCAGGGAAGGGGCCGCGCTCTTCCCCAGAGCTCGCGGGCTGTGCAGGCAGGTGTGATTTTTGTAATGAAGCGTATCTGAGCCGTGCTAAATCCCCGCTTGACTGTGTCTCGCCATCGCTGCTGTGCTGTGTGCTGGCTGTCTGCAGCCCTGGTGCCTTCCCAGAAGCCACATTTAGCTCTTGCTGTCTCTGTTTGCATCTACTTGAATTTTCCAAGCCTTTCTCTAGCACCGCTTTGTACAAACACTTAGTGTTTCTCTGTTGTTGCCACCCCACCGACCTCCCCTCTCAGACCCATCCCAGTTGGCCTTCCAGCTCCCACCCCACGGCACGGCCGCGGCGGAGCAGGCACAGGGGGCAGAGAAGGGGCTGGGCTGCCTCCCCCTGCCCCTGCAGCCCCCGTGGGGGCTTCTGCTGCCAGACCAGCTGCCGAGAGCAGCCACCGCGCTCTGACCGTCACCTTGTCCCTGGGCTGGGGCAGACGGGCAGCGTGAGCTTGCCCAGCCTGTGCTGGAGTCCGGCGCTGCGGCTGGTGATGGACCAGGCTGGCTCAGCCACCCTCCCAGCCCTGCTCCCGAAATCCTCACCCACCGATTCAGAGAGCCTGGCTGGGGGATGCGACCCTGGGAAATCAACCCCTCCGTGCTAATGCCAGAGGGGTGGGCAGCGGTTTGGGGCTCCAGCATGTCCGCAGCCACCTCAGGAGCTCCAGCTCCCTCCTGCATCCCCAGTGCATCCCCGGCTGGGCTTCACCAGTGCTCCAGCCCTCCCCCAGCTTACTGGAGCTCCCAGTGCTGCTGATCCAGCTCGCCCAGGCAGGGTGGTGGCAAGGGAGCTGGGATGGATCTGAGAGGGAAGGTCGAGGCAGTTGGCAACAACAGGGAAACACGAAGGGTTTGTACAAAACTGTGCTAGAAGAAAGGCTTGGGCTCAAAAAAATTCAATCAGATGCAGAGACCGCAAGAGCTAAAGAGCACCCGGCTCTGGGAAGGCGGCGGCAACCTCCTGGGAGCATCCTGGGGGTCTCCCCTCCTAACTGCTCTTCCCGCACTCTCCGCTGGCAGGTGGTGGAGTTCGTGGCAGCCACGCTGCAGCGAGCCTGCGTGGGCCCAGCACGGGGCCCTGGCGCGGCAGCGGAGGCGCAGACCCTCGCCATGGCCATGGGGCTCGTGGCCGCCATGCTCGGTGGAGCCGTCCAGGTGAGGGGGCGAAGCCTGGGGGGGGGTGTCGGTGGCCGTGAGGTGTGGGGATGGGGGAGACCCGGCACCATCCTGCTGCGCCCGACCAAGGGGGGCTGCAGCCGGTGCTGCGGGGTCTGGGTGCTCCCCAGGTTGGGGTCCCTCTTCAATCCCAGAGAGTGCGTGTTTTTCCTCAGAGCGGTGCCAGGGTGCTGGCTGAGGGTGCAGTCCTGGCAGGGCAGCCCTGAGAGCCTGGTTAATTGATTTATAATCAAAAATCTGCTCCTGAGAAGGCACTGACAGAGCAATGCAGTCACATACAGCATCTTTAAATACCGACACTGCATCCTCTGCATCCCAACATGTCCACAGGCTCCATCTGCGGAGTGCAACGAACTTCCTGGTGTGGGCTGTACCATTCTTGAAAATCCTCTATAAAACCGGTACCTGACTCGGTTGCCCTGTTACACGGTGTCAGCTGAACTGCCACCGGGTAGCAATCGCACGTCCGTTAGTGCGCTGCAATCACTCCAGCTTGCACTTACATCACTGAGCTGATGGGGTTGCTTCATCCCCGGACTCGCCCAAAGGAAAATCCAACTGTTAGTGGAAAAAGATAATTTATTGTGTCGTATTGCTAAATTCCTAGCGTTGGGAAAAGAGACGTTATTTAGTTGAAGAAAACTTAAGCCCAGAGTCTTGCAGCTCTAATGGGCCCCCTCCCAGGCAAGGTCCCGCTCCCGCTCCGGCGTTAATGGGAACAACTTAACAAATTTAAGCAAATTGAATGCAAAAGGTTTTTGGAGGCAGCTGCAAAGCTGTTTGGATTTCAATGGCCAAGGGTTTTTTACACAGTCATCCAAAAGCTCCCCAAAACCTCCGCTAAAGCACCACTTTTCAGGTCTTGCAGATTTTGCTTCTGGGATTAGCGGTTAAATCCAGGTTAGGGCAGGAACTTTTCCCCCTCGGGCGCTGCAGCCTCGGAGCAGGTTGCAGCTGCCTTGTCTGGAGCTTCCTTCCAGGCAGGACTGAAGGCAGGACCAAAGGCAAACCCCACGCGGTGCTGGCAGGACGGTGGGAGGGCTGTCCCCAGCTCAGCCCCAACGCTGAGCAGGAGGGTTTCTCCCGCATGGGCACTGCTCTCCTTTGGGCTCTTGCCCTTCCCACCTTCTCCCGCAGCACCTCAGGGCTGGCACGGTCGTGGCTGGGATCAGTGCTGGGGCCACGGGGCATCACTCTCCTCGAGAGCAGGTCAGGGCGCCTGGAGCCCAGTTCGTGGGGTGGGGATGGAGGGGAGCTGGCTTGGCGCTGCCACAGGGCTATGAAATGGCCTCTGGGGCTCGTGGACCTCTGGGCCGCCTGCCTGCCTTGCCAGGAGCATCCCAGGGTGTGAACGTCCTGTTACTGCTGTGCCAGTGCTGCTTCTCTCCCCCTCCACAGCTGCAATCGGGCGATTTTGCCGTGCTGAAGCGGTTGGTGCCGTTGCTGGAGGAGCTCTCCCGCACCTACCCGGAGCCCCTCACCCAGGAGCTGGCCACAGACCTGCGCATCGCCATCTGCACCCACGGCGCCTTCTCCCCCGGGACGGTGGGTGCCGCTGCCGACAGCGTGATGGGGAAGAAGCCGGGGACAGGAGCGCAGAGCCCTGCCGGCATCCCTGGCGGAGCCCCAAGCCCAGGAGGTGGCCGGTCACCGCCACGGCACAGACGTAGCAGCCCCTCAGCTCCCAGGGAGAGGAGCGAAGAGCAGAGTGTCAGCCACGAGCGTGATGCTGCGGGTCCTGCTCCAGCCCCGTGTGTCGAAAGCCCGACCCCGGCTGGGCTCCAGGAGCTCCTGGTATCGGCCTACGATCCCCAGCCCCCCGGCCGGGCAGCCGCCCTGCGCTGCCTCGCCAGCCTGATCACGCAGCGGGATCCAGAGGCACTTCGGCTTCAGGAGAAACTCCTCCAGGTACCAGGCTCCTGCCGTGGTCCTCGTCCTGTGCTGCAGTGTCGAGCTGGGGCTGAGTGCGCCGGTGGGCTGGGGATGTTCTGTATGATCGGAGCCCTCCGACCTTGCGGTCACCATCAGCTGAAGGTGCCAGGCAAGAGGGACCAGGGCTGCTGCATGCGCTGCCGGCCAGTGCTGATGGTGCTCCCTCCTTCATGCAGGTGTTCCTGGAGAACGTGCAGCACGAGGACGCCTTCGTCTACCTCTCCGCCATCCAAGGTGAGCGATGCCTGGACGGGGTGAGTGCTGGTGCTTCATAGGAGGTTTTCTGCTGTGGGGGCTTTGGACAGTGAGAGCGAAGAGCAGTGGAGCTGTGGCCAGGCTGGGGGCTCAGCATCTCCTGCCCTCCTGGACCGCATCTTTGTGCTGTTCAGTTGAGCCTGGAGCCACGAGCAGGCTCTGTGCCGCATTCCCAAAGCCGGCAGGCTTCATCTCCCAGTTGTGCTTACTCAGTGGGTAATTAGTTCATTTACCCTCTGACTGAACTGCTGATCTGCACAGACCACAGGTGCCTCCTCAGTGGAGCTCTGGGCAGGTTCACCCTCAGGGCATCCCCCGGGAGGACACCCGGGAGCCGGTCACCGTCCCCATGCCGGGTCCATGCCACCAGCTTGGGGCTGCAGTAGCACTGCTGGGCGCAGGCTGTGGTTTCAGAGCAGTGTGGGCACAGCCCCGGCAGCCTGGCCCTGCACCCGGCTGACGTTTTGGCTCACCGGTGTGCTCAGCTGAGGCTGGCAGAGGAGCCGGGGCCATGGGGACCCACCGGGGGTCTGCCATGTTCCTCTGCTCTGGCCAAGGTGGTCACTACCGACTGGTGCCGCTCTGCTCGCTGCCCTCCTGCCTGCACCAGGCTGCTGCTGGAGGCACCGAGTGCCTCTGCTGCTCATGCTGCTTCCCAGGAAACCCTCGGGTCCACGCTTGCTCCGGCACGCTCAGCACAGCCCCATGGCACCGGGCTGCCCGTTGGGATTTGCAGGCAGGTGCCTCCGCACCCGGCATGACGCGAGCGTCCTGTGCCATGGCTATGCCAGCAGGTCGTGGTGTGCCAGGGTTACTTGGAAAGGAGGTGCCGTTCCCATGACCTGAAGCGATACCGGCGCCGCCGGGAGCCTCGGCTGCTGTTGGGAAGGCAACCCTCAGCGTTAGCTGGAAAAGGAGCTTATCACTGTGCTTCCCTCTGCCTGTACGGTCTTGAGTGCGACGGGTTTGTCCTTGCCCTGCAGGTGAAACACAAACGCTTCAACCGTCCCAGGGTGATTAATACACCCGGTGCAGCTGCCTCCGTGTTTCGCAGCCTGGCTGCGGCTGTGATTAACCCTGACGCGGTTCCTTGCGGTGGTGACTCACCCAGCCTGCGCTGACAGTGGCACCTGCAGCGCGCCGCGCGCGGTGCCGGCGACTGTGCCAGGAGGGCTCCCCGCTGCCCGGGTCGGGCTCCCCGCCGCAGCGGCAGGGCTGTCCTTCCAGCTGGCCGTGCTGGTGCTGGGACCAGAGCTGGCTGTCGCGGCACTGCTGGGTATCCCAGAGCCGGGCTCCGGCGAGGTGATGCCAGCGGAGAGGTCGCTGCCCTGCCAGATGTGCCTGGGCTTGTGGAGGGTAACCCACACCAGGCACCCTCTGATAACCGGAGAACGGGGTTGGAGGTGAAGGCAGCTGCTCCTGGAGGGCAGGGGAGCTGGGGCTCGGCCTGACTCAGCACTTGGCACTGCCGGGGCAGCCTCTGCCGCGCGCCCTTTCCCTGGAGAGCAGCTGCCTTTCCCCATCGGAGAGGCGCCCGCTGCCCGGGCTGTGGCTGTCAGCCTGGGACGGGCAAACCCAGGGGGTTCGTGGAGCCCCAGCGGGGACAAGGACGCACCAGCAGCGCGTGCCCGACGGCGGGGATCTGGGAGCAGTGACCAGACGCTGTGCCCAAGTGTCGCCTGCGGTACCTGGCTGCCCTGACTCTGGGCCGTCCCGGGGTGAGCCCCGCAGCACCCGACAGCCGGCATGCCGAGTCAACGCTCGGTCGAGGAACATTAACCAGCAGCAATTAGTGGGCATCTGCTGCCAAATGCTAAATTATTTCTTTTTCAGCTTGGCGCCCAGCCAGACCCGGTGCTGGGCTGCCCCAGCGCTGCGGCTTTGCATGGAGGGGCTGCGGGATGTGCTGCGGGGGCCGGGGTGGTGCAGGGGGTCCGGCAGGTGACAGCTGCACCGAGGACGCCAGGACAGTTCCTCTACCAAGGGTGGTGGCACGTGCCATCCTCGAGCCTGGCCCTGACCTGTGCTTTCCTCTCGCTCTCCCCCGCCAGGCGTTGCCCTGCTCTCCAGTGAGTACCCGGAGCGGATCCTGCCTGTCCTGCTGGCACGGTACGGGTGCCCAGCGCGGGGCACGGAGGACACCACAGCCACCGTCACCAGGATGAAGCTGGGCGAGGTGCTGATGCGTGTCACCCGGGCGCTGGGTGAGTCTGCAGCCACGTCCGCGGGCACGGCAATGCTGACCACTGCCGGCAGTTGTGGCACCACTCGACCCCTCACTGCTCTCTGCCATGCCGTGGGGTCCGGGGGGCAAAGCCATCGGGGGCTTCGTGTTGTCCATGAGTGGAGACCCAGCTCCCACGGCCCTACCGCAGGGTGCTGGAAGCCGAAGGGCAGCTGGCCGGGGTTTGCTGGTGGGCAGGAGCAGGGCGGTGGATCCTGTCGGCAGCCCACCATCCCCTCGGCCGGCAGCGCTGGGCTCAGAGGCTGCCGGGAATTGCCCGGACATGCAGGGCTGAGGGGTAAAAGCTGGATGAGGTCTTTCCGGCAGCCGCTGTTGGGACACGTCCTAAAACGCCTCCTCTTTCTCCCCAGCAGAGGCCAGGCCAGCAAGAGCCTGTGACCACAGCTCTCCACAGCTGGGGAAGGTGGCAGGCGGTGTCGCGGCTGCCCTGGCAGTGGTCCCTGGTCACCAGCTGGGCACTTTGTTCCCCAGGTTGGCTGTGGCAGAGGTTGCCTGGCCTGCCAGAGCTCTCCTCCAGGGCACAGCCGCCACAATGGAGTCCCCTGGCCCTGGTGGCATCCCTGAGCTCTGCCGGCTGCGGGCATGCCAGCAGGGCCAGTGCTCCCTGTGTTGGGTTGTGCTGCTCTCCTGCCCTGCATGCTGGGATGGCCATGGGGCATCCTATGGGCCAGCAATCCCATCGTCTCCCCGTGGAGCTCCAGCGAGCAGTGTGAGCGGCACCAGAGCCTCTCGGTCTCTGAAGGCCCCTGGGCGATGTCCGTGTGTCCAGCCCTTGCCTCGTCTGGCACTGCAGCCGCACCACCCTGGGTTTCCCTCAGCAGCTGCCCGCGGCACGGCTGGCAGCGGCACGGTGGGCACAGCCTCCGCTGCAGCTCTCTCCCCTCCCCGCGGTGCCTCTGCCGCGGGCAGCAACTCCGGCGCGTCCCGGCTCGCCTGCGTATTTATAGAGCAAATTGCATGAAGTTGTTTTTGTTGCAAAGCTTCGGGATTCAAGAGTGAGGATTTATCCAGCGCTTCCAGAAACGCTTTGCTCTGTGCGGCAGCGCTGCTGCCGTTTGGAGCTCTCCTGCTGCTGCCCGGGGACTGCTGTGCCTCCCTCCTGCTCTGCCCCTGTCCCCATCCCTGTCCTTGCCCGCCAGCCCACTGGGGTGGCTTTTTTCCCATCCGGGAGGGGATTTTGCAGTGGGTACCTATTGCCCAGCAAACAGCCGGCATGGGCAGCGTGGCTGGAAGCGTGTGGCAGCCCTGTCCCAAGTGCGCGGTGCCATTCCTCTGCCTCCAAGAACATGGGGCCAAGCACCGCATGAGGGTTCGTGGAGACCTTGCACCGACCCAGTCACCTTCCGCTGAAAACCCGTTAAATCTGCTCCAGGTGCACCACAGCAGACCTTTTTCCTTCTCCATCAGGGAGCACATGCCTTGCTCGCTGCAGAAAGGGAAATGCTCCGTGCTCCTTCTGTGGTCGTCCGGCATGAGGCCAGTGTCCCCTTGGCGTCAGAGGGGATGCTCAGACCACCCAGCACTGCTCAGACTGCTGTAATCTCAGCTCCTGATGGTGCAAGCATGGAGCAGGCTGCCTTCCCCCAGAAGCATGGCCATCCTTGGCGTCACGGTGCTGCCCAAATCTCTCCTGCCCTGTGCCATGCAGGATCCACCCCTGCCCTTCCGAGGGTGTGGTTCGTTAGTAACAGGGATGGCCATGCAGGAAGAGTGAAGCTATGATGGGACGGTCCTACAGAAGGACCCGGCTGCCTGCCACCTTGCCTGTTCCTGCCCAGCTCTCGGCCATCGCATGCAGTATTTCCCCTCCTTGCACACAGCCGGTGCTACCAGGCTGTCGGCGTGCCGGCGGTGCAGGGGCTGGCCAGTCTCCGGCCCCTCATAGCAGTGTCCCCAACACCCGGTGTGCAGGGTGATGGGGTCCCACCACTGCCTGCAGGGCTTATTCCTGTTCCTGCATCCCAGGGCATCTCAGTGCATCCCACTGCCTCCAGCATCCAGGACACCAGTGTCCGAGGGGCTTACGGGGCTCGGGAGAGCTGAGAAACTGCCAATTTGGTGGGCCAGCTAACCTGCCAGAGCTCCCTCCGTTCCTCCAGTGCTCCCAGGCCAGTGCTGCCCATGCTCCCCTCGGCCGGAGCAGCCCCTGCCCAGTGGGAGCTGTGCCCACAGCGTGGGACATGTGGCCACCGGCCCGGGGCACCTCTTGCGCTGAGTGATTGTGCATGCCAATCACGGGCTCTGTGTGCCGACCTCTAATTAGGCGGCTCACACATCCGCGGTGCCTGCGTGTGCTAATTGGTGGGGGGGGGGGGGAGTGTGCGCAGCTGAATAACGTGAGAATTTGGGCTTCGCACTTCATTTGTGTGTGCGGTCACCTCTGAACGGCCCCCGCGGGAGTTGGGAGGACGTGGGATGCACCAAACGGTCCCAGACAAAGGTCTTTGCCGTGGGGTGTGTGCTGTCGGGGTTTGCTGGTGCCCGGGGGGACTGCGCCGCAGCGTCCTGGCATCACGGCAGGGCCCTGCCGAGGCTCTGTCTGCGCCTCGCTCAGAGCTGCACCCGTGTCCCCGCGCTGGGCAGGCGTGCTCCAGATGTTGCATCCAGCTGTTCGGTGGTGCTGCAAGGGCAGGGGGGCCTGATCCGGCTGCTCCCGATGGCACCGGGGCTTTGGCAGGAAGGCGCTGTGGGTTTTTCCTTGCCCGTGACGTGACGCTCTGCTCTCTCTTGCAGGGGACATGGTGTTCAAGCACCGGGAGCCGCTGGTCCAGGCCTTCCTGCGGGGCGCGCGGGACCCCGACAGCACACTGCGGGCCAGCAGCCTCTCCAACCTGGGCGAGCTCTGCCAGCGCCTCGGCTTTCAGCTGGGCTCCATCGTCCAGGAGGTACCGGCTCCATCCCGGCACTGCCATCCCCTTCCCCGGGTCACTACGTGGGGACGGTGGGGCCTTAGCGGTTGGCAGGGCTGCTGAGTGCTCGCTGCTGGGGACACCACGGCCTGGGGGGTTCCATAAAGGACGTGAGTGATGTTTGCTGATATTGCGGAGTGTAAAAGTCGTTGGACCTGAAGCAAACACTCAGGAAATTCTAGCCCTGATTTTTAGGGCTAAAAGCGTTATAATCAGCTAAAGATGTCCCTTGTGCAGAGAAGCAATAGCCCAAGGAAATGCAGCGGTGCGTGCTCCACCCATGGAAATCGCACTACAGGAGGAGACCTGGGGGCACAGTTAGTACATGCCGGAGACACCGCCTCCCATTTAATGAGACCTCCTCGTTACCCTTCCCGTTATCACGATGCAGCTGATGTGCAGCTGATGGCTGGCAGGGGTGCCCAGCCCTTGCCCCTGGCTGTGGGCTCCAGGCAAGAGGCGGCTGCCAGAGCTGTGGTCCCCTGTGGGGTGACCCCAGCTCTCAGGGGTCTTCTCCTTGGAGGTTTGGGGGGGCCTTACTGGGAGGTGCCGGAATCACGGGCCAGCAGCCCTCGAGCTGGTGGGTCTGTGCCCCTGCGGGAGCCGGAGCTTTGGCTCCCCGGTGCCTCCTGGAGCAGGAGGGGTTGTCAGGAGACATCAGGGATGCAGCTCTCGGTCTTCTTCCCCAATCCCCGCTCGCAGCCGCTCGGCATCGGTACCGACAGCGTTTGATGAGATGCCAATGCACCACACGCAGCTATTTCGGGAACACGCTAGCTCTGCTAATTCTCCCGGCTGTCACTGCCAGGGGTTTAATTAGGTTCCTTCAACTCTGCCTCCTTTTTATAAAGCTTTCCAAGGCGTCTGCGTGCCACTTGGAGAGGGAGGGCTGCTCGGTGCCCTGCGCCCCGCAAAAAGCCAATCACCCCCGGTTGCGTGCCGGCAGCAGCCCCAGGCTGGGCACAGGGGTCCCATCCTCATCCTCCAGCCCCACGCCGCCAAGGGACATCCCCACCACCCCAGGGGAGTCCCGAAGGTGGGGCCATGGCCAACTGCTCTACCGGGTCCCCTGCTGTCCCCCTGCCCCTGCTGATGGCCCCCCCTGCCCTGTCCCCGCAGGTCACCTCCTGCTTGACGGCCATAGCCAAGACGGATCCCGAGGCGGAGGTGCGAAGAGCCGCCGTGCACGTGGTGGTGGTGCTGCTGCGGGGGCTCAGCGAGAAGGCCACTGAGGTGGGTCACCTCCCCACTTGTCCCCCAGGCAGGGACAGCCTCTGCCAGGCTCCTGGGCACCCCCGGGCACCAGCACGGTGCTCCTCAAGGGTGGCCCCTGCCCTGCAGGGCTCATTCCCAGGCAGCTTCCAGGGAAAGTCCTGTGGGATGGGGACCTCCAGCTCATCCCTCCCCCACTGAAGGGCTCCTTCAGCACCGGATCTTCTGTGGGGCAGAGGGGACTTCATGGGGGCATCCCTCTGAGCTGCTTGGCCGTGCCACAGGGCCCTGCTACAGGACAGTGCCAGCTCCTGGGAGCCATGAGAGTTGTTTGTTACTGATTTGACTTGGAAATGCCCAGTTTTTTCACGGGCCGTGGCCTCCCTCCCCGCTTCCCAGCAATGAGCGTGTTGGGACTCAGCTCCCATGGATGAAACGGCTGGTTTTCCCCGCAGGAATCCCTGCAGCGGGCATCTCGGCTTCCCCTTGTGCCCCCATGCCGGAGGGACGCCGCAATGCACGGCTGTGCTGGACTGCGCTGCTGGCGTGTGAGGAAACTGAGTCACGGGAGGGCTGGGGCTCACGCCTGGGGCAGTGTGGTGGTGGTGGTGCCGCCATGTCCTGGCACCGGCAGCGTCGGTGGAAGGGGCAGCACCGTGCCTGCTGGGGCACGCCGAGGGTTGCGTTTTGGGTTGTTGCGGGTACGGGCAAGGTGCCAGCGGGTGCTGATGATTCTCCTGCCCGCTCTGCCCAGGTGCTGCAGGATGTCCTGCGGGACCTCTACCGCCTGCTGAAGCACGTGGTGGCGGCCGAGCCCGACGGTGCGACAGTGCTGCACGCCCAGCTGGCGCTGGAGGAGCTGGATGCGGTGATGAGGAGGGTCCTATTTCCCCCGCAGACTCTGGAGAAGAAGATTGTGGTGCTACCATAGCGGGGCCAAGGCGACAGAAACGAACTCTTCTTGTTCCGGCATCCAGGCCACGCGGCTCCCTGAGGGGAAGGGTTCGCTGTGCCCCTGGGGTGCTGCCGGCGGGTGCCAGCCTGGGAGGAAAATGCAGGCTGGGGAGGGCGGGTGGGCGCAGCCGGCGCAGTGAGGGCTCACTGGGATGGGGCAGGGGATTAAACAGACACATGCTGAGCCCTGCGCCCGTCACGTCTCTGGGAGCCACACAAAGCCTCTGGGTGCCATCCTGGCCATGTCCTGGCCCGTGGCTGGGCTGTGCTCGCCCTCACGCGCTTGGGGTAAGGGCAGCGGTGCAGGCTCTGGCGAGCCCCTGGGTCCCGCGGGAGGGTGGGCATCAGCCCCCAGGGCTGGCCCTGGCCTGGGGGAGCAGCTGATGGGGGTGATGCCCCGGGGTCCCCTGCAACCAAACAGCACCCACCGGGTGCTGCGGCTGCCCATGAGGGGAGCCAGGAGGGAGGGGAGGCTCTGCTGTCTGACCCCCCAGTGTGGGCAGCCGTGCATGCCTGGGGCCTGGCCCTGTCTGGCCCTCCCTCAGCACCGCGCTCACACCATGGGGCTGCTGGGGGGGGTCCTGGGGATGTTGGACGGCCCTGGGACTGCCAAGCTGGCTGGCAGCTATTGCACACTTGCTGCCAGGTGCCCATGGGCATGGAGGGAACCTTTCTGGGTGCCAGCCCCAGGCAAGGGACGGGGACAATCCCTGAAGGCAACAGCTGAACCAGCTTCTAAATGTTGTGATTGTAGCCAGATCTGAGTGATTTTTCTAGGTGGGGTTGGGGGGGGGGAAATGGAGACAGCATTGCCGAGCCCCTGCCCTGCCGGCACCGTGGGGCTGTGGTGCTGGGAGTGGGGCTGCATTGGGGACCCATCCTCCTCCGCGGTGCTGGTGGCAGCACAGTACCACCCACCCTGCGCCCATTCCCGGGGTCACCCTCGTTGCAGGGTTTGAGGCTCTTCCACCACGGCACCAGGAGCGCCCTCTGTGCCAGGGCTGTTTTGTGTGCTGGGAGCATGGCCGGGGGCTGCAGGACCCCGCAGGGTGCCTGGCTGGGACCCCCGCTCGCTGCCCTGTGCTTGGGGACATCCCAGCCTTGGGGTCACCCCTCTCCTTCCCACCAGGGCAGACCCCCATGGGTGCTGCAGTGCCGTGGGCCCCGCTCCTGCACTGGGATCTGCTGTGTACCCACGGGGAGAGGGGAGCAGGGCTGGGGATGGGGGTGCTGCGGTGTCACACCAGAGGGACACCCTGGGGACCCAGCTCTGAGCCACTCTCACTGGGCAGCCCTCTCGTAATGGGCAGCCCTGGTCCGGCTGTGCATGGCTGCAGGTACGTGTGTCCCAGCTGCCCCGTGCTGTGCCAGATGGGGTGAGGGGCCCAGCACCCCCCTTCCCTGTCAGGCTGGGGGTGCCAGACTGTGTCTCCACCCCCAGCGAAGCTGCCTGCACCAGGCCCATACCTTGCCATGCCGTGCCGTGCCGTGCCGTGCCGCTTGGCCGGGTGTGCACGGAGAGCGGGGAGCGCATTGTCCTCGCCGGAGAGCAGCGGCAGCCGAGCGCTCCTCCTCGCTCTCGCTGCCGCCAGCCCATGCCGGTGCTGGTGCCGGGCTGTGGGCACATGCCGGGATGCTGCCATGCCACCTATGCTTCCCCAGGGCCTGCCGCGAGCAGCAGAGGATGGTTTTTGAATGAAAAGTCTTTTTTGATGCCGCTGGCCAGCCATCCTGCTGTGGGGAACAAGGAGGCGGCTGTGCCGGAGGAGACAGTTTGGTTTCCACCTTGGGCAGTGCTCCTGCGGCCAGCGGCCGGCCAGCAACGGGGAGAGGTGCCCAGCAAGCCGGCTACGCACCGAAAGGTAAGGGGCCACGGGGCAACCCCGGGGTCGGGTCCCCTCCAAGGGGCACTGGGGAGGGCTGCAGGGTGGGGACACACTGCCTCTGTCCCCCTCCCTGCTTTCTGCAGACAGGCACCTGCAGCCACCGGGGCCCCGCGTGTTCCCAGAAGCACCGCAGCGGTGGCACAGGCACGACCATGCCAGGTGTGACCCCACCACGCTGGGTTTTGCACCTCCACACCCCATTGCTGCCAGGCTCAGCCGGGCCACGTGGGAGCCCCACCGGCGATGCCGAGGGTCCTGGGATGTCTCTGCCCTGTCCCCGCCATCCCCGGGCTCACCGGTCCCCTGGCACCCACTCTGGGCACTGCTCTGGTGCCTATGGTGGGGAGTTTCCAGCTGGCATCACCGCAGTGCCAGGGGTTTCAGCTGAGGGGGACGTGCCTGGCTGCGGTGCTCCCACCAGAGGGATCCCCTTCCCCAGCTCCTGGAGCTGGGAGGGTCCGGGCCTGATCCCAGCATTACCTCGCACCCAGCTCCCAGCCCTGCAGGGCACGATGGCCCATATCAGGATGAGGAACCCTAAAGTGTTGTATTTGAGCCCAAAGCCAAGGCTGCATCTCCTCTGGACTCAGCGTGGTCCCTCCCGGGGCTGGCTGTCCCCTGCCATGAGCCCGGCACAGGGATATTGTGTGTGGCCAGCACAGGGTTGCTGTCCCCAGTGTGGCCCTGCTCCTGCCCTGGGGACCCACCAGCCCTGGGGACAGGGTGACACGACAGGGCAGACACTGGGCATCCCCGGGTGGCTCATAGCCATGGGGGAGACACGGTGGCACGGGGAGGTGACACGTAGGTTACATATGGGTGTCATGAGAGGGGCCCCGAGAGCGGGGCAGGGGAACAGGGGGAGATGGGGTGGCCCTGGCGGGGTGGCACCGGGGGGGGACGGGACTCTGAGGTGTCCCCGGGTGGCCCAGCGCTGCTGTGGGTGTTGAGCTGCGGCCGGTCCCCGGTGCGGCGCTGTGCCGGTCCCCGCGGTGCCTGCCGCCGCGGCGGGTGATGCCGGTGCCGGGTGATGCCGCTGCCGGTGCCGCTCATCGCTCCCGCAGTGCGGGGATGGGGCCGGTGCCAGGTGTTGCCGGTACCGAGCGGGTCCCCGCGGGCTGCGGGCGGTGCCGGTGCCGGTGCCGGGGGTGGTGGCGGTGCCGGCGGTGCCGGTGCCGGTGCCGGGCGGGGCCCCCGCGGGCTGCGGGCGGTGCCGGCCCCGCCGCGATATAAAGGGGCTGCGCGGGCCGGGCCGGGCGCACAGCGGCGGCGGCGGCGGCCGGGGTGAACGGCGGCACCGGCACCACCACGGTGAGTCCCGGTCCCGGTCCCGGTCCCGGTCCCGGTCCCGGTCCCGGTCCCGGTCCCGGTCCCGGTCCCTCCTTCTCCCTACCGGTACCGACTCGGGGCGTCCCCGCGGCGCTGCGGGACCGGCCGCGGCCCCACCGAGAGCGTGGAGCCGGTACCGGCTGCACCGGGGGCTGGGGCGGGGGGAGCCGGGAAGCGCCGGGGGCTGCGGGTCCTGGGCGGGGGGGGGTGTGGGGGGCCCTGAGGGGGCGGGGGCTGCCGGGTGGTGCTGCCGGTGACACGGGGGTCCCCGGGGCTGGCTCTGCCCGTGGCTCTGTGCCCTGCCTGCACCCCTTCACGTGTTCATGTACCCCCCCCACACCCCCCGACCTGCCTGCACCCCCCCACCTGCCCGTGCCCCCCCCTGCATGCACCCCCTTCCTTGCGGTGCCCGCCCGCGCCCCCCGCCCCACGGCCGTGCCCCGCTGTGCAGCTCTGCAGTCCCCGCCGCTGCCGGGCGGGAGCGGGTGGCCGCTGCCTGCGCGCTGCCTGCGCTGCCCGTCCCCGGGTCCCCATCCTGCAGCGGGCTGGGGGGTCCGGGAGCTGCCGCCCCCGCTGCCCGGGTTCCCACCGCAGGCGGTCGGGGTGGCCGGGGGTTCTGGGTGGTCGTGCCCAGGAAGGGCCTCTCCGCTGTGAATACCCACCACCGGGTCCCCAACGTCCCCCTGCCCTTCCCTGTCCTCCAGCCCGGCCACCACCGGCAGCCCGGGAGCAGCCATGTCCCCGCTCACCTGGATGGGGCTGGACTGTGGGTGCAGGCACCGCACACAGTGGGATGCTCAGGACCCCGACACCTCTCCCAGCTCCATGGAGGCACTGGGAAGGTGTCACCCCCAAACCGGTGATCAGTGAGGGACAGGGGGTGGCTGTGGGGCAGCAGACAAGTGGGGTGACCCTGCTTTTGCCTTCTGGGGAGTCCGGCAGCAAGTCCTGTTGCAGGCTGTCCCCTTGGCGCTGCCCTGACGCTGCCCAGTCCCCCCTAGATGCCAGTGAGCCTCTCCACGGCCCTGCGTGTCGTCGGGACCAGCCTCTTCGCCTTGGCGGTGCTGGGGGGCATCCTCGCTGCCTACGTCACGGGGTACCAGTTCATCCACACGGAGAAGCACTACCTCTCCTTTGGGCTCTACGGGGCCATCCTGGGGCTGCACCTCTTCATCCAGAGCCTCTTTGCCTTCCTGGAGCACCGGCGCATGCGGGGCGAGGGGCGGCCAGTGCGGCTGGGGCGCTCGGTGGCCCTCTGCATCGCCGCCTACCAGGAGGATCCCGACTACCTGAAGAAGTGCCTACGCTCCGTCAAGCGCATCGCCTTCCCTGACCTCAAAGTGGTGATGGTGGTGGATGGTAACAGCCCCGATGACACCTACATGCTGGACATCTTCCACGATGTGATGGGCTCCGAGCACTCAGGCAGCTACATCTGGAGGAGCAACTTCCATGCGCGGGGCGAGGGAGAGACGGAGGCCGGGCTGCGGGAAGGGCTGGCCCATGTCCAGGCACTGGTGCGGGGCACCACCTACTCCTGCATCCTCCAGAAGTGGGGCGGGAAGCGGGAGGTGATGTACACGGCCTTCCGGGCGCTTGGAGACTCCGTGGACTACATCCAGGTGGATGCATGGGCCTGGGGGGGGGTTTGGGGGAGTGGGGATGCGGGCAGCAAGTGCCCTGCATGCATGGCCGGGCAGAGGGGCTGCGGGAGGAGCAGCCCCGTGAGCCCACAGCAGCACCTGGCTGCCTGTCGCCGGATCCGGCCCTGTGCACCGGCTGCAAGCCACCAGCACCGGGGCTGGGGGTGAAGTGCCACCAGGGTGGCCCTGCCAAGCACTGCTGCCCGCCAGGATTTCACATCACCTCCTCAGTGCATCCCCTGCCCCAGGCTGGTGTCACCCCTTGGGACAGTGTGGCACAGTGTGGGGTGCCAGGCTCCCACGTGTGGGTGAGGGGTGGTGGCCGGGGCAGGTCCCACCGAGGTGCCAGTGGCTGGGGTGCGTGGTGGGGCTGGGTGGCCCGGGGCAGCAGTGGCCAGGCACTGCGGGGCGCTCCGCTCCCTGCCACCGCCTGCCGGTCTCCAGAGCTCTGCCTCGTCTCGCCGGCCATGGCTCGGGCTTGCCCGGCTGCGGGCTGGGCTGTCTGCCGGGCGCGCGTGGGCGGCGGGAGCGGGGCTCGACGTTCCCTCTGCCCCTAGGTGTGTGACTCAGACACGGTGCTGGACCCCGCCTGCACCGCCGAGATGCTCCGCATCCTGGAGGCCGACCCCCGTGTCGGTGGCGTTGGCGGCGATGTCCAGGTACCCCGGGTGTGAGGGAGGGCACCCCGGGGCAACAAGGGTGCTGGGGTGGGGGGGGGAGTTGCAGTGGTGCTGGGGCTCACATCCATCCCCTCTCCAGATCCTGAACAAGTACGACTCGTGGATCTCCTTCCTGAGCAGCGTGCGGTACTGGATGGCCTTCAATGTGGAGCGCGCCTGCCAGTCCTACTTCGGCTGCGTGCAGTGCATCAGCGGGCCCCTGGGCATGTACCGCAACGCCCTGCTGCAGCAGTTCCTTGAGGACTGGTACCACCAGACCTTCCTGGGCAGCAAGTGCAGCTTTGGGGATGACCGGCACCTCACCAACCGTGTGCTCAGCCTGGGCTACCAGACCAAGTACACGGCTCGTTCCAAGTGCCTGACAGAGACGCCCACCCGCTACCTGCGCTGGCTCAACCAGCAGACCCGCTGGAGCAAGTCCTACTTCCGCGAGTGGCTCTACAATGCTCTGTGGTTCCACAAGCACCACCTCTGGATGACCTACGAGTCGGTGGTGACCGGCTTCTTCCCCTTCTTCCTCATTGCCACCGTCATCCAGCTCTTCTACCGCGGCCGCATCTGGAACATCCTCCTCTTCCTGTTGACGGTGCAGCTAGTGGGCATCATTAAGGCCACCTATGCTTGCTTCCTACGGGGCAACGCTGAGATGATCTTCATGTCCCTCTACGCCCTCCTCTACATGTCCAGCCTGCTGCCTGCCAAGATGTTTGCCATCGCCACCATCAACAAGTCAGGCTGGGGCACGTCAGGGCGCCGAACCATCGTGGTTAACTTTGTGGGGCTGCTGCCGGTGTCGGTGTGGGTGGCGGTGCTGCTGGGCGGTCTGGCCTACACCGCCTACAGCCAGGACCTCTTCAGTGAGACCGAGGTGGCCTTCCTCATCTCGGGTGCCATCCTCTACGCCTGCTACTGGGTGGCCCTGCTCACCCTCTACCTGGCCATCGTTGCCCGGCGCTGCGGCAAGCGGCAGGAGCAGTGTGGGCTGGCCTTCGCTGAGGTCTGACCGCAGGGAGCACCGGGGTGGCCCTGTGTGCTGGGGACCACTACTGGTCCCCTCCTCGCCCGCCACCAGCCCTGGTGCAGCCGGCACTGAGCCGTTGGGTGCTGGGCAGCGCTGAGCGCGCCCACTGCAGCATTTCTGATCAAGTCTTACTTTTGTTGTTGTTGTTTTTTGTTTTTTCTTATTGTCATTTTTCTGTACAAAGCGGGCTGCTGGCTGGGGAGAGGCTGAGCCAGGGCTGCCTGTCACCAGGCTGGGGACAGCCTTGGTGCTGCGAGGGTGACAGCAGCATCATCCCCCACCCCCCCCCATGCCATACTGAGCATCCTGGTGAGCTATGCGGAGCGCTGCTGGCCGGGCTCCCCCCACCCCATCGCCGCGGCTGGATCCCCCACCCTTCGGTGCTTTCTATGGGGACTTCATGGTCCCTCCTCCACGGTGCTATGGCAAAACGGCCCCACGTGGCACCGTCTCCGTCCGGCGCTGTGCTGGCACCGCTGGCTGGTGCTGCCTGCCTCAGCCCCACGGCCGTTGTATGTGCAGGCACGTACCCACGGGGAGCCCCTCACGGCTCCCTCCAGCCCCTTTCAGGGGGGTCCGGCTGCCCCGGGAGGGCAGCACCTCCCTTCAGCTTTGCCAAAGAGCCAAGGGGGGGACCCCGGCATGCAGAAACAGGGGAAACTGGGGCCAAGCCACGGCCCCATCGTACCCACCCTGCTGCCTTCCCGGCGTCTGTCTAGACAGCGGGGAGACACTGGGTTTTGGGCTCGGGCATGCAGAGGAGGGCGGGGAAGAGCTGGTTCCCAACCTTTCCCCTCCCCGGGGAATTCACCCGGTCGTCTCCCCTGGGCCCTCTTGGGTTTTTTTTTTTTTCAGGGCTTAAAAACCTTTCTACAACTGAGCATTTAGATTGTTTTGTTTAATTTAATATGAGGTTTTTTAGAAGACTTTTGTAGCTCTTTGGTACTCATACTTATTGCTAATTGTTTGTAAATCTATTTATTTTTTAACCTGCGGGTTTTTTTCATATTTTGGAAAAGTCTGTTTTTATATCCTGACGTATTTGTCAAAATAAAGACTTGTACAGAGAAAGAGTGGTGTGTGGAGAAGGGGGTGGTGGCTCTTGTCCTCCTGTCCTGACACTGTGGGGGGAAGCCCATGCCCAGACAGGGGTCAGACCCTGCCCAGCACTGGCTGCCCCCGCAGCTGCAGGGGTACTTTTAGAGGGGGACATATAGTGGCAGGGAGAATAATCTGTGTGGTGGCAGCACACTGGGAACTGATGAGTATGGGCACTGAGAGCCCACCTCAGAGGAGGTTCCTGCCCACCAGGACCCATCTCGCCTGGGACGGCAGCTGGGTTTGTGCCCCCAGAGCTCAGCAGGAGTCATTACAGGGGAAAAAACGTGACCCAGAAAGGGCTCTGGGTGCCCATAGATGGGACACAACACCCTAAGCTGGCCCTGGAGCCCTCCAGTTGGGGTAGGGACAAGGCCAGGACTGACCCTGGATCTCCCTGAGCCCTGGCCGCAGTGCCCAGGGCAGTCCTGGCAGCAGAGCAGAGCTCATGGCCGCCAGCCTAAGTCCTCACACTTTCTTGGGCACATTGGTGATGATGGGCTTGGGGCGTGTTTTGAAGAGGAGCTTGGTTTTGATGAGGGCGGTGACGGTGTAGTGGGTGTGTGGCCCTGCAGGGCCTGGTTCGCCAGCTCCCTGCTTCACCAGGACGGCAAAGGGCTTCTCCAGCTGCACCACCTTCCCATAGAGGATGTGGTGGCCCACAATGAGCACAGGAACCCCCTGGAGAGAGAAAAGAGAGGCGGAGGGTGATGGCAGGCAGGGCCCTGGCTGCCAGGGCCGTCTCTGGTGACACAGCAGTGGGGTGTCTCACCTCGCGGGTGTAGTGCAGGTCTCCCAGGAGGCTCCCCGCCAGCCCACTGCTCTGCCGGGGCTCAACCTCACCCTGCAGCTCCACCAGCACCCACTGCGCCAGGCCTCCAGCACCCCCACTGCGGGTGAGAGAGGCAGCTTCACCCAACGGCTCAAACCCTGCCCGGGGCCACGGGCACACAGCCGGGCGCTGCCGGTGGCAGGGTCAGGCCCTCTGGGGCCGTGCAGCCTGCCATGGCCTCACCTGGAGATGACGATCTGCACCATGCTCCGGGCCCTGCAAAGTACCGGCAGAGACACGGTCAGCATGGCAGGAGGACAGGGCAGGCCCTGCTGTGGTGGGAGCCCCCAGCGCTCCTGGGGTTCTCCCCGGTACCCCCCATGCCCACTCCCCCCTCCCGAGCTCTGCTGCTTCTCCCGGGCACCACAGACCCCCATGCTCAGACATCCCCCCGGGCGCTGCTGCTGCCCCCGGGTCCCACGGGGACCCACACAGCCCCATACCCAGACACGCCCCCGGCCCCGGGCCCTGCAGCGCTCTGCCCCGGGCTGCCGCCGCCGTTGCGCGGGGCGCTGGTGCCCTCCAGCGGCCCCGGTGGTGCGGCACCGGGCGCGGGTCAGCCGTGCCGGGCCGGTCTGCGGGTTGGGTCCCTCCCACCTCCCACTCCCGGCCCAGCCCCGGCCGCTCCCCCGCTCCCCCGGCCCGCTCCCCCGGCCCGGCCCGGCGCCACCTCACCGCAGCGCCCGAATCTCCCGCTGCGCCGTGCTTCTCCTTCCGCTTCCGGTCGTGCCCCAACACCCACTTCCGGTTCCGGGTGCGCCGCGCGCACGTGGGGTCTGCGCGGGGCGGAGCGGGGCCGTGGCCCGGTGCGGGATGGGGGAGTTTGAGGTGCACCGAGTGCGGTTCTTCGGCCTGGTGCCGGCCGGCGTGCGCTGCCTGGCCTGCCAGCCCCGCGGCGGCCGCCTGGCCCTGGCCCGCACCGACGGCGCCGTGGAGGTGTACAACTTCGCCGCCAACTACTTCCAAGAGAAGGTGAGGGGACTGGGCCTGGCCGTACCGGGTCTTACCGGGTCGCACCGGGTCTTACCGAGCCTTACCGAGCCGTACCGGGTTTTACCGGGTCGTACCGAGCCGTACCGGGTCGTACCGAGCTGTACCGGGTCGTACCGAGCCCTACCGAGCCGTACTGGGCCGGGCAGCGGGGTAACGGGCATCCCTCCCCAGGTCATCCCCGGGCATGAGGCCCGGTCGGTGGAAGCGCTGTGCTGGACGGTGGGAGACCGGCTCTTCGGGGCTGGCCTGGGCGGGGAGATCATGGAGTACGACCTGGCCCGGCTGTGCGTGGCCCACACCGTCGATGGCTGCGGGGGACCCATCTGGAGCATGGTGGCCAACAGCAGCGGCACGCAGCTGGCGGTGAGTGCAGCCGGGACTGGCACCGGCACCGGGACGGCTCTGCCACCCCTGGGGAGGGCCCGCCTGCCCCACCGGGGCTGACTCCTGGCCTCCCGTAGATCGGCTGCGAGGACGGCTCTGTTAAGCTCTTCCAAGTTGTGCCTGGGGGTATCCAGTTCGAGCGGAACCTGGACAGGCGGAAAGGTGAGTTGGGGAGGGCTGGATGCTGTGGCGGCGTTGTCCCTCTGTCCCTGCTGTCTGTCCCGGCTGCCCTGGTCTCGGTGACTGAGGGGCTGCAAGTCCACAGAGTCATGTCTGGAGCTTCCTTCCCCACAGGCCGCATCCTCTGCCTCTCCTGGCACCCGTCGGACACTCACATAGCAGCCGGCTCCATTGACATCCTCCGCGTGTTTGATGTTTGCTCAGGTAACTTGTGCCCTGGGAGGTGACCCCAGCCTGTCCCATTTCCTGCCCTGGGGACTGTCAGCACCGGCGCATCCCATGCTTTTGGGGGATCCCCTTGCCACCACTAACTGTCCTTCCCCCATCCCAGGCCAAACCGTCCAGAGGATTATGGTGAACTACCACGTGCACAAGGTGAAGCGTGAGTGCATCGTGTGGAGCATTGCCTTCCTCTCGAGTGGCACCGTCGTCACCTCGGACTCCTTCGGCAGGGTGCAGTTCTGGGACTGGGAACGAGGGACGCTGCTGGAGTCCCACACTGTCAGCACCTCGGCTGTCCTCTCGCTGTCTGTGTCAGAGGTAGGTGAGCCTCCCCCGAGTCCCCCCCCCAGGCAGCTGGGGCCCGTCTGGGCTCCTGTGTGCTGTGCCAGAGGCACTCGGGCAGGAGCTGCCTGGCTCGCTGCCTTTGGGCTGGCAGGGGCAGGGCTGGGAGAGGGGCTGCTGGTCCCTGCCTGCCTCCCGGTGCTGCCCTCTGGTTCTTCCTAGTCTGCACCCGCAAACCCCAGCGCTATTTCTGTCACTAGAAAGAGGACAGCATCGTCGTGGGCACATCGACTGGGGCCACCTACCAGTTTCAACTGCTGCCGGTGAAGATGGGCAGCCTGGAGAAGCGCTGGGTGCGGACGAAGCCCTTCCAGCATCACACCCACGATGTGCGAGCTGTGGCGCACAGCTCGACGGCTCTCATCTCCGGGGGTAGGACTGGCCGTGGTGACAAGGAGGGCTTGGGTCTCTTCCCCTAGTTCCAGTTTGGCTGAACTCTTCTTGGCTTCCAGGCCTGGATGCTCAGCTGGTGATCCGCCCGCTGATGGAGAAGGTGCAGAAGAAGGGCTATGACGCAGTGCTCCGCAAATTCACCTTCCCTCATGTGAGTGCTGCTCTGAAGGGGGGTCTCATGCCTGGTGAGGGAGGCTGGCATGGCTGGCTCTTCCTGTGGGAGAAAGCTGGTCCTCCCCGCCCCGCTGGGTCCCCTCCCTGGCCCTGGCATGTCTGGAGCAGGCGAGGGGTAGAAGTTGGCAAGCTTGTCTTACTGGTCCTGCTGGGTCTCCATCTCTGGGCTCCTATCCCACGGGACCCAGTCCTTCCTCTCCCCCGCCCTGAAGTCTCTGGCACCCCAGGGCATTTCGGCTTTGGCCCAGCCCTTTCTGCCAGGCTGCGGGTTCACGACAGTCTGCCCATTTCTGCATGCAGCGACGCCTCGTCTCCTGTGCCAGGAAAGCCCGGCTGCTCCTCTTCCAGTTCTCCCAGCACCTGGAGCTCTGGAGACTTGGCTCCACTGACGAGACTGGTGAGTTGCAAGGCCCAGCTCTCCAGTACAAGCCCTGTGGCAGAGCCTGCGCTGCCTGTAGGATTTTGGGCATGAGCTGTCCTGTGCTTGGGCAGCAGAGGGGTGGTTTAGCCCCAGGCTCCTTCCTCCCCACAGCCCTGCGCTGGCGTGGTGGCCAGGGGCAGGACTGCGTTTCCCAGCACAGTGTGTGCCTGCACACGGGCTGCACTGCCAGCGCAAGGCTGCATTTGTGCTTCCAGCAGAGCTGGGCCAGGACATGGGGAGTTCAGCCTTGGGGGAGGTTGGGGAAGGATCTGGGCTTTCCCTTGGGCGCTGCTCCCCTGGGATCCCCTGCTGCTCAACAGGGCCTGTGTTGTTTCCCCACTGTGACTGATGTGGCACGTGGTTTCTTGTCATCCCAGGAAAGGATGGCGAGGTCCTCCCCTTGCGCCGCATGCCTGAGCACCTCGTGCAGCTCAAGAGCAAGGTAGGGCTGAGCTGGGGCCGGGGTCCACCCTGGCGCTTGACCCACCGCAGGCTGGGGCTTGGCAGCCTCTGCTCTCCCACTGACAGCTGAGCTGTGTGTGCCGGGCTGCCAGGGGATCTCATGGGCCCCACTCAGCCCCTCTGCATTTCCAGGGTCCAGAGCACATCTACTGCAGCTGCGTCTCACCCTGCGGCAGTTGGGTCGCCTACTCCACAGCCTCCCGCTTCCACCTCTACAGAGTGCAGTACGAGGGTGATAGCGTCAGCGTGAAGAAGGTGAGCAAGGCGACAAGCCGCCACGCTGCCAGGGAGGGTGGTGGGTGGCTGTGGGGTCCCGGCGGGCTGGCACGCCCAGCGTTGCTCATGAGCTGACGCGCAGGGAGCGAGGGCGGCAGTGGTAGGTGGCTGCCAGCGCTGCGTTTCCCCCCCTTCAAGGTCCCCAGAGTGCCCAAGCTGCTGCTGCCAGCCTACCAGCTCCAGTTCTCCGCCGACTCCAGCAGCCTCTTCGTCGCCTCGGCTCGAGGCTCTGTCCACGTCCTCCAGCTGCTGGAGCCAGGGGGCTGCAAGCACCTGCACACGTTACAGCCGCCCTCAGGTTTGAGCTGGTGGGGAGCCCCGGGGGGTGCTGAGGGTCCCTGGGCTCCAAATCCCATCCCCGCTGTGGGTGCAGAGGGGTGTACAGGGCTGAGCATGTTCCCCCTTTCCTCCCCAGGGGTGTGTGGGTCCTTCCACCTGGCAGCCTCTGCCCTGTGTTTTTGCCAACCCTGACACAGGTGGCAGCGGCAACCAGATCAGCAGGGGGGGCATGGGTCTGGATGTGCCTTGGGGCTGGGGCTGGGACTCCTTGGAGGCCTGAGCACCCTTTACAAGCCGGTGAGGATGTTTCCGCAGGGTGCCCCGAGGCTGTTTACCTGCTGGCAGTGAGCGCAGATGGGCACTGGTTGGCCGCAGTCGGCGGGGACTGGGCAATCCACATCTACAACCTGAAATGTTTCAAGGTAGGGGCAGGGGCTAGAGGGTGCTGCAGGAATGAACCCCACTGCCCTCCTGCCTTGGGGGGAGCGGGTGAGGGTGGGCTCAGTGCATGGGACCCCTCCCTGGAAGCGATGGCTGTGTCCCCGGAGCAGGGCTGGGGGTGTGGGTGTGGGAAGGGGGGGTGAGAGGCAGCCCCGATTGCTCCCGTCAGCATGCTGTCCTCCTGCCTTGCAGCACCACTGCACGGTGCCCACATACAGCTGCGCAGTGACAGCCCTCGCCATCCACCCCATCACCAACAACCTCGTCATCGCCTACTCGGACCAGCAGGTAGGAGCTCTCCCGGTCACAGCCCTTGTGGCCCTGGTCCCTTCCCTGTGGTTCTCTCCTTGGCCTCGGGGTTTTCTGGCTGCTACCGCTTGGCAGGGCAACTCACGGCCCGGCTGGAGCGGGGGCTGCGTGTGTGCTGGTATGGGGGTGATGCTGGGGAGGACCGGACCTCACGAGCCGCCCTGTCTGCCCTCTGCAGCTGTTCGAGTTCAGCATCCCCGAGAAGCAGTACACGTCCTGGAGCCGCATGGTGCAGAACTGCGGGCTGCACAAGGTCTGGCTGGAGAGGGACTCGCCCATCACCCACATCACCTTCAACCCCAAGAACCCCTCACACATCCTGCTCCATGACGTCTACATGTTCTGCGTCCTCGACAAGTCCCTGGTGAGCCTGCGCGCCTGGTTGGGAGGGCTGGGTTTGTCCCCAGGGCATCTCCCCTGCCCAGCCCAGCTGTTCCCATCCGTGGAGGGAGGGTTGCACGGCGCTGAGGCGGTGGTGGTCCGGGTGGCACTGACACGTGCCGTGCACTCTCCTCGCAGCCCTTGCCAGACAACAGTGCCCTCCTGATGAACCAGAGCACCCTGAAGCAGCTCCCAGAGACCGCCAGGCAACGGCAGCTTCACGCCTTCAAGATCTGCAAGAAGTTCCAGGTGGGTGACAGTGTTGCGGGGCATGTGCCGTGTTGAGGAGGGGGGACCGGGGGCGTGTGGTCCCTGTGGCCTCACCTGCTCTTGTGCCCAGTTGCTCCCGGTGCCATACCAGTGCCGGGCGCACAAGTAGCAGAGCTCGATCTTGGTCCCTGTCACGGTGCAGCCACTTGCTGTGATCTCATGGGCTCCGACTGCCCAGCATCTCCTGCAGCGCAGCCCCCAATAAATGCCCCTGGTTATGGCTAAGTGGGAGCTGGCTGCAGGGCAGCTCTGCGCGGCTGAGCCCGGCAAGCCCCGGCAGAGGGGGTCCAGCACCCCACTCTCATCTCCTGCCCCCTCCCTGCCCCGCAGCCCCTGCTCTTTGCGGATCTGCTGGACGAGAACTGCCTCGTGATGGTGGAGCGGCCCATCATGGACTTCAAGACTCAACTGCCGCTGCCCGTCCAACAGAAGAAATTTGGCACCTGAGAGCAGAACGAGCTGCTTTGGCTACAGAAACTGTGTGTGTTGCTTTCCTAGGGTGCTGTAGGAATAAAACCTGCTGTTCTTTACGGCTGCGGGCTCAGGGCTTGTCCTTGCCCTGTGGGGCTCCCTGGTGTCAGAGCAACGGGTCAGGTCGCTGCTGGTCTGAGCATGAGGATGCAACCACCTTGTAGGGTGTTGGACCGTCCCCCGGGGCTGCGGGAGCGAGGTGGCACCCCGAAACTCCTGCTTTCTCACTGCCGGCTCTGCTGGGCATCATTGGGCCCCGGTGTGGGCTTCTCTCTCCCCATACCTGCCAGCAGCCGGGTGGCTTGGTGGGGCAGGGGACTTCCATCCCCCAGTGAGCTTCAGGCCAGGCTAAAGGCTGGCAGTGCCAGCATGGGGACGGCACCGCTGTACCTGCAGGGAGTGGGATTTGGGGGCTCCGCGTGCTTTCCTTTCCCCGTACCTTGCACCCCCAAAGGACATCTCCCGATCCCAGAGGAAGGAGCTCGGGGAAAATTTGGGTTCTAGGAAGGGCTCCCGCCTCCCTCCCCTAAAAATAATGTAGGCGGGGAACGGGGCTTTAGGCAGAGCCCGGGAAATGGAGCGCGGGGCGGGAAATGGAGAGCGGGGCGGGGCTGGGACGCCCCTCCCCTCCCTCCGGCGCGACCAATCGCAGCAGCGGCGGCTGTGCCGCCGCTGCTGCGATTGGTCGCGCCGGAGGGAGGGGAGGGGCGTCCCAGCCCCGCCTCTCCCTTAGCGCGGAGCCTACCGCAGCGCGCCATGCGGGCGGGGGCGTGGCCGTGGCGCCACGCCCCCCTCCTCCAGGCCCCGCCCCTTCTCCCGGTGCGCGGCGGCGGCGGCGGCGGCGGCGGCATGGCCGTGTGGACCCGCGCTTGCAAAGCGGGGCTGCTGGAGCTGCTCCTGCGGGAACGTTGGGTGCGGGTAGCGGCGGAGCTGAGCGGCGAAGCGCTGAGCCTGACGGCGGAACCGGGAGGCGGCGAAGCGGCGGTGCTGAACGGCGTGGTTAACGGCAACGCGGAGGCGGCGCCCGGTTGCGTGCGGAGGGTGCGGGTGGTGAAGGCGGAGGCGGGAGGGCTCGGTATCAGCATCAAGGGAGGTCGGGAGAATCGTATGCCGGTGCTCATCTCGCGTATCTTCCCGGGGCTGGCGGCGGAACGGAGCGGGGCGCTCCGTCTGGGCGACGCCATCCTCGCCGTAAACGGCGTCGATCTCCGGGATGCCACCCACGATCAAGCCGTCCAGGCGCTGAAGCGAGCCGGGAGGGAGGTCATCCTCGAAGGTACGGACTAACACCGTCCCGTCCCCGGTGCTCCCTCCTCTCCCGGCTGACCCCCGCCCCATTAACCGGGTCCCACGACAGCCCCCTGCCTCTGTCACCGGGGTCACGGAATCCCCCTGGGCGCCCCTTTTCCGGTTGCGGGACCCCACTCCCCCTACCCCACTCTCATCACGGTACACGTGTGTCCCCACAAAACCCCCAGCCCCGGTGCTGGGTCCCGGCATGCCCTGGGGACAGGAGTGTCCCCTCCCTGGCCAGGGTGCTCCTGCTTGTGGCGGGACGGTGACCCATCCCAGCTGGGGACAAGGACTTGCCATCTCTGCTGACTGTGCCTTGGACAGACCTGGGGTCCCCTAGCCATGGTGTCCCCCCAAAACAGGGTGTCCCCTGCGGCAGCTCTGGGGACGGAGCCCCTGGGGTGGGTGCTTGTGCCCCCCAAGTCCCCAGGGAGGGCTGTGGCTCCCCAGGTGTTGGGTTTCGGGTCTGCCTGTGTCTCCGTGGGCTCCGTGCCCGTGGCGCAGCTGGCTTGGGGTTGTCCTGGTGGAGCCGCCGGCTCCTGCCCAACCTGTTTCCCGGAAGCCTGACAAGCTCGGGCAGGACCCGCCTGGCCCAGCAGCGTATGGCACAGGGCTCGTGCCGTGGGGTGTCGTGCCCCAGGCAGCCCAGAGGACACGAGCCCCCCGTATCGTGGGTCAGGGTGGCCCATGCAGGTCCGTGGTGCCACACACACCGTCCTGGTGTCCTGGCGAGGCCGTCTGTCCACTGGTGCATGGGGCTGTGCCTGCCTGGCGATGGTGGGTGCTCCCGCTCACCCACCTGCTCCCGGCACGAGGGCGGCATGGGTGGGCTACCTGGCAAGGCAGCAGCTGGCTCGGGGTGGCTCTATGCGGCGTGGTCGTGGCTGGAGGTCTGTGGGGGCCAAGGTGGAGCCACGGCGTCGGGCTTGGCTCTCAACCACCCGGCTGGTTGGGGTCTGCCGTCGGAGGCAGCAAGAGTCTCTATGGCTCCCCCGTGCCGGATTTGCCATCTTTCCCCCACATCCTTCCCCTGGCTCCTGTCTTGCGCCGCCCGGCCGTTTGATCCTGTCCTGCAGGAGCTCCGGCCCCGTGGCCTGTTTGTCCCTCGCTTCCGCCACGAGCACGGGTGTCACAGCAGCCGCTCCTTCCCTTCCCGCCAGGGCTGTGAGTCTCTTCATCTGATGGCTGCAGCTGCCCCACGGCCCGGAGGGACTGTCCGGCGGCTGGCTGGCAACTGCGGGCCCTGGAGAGGAACTGGGGAAGACCTCAGCGGCGCCGTCCCACCCCATCCCTCCTTTCCAGCCCCTGGAGGTGCGACTGCCCCGGCAGGCAGGGCTTGCGGGCAGGTGCCAGGGCTGGCGGTGGAGCGTGGGAGCACCAGCCCTGCGCTGGCATCCCGGTGGGGCTGGCAGCCCCCAGCCCTGGCCGCTGGGTTTGGCCACAGGGACCCATGCCGGCCGCTTTCCTCCCGGGGTATCCACAGGCACGCTCCGGCAGGCTGGAGGAAGGGAGCCCTTCCGCCTCTGTGGGGAAGCTGTGGGCAGAGCTGCCGGCCGGCCGGCACACGGGTAGGCCCGGTGGCCGGCAAAGGGGAAGGCTGGTTGCAAGAGCCGACCCACATGCAAACGTGGGGAAACCTCTGTGGTGTTTCCCCTCCGGCTGCCAGGGGCAGGAGGGGGCTCTGGCCCCCAGGACAGACTGATGCCGTCTGGGCAGCGTGCAGGGACTCAGCCTCGGCGAGGCCGGTGCTAACCCGGAATTACCGTGCAGCCAGAGCAGCCACCTTCCTGCGGCGGGTCGGGTGAGGGGTGCAGGCGGCGGCCGGGTTTCCTTTGCGGTGAGCGCGTAGGCAGGGCGACAGTGGCTGTGCCGGGGCTGCTCTGCACCGGCCGCCAGCTCACCAGAAGCAGGAGAGGTGGTTTCAGGTGCTACCAGCCTGATGCCAGTTTTGCGCCCGCCGGTACGGGATGTTCCGTGCTCCTGCATGTGCCGTAGCTGCGTCCCCCTGAAAGCAGGGAGCCAGATCTGCCACCGTCCCCACCGGCGGCCGCGGTCCCATGCATCTCCTCGGTGCTGGGGCGCGATTCCCGCGGTGGCCGAGCTGGCGCAGCCTGGCAGCGGCTGCCTGCTGGTCCCAGCCGCTGCCGGGAGCCACCAGTGTGGCCATGGCCCTGCCGACCCCACAATTCTCCAGCAGCGCTCTGGCACGGTGCTCAGGCTCCCGCACCGCTGGCTGCATGGCTCAGCCTCTTGCTCTCCTGGCTCCGAAGGCTCTCGGCAAGCCTGGCCTTCGGGGAGCTGGTGGCCATGGCCCGGCAGAGGTCGGCACTGGCACCGCAGGCCGGCGGCACCGTGGGCTGGAGCCTTGCTGGGGCCTGGCTGGAGGGGGCCGAGCTCCCAGCCAGTGCTGGAGGCAGCTGCCCACATCTGGCAAACAGCTGCCGAGTGGCCCCGCGGCGGGAGCTGCCGCCCCTGCCGCTGCCCTGCGGCGCTGCCCTGTCCTGCCCGGCCAGGCAGTGGGATTAGGGGTGCGCGGGGACGGCGGTAATCCCGGGATCAGCGCGGCAGGAGGCTAATATTAACTCGTTTGCTGCCCGCGCAAGGACAAGCGCCTCGTGGCAGCACATCCCCGTCCCGTCGCGCTGCTCGGCTCAGCAAATCTGGCGGGGAGGGCGGGGGGCCAGCCTGCCCGCTCCCCATCCCGGCGCTTGCGGGCGGGCGTCAGCCCCTGCAGCGGAGGGGGATTTGCAGCGGGCGATCCCGGGGCTGCGGCAGGCGCCTGCCCACGGGGTCCGGCAGCAGCACCGACCGGCCAAGAGCGGGACCTGGGCCCCACCACCGCTGTTGTTCCCGCTCCGGCAAAGCGCTGGCGGGCCCGGTGGCCTGGCTGCGGCGGGGTGTTCACTTTCTGCGAGCAGCGGGGAGCTTCACTTCAGGGCGGATTACAGTTTATTTGCTTTATTTTGTTTGTTTTCAATTCCCCCGCTGCCCCGGGGGTGTGGACGTTGCTGTTCCCAGCACATTCCCCCCCGCTAAGGGGATGGGGCTGCTGGGGCTCGGCGCAGGCAGGCCACTCTCACGGCATGCGTGCCGGCGGGGGAGCCGTGTCCGGAGGGGGGACGGCGGGCGGGGGTCCAGCGCCGGCTGCAGGCGCCGCGTCCCAGGCTGCTGTTGGCACTCGCTCGCAGCTTTCCTGCCTGGCTGAGCACGTCGTCCCGCGCGGCCTCATCCCCGCTCTGGCAGGCGGCTCTGCTGACGTTCCCTGACATCTTGAAGGCGTTGGCTTTCCCCGAGCGCGGTGGCTGATGCGGCCGCTGGCATGGGTGAGCCCACGGTGGCACCGCGGGCTGGGTGAGCCCGGCTCCAGCTCCTGCTCGCCCCATCCAGAGCTGGGATGGGCTCTGGGGTGCCGGCGCCTCGCCAGGGCTCTGCTTTGGCTGCGCTGGGTGGTACTTAGGGAGGGACGGTCTGGGGGGAATAGGAGCCGGTGCCTCCTTCCTTCCTGCCGGGCCTGGAGAGGAGTGTGGAGCCGGGATGTCCTGGCTGCAAACCCTCCTCCTCCTCCTGCGGAGGCAGGCCGCTGGCAGGCGCGAGCGGCAGCCTGGGGTCAGCTCGCCGTCAGCGCCTGCAGTGCTGGAAACTTGGCCGGTGATGTCCTCGCAGCGCGGCGGCCGGGGTGGGTCAGGATGGGCTGCAGACTGACCTCCTGCCCGGCCCCATTGTGCTGCGCCGCCTTCCCTTTCCTACGCCCGCGCCGGCAACGGGGATGAGCCGCCAGCGCCTGTCCCTGGCTTGGGACACCTCCGTCTCAGGGCAGGGTGGGACCCTCTGGGCCATGCCCCGGTCCTCAGGGCTCTCCAGGGCTGCCGCACGCCCCAGGGCAGGAAGGCAGGGTACCCCCTTTCCTGCTGCCTGCCCTCTGCCAGCTCCCCGGTGCCGCTGGGGGAGGTCCCGCAACCCCCCCGTGCATGCCAGAGGGGGACAAGACACCCCCGCAGTCAGAGCATCCCTGGGGTGCAGGGCTGTGGCATAGGGGCACAGGACCCCTGCCTGGCCCTAATGTGTCCCCCCGCCCTTACTCCCCACCTCCAGTGAAGTTCATGCGGGAGGTGACCCCCTACATCAAGAAGCCCTCGCTGGTGTCGGACCTGCCGTGGGAGGGGGCTGCCCCGCAGTCGCCCAGCCTGAGCGGCAGCGAGGACTCGGGCTCCCCCCAGCACCAGAGCCCCCGTGACCGCAAGGTGATCCCCCTGAAGATGTGCTTCGCCGCCAGGAACCTCAGCATGCCCGACCTGGAGAACAGGTGAGGGCAGGGGCTGCCCTCGCCCCCCTCCCCATGCCTGTTGGGGGCTGGCATGGGGGGCCCTGCTCCCCATGGACCCTCTGGGACAGGGCTGGGGGCTGCCCCTCGCTGCGGCCGTGACCTCCCGCTTCCCCCACTGAGCTGTGAAAGGGAAATCTGGGGGGGTTCACCACGGCCAAGGCTGTGCCGTGCTCCCCCTGGCCCCCCAGGGCGGCTGGCAGCTTCCCCTGCCTACGGAAAGGGGGGGCCCTGCAAATCCCCCCAGCTTTCTCTGCTGGCAGGGCTGGCACCGAACTGCGCTGGCGGCTCCCTGGCACGACCAGAGCTCCAAACCAGTGCGGCCAGTTTGCCGGGCTGGGCATGGGCAGGGGCACACCGCTCCTGTCCCACCCAGCGCCGTGTCCCCTCGCAGGCTGATCGAGCTGCACTCGCCGGACAGCAGGAACACCCTGATCCTGCGCTGCAAGGACACGGCGACGGCTCACTCCTGGTTCACGGCACTGCACGCCAACATCACCGCCCTGCTCCCCCAGGTTCTGGCCGAGCTCAACGCCATGCTGGGCACCGGCGGCGCCGCAGCCGGCGGCAGGGAGGTGAAGCACATCGCCTGGCTGGCCGAGCAGGTATGTGCCACCGGGGCTGTGCTGAAGATGCTGCTCTGGGGACCGGCGTTGTCCTCGGGGACAGCAGCACCGACGAGGCTGTGGTGGCTGCCGGAGAGCCCTGCCACCAGCCTGGGCACTGGGCTCTGCCACTCTACCGTCGCCTGGCTGGCCAGCTGTGCCCCGGTGAAGGCAGCACTTCCCATGCCCTCAGCCCCCTCTCCCGCTGGGATTTCCCAGTTGGAGATGCTCATCACCCCCTCGTTCTTCCATGAATTCACTGCCCAAGATCTGCAGCCTGCCTGGGCGCCGTGATGGGCTCAGGCCCCAGGAAAGAGGGGGTTCCTGGGGGGCTGCTCACGGTGCGGCTTTCCAGGATGGCCACTCTTGGCAGCACATTGTATGGCTTTATGTGGATGCTGCCGAGAGCCCGGCAATGTGGAGCCACCAACTTGGGGTCAGCGCAGCCATGGGTGCAGGGAGTGGGGTGCCCGGGCAGCGGTGGGCGCCTGCCACCCCTCACCGTCTCTTCCAGGCGCGGCTGGACGGAGGGCGGCAGCAGTGGCGGCCGGTTCTCATGGCGGTGACGGAGAAGGACCTGCTGCTGTACGATGGCATGCCCTGGACCAGAGACGCCTGGGCCTCCCCCTGCCACAGCTACCCGCTGGTGGCTACCAGGTGGGCTGGGGGGGCCTGGATCCATCTGCCCGTGTCCTCCAGGGACCGGCTCCCCCCGACTGCATTCAGCTCTGCCACTTGTGCCTTGGCTCTGCCTTTTGCTGGAGCAGGGAGGGGGAGACCCCAAAATGCTGTTGTGCATGGGGTGGCACAGTGCTGATGTGGTGGTGGCACTACTGTGGTGCCCCTCAACCTCATCCCTCACCCCCCAACCGTCCGTTCCTCCCCTCCCAGGCTGGTCCACTCAGGCTCGGGCCGCCGCTCGCCCGCCCTGAGCTCTGAGCTCACCTTCGCCACCCGGACGGGCTCTCGCCAGGGTGTGGAGATGCACGTCTTCCGTGTGGAGACCCACCGGGATCTCTCCTCCTGGACACGCGTCCTCGTCCAGGGCTGCCACGCCGCCGCCGAGCTGATCAAGGAGGTGTCTGTGGGTGAGTGCTGGGGGGGGTGACCCCTGGGGTTCCCCCCTTCCTTCCCAGAGCTTTGGGGTGCCGGCAGGGTGAGGGCGCAGCGGGACCTGGGTGCCCTGATGGGGACCTGCGCCCCAGGGCAGTCTCGCAGGCATCATGGTGGGCAGGGGGGGCGCTGAGCCCTGCCCGTGCCCGCAGGCTGCACGCTGGGGGGGCAGGAGGTGCTGCTCTCCATCCACTACGAGGGCGGCTTCACCATCTGCCGGGAGGAGCCGGGCGGCAGCGTCCTCTTCCGTTACCCCTATGAGAGGCTGAAGATGTCGGCAGACGACGGCATTAGGACCCTCTACCTGGACTTCGGGGGCCCTGAGGGGGAGCTGGTGAGGAGGGGGCAGCTGGGCTCACCCCCTGAGCTGGGGTGTGTGTGTCTTTCTCCAGGGGTGGCTCCTGCTTCCCCCCATCCCTGCAGCATCACGGCTGCCTGGTACCGCTGGTTGGGAGCCCCCAGCCCCATCCGCAAGACCCCCTGGTGCCCCCCACGGGGTTTGGTGTGCTGGGTTGGGGGCTGATACCGCTCTCCATCTCTCCCCCCCCAGGCGCTGGACCTGCACTCCTGCCCTAAGCCCATCGTCTTCATCCTGCACACCTTCCTCTCGGCCAAAGTCACCCGCATGGGGCTGCTGGCGTAGGTGGGCCCGGCTCCCACCCACCTCCCCCCATTGGAAACCAGCTGGGGAAAGCGGAGGGACCCCCCCCATTGCCCCTCCTGCCCCACCAGTGCCTTGCCAGGGCCGGGACTCGCCGCCCGGAGAGCCGCCGGGGATATGGCAGGACGGCTGCCCTGGAAGGGGGTGAACCTCCTCCACACCAGCGGTCCTGGCCCCCCTGGTGCCGGGGGGGGGGGGGCCGGGGCACAGACACCAGCTTTAATCCCCCTGGGCCTGAAGCCATCACCGATCTCACCGCCTGTGCCTTGGAATGGGGCGAGCCTGGTCCCTCCCCGCATTGGGGGACCCCAGGTGTTCCCCCACCCGTGTCGGGGGGGCAACCAGCACCCTCCATGCCTTGGGGCTCCCCACAAAGGGGGTCACGTTGTCCCTACGTGACGGGGCTTGGGCTGCGAGTGCCCCCAATTGCTGCAGCACGGGGTCCCCTTGCCCCACTCAGGGTGGGGGGACACACACTTGTCTTACTTGGGGCGCTCACGGGTACCAAAGGGGCTGCCCCGAGCCCCCCGGTGCTCATCCCTGCGGCGCACCCTGGGGTGCAGGCAGGGGCTCAGCCCCCCCCCCCGCTGCCCGCAGGGCTGGGGCAGGGCGCAGCAGTGAGCCCCCAAACTTCCCAAAGCCAGAAAACAAACATTGTGTCTCTGCTGCCGAGGGGCCGGGGCTGCCTGGGGGGACACCCACCCCCCCCCCCACCCCGGGACTGCCGTCCCCCTCCGAGCTGCGCTACCCCCACAGCCCCCCCTCAGATGCTGCAGCCTATGCCCCCTCCCCTGCCCGGGAGCTGCTATGGGGGTCTGGCCCCACGCTGCTGGGGGGGGCTCGCAGGCCCCTGAGGGTTTGGGGCAGGACATGTAGATTGATGCACTTTCGCTTTTTGTACTTTCCCTTCCACCCCGGGGGGGGGGGGGAGGAGGGGGCAGCTCCCACACCCCGGGGTGCTGGGGGGGGAGCTCTGGGCATGGCGGGAGCAGTATCCCCCCCCCAGGGTTTCCCCCTCCCGGCTGAGGCCCCATTACCCCCTCAGCCAAACTCCTCTGCACATTTTTCTGCTTCCCGGGGGGGCTGTGCTGGCCGGGGGCCGTGGGGTGCTGTGGGGGTCCCAGGGGACGCCGTGGGGTGCCAGCCCCCCAGCCCGGCGTTGTGGCTTGCGCACAAGCACTACAGGTCCCGAACCTCCCCCCCCCCCGCCCCCCGGCCCTGGGCGCTGCACGCCCCTTCTATTTTTGTATTCTTTGTAAATCGCTATTTATATCAGATTGCCTTTTCTGGGGTCTCTGCCTCTCACTCTGGGGGTGCCCGGGGGGGGGGGGGGGCTGTGTGTGTTGCAGTGTGTGTGTCTGCCGGGGAAGGGGTGGGAGTGGGGGGGCAGTTAATTCCCAGTACCGCACATACATGGTGTGTGTGTGGACAGCGCTGGGCTGCCCAGTTCAAGAGAGATTGGGGTGTACTGGACAGAGTGGGGGGGCGGAACTGGGGCGTCTCTCCAAGTGGTAGCGGCGGGGGGGGGGGGGGGGGGGGGGATTTATCCCGGGGGTGGGCGGGCGTGGGGGGGGCTCATCAGTGGGCACAGAAGCCCGCAGGTACGGGTGCGTGTGCCCACGCGTGCCCCTGTGCCTCCCCCGTGTGTGTGTGTGGGGGGGTGCGTTGGCGGGGCGGGGGGCGTGGTGCGGGGGGCGTGTCCCGGGGCGGTGGGGGCGTGTCCCGGGGCGGTGGGGGCGTGTCCCGGGGCGGTGGGGGCGTGTCCCGGGGCGGTGGGGGCGTGTCCCGGGGCGGTGGGGGCGTGTCCCGGGGCGGGGGGGGGCGTGTCCCGGCGAGGCCCCGCCCCGTCCCGCCCGCGGCGCAGGTGCCGGCGGGAGCCGGCAGGGGGCGCGCTGGCGCACAGCCGCAGTCGCGGGCGGTCCCGCGGGCCCCGCCGCCGCCGCCGCCGCTGGGCCGGGCCGCCCCAGGAGCGGCGACACCGGGCGATGAGATGACAACGACCACCCTGCAGGTACGGCGGGCGGGGCGGGCCCGGGAGGGGGGGGAAGGGGGATGCCGGAGCCGGGCCTCGGCCTGCGCCTCCCCCGGCTCGGGCCCTGGCGGGGCCTCCTCCCGCCCCGCTGTGAGGCCGCGCCGGGGAGGCCTCACCCGGTGCCGGTGCGGTGCGGTGCCGGTCGGGGGAAGGCCTCGCCCTGCCCCGGTGCTGTGCCGGCCAGGGAAAGGCCTCACGCGGTGCCGACCGGGGAAAGGCCTCAGCCTGCCCCGGTGCGAGGCCCCGCTGGGGCGGCCTCATCCTGCCCCGTGCCCTGCCGGGGCGGTGGGGAGGAAGGAGGGCCTCGTCCTGCCGGGCGCTGCGGAAGGGTCCCCGGTGCCGAGCCCGTGGCCCGGCCCTCTCGGGGGCGGGGAAGGGCCTCGTCCGGCTCTGGCCCTGGTGCCGCTCCCCGGCTCACGCCGCTGTGCGCCCCCCCCCCTCCAGAAAGCCATCGACCTGGTCACCAAAGCCACCGAGGAGGACAAGGCCAAGAACTACGAGGAGGCGCTGCGGCTGTACCAGCACGCTGTGGAGTACTTCCTGCATGCCATCAAATGTGAGACGGGGCTGGTGTCACCCCCGCTACAGCCCGGGGGGCTCTGGAGGGAGGCTATGGGGTCGCTGGCTGTGGCGTGGGACCACAGGTGATGTTTGGGGGGGAATCTCTGCAGATGAGGCTCACAGCGACAAGGCGAAGGAGAGCATCCGAGCCAAGTGCATGCAGTATCTGGACCGGGCGGAGAAGCTGAAGGAGTACCTGCGCAGCAAGGACAAGCAGGGCAAGAAGCCGGTCAAAGAATCCCAGAATGACAACAAGGGGTACGTGGGGGTGTGAGGGCCCTCCCTGCCCGATGTTGAAGCTGGCAGGACCCTGCTGCCACACCGGGGCCAGTCTTGCTCCTCGTGACTTGTGTCCCCTCTCCCCAGGAGCGACAGTGACAGCGAGGGCGAGAACCCTGAGAAGAAGAAGCTGCAGGAGCAGCTGATGGGTGAGGGGCTGTGGCGGCTCCGGTGGGCATGCTTACGCTGGCTGTCTGGGGAGTCAGCGGAGGGATTCCCAAAAGGCCTTCACAAGGAGTGGCTGCGGGGGGGGGGGGGGGGGGGGGGGGCTGTGGGATGCCCAGGGGCACATCCAGTAGCCCCTAAACCATGCTCCATGCTGAGAGGCGGTGGGGTTGTTGGGGCTTTGGTGGGGTGGAGGTGTAGGGAGGGACAGGGGCTCTGGCTCTCCCGGCTCTTGGCAGACATCGGGAGCAGAGTGCCCACGTGAGCAGAGCTGCCCCTTCGCAGGTGCCATCATGATGGAGAAGCCCAACGTGCGGTGGAGTGACGTGGCTGGACTGGAAGGAGCCAAGGAAGCCCTGAAGGAAGCCGTGATCCTGCCCATCAAGTTCCCGCACTTGTTTACTGGTAAGGATCACGGCAGCACCGTGGCTGCCACTCGCCCACGGAGAAGATCCCGTGAAGTGACAGCTGGGGCAAGCGCGTGCAGGGAGGTGACCCCAAGCAGCGGGGATGCGTGTCTCTGTGGGCCTCCCCAATCCGGGCTGCACAGGGATGGGAGAGCTGTGACGCTGGCCTCTGTCGCAGGGAAGCGCACGCCCTGGCGAGGGATCCTGCTCTTCGGGCCCCCTGGCACCGGCAAGTCCTACTTGGCCAAGGCTGTGGCCACCGAGGCCAACAACTCCACCTTCTTCTCCGTGTCGTCCTCGGACCTGATGTCGAAGTGGCTGGGAGAGAGCGAGAAGTAAGCTGCCAGCAGGGATGCGCGGCTGCTGCAGACTGGCTCCCGGCCACTCTGCTGAGGGCGGTGGCAGTGCCGGAGCTCTGGCCAGAGCAGGGGAGCCACCAGCATCTGTGAACTCCTGTTAATGCAGATAATGGGTTCCAGGGGAGTGCATGGGCCCTCCTGAGACTCCACAGCCTGGGGATGGTCCTTCTCTCAGCATGGCACTCGCCTTCTTGGTGCCAGCACAGGGTTGCCAGGGAGGGCAGGGGCAGGAGGAGCCAGCGGTATGTGGGGCTGCTCGCCACAGGGCTGTTGGGTGCTCTGGGTGGCGTTGGTGCTGTGGAGAGTCCCTGACTGGGACCCATCCCCTGTGTTTGTGCCCAGGCTGGTGAAGAACCTCTTTGAGCTGGCGAGGCAGCACAAGCCCTCCATCATCTTCATCGACGAGGTGGACTCACTGTGTGGCTCCCGCAACGAGAACGAGAGTGAGGCGGCCCGGCGCATCAAGACGGAGTTCCTGGTGCAGATGCAGGGTGCGTGGGGGCTTCCCTGGTGGGACGAGCTGGTGTGGAGAGGAGGGGGCCTGGGGAGAGGTGGGGAGTGGGATGGGGTGAGCAGGTGTGGGAGAAGCTGTGGGTGTCCCACATTCTGTGGTTCCCTGGGGATTGCTCTGAGCTGTCTGCCTGCTGTTTTCCTGCACAGGTGTGGGGAACAGCAGCGATGGGATCCTGGTGCTGGGTGCCACCAACATCCCCTGGGTGCTGGACTCAGCCATCAGGAGAAGGTGAGCAGGACACAACTCCCCACCCCTGCTCCCGGACCCGTGGGGCCGTGCCCTGGCAGGGTGTGGTAGTGTGGGGCTCAACCCCCCCACCTGCCTGCGCTCCCTTCAGGTTCGAGAAACGCATCTACATCCCGCTGCCCGAGGAGGCAGCCCGGGCCCAGATGTTCAAGCTGCACCTGGGCAACACCCCGCACTCCCTGACGGACGCCAACATCCAGGAGCTGGCCCGGAAGACGGACGGCTACTCGGGGGCTGACATCAGTATCATCGTGCGGGACGCCCTGATGCAGCCTGTCCGCAAGGTGCAGTCAGCCACACACTTCAAGAAGGTGAGCGGGGGCTGCTCCCAGACATCAGGGGATGTCCGTCCCTGGGGTGGGGAGACCACGGCTGGTGTTGGTGCCATGCTTCCTATCCCACCCACAAGCACCACACCACCTGGCTCACCCACAGGTCCGTGGTCCCTCCCGCACCACCCCTGGCGCCTTCGTGGATGATCTCTTGACGCCGTGCTCGCCCGGTGACCCGGGTGCCACTGAGATGACCTGGATGGAGGTGCCCAGTGACAAGCTGATGGAGCCCATCGTCTGTATGGTGAGTGCGGCAGCCACAGCACAGGGCTGGGCACTCTGCTGGGTGGAGGGTGGCCCTGGCATAGCAGTGCTGCTGCCAGTTCCCTCTCCTTCCTCCAGCACAGCCACCTCTCTCCAGGCCATGGGCTGGGCAGGGCTGCGGTTCCTGGGGGTGGATATGGCTCCTTTTGCACCCCAAGGGGGGGGCAGTCTTCCTGCCTGCCCCCTCGGGGTGCTGAGCTCTCAGGGCAGGGCTGGGCGCTGGGGAAGGGCCTGGGCCCCTCCAGGCAACTCCCACTCCCCCTCCGTGCGCAGTCTCAGCTGCCCACCTTATCCCTGTGTTGCAGTCGGACATGCTGCGCTCGCTGGCCACCACCCGTCCCACCGTGAATGCCGACGATCTCCTGAAGGTGAAGAAATTCACGGAGGACTTTGGACAGGAAGGTTAAGGGGAGGGAGAATGGGCACGGGACCGGGGCAGCTGTGCCGGGAGGGCCCTGCCGAGCCCCCCCTCCGCTGCGCCGGCCGTGCCAAACACGTTCATCTTCTGCTCACTGCTCACCCCCATCGCACTGCAGCACCCGGTGGGGCGCAGGGAGCACGGCCCCGGGGGGCTGACACTACGGGGTGGTGGGGGGGGGTTTGAGCATGGCCTGGGCGGCCAGGTGCTCCCCCTGGCTGTGCCCCACTCTTCTTCCTGCTCTTTTTTATTTTTTAAATTAATGCTGCTTTGGGTTCTGTCTTGTTTATATGAAAATAAAAACAATCCAAAAGCTTCAGCTGGTGCCCAGCCCCTCCCTGAGGCTCTGACCGCAGCAGGGGACCCAGCCCAGCCCCTCTGCCCCCCGGCTCTGCCTGTGCCACTGCCACCACTTGCAGGCAGGAGGCCCCAGAGCTGCTGCCTGTCCCCAGGGGGGCTGCGGGGATCCCCGTGCTCCAGCTGTCCCAGACAGGGATTTGTGCCTGTAGCAGGGAAGCATGGGGGCACGTCCCCCTGTGTGTCCCCAAGCCAGGCTCAGCCCCGCTGCCCCCCCCAGCCCCATCCTGATGGGCTGCTGCCCTCCACCATCTCCACTGTGGCACCTCTGTCTCCACCTCCCCTGCACTGCTCCCAAACAAACCCCGGAGGTGGATCCTCCCCCTTCCCCTCCTCCCCCCCCACAGGTCTTGTTCCTAGACCCATAAAATAATTTCAGGTGCAAGGTGCAGCGAGGGCAGAAAGGGCCAGGAGCCGCACTGAGTCCTCACAGTCTGTATTGGCTGCAATAAAGATGAGTGGGAGCCCCCCCAGGGCCGTGGTTCTGCGCTGCTTCTTTTGCCAGGGTAAGGGCGGGCACCCAGCGCCGCGCTGGAGGGGCCCCGGGGGCCCGGCACCCACTCGGGGCTCCGACAGTGCCCGGCTCCAAAGAGATGAGGCACCGGGGTAGCCGTTGGCCGGGCACCTGCTTGCCGGGGCAGCGGGCGTCAGTCCAGGAGCTCCATCCAGCTGACGTTGGTGAAGGTGCGGGTGTCCATGCGGTCGATGTAGAGGATCCCGTCCAGGTGGTCCATCTCGTGCTGGATGATGCGGGCGGCCCAGCCTGTCGCCTCCCAGCTCACCGGCTCCCCGTGCTCGTCCACGCCTGCTGGCCGGGAGAGTGGCGGTCGGCGGGGGGACACACACCAGGAGAGGGTGGCTGGGGGGGGGTAATGGTGGGGGGGAGAAGGGGTGTGTGATGGTGGGGGGGGATACGTGCGGGGTCCCACCCGGGGCTGGGAAGGGCAGGACCCCGCTGGGGTGCAGGCAGGAGAGGGCTGCTCCCCGCCCCCCCCGCGGGGGACCGGGCAGTGGGGTCGGTACCGGAGACGTGGACGGCCCAGTGGCGCGGGACGTAGGCGGAGAAGCCCTTGAGGCTGACGCAGCCCTCGGGGCCGGTGACGAGGTGGGCATCGAGGACGCGGAGCACGGGGTTGACGAGCAGGCGGAGCGGGAAGGGCTCGATGCAGTGGGCGCGGCGCAGCGCCGGCGGGTACCGGCTGCAGCGGTCGGGGGGCAGCTCGGCGGCGAAGACCCGCAGCGGTACCCCCAGCTGCGGGGCGCTCAGGCCCAGGCACGGCCCGCTCCGCAGCCCGGCCGCCAGCGCCGCCGCCAGCTCCCGCAGCTCGGGGCCGCCCAACTTCTCCGGGGCAACGGCGGCGGCGGCGGCCCGCAGCACCGGCGCTCCCACCTGGCAGGGGGCGGCGAACGGCGGCGCGGGCGGGCCCAGCACCCGTCGCCGCAGCGCCCGCCAGTACGAGCGCTCCCGCTCGCCCCAACCCGCCGCGTCCCCGCAGCCACGGCCCGGCGCTCCCGGCCGGCCCCGTCCCACCGCCAGCCGCCGCCCCGCCGCCAACGCCGCCGCCATGGAGGCCGCCTGCGCGCGCAGCTACGGTGGCCGCGATGGGGAGGGTAACCACGTGGCGTGAGAGCGACCCCCGGCGGCGGGGAGGAGGCGCAGCGCCCGGTGCAGGCAGGAGGTCCTTCGGGCAGGGGTGCAGGACGGGTCCGGGGGCCACTTCACCCCCAAGGGACGGGGGTGGCGGGGTGACACAGCCCGGCCCAGCCACAGCCCCGCTACCCCGTGGCTGCCGGGATGTCCGGCAGCAGAGCGCCCCCGGGAGGGCTCTCCTGCTGTCCCGCTGTCCCGCTCTCTCCCGGCATGGCCTCCTCTTCCCCCTCCGGGTGTGGGGTGCTCTCCTGGCCCAGCTCCTCCTCGCCCGGTGCTGGCAGCAGGAAAGCCAGCGGCTCCCTGAGGGCACCCACGTCGATGCGGCCCAGGCGACCGAAACGCTGCAGCTGGGTTGGGGGGACACCTGCCAGACAGGGAGAGGGGGCTCGGGTGGTGGCCCACTGGCAACGGGAAACACCCACAGAGGTGCCAACAGCCAGACAGGACCAGTATGTCTTGCCACAGCAGCTCTGCCCCCCACCCGTGGCTCTCCCCCCATGAGATGCAAGTTTTGGGGTCTCACCCAGCGCCTGCGCGATCTGTGCCGGGGGAAAGAGGACCTGGAGGCAGCGGTTGAGGTAGGGTAGCAGGTCCTCCAGGAAGGCTGTGCAGAACTGGGCAAAGAGCTCCTGCTCCCGCCCGCTGAAAGCCGCCTCCTCTGCACGGTGAAATGCCAGGATGGTTTTGGTCACCTGGAGGCAAAAGACGAGTCTTTAGTTCCCCGCAGAGTCATTAACTCTTTTCGCAGACAACCCCTCAGCTGCAGGGACACGGAAAATCTGTGGGCTGAGGCCAGCTGTACGAGGTTCAATAAGGTTCTGCTGGGTCCTGCACTTGGGTGACAACAACCTCATGCAATGCTACAGGTTTGGGGAAAGCTGCCTGGTGGAAAAGGAGTATGAGCCAGCAGTGTTCCCGGGAGGCCAAGGCCAACAGCATCCTGCCTTGTATCAGGAATACTGTGGCCAGCAGCACTAGGGAAGTGATCATCCCCCTGTTCTCGGCACTGGTGAGGCCCCACCTCAAATACTGTGTTCAGCTTTGGGCCCCTCACAAGAAACACATTGAGGTTCTGGAGTGCATCCAGAGAAGGGCAACAAAGCTGGTGAGGGGTCTGGAGCACAAGTCTTCAGGAGCGGCTGAGGTAACCGGGGGTGTTTAGCCTGGAGAAAAGGAGGCTCAAGAAAGACCTTATCGCTCTCTACAACTACCTGACAGGAGGTTGTAGTGAGGTGCGGGTTGGTCTCTTCTTTCAAGTAACAAGTGATAGGACAAGAGGAAATGCCCTCAAGTTGCACCAGGGGAGGTTTAGATTAGGTATTAGGAAAAATTTCTTCACTGAAAAGGTTGTTGAGCACTGTAACAGACTGCCCAGGGAAGTGGTTGAGTTGCCATCCCTCGAAGATGTGTAGAGGTGGTGCTTAGGGACATGGTTTAGTGGTAGATTTGGCAGTGTTAATGGTTGGACTCAGTGATCTCAAGGGTCTTTTCCAACCTTAATGATTCTATGACTTTATCCTATAAATACTCAGGGCAGGACAAGGCCCAGCTCTGTCCCCTGGCGCCTCACCTCACCAAGTGCGTCTTCCAGGCAGGTGGTGACATCCTGGGCCAGAGCGATGGGACAGCAGAGCCGCAGGTCATTGAAGGCGACGAGAAGGCCATTGAGGAAGCAGGCGAGGGGTGGGAAGTCCAGCAGCACCATGGGTGGCTGCAGCGTCCCTGGCTGGGCCGCAGGCACTGGCACCCCTGAACTGCCCCCCAGGACAGCCGGGGCAGAGATAAGTGTGTAGGAATTCATCTCCTCCCGAAACTTCTCCACCACCTCCTCCACTGCTTTCTTGAAAGAGGCAGCGGCCACACGCTGGAAGAGGGGGGCCAGCTGCCCACGGAAATCAGCCCCCACCCTGCTGAAGGAGAGGCCGAAGTACATGCACTGCCCCAGCAGCGAGTCCAGGCGGCCACCCACCCCACGCTGGAGATCGCGCTCCAGCGTCCGTAGGAACTCGGAGACCTTCTGCAGCACCCAGCCATGGAAGATGGCTCCCTCATTGAGGGCTTGACCCTCAGGGGGCAGGAGTGGTTCCTCGTCGGAGAAGATAGCACGATACTGGGTCACAATGTCGAAGAGGTGGACGCGGCAGGCCTCAATGGTCTTGGTGATGTGGAAGTAAGGGTCATCATTGGGGATGGAGGCCTGGATGGAGCGCAGCCAAGCATCCCGCGCCTGCAGGAACTTGATGCGTAGCTCAGCCTCTGTGAAGACATCCATGCGCCGCAGGTAGCCGATGACCCGCAGGCAGGCTGGCAGCTGGATGTTGGTGCGGAGCTGCTGGATGAGCTGATTCAGCATCAGCTGGGTGGACTGGCGCACCTCATCCACAATGCCCTGGGGCAGAAGAGAGGCCTCAGCTACAGGGGCCAGGCATGGGGCAACGGTGGGGCAGTGGCACAGTGGGGCCTACCTGGATCACAGGGATGCTGCTGTGCTTTCTTTCCAGCCGGCGCACGTAGGCAGCGAGCTCCAGCGCCTCCTCATAGTAGCCGTTGCGGACGCAGGTGTCCATGAGCTGCGGGATCTCCAGGATCTCCAGGATCTCTGTGTGCCGGTTCAGCGTGAGGCTGTTCATGCGTCGGCTGCATGCGATCTCCTCGGCATCGCGCATGAAGTTCCTGTGGGACAGGGATGGGATCAGCACAAGGCTCTCCGCTGCAGCAAGTGTACCCCAGGACACTCCCACCTATGCTGGCTTCTCCCCAGCATCATTCAGAGCTCCTTCCCAGTGCTGCCTCTACCCCCAGACCCACCAGGCCCTGATTCTTAGTGGGCCCAGCACCAGGACCCCTCTCACCCTGCCAGCCCAGCCCCTGCCAGCCTTCCCTGTCCCCAGGGCTGCTCCTACACCCTCAGACCCTGTCTGAGCCTCACCCCCTCCCCAATCCTTTCCGCTCCCACCCCCAGTTCCCCCACTTCCATCCGTGCCTTCCCCACCCCGGCCCCCGCTCCCACCCGAGACCTTAATGGGGCCCACCCCTGGTGCCCCCACCGCCCCGGTCCCCGTCCCCGCACCGGCAGGCGTCCTGGAGGGCGGGCAGGCGGCCCAGCAGGCTGCCGAGGCGGCTCTCGATGCCGCCGAAGCCGCGGCCGGCGCGGCCGGTGCACTCGGCGGAGCGGATGAAGGCCCGGTAGTGCTCGAAGGCCAGGCGGCGCGTCTCCGCCCCCACCCGCGCCCGCTCCGCCGCCAGCCGCGCCGGCTCCCGGCCCAGCTCCGCCAGCCCCAGCGCCGCCAGCTCGGCCACGTAGGCGGAGAGCTCGGGGCCGCCGGGCCCCGCCGCCGCCGGGCCGCGCAGCCAGGCCAGCAACCGGACCTCCTCCGCCGCCATTGCGCCGCTCTGGCTGCCAGCACTCGATGGGCCGCCGCGCCACTTCCGGTACGCAGCTGCTTCCTGTTTCGCCAGTTCCGGTTCCGGCGCGGCCCCGCGTGTGCGGTGCGGGGAGATGCGGCCGTTGACGGAGGCGGAGACGCGGGCGGTCTTCGAGAAGCTGGGACGATAGTAAGGGGCCGGGGACCGAAGGGGAACCGGGCACGGGGTGGCGAGGGGATGGGAACCGGGAGGGCCGGGCCTGGGGACCAGAGGAGTCGTGGCTGGAGGGGACCGGGAGCGGGGAGCAGGGTCGGACCGGGCTCACCGGGTCTGTCCCCGCAGCATCGGTGAGAACATCCAGCTGCTGGTGGACCGGCCCGATGGCACCTACTGCTTCCGCCTGCACCGCGACCGCGTCTACTACCTGAGGTGAGCGGGGCCGCGGGGGGACGGAATGGGACGCGGCGGGGGGGCCCGGCCAGGGCCTGCGGGGGGCTCCGGTGCCGGTCTGCGCGGGGCTGCCGGTCTGGCAGCCGCTCCAGCTCTGCTCCCCACCCCATCCCCACAGCGAGAAGCTGCTGAAGGTGGCTACAAGCATCCCCCGGGACAACCTGGTGTCACTGGGCACCTGCTTTGGGAAGTTCACCAAGACGCAGAAGTTCCGGCTCAGCGTCACGGCCCTGGACTTCCTCGCTCCCTATGCCAAGGTGGGATGCAGCCCCTCCAGCTGGCCCCCTGCCCCACACTGGGCCCTCCAGCCCCTCACTGCTCAGATCTCTTTTGCAGTACAAGGTGTGGGTGAAACCCGGCTCCGAGCAGTCCTTTCTCTACGGCAACCACGTCCTGAAGTCAGGCCTGGGCCGCATCACGGAGAACACAGCCCAGTACCAGGGTGTAGTGGTGTACTCCATGGCCGACGTCCCGCTGGTGAGTGGCTGGTGCAGCCCCTGCACTTTCTAGGGCTGGGGTGTGGGGAAAACTCTTTCTCACTTACACTTCATCCCTCCAGGGCTTTGGGGTGGCTGCCAAGTCTACGCAGGAGTGCCGGAAGGTTGACCCTATGGCCATCGTGGTGTTCCACCAGGCTGATGTCGGAGAGTATGTGAGGAGCGAAGACACACTGACCTAAGGGACCTCAGGCATTTCTGGCCAGAATGGACCTTGTCCTGCACCATTGGTGCAGCAGCGGTGGCACGGAGAGCCACAGGGAGCCCACCCCAAGCAGGGCAGAGGGGCTGGGAGCCACCAGCAGGCAACCCCGCACCCCAGGGGGGCTGCTGCCAATGTGAGGAGGAGCTCTCCCCGCACCAGCACTGCCCCTGCCATCACATAAAGCCTGTTCCTTCTCCCAGAGTGCCTGTTGTCTAGTGTGGAGCCTTGCTGGGTTGAGGGGCAGCCCTCACCCCCGCTGCAGGTCTCTGCCTGCCTGGGTCGGCGCCTCAGACAGTGCAACATACCGGGGTGCGACTCCAGAGGGGAGAAGCACTGTATTCGGTTCAGCAGACGAGGCTGGGGGGAGGCTCACAGCCTGTGGGTGAGCTGTCGGAGGCCGGCAGCTGAGCTTCAGGGAGGGAGGGATGGGGCAGGCAGCTGCCTGCAAGGCAAGTCTTGCTTTGCCTGGGCTTACAGAGGATGGATGGACAGCAGGCAGCAGGCTGAGATCGCTCCACTGAGTGTGTGCCAGGGGTTCCTTTATTAGGTGTCTGGTAGAAAAGGCATGTTGGGACACTAAAGGCAGGCAGACCTTTAACAAACTGACCCAGCACACAAAGCTCAGGCAATCACGTTGCACTTTTCTTCCATTGGGATGATTTCAGCCGAGGCAGGAACGGAGTGAACTCTCCTTCCTCCTCCTTGAAGCAGGATCTGACCTTCCGTCCTGCTCTGCGAAGGGGCAGAGTGGCAGCTCGGTTACCAAGCGCTGCAGGCAGCAGCACGCTGGGTTCTGGTCCTGCCCGTGGTTCTGGGTGCTGCTAGCACTTCTGCCTGCTGGAAGTTTGCACGTTGAAGAGGCGTTTCAAGAAGTAGAGCTGCAGGACCCCCGAGAGAACAATGACGCAGCTCTGAGCCATCGACCACCAGTTGACGTAGTTGTAGTTGGACTCCAGGAGGAAGGAGTCAGACCCTTTCCGCATCCGGGCAAAGTTATAGAACCGCCACATGTGGAAGATGTGGAGCTGCAGCTTCCGGATGCTGACCTGTGGGAGAGGCAGGCGCTTGGCAGCAGGGCTGCAGTAGAGCTTGGGGCTGGCAGAGCATTAAATTAAGCTGCAAACACCCTTCTCTGTTCCCTTGGGAGGACATTCCCATCCCCACTGCATTAGAGAACCCTGTGGTCACCTTGACACTCACCTCGATTGCCTCCAGGGTGTTGTTCAGCTCTTTCCTCTCTTCTGGCTGCTTGTTTTCCACATTGAAGCCTTCATAGTAGACACCAAAGTTGAGATACACCTGCATGAAGCCAAAGTGGTTTTGCTGGTTGTCCAGGCATAGCTGGTAGAAACCTGCAAAGAGGAATGGGCATTTTTGTTCCCTGAGTAGAAGAGCTGTTGCCAGGCAGACCCGTGCCCAGCGCTCGACCCACATCCTCCCCATTAGGGATGGAGGCATGATCAGACCGATCAACGCTGTGGGAAGCACTGGCTGTCCGGGCAGGCTTGGAGCTGCTGGTGGGCCAGGCAGGGGCTGGGGCAGCAGGGACCTGTCTCCTTGGTGAGGAAGTTGATCTGTCCTCGAACGTCCTGGGAAATGCCAAGCTGGAAGCCGTTGGGATCGCGTGCTGTGGCCAGGATGTTCCTGTTGTTGGCAATCCCTGTTGCCCGCTGGACCTGGAGGTAGGAAACACCCGAGCGGCATTTGTGGGCCTGACTCTGCGCCTGGTAAACAGATAGGAGCCCACAGGAGCCCTCATGCACAAGGCAGAAACCCAGGGGGGACCTGCCTCTACTGCGAGTTAGTTTGGGGTCTCATGGGGAGCTGCCCCCTTAGTTACTGTGAGCCGAGACCAGGAACAGCCTCCAGCGAGCTGCCAGCTATGCATAAAAGAAAAACCCACAACCTGCTGCTTTGGGTAATGAACACTACAGTTCCCAACGCCTGCTCACGGTGCTGCAGGTGCTCACGCACCCCATGTCTCCCACCACACGGGCCCATCCCGACTTCCTGCTGCCTGGATCGGGTGCTGCCGGCCATTGGAGCATTGGGAGATGGAGCTGTGCTGAGCCCCAGGGCCGTGCAGCGTTCCCGTGGGGCTGCTCTGAGTGCAGAGCCAGGGCGAAGCGGCCAGTGCCAGGCACAGCCGTGCCCCAGCTCTCCTTCAACCAGCCTAGTGTAAACAGGAGATAAAAGGGCTGCATTTTCCCCTGTGAGAAGGGGACGGAGCACAGGGACAAGCAGATAGGGCCGTGCCTGAGAACTTCAGCGTGCTTTCCAGCTGCGGCTCAGAGAGCCAAGTGCTGCGCAACAGCCTCCAGCCGGCCCAGGGAAGGGCAGAGCTCCCTGCAGTGCTGGGAGACCCCCAGCTCTCTGTGAGCAACTTCTGGATGCTCAGGCACGATGTCCAGAGCTCTTAGCACTGCCTTATGGTTTTAAAACAACTATTTATAAAAATAAATGGGATTAATGATGCCTAAGAAAGCACGGTCCCCACTTAGTCATCTAAGTGACTGCAACCATTCCCTGTCCTGACCAAAGGCCTTTCCCTCACAAGGCAAACCACCACCACCCCGGGGGCAGCGGGTCTGGAGTTCAGCCAGCACACGGTCTTCATCCCACGGGGTCTTCTTCCACATTAAGCCTGGTCACAGGACTCGGGCAATGGAGGATTGCATGCTGCAGGACCTGCTGCACCCTTGGAGGAGGCAGCAGGCACCAGCCGTGCTGCTGTGCAGTCTGATCCAGCACCATCATTCCCTGACCCCACTGGCAGCTGCACCGTGCTGACAGCTTCCCAGGACGCGTCCCGCAGCACTCACCTCGTAGCTGAAGAAGAAGTTGCCGCTCTGGTGTGCAAACTGCCAGAAGCACTCCACACTGCCAGCAGGGATGACGATGGCAAAGTCGTAGCGATCTGCCCCACGGAAGAGGGGCTCCTGGCCAGACCCGCTCAGGGGCTCCGTCTTGGGGCAGCTGGCGGTGCCCAGCAGCAGTGCCAGGAGCACCAGCAGCAGCATCATCCTCCGTCCCAGCCTCCAGTGCTCCCTCCCACTGGGGCAGGGCAGGAGCAGGGACCCGAGGTGGCAGGGGTAATCATTAACTGCTCCGCAGAAGCATTCAGCAGCACCAGGGCCGGTGTCAGGAGGAGAACAGCACATGCTCTGCTCCTCAAGGTGATCTCGGTGCAGAGCAGGAGCTGGTCCGGCTTGTCCATGTTAGAGCTCACCCAGCTGAGCCCTTCTGCAGAGGCTGAGGCTGCTGTGAAGAAGTGCCAAGGTCACCAGCAGCACGTCCCCGCTGCACAGAGCCGGTCCCCAGCCAGCCCCACTACCCTCACTGACCAACGCTCTGCCAGTCTGTCTTCTGAACAAGCAAATTAAGCAGGAAAAGTGTTTTACTCCAAGAAAAAAACTTCCAGTTTCTTACAGTAAAGCTCTGTGCTGCGACACCCTCCCCATACATCCTGGGGCAAGAGCCTGACACAGAAGGGAAGGAGAATGGGCTCAGACCCACACAGCATGAATGCATCTCCTTCCACCCGGGCATGACCAACGGGCACCGCCTCACGCTGGCAATTACTGGTCCAGCTTGCAGCTCACATCAGGCCTCTCTGCCCCAGCACGGGCCTCTTGCAAGCGCAGGGTGCTCCTGTCTACCCAGGGCTGTTCCCACCCCAGGGAAACGGTTTTATAAGCGGAATGGAAGGGAAAGGCACAGCCACAGACAGGTGACGAGGGAAAGCTCATTCCAGCAGCTGCTGCTGAAGGACAGAGGGGAAGCAGGTGTTTCCAAACAGACTTCTCCCCAGCCCCGGCTCTGTCGGAATGCAGCCAAGAGAGGCTGCTTTTAGAAAATGCCCCCATGTGTCCCCTGGCCTATGACTTCAACAGAAGTTAGTCCAGAAGCTTCTGCTTCACGCCTATGCCAATGCAGCAGCACTTCATACCTTCAGGGCATCGCTCTTCCACCCCAAACAGCTGCCGACACAACACCCCCAGCCCTGGCTGGTTCAGTAGGCGGATGGGGAGCCCTACATTCCTGGGGTGGTGCGTGCCCTGGCAGGGCAGTGAGCAGGCAGTGCCCCAAACTGCCATGTCTCCATCTGTGAAGTACAAGTTCACGCTTATTACAACCCTTGTTATCCAGCAAGACAGGAACTTTATTTTACAGAAGACTGCTTAGATACGAACTCCAGCTTTGGCACCTGAAAGCAGGAAACAGGCAGTGCCCTCGGAGCTCACATGTCTGCAGGGGTCACACACAGGAAGAGGATGTGACCAGGAAGAAGTACCAGTAAGATAAGACCAAAATCAGTAAGCACTGGAACTTTTAACATGGGAGCAACCAATACTTAAGTACTAAAACAAAAAAAAAAAAACCTATTTTTTTTGAAGCCTCAAAGCTGGGAAGAAGAAATTGCCAGTCGCAGACTAGCCATGTACAAAGCAGAAAGAAATGGGAAAAAACCCCACCCCAAACATTTAAGCAGATCACCTTGCCTAAATCTCTTCTTTTCCCCAGAAGCTCTGGGACTATGTACTGCCTCTCTCCCACAAGGGACTGAGAGCAAACAGATTAAACAAGGGATTCACAGTTTAGACAATTAAAACCCATTGAAATAGCCACCAACCAGATTATCCTGCCATTTGACAGCCTCTGAGCAGAGAAAACTGTCATTTCAGCAGCCCATCAGGTTGGGATTCATTCTACAAAGGCTGCAGTTGTCAGGTGGTAAAGGAAGTCCCAATCCAGGCCGTTTCCAAGCATGTGCAATCAGGCTGCACAGCTTCTGCCGACCGCAGAAGACCTAAACCTTGCAGCTACAACTCAAGACGCAAGGCTCCTCGATTCCTGTTAGATGTGATTTCAATCTGCTGCAGCAGCCTCGGGTACCACGAGCCAGAGGGGCTCACCATGCCAGTCCCAACACACATCAGAGGCGAGCGCAGCAGCCTCCCCACTACTATTGCTCTGGTCCATCTTTCAAAAGAAAAAATAAGGGTTTTGCACTGAAGGTCTCATGGCTCCCAACTTCAGAGGATTCCCAGCTTCTTCATGGTCCGCCAGCGATCCTTGATCATCACTGCTGTGCGGTTCTGGAAGGGGTATTTCTGGCAAATGGCCTTCCATCTCCCTTCTCCAAACTTCTTCACGCCCTCTTTGATCCACTCGCTCTCCTGTATTGTCCATTTCTACAAAAGAGCAGGTAAGCAGTGCTCTGTAAGTACAGAGTGCAGTTTCAGGGAGGAGGTGCATTTGGCAGAGAATCATGCTGTAACTCCTTCCTAGCATGTTAGCTTCCCTTTATCATCTGTGCTAGTAACACGGAGGAAAGGCAGAGATGGTCCTATCAATAGCACACACAACACTCAATCACTTCACTGTAGCTGTGCTCTCATAACTGTTACAAGTAAGAGAAGTTCTCAGGTCCAGCACAAACTCAGTAGTAGTTCTGCTTCCCAAGGCACAATATTGATTACGTAAAAGAGGAGTTAGCTTTTGATGCAAAAGCAAGTATCAAGAAAGTACTCACTGCCTACATCCTGCCTAACAGCAAACAAGTAGAATGTTAAAAAAAAAAAACCCCAAACACCAATCTGCAAGTTCAGGTCTGCAGGTCTCCTGAACTTTTGTACTGGAGGCAAAATGCGAAACAACTGAAGAAAGCAGTTACTGGGAACAAAGTGCAACATGGTGTACAACAGCACAAGAGCGAGCAGCTCTCTTCCTACAAGTAAGGGCAAAAGAGTTCCTACTAGCACCAAATTTGGTATCTTTTCCCAGGTAACAGCTGCCATATGTGTGTCCCTCAACTAAACAAGATGCTGAACTTCTCGAGCACATGGAGAACTCAGCAAACCTAGTTCCAAACCATGTGCATCAAAGAAAAGGGACACCGCACACATACCCAGTGCCTGGCATGTGGGAGGCGCGCAGTTTTAGCCAACTACCAAACTGGGCTGTTTTAACAGAGAAACTCCAGCCAGCTCTGCAAATGCTAAGACCTGCACAACTCAGATCAAGCCAGGATATTGCAAGCACCAGCCTCAGGAAACACCACTTTCCAACCCAGCCTCCAGTGCTTCATTTAAAGCACAGCAGCAGCTCGCCCTGCTGAGTGAACTGCAAGCTGCTGAGGAAGTGGTCTGAGCAGCAGTCCTCACCAACATATTGCTAATTGTCCAATAGCTTGCTCTGCTATACGGACATGTCCTGATTTCAGGCCTTACTGAAATGATTTAAGGGCTCTACATTACCTGCTTCTTGGAACCGAAGACTGTAGCGTTGTGGCTGTTTGTCCCAAATGATGCTGAAAAACAAGGCAAGAGGATTACATTTCACCATAACTCAGGAGGTACAGACCTCCTCGAGAGACTGCCTTGGGCTTAACTGCTGAACTATGCAGTCAGCCTACAACAGAACATCCTGTGACAGACAATGAAACCAAATTCCTTTATCCCTCCCTTTTCTGCAGCTATAGCCAGCATGGCCTTTCTGTTTCAAGCCCCAGTTGCTTCATGTGAAAGCTTTCCAGTAAGACCTGTTTTGTTTTAAACTAGCCAATACATCAAGAACAGAGGCACCCATCTGGGATGTATGTTGAGGCTGGAATCAGACATCTGTTGTCCACTCCTTTTCACCAGCTAAGCTGCATATCCAGCTGCAAAGAGAACTGGACTGGAAAACTGATCTGGGGTAAACTTAACCTGTATTTCATGGCACTAAAGTGGGAACAGGAAAAGAGCTGTATTTCCAGTATTTACATACTGTAAGCTAAGCATGATTAGTCTGACAGTGGAACAGGAATTTTTGGCATGCATTTCAGGTCAGAATTACAAAGAACAAATATCTCAGAGTTGGACAGCTATCTATTTTCATGGTATTTTAGGATTTCTGGTTTCAAAATTCAGTCATACAGAAGGTGGCAAGACACCTGCGAATGAGCCCCAAAGCCAGCATTATCATCAATTAACACCTGCAACAGGGGCTCTGTTCTTACCCACATCTGAGAAGAGCTCATCCTCCTCACTCCAGCTGTCTTTTGATTCTTCGCCATATGAGCTGTTCCACCTTCCTTGGAAGGACCTGAAAGCAGGCAAGCATTTACTTTGGCTACTGGCTAGGGAGAGTATTTTAGGGGGAGAAGGTGCAGGGCCACCTGGAGCACAGCAGGCAAGTCTGTGGTGAGCGCACAGTGCAGAGAAATGCACCCACAAAGCAATATATAAACATGTCGCCACCTCCTCCACTCCCCTCTGAGGGCATAAATCCTTAGGAGCCCCTATCTGAAGGTATGGTGTGCAATATATGCTCAAATACAATTAGTGTATTGTTTTCTAACCAGCATTTGCAAAAAAAAAAGTAACTGGGTATTAACTACACAATTAAGCACTTAAAGCAAACAGACACACACAGCTGGACTTCTCAGGCCTTCGTGTATGGCATAGACTTGCCAACAGCTCAGGGGAGAAGCCTTTAGTCTTCCCAAGAAGCATTTAATTCTTACTGTTTCACTACTAACACTACTGAGGTCAACCAAGCTACAGAGGCCTCTCTGTGAGATCAAGTGCATCAATGCTGTCACCTGCTTCCAATCCTCAAGCACAAACTTGTCAGGTGAAATTAAGTCTGTGAAGTTGGATTGTTGAGCACCTCTTTCTTGCACATAAAAACTGGAGACCCAGCTACTGACAGATATGCACACGATTAGATTTCCAGACAGATGTCATTAGCACCACTGGTACCATGAGCCACTTAAAGGCTTCAAGACAAGACATCCAGACAAGCAACACAGACAATAGATCACTTTCCAGGTGAACTGGAAACCAACTTGCACAGTGGCAGGGCTGAAACTTGAGAACTGCTCAAGCCAGAGTCAGCCACGCAGTAGCAGCCCCAGTCCAGGCTCCTTCCTGACCTGGCATCAGCCTTTGCTTCAGGCACCCAGCACAGGATGGGAAAGCATCACATCCAAGTCACTGGGTCCAGTCCCTTCCCAGTGCAGTCAGACACAGCACTCTGCTCTGGAATTCACAAAACATCATCCTATCCCCACAATGTTCCCCAGCACCCTCAAAATAAACTCCAGACATATCCTAGGGACAGCAACGTCAGCTGCAACATACTACTGGAAAAAAGCAGCAGAGATCAAGTGTCACCGCTTGCAAGTGCTTGAAAGGGTAGGAAATTTATTAAGTAAAATTCCCAGGTGACTCGAGGAAGTAGACAACATGGGGTGGAAATCCCTTCTCAGCATCATCTCTGACAATTAGCTTAACCCTGAGCAAGACACACCAGCAAGGCATCTGAGAGATTTCACCACCATTTGCATCGATGCCAGCTACACTGCAGCATGTCTACTTGCTACCACTCTCCTGTGCTTCACCGGAAGACAATCCATCTCCCAACAGCCAAGCTACACATAGCACCAGGATTTTTACTGCCTGCCCTTCAAAACCAAACCTTTGTGTTCTTGAGATTCTTAAGCCAGAACTAAGGGAAATTGTGGTTTATTTATCTTTTTAAAAGACATCGAGTTCTCCTCAATCCTCCCAGTTTCACTCCTGGGGATCCAAGACATCATTACTGCTGGCTGCTATGCAACTTCACTAAGCAAAAGAACAACTCAGACATTTAAAGCACGAAGCTTTGTTACACCTGTTAGGGCCTACTGGCCCTCAGACTCATCAGACTCTTAGCTTGAGTCTCATATCAGTGTTAATTTTAGACTTCTGCTGGTAAGCCTACTTTGCCATTTTCTATGGGAAATCCTTATAAAAAGGAAAAAAACCCTAACATACCCTTACCTCTTCTTACAGTCATTTCAGCCACAAGATAAGCGATAATTCATACTGAAGAAACAGCCAGAAAGCTACAACTAGGAGTTTCTTAACCAACACAGGTTTCAGGAAAAAAAGAGCTTAAGCGAGGTCAGTGTTGTATTTCTCAAGAGGCGGAAAGGAGATTTTGATCTGTTCCACAAGATACACCTACGAACTCTTCCCAGCTTCAGCATCACTAACCAAAGTGCAGAGGAACACACGCTACCTGTGATATGCACGCTGGAATCACCTACCAGTACTAATTGCAGTACCTCTGACTCGCTGCCACTGGAAGCTGTATAATTTTCTCCTCTCCATTAACCAAATAGTAAAGTGTAAAGACAACAGAACATTTACTTTGCCCAGTTCCACATATGCTAGTGGACAAGGATAGTCAATATACTCATCTTGAATGAAACAAAGATTTTTGCTGTTCATGCTACCGATGTCAGCTACAAATCAAAAGATTGGGTGCAGATTAGAATATACCACAAGAGATGGGCTTCATACTTGGTAGTCATAGGAGGTATAGGCTGGTTATGCACTTTCTGAACAGGTCTGGAAGCAGAAGATACAACTGGCTCCTGGGAAGAGTCTGGGCTCTCGCTCGACTCGCTGTACTGGTTGTCTTCCTCCATGACCAGCTTGCTTATGGTCAATAACCGTTTGCCCTTACGGGATATTTCAGGAGGGTCTGAGATCTCAGAATCTTGATTCTCCTCTTCTTTCCGTCTCTTGGTTCTGTGGGATACAGAAGGAGACAGTTGCTTGGGGAAAGAAAAGTCTGTTTCGTCCAGTTTGGTGAAGAGTGCATCAGAATCCCGGGAGTCCGACAGGATCTTGAAAGCTTCTCTCAGAACAGAAATCCCATACGCGGTTACAGTTCCGGAGGGCTGCCTACAAAATAAACAGAACTGAGAAGGTTGTAAAGATACCACACAGGTAGCTCCACTTCACTGAAATCAGGCTTTTCCCCTTTGGTGTGACCCTCAACATTTTGCCCTAGGGTGCAAATAAAATCTATTGAAGAGGGCATTCCCAACCCTTCAGTCCACCCTTCTTCTAAATGGCGTGGTATACCAGGGAAGCAGATCTTGAGAGAACACACCCACGCTCCATGTGCCACTGGACACCCTGCTGTTCTTGACTAAGGGCCGAACCATACGGATACCAAAAGCTGCTCCACGAGAGCAAACCTTCTGGCTGTCACTAGCCTCTCTCCCTAGTTTACAAAAGTATTACATATCTTCAGAACAACAAAAAACAACAAACCACCTTAACATTTTTGCTGTGATCCAGACAGAAGTCTTACACTGATATAGCCTTTGCGGCTTGCTTGGGCAGACCTGCTTGGGCTGGTGCTTGGGGAAGTCAAGAGCTGCCTAGACAGAGCAAACTACCCCTTCAGAAGAGAACTGCTGCCACACTTCATCCACAACGCAGGGCCAGATTCCTCTGCCCACCTTTCCGAGTTCCTGAAGGACACTCCTGGATGTTCTGGAGCTGCTGCTGCTGGTGGTTCTTTGGATATTTCCATAGGCTCTGAACCATCTTCCAAGATATTAACTGCTGCTGTTATATGCTCAGGAGTTGCTGCTGGGTCAGTAGCTCCTTCCATAGGCTCGGGAGCTGCTGCAGAGTCACTAGGTCCTTCCATAGGCTCGCGAGCTGCAGGGTCATCTCCCCTTTCTGCAGGGTCATCTCCCCTTTCTGCAGGGTCGGAAGCTCCCTCCAGATCTTTTGCTGTTTCTGCAGGCTCTGGAGAAGGATTTTCCCCTCCCGAGGGCTCCAGAGCTTCTGCCTGGTCCTTTGGCCCGTTTGCAGGCTCGGGAGCCACTGATGAGTATTTTGGTTCTTTGACATGTTCTGAATTCAAAATCTTTTTTATTATCTTGGAGAGATAAAAAGCATGTAATCATTATAAAGATGATTCCCCACACTACCATCCAATTTTATCCCCTCCCAAAGGCATTTTAAGCTGCTACTTGCAGTTCAATTGGTACCATGTACAGAGTTCACGTCTATTGATTAAAACTTGTTACACGGATTGAAAAATGTGTTCAACTGCCTAAACCTTTTAGGGATGGGCTGAATTTAAAGTATTTTGGATTTAACCCACTGCCTAAGCCCTAACTCATTACCGGCACAGAAGGCACATAGAAGCCAAATTACTGTATTTCATCGCCTCATAGCAAAAAAAGTGTCAGTTCTCCCCTAGTCTGCACCTCATGCCATTCTCCTGCTGCCCCTTGCTGGGGCAGAAGCAAATGCAGGACAGTAAGCCAGGAAGACACATACCGTTAGTAGCAGTGGCTCTGAATTGTCCATATAGGTCTTCAGGAACTGAAACATATTCTGCTGGAAGTTCTTGTACGAAAAGTTTTTGACCATTGGATGAGTGTAATTCTTCTCCCGGATGACAGTAAGCAACTCATTCCTCTTTTTCTAGAGGAGAGGTAAGAACGCTCTGAATAAAAAGGGTATAAATGACAACTGCAGGGGCTAGGATCTGCACAAGGACTGGGCCTTTCCTATTTGACATTCTCCAGGCACGAGTAATTTACACTGACATAAGGCTGAGAAAAGGCCAGAGGAACAGGACAGCCATCTTGTTTCAGCAACTCTGACTTGTTGCTCCCAGTGCCCAAGACACTATACTGCCTACAGAAATCAGAATGGGGACTCCCTCTGCTTTCAGAACCAGCCCTTCTTACAAACTTGTGTTCTACACATGAGCTTGAGTTTCCCTCCAGGCAAAAGATGAATGTTCATGCCTGGAAGGCCCATGAACATACATGAGGGAATGCGAGTAACAGAGGGAGCTCCAAAGTGATGATCAACATGCTTTAGAAACGCGTAATACCGATGGCCCACCTTTCAAGGAGGACTGTTTCCATTTCATCACCCCCACCCTGTCTTCTTGTTCAGGTTTCCCAAAGAGGTGTGCTTCTCAGGGAAACCTTTTATGCCTGTGATACAGGTCACAAGTGCCCCCTACTCTGCCAATACCCCGTAAGATATCTCAGACCACCTCCAAATATTCCCGCTCCCCAATACCCTGTAAGACATATTGCACAGTCCTCAAACAGCCATCATTCATTCCGGTGCAGACCCACCTGGCTTTTGGTCTCCTTCCCCATATGCCTCTTTACAATTTTTGAAGCTTTATCAAACTCTCTGTTTTTGATGCAGACAATAACAGCCTACAGAAGAAAACAAATACCAGTTTCCCAGCTGACATCACATTGACCATACTCTCTAAATCAACTTCGGAAAAGCATGTATAATAATCAAGCACGACACACAGATAACAGCTTACTAACAACTTACAGAGAGAAACAACTTCTACATTAACTGATGAAGCAGCACATACACTAAAGCTATGCATGTGCAGCCAAGTCAGTACTACTGTGGTATTCTACATGCGAGGCAATTCCCACTGTCATTTATGCAAGACCTTTCTGAGGCAAAAGATGAGCAGAGCATTTATTGAAAAAGTTAAAGGTCTTACAGCTTCCTTCACCATTTTCTGAACGGTTTCCATCGTCTTCTCAGCCACAGAGAATTCTCTCTGAACGAGCTCCAGGACACCGATTGCTGATTCAAGAGGGGTGAGCTCTGAATCTTTATCAAAGGTGCAATCTAAAAGAATTCACAGGCATTGGTTTGTGAGGTGTTCACAGCGATGCCTTACAGACAGCTATTTACTTGCTCAGTTTTGACTGCAAATTCTAAAGCATCATCCTTCTGAGGATGAAGATGGTAGGGAACGGCAGGCTGACTGCCAACTGTCTAAACTGCAAGATCCTTCACCCCTGCATGGAAAACTAGAGAGGCCCCACCTGACTACCAATAACTGATCTAAGGGGAACATTTCATAAGCTATAAGGGGTGCGTTCAGATAGCAGGTCAGCACTGGAGCTTGAGTACACTGCTCTTGGCTAGGGACAACAGCCTTTCACTTGCTACAGCAGCACAATACAGACATGAACAGCCATGCTCACTGGCCCCTCACCCTCTGGAGAAAGCTCCTACAGCTTAAGACCTTCATCCCAGACCTCTGCTGTGTGCAGAAACACAGCTCCTGGGATCTGCAGGGACACAGCCACAGAACAGGACATGCTCCGGCTGGGGGAGCAAGCTGCAAGCCAAGACTGAGGTCTCCCTAGGGCAAACCCTGGGAGGGTTGGGGGACCCACCGAGGTTCTCGCCTTCCTCAATCTGTGACAGGAGTTGCATTATGCGCAGCATCTGGGCCACCGTGGTCTCCTTCTCCAGGGGCCGCACAAGCAGCGCTGTGGGACAAGGGGCAGGTTACACTGGTACAGCACGCCCCGGCCCCGCTCCCCCCTCACGGCCCAGCCCAGGCCCAGACTCCGCCAGCCCCGGCTCCCCCACCCCCCAGCCCGGGCCTGCCCCTTCCCAACCGTCCCCGCTCCCCTCTCGGCCCGTCTGCCGCCGGGATTCCCCCGGGCCCGGCCCGCGCGGCCCACCCTGCATGACGTCACGGAGCTGGCGGAAGTCACGGTTCCTCCCGGAGCGGTAGGCCGCCATGGCCTGGTGGAAGTAGAACTGCAGGACGCAGCGGTTCACCGCCTCCTCGGGGACGCCGCCCCGCGCAGCCATCGCCTCCCGCCGGGCCGCCCGTACCCGCTTCCCCACCATCCCGCCGGGAACTGACGTGCTGCCCGGGCGGAAGTGACGATTCCGCCGTGCTGTCGCCCCGCCCCTGGGGCGGTAGCCGTGTTACCTAGGAGACCCCTACAGCTCCCGGCGTGCACCGCGCCCACAGCTCCCGGCATGCTCCGCGCACCCCCCGCCGCGCCCACAGCTCCCGGCGTGCCCCGCGGCGCTCTGGCGCCCTCTGTCGGGCAGGCGGGGCGCCGCAGGACCGGTTACAAAACGCGGTCCTCGTTTCAGCGTGTCGGGACAGAGATTTTGCCGTAATTACTCAGACTTTGCGTCACGAACCAGAAGCCCCGGGCGGTCCCAGCGATGCAGGGCCAAGGAGGCTGGTTTAGGCGAAGGCCGAGCAGATCCTGCAGGTGACGGACGGGGTGGTTCTCTGCCGCTCCAGCATCCCTCTGGCTCGCAGGGAACATCGCTGGCACCGCTCTGGAGGCTCTCTCACCTGAGGTGGAAAAGCACGTGAAAATTCCTCTCGCGTGAGGTTATCCAGGATACTCCCTTCCCTCCACCCCTGGCCAGCGGAGAAGGAAACACACGTGAGAAAAATCCGTGTGTCAAATGGAAAACAGTAAAACTGGGTGGGATTTTGTTTTTGTTTTTTTTTTTTTTAATTGGCAAACAAAGGGAGATTAAAAAAAATAATCCATGCGAGAAAGAAGGGGGGCTGTTCAGCCCGGGCAGCGTGACTGCCCTGGGGAGCGCAAGCGCAGAAAGGGAGCCGTGTGAGCGGGACACGGTACAACTGTGTCTTACAGCCAGCGAGTCACTGCCCCTAAATGTTAGGAAGGATGCGGAGAGAGATACTGACAACGGCTGTTTCCTGGGCTGAGAGGAGACAACAGAGCGACACGTTTTGCTTAAAATCCTTTTCCGTATGAAATATTCATGAGCAAAATGGTTTTGTTCTTGTTCTGTCACAAGATGCAAGAACAAGTGACAGGGCTGGGACCCCTAAACTTCACCATTCTCCCCTCAATCCAAATCCCCTGTGGCAGATCCCACCAGCCCAGTACAGGTTTTAGGATTTTGAACCATTTCATTTACTTTTGCTCAAAGGTCAGAAAAAAAGAGTCCCTGGAGTCCTCTCCCAAGGAAACAAAGCAAGCTTGCTCTTAAAGCCATGACAAAGCCATTCGGGGGCTACCTGCCTTCTTCAAGCCAGGCTTCGACCAGGAAAAGCAGCAGAGCTGTTGCCCACCAGGTCCACCTCCTCAGCCTCCCACTTCTGCTGCAGGACTCAAGCCTCTGCCTCCTGTCCTTGTCCCTCCAGGGCTGCCATCACCTCCTCCTCCTGCCCACCAGCATCTCCCCAGTGAAGGGGTCGTCCCGTCAGATCTCCTGGGAGTGCTGCTCAGTAGATCACTTCCCACTCTGTTAGGTGGAACTGCTCCAGGTTAGAACAGACCACTGAGGTTTCTGCAGTTCCTGGGAGGGTTTGGACAGCAGCAGCTGAAGGAGCCGTAGCGTGGTGACGCTGACAGATGTCAGACAGCACTAATCACCACGGCAGAGCCGCAGGGCAGCTGAGAAGGTGCTAATCTCCCCAGGCGCTGCAGGAGCCAGGAGAGGGCATGTGACAGGGGCCGCCGCCTTGGCATCTCAATCAAGGATCCGTTCCCACAGGGTTTCATGGCCTGCCTGGGCCAATTACGCATTAACAGCGCCCAGGACTGGGAAACAAGCCTGAAATTGCAATTTCCAGAGTACATACAGAAACACAAAGCATTGTTTTACTCTCTGAATCTACTACAATGAATGAAAAGGAAGCAGGGATTATGGCAGCAGGCAGGGGACTTGGAATGCAAGTGGCCTCGCTGTCCACTTTCACCGAACCCTTGCCTGGTGTCATCATCAATTTTTTCAGGAAAAAGTTTGGTGTTCCATGTGCCAAAAGAAACACTGGGCAGGAAGGCACAAATTACAGTCATGTTTGTGCTTTTTAGTCTTAACTAGTTGATTTACGGATTTTGATGAAGTGATTACAGATGAAAGAAAACATTCCAGGGAACAAGATCTGCACGTTGCTGCGGTCTCGTGTCTGTCTTTTTGTATGAGTTACAGTGGAAAAGAAAACAGGAAAAGTCACCAGGGGCACCTGGTCACCACGCACTCCTTTCTCTTCTCTTCTCTTCTCTGTCGTAGAAGACCAGCTGTGTGTGCAGTGCTGCACCAAACAGAAGACAGCACCTGCCCTAAAGGGCTCGCTCTCTGTGCAGACATGCGACAGATTTCTGACTTCTGTTTGGGCTTGATAGTGGTAAGAAAGAGCAGCGATTGAATTCTGTTGCTCAATAAATAAATATAGAACTCATTTGCTACCATGGTCATTATTTGTGTTGCTAATGTGCCTAGAAAGCCTGGTCATGGACCAGGATGCCACTGTGCTACACACAACTGCAAAAGAGATACAGCAAGCAGTCTTAGAAAGGCACTGGACAGCCACAGAAAAAGAGTTAGCAATGAAACAGTTGTCTCTGTGGAAAAGGGAAACGCTGAGAAGGATGATGAGATTGCTCTGCACAATATACAGAGAAACCCCTAAGCATGAGAACTGCAGAGGAGAAAGCACAAAGGCACTTATTTGAAAATGCATCAAGTAGGTTATAGAAACTGATGCTGTGAACCAATTTGAGGCAAAGGTAAGTACTTCGTATTGAAATCGAGACAGGCAGGAATGCGCTGGGAAGGATCTAGAAAAAGAGACACAGTTTTTGATACAACCAAGGGATGGGGCCAGCAGAAGTGTGCCAAGAGATGGGTAGCCTGGTCAAAGCCAGAGGGTAGAGTGATCTTCACAGCAGCACTTTGTGTGAAACGATACATGACTGCACTTGTCAAGGCCAGGCAGAAGGATGTTGTGGCAACGGGGGTGCGTGATGATGAAATCCCACATCAGTTTACAGTACATAGCCTGGCTGGGGGGATTTTCCCTCTTAGCAAGGTTACACAGTAAAGGTCATGTGTCACATCAGTGTAAGGAGCTAGAAATGCTTCCATGTCAGAGAGGATACTTTGGTTACACACCAAATCAGGGAAGAATCCCTAATGACTGGAAAAAGATATACAGGAAGGATCAAAAGAAGAAGAATAAGCTCAATATTTAAGCTATGTTGAGCCTGAGCTATTGATTAGGTAACTGCGAAGAAGCTTCAGAAAAACAGGCAAAGACTTTAACAATGTACAAATATCTGGTTAAGTAAATGTATGGACTTGCCTGAATAGAAAAGATACCTGAATTTGCATTTACAGATGAAGTATCTGTATTGCTCTGAAATAGCTGGAGAGGAAGCTGTGAGGTCTGCACCCTCCAGCCTGTAACAAAGCTAACAAAGCTTCCTCAGGAGGCCAAGGATTTCAAGAACAGTGTGACTTTAGCAGCTGCTCTGCATAGCCCAAGCACGTACAGACAGAGTGCTGGTTCTGACACTTGGCTTGGAAGAAGTCACTGCAGACTTTATTGAGCAATAGTGGGAAGCAGGTGTATATTTAAAGGAGTACTTTGAGTGTGCATGGTAGCGTAGATGAAAGCACTGAGAGACAGAGAAATATTCTAGCTTTAAGGGTCTCAATAAATGTCATAAAGTAACATAGAGTTTAATTTAGAAGGTGGCAACATAAAAGCCTACAATTCACCAGAGCAATACAGCAAACACAGCATGTGCAACCACATGCTGTGTTACCTACTAGGCTTTTGGAGAAGCAGAAACCCCAGTTTGCTGTGCCAGCAGAGTATGAGTAAGAATTCTGATGAAAGACTACAAGCTCACTGGGAAGCACAAGGCAGTAAATGCACTTATGAAGACAAACACTCTTCTATACAGCTGTGAGAACCCAGCCGCTTAAGGTACCAGGGAACAACAGTCTGCATGAAGAAAAGTCACCACCAAAAGGTACCAAAGGACATGAAACATTCAGTAAAAGTTCAACTATTGCTGTGGTATGTTCAGATTTATAGCTTCCTTCCTAAGACAGAGAACACACTGACAGCAGGAGATGGATTTGAATCCTACACAAATTAGACTGATCTGACTTGAATGCCTTCTCTCCCTGCACTTTATTCTTTACCTAGTACAGTGGCTTTATTTCCTTACTACTTCTTTGATTGCACCTCCATCCCCAGTTCCTTGTACAAAACCAGCAGAACAAGGCCAGGATAAGCCAGTATATGAAAAACAGCTGCTGTGCCAGGTCTCAGCCCAGAATTTCAGCCATTTGTAAAGGTTGTGCATTACAACTGTAATTGGATTAGAGACTGTGGTTGGCAGACACCACTGGAACAATTTCTTTCTCTCCAGTGATAAAAGATACCCTTCTTTCTTACCAGAGAGTGACCTAGAAGATTTGTTTGGCATACAACCTGGGACCTTCAAGGAGCTAACCTGTCTTTGTACTGAAGTGCATGTGGATAGATAGCACGGTTATTACCATAACATCTTTAAGCTGATAAATCTTGCAGGCTGTACCATTAGGTACACCTCATTCCCACAGAGCTCCTAGCTCAGCGACAAGCCAGGTGTGGATACCTACTTCACTTGAGCTCCTTTTAAAATCCCAACTGTAGCAAACAGCACAGATGTTGGCCTGCTCAAATTCCCTCTGCATATACCTTTAATCTTTAGCCAGTCGTGGTAACGGTATTAGCACTTCTTACAGGCGTTACACACATCAGGCATTTCTGCCTCCTCAGCAGTTACGTTAAAACAAACAGTCCACTGTCCAGCGTTATACCTGCACTGCAAGTATAAGAAAATAAATTCCACAGCCACGAATGCAAGTTCATGAATGAAAACCATCAGGTTCACAAATTACTCAGGTCCCTAAGCTTCCAGTCTTTCTGTCCCTAAACCTGTTCAATGTGGCTGGCATGGAAGAGAAAACTTACCAAGTGACTCACTTCAGATCTGCACATGAACCCTTTCCTTTAGAAACCGATAGAAATGCAGCACTCTGAAGACATTAGAGCACTAGCTCAATTTAAAGATCTGCGAGATGGCCATCTATTTCACGTACAGGTAGAAAGAATCAAAACAAAAGGAGCAGTAAAAAAGCTGTTCCGGCTAGCAGTGGAATCAAAAGCCCACCAAAGCAGCACTACAGCTCAACAAAGGGACCCTGACAAACAATTCTTGCCGGCATACATCCCGTACACTTTCCTGATGAAAGAGCTGCTACCTGTGACTCCCTGTCCTCACACCCGCTGCCGATGGCTGCCACTACTCATTCCACAGCACCACAGTCCTTCCAACCGCGTTTGCCACCGGAGACAGCCCCGAGGCGGCCTGTCACAGACATCTGCTGCAGCTCTGACTGCGGGTGGTCAGGCGAGTTCGGACGGCCCCTGACAGGAACAGGCACTTCCCAGGAGATCCCGGATTCCACAGAAGCATCTCCTTGCACCCGCCCAACAGGGAGAGTTACCAGAGGCCAGAGACGGACACCCCTGCGGGCAGGCCGCTCACGGGCACCGCGCTCTCTGGTGGCCCGGGTGCGATGTAGTGGGGCGGCAGAACAGCCGACACGCCGGCTGCTTGCTTGCTTGCTTGCTTGCCCGCCCGCCCGCCCGTCGCGCCCAGGGTAGAGCCGGTACCGGGGGCCACGCCGGCAGGGCCAGGCCGCAGCGCGCCGCCTGAGGCGAGACGAAGCGAGACCCAGCGGCTTCCCGCCCTGTCGCTCTGGCTGCTCCCTATTGGCCCACGCTCGGCGTCGCGCCCTCCCATTGGCTGCAGCGAGCTCCAGCAGTCGCCCCACCGCCGGCGCCGCTCGCTCCTCATTGGCCGGCGGGCTCGGCCTGGAGCCGCCGCGGGCTGTTAGCGATAGGGGGTGGGCGGGGGCGTCCGCCATCGCTACGGCGGCTGCCGTGGGTCAAGCCCGTTGTTCCGCGAAGGTGCCGGCGGTCAGCATGGAGCCCGGGGAGCGCACGGAGGCTGGGGACTGCACGGCGGCGGCGGCGGCAGAGGCCGGGCCTGTCTTTACGCTGGAGGAGGTGGGGAAGCGGAACTCCAGCCGTGAGGCCTGGCTGGTCATCCACGGGCGCGTCTACGATGTCACCCGCTTCCTGGCGGAGGTGAGGCCGGGCGGGGCGGGGTCCCGGCCCGTCCCCTCAGGGGCCGGCGGGGGGAAGGACAGGGCCTGGGGGGGGGGGGGGGGGGGGGGAGGGAGGGAGGGAGGGAGGAGAGGGCCTGGGGGCTGAGGGGAGCGGGGAGAGTGTGTGGGGCTGACAGGGAAGGGGAGGGCCTGGGGGTGCGGGGGGGGGGGGGGGGGGAGGAAGGGGGTGGGCAGGAGTAGAGGGGGTGGGAGGAGTGCCATGGCGGGCAGAGACCCCGGGGCCGGGGGGCTGCAAGGGGAAAGGGGGGCGAGTAAGCCCGGGGACGGGGAGGGCTCCTGAGGCAGCTCTCTGGCTCCAGGCTGTGGGGCCTCGGGGGCTCCCCCCGAAGGAGGGGTCCACAAGCCCCAAGTCTGTTGGCCACCGGTGCGATTTATATGTTCAGGACAGGTCCTGCCCCTGCTCAAAGACATCTGCAAGACACGGGAGAGCGATGGCAGGTCGTGTTGGCACAGACCAGCTGAGTGCCGGGCTTGTGCCTCTGCTCGCTGGAGTCAACTTCTGTTTTCTTAGGAAATCTGTTCAGGCATGCCTTACGTGGGAGGTGCAGCTCTCCTTAAGCCACCTTACTTCACTTCTGGTCTTGTAGGGTTACATCACTTCTGGTCTTGTAGGATAAACAGTGTTGGGCTAGCAGTGATTTAAATGTGACGTCTCCAGGGACACCCCAGAACTTAAAGGAGAAAGCAATGGTGATTTAGTAGGTGAACATCTGCTGCCCTACTGCCTTCCCAGAGGTGACCGTGCACGAGTGATTCAGAAGGGGCGCAGTCTCTGCTGCATAATCTCCAGTTCTCTTGGATGTGGGGACAAAAATTGCTTCTAGACTTGATGCTTTTGACTTCTGTTTTTGAGAAGGTTGAGAGCAGTATCATTAGCGTTTGGAGCTGAAAACAGTGGGTAACAAATGGCAACAAAATTTCAAAGGGCTTTTATCCCAGCTGAAAATAACACCAAACCCTTTGTAGCATCTGCAGGGTATGTACGAAAGTTAGTCTGAATCAGCTCTAAAAGAAGAGTATTTCATTGAAAATGCGCGTGTTGCTGCTTGCTGGTTTTGCTTCTCTAAATTAAACTCTGATTTTCCTCCAGGCATACATGATTAAAGCATGTGTACTATGTAGTCATAACATGTAACGATGAAGCTACCTTGGTGAGGTGTAGAGGCTTATCAGATTGGAGGAGAGAATGATAACCTGGCAGCTTTTTTACAGTGGCCTAACAGCTGGAGGTAGTGGCTTTCTGTGTAGCTTTCTGCTATTTATTTATAAAGTTGGACACAATCGATTTTGTTCATTGGGTCCAGCATCGTGACGCTTCATTCAGAATCTGACTTGCGCTTTGAGTCTTCCCCACATAGTTTATTTTAAGAGAGCCTCTAAGGTATTTCAGTGAACAAAATCAGGGAGTGTCTTTTACTACGGTGGTTTGAGCTGGCCTTTGCTGTAGCCAGTTCTTCAGTGCTTATAGCTTTTATAATGAAAAATCTTGCTTTCACAGGACCATAAATGGATCCTGGCTGCTTGCTTCTTTGGCCACTACTGTCTGCTCTTGGTTCTCCAGCACTGTTTGCAGATGTCTCTGTGTCAGGTGCAGGATCTGAAAAGCTGCCTGCTGAGCAGCTGCTGTTCTTGGGTCTTTGATACTTGAGAGAGACTCTAGGCACCCAGTACGCTGGAAAGAAAAGTACGTGGGACAGTGAAGAAATTATCAGAATTATCAGCTGATGCTCAGCTGTTTGTTTTACAGGAGAGCCCGCAGGTCCGTCTGAGGTGAGGGACCGGTTGCACACGTAGTAGCATGCACCTACAAGATGCAAACTGTACTGTAAAGAGCTTATAGTCAGGGTGGGAAGGAGAAGACAATTGTATTGAGTGTGACTCTAACTCAAGAAGCTCTTAAATGGTGGAGCTACGGCCAGAATTAAAGTACTCGGATTCCTGTTTCAGGGTCAGTTCACAAGACCAGGGGTTTTCCAGCTGGTAGGTGAGGATTTTTGAGCAGCTGACTGCCTCCTTCGACATGCACACCCCCTCCAGTGTTTGGGTTCCCTGGCACTACGCCAAACCTGTCATCTGGCATCTGTCAAATTCCTGAGAGAGTGCAGTGGAGTAGAAAGCTGAGGGCCTGGCTACCTCTGCTGATCAAATGAAATGGGCAGGGTGGACGGTGTATTTTGAAGGACGTTTGTTGCTCCACTAATTTCTGAAATCTTTCATGTTTGCCCGCATCTTGAAGTCTAGTGCAAGAACTAGGGGACATCAAAGAAGCTGGCTGGAGCCAGGTTCAAAACAAACAAATGGTGTTTCTTCACGCAACAGGGAGCAGACCAGTGGAACTCCTTGCCAAAGGTTGTTGTGGATGCAAGAAGGTTAAGTAGATTCAGGGGAAGACCAGGCAAAAATGTGGAAAAGCAGTTCACTGCTGGTTTCTAAATAACAAAATGTTGTGGTTTTAGGAAGAGCCAAAACCAGCTGGAGGTTGGGACGGTACTTGCAGAAACCGCATGCCTTGTCTTACACTTGCCTCTGTGTTATGGTTGCTGCTTATTGCTTTTCAGACTTAAGAGTTAGAAAAATGTTTTCAAGATATTTACCCCAGTGTGAATGACACTGTGTTTCAGACCATGGACACTGCGTGGTGGTCACATTCTTCATCTCAGCATTCTCTGTGTGAGATAGCAGCTGGGGTGTGCTCCCTGGGACACCTTCAGTATTATAAATGAGCCCAGAAGAACGCTTCGCTCCCCCCTAGCAAGCCAGGTTTAGTGCTGCCCTGGGTGTTACCTCCAGATGATATTTCACATTGCCTTTTCCAAGCCCTTTTTCCCATTTGTGTCTTTCTGACATGAAAAAGCTCTACTTGGACTAGGGAAAGGAAGAAGAATAAGGCTACTGTTTTAACTGTGCCAGCATGGCTGACACAACACTCCGCTATGTACACCCTTCACTGACGTAATGAAACTTGTAAACGTAGATCAAGGCCTAATTTATTGGCAAAAATACACTTTATATCTGTTACCCCACTGTAATCACTTGAGTGACAGGGGAACAATGTGTAGTTGATCGGAACCAGGAGTGTTTGTCTTGTTTAAAAGTTGCAGTTGTCTGATAAACTGTTCTGCTTTAGAGCTCTTGAGTTGCTGTAACTGCAGCTATGGGGGTTTCAGTGGGTACTATTTCCCCTTGATCCTGTGTAGTCACTGAGGCAGTGTCTAATTGTTGCCTTTTCTGGCCTTTGGTCCCAGATTATTTGAACAGGATTGCTGAATTCCACTGCAGCGTTACCTTGGTGTGATTGCGTAATCTCAAAGAAGCCTCACTGCTAAAAGATTGACGAATTTTGCTTCATGATTCCTGCAAACTAGGTACAGCAGGTCAGCCATTAGCTAGCTAACTCAAAGTCTGTATGTTGTTTGAAGCATAAATTAGTTTAAACTTCCAATTTACTTTGTTATTTACTGTGTCATAGGAGTAACAATTAACACATTTATCACATAGCAGAATTCTATTGAATTATAAGGACGTGAACAAAATGCAGGAGATGTGCAAAGACGGCAACTGAAATTTCATAGATGTTTCTGAGAGGCTTCAATCTCTTGTGCTTCAAAAAGCCTGTAAGTGCCTGAAATGAGGAGTGATTATTTGAAATCTGATATAGCCTTATGGTGATAGTATATTTTTCTCCCAAATCTAGGTAACTGGACCACCAGAATACATGTTATTACTCCTGATTGCAGTAGTCTAGAAAAGCAAGTGTAGACTGTGGCCAGAGCAAAAAGGGCTGGCTGCTCAGGCAGGTGTGAATGATGAGAGAAGAAGCGGAGGAAGGCAGAATAGATGTACCTCTCTGACAGGCTCTCTGAGGTCTGGGACTGCTCACACTTATGCCCTCACCACACTGGTATTAAAATCTGTGGCTTTTAACTTGTGCGCAATCTGTAATAGACATTTTCGCAAGCATTCTTAGGATAGAGGGGCATGGTTTATCTTCATTTTTACGCATGACTAGAAGAGTTTGGAAATACGTGTTTCTTCAGTATATCCTTTTGTCTGTTGCCCATGTCCAGCTTTGTGTCTTGGCATGCGCTGCTGCTTCTGATAGCCTGATAAGCGTGACTAGAAATCTATTTGAACTGGTTGCCAAGTGGAATGAGCCTGTGTTGTGACGACTCTAACCCAAATTCATCAGTTGGTTTCAAGTATAATGTCCTTCAAACTATGTTTGAAAAGAAGGAAATACTCTACTACTGACAGCTTTTCTTTAAAATTATATGGTTCTAACAGAAGTGACCCTCTTTCCAGGCAAGTACAAGGCTAAGGTAGGGTCTGTGCTCAGAAGAGCTGGTAATTAAGAGCATTATCATTGAGATGAAAGTGAAGAGGAGGGAGGTATCAATGGTTGCTCACACCAAAGAGGCAGCAAGTTTTTAACCTCCTTACTGCACCAGCAGGAAGAAACCAATATTGAATACCTTTGTTTGTCTTGCTGCATTTAATTCCTACGTACTCTGCTATATCTGAAACCAGAACTCTGTGAGGAAGAAGGAGGAATGTCAGACATCTGTTTTTGCTAGTGCTGACTTGCTCCAGCTTTGCGGAGATGTTTTCAGGGAAACCCCTTCCATGTCTTAAAACAAGCTCTGAAGGACGTGTGTCTGATGAACACCATTTGTCTAGGTGGCTGCTTGTCCTTGTTTTCTGGCTAGTATAGTACTGGCCCATTATTATTGCACAGTAATACTCTTCCCTTTCCTGGGTAATACTCTCTCCCTTTCTCTAATGCTGGGGCTAGGAATGAAAGCTTTTGCATCCCTCCTCAACCTGATGCTCTTGTGTCTTACCTGATCCAGCAATCTAATTAGTCATAGAGCTTATTGTTGCTTCTGAGCTCATTTGTAGTTTACAGTGGGTCTGTAACAGCAGTTGCCAGCCAGACATATGCAGACGGGCACTTTGTGAAAAGGCGACTCTAGGCTCTCACCTTCTGCAGTGAGTTTCCATGTTGCACTCTTGGAAGCCTTTGCCGCGTGCCTACGTTTCTGACCTGCTGCTGCTTGCTCGCTCCGTATCTCTTCTAAAGGCTGCACAGACTTCTGAGTTCTCATGAATAAATACAATCTTGGTGGCTGAACACAGAAGACGGACTATTGGAGCTGCTAATTAGGCAGTGAGTCATCAAGGGCAATCTTTCTTTGCTTGCCACCTTAGAGCATCAGTGACATATTTAAAGTGGGCTTGGAGTGAATATGGGGTTGTACAACTCCCTACTTCTGCTGTTCTTCTCTTGACCCAGTTTGGAATCTGGAGAACTTTATTCAAAGATCACACGGAAATTATGCTTTTGAGAGCACCTGCTGTAGCTGTGAGTATTGCAGAGCACGAGAAAGTCTTGTATTTTCTCCCTGCCTAGATCTCCTGACTGTGGCAAGAGCAGGCTGGCCTCCCTTCTGCCCGCCTGGGCCAGGGACTCCGGAGGGTGCCTTATACTGGTGATGGCTGTTGTGCTTTCACTTCCAAATGACAGGGTTCTCCCTGTAAAACTGTTTTCTCTGCTCCGTAGTGTTGGTCATATCCTTCCAGAACTGGTGCTTCAAGACTATTGATGTTGCTGTCAGTGTGTACTTTATTTGTTGTGTATGCTGAAGGCTCCAATGACAAGGAAGTTCCAGTTCTGTTACTGTTGTTGAGGTAGACTTCAGAGTACACTGGCGCTTGGGCCCACCGCTCTTGTTCTTGTTTGCTTTTGTCTGTTTCTTTTCAGAAACAGACATTTTTCAGCCATTACTTCCTCTGGAAGTATATTTTTTTTCACAGTTTGCAACACACTCAGTTTTGATGTTTTCCTGCAGGAGCTGTAGCTTTGGGAAGTTTTGTGGCAGAGTAAATGACTTCCTGTATAAATAGTCTGGTTTTACGTTTGCTGGGGTACGACAAGGTAAGAATTGTCTGGCTGCAGTTGTGGTTGTCTAGACTAGGGAGTCCTTTCAGAAATATGATATGCTAAAATGTTTTTGATTTTTTTTCTTTTGGCTTGGTGATTATAGTGAAGGACAGATGTGCATGAATAAAGAATTCTTTTTCTTACTTGTGGATTTAGCAAGTGCATAGAAAGGCTTCAGACCCAAAAATGTAAAGAGGCATAAACTTTACCATTCATCTTGTCTCTTGTATGTGCAAAGACTAGATACCACTGAAAGCCAATATCCACTGCATGTTCCCTGTTTCTGCAGGTTTTTGTCTGTCCTTTTAGGGTGGATGATTAGGAAAGCAAGGCTGTCTTCTTAAAATTAAGTTCTGATATTTTTCCATCTGAAATGAGATTTCTAGTGAGACATCTCAAAGGAGTTCTTCTAGAAGGCTAAAAGTAAACAGCTGGCTTTTCATCCCCTAGTTTCTGTGGATCTTTGCAAGCATACTTCTAAAATAGCTGAAAATTGGACAGTCCTGAGTAATACACATAGACAGTATGTGGCATCCTACCACTGCAGCTGAACCTGAGAGTGTGACCTAAGGGGTGCAGAAATGATCTAAAGGGTGGTCTTGCTGCAGGCTGTGTTCCTATTGTCTCCCTTGCGTGAACAGAGACATGCATGCAACTCTGTAGTGAGCTTATTCACAGCTACTCCAGCAGATAATCACTTCCTTTTCTTTTTTTTTGTAGGGTGGGTTTTCTGCTAGAGTACTCCCTGATCTGACTCCCTCTGAGATCAAGTGAGCACAAGGGTTGGTGTGGGAGAAATGGAAGCAAGACCTGTAGCCAGGCACAGAAGGAATGAGCAGAGTGGAGCCTCGCTTGGTTTTACGGCTAAGGCAATCTAATAACTGACTGCTAACCAAACTGTGTCCTAGGACTGCAGACTTTGCCCTTCATGGCTGCTGAGAAAGCTCCACGTTGATTTTGTTACATACCTGGACAATAAAGGGATTTATTCAGAATACAGAGCTCTGATATGAGGATTGCAGAATTGGCTGCAGCAACTCACTGGAGTAAACAACCAGACTGTTTTTGTGTCCACACTGAGTATGTTTGGTATGAGGCGTGATAGCCAAATGGGAATATTTAGACTTTTGGCAGCAAAAACAGACAAGCTCAAGGAAGAGGGGCAATAGCAACTTGTTCTGTGTTTGTGGAAAAGAAATGTATATTATAGAGAAAAACAGGTGTGTTAGACTAAATTTCAGATCAAAGGACTAACATCTCTTCTCCAATTCTGGGCTTGTAGCTGTTAGAGGGATTTCAGGCAGCACTGAACAAGTCTCATCTTCTCAACTAGCGCATTTAGTGCTTGTTGCCTGATGTTCTAGAAAACTGGGTTAGTCCGTGTGTGCGCACTCAGAAGGCTGACCACTTTATTGGTTTAACTGGATTAGCTGGTAGTTTAAACTGAACTATTTGTTCACACTCCCACTATAAAGAGATTGTACTTTGCTGGCTTTGTGGTTAGCGCTTTCCATTGCCAATCTGTTCCTGGAATTATGGTATTGACAGTGCTAGAGAAGAGCCCAACCCATGAAGGAAAACAGAATTGCACCGGGTTTTTTTGTCAGTTCACGCTGTTTGGTCTCACAGTTGTCTGTGACTGTCTGCCACCAACAGAAATGCCAGTGTTGTTGTGGAGCGTCCTGTGGACTTGGTGCTTTTGTTGTAACTTCTGTTCTTCTCTATCCCTCATTGCACAGCTATGTGCACAGAGAGGCTATCAGATAAATACTACTATTTTTTGTAGTATCTGAGGAAGTAGAATATCCTTCCCTCCACTGTTGTCTGTGAAGGCAGTGTTGTCTTGTGCTTCACTAGCGCTTGAGTTGCCTCAGGAAAGTTCTTGAGAAAATCATGCAGCAGAGGCTCCACTACAAGCAAGGGAGTCTGATTTATGCAGTGAAGCCTATGAAAAGCTGCAGGAGGATATCCTTTTTTCTGTATTATTTTCTTGCCCAAATCTGTTACAGAGTCCCAGAAGGGATAGCTTGCTTGGGGGGGACAAAGCTGTGCTTCCCTGTGTATGTTGGGGATTTGCCTCTTTGGAAGGATTTTTATTATTATAGAATCATAGAATGGTTTAGGTTGGAAGGGACCTTAAAAATCTAGTTCCAACCCCCCTGCCCTGGGCAGGGACGCCTTCCACTAGACCAAGTTGCTCATCCTATCCAGCCCCATCCAGCCTGGCTTTGAACATTTCCAGGGATGGGGCCACCACAACTTCACTGGGCAACCTGTTTCAGTGTCTCACCACCCTCACAATGAAAAATTGTAAAAAACAATAACCTCTTCCAGTTTGAAACTGCAAGGTATTTTCCAGGCTGTGCAGCACGTCTCGTTCTCTGTGAATTCCTGAAGGAGAGGCTGGACAATTGACCCTTTGGAAGATTTTATTGATGATGTTGGTTTGAGACATCTGTGATGAACGGAAGAGGCTGCTGACACTCTTGGTATCTTTTTTGCATCTAGCCCTTTGCTCACCTGAAGTCTTCTCTTCCAGCATCCAGGTGGAGAAGAGGTTTTGCTCGAACAAGCTGGTAGAGATGCCACAGAGAGCTTTGAAGATGTTGGGCATTCCACAGATGCCAGGGACATGCTCAAGCAGTACTACATAGGGGAAGTTCACCCGGTAAGGACCAGCTGGCTGTGACAACCTGTTTCAAACGCAGGATGGGACTGTGTAAAAGCGTGACTCTCCTTTGTGTAACCCATTAAACACATATACCAAGATGGGTCTTGCGAAATAAGTAAGTAGTTAAGGGTTTTAGGCAGTCTCTATGTTGTCCAGGATTTCTGTTGAGGAAACAAAACTAAGTTAGTCTTCTCTTTCCACCATTCAGAACAGATTTCTCATTACAATTAAATCAAGGGTACTTAAGAAAGCTCATCTAATCAGTTCCCTCCTTACGTGTTGGTACTGTAACTTCGCCTTGCCTTGTAATTTAGAGTTCAGGAGGGTGAGGTATCGCAGGGGCAGGGCACAAACACCAGCTTCCTGCCTGCTACAAAAACGGTTCCTTTCCGTGCTGAAGGAATGACTCCTTTGAAAACCGAGTCCCGGCAATTAGCCTTATGATGAGGACTGTGTACAGAACAATTCCCTCATAAAGACTGCAGGTTTCTCTTGAAGTCAGTGCTTATCTTTTTTTCCTCTTCTTTTTTTCTCCTTGACAGCACGATCGTAAAAAAGAAGGTTCTAAGGTAAGCTATTAGTGTTTTACTTTTCTGTTTTAATTTAATGCTGTGGAAACGATAATATACTCACAAAATGAACAAAGAAGTTGTCACACGCCTTTTATTTTTTTCCCCTGTGGAGCTTGTGACTTTATGTTTACACAAACTACAATAATAAATAAATCTTCCGAGCAAATTATACCTTTTTTTATTTTTTTTTGTTCTGAAGCTCAGCAGTCACCTCAGTGTGAAATTGGAAGTGTTTTTTTGTGCCCCCTCTCCCCTGACATCAGCAATGTTATTTCCACACCTTGAGCCACAGACCATTTTTTTGCATTACTCGCTATGTCCTGACCACTGAACTGTTAGTGTTGTTAGATTCAAGCCAGGAGACAGACACAGCCACCGTGGGGTTGGCTGTAAAACAAGAATTCTCTGTTAACTGCCCTAGTAATCATTGGTGTTGCTTAAAACTCAGGTACTCCTGGATTAGAACAGGGCACAGTGTTGCAAAAATGGCTTTGAAATGGATGGGGAGAGGGAAATGGTAATAAATAGAATCCCATCTGAGAGGTAAACATGTGCCTTGCAGCTGGCGTCTCTTCTCGCTTGGCGTGAAGGCTTGGACCCGGCACAGCTCTGCCTTCAACAACGCTTTCATTAGATGTTGTTCAAAGCAGGGCCACTTGCAGAGTCGCAGGAATCAAGAAGGAAACTGTCAACAGAGAGAGCAGCAACTAAAGCCCTGGGAGTGTTTGCTTGCTGTAGTCAGCCATAGAACGAATAACCAAGGCTGGGAAAAGCCCGCTCTTGGTTATAAAGCGGCACTGTGTGATTATGCATGTATTCACCTTAAGATTTATTGTTTGGTTCAACTCCATTTCATAAACAGAATCACATGCCTAAAATGTGCGCAGAAATAAGTAGTAATCTGAGTAGCTCCCTTGGATATAGTTAAATTTTTTTTTTTTTTCAAATATTTTTCTCTTCTGAGGAGAAAGTCCAGGGAGTTATGTACAGCTAAGGTCTTTCTCCAGCGTACAACTTCTGTTTTAAAAGCAGGCCGAAGTATAATTTAAAAATAGCAGCAAGAGAGAGAGTCAACAATGTAAAAATAAATAGGGGGGAACCACAAAAAAGAAAAAAGTTGTACATATATACTCTTGTGATGCAGCTCAGAGGTAACTTCCCACACATCAGTGTCAGTGTTTAGCATCTGCTGAATGTATTGTGGTAGAAAAGCAAACACTGAGGCTCTCAAGAAATGGAGATAATTCTGTTTAGGATGGGCAGGAAAGGTGACTTTCGGCTGGTAGGTATTGGTTAAACTGGAGAGCAGCAACAGCCATCGAGGAAGAGGCTGTAGAGTTGACGAAAGCCTAAATGAGCATTTCAGCTGACTGGAAAAAGTATTTAAATTCTCGGAGTTTTATGAAAGGGGAAGTACAAAAATTTGGAAACAGGTTGCATGCAAGGGAAGGGTTGAAGAGAACATTGTGGTTGTATGCTTCAGGGGTCAGGCAGCAGGAGAGCAAACGGGGACGTGGGCAGGGGTTTGGAGAGGGGATCATAGTGAAAGGGCTACTCATAGCAGAGTGCCAGTTATCATCCATAGCGTGTAAGATGAACAGACTGGTTTGCGAGGTAATGAGCAAGACCTTTTTTTTTGCAAGGGGTGCAAGTTCCAGTATGAAGTTGAGGACTGGGTGGGAGGGATTGGATTGATGGAAAGAATGTGGAGGTGAGGATGAGGACAGACATCCCCAGAAACATCTGTGCTTGTGACAGAGGGTGTTTGGGAGTGGAGGGGAGGGTTATTTTTCCTCCGTATTTGTAATCACATGTTCAGTCTTGTAGTCTTATTAGCATGTTTCTTTTTTTCCCCTGCTAACTCCCTCTTTCCTCCTTCAGGATCCAAGTATGACATCCTCAGGCCAAGCAAGGTATAGTATCCTCTTAACATAAGAGTAAGAAACTGAGGGGTTAGGACTCTCCGTTTGTTGAACTGCATATTAACTCTAATAGGCAGGGGAAAAAAACCCCAACCCCGAGGATATTACTGCACTGTCCTTCCAGCAAGCAGACAGTCCAAAGTAAGTTGCCAAACTGCAGTGCACCGAGTTAGCTGCCAGGGCGTGCACCTCCCATGTTGGATGTGGAGACACAGCCGGTGGTGAGAAGTCCCCTGCTCCACGCTGGGCAGAACAGGCATCCTGATATTTTGCAGCTTGAATCTTCTGGCCCACGTGTTCATGTTACACAACTATGGCTGCGGTCCCTTTGCACTACAGTTATTATTTGGATGGTCGCTGCAGGCGACTGTGTGTGGCAGCACAGTGATGTGCGTTTTTTTTGGAGGATCTTTACCATGACCTGCCCCATTTAGTTGAAAATCCAGGAGTTCTTACAACCAGAACAGGGCCCTAGCCTTTCGTAGCTGATGCAGAACTTTTTTGCTAAGGAAGCGGCTGAAGGTGAGCCTGTGGCCTCTGGTTTATGAGTGAGGAAGATTTATGGTGGGATAGCTGTAGCAATTTCCATCCTTGAGTCAACTCGGCTGTTTGTATAGCACAAATTACAGTCTGACTTACTTAAGGAAAAAAATCCCAACCAAACAACAACCAATGACAAAAAAAAAAAAAACAAATTCATTTCTGTATATGCCAGGCTGGAAACTTCAGGAATTCAGCTGCTATTTTATAAGCCACCAAGCCACCCTTGCAGGCACAGGGGCCTCTTACAGGGGCCGGGCAGAGCAGTGAGCACAGGGACTGCTCGAGCTGCCCAGCCCCGTGAGCCGAGGCCCGTACGGCTGCTCTGTGAGCTGATGGGAGACAGGTCCCGAGAGTTCCCTAGATGAAAACAGACATGTAATCAGTGATGAACATCTTGAATGAATTATGAACTCGATACTTTCTTCTGGTTTATGTTGTGTGTATTTTTGTTTTATTTTGTTTTTTCTCCCCATAGTTTCTGGTCAACGTGGCTAATCCCTATCTTCGGAGCACTGGTCATAGGTTTAATGTATCGCTATTACATGTTGGATGGGAGGACCTCTTGAACCGACCTTGCTGGGACTTCAGAAAGCCTGAAAGAGAGGGTGTGAGAGAGTGCATGCGTGCAACACGTGCAGTTCTGCTTCCCTTAACCTTTTCTGCCTTGCTTTTAGCTTTGAGTCTGTCAAGTGATGTTGATATCCATGGGACCAAGCTAATACCCAACTCTCTATCCTAACTCTGGGACCCACAGACCTGTTGTACTTTCCTTCTGCAGTAAGAGGGCAAGTGCAACTTCCTGGTATTCTCTTATGTTTGTGTGTGGTCTCCCTCGCGTGTGTGCGCTCATGTGCTCTCTCTCTCGCCCTCTCTTGCTCTCTGAAGTAAACCACAGAAAACCTTTTTCTTTCAATGCCTTTTCGTTAAGCCAGACAACGTGAAACAGCTGCTAGTGAGCCTGTGGATTTGCCTCAGTCCTTCACATAGCATTCTCAGAAATAAACTACAAGTTGTCTACAGCCCTTTCCAGAAAAGATATCTGGAGATTCGGTTCCGCAGTAACTTTCCCAGTGCATGCAGGCAACACTAATTGGAGCAGCAGGAAATTGTTAGCTTTGCTACCTCTTTCTGTACGTGTCTGTTTTTAACGGTTAAACAAATATAAGTATTTTAAAAGCGATTCTGTTCATTTTGTAATATTTGTACTTGTCCCTTCAAAATGTATATTCTGTGAAACAATTTATACTGTGAATCCTGGTTTGTTTGGGTGCTTTTGTGCTATGTACGGCAATGCCAGAAATGGGAACTGACATGTGGCTTCTCAAAATGCAGATTTTTCTTTCTCCCTGAGGTCTTGATCCAACACATGTATTGGAAACAAAACTCATTCTTACTCACTGTGAATGTGCACCAGATGGGGGGCAAAACCAAATAAATCCTGCCTCTTTTCCCTAAATGAAAAGGGAAAAGAAACTCATTTGGGATTCGTGCATAATGCTGTTTTTGTCTTGGAATAGAGGAGGATATTTCTCTCCTCTTCTGTTTTTGTGAATCATGTAGCCGGCCTCCAACAGTGCAGAGACAATGTAAGGTATGCTTCATGCATTGAGGCATGAATCTTTCCAGCTCTTCCAGCACATTGGTCTGTGGCTTCGGGACCTGCTAAAAAAAGGGAACTCGTGTTCTGGTGTCTGATATCCTTCTGTGGTGCTGTACAACACTGCTCTGACACTGGTTCCTAATGCAAATGTTACAGCACAGCTGATCACCCTTTTGAGTGGCAGCGAAAAGGGAAGTGATGTACTGGGGTCCTGTTTGTGAAAAACTCCGGTAGGTTGGGACTTTTCTTCTCTCTTCCATGAAACTACTATGTTCCCCAGAAGTTTGTGTAGAAGAATTTCTTGGATGTGGAATTACCTTCTGCCTTTTTAAAATGAAGGCCGAGGAACTGCATAGTCACTGGGAACAGAGTACGCTCCTGGGGCTGCGTTACTGCCTCTGCTCCAGTGGATGTGGGCCGGTTGCTGCCAGCAGCATGTCAGGTTTTGCCACGCACTGGTTTAGCAGAGCTGCAGCAGAAGTCCCCGTAGAGGTCTGTCTTCCTACAGGACATTTTTCACTGCCATCAATTGTTTTGCCTCTTATGGTGAATTACCTGGCTAGGGAAACCTAGAGTTCACCATTGCCAAAGTGGCTCTTGGATATCCTATCGCAAGCTACATTTGTCCCTCATTCTCTCCTGGCTGCTTTGGTGGTCTAGTTTCTGCTTATTCTGTCCAAACAAGAGTCTAGCAGAAGAGTATAAATCTGAGCCAAGGAAAATCCAGTGGGAAAGCCCTGGGAAATTCTATTTAGCTACACTTTAAAGGATAAAGGTGACAGGCCACGTAGTCATACATTAACATAGGTCTTAAAGTCAGTTTAAGTTTCCATAAACTTAAATGTAAGTTTATGGAAAATAGATCTTATCAGTCTGAAATGATATTTTTCTATTCCAGATTATCTGAAAATACACTGATGTGCTGCTTAGGCTTCTGTAAGGCCTTTGAGTTGATACTGCAAGGTATATTGCCTGATTTAACAAAACCAATACAAAAATCCACAAGGACAAATTGAAAACGGAAAGATTTGGTTTAACAGTAGAAGGGCAATAGCCAGTTAGTGAACGTGTTTCAAATTCACCCCAAAGAGCAATCCGTGCTTGTTTAAGACCTAGCAGTGACCTGGAAGGAGACAATTGCCCCCTGGTAAAACCAGCAAGCCTGGTGATGGTTGCCTTGTGCGGGGGGTCTGGGTTAGCTGGTAAGATCGATGCAAGGTTGCGTATGGGAAAACAAACTGGGCAGGAACGCTGGATGTTGGGCTGCAGCATCACACCAGGGACGTGGCAGAAAGTGACACTGTGGGGTAAAGGTCCGGTGCGTTCCTCTCGGGCGTTAGTGGGAAGGCTCGTCTGTGTTTGGCACTGTTACTGCAGTGGATGAATGCAACGTCTATGTCTTTGGCTTTTAATGTACAGGATTAAAAGCTTGGAAAACATTATTTACAGTGAGAGACTTGAGCCCAATGTAGTTTATCAAAGGGAAGGTTACAAAATCGTAACATTGGAGGTGCTTGCAGGTGGAATAGAAACTTTATCAAAGGGCTAGATCTAGATCTAGATTAAAGGATCTAGAGGACAGTGGTCTAAAAAAAGGCCACTAGTCAACGCTAGAGCAGTTCAAACTGGAAATAGGTTCTTTTTCACATTTGCCACTAAGTCATTACCCATGAAAACAGTTAAGTGAGGTTTATAGTGGATTCTCTATCAACAGAAGGTTTTAAACCTGGAAGGTATGTGTTGGCTAAAGCATCATCTTACTGAGTGGGGTTAGTTCAGGGAAGTGTAGGGCCCTCTACAGAAGTCAGCTGGTTTGATTCCAGGAGCCTCGGGTTAGCCCGAGGAAAGGGGCTGGTGTCGATGCCTGGTGTGATGGTGGAAACGTGTCTGTTTTCTCCATAGGTATTGCTTTTACCTGGATTTTGGCATACATACTTTGTCTTTAAAATACTGTTTTCCTGGCACTCTCTGTGTTCAGTTGCATTTTGGTAACCCTAGATAACTTTTTGCCATCATCAGATCTTGTCCCCTTGCTATTTACTGTTGGGAAAACTGCCTGTTAATTCCCCTTTGTTAGGTAGCATTTCTGTTGAGGCTGCTGTTCCCTTTTAACCGATTAACTGCCCGGGGGAGACCTTCGGTCTCGTTCCAGGGCTTCTGAGAGCTGTTAAGAGCCTTGTCCAATGCCTCGTGGAAACCCAAGCAGCCTCTGCCAAACAGCTGTCCCTTTTCTGTGCACGCGCCGGCTCCCTCGAAGATCTTGAGGTGCCTGAGATGCATTTACAGAAGCCACATGGAAGTCTTCCCGCTTCTCTATTACTTACAAGCTTAGAGCAGCATCTGCCAGTGCCCCCAGCGTGGGTATCAGTTGTACTGGTCTGTTGTCCTGCAGATCCTTCCCGCAGCTCTCTTCCCACCAGAGCTGGGGCTGGTTTGAAGGACGGCATGTACACAATGGATGCAGGCTGGTGCGAGCCTGACGCTCTCCCAGGGCTAAGCTCCCCTGCCTGCGGGCTTCCTCCGGCGAGGTGGTGGGGGCCAGCTCACCTCTTCTCATTCCTTTCTTCTTTTCTTCTTCTGGCTCGCTGAATGATGAGTCCCACCGGTGTGAAACTGCTCAGTCAACAAAGAAGTCATTAACAAAGCTTGTTTACCCGCTTTATTTGAGGATTAAAAAAGACAATTCCAAATCTTTGTCCTTACGCTGAACTTCTCTCACAGCAAATGTTTGTTGCCAGGTCCCCCGCACAATGCAGGCGCTGTCTCAGCTTTCACCCTGCGAGAAAACTCTCTCGGTGAAATTAAAGCTGGGTGTGTGTGCTTTGCTTCCTTCAGGTGCTTTGGAGAAGGAGTTGAGTGAAGAACTGTAAACACGAGCACAGAGGCAGCTTCCACGGTTAATGTAACTGTATTATGGCTGCCTCGGGAACGCCAGCAGAACCATGCTGGTTTCTTCTGCCTCTCCACAAACCCAAATTCCTTGACAAAGCAGAATGTAACTGTTAATTGGGTTGATGGTTTTTAGAGGATGGGTAGGAGGTCTGAGTGTATTCCTGGTTTTGCTGAAGTTAGCTGATAAAGGGAAGGAATGGTGAGGGAACGAGACGCAGAGCTCTCTCTGCTGCCAAGGTCGTTCCTGGGAGCCTTGGCTGCTGCCCCAGGGCGGAGGTGGGCAGGGGGGTGGGTGGGCAGCGCTCTGTTCTGAGACAGAGGTACCCACGAAATGCTGTTCCTTGTACCCGGAGACTGTCGTCCCAGTGAGACGTGCTGGTTTGTGTATTTGCTGTGTTCAATAAAGGTGTACAGCAAGCAAGTGTACGATTCTGTCTTCCAAAAGGCGCAAAATGTTTAGTTAACCTGTCCGTGTGTAAAGGTGCTGCTCGATGGCCAGCTTGGGTGGCCGCCTGTTTTATGGGGTTTGGATATCTGGTGTCTCTTATATTTTACAAACCTGACAAGCTCCCACCACCTGTATTTGAGGATCCCTACTGCACCTCAACAGGAATTCTAATCGGGCAAAAGGATTTGGGGTGGGGGGAGTATTCAGCAGCTGCTTGCTGTTCCCCAGATGAATCCTTCTACTTTGCCGAAGTCTATGGGGGGAAAACCGGTATTAACAGTGCTGCGTTGGTGTAACGTAACTGAAGCAGTAACTTGAATTCTTGAAAATGACAATGTGTAGATGTAGTGCAGTTGGAGCAGGAGAATTCTGTTGTGGCAATTGTTTTGCTTAAAACTAATTATTAGTTAAAGCTAAGAAAACGGTGAGCCATGGCAGACGCGGGATTTGTCTTTCTGTCAGCAGAGGAAAAATCTTCTAGTTGGCATCAGTTAAAGCTGAGCCTCTGCCAAAGATGATCTGCGGAGCGTTGTAACCAAGCAATACAATTGTTCTTGCGATGTGTAAGGAAAGCAGCAGTTTGTGGATGAGCACTGTGCAAGCAATGAAACTCATTTTTGGGGTGTGAGTGGCGTTTTTTGCAGAATTCAGTCCATAGTGGTCTAAATGTGGATCGTTATTAAGCTTGCAGTTATTAAGCATTATGCCGTCATTCACCTTCTGTTCTACAGTTGCTTATTTGTAATGAAGATCTCTGCAACCAGCTGATGTATTTACATTGCCAAGTGCTGTCTTGCTTTTCCAGTTTTGAGAACGTCTGCTCTTGGATCAGTGGCTGCTGATTCTGTACAATATTTCACACTGGAATTATAATGGGACTTTTGATAATCGCAGCAGGGGAGCTGTGAGGGCTCCCTACGTAATCCTGATAAATTCCGGTTACCTCCTAGGAAGTGCGATGAGCAAGCAAAAAAGAAGCTATGGAAGTGAGTTTTGTCAGATAAGAAGCCGTACGGCGTATGACGGGGACAGCAGTGCCGTCTCTTGCCTTCTGTGTGAGCGTTGGCAGCAGAGCATTGGCTCATGCCACCAGAAGCTCAGTTATGCTCCGGCAGCGCACCGGAACACGGGCTCTTCTCCGCAAAAAGAGCGTGTAGGAGGGTTGTTTTCAATGTAAAGATGAAATGGAGACCACAAAATACATCTCTTATTTACATGTATGCTTATAAAAGAATATAACATCCCACTCCCGCAGCTGTCAGCAGAATCTGGCTTTTAAAATTTTGCCTAATTGTGGCTCTCACGGTAGTTGCAGCAGCCTCAGGGAAGCGGTACCTGGTCAGATCATCCCAGCAGAGAGCAAGAGAGCAGCAAGGCAGCTAACCAGCAGCCGCTGTCCTGATGAAAGGGCACGGAAAAGTCAGTGGGAATTGTCTGCTGGTCCCAGACTTTAGCTCAAATAATCTAGGGAAAAAAAGGCCATTAACTGAGTTGGAAGGGGAGGTTTTGGGGTGGAGGAACACTTTGTAACTGGTGCTGGATAGTTCGTGAAGCCCACTGTGCATCCCTCACGAGGATCCTGGGTATTAAAAGAGTTCTGTGGTCTGGGAAGCAGATACTTCAGTCACAGGACAGGACATCCTCCGTGTGCTTGTAGGAAAGGAAAAACTGATTTGCAATATGAAGGAAGGTTGCGAATTATTTTCTTGGCAAGTGCTATTTAGCTGTAAACTTTATTTATCTTTGATCAAGAGGAATTGGATCCAAAATCCACAGAAATAAAGAGAACTCTTTTGAACTACTTTTAAATCTGCTTCCAAGTACTGCGGGGTCAATACCGAGCACAGTCTTGCTTCTCCAAGCATTGAGCAGAATTTGCAGGGTGTCCGAGACAGAGATGATAAAAAATCAGGGGAGTCCAAGTGCTCCAGCACCTCTCATTAGTCCCATGTCTCGGCCTTGGCTCTGTGTGCAGTTGTACATTGCCCTTCGCTGGTGAAGGGACCGCTGAGATAGTTCGGGGAGAGGGAGAAAATTCACGCCAGCACCTGTGACGAAGGAGGTGACACGACAATCAGCCTGTTGGTCTGTCTGCACCGTCCCATCTTGACTTCTAGTGAAGCTAGCTATTGTTCACATTTTAATTGCTCCCAATCAGTAAATCTCCAATTAGTGTTGTATTTCTTTTCCCCTCCAAAGACTATTTTTCCATTAAAGAGTATTTTTTGATACTTCCTCGAAAGAAGCATCAGCTGGAGAAGCAAGTGCTTTAAAACACCCTGAAAGCCATGTTTGGTCCATCTCTGCCCTCCCAACACCGTCCCCAGCAGCTGCTGTGGCACCTGGATGTCTGGGGCAGGGCCACCGCTGCCATTGCACCCTGCCATCGTCAGCTGCCATTCAGTTGTATCTCTGTATATTCATGGGCAGTATCTTATTTCCCTCCTCTATTGATCTGAAGCACATTTAGCGTAAATACCATCCTGCGCTGGTTTCCAAGCCATCCCCAAAGCTCCGGTGAGGAAAACAGTCCGCAGGTGCTGGCTTTGTTTCCAGCTGAAATGGGGCATTGCGGGAGGGAGAAAGGGGAGAGAAAACATGAGTGCAATTTGTGTTCTTGGAGGGGGACAGAACCACTGTTGCTGCCCAAAACACTGCTCCTTTTCCTGGAACGTTTCATGCCTGCTGCAAGGAGATACGCACTTGGGAATGCGAGCAGCCCTGCCGCTAGATGATCTGCTGAACTGTGGTACTCCTGACAAAGCAGTTTGGAAAACATACCCAACTCAGGAGCATTCCTGCTGGGACACGCCACCCCACGCAGCATTGCCGGCCGAGCACCGCTGCTGCAGAGGGGAAACAGCTCTGGGTGCAGAAGATGCTGGTACAGGGAAGAGGCTGTTGTTCTCCGTGCTTCTGGATGGATCCTGGCCGCCAGGTCCGCAGCATCTGCACAGCTTGTTGCAGGAACAGGATTGTTATTTCGGGACCAAATTTGCTGCGTGGGTGCAGCAGCATGGGAGCCGGTGGGACATGCCCTGGCCGGGATCCGCGGCACCCGGGCTGAAGCCCAGCTTTGTGGGGATGCTCAGACACCGCAGAGCCAGAAACACCTGAGAGCAGCCGTGCAATTTTTGATGGTTGCCCCGCGCTGGGGAGGCCACGGCATGGGCTGAAACAGGGCTGCTGCCTCTGGGGAAGGAGGAAAACATGCAGCTCCTGTCCCCAGGAAGGACAGTACTGCCGCTCACCTCTGAGCACAGCCAAACGCAGGCACCCAGCCCTGCTCGCCCAGGAGAGGCAGGATTTCAGTGCTGCCGCTTTTGCAGTGCCGCTGGGCTCTTCTCCAGCCGCCAGCTGGTGACACGAAGGTTTCCTTGGCAATGATACCATTCTGTAGGGAGTTAATTTTTAGTGAGGACAACAGACAGAAGGGCTAAAATGTTTAACTCGGACAACCTGTGCCAAGGAGTCGCCAATCCGGTTCGTGCAGCTGAGCACCACAGAAATCTCCTGCATCCTCCGTGGGGTCTGCGACCCAGTGGGAACACAGACACCTGCTGGGTTCGGAGAAGAGGGTGGTGGAAAGGACCTGCAGCTCTGCCAGGGGACAAGCAGGGAATCTCTGAAATCCTGGAGGAATGTCTCTGTGTGAAGTGCTCCAGGTGAACTGTAGCATGGGCAGGCGTGGACCCAGCTACCTCAGCTCCCCGCAGCAGGACCAGGCAGCACGGGGGAAACCGGGGTGGCCCTTCCAGAGGCATGAAAAGGGCTTTGGAGTGACACCATGGTCCTCCCCATCCCGGAGCACAATTACCTTTATTGCAAGCAGGACCCACGCATCTGCCATTGTTTCAGGCGGTAAGTCACTCACCAACCTCTGTGTCCCTGCTAGCGCAGCCCGGGGAAGCCGAACGTCAGAGCATGATGCAGCAGTAAGTGGAAAATCATTAGAAACTTGTGTTGGGATATTGTTAATTGGTAAATTGGTGGCTAGAAGTTCCTTCCACAATGAGCCCTGTGTAGTTGTAGCTGGAGGATGGGGAGTCTGAATAACCCGGGCGATGTTTCTGTGCTGCTGTGTTACAGGGGACAGCACTGCACAAACCCAGAGCTTATTCTTACAGCCTGCAGGAGAGGAGGAGGTAGAAACAAATCTTTTTGATAAACATCATAAGCTCATCAGAAACTGGGAAATATTCTTAATAGACAGATTCAATTATTAAAGCGTTCAACTGAGACAAAATAAGTTTGTTTTTACTGGACCAACGCAAATTGCTCTCACCTCCTTAGCACCCGAAAACAAGCGCTGTCTGTTACAGACAGAGGACATATCCTGCTAATATTCAGACCAAGCAACATTTTCTTTTACTTGATTAATGAAGGTGACCTGAAGCATTGTGCTAAGATTTTCAAAAGGCACAGCAAATCTCTGCTGTCCGGTGCTCCACAGGACCTGTTTGTCCCGGCAGCCCTCGGGCTCGCGGCCCTCTCGGTGCAGGAGCTCAGTGCCCGGCGGCCGATGCCAGCCCCGGCCCAGGTCTGTGCCTTCCCTTCCCTGGCTGCAGAGTGGCAGAGTTGGGGCATGGGAATGCAGAGCTGCAGAAGACCTTGGAGGTCATTAGACTCAACTAACAACTAACCCATCGTTAATTCTGGTATTAAATACATCGCTGTGCCTTTCAGTTCACTCTCCTGTGCTCCCACCGGACAGGGTCCCACCATCTGTCTGTCCTGTGATGATCAGAAACTCTCCTAATTGCCATCTGCAGTGTACCTGGAACCAGGTCTTGTGTCATTATCATCCTTTCATTTATATCTGTTCTCTGCCTTCCAGGTGTTCATGGAGAGTAACCTCAGCATTCACTGTGATAAATTAAAGAAAAAAAAAAGTATTTGTCTTCCACTTATGAACTAGGCTCTGGTTTCCCTTGTAGTCACCTCCTGCAGCTACTCCAACTGGAATTAATCCTTTGTGACCACAACCACACACAAAACATCCCAAGGTTTCCCGGAGCCTTAGACCCTAAAATACCTAATTCTCAGTATTGGTGTGGGAGTTATATTGCCCACCACATCCTACCCGGGCTGGCTACCAAAAACCCCACGCTGACAGCCACAGCTGCCTTGTGAGTGCCAGTTGTGTCTTCTTCTTTGCTGTTTCCAACTAATAGGCCAATAATTTAGAACAGAAAATCTCACCAGTTTTTAAGCTCATGACCTTCTGCTATGGAGTTGCATGTCACTTCCAATGCACCGGTCTTTGGGGTCACACCATTACCCGTGAGTGGCATTCTGACCCTGTCCCATATAGACAACATTTTGTGCTACTGTTCGTTAGCCCTAGCCTAACTTTCGTGTTATCCCCTTCTATTATCCTACTGACCACAGCCTTTGAAAAGTCCTTTCAGAAATATTTCACAAAACACAAGGAAAAAGCCCAACATATTAAGTATTCTTCTAATGGTAAAAATACCCCTTATGCACTCTAAGGCTGGCCTAAATATAAAATAGTTACATCTTTAAAGAGGAAAAGCATTATGCTGTGGAAATCAATACAGATATTTTCTACAATTAAATATAAACACAAAAGGGTAAACACTGCAGCTTTAAAAATACCCTCTAATAGCATCAACGACACAGCTGCCTTAGTATTATTACAACTTGAACACCAGGTTTTGCCTAATGATCTCAGTACTTGTGGGATGGGGAAAATAAGGGACAGAGAGCTATAGGGAACAAACTCCTGCCCTGGGACGTGCTCAGCTGGCTGCTTGCCCTGCTGCCAATGGGCAGGCGGCCGCGCAGGGCTCACAGAAAGTGAAGTGCTTCCTGATGCAGCCAACTTTCGTTTATGCATCACGGCTGCTGCTCTCGGAGGCAAGGATGGGGATGCTGCTGTGGCTTTATGCCTGGGATGGAATGGGAAGACCCATTTCTTTAATGGGTTTTAAATGGCCCCTTTTTCTTTATTTAAAACCCTTATGAACCAGTCAAATATTCAGGAAACCAGCCAATTGCGCACACCAGCTTCTGGACCTTAAAATCAAGCCTTGCCCAGCCACCAGCCACGCAGCCTGGGATGCCCAGTCGGCCCATCCTCTGCTCCGGCACAGGAATATAAAGGTGCTGATGTCTCATGCCAGCAGTAACTGCTGTGCGGCAATCCTCACGGCTCCCGGCCGCCCCGTGCCTCTGTCACGAGGATGAAGTTAATGCTGGTGTCACACGCTCAGTGGTGTCTCTTCTCCAGGGACACCGCTAACAGAAATTACTATAAAACAAGTTTCCTGCCAACCTCAGCAGCTCTAATGAGTCAGGAAGCAGTAATCTGGGAATAGGGGAACTGTTGACAGAGCCTAATTATTTTCTGACAGTCTTTCTAACACAGTTAGAAAATAAAACACCTACATAGGCTTAGAAATTGCAAATGGGGTTAGCAATATTACGCACGAACCTGCTAATTTATCCCCACGATCCTGGTTTAGACTCCTTCCCCCTCACACCTGCTGCTATCCAACTGCTTATGCAGGGAGAGAAACTTCATTATAAAGAGAGAAAATACCTTAATTACACAGAACACATAACTTTTAATGGGAAGTCTCTTGTTTCAGTGTCTGGCAGTTAATTGGTTAGGAATTTTGAGTATTTTAGTTACATTTATTCCATGTATTATCATTGCAAACCCAAGACACGTGCAGAACGCGTTGCCACGTTTCACAGATGTGTGAGCGAGAACAGACTCATTGAGGTGTTGTCTCAGCTGCGTCCCCGTCCACGCGATGCTGCTCCTTGGTTCATTCAGATCCCTGACCGGGGCCAGACGAGGTTCCCCCTCTGCCTGCCAAGCAGCGGCCACCAATGCATGCTCCAGGGAAAGACACGTGACAAATAGCAGACACGGACAGGGATCCTGCCCCGGGAGCCTGTCCCAGGCCTTGTGGATCACCAGTTCCCCGACCCCAGAGTCCAAAGGCAGAATCCCAAGCGGAGCCCCTCTTCTTCTAAATCTCTGCTGTGGTGATTGGAAAACCCCATGATAGCTGTGTACCACCCCCAGCTGTGGTCCCTCCTGCTCCCAAACAGGGTGCAGATTTCCTTTACCGTGTTATTTTAACTTCCACTGTTTCTGTCACTTCCACAGTTTGGATCCTGCTCACTCTTTCCACCACAGGCACCGTTGGAGTTTGCCCTTTTGGAACATTAAAGGTTTTGCCCATTAGCCAAACTGACATTTGAAAAGGATCTACAGAGCTCGTTTAAAGAATCCCGCAGCGAACCTGCCTAGACCTGGCATTGAAACTGGATGTTTATCCAAAGTGAAAGGCACAAAATGTTCCAAAATCACAAAAGTAAAGAAAAATGCACAACAAGCTGAGTGGTCATTCATCTACAACCTCCGTTGGCATATAAGCCTCCGCAGCTTCCAGTTTCATTTGCGATCAAGACCTAGAGCTCAGCACCAATGATGGGGCCAGAAGACTCAGTCCCATGCTGACTTTCAGGGTTTGGTACCAAACAGCTGGGCTGTGCCAGGCACTGGGTGATCTTCAGCCACCCTCAAGAGCAGCTGGTATGAATCCCTCCTACACTGTTCCCTAATTTTCCCATACACGGAACACGAGCTAGGTTTCGTTTGCTGTCTCTGCAGCACAGCAATACAGCGTGATGTGAAGTGTGTGGCCTGGGGCTGCTGAGAACACCCAGGAGAAAGATTTGATTAAACATTGTAGTTGCTCTTGTAGCTTAAAGCTCACCCAGATCTTGGGCAAGTCAAGGGAGGTTAAATGCTAAGGTCCTGACTGAGATTCATTGGTAAAGGTCTCTCTTGCCTTGCTTTATCGGATTCATCCTGCTCATGTGAAAATTTTCTCTGTCTTGGGAAGTGCAAGCAGCTTTCCTTTCCCTGGGTAACAGGTACCAGACCTATCACCACCAGCAACTGTTTGGTGCTGGGCTTCTCCAGACAGCCTAAGAAGTTCCCTGTGATTCAGTGAAAGGGCATGTCCACCCTAAGTAAAAACATAAGTAAAAAAAAATCCTGTAAGTCCTCCCTGCTGCTATGCACCGGCAATCTGAGACACAGCATGGTTAGTGTGCTACTTCATGGCATCCCCCGGCCAGCACAACCAGCGTCGTATGTGCCACAGGGTCCTCTGCCACGTGCTCCAGCCACTGCCTGCTGCAGCTGCAAGACCTTTCACTGGTGCATCCCCTGTAGGAGCAACAGGAATTTTGTCTGTCACGTATTCCCATCATACACCACCCAGAATAACCTCTTGTCTTAAGATTTGTGAAGGGCATGGGAGTGGTGTCATTCAGTAGGCTGGACGGGTGGTTGCTCAGCAGCTCTGCTTAATGTGACAGCTTTTACTGCCTTCGCACAAATCTGTATCCCAGGCCAGTGGATCAATTTTGGGTATGTGCAATGTCCTGAACATCCTCCTGCACTCTGGCTTGTGAAGTCTTTCCGTTCACCTACCTGTGCCTCATGTTTTTGCTTTTCTGCCCCTTTCAACACATCTGGTAACTCAAGCTGGATTTCAAAACTGTAAGATTCACAACAGCTGTGCTGCATGCTCCACACGGCTTTTTCACATGCTGCGGTCCACAGGAGGAGTTTATGGCTCCATCTGGACTCTAACAAACCACGTACTTGTGCTTTGCTGACCTGCCTTGATGGGGTTATTTCCCCGAGTGCCACTGCTAGGCACTGCTCCATGCTGCACCCTGAACTAATCACATTCAGCCATTAAAAAGTCTAATTGTACAGGACTGCCCTCTCCTCCCAAAGAGCAGATTATCTATTCTTCCTTCAAATTTGGCCTTTGCCCATCACCTCCCCCTCTCCAGTGATAGTGCACAGCTCTTGGAGTGCCTGGAAGCACCAGGGGCCTTTCTCCAAGCATACCATCTCTCCTTTCCAGCTGTTATCGTGACCTTGCTTTAGAAGTTTACCCCAGGCTGGTTAAGCCATTGGGGGGGACCGAACAGCCATGCTGTTACTGTCTCACTCCACAGAGGATCGGGACCCCTTTTTTCTCCACTTTTTACCCTCATTCTGTGCTGTCATTTGCGCTCTACCAGCTCTGCCCTTCCTGGGACTCTGCAAGGCTCTTCACAGCCAAAAGCCCTCCCTGAGCCAGCTGGCTTCAGACACGGCTGGATGGGACCTCTGAGCTTTCATGGGGAACAGCTGCAGGTTGTGGCTTGCTGTTTGCTCTTGCAACTTTTGCCATTCTAGAGACATTTCCCCCACTTTCAGCTGTGCAGTCAGTCCTGGGGACACACCGTCACTCAGGAGCTCTGGCTGCCAGCGGCCTTCCCACTGCTCCGTGTCCTGCTTGGGCACGCCTGCCTCGGGAAGCCCAGGATAATGCCTCAGTGGCTGCAGGACCACTGGGCAGCAGAAGCTGCCTCTGGACATGAATGCAGCTTGCCTCGGTTGGGCAGAGGCACTTTGCTTGGCTCTCGACCATAAGGAGAATGTTCTCATGCCACCTGCGACTGTATTTGCAATTAAAACAGTCATCGCCTGCGGAGCGACCTGTCCCTGCTGCAGCGTGAGACCTCCGCAGTTGTGTAGCTGCTGCTGCTGTGCCAGCAGCATCCGGGATTTTGAAGCTGTCTGGTCTTGTGGGTCAACGATGAATTCCTTTGCCCCCCTAGTGGAGCTACCTGTTGCATCCCTGACTGCTCCATCTCTCATTGCTCCCTTTCAGGAGCAAGATCTGTTTTTCTTCTCTGCCATAGACCATCTGTTAGTAGCACCTTCTCACAAAGTCTTTGTTTCTCTCGTTACTTAGACAGGAGGTGATTATAGCAGTGTCTTCCACATTTTTTTCCTCTAGATGCTTCCCAAGCAGTTTGATTTTGTAGTCCCAGCACAGGAGTAGCACTCTCTTCTCATGGGAAAGGCATTCCTCCCTCGCTGGGCAGGGCAGGGCAACCCTCGCCTGGCACGGATGAACTCACCTTCCCTCCCAGGGCTGGCAGGTATGGGATTGCCAAAGCGGGGATCTTTCCCTTCAGCTCTTCTGAATACAGCTGCTTCACAACTTTTTCTTCCCCTCTCTAAACTTCCTATCATAAAAATAATTGCCAGTTGTTCAGTAAATTTATCAGCTAATCCTTTTAATTCCTCGATCATATAGTCCGAGCCTGCCAGTTTGCACAGTGCTGTCTATATTTAGCTCTCTCTTTTCTCCTGCATGCTTCGACAGCTATACAAGGTCCCTGTGCAGTTCAGCTAAATAGTGCTTTTAGACTTGTGCTCCGAAATTCTTTCTTTCTTGGATTTATAACTGTTGTTTTACCTTATTTCAATCACTTAGCATTGCTATGTTTGGCAAAATTGCTTTGCTGTTTTTTTTATTCTTAGGTAGCCTACCAGTTCTGAGCTGAGCTGAGCCGAGCTGGCTGTGCTCTGCTGTCCTGAGCAAGTCTCACTCCTCTGCTCCGTACACATGATAAAAATAACACATTTAATAACAATTGTATGGTATTTTTTTCACAGTATTGGTGAACGCTGCTGAGCACCCTGAAACAGGACCAGAATTAGGCTGTGCCAAAATTCCCGGTGTGCTCCCCAGGAGATCATCCAGGCTGTAACCGACCAGGGAAGGGTCCCGCAGACCTCCGCGCTGGAGGCATGCACACCTTGGGCAGGGCGCTGGTCACTGGCACGGCCCCAGTGTGATGCCTCTGCACGGCAGGATGTGTTTTCCCATTCCCCAGGGCACACACTGGCTGCCTTAGCAGCCCATAAGGTGACTCCTTAAGGAAAAGGCGGAGAGCCTTGCTGGGCAAATCCTTACACACCCCAGCATGAGTTGGTGCAAAACTTTAATGGGTGAGTACGGGAGAGGGGCATAAATAGGAGATACGATAGGGTAGATGGTGACAGAAAAGGATGTTAGAATCTGGATACAAATGAGCCCTTGGACAGCGCTGAAATCCGTAGATGTACTCCATGGCTTGAGCACCGTGACCTCTCGGAACGCCACAAGTGACGATGAAGTCGGGCAGAGGAGAGGAACAGTCAGCACAGCTCTGGGGGATTAAAGCAGTACGTCTGGGATGAAAGAGATACCAGACTTCAAATAAAACCGACCGCATACCACCACACAGTTGCCATCATTCTTCCACAGGGCTGTGAACCAGGACGCTGTGCGTGTGCCACACCAAACCGACTTCACAGGCACCATTTTGGCGCCCTGCCTGCGTGGGCAACAATGGTGCAACGAAACCCCAGCACTCGAAGCACCAAAGCAACAGTGCCGCCAGTGCAGGAGTGCAGTGGGATGTCTGGTGAAGACCTCGGGCAGGACACTGCCTCATGATGACCGACCAACCAGCGGTGGTGGACAGTGTTCAAGGAAACCTTCCTGTGCACCGCTGTCCCAGCTGGTGGGATACGGCGAGTTTCTGGAAGCTGCTGAGTGTTTTTGGAGACTGATTTCACCAGGATCCGAGAGCTGGCTGGCACAGGAGCCATCTGCAGGAGGGACGGGAGCCAACCTTTCTGTGACACAGTCCCCGCAAGGAAACCGGACCCTCTGCCGAACCGGAGGTATGCGTCAGCTGTTCACAGCTCCTTCCGCCTCCATTTTTCACAGCTTAAGCATTTGCCTGGCACCTCCATTCACTCACACGGCAAGGTCTCTCGCTTTCCGATCCCTTCCCCATTTCCAAAGCGGATTTTTATCACCTTGGAAAAGTAATTTTAAATCTGTGCGGGTGACCTTTCCTTACCCCCTCCCCCTTCTCAGTCAGGGAAAGGGGTCTTGCCTGCACAGCTCCCAAACTCCCTCACCGCCTCAACATTTTAGTACTTGTGTTCTCCAGATTACCCACATCTGGGGCACTTGTTTTCTCAAGGTGTACGCCGTATTTATTTCACCTGATTAAAATACACTGGTGACACTCTTCCCACATTTCCATTTTGTTTGCTTCTTTATTTGGGACAATACAGATTGCGAGTCTGTTTGGACCACAGCCTCTCTGCATCGTGCATCTCAACAGCCGGACACCGAGGGTGGCCAACCCCTGGCAGGCCGCAGCAGATGGAGGTGCGATTGCTGCTACCCCTGAACCACAGCTGACCCCTGTTGTGTGCCCACCGCCTCTTCCCACACCAGGCTAAAGGCAGCGCCAAGCACTCGCCCACCACCACCCAGGGGCCACCAGTGCACTCCCGCTGCGCTGTGGGGAGGGACCAGCCCGTCGGCAAAATGTTTTCCCTCAGGCCTTCGGGGCCTCCCTCGCAGCTGCCAGCCAAGGCTCCCGGCAGCCGCCCCTCGCCTCACATCCCACCCTGCGGCCGCAGGCGCTGGGGCCCACCCGGCGCTGCCCCGGAGGCTACGGCCGAGCTCCCCTCAGCACCACAGCTCCCTCACAGGCCGCCACCGCCACCGCCCCCACCCCCCCCCGTTCTAGACGCTTCCGCGCCCCCCGCCACCGCGGCGGCTCTGCCGCCCTCCGCCCCCTTCCGCCACGCTCCGCCCCCTCCCGCATGCGCGGTGCGGCTCCGGCGGCGGCGGCGGGGGCAGCGCGGCCACGGGCCCCTCCGCGCAGGCGCGTAGGGCCCGGCCGGTGGGCTGTTCCGTCGCCGCGTCTCCCCGCCCGCCGGGGCGCATGCGCGGGCCGGCGGCGTTGGGGTTCCTTGTCTGCGCCCCCTCCCCGGCGCCCGCGCAGGCGCAGAGAGGTAACGGAGGGGGCGGGCGGGCGCGTTCCGTTGGCAGCAGCCGGTTCCTGTCAGCGGCGGCGGGTGGCGGTGCCCGGTCTCGACGGCGAGCGGAGCCTCCCCCCCGGCCTGGCCCGACCCAGCCCGATTCGCGGCCCCGACGTGCGGAGCGCCGCGCTCTCGCCTGCCGGTGTCTCCCCTCCCCACCCCGGGGCGGCGGAGGCAGCAGCGCCCCCCTCCCGGCCCGGCCCCCCCCTCCTCCCGCCGCCCCCCTCGCCCCTGCCGGGCCGCGGAGCTGCGATGCCCTCGGACTTCATCTCTCTGCTCAGCGCCGACCTCGACCTCGAGTCCCCCAAGTCCCTCTACTCCAAGGGTGAGTGTGGCACCGGGCCGGGGAGGCGGGGCCGCGGGCGGGGGGGAGGGGGGGGAGCCGTACCCGCGCCGTTAACCGTCGCTAACGGCCGGCCCTGCCGCCCGGGCCCGCGCCTTGGGCCGCCCTCCTCCTCCTCCTGGGGCCGGCGGGGAGCTTCGCCCGCCCCGAGTCTTCCCCCCCCCCCCCCCCCCCCCCCTTCCCCCGCCGCCCTCCGGCGGCCTACGGGCCGCGCCGGGATGCTCGGCCGCCGTCGCCTCGCCGCGAGGGGCCCCGCCGTCCGCGCTGGGGCTGAGCCCGGCTCCCCCGGCCGCATTCCTGGCCCGGCCGCCGCGGCCTCAAGAATGTGTCCCGACAGGTTCTTGCGCTCGGGGCCCGGCGGCGGCCCCCGCGGGAGCGGCACGGCGGCGGGGGGCTGCGCGGCCCCGCCGCAAGGCTCCATCCCTTCCTCCCTCCTTCGCTCTCTCCATCCATCCGTCCCTCCCTCCCCGCCTGCCGGTGCCGGGCCGGGAATGCGGCCGCGGCCCCGCTTGCCGCCCTGTTTACCTCGCATCCGCAGGGATGCGGGCCGAGCCCCGCCGGAGCCCGGTGCTGCCCGGGGGGCTTCGGCCGGGAGTTGGGAGCGCGAAGCAACGACGCACCGAGAATACGGGCGGTTGGAGATTTCCCGAAAAACCACTCATTAACTTTGTCGGAAAAGGGTTTCGGTGGAGCAAGCAGGCTCGGGGAGGACGTGAACATTCTGATTTGGGTTAGAAACTGGCAAAGAGCCCGAGCAGCCGAGGGTTGGTTTTCAGCGGGGCAGCGGGTTATGGTACCGGGGAGTTGAGAGCATCTCTGGGGCAGAGCTCCATCCGCTGGGGACTGCGGGGGGTGCGGGGGGGTAACACGGCATCGCTGGTACGTGGGAAGCGGAGACCAAGAGAGAACGTTGGGAATGTTGCACGTAAACGAACTGAACGCCTGTTTTCAGAATACCTGAATTTTAGTTTTGACAAGTGCACAGGAATAAGGCTATGGATGTTAGGAGAAATGTTACATACTACACGGGTTCTTAACTCGTTTTCTCTTATGTAAAAGACTTGGAAGTCACTACTAGTAGCTTGTTGAACATATCCCCCCCAGTACAGCTGGGGTGGGAGCAATTTTAGGGGTGTATAACAAAAGAAATGGAAAGTAATTTATTACCCTGAAGTGAAGGTAGCTAATCAGAGCTTAGTATTGTTACAAGAAAGATAAAACTTGTTTAGAATTTTTGGAACTAATTGTAATATGCTCATTAACTCTGAGTGGTGTGTCGTCAGGGCTGAAGCTAAAAGAAACAAGAAGAATCGAAGCACATCTTTAAAGCTCTTAAACTGCTCTAAGTCATTGTCTCGTTGTTTAGAGATCTTAAAGTTATGACCAGTGTATAACAGTTTGCAGATTTTTTCAAGATGTTTAAGGCTCTTCTGTTATCTAACACATGTATTCTGCTTGGTTTCAGTCCTAGTGAGTGCAATAGAAGGGAAAGAGTATTTTGAAACAGGACAGCTCTAATTAAAAAATACCGGTGATAAAGCCCCATCAAAATTATAATTTATTGTAGTGTAAATTTGAAAAGTGTGTGCTGTTAAAGTAATCGGTAAAACACTTAAAATAAAAAGGTTCCATGTCAGTGGCAAAATTTCTTCAAGGTCTCATGCTTAATTGAGCAGAACTTGCAAACTCACAGGTCAGTGTGAATTCTCAAAATTGTTAGGTTTTAATCGTTAGGTTTTTTTATGTTTAATGGAATGGTTGGGTGTCTGTTTCAGGTAGGAAAAGGATCTCACACTGATAAATCAAGAGTGTGGGTTTTTTTTTTGGAGGCATTGATGTGGATTCAGGGCTAGAAAAGGTCCAGAGAAGGATGTATGGTGCTTAGGAGTGACCATAATGAGCTTCTTGATCCAAACACAATGGGATATGATAGAGGTGTATGAAGCAGTGAATGTTTATAAAGAGGTTAAAGCAAGGCTTGCTTTTCATATTTTGTCATAATAAAAGATCAAGGAGATGTTAAGTTGAAATGAAATTTAATTTAAATTAAAATTTAGAACAAATGAATATATTTTTATAGAATGAATAATTAAGTGATCCTCTTTACTGTGAAGTGTATTAGTATGATTTTTAACTGGACTTAGTAAAAGGTTATCTGTTGTGGTTATCCGATAAATCAGAACACACTTCAGTGCACTTTTTTTTTTCCTAGATAGATAGATATGGATAAACTTATCCTGTGGAGGAATGCTCTGGATCGGAGTATAAATACAACTGATGAGATAAAGGGAAAGATCTGAACACAGTGAAAAAGCCACAAATATGCATTTGTGATGAGGGTGTGTTAGGAGCATGTAGTTTCTCATAACTGCTCTCCTTTTAGAATTACAGCTACCCCACAGTTTGGAATCCAGCTCGCAGATTGAATTGGGGCCAGTAACTTTTCCTCTGAGCTGCATTCCTGTGTGTGCATTGGGATGGTTGTGGTTTAATGATACCAGTCCTGTAAGTTTGTCAATGATGATCACTGTGGTGTTTTGGAAATACAAAGATTATGAAAGTGAGAGAAGCTGCAAGACTGGGGTGGTCTTGGGAGTAACTGAGATTTTCTAACATACAGATTTTAGTTTATTGAAATTAAAGTGGAAGACTATTAGTGTACTGATTAAAATGTACTTTCCTGTTGTTAAAAGTGAAATTATATTTGAACACCCGGTGAATCAAGATGTAGCTTACGCTAGTGCAATTTTTTTATGGTATAGTTTGTCCCGTTCTCTGCACAGACTGAGCTGTATTGTCAGTATGTCTCCATCCTATGTGTTAAAGTTTTGGCTTGCATGGCCATTTCAGTTAAGATTTTTGTTTTCGTATTCCTATAAAAATATTAAGACAAACTTCTAAAAACACACAGACCTAAGGTGAAATGGCAATACAGACAAAGGGAGAGTTGCTAATTTAAAATTTGATCTGATAATTCTTTTGAGTTTTTCTTTTCCTTTAAGTATAGCTTGGGAAAGAGAATATTTTTATTTGAGTATCTAAATACTTTATCTTCCAGTTTTTACTCTTGTAGGTGTGGTTTCATGAGCGGGTCCAGCCAGTATGAATTCCCACTTGCTGAGTTAAAGCGGTCTTGTCCCCTATCTTTTCCTTGCTGCTCTGCTCATGGCAACAGTTATGTGGCCATGCAGTGAACGGGATTGGGGAACTGAACATGTTAAAATTAACTCAGCTTTTCCCTTCTTCCTTCTCACCCTGCCCCACAACAAAAAAAAGGAAAAGGGGAAGAGAAATGTTGATTTTTAACCAGGTGAGTATCCTGGTCATGTTTGCTGTGGGTCTTCATGAATGGCTTGTGCTGACTCAAGGAAAGGACATGTGAAAACTAGCAGTACGGAAGGGTGGGACTATTTCTTTCAGCAGCAGTGCCAGCTTATATTGGCTTAAAATGATAGTGAAACTGTACTTAAGTTGCAGGCCTCTGGAATATGACTGATTATAGTTGTTAAAAATGAAAGAAATGTGAAGGGTTGATTCCAAGGCCTGTTGCTGAAGCTCATCCCCACAGCTCCTGAGGAACTAACTGGTGCTAAGGACGAAAACCCTGTCTTTTTATGTATAGTCAATATTAAAAAAAGGCATATGCTTGGTAACCATTGTAGAAGGATGGTATCTCCTAATAAGAAGATAATAGAGGTATACAAAAGTGTACACATTTTTGAATGCTGAAAATGTTTAGAATGTAATAGGTTTAATTCCCATCTTTACATAACATACTGTCCTTTTTGAAATAAAACAACCCAAATGTGCATACAAATTAGTAATGTAGTAGAAAAATCACTGGAGCATAAAACCTAAAACCTGGAGGCTAGTTGTTCTGTGGTTGAATATCATATGCAACATTCAAATATAGCAAAGTTAGCTATTCATTGTAAACAGACAGAGGTGAAAAACTGTGATTAAAGTTGTTCATCAAATGTCAGGTACTAAATCTGAACTGATCAAATGTGTTAATTTAGCTAAGACATTCATCTGAGCAATTAAAAAGTAACGTGTAGTAATACAGTTGCATTTTTGCACTGCAGCAATTACAATCAAAACTTCTTATCATATATCCACCCCCACCCCCCTTGATTTTGCTTTACACAGCTGAGTAACTGTAAAACTGTGAGACTTTTTGGAACTTGGAAGCAGCACAAAAAAAATGTTAGCAGTCTCCTAAATAGCTCTTTTTGCCCTAAAAATGTCAAAAACTCAATTTTCCTCTATGCTTAAATGTTAAGTGATGGTAATCTACTTGCGTTCACTGAGAACTGTTGATACAACACGTGGTTTTTGGTGATTATTTTTTTCCCTACCAGAACATTTTTCTTTCTGTGATCCAAGGGATAACTCTAGTAAGATAGTGAATTTTCAAAGAGGGATGGAACAGATGCTTTGTAAAAATAATAAGAGCCTGCTTTTATTTTTGAACTTCACAACTAGTACTAGCAGTTTGTAGGAATAGAAATAATACTTAGCTTCTTTTTGTAATAATGCTTGGCTTTTTTTTGTGGCTCATAGGAGGCGCCATGCTGGACAAGCAGTGCCGAGTCTTATGTGAGGGACGGACTGCATACATCTGCCTGTTGCAGCTCTTCCAGCTGCCCCCAGGACATTCTGACTTAAGTCAACTGAAATGGATTCTACCAAAGCTCCTTAAATTCTGTGTCAGCCTTGGAAATGTCCATTCTTACTTTGAATCTTACTAGTTTATTTGCTTTAAAAACAAAACTATGGAATATGTTGCTGCAAGATGGTTGTGTGGTGCTGGGGGTAGGGAGAAGGATTTTGAACTCACAGCTTTTGACAGTGTAATTTGACTATTCCAGTGACAGAGATGTTTAAACAGACCCTCTTCCTTACAGTCTGTTCTCTCCCATGTACTGTTGTCTGAATTATGCCAGCACTATTGTTTTTTGTGGCTGCAAGATGAATGGGATTGGGAAACCAATCTAGAATATTGTACTTTTGATAGGATTTTCTAACATTGTTCTGCTCCCCAGTCTACTTTACTGTGCAGCTGCACAAGTAGTTGTGTCAAGACAAGAAAGGGGCTATTGAGGACCGGGAATAAATGGTGGAGGAGGTAGCAGATGAGGTAGAACTGCTAAACCGGCTCTGCCACGGAAAGAAATGCTCCTCACGTTGTGCCTTCTGTTGCATTTGCTGTGCCTGTGTTCTTGTACTCAGACCAGGAAAGCCAGGCTTCCTGCCTGGGCTGGTTTCTTGGGGATCGGCAAGGGAATCGATTTCTAGACCTTGGGAAGCTGTGCAGGACGCTGGGCACCTCCCCTGCTGCAGATGTGGATGAACGAGCATGAGACTGTGCTCCTGCTGTAAGTTCTCCTTTGCTGCCTATTTTTATCTGAGTGTAAATGTATGGCGTGGATCAAGGAGTAGGGGAAATTAATAGGCATTAAGTAAGCTTTTTCTTTAGTTTTAAGACTGGTTGGAATTTTTCATTGTCAATTTTACTCATTTTGGATACTTTATGTAGTTCTGTGAAAGTTGTAGATTTTTTTCTTTCTGTTAGAGAATCTTCATACATTGCCCAATTCTCTTGTCCCATTTAAATTTAGATATTCAAAGAAACCGTAATTGGAGAGAATGTATTTAAATCCTATGGCAGGATCTGAATATTGCAATGAGGAGCTTGAATTGGACTTGATTTAGTGAGATCTCAGCGTGAGCACAGCAAATGTCACAGTGATCCGTTTCACAAGGAAATGGGCTCTGGTGCTCTGTCAGCTGGGGCTGTATGGTTCCCTGCGTTCAACTGTGTTGGGTTCAGACTTTTGCTTGCAAAGTCAAATGGCTATGTTTCATTACGTTGTCTTTTAATTGAGCAATGCTGGAGGATTATCAGGGACCCAGAAGTTGGAAAATTGTTTTAAGTTATTATGCAGATATTTCTGATTGTGGATACCCTTTAGAGGAAGACACTCTTTTCCACCCACCTTAGTCTTTCTTTTTTTGGCTCATTGCATTCTTCTTTGATGTGAGGTTATGCCACTTGGCATCCCTTATATTTTGTTTTGTTCTGGAAAGTAGTTCCTTGTGCAGTTTTGACACTTGATCTAATAGAGATCTGAGAGTCTTTAGAAAATGAAAATACTAGGAATCAAGAGTACTTGTGCTTCAGTTAGCTCAGGACCTGCATATTTGAAATCCATTATAGCTGCTCATAAGGGGAATCCATAGGATACTTCTGTTTGGTATAGTCAAGAAGTAAATTTTTTTATCATGTGTTTCCCAGATTGTGGGTTAAGATTTTTCAGTTTTTACAAAGCATCTGATCTTTATTTGTAAGTTTTTAACAGAGTAATTACCTTTTGTTGGGCTGTGTTGACTAAAAATGGTGTCAGGTGGAGCCTTGGTCTGATTTGCACTGGTACATAGATTACTTAGTTTTATGTGGAAATATACTTCTGTTGAGTTGGAGAAAATGAAAGAGAAGCAATGTTTTCTTCTATACAAAAAGACAATGGCCTGAACTAATTCTGAAGTTTAGATGTGCTGGTAAACCCTAGCAGAAATTGATGAGTGGCCAAAGTGCAGGTGAAGTAAGGTATGTGGTCATGTCTGTGCAGTTTATCACCTTTGTTATCTTCTCTGTGTTTATGTAAAGAGTAGACTGATGAGGTTCTATATTCAGACAAGTTTTGGGTTTCTTGTCAGCAAGTACGGAAATTATTTTAGGAACTCACCGAGATGAACTCTCAGATCTAACTTTGAACTATGTTGTAACAGTGGATTCTAATGGGCACATAGTAAAACCTTAAGTAACTGCTATTTCCAAAAGCATGCAGTGCTTTAGCAGTATTTGAAATGTAAGTGCTCAACATCAGTTACTAACTCATGTAGTTCTGAGTGATCTGTATGGTGAATATCACCACACCAGACTGAGAGCAGTGTTTTTACTATGTATATAAATACGCTCTGAAGAATTGTTCTCCAAATCCCCTTGATTACTTGTCCCTCCAGAAGTTGGAAGGGTTTTACAGTTGCTTTGTAAATAATTAGAATTTCAAGTCATCTTCCAAAGTTTATAAAACTAATGCAATATGCCAAAGTAACGCAAAGTTTTGAAAGCAGATTTGAGTTGCGGTGAAGTTCAGGCTGTTTGGCAAACAACAGGAAGATGGATAGCAGTTCATATTAATACTCAGACAAGATGAAACATATAGAAAAGAAAGAGATTTAAAGACAGTAATAAATAGTTTTCAAATGTTGGCGTTCCACTCCCGTTCAGAAAAACTGACATTACAAAGCAGTTGTTTCAGTCTCTCATTGTCTAGAGGCCTGATTTTTTTTTTTTATTTTATTTTGGATGGATTCACTCAGCAGAAGAATCTGTAAGTTTTGATAGTGGCGCTACAAAGTGTTTGGAAAATAATAAGCTGCAGAGTTCAGTAGCTTCTATTAACTATGACAGTTTATGTTTTATTGTGCGTAGGGGAACATGACCTACTAATATGACTATTAACTGATAGTGGTCATACGAGCTGCTTTGTAAAGTGGGGCAGGAAGATGTAAGTTGTCACTGTAAGTGACAGTCTGCCTCCTTTGAAATTACATTCCACTTCCCTCAGTGCTTGTCCTCGGAGAGCGTTGATGGCAGCAGCAGCTCCTTCTGAGCTGCAGGCCATAGCAGAACTCATGCCAAGCAGCACTGCAAGTCTATATGTTTGAGTAACACGAGTCCCACTAACAACGTATGTTTCACAGTTTGGGTATGTCTGCCTTTGCAGTGAGTTTGCTTGGTATGTATGTGCATATATGCTTAACTGCTTGGGGCGTAACAGGAGTATCTAGAATCTTACTCAGTTCTTTTCTGACTCTTGATTAGTTTTTTGATTCAGCAAGAAATTTCACAGTCCAATTGTAGACTTGGTGAAGAAATATTTCTTGTTTTCCATTTAAAGTTTACTCTCTCTTCAGTTTAATATTAGGAATGAGGAGGTCTCCTAGTTTAAAATAATTGAGTATGTTTGTGTTTCTTGTGGGGGGGGGGGAAGGGTGGCTCAAGTTGGAATTTGTATGCCTATTAAAGCAGATTTACTGAGGAACTTAAAATTACAGTTCCTAATAGTCTTGGCTATATCTCATAAGTAAATGCTACAGACCCCAGGAATCTGATTTAGGTTAAACTTCTGAAAACAATCAGATGTCCCAGTTGTGCAGGGGCTGGGAGAGGAGCAGGGTGAGTAGTTGTGGAGGCAGTGCCAGCTTTCAGTCACACGGTCATTGAGGTTGGCAGGGACCTCTTGAAATCATCTAATCCAACACTCCTGCTCAAGCTGTGCCAGCTAGGGCAGTTTGCCTGGGACCATGTCCTGTTGGATTTTGACTGTCTTCATGGATGGAGACTCCACAACCTTTCTGGCCAGCCTGTGCCAGGGTTTGGCTGTCTTCCTGGTTGAGATAATGAAGGTGGAATTTAATGTGTTTTAATTGGTTCCTGTTGCCTCTTGTCCTGTCACTGGAAACCACTAAGAAGAGCCTCTAGTTCACTGCCATTGGGTATTTCTACACATAAGATCCCCCGAGCCTTCTCTTCTTCAGGCTGAACAGTCCCAGCTTGTTCAGCCTCTCCTTGTGTGAAAGATGCTCCAGGTCCTTTGTCTTCGTGGCCCTAAATTCATGTCAGTTTGAGTTCTGAACAGCTCTTACTATTGTTGGGATGTATGTGAGTTCTCACATCAGAAATTCTCGTGTCTAGTGTTGCAGTCATTTTCTTATTGGGGTGCCAAGTCAGATTTTTACTTTTGAATATAACTGTTTATTTTCCTGAAATCTGTAGGAAATGTACACTGAGATTTTGTATCCTATTATCAGTTTTGCTGAGGATGTCTACCAGGTTCAAAACCTACTGGGAGATGTGACTGCCATGTTGCTCCCTTAAGAAAGGGCGTTACACACATGTTTATCAAAAGCATGTTCCTTTGAAAGTGACTTTCTGGGCATTCCTGGAGTTCTGTGCTGTAGGCACACTCAGCGTGTTCAGCAGTTTTAAACTCTTCTCTACATTTGTTAGTAGAGAAAAAACTCCCATCATCTCTTGTCTGTAAGTATGTTTGTGTGAATGTGATCAGTGCCCTTCATTAGCCTGTGTGCAGATTTCAATTGGGAATAAATCTTATTTTGTTTTTCTTTTAGGGCATCTGAATTCTAGACAGGGCCATCTGCCTCACCTTGAAACTTGAACCGTACCTGGAATGGAGTTTCTCTTTAATCAGATGGGGAAATCATTTGTTTTTTTATTTTGTGGCCTGAAAGGATTCAGTTTAAGCTTCAGTAATTCAGTTAAGTTAAGCTGCCACTTAAGTAAAAAAAGTACTTTTGGAGGTGTGGTAGCAAGGAAGGGATTATATTGTTTAGAGTAAATTTAAGTACTCCTTGGTGTGCAGGTATTTCAGTACATTAATACAATAGCAAAAGAATTTATATAGGAAGATTAATACCTTTCTGCACCTGAGCCAAGAAATCTACAGGCTTTATTTTTACTGAAGTCAGCTTTTAGACAGAGAAGACAGACAGCTGAAGTACTCTGAGTGTTTGAAACAAACACTTTCTATAGTGGGATACTATTTATCTGTTGAACTGTAAGTACAAGTTTTTTTTTCCCCCCTTAGAAGTCCAGTGAGGAAAGACAATTTAATCAAGCCGAAGAGATCTTTAAGTATAACAGCATATGACTTTTGAGAAGCTGGTCATAGCAGACTATAATAGCTCAGTTTGTTGGGGAGTGGGATGGCATAGTCTTAAACAAGGGATGTTGGAATCCCCAAAAGGTATGCTGTATCCATCCAGATGTGATCTTTATCTGCACGCTTGCCAGTTATCCCCATGAACTCTAACCCTCAGTGGACTTATCTTCTGTTATATTGTCTGTCCTTGAATCAGTGTCCAGCTTTAGCACATACAAGGTGTTGCGCAGTTTAACTGTAGATACAAAACTGAAGAAGATTTGAATGAGGGGGGTAGATAAGGAAGGCAATGAATGGTATAGCACAGATAAATAGACATGCTTCTTTATTATTTTTCATGACTTCAGAGATAGAAGACACTCAATACAATGACCAGGCAGCAATTTCAAGCAAAAGACAATTTTTTTTGTGTTGTCTTTTTCTGTACACCTTTAATTGTGGAAACAATTGACAGATGTTTTGGGTGGTAAAAGGATAAATGATTCAAGAAGCTGTTAGACTTGTGGAGGATATATCTATTTAGGGAAGCCGTTAAACTAGGGAGTTAGTCTGTAGCTGATTGTCAGAATTTGGAAGGTATTCTAAGAGAAATGCTTTTCTAAACTTGTTCTTGTAAACCTTTCCCTACAGTTTGCTGCTATCAGAGGAAAGACCATCCTTAAGTTTTACATAACTTGGCAGTTCCAGAGCAGTTATACCACTGATTCTTTAATTGCTGCTCTCCCTCTGATTCTAGCGGGGTTTTAGCTCTGTCGTACAGAAAGGAATCTTTTATCCACGTTTTGCCGTTAAATGGTTGGCTTAGATTCCCACTTGTCTACTGGGAGTCGTGTGTGAACATATTTGGAGAAGAACTTGCTTAATAGTTTCAAAACCTGTTTTTACAAACAACTTGCGTCTTTATTTCCTTGAGGAATTCCTTCCAGGTGCAGTATTTATCACACAGGTTTGCCTGTGGTTGAGTGCGCACCTCATTAGTTGCATCTATCTTTATCTGCAGTCTGAGGGAGGCTTGGTGCGTATCAGCAGCACCACTTGTTAGAAAGAACAAAAGGCTTGTAAATGTAGAGCCTGGGATGGAACTGTAGCACCTTGTGCTTGATGAAAGCTTGCTTTGAACAAATGCTGTCCATAACATATGCTTCTGCTGTATCATTCAGGCTCACTAAAAAGGATTTTCCTACCTTCTTTTTCCTTTCCATCCCCCCCCCCCCCCCCCCCCCCGATTTCTGGCACGAGCGTGTTCAGAGTAGCTGGTGCTAAAAATGACAGAAAGCTGAGCAGGCAATCTGGGACTTGTGTGCCATGCTCTGAGATGCCTTGTGACTGTATGAAATGTGTGTGAAGTATCCAGGCTGTCCTTACTGTCAGTGTTTTTTTTTTAACATTGATGCAGTTTTACCTCCTAATCTGTGATCTGGGAATACCAGAGAGAGAAGTTGGTGGGATACAAGAGACTCGGGCTCTGTTGCTTCCACGCAACACATCTCTTTCATGTACCTGATTAGTCAGTTTATTAGAAGTGGTGGTAGAGATGTCAGGCTTCCTTTCAGCAGAGCTTTCTTTCAACTGTGCCAAGGAGTATTGTTTGTTAAACATTACTTCATGTTTGTTTTAAAAAATATGTTTATCATCAAACATAGTAGTTGAATTATAAGTAGAAACGAAAATGATGGTAGGAAGCACAAATATTTCTCAGTTTTGGGGATGACAAAAGAAAAAATACCTTTTAATTCCAGTATCTTACTAAAATGAGTAAAGGGAGGGAGGCATGAAGATGGTTTGTGGGCTCAAGGTGCTAGACACCATGCTAGGAGTTACAAGGATGTGCCAAGTCTCCTGAACATAGCCTCTACACCCAGGTTTGTAATAAAATACTGAATCCAATAGATGGTTGCAATGTATTGAAAGTCTGTCTGAATACCTGTATGCTTTTATTCTTCAAGGTCAAATATTGTGGTATAGCCTCAAAAGAAAAAAGTGCATATATTTTTCGTTGCTGGTGTTGCATTTCTTGTTCTACAGAAAACGTAATATATGGCAAAAATAACCCTATCGGAAAAAATTCTGCAAACATGAAAAGACTGAAAAACGTTGTTCTGAGACAATAGTAAATTTAGGGTCAGGTGGACTTCTGTGTGTCTGTGAACCATCTCTTGGGATGGTGCATTGCACCTAAGGAACTAGCATAACTGGCTGGAGCACCTCTGTTTCTGGTGAACTTTGATTTTGAAACAATAGAAGTGCTTTAAAGTGGTTGATAAATAGCTATTATTGATATTCTTTGGTGATACTGTGTTTGGGATTCTTTGAGCATTTGAGAAATGAAGTCTTTGTAATGACAGAATGTGAAGATAGGGAGAAAATAAACTATGCTTAAAATTCAGTTTAGTGTAGAATCACAAATAAATACCATTGTTGTAACAACTGTATATGTGTTGTATGGCAAAATGAGGCTGTTTGAATTCCTTAATTGAATTTTCATACCTATCATATTTGGATTCTTTCCAAACATAAGCTTAGCTTGGTTTCCTGCATGCTGGAAGATTAAAACATCGCAACATTGGATTTATTTATTCTTTTAATTCTTAAGGTATTGTGAAGAGATTGATTATTTTTTTAACTTCTTTTTTTTTTCCTCTCCAGTTTTGGGTTGTTTGAGAGAAATGTGCGTCTTTAAATACTCCTCCTCCTCTGTAGAAAAGCCTTTACGTTGCTAAAGTGTGGTACCCTGTTATGTTCATGTATGTGCAGTTTTGTTAGTTCTTACTTGCTCTGCCTTATCAACTGTGGTGTTTTAGTAGTATCTTTTGAGTTCTTGGGATTTTGTCTGGAGTTTACAACTGCATAGGATAGAATCTTCAGTAAGTCATTACGGGTCCGTTTCTTGAAGTGACAATTGCTAAATAATGTTGTTCTCTCTTGGAGATGCGTAAAATTGGATGCAAACAAGACACGGGATTTATACTGTCTGTCTACATTTATAAAAGTACTCTTTGAGCTGTGAATGGGGATGACTGAAACACAGCCAGGAAAGCTTTATTTGATATTTGGATGAATGCCATAAATAGAATTCAGCTAACACATGCCTTTGTCAGTTGTTGAAATTCAACTTTAAAAGGATTAATTTCTCAACCCTACCCTGCTGTGCAGAATCCTGAATATTGAGATTAACAGCTTTTCTGAAGGTTAGTGGAATACTGCAGTAACTGATTTTTGTTCAGTTATGAATTGCTTGCAAAATGACCTTTGTAATACTAGCATTTTTGGTACTAATACTTGTTCTTTAAAAAAAATATGCAAGAAACAACTTCTAGGTTTCATTTTTATCTTAGTACAAGAAATAATGATATTACAGTGTGATAAAATTTTAATGACTTTGGTAGTTAATAATATATTACCGATCATCTTTCTTTAAAATAGAAGTGGCTGTCTTTCAGCAAACTCTTCTCTTTTCTTCACTAACGTATTATAATGTGCATTTCAGTGTTACGATAGCAGCATTTGCAGGCAAGATTTGGATTTGACAGTATCCAGTGCTGTATCATCAACACACAGTGCTCAGATCCTCTGCTGATTCTTCAGTGTGGAGCTGCACCAACATAAACTTTTTAATCATAAAGTTTTCTAGTGCAGGCAGAACCGTGGCATCTGCCTTTCCCCTGTGTGCTCATGAATCGTGTTGATTTAGGGTTTGCTGCTTTTGTCTGAAGCCAGAGGGAACTGGAAGGAAGATTTTCTGTTTGGTTGTGTAAAACATCCTTGTATACACTGCAGTTTCTTTGAAAACCTGCCACTGTTGCTGTAGCAGCAATATAGTTCTGCCAGTATTGACAATAACAGGAGCACTGGCGTGAAGACTCGCTTCCAGTCTTTTACTGCTTGACCATCTACAGATACTCTGAATATAGCAAGACCTATAAATAGGGAGGGAATAGTACTCTATAGTTTGTTTCCACTGCCCTCTCTTCAGAGATGCTACTGAAATGACGGCACCAGTACAATGTCAGAAAGCATGCAGAGTGTCTTGCTGACATACCTTCATTTGAGAGCTGTGTGAAAAATAGGAGTCCAGGTAGTCTTGGGGGAACTTAGAACAGGTTAATGTGTGCAGGAACAGAAGGAAGTAGTCTGTACATATTTCAGATTACGCTGACAATTTGAACTGAGTTCTGTGTTTAGTCACATTATTCTGAGATGTACTCAAAGACATGAAATAAAAGCATTGTTTTAGTAAGTGTTACCTAGTGGATTGAGTGCTGGACTGCAGCCTGGGTAAGAGAAACTCGATTGTGTCCTGCTGCTGGCTGGGTGGGAAGCCTTGTGAGTTATGTTCTTGCTGTGGCTCAGCTTCTGCATTTGCAAAAATAGGAGTAATCAGACTCACAACTTCGTAAAATGTTTGAAGGTGTCTGCATCAGGACTATTAAGTATTGTATTATGTCCTTTACCTCAGCCTCACTAAGTGTAGGCTTTTTCTTGCTCTTTGGCTTTTGCCATGCAGTTATCCAACAAGTATCTTTTGTTCTTTGAACAGTCGCTGCATTTTATGTATTCTCATGCATGCTCAAGTAGGCTCTTCCCTTCTTGCTCTGTACGTAACTCAAACCTGTCTTCAGGGCTGTTTGCCCCATTTTAACTGCTGCTAAGCAAGCCTCAGTTAAGTCTAGTGAAAGTTGCAAAGTTGTTAGGAAATACAGAAACTGTGATAGTCTGTAATGTATAATAAAGAATAAAAGCTGATTTACTGTTTGTTGCCTATTCTTTCCTTTTTTGAGATCTTTTTTGTAACTTTATCCTATAAAATCTCTGCTGTACCTTAAGCAGAGCTGCCATTGTCTGCAGTTGTGGGCGATTCTCACTTCTGCAAGTGAGAGTTTGGATTCCCTATGGAGTACTCAAAAGCCAAACAAACAAACAGAAAATAAAGGAAATACAAAAAAAAAAAAAAAAAACAAAACCCCAAACAAACCAAAAACCCAACCAAAAAAAACCAGACCAAAAACCACAAAACCCAACAACAACAAAACCGCCACACTGGAGTAGAAAGTACTTTAGTGGTCACAGATTTGTCTGGCCTGTGCCTTTCTCAGTCTGTTTCTGTTCTGTTTTTATGTGCTAGGCGCTCTGGCTTTCTTTTAGTTGCCTTTCTCAGACTCTCAAAGCTTCCTCTGTTGAGCTTCTTACTGAGTCCTTGTTATCCTGTTTTGGCTTCCCGTCTGTGCAGTCCCTGTTCCTATGCACCACGCCAGCCCCTTTATCAGCCTGCCATCTCATGGAGCATCAATCCTTAAAATATTCCACTGGCTATATACAAATTGTTTCATTTGCACAAAGGTACAGGTGTGTATTCTCAGTGTCGGTGTAGCAATGTTTCATCTTGCTAACTTGGAGACAAAAAAGCAATATTTTCCCTGCAGAATTTAGTCCATTGGGTCCTGATATTACTTCTCTCAGTTCAGCCTAGATGAAGCGAGTGCAGTCACTGCGCTGTGTAACGTGGAGTTTCTGTATTAGTTTGAATGCCTGTTATACTCGAGGGTGGCCTAAGGTTTCTGAAAGTTATCCTCTGTTCTCTGTGCTGTAATAACCAAGCTTGTTCAGTAAATTCTTTTCCTGGGATCTGCAAGAGAACCTGTTTGTCTTTGGTCGATGTATGGAGGGAACTGTGGGGAAGGCTAAAAACTGGAGGGCCCATCAGCGGTCCCTTACAGGTTCTTCCTGACAGGCGAAATAGTTTGCTTCAAAGTATTCCCACACCCAACTTTTTGTATACAGAAAAATCCATGGGGGTCACACGATACTAATGTTTTGCAACAAAGCAAGGCTTTGATTAGATGTTGAATATTTAGAGCTGATGTAACACTCCCCCTGTTCACTCCCTCCCCCATTATTCTTTAAAAACTCTGTGGACTAAGCTATTGTGGTGGAATTGGTGGCATACAATAAACTCAGCCACCAAACTGTATTGTTTATAAGGGACACTGGGTTTCTGAGTAGAACAGAACTTCAAGTTAAACAAACCAACCACAAGGTTTTCTGGCAGATTCAGAGGCCTAGATTTTTCAGTTGTAGAGTAGATTTTGGTTTTAGCATCTCTTACCCACAAAAGTTTTTGAAAGATACTCAGTTGCATATATAGTTTCATTAAAATGCAGTTACCTTTGGAGTGGGGAGTGACAGTGAGGCCCTTAGTTGATGTTCAGAACCTTGGTAATACAGGTTTAGCCCAAAACTGTGTCTTAATGTGACCTGGTTAGCATCATAGAATCTTTATACGTGTGTGTATGGGTACTCTGAACCTCAATTTGTGTGCTTATGTGGTGGAATATGGACACCATTATTTTTTCCTTTATAGAGTTTCTTTAATTTGCTGAGCATGTGTGCTCCACTTTACGTCTCTCACCTACTTCCCGTGTAGGAAAGGCTACTTGCAGGTTCATGTATTTCTAATTGTCTTTTAATCTTAGTTCCATATAAACAACTCTCTCTGCCTGTTTGCTTGCTTGTTTTTTTGATCAGCTTAGAGTACATCATTAGAGGAGATTTCTGCTTGGATGCTGCCAGCTGATTAGAAGAGTACACCAAGGTTTTGTCTAATCTCTGGTGTGACTGTCATGTGCTGCAGCAAGGAAATGGCTTTGGAAGAAGCAGCCAAATCTGTACGGGTATTAAAACATGTTGAGGAGACTAGTATCAGTGGGGATCAAATGGGCAGCCATTCAGTGCAGGGAGCTTATTAAAAGACAAGGATTAACTCTGCTGTTCATGAGGTCATAGAAATGGTAAGGGATTTCCAGGATGTACCTACCCTTAAAGGCAAAAAATGCCAGCTGCAAGTGGAAAATGCCCTGTCTCTGCTTCTAGTGCAAACAGTTTGGCTGGTTTTCTTCATCACCCATTTATCGATTGTACTCTCCCGCATGATTGCCTTTTGAGTAGGAAGGCTGTCATTATCTTTTAGTCTAGGGGTGGGGATAAAAGGGATGCTGCTGACGAAGCGCGCAGCATTAGAGGGGGTCAAGTCACAGGAGCAGATCACCATGGTGGCACAGACAGACAGGTGGGCTGGGGGAGAGCTGGGGCTGTATTTCAGTGACCTCCTCAAGGCTGGGCCTGGGGAACCACCTGGAGAAGTGGCATTTAAGTGGGAGTTGGAGTTGTTAAGTGATGTCCGACATCTTTGTTATTAAAGAGGAAAACTGTAGCAAAAAAGGATATTCTCCACATCATGATCAGAAATTGATTTAGAGGCTGTTACATGCAGTGGAAGGATGGCTTCAGCTAAAGGCAGAAGCAATACTTCTTTCTTGGGTTCCTCTTTTGTGTTCTTAACTATGTGTTGTCAAAAACCCCCTTGAAATAGTGGGGAAATGTTGGCAGGTTAACTGGTAATTCTACTGAATTTACATTGGTTACCTAAAAAAGAAAAAGGGGGAGCGGGGATTGCATGCCTAGAAAGCAGAAATGGCTATTTTACTGCATACTGCTCTCTTAATTCTATAGCAGGATTCTGTGGACCTGTAGCAGTCTGAAGTAGATGACCTTTTCAGATGGTGGTATCAGTCTCCATCTACATTATTATGGCCTTGTTTGTTCTCCAGGTTCATAACTTGGCTTCCATGCATGGAAGTCCTGGGTGGCGTGACTTTGTTTCTGGTACAGAATAGCAAAGCGTAGGGAAATCACTGGTATATCTAAAGAGCATCCCATAACGTTTAAGGTGCTTAGTGGTACTGGCAAAATGAGGATGTCTGCATTCATCATTGGAAACGGGTATTCTCTGCTGTTTTCCATATCTTCTGTGCTCTCAGTGTCAACAAGTGCTGAGTTACAAGAAGTAGTTCTTTGGTCAGCCAATCAGAAGGATCTCAATTAAATTTGTTGGTAGGCTAAGAACACCTCACAAAAGTTTGAGAAGGACAGACAAGTTCTTTGGTAATATCATGAACCAGTCCTAGCACAATGTGAGTTAGTGAGGCACTAAATTACTAGAAATCGCAGTTCTTAATCTGTATAGCTGAAATTCCTATGTAGATGCAATCAAAAAGTCATTCAAGATTCATTAAATGTGAGTAGCTGCAGAAAAGTGCTGCATGTGATAGAATACTGGATCCATGTGTACTTGATTTGCTTCATTACAACTGAACTGGTTATTTGCAACTACTTTCATTAGCTATTTTGGGGAAACTACTTTTGTTTACTCTTCCTGCCTTCCGTTGATGAAGTTACATCTATCTCCATTTCAGTGTTAAACTTGTGGTACTTAACAAGAGACCTTTTACTTGAAAGTAGCTGCTGGTCTGACTGTAGGAGGTTATCTGAAATTCTGAAATGAAAATTCTTTTCTGTTTTGAGGGCGAGCACTCTCCATGGTGAGAATATGTACGCTTTGGAAAAAGCAGGGCTTGCTTTGGTCCATGGCCAAAGCTGCAGTGACTTTTCACAGAATCTTACAGTTGTCTTAGCACTCCCAAACAGGAAGCAGTTGTGTTATGTTGCATTCGCTTTGCTTCCATAAGCTTAGCTGCTATGTTCCTAAGAACAAAGTCTAAATAGAACCACAGTTTCCTAGTTAGTAAGGAGGAATCTAATGTTGCTGGTCACAAGGCATGGTGTGTTTCTGAAAGGTCATTTGATATCATGATGATGAGAATGGTTTTAAAGTTTAAGTATAGTATTTTCTGTTGGTGGTGCTGGGGAAAGGCTGGAGTACTTAGATTTTGCTTAAGTCCAGATGCCTGTAATTTAGCCTGGTTAGTCTGTATGTAGAAATCTAAAAACATTCCTGCAAAAGGGGCAACTGTGTGTGTGTGTGCACTAAGGTGAAGTGAGTAAAATAAGAGGAGGAGCATTTACATATTTTAGTTTGCCATCGTGAACCACCAGCCTTTTGCACTTCTATTGTAATGTCATCAGATCAGCTTCACCCATTGTTTCCTACCTTCTCCGAGTTATTTTGCCTAAATCCTTCCTAGGCCTCTCTTCTCTCTCCCTCAGAGACAGAGCTCCTACTGCCAGCTGCTGGGGCTGATCCAGAGACACGCTGGCCCAAGGATCTATCTTTGCGCAGACCAATCGTAATACATCCAGCCCATTCACAGATAGCTTTTCTTCAGTTCTTTTACTTTAAAATGAACTGATTTCAGTTCTGTGTAGCAGTTTATACTAGGTGAGCATCCCTTCTAGTAGTGTTGTATATCCTTTTGTGTATCTTCAGGATTTGTTGCTGCTCTTGCAGTTCTTTGGGAAAAGTGATGGTGACTGCCTTTCACCTGAGACTGGATGCTGTCCTGGTTCCCACTGATAGCCAAGTGTACTGGAGTGCTCTTTGTTTTGCCCGGGTGTGCTGTTTTTGATATGCTGCAATAAAAAGCAAGTCCAGTATCATATTACTTGATTATTTTTCATTAATATTTCATTTCCAAATGTTTTGTGCAGTTGCAAGCAGTATACTAGCAAAATCTTGTCCTCCCCAGATTTAAAATTTTGCGGTGTTGGATATTGACCATGTTTGATGCTTTTCTGGTCAGTATAGCCATGTGAAATATAATTTTCTGAACTGTCAGTATAACTGGCATGAAGATCAAAGTTACAAGCAGCTGATCTCACATAAGAGATTATAGGGGTAGGATAATCGGATAAAGGGCAGTTGAAGAAATTTGACACTTACAAAAAATATTTTAAATCTGCTTGTCCCCATGTGTCCTTGATTTCAGTTGTAGAATTTGCGAAGCCTGGGCTCATCTAGTTAGCATAGTTGAGGTATTTTGAGGGGAGATACGAGATTTGGAAGTTTATTGTGAATAGGATATCTGATAACTGATTACATGAATGCAGGTGAAGGTCTGTATGTGGAAATGAGTGTGTGCAACTCTTGGCTGATCATTAGTATTTTATTTTCTTTGTATGTTGATCTTGTTTATATTGTCTATGTCTATGACTATGTAAATATGTCTACTTCATAACAACAGTAATCCTGAAAAGTGTGTTTCTCCCTTCCTATATGCAGAAAGAAAATGTGTTTAGAGGAGATGTTGAGTATAAATGGAGCTGCTTTTAGCAAAAAGCCCATAAACTTGAGATCAACTAGTGTGTTTGTCAAGGGGATTTGAAGTCAGCAATAAATTACATGACACTTTGTGCTGTCGGCCAGCTGGAACTTGACTCATTGATTCAGCGCAGTGGCTGCTGAAAACAGGAATTCTGACTACATGTTTTTTTCTTGCTAATTAGGTAGAAATACATAGTGATACTGAATTTTATTTTTACCTTCAAGTGTAATACTATATTTACATGTCGTCTTTTTCATGGGTGTTTTCCACATGAATAAACATAAAATTGTAGCAGAAGATTTCATGTACTCAGTGTGCGGGTGTGTGCGCACATGTGTGTAAAACATGGTGATGGAGGTGAGCTGATCTATAGGGGAGGGAGCTTCAGCTATTTAAATACGTTACCAGGCGTGGAGGGAAACTATATCCTCTGGGGAAGAATTAGTTTCCTTGCAGCAACTCTGATCTTTCTGGGATTTGTCAGTTTTTGCTTTAATGCTATTTATAGTGCAGCATATATAAACATTGGCCTGTGTTTAGGTGAAAACACAAAGTTTCATTTGAAGTCTGATTTGTGAAGAGCAGGTTTGTTGCAGCAAGTTTTCTTAAAGGTACCCAAACAATTTCAGGTTCCTCAGAGAAGTGTTGAAATGATAGTGAACTGGATTGCTAGGAGCTAAGGATGTGTTTTAGAATACGAAGCTACCTCTGTTCTGAAGAAAAGCCAAGAGGTTTTTGGTTTTTTTTTTTTTTTCCTTAAAGTTTGGATTTGACCATAAACTTCTGCCATGTGTTCATAGAATCATAGAACAGTTTGGGTTGGAAGAAACCTTTGAAGGTCATTTACTCCAACCCCTCTGCAATGAGCAGGGACATCTTCAATTAGATCGGGTTGCTCAGAGCCTCATCCAACCTGACCTTGAATGTTTCCAGGAATGGGGCATCTGCCACCTCTCTGGTGGACACTCTGTTCCAGTGTTCTACTACCTTCATTGTAAAAAATTTTCTTCCTTATATCTAGTCTGAATCTACCCTCTTTTAGATTAAAACTATTATCTCTTGTCCTATTGCAACAGGCTTTGCTAAAAAGTCTGTCCCCATCTTTCCTGGAGGCTGCCTTTAAGCACTGAAAGGCCACAGTGAGGTGTCCCCGTAGCCTTCTCTTCTCCAAGCTGATCAGTACCAACTCTCTCAGCCTGTCCTCATAGGAGAGGTGCTCCAGCCCGCTGATCATTTTTGTGGCCCTCCTCTGGACCCGCTCCAACAGGTCCACGTCTCTCCTACACTATTTTAATCCCATGGTTTTGATCTCTCTTCCTCCTTGTGTGCTACCCAGTAGACCTCCCATGTTTGGGAAGTCCTTATGCAGTATTTCGCCCACTGCTGGGATGGGAGGGAAGTCATGGGGAGCCGTGAGAGCAGAGGGGGAGATAGGTCTGGAAGAACTGGGCAGGCAGAGGAGGCATTGAAGGTGGCCAGGGCTGTGCTATCTCTTTTGAAGTTTCATGGTGCTCTTTGTTCTCCTTTTCCACCCCATCTGTTCTTTGGCTGCACCTCGCAGTGACTTCCTAATACCGGTGTTCCCTCTGAATAGCTTGCTCCATTCTCTCATATTTACAGCTGTCAAGGCTAATGCCAGCTTCTTTTCTGAGTGTAGGGCACATCTTCCATTTTAGGTTTCACATCCAAGTGTATCGGGATAAAAACTGGGTGGTGTATTTTAGACCGTGTTTCAAGTAGCTTGGTCTTTTATCAATGAAGCATGAAATTAAAGATTTGCTCTTAATGGTCTTGTGATCTTTGGGAATGTGCTTCAATTCTAATGCTAGCTATTCCCTCCCTCTCTTTATCATATTTTTAGAATTATTCACAAAGATTGTAATTGTGCTTGTTGTGGATTACTGCTAAAATTATGTGTTCCCTGAGAAAAAATATGCTGTGGGAGTTTTGGATTTGAGCATCCCTTTAAAGCAGCAAACTTGACAGGATCTTCGTCATGTTTGAGAGTTAAAAATAAATTTCTTAAACAAAAAAAAGCCACCAACCAACCCAAAGAGGAAAAACTCAATCTTACCTAATAACTTAGCTTCTGGAAATGAGGCTTTGTAATCTAATACCAAATATCTTACGAGTCGTGACAGAATCATGATGATGAGCAGCTCTGTCCTCAGAGAGGATTTCTTGAGAGACAACAGAAAGGAATGAAAATGTGTATGTATATATATGTCACATATATATATACAAATATAAAGCTTTCTCTACTTAACTGCACATGAATGCATGCTGTGTTACAATCCCTCATTTTGGGGCCTCTCACAAAACACCTTGCATAACAGAAGTACTTGGTGAGTTGTTTCCAGTGTCTTAGGCGTAGAAGAATACTCAGCATATGCAGAGCTGCCTGTCAAGTGACTGCAGCACCTTTAAATGTTGCTACTACTCCTTGAGAGGCAACAGCCTTCTCAGCTGTGGCACATTGAAGTGTGTGAGTTTCTGAGATGGCTTAGTAGGAAGAATTTGTTGCAGGGTGCACTTTGAACTAAAATCACTTTTTGTCAACAAAGCTAAATGGGTATAATTTTCCATATAAGAGGTTGCAACAGATACCTTGGGTGGTAATTACAGTGCAGCAGCTGCTGCAGCACCCAATATCTGCCTATGGCTGTTTTTTTGACAGAGTGAGCTTGGATTTTACTCGCCTCCTGTAGGTAGTAGTACTAGTGCTAGCCAGAATAAAGGCTGGTGCTCATTCATGACGGCTCGCTGTTTGGAGCTGTTGTATAAACTGCTGGCTGCAGGGGCAATAATAATTAGAGGTACCGGGATGTCAAGTATTGAAGTACCTCCTCGCATCGTAACTGTATTTTTCTTCAGCTGGTGTTTGTGCTTTTTCTTGTTGGGACAAAATCTGTACCTTTCATTCTTCAGTCTCTTGAATTGTGATACTCATCTTGAAGCAAATTTGTAGTTCAGCAGAAAATAGACCCACACACATCTTATGGTTTCCAAATGCCACATTTTATTTGGAGAATTTTTTGACGTATTGATAGCTATGCCAGCGGCCAAGCTTACAGGAGCCATTCAAATAAGTAAACATTTTCTCTGAAAACTGCTGGGGAATTTGTGGTTCACAGAAGCTTTCTCAGAATGCAGCATGACAAATAACAAAGCGTCTGCAAAATATGCAGTGCTGGCTGCGTTTCTGTAGTTGTAGGGCATGAGATGGCTGGGGAACAGGAATTAGACTGGCTTTTTTTTACAAAGGTGCAAACACCTTTATTTCTTTCATATAACTTCCCTGGGCTTTGTATATGAGGACTGGCTACATAACTTAGAGAGAACTGAGACTGAAAATCCCCAATAGCAGTCAGCATAAGTACATTAATGGGGTTCTCACTCTAATGCTTCCATATATTAAGCCAGATTTGAATTTACAATGACACCTGTAGATAAATTGTATTGTCCCTTTGGTGCCAGTGCAGAAACTGCCTGACAGTGACTATTTGAAATAGTAACTGGGCTTCTTGGCTTCCCAGTTTTGGATTTTACACTGTCCTCCCTGCTGTCAAAGCTGTGAACACAACTACATAGGGTCTTAAACGCTGTTAGTTCAAATGTGCTCCTTTTCGCAAGCCAGATAACGCACAACCTCTCTACTCTTCTTCAGTGGATGGTTTAGCCAGAACTTGACTGGTAGATTTTTAAATTTTTTTTACCCAAGGCAGAGTAGGTAGCAGTTGGTCTTCTAGTGCCCTGTTTGTTCCCGCTGTTCTAAGAGTGAATACCTATTGCATCTCTTTTCCCATGAGTTTAGCACTTGTGGTTCACTGGCAGAAGTATATTCAATACAATAATAAAAAAAAATAATCTCTACTTCCTTCACCTTCCTCAGATGTTCTTGTTCAAATATCAGTATAACTTCTTTTTGGTTATTTAGCTGATGGATTTTTTTCCCCTGTACTTTCTGTAGTCCGTTCCCGTCTTAACAGAACTGTGCCTTGGTAGCTCCCAGGCATAAGGAGATGATATTTGACCAGTAAGAATTTTTAATGCAATTTAGTTTGGTTTTTAATCTTTGAATTGGTTTCAAGTCTGTATGTACATGCAACTTAAGTAAAAATTGTAAGATAAAAAATAAAGGCATGATTCACCTTTTTTAACAAAGGCTAAAATTTAGAGTATCTTTAAACTACGTAAGTACTCATACACACAAAAAGTACACAATACTGCTGCTTAATAAAGTGTAATATGTTATCACTACAAAAGGACTAACCTTTTTTTTGGGAAAAGTAAATGAAGTATAAAATGAGAAGCATCATTGTAACCATATATTTACATCACCAGTTTTAAACTGGTCTAATTTATTTTACTTTGAAAGTCAGTTTTATAGTGTTGCAAATTACTGTTTCAGAAGAGTGAGAAATTAGGCCTTAATAGCTGAGGAAAAAGTTAATTTTGCAAAGGGAACTCGTCTTTGAGGGAAATGCTAATGCATTGTTCCTCATAGTAAAACATGTTCCTTGTAGTAAAACAGGCAGAAAAGTATGAACAAATGTCTGTCTTTTCCCTTTGCCTTTTGTACCTTTTAAGATCTTCAGTAAGCACAAGTAAATATTTTTTTTCCCCAGGTCATTCCAAAGAATAAAACTATGAATTTATGGTTAGTGAACTTGAGCTGTCTCAAAATATTTTACTTGTACATTGTCTCAGTGTTACGGGTAACTCTTACAGAAAACTTCTACAGAGATCTTGCGATTTGGATTGCAACCTCTGGTTGTCCGTATTTTGATTATCGGTTTAAATAAAAAAAATAATAATGTCTGTTCTGTTTACTTGTCACGTTATTTCCCTGAAAAGTGGGTGTAGCTAAAAAAAAAAAGGGAAATTAAAAAAACCCATCTTGCAGCAGGTGGGAAGCAGTTTGATGGGCTGTGGAGCTACCTCAGGTTATACCTTGCCACTGGTTCGCAGCCGTTGCTGGTAGTTGCTTGTAATCTTGAGCATAACAGACAAATAGTATCCTGTAAACAGCATTAAAATTTTCTTGGGCTCTTTTAATGCCATTTTGTGGTGAGCGTATTGGCACTCTTACCCAATACAGTAACTTGTCTGATTTGTGGCATAATCAGCATTTGGTATGTGTTATATTTTTAATACCGTTATATGTTGCTGAGAGTGTTTGTCACTGTGCATTTGTGTTGAGTGTGTTTAATTTATTATAGGGCCTCATATGGATAAAGCTCTTTGGCTAACAACTCTGTGGGTTTTCTAATTTTTGCAGAGTTGCTGCACAAATGTATTTTACTTTAGGATCAATTGAGTATAAGTGTTTCTTCATAGAGGGGAAAAAGAATCTAGAAAATGCACATTGAGTTTTCCATATCTGTCTTGGGTACCTAAATAATACATATAAAGGAACGTCATGAAGTTTTGTGGTGTAGAATTGTTGGTTTAGTTTATAGCTGTTCATCTAGATGATTTACATCTCCGAATGGGGTGTTTGAAATGGTGCATCTTTTGCGTATCCCCTGGAAGAGGTGCGTTTGCAGCTGTGTGCTGCTGCTGGAGCGGAGTTATTTTCTCAGGATAACGCAGTGATCCACTCTCAGTCGCTGGGTGTGCTGAGAGCTCTTGCTGACTGAACTCCCATGTAGCTGGTAGTGTAGTAGACCGTAGGCAGGGACTTGCTTTGAACCGTTGGCAAGCGTGGAGAAGCAGGTTGAGCGTGGGGCTGTTGACTTCACTTCTTGTGTGTTGGCTGCTGCAGCCCTGTCAGGTGAGCTGTGTGGTGGCCACAGCTGGTTCACAATAGAGAAATCAAAAAATTTCTTGGAGGTTGTATTACTACTGCACAGGATCTGCCCCAGTTATATCAAAGAGCTGTTTGTGTAAAATGGACAGGCACTAGACATTTTGTTAGTGGAAACTGCTTTCTCTGGAGCATCTGTGGGAGTTTACAGGAGGGCTTGAGGCAAAAAGCCCATCTAGATCAGGCTGGATGGGGCTTTGAGCAGCCTGGTCTAGTGGGAGGTGTCCCTGCCCATAGCAGGGGGTTGGAACTAGATCATCTTTAAGGTCCCTTCTAACCTAAAACATGCTATGATTCTATGAAAAAGAAATGTTGCAGATAAATGAGAGTAAAGGATCTTACATAACAAAAACTGGCACTTATTACATGGGAAGACTTTATAGGCTGTTCTGTGGATGATGGTACTAAATTAGGCACTTTGGAAGTCAGTTGCACAGTTTGAATTCTGAGAACAGGTTTGTCTTTGATTCTCACATGATTTGTTGTACATGCTGTCAGCCCCTTCAGTCTAAATGAGTACAGTTTCTGTGGAAGTTCATGAATTATTTCTTTGTTTGAACAAGTTTGTATCCTTTTGTTTTGGTCTTGAGAATGTGTATCTTAATGTTTTCATGGTTTGTTTGTTTTCTGAAATAACTTTATTCCATGATGTTAAGATCTCCAAGCGCTTACTGTAACTTTTTCAAAAGGTTCTGAAAAGGCTGGATTATAGTTCATATCTTTTAGGCAGAAACTTTATTTCTTTTCTCTTACAGAATATGAATAAATTTTTGATTAAATCCTTTTTGTTCAACAGAATCTGTCTATGACCTTCTCCCAAAGGAGCTGCAGCTACCACCTTCCAGAGAAACATCTGTAGCATCCATGAGCCAAACAAGTGGTGGCGAGGCAGGTTCGCCGCCTCCAGCTGTAGTTGCTGCTGGTAAGCATTCTCATTTATTCAGTTGCTTTGTTAAGGTTTGTAACGTTCTGGCCAACATGAACAGTGCTGGCAAAGTTTTGATTGTAAAAAAAAAAAACAAAAAACAAAATAACAAAAGAGCTTGTGGAGAAGTAACAGAGTTCATTCTAGGAGAACTTAGGTAATATAAGTTAAACTGGGCAATCTAAATTATCGGGTATTCTATATTAATGGTTGCTGTACTTCATATATGTATGTTCATAAGAAATAAGTTACCTGTTTTGCTCTTCTGTCATTACGCAGCACAGGCCTGTTAACTCCTAGAATGCACTCTGCCTTCAGAGGTAATAAATACCAATTTGGAACTAAGGCACAATGCTGACTGACTGTAAAATGGCGAATTCTAGCCAGGATAAAAATTGGAATGGGAGATTACATTTTAGGCCATGAAGCTTTTATCAAACTGTAAGCATGAAGAAAGGTCATGTTTTCCGTTAAGAGGCCTGAGGAAGCTTAGTGTTTAAACTCCATTCACATCTAGCTCTCTGTTGTAATGTATTACAAAATTCTTAGATACATAAGAATATAATATATGTCAGGATGGCACTTTTATAAACTGATAAGTTTAAATTAGTTATTTTTCTAATTGACAGCATACAAAAATGAGACATGACCTTTTCATCTTCATCTTTATCTTACTCCCAATCATGTTTTAGACTTTAGTCTAAAGACTCTGTCATTGGTCTTCATTAAACGTAAAAAAGTGAGGATTTAAGGGCAAAGCTCTGATCTGTGAGGTTAGTCTTAGTGCTGGTTTGCACCTGGAACTCTTGTCAGTAACTTGTATATATTAGTAAACAACTGTGCAATGAGGAAAAAGAGGGAAAATTATCATGGTCATGATTGATGTATCTTTCTTCATTGGATAAGGGTTTTTTTACATAATTTGATCCCCGTATTTCTTACAAGGTCATGATCCACTTTCCTAATTGGCCTTAAATTGTTGCTTGAGAAAAAATGTATATATTTAAGGTGAGGATTCAGATAGCTGCATTATTCTTTTTTCTCTCTATGAGTTCATATGCATTAAATGTTTATGTGAGAATGTTTCCCAGATTTGCATGGTACAGGAATCCTGATCAGAAACTGAAGTGATTGTAGACTTGTCATAGAAACTTTACAGCACTGCTCACCATTCATGTTTTGCCAGACCTCTTCTGAGACAACCTGTGGATTTAACTGTGCACAGTGGAACTTCAGTCATTGAAAGAATTTGATGTTTTTATTTATGATATTGAATGGATTTGATATTTTTATATCACTTATTAAAAAAATAATTTGGGCATATATTTGTAAAATCAAGATACTTAATGGTTGGTTTTGTTCAAAGACGTAACAGCAGCCAAATCCTGCAGATACATGTACCTTAAAAACAAGTGAACAAAGAAATCCCACAAACCCTGTTACACTCTAAATCCACAGATAGACATGAACTGCTAATTAATTCTGTATCTAACAGAAAAGACTTAAAAACTTGAATGGAACTAAATGTCTGTTACCTCCAGGTATTTAGTGTCTGCTAACAGCCAGTCCAGTTCCTTTTAAAAAAACCTAAGAATATGTTTGCTGTGTTTGGGTTAAACTGCAGCACAATTTTCTTGAATGAAAAACTTCAAAAAATAGCGTTGAGATTTTTTTGTAACACCAAAAGGAGACCTACTCGTTCAATTAAGAACACTTTTCAATGTCAGAGATAGTGTAGTTTCACAAAGATTTTAAGCTGCTGAAAGAAGAGCTTTTCAAGTGCGTGCTGCCCAGTGCCTTGGATCAAAGACCTGCTCCAGGTTCAAGTTATCCCAGATAGGTTCACTGTGGGTCTGCACAAGGAAAGGACTAATGTGGGGAAGAAAGAGCAGTCAGAACCGGTGGAGCTAGTTTTTCTCAATGGCTGTCAGTTTGTGCTGGTTTAAATAGCTTACTGAACTGTGGCTTTGGGGACCTTCCATCAGTGTTGTGACAAGACACTTGAGTTTCTGGGTGCTTTTAAAATCAGGATCAGAAGTATTAAGCACAGGCAACTACAGTTCTCCAGGTTATTAAAAATTTTCTTAAAAAAATCACCTAGCCGTCCAAGCAAAAAACTCCAAACAGAGCAAAGACTAGTTTTGTTTTCATTGCTTATGTCACTTTCCACTACAGTGAGGGCAAGAACAATTGAACCTTGGTCTCTTATAAACATGTAATTGTGATCACTGGGACAGTACAACAGTGAGTTGTGCTGTGTACAAGTGTAAGGAGAGGTGAGCCCTGGCCCAAAGCAATGTTGCTGGTGCTGTTACAGGGTAAGGGGTGCCAAACTCCCATAGGCATTGTGGAAGGCTCAACTTCAGCATTTTGGCCAATGAATGGTATTGGATAGATAGTTTTAGTGTAACATCTTAGTGGGGGGTTTGTTTGTTTTTTCTCCTGTCCTCTACTACATCCTTTAAAGAAAATCCATGCATAGTAGAACAGAGGAAGGAACATAATTGTCTACAAAAGTTGTAGGTGGGGATACAAGGAGAGGTGAATTTGCTCTTTGCAGTGGAACTCAGTGGATTGTTTTATAGTTATAGCCCATCTTCCCCCCTGCTCCCCCTCCCCAATTCCTGCTGTGTAGTGCCTGCTCAGGATTCTTCCTCCAAGCCATCTTGAACTCAGCAGTGCTGAACTGATGCTGGTACCTGCAGCACACAGCTGCCTTGGAGCAGGAGCATTCTCCAGTGTTCTCAGTTGACTTCCAGAATCCCAGGAGCACTTTTGGTTTTCATTGAGGTTAGCTGCGTGTTTCCTCTGCACCCAAATCTCTCCACTTTCTCAAGAGAACAGGACACAAGTGTTTTGGCTGCATTCTTGCTGTAGCTGTACCATGTGTCTAGAAAAGGGTGTATCGTGTTTTACTATTTTCTGCAATTGTTTTAGGATTGCTATAGTGTCTTTGAAAAGTTGCTACCACATTTTCAACCCTGTCATCCAGCCTCTTGGAGTAATGAGAAGTCTGGCTGAGCTGGGCTCTGATTTCTGAACAGGAAAGTAAGAGGAAAATCAGCCTGGGCTTTGTGCATGTCTATTATGCTTATACAGGAAAACATACATTTATGTTTTACACTTATATTTTAAAAGACCAAGACTGACCATTCATTTGCATAAATGGAGTCCTTAATAGCAGACTATAGGCACATTTTCAAGGAGCTGACACTGTGCAGATGATAGGGTGAAGAGGAAAGATGACTTTTGCAACCTAGTGTTTCTGTATCTGAAATCTTTCCCTTGTTTTGTGTAAGTCTCTCTCTTTTTTTTTAAAAAATACTTTTAAGTCAGCTCTTACTTGCTCTGAAACCTTACTTTTTTTGGAAATGATAGGGAAATCGTGGTTCAGTCTCCATAGCGTTGTAGGTAATGTTACTTACTCGTTTTTAAAAAGAAAGGTCTAATTTGAAATGCTGCTAGCAACACTGTATGTAGAAGTCAATTGCAGATATGATTACTCTTGATAATGAGAGGATTACATTACAGGGAATGATCCAAAGTGGTGAGAGCTTTTTGCTGCTCCTGTGATAGTTAACACAGTTTATTCTTTGCTTCCCAAAACACAGACTAAGGTAGTATCTGGCTGAAATTCAACTTACTTGAGTCACTTTGCTGTGGGGTTTTGTTCCATATAAATCACATTATAGGTGAGAAATACATATTGCTGCAGTTAACTTCTGGTTTTTTTGGAGGAGCAGGATGGGCTGTTTTTAGCAGTGATGACCTTGCAGGGGCAGACTTCTAGTTCTACCATTGGAAATTTGTTTTGTGATTTACAGAACAGTTTTAAGAGTATTAATATGGAATGTTGCTGATTGGATTTTCATTAATTTGTTAATAAATGTGTATCTCATTCATTAATCCAGACAAAAGAGGTATTACCCACTCTCTGAATATCAAACAGGCAAGTATAATTTAATAGAACTCTAGGATTTTGAGCTGCGATATTCACAACCTAAGCTGCTGTCTCAAGCTTCTAATTCTGTTATTCTTCTGGAAAGCAGAAGGGAGGAAAAGGATCTGCTTTTACTGCTAGGAACTGTTCTCTTTGCTTGCTATTTGAATTACAAGTGTCTTTGTTCAGGGGACAGGAAAAGGAGGATTTTGCTTGGTGCGGTACCATAAACACATTAAATATGAATCATCTTCTAGACTCTTGAAATGCATGAGGGTGTCATGCTGAGAAATGTCATTGTAGGCTGTGCCTGGAGATTTCTTTTATGAAATAAATGTGCCTGAAGCTTTAATAATGCCTTCTACACAATATTTTTAAGCTCTGGTTGCAAGGAGGGATGCTTGATTCTTTTCAGTTGGTTCTTAAAGGTTGAACAATTTTTTCGTGTTGATCAAGGCACATTGAACAAGTGCTTAAATGCTTAAAATTTGCACTGCTAATTTAAGTCCTTTCTCAAAGGTGTCTTTCTAGTTGGTAGGTCAACACCTTGTTCTTGTCTTTTGGGGATGGTTCAGTATTTTTGACCATGTGTTTTAGACAAGCATTGCATTTTCATCTTTTATCTGCAGTAACAGGAATGCTCAAACTCTCTGAATCCCAGTGAAGAAAACTGTTACAGAAACTTTATTCTCTGCTTATCATCTGTTCGTTCTTTCTGTGGCAGGTCTTGGAATGACCTTCTTCAGATTGTTGCTGATCTCTTAAGCTGCTCTCCATCTTCCACAGAGGCGAATATGTATTTTTCCATATTTTTTGTGTTGCTCCCCAGGATAGTATTTCCTGCATCGTTTCCAGTCTGACAGTTTCCAGTTCTTATCTCAAATTGAATTCTGCAGAGTGGTGTTCTTGCTGTAACAAAAGGGGAACAGATTTTATGCCACTGAAGTTTATCTACTGAACTCTCTTTGCATTCTTGTATTTGGATACAATTAATCTATGATGTGTTGAATTTTTCTGCTCCTAAACATCTATGTATCCCGGGAAAATATTTGGTAAATGATAGTTTTACCTTTTTGTGATCATGCCAATTTTGTGCTCCTCTTTAATTAAAGGGACAAACTACTTGTCCAAACAGGAGTAATTGGCTTTTTTTGATGACTTGTTATTGAAATACTTGCGATAAGCAGTTTTGGTCACTTTAATTATAAAAACGAGGCTTTGCTTCTCAATTGCTCCCGTAGAGAAATGGATACAAATATTTGAATCATCTGTGGGGTAGAGACCAGGTGCTAAGGAGTATAGGTCATGCTTTCCACTGCAAAGATAAGGCTTTTTTGTCATTCTCAAGCTAAAGATTCTAATAAAGCTTCAAAATGGAGATGTGTGTGTGGGTGTTTTGGTTTTGTTTTTTTTCTGAGTAGATAGTAAGGCTTCTTGATTTTTATTTTTAATGAAAATATTTTGTCAATTTATCATCCTTCCTGGTGTCATTAGTCATTTTTTCCTGTTGATACAGAAATAATTACCAGAAATTTCAAAGGGGATATCAGTGCTGCTACTAAGTCTGTTATCCTGGGCTTATAAGTGCATGTTGTAAACAAATTATCAGAAAAAAATTTCTTCTTTGTAGTTGATCTCCAGTGCCTGTAAAAACTTCCATTTCTTTGTAGGCTTTTCCCTTCCCCTTCCCACCGCCCTCCCAGTTGGAAATGCCTTCCTGTAATTTCCTAGGAGGATGTCTTCCAGGGATTTCTGTCTGCAGTGTGTTTGCTTCAGTCATGTGTCAAATACTTCTTTCTTGCAGAAATAATTTCAACCAGATCCTAATGCTCTTTAAAAATGCATCTTCCTGGTGCTGTATATTAGGATAGTGCTCTGGCTTGTTAGTACTAACATAGAGTGAACAAGTTTAAGTAATACTCCTGGCAGTGGTGTGTGCCCTAAAGAGCTACGGTGGAACTAATTGCGTTGGTCTGGGAGAGGCTGGGCTGTGATTAGGTGCGGTCAGGGGCAGTGGAGAGGTTCCTTCGTCGTTCTGAACTGTGCGCTGGTGAGAAGTCATGGCTGGGAAATGCAAAATAAAAAGATTTCTTCTACTGTTTCCGTTTTATGGGAACTTTTTAGACAACGTGTTCTCTGCAAGTTCAGTTCAAACATAGTTGCATGGGACTGCGTGTGCGTTGTGTGCATACCTGCTCCTCTGCATGGAGCAGAGCTTCCTTATAATTACCTATACAGGATTACACAGATGTACTCTAGATCATCTCTTTCTTTTCTAAATTAAGCTTACGATCAGTCTTTCTGAATCTCATATAGTCAGTAAACCCAATTTTCCAGAACTACTCAATCAAACACAAGCTGGTTTATCATTCTGAGAGATTTTTTTATGGTAATTTCTTGCATTAAGTGGCTCCTGTTCTTACATCAAAAAGGATTGGGTATTACTTTCTGACAAGAGAATTCCCTGTTCCTTAATAAATAATGAAAAAAACAAGCCAGTGAAGGGCAAAAAGAGAACAGTCTTACTGTACTATTATATTTGGGCATCTCTTTGCAGTAGCAGCATCAAAGACTTCATGAAGGCCAAGAAGAGTTCTTTTCTCAGAAAAAAAACAACCACCTGTGTATCTAAAGACCAAAAGAGTCTATTTTTTAAATTGAAGTGTTCTTTGTCAGATCCATCAATCCTGACATCACTGTACAGTCTTTTAGGGTAGTGGGCAATGGAGGGAGCTGAGGACATGACAAGTAGAGCTTGAAGAGAGCAGCTGACGGTCCTAGAGTTCTGACTTGCTTGTACGCAGCTGGTTATTGCTCTGAGTGGGGAAGGATCTAAGATACATGGAATTGGTGTATGCGAGCCACTAACAAAAGTTCTACTTAGATGCCTAAACTTGAGTGTTAATTTAATAACGGATGTCATTTATAACAAAACCAGATTGATTGATGTATTTACCCAAAGTATAATGCACTGCTTGGTGTTCAGCATGTGAATGTAAGGGGAATTTACACTGTTGGGCTTAATGTAAATTAAATTAACCTACCTATCTTGAATCTGAGTGTTTTTAATAACTGGTGAATTGGATTGCTTTATTATATTTGCTGGGATGCTAGTTTTTTTCTCTATTAATACACTTAACTTGCATTCTAGCTTCGCCATTCAGAGACAGGCATCGAGTGGTGGGTTGTGTGACAGTGTCTGTCAATAGTGAAGACAAATAGTGCCAGAGACACTTAACCCATCCAATCTCACCCAGGGTATAGGTCGGTCTTGTTTTCAGACTTCTTCATAAGTCTCTTCTTTCTTTATTTATTTTATTTTTTTGTTTTATTTCTAAATAGTGGATTGATACTGATTTGAAACTAAACTTTTTGGAAAAGTTTTTGACATTACATCAGTAATACGAGAAGAAGAAAAGTAGAAACCCAAGTTTGGCATGTGAGGTGTTGAAAGCAGGTTTGCAGCCACTTTGTAAGTTCTGGTTATTACCTTTAAAACCTTTGGCAACACAAGGGTTGATGGTGGAAATTTTGCACATAGTATCCTTCTGGTTTTGTTCTGAAATTGTTCTTCTGTGTCCAGTGGTTCAAATAAACCAATTAACATACAACAGTTTTATCAAGAACATGACATGTTAGATAAATTAACAAATTTATTAAATGGTTATACTTCATATATTAAGCTTATTATACCACCTAAACCTCTCCCTGTGTGGTGAGTTTTCATTTTTGATACTTAATTGTTTTCTGAACATAGCATAGGGGATTGCATGGGATACAGGCTAGGTACTGAGGAAAAGGGAAGTTCTCTAGTGGCTTTTTGCTACTCCTGGCTGTTCGTGCACAGGTGGCTGAAAAACTTGTAAAACCAAAAATATCCCCCATTTATTTGCGTTTGCAATCTTAAGCTTTCCAGTCTGGGAAATGACTTGCTTTGCACTCCAGCTGCAATTAAAAAAAAAAGTCATCAGGACACTATTTATTTCTTTTTGAGAACTTGGTAATCCTTGTCATATTTAAGGACCTTTTTGGAAAGAATGAACAAGGATTTCAGGATTGGCTCCGTGTAAGTGTTACCTAAAGACAAGACTCCCTCAATGCTAAGTAGTGATTTTTTTAAAAATTTTTTTCTTTCTCCTGCCTTTCAGACCTTTTTTTAGAGGCTGAATGCCTTGTTTGATTTCACAAGATAATAGGATATAGAAATACATATCATCGCCTTAGTTGCTAGCTCAGGAGGTAATAAATTTTCTTTATGTTATTGAAAAGAAAAAGACTGCACTGATTTGCTCATGGGGATGCTCTTTGCTGTGTGTTCCCTTAGTGTCTGATATATTAGCCTGTGATTTTTAGCACGCGTTCCCCATGCGTGTTGCATCTCTTCTTCCACTGCCTGCTTTTTGGCTGCTTTTTGTTTTCAGAAAGAACCTGAATTATTGAGTCTCTTGGTTGTGAATGTAATTCTGTTCACTGCCTGAAAGTGAGGTAAATGTTTGGGAGCCGTAGATACCTTTTAGACTTTCTGGGAAGCAAGTGTACAAATGACTGGTATCACAAACAACTGGAATTCCTTTGAAATTTAGTCTTCCTAGGAGTGGTGCGGAGTAATTGGTTATCTTTATTTGCATTCTGGACTCCGGCACTAACCACTTAGTTTGTTAGTTCTTGCTTATTTTCTGTCTTCATTTACACATCACAGAATTGCTTGTTATTGATGTGTGAATTATGATGTCCAAAACAGAACCAGGGCTTACTTATGCTGAACTGTTTGATATCATTCTGCCTCCTTTAGAGGAAAAAAACCCTTGTAGAACAGGCAGCAAATTCTGAATTACTTATTTCAGCTACCTTACATGGTACAGCGATGGCAATGAATAGATTCAGGAGGTTTAGTTTCAACAGTGATCGAAGTTGCTCTAATGTGGAAGTAGTTTTCTTTTCTCGCTCTTTTTTTTATTAAGAAAAAGGAAAAAACCCACCTTGTAATGCTGGTGCACGTTTCATTTATAATACTGTGGCTGCATACTTGCCATAACATGCACTTGGCTTCTATTCAGTGTTGTTCCTCTGAAAGCAATTTTTATTTTGAGGCTGTATTAAAGTATATTCAGTCTTACATTTCAAAATGTACATACTCATTTAAACAATATATTTGTCATTGCAAGCACTGTTAAATTGAAAATGAAAGAGCCACCTGTAACAATTCCCATTAATATGTGTCTAAAGAAAGTAACCTCAAATAAAAGAAATGCTTAAACCGGGAAAAGCGTGTGTATGTTTCCACTCTTAACTTGACAGACCAGTGACCAGGTACAGTGCTCACACTGAGCTGTATATTATGTTGTTTATTTTGTTTATTATCTGCGTGTTAGGGAAAATTTGATTCCTCAAAACCAGGAAATGCAAAATGCTCTCACCTTTTAAAGCAATACCAGTCAAGTTTGAATTACTGAAAACTTTTAGAATAAACTTTTTTTTCCCAACTGTAGCATATTCAACCAAGAGATCTCATTTGCATATCAGATACACAGGTGTTGTCACTGCTTTAGAATAAATTGATAAAACAAAACGGGAGCCATGTAAGACATATAGTGGTTTATTCATTATAGTAACTTTGTGAATTCTTATTTGGTTGGCCCCATTTATTTATTAGCTCGAAGGAAGATGAGTTGGCTAAAGGCCTGCATATCCTGTGAGAAAACATAAATTTTACTAAGTTTCTTTGTATTTGCACAACTTAAAATGTTACTAAAGCAATTACTAGTTTATGCACCAAAATAGATTTTAAATTTGTCTACTTGATTGTCCTAATATAGCCAGTTTATTTCATTGGCTGTAATATTTGTTGTACTTTCTCACATCTCACATAATTTTAATTATTATAATAGAGAAGACACTGGCCTGGACATGCTTTAAAACCCTTGCATGTTTATGGAAGGTAATGACATTCATTTAAGCATAATAAGGCTAAAAAGAGAGATGTCTTTGATAAATGGAGAGTATAACAAATTTATAATGGACAGTATTTATTTCCTTTTTAAATGTATAAAGGAAAAATATACACACATATTCATACACATACATGCTTTTTAACTGCTAGGAAAAAAACCTGGAGGAGAAATTGTTTCAGATAGCAATAATGATAGCAACTTAAATATTGCAAAATGCTGCACCCAAAAATGATGATACCATTACCAGCTCATTTAGCTTTATGCTGAAAAGTATTTTGTTTAGTGATGTGTTTATTTTTTTCTTAGGAAAGTGAGGGGAAAGTACAATTGTTGCATTTCTGGACAGAGTATGCATTGAACCGTTTGATATGCAGGGTATGATCAGGGTTTGGCAGACCTGTTCCAATGCAGACCTGTGTATGGATTGTCACTTTAAGTTTTTTCTTATAGGTCTTTTAAAAGACCTTTTTAAAACATTCACAGTATTTGCTGCAAAAAGATAAGTCTTTGATATTCAACTATTGGAGGAAAAGTCTTCCAATTCTAGAGCCCTGCTACCTGGTTCAATGTACGTAATTACTTATTTGTCAAAGTCTTTGTCATGGACAGGCAAACACGAGCTGTACATACACTGTGTTGTACTGTGTATGATACTCGGTTTCAGCTGTTAAAAGAAGAATTGATTTTAAATGGGGGAAACATTGCTGTTCAGTAATCCAGTTCTGCAGCATTACTGCTGTGTGCTCTGTGTATTCTGTTTGCAAACACTTGCATGCAGCGTATATGCTGTATGCATGCTGCATATTTCTATTTCTTTCTGTTTGAGTGTATAAATGGTGAATGGAAACTAATTCTAATTCAAGAAAACAAAGTAAACATCCCAAGTAGCAACAATCTTTCTCAACTCAAAGTGGCTGCAAATCAGCTCTTAAATATTGTCACTGAAATTAATATCTAGATTTAATAGTTCTTGCCAATCCTATAAATGTTTTTGAAAAAAGCATTGCATTAATGCATGATATTGAAAGGATAAATTTGCCTTTAAATTGGAATGCAGTTCAAAGTGACTGAATTTTCCAATTTCAGCCACTATATTAGCCAAAGAACAAACTGGAAAATGGAACTGGTATCATTCATCTGCTCCTGGTTCACTGGGAGGTTCGGGAAGGGACTTCCTGTGAAGATAAAAGCAGAGTAGTTTGTTGATAAACTGTAATGACCACTACTAAATTTTACAATCTGAAGTAGTGTAGGTTTACTTTTAAATTCATTTAGCACAGAAAAGCTGTAAGGAACAACACCAGTTTAAAAATACTTTGTCATCAGTCATTGATACCCCCTGGTAATCACAAGGAGGCTGATTTATAGGAAGGTTTGCTAAGTTTTGTTCTTAGTTAAATATGTGTATCATGGCTGAACATACTTTATTCTGTTACTTTTAAATAGCTTAAACTGGATAAAATATTTCATCTACCTCTAAACCTTTTAGACTTGAGAAATTAATAGAACATTCTGGATTTTAAGAAAATCCCAAACAACAAAAAGGAAAACATCATGTTCCTCTTAATAATAGGTATTACCTCTACGACACCAGTAACTAGCTGAACAAACATATTGTATAATTGCATATATATGTAATGTACAATTTGTTTCCAAAACTAGATTATTTCTGTGGCTCTGGTTTATTGTGTAAGGTGTGGTCATACAGATCACATCTCCCCCCTAGGAAGTTTAAATCTGAATATAAAATTCAGTTAGTTTATTCCTCAGTGAGCTACAGCTGATTTAAATTAATAAAGACAGACCTATGTTTGTCCATAGTGCTTCCTCTCAAACATTTTAGCCTACGTTTTCAACTGATCTGTCCGTTAAAATTCTTCAGTGGAAATGATTATGTTGTTCTCCAGAAATCTTCAGGGTTTTGTTTTAATCATTTAGCTGTCCTTCCATGTTTCTAAAACACATTGATCTGTGTGACCTCTGGAGAAGTCACAACCACATTGTTTAAAATATCCTGCTCAATATGAATTTTTCAGAGGTCTGTCCCAAGCTGTCTCTGTACGCTTAAGGGACTTAGCTAATAAAGTCTGAGAGAAATCAGTCTCAGTGACTGAAAGAGTCAAATTACAGAAATTTCATGTCTTCTTGTATCAGCATGTCACCGATACAGATATTCCATCCCTGTTCTGAACCTTCAGGGTAAACAGCTATGTCATAGTGACTGATACCAGTTCCATTTTGCCTACCAACTCAGTTGATTTTATATTTTATTTCTCATTTATGATGGAATAATCAGCAGCTCTTTTTCTCATTTATTTTCTCATATTTTTATTCCAGGATTTGCCTCTGAAGCAGGGAGTGTCTGCATTAAAAATGACCTGTAGTTCTCTGCTTCATAGGTTAGAAACTTATTTTAATATTTTGTGGCTAAGCACAGTCCCGTCTTTTTCAAAAATAAAAATTTCCGACAATAAATTGTTTAATTGGCATTGAATGTGGATTATATGCATTTTGCACTGGGGCTTCCATTATTTTAGATGAAATGGCTTCTACACAAATAATTAGTCCAGCTGAGGCATTGAAAGCTCTGTTTACTTGCAGCCATTTTTATGAATTAACGTTAAGTTTTAAAAAAGTCGATTACAGTGGATCATACTAAGTCTTATTTGGACATTTCCAAAGTACTGTATTGGTTAGGCTGTATTGCTTTAAGCATCTACATTCTAAAACTTACCAAATTCCAAATATTTGTTGGGGGAAAGAAATCAGTTCATAAATCACTTTATTTCAATGGGACTGCTATAGCCAGCACACGCAGAACCATGTATCTTGTATTTACTTCTGAATTATACACCGCAGATGCTTCTTCAGCTCCTTCCTCTTCCTCCATGGGCGGTGCTTGCAGCTCCTTTACCACCTCTTCCAGTCCTACCATTTACTCTACCTCAGTCACCGACAGCAAGGCTATGCAAGTGGAGAGCTGCTCCTCAGCCGTGGGGGTAAGTAACAGAGGGGTAAGTGAAAAGCAGTTAACCAGTAACACAGTCCAGCAGCAGCAGTCAACGCCGAAGAGACACACAGTCCTGTACATCTCGCCACCACCTGAGGACTTGCTGGACAACAGTCGGATGTCCTGCCAGGATGAGGGGTGTGGATTGGAGTCAGAACAGAGCTGCAGTATGTGGATGGAGGATTCACCCTCCAACTTCAGTAACATGAGTACCAGTTCCTACAATGATAACACTGAGGTGCCACGTAAATCACGCAAACGAAATCCAAAGCAGAGGCCAGGGATCAAACGTCGAGATTGTGAAGAGTCCAACATGGATATATTTGATGCCGACAGTGCCAAAGCTCCTCACTATGTCCTTTCTCAGCTCAGCACGGACAGCAAAGGCAACTCAAAAGCAGGAAATGGGTTGGTATCTGTTTTTTGTTTGTTTTTTTTTTAAAAAAAAAAGTTCTATCACCATATGTAAAACCAAACTAATAAAACTCCCCCCATGAGTCAAGTGTTCTACTCAGGTTCTCACATAAATCCCTTCCCTTCTCTGCTGTTCCCTTTTGCGTCCTAGCCCATGATAAGTTCTCATTAGACTCGTTAATCTTTGTTTAGAAGATAAAGCTAAACTTCCCTGCAACAATTGGACACAGCACTGATTAGCTAATCTGTATTCTTGTTAATCTGTATTCATGTTTAAGTGAAACTCCTAAAAGACTGCACAGTTCCATTTATAAAATGGCAATGAAAACGTTGCTGTATTAAAAAAAAAAAAAGAAAAAAAGGCAGAAGTGGACTGGACGCACCCTAAATTTAATGTTTTTTGCAGGAGTTTATGTGAGGATTTCAGTCTGTGCACTTTATCTGCTTCTGTTTGTGGATCTCTCTATTTATCAAATAGAGAGTGATGGGAGTAGAAGTTAATTGCTTGTTAGGATTTCTCATGAGTTAAATTAACACATGCTCTACTTTTTTATAAAAAATGTCAAGATGATATGGTGAACCAGATTTTGGTTTTTCTTGTGAATTCACTTCTGTATTTGATTTTTTTCAGAAATAAATCTCTAATCCTGTTTCTCTCTGTGCTTCTGGGTTGTGTGCATGCGTGTGTCTGTACGTGGGCACGCCTGGGTGGTGGTCTCTCATCTCTCCCACTTCACACTGTTCACTAAATGCATTTCAGTAGTTGCTTAAAGAGGAGAAAGTCCATCAGTTTATAATAGTGTGTTGATACATTTTCTTTATTTTATTTTATAACTTGTTACTTCTTTAGTACTTAAAAGATGGATGGTCAAGTGGATAGATTTGGCTTTTTAATTTTTTGGGGTTTTTTTGGGGTGGCGTATTTTGTTTCTGTTTTTACTTTTATGTATGTGCTCGCAGTATGTTCTAATGTTCATCACAGTAATGGTGAATATTAAAATTTGACTGATGGGAAAGATTATGAACTTCTCATATTCCAAAGGGAAAGAGCCTGGAGTCTGTATTCCCAGGGTCATTGCAGTTCCATACTTAAAATTTCACTGTGAAAAAGTGATTCTGAGAAACTCTCCAGAGTGTGCTGCCCTGGGTACTGCATCGGGAAAAGCCGAGCTGGTTGGTACCAGGAGCATTGGCTCTGCCGCCTGCTCCTGTCTCCTCAGACCTCTGGGTCTTCTGGTGTCTCCTTACAACAGCCGCTCTAAGCCTGACTGCAGCTGTCCAGCATCTCTTGTTTTCACCAGCTGAAATTGAGAATAAAGTAAAACATTAGTACATGGTAGACCCGAAAAAGCAAATTAGCGTATGTAAAGCAACTGCTTGGAACTAGGAAACTGCCTCCACCAAGCACAAAGGAGGTCAGGCTCTCCCTTACAAAGGGACGAAATTGTATCGAGGCAAGATAAACTAGGCAAGAACTGTGTGACTGTAAATGTGATCTCTGGACAGAAAGGGGAGATTTAAGAAACTCTGGAACAATATGTATGATCTCAATCTAAAACATAGCAAGACTGTAACATTTCCTAAAATATTCAGGGCTAACCAATGAGCATTCATCAGTACTGTCAGCAGCATTCTGTGAATGCGCAGGGATAGATAAGCGTAAGTTTTTTCTTATGTGTCTTATACAGACTAGTTTGAACTGTTCCTCTTATGTAACAGAACTGTCCTTGTAAATAAAAGCCCTGGGATAAGAAATGGCCAAGATACTAGAAAAATTAATTTTGCAGTTGGAATATGGAGATCTAGCATTACAAATCTAGGTCACAGTAGTGACTTTTTTCTTTTTGCTTTCCAGCCTGATGGAGTTGAGCCAAAGGAGTTCATTTACTTTTGGCTTTAAGAAAAGAGCAAGGAAAGCACCCTTGCTAATTTGTGGAGTGGAAATGGCATTTGCCTCAAAAGAGACTTCTAGTCAGCTGTCTTTAGGAGCTAGGAAGGAAAAGAATATATTCCTGTGGAAACTTAGAATTTGTGAAAGCCTTTTTAGAAATGGATGAATTGATGGTGATTTAGGGCAGTCTCAGATTTCCTTGCTCTCACTTTCAGGTCTTCACTGAGAACAACCCTGATGCCAGTGCAGGACCAGGCAAACCTTAACTCAGGAAATCTGTTTTAATAATCGTGGGGTTTGCCACTTACATTTCTTTTTTAGAAAAGAAGTGCTAGCTTTGAGGAGACATCTGGTAACAGTTGAGCTAATAAAGTATTTCATACACACATTTATTTATGATTTGTATGTGCATAGATATTAGTATTGTAAATAAACTAAATTTAAAGGATGTGTAAATGATACATCCTCATAATTTGAGAAGCAAGGCCACTGAGGAGTTCTGGTGAAGGCTTTACAACTGCTTTGAAGTTAGTTAATCTCATTGAAGGTAACAATTACTTTAGGCTTCTAGAGAGAAAACTTTCAAAATAATTGTTAGGCAGCATCTCTTCGCATAACTATGACAACGTATGAAAATACTGTCAGTTAAGGTAACTTGGGTTTTAAGAGTAAAGTGATGTCAGGAAAACATGTGTTGGTGAGGCCAAAGTATTAATGTCACACTGCTAAAACTTTGCGTTTTGAGTGTTAAAAGTGAATTTCATTTTGATGGCTGCCTCTAACGCTTCCCTTCAGAATTCAATAATATCTCAGTCTCCTGTATTAATTTACGGAGCTGGAAGTTCCAAGCGTGACAAGGTCAGACAAAGCAATGCATATGATGTCTTTACATGGCGTGTTCTCCTGTGACAGGTCCCAGGAACAGAATTTTGAATAATGTGGTGGTGTTCACGGTAGCTGAGGTTGCTCAGCATTCCTTCCCGTGTTCCCTGTGGGAAGAGAGGAGATTGTGGCTGTGTGATATAAAAAGAGAAGACTTCCATTGAAAGTCCATTGGAGTAATATCCTGACAGGAAGAATAGAGAAAGTGATTATCTTATGAGCTTGAATTTGATTAGCATTTTTGCTTAACTTGCACAGAAGTGAAGAGCCTAGTGGTGTTAATTACAGTTTATTTTGTGTATCGCAAGTTTTGTGTATGCTACATTGAGGAAGAATTTTGTCTCTTCTTATTTTCCTAAAAGAAGGTATGTTTTTACATAGTATTTTTATTTTTTTAAAGACCCTGTTTAACTAGACTGTGTCAGAGTAACCGGGACTCCTTGGCAGAAAGATGGTACGCTCACAGTCTTCTGTACCCTCTCGATCCTGCCTCTCTGCCGTTACTGGGTTGAAGACGAGCATGCAAGGCAGCCGGGGCTGCTCAGGGACGCATGCCAGGCGTCCGTCCCGTGCTCAGCTGGATGAGCAGGAGGCTCGCTGGACAGTCCGTGGTGAAGTGGTTAACCTTCACAAAGAGAAAAACATGAATGAAATTCATGCAAAGCACAGACCTCAACAGCTCAGCGCTGTCCATTCTGACCCTTTCTTACAGGTTATAAAAAGTTTTGGAAGTCTTAGTAGAAATAAGAGCATGACAAATAGGACTTACAGGGGTAGGAGATGTAGTGGAATCAGGGGGCGAAGTGCCCGACCTCTCCTGGGGTAGGAGAAGTGCTGGGCCAGGGGCTGGGGAACGACTGGGAAGTATTTCCGTACTGTGTGGCCTTGTGTTATTCATTGCACAGTAGGAGTTTTAGGAAAGGTGCTGATAATGTTTGTTAGTATAAATCATCTGGTAATTGGGAAGAGAGCACTACGGGTTACCCCAGCCTTCAGGTCAGTGAAAAACTCACGCAGTGGCAAAGCTCTCAGTAAATGATTTTGAAGGAAAAGCATTTCTTTCACTCTTTTCCCTGTGAAGAAAAAATCCTGGTTAAATTACTTCTGTATCTTACACATGGAAACAGGATTTGTTTTTTCAAGCAATTCACACCTGTTATTTTAAACTGATTTCTTCAGAGTCATTAGCTGTTAGAAACTACTTTTTGGTAGTAAAAAAGAATATTACATTCTGCGTAAACTCACTGAGCCCTTTTTCTGCCTGTACCGTTTGCATGTTTACATTTGCTAGTGTTAAATGAGTTTATTAGACTTCAGTTCAGGTTCATTGTACAAACCTGCTCTGTATAAGACCAAGAGTTATTTTCCATTGTGCTTTAAAGTGAACACAAAATCAATCACATTGTTTTATACTTTGGAGGGCTTCTTCATTCAGGTTTTAATTATGGAACTGAACACAAGATACAGTATATCTTAAGGTACACACCTGGAAAGAAACAGTTTTTTTGCATACACTGCAGATTGAAAATTGGTGCAATTGTGTCAGAGCTTCTTACAATAACTAATTTGATTTGAACATAAATTTATCAATCTGTTTTGACAGAAACTAGTATTTGAGTTTGCATGGATATGCAAGGTCAGGAGGAGACAGGCATGAGGCTGCTTTCCTATTTAAAGAAGTATCATTTAACCTTAAATCCATTCAGTGTGTGTGTGTACATATGTATATTTGTTACAGAAGCGAAACAGCTTATTCAGATAATATGATACAGCCTGATATACTATGAAAAAGCAGGTTATGAGCCATCTTCTGTTTGTTAACATAGTTTAATGCTAATTGCTTTTCCCTTCCTTTATGTTTACTCTCTGAAAACCAGTTCCTATTTGCACTGGATGGAGGAAGCAGGGAAGCACCATTCCTCTTCATCCTGCAGGTTTCCTTCTCTGTCAAAAAGAGAATTCCAAAGTTTGCTCTCAACTATGAATCTTCTATCCGTTAATATACCCACTTTACCTTTCTAGCTTTTCTGTGATTTAGTTTGTTTTTATCGGGGCGCTACTTATAACATCTTTTTAATGGTTTGCTTTGACTTCCCAGAGCATCAGAGAACCAGAAAGGAGCTGGAGGGAAGAAGACCCCAATGTTGTGTGGTCAGTATCCAACAAAGAGTGAGGGGAAGGAGCTGAAGATAGTGGTGCAGCCAGAAACCCAGCACAGGGCTCGTTACCTGACTGAAGGCAGCCGAGGCTCAGTGAAAGACCGGACACAGCAAGGCTTTCCAACTGTCAAGGTAGGCTGTTTCGTGTTAGGTGATACGAGGGCCCCTTTCCAAGGGATGCTTTAGTAGAATGGGAGCTGATTCAGTTCAAATAGGCCTAGAATCTCTGTTTTTAGAGGGAAGGGGGGAGACTTTGCAGTCTCTTTGCTGTAGAGACTGCACTGTATCTCTTCTTGCAGGTAACAAGAAGTCTTATTTGCATTACAAAGTTACAGGAGGAAGGAAGCTTTATGTCAAGGCAGTGATATATAATCTGTGATGCATATCCTGTTAGACCACAATTACATGAACTGTGTAAATAAATAGACACTTGAAGCATACAAAGCTGGGAGAGTGAAATGCTGTAACTGATTGCTGATGGTGGTGGGTCATCATTGGTAAGGACATAAAACTAGGTTTCATTTAAAAAAATAAATGAAAGGTGTGGGTTTTTTTGTTTGTTTGGGTTTTTTTTTGTTGGTGTTTTTGTGTTTGGTTTTTTTTTAAGAAGTATCTGAATCCACATATCCAGTGTCTGTGTTTCAAGCAGAGTCATACAGATCTAACTAACGTGTATGTTTACAGGTCGCACTGCTCAGTGTGGTTAGCAGTAGTGAAGTATGTGTGGATGGCGGGGGGGAGGGGAGGGAAGAGGAAGCAGTTGTATGCATACTTAACAAATGCAGCCTGTTTCCTGTATAGACTTTGATGCCTTGAAGTTTAGATGTTGATGGTCACTTGCTCTTAGGCAGGGATCAGTGGCACAGAAGACTGAATGGTGTCCTCAGCCCTTCTGATCAAGGGGAAGGGTCTGGATAGAGCAGATGCAGTCAGGAATCCAGGGCCTGGCTGCAGAGCTCATTTCTCCAGCAAGCATTTAGCTGCTTTGTTCATCTTGCTTCATTTGGAGGGGAGAAAAGGAGAACTGATGTAATTCACCTTACTCAAAGAGCAGAAAAAATGTTCGTGATCGGGCTTGCCAGCCTGGTGAAGGAGGGCTTTACCGTAAGTTTTTCAGAGGGTGGGAACCAAAGCCCAGAGGGAAAGGAGAAGCTACAAATGGAGGAGAAACATAAGGAAGAAGGCTACAAAGAGGTCTTTCACATTCGTGCTTGGAAGGGAGAACATTCAAAGGCTGTTCTCCAGTGACTGCACACTAATGCACAGAGGGTGAATTTGTAGGTCCTGTTTATTCCCTTGTGCAGTCACAGGGCTGTGACTTGACTGGAACTGCAGAGACTGGGGGTAGCATACATGGCTGGAATGCAGTCGTGGATGTGCACCAGCTGTTTAGAAAGAAGAGAGGAAGTCATGTGTCGTAGGGAGCTCTTTGACTGCACAGACCTCCAGCATGAAATCGGAGACTGGCCTGTTGAGATCAGAGGAGGGAGGAAGCGAAGGGTAATGCTTTGGTATCTGTTACAGACTGCCTGACTGAGAAGATAATGGATGATGTTTTCTATAGGTAACTAACAGGAGTCTCCTGCATACAGACCTCTCTCACCATGAAAGATTTCAGCCATCTCTCCCCTCTGCAAGGATGGCCATATAGTCTGGTGCAAGCAATGGAAGAGCTTGAGGACTGTGCTTGTGCAGGTTTCCTAATGCAAATGGTAGAGAGGCTTACCAGGAGTAGGGCTTTACTTGACTTACACAGAGATAAACAGAAGAACTGATGTCAAATATCATCACAAAATTTGCAGCGGCCACAGTATGAATGTGAGGGTGTACACCGAACTGAATACAGGCCAGCATTGCATGCTCATTGGAACTAAGGCAAATGGTATCCTGGTTGTACTGGGAGGAGTGTGGTCAGCAGGTCGAGCGAGTACACCGCTGTATTTGTTATCATACAAATAAGAAGGATAAAAAACATTTCCTTTCATATTTTTCCTTAATTGTGCCACTTTGAGAACTGCTTTGCTGCTTTCTCAATCCAAACTAATTTACTAGGTCCACAAAGAAATGTTTGTTTATGATACAGCCCTTAAAATTTGTGCTGACTACTGCTGACAGAGTATAGACGTATATTTATCTTTAAAGTCTGGTTCAACAATGTTAGAAACATCTCCAACACTTCACTCAGTCCTCCTGAGTAACATAGAAATCCAGTAAAGTTTCATAAGAAAAGAATCCATTCATATAGTCCTGTTGCTATGGTGATTTAGTGCTCATTTATGTGAATTTTCTTAATGGGCCTTTGTTCATCTGAATTTCCTTTTAATTCCTTTCCCAGTTACCCTTTAGCACCCATCAGTGAAAATTCTGTTTGGAAGAGTCTCGTGTTACTGAATTCCTGGAAGCTCAAGCTTGCTTTACCAGTAGGCACACTAATTCATACCCTGCATATAAAAGTCTGCCAGGGATGGACAGACAAAATGAATCAGTGGATTTTCAGGAAATCTGAGCTAGAGGAAAAATATATAAAGAACAAGAGGGTTTTTTTTGTTTCATTTGGGTTGGGTTTTTTTTTGGTGTGTTTTGAAGATGTGGAAGAATACGTAAAAATGTTTCTAGTTCAGTAGAGATCTGGTGCTTGCTCTTCTCTGGCAGAACCTGTGACGGGCAACGATTCAGATGCTTCACTTTTAAGCAGACTGATGAGGACAAGCAGGTTCTGTGGCCCTTTAAAGAAAACCATGTTACTTGGTGACTTAGAACTAGAGCATTTACAATCAATATGCAACATTAAAATTGTATAAACAAACATTAACTTGTCTGGTAAAAGAAAGATTATCCTGACTGGAAAGTGTCAGCCGAAGCATTCTCAGCCATCAGTAGCAGATTTTCATGGTTTCTTGCTAACAGTGTTGCAAAGATGGAGCAGATGATGAGAGATGCTCTCATACACCTTTCATGTCTTTCTAACAAGAACACCAGGGGAAAAAAGAGCAGCGCTGGTTAGCTGTGGTGATGCTGTTTCTAGCCAAGGAGATTTTGGTGACATGGCACAAGGACTGTTCATTCAGCTTTCCATGTAAAAGAGATTCAATGGTGGAATATCTGAGTGTCCTTTACTCACCACTTCCTTTTGATCACCTGGTGAAATTAAGTTCTCTCTTGTTCAGTATTTTCATGGTCTTTTGTTTACTTGGGCTCTCTTGGCTTTTGAGCTCTTGATGCAAACTGTACCTGTCAGCCTGTGGTTCGTGTGTGGGAGCCTGTATTAGGCCACCTCCAGCAATGTTTTTGGCTTTGCCCATCCATAACAGTCATAACCCACCTACCTGCTGTAAGCTGGTTGCTCCTTTTGGACATGAGGAGCACGCTGTGATTTTATCAGTATTTGCTGGGGTTTTTGAGGTGTTTTTTTTTTTGTTCTCCCCCCCCTCCCCCCCCGAACTAGCTAAGAACTCCAGAACTAAATTTTGTAAGTGTGCCAGAGACTAATCCCCTAAGAGGTCCTCTGGAGGATTTTGCTCTCATTTGCATCACATTACTAATAAAGATTGAGCTTTTTTTCTCTTCTGCAAGTATTGACTGGGCTTCCAGGCCTAGGACAAAATGTAACATTGTCACCCAGAAATCCTCTAGCAACAATTATGGCTTAATGAAAACATTAAAACTATTTTTTTTTTTCTCCTAGAATGCTGTGGCAAAGAATTTCCATCTCTGGCCTGGGAATTTGACAGTGATCTAGTGTTTCTTTTCACTTGAAGTATTTTTCTACTAGTACCTAAAAAGAATAAGGGAGGTTACTTTGTAATACGATGTCCAGGTTTACTTGAAGACTTCTTTTACTTTTGCATCAGGGTATTTTTAGTATGTAGCACCACAATGGGATTCTGCTAATTAAAAAAAAGTGTTAAAAGGACACAAACCCTTTCATGCTAGTACATCAATGTTATAAAAACAAATGCATTTTTCACTAACATGTTCTGGGATAATTACGCCTCACACACTGGATTGCAGGAGGATTGCTAAATCCTTCTGTGAAATGTATGTCTGACCTGCTTTTATTTATTAAGTGTTTCAGTGACTCCTAACACTGTTCATAAACTTTAAGTAGGAGAGGTCAAGTTGCCATTTCTAATTTTTATTTTGGTGTCTGAAGGCAAAGTAGGTTTGGGTGGTTGGACTGTACAATCATTCATCCTGTTCCTCCTTCTGCTTTCCCCCTCGTCCTGTTCTGACTCATCCAGTGGCTTCGCAAGTGTTAGTCAATTTTAATCTGGTTTCACAAAGATTACAAGGTGCGGCTGGCATAAGATGGGATCCTAGAAGCATAGCATGCTAATTGATTGGTCAGCATACGTATACTGACTAACAAATTTTCATCAACTTTGGAACCAGCCACAGCAAATGTTCTCTTTCTCAGCTGGCTGGTGGATGTAGATGCTGGTGGGGATGTAGGTGCTTGAGTATCCTGGGAAGAGATGGGGAAATAGTTACGGTTGGGGTGAGAGTAAGGAGTCGTAAGAGACCTGAAGGTTGGAGTTGGGATAGTTCAGCGTGAAGACAGATAGGATTCGAGTCAGTTTAAAAATAAAATATTAATAATAATAATAAATAAAAAAGTCATTTCACCTCTTTATTAAATGACTGACTTGTCTTTTAATGGAAGAACAAATGACAAAAGGTAAAAAATACTAGCATTTTGTTTATAAACAAGATGAAAAATTTTTGTTCCTTCTTCCCTTAGGATTATTTCCAGTGATACTGGGAACAGATTCACTTCAAATTCAGCTGCATAAAATGTTTCCTGTTTTAATTCAGAGGCATTGCTGGCCCATTGAAATATTTAACTTGTGTTGCTGTGTTTCAGCTGGAAGGTCACAACGAGCCGGTGATGCTGCAGGTATTCGTGGGTAATGACTCCGGTCGAGTGAAGCCCCACGGGTTCTACCAGGCCTGCAGAGTTACTGGGAGAAACACTACTCCCTGTAAAGAAGTGGATATAGAGGGGACTACTGTTATTGAGGTTGGACTGGACCCAAGCAACAATATGACACTTGCGTGAGTAGCTTTTCTTTAAAAAAAAAAAAAAAAAAATTATTTATTAGCTTGTTTTTAGAAACTGATTTTTCTTTTTCAATTGGATTGGTTAGCAATTAAATATCTGAACATCTTGGCATGCACCAGACACTTAGTGAAGCTACACATATAAGAAAAACTTTTAAATTGCATTCTCAGTTTGTGTTTATTGTACTTAACACTTAATCTGGTCTTTCCTAAAACTTTATCAATTAACTTTGTTACGTTAGTTTCATGTTCTGTTTGAACATTAATGTGCATATTCAAGCATTACATCAGCTATAAACTGGTCACTGTTTCTGTTAGTTGTCTTGTCTTTTAACAAGTACAGAATTGCTAATCAGAAGAGGGAAGGAGAATATTGGGATCTTCAGATCCCTTTAGGCCCAGAAGTCTGGAAGCTGTGGACAGTGAGGCTCAACTCTGGCTTTTCTCCTCTCTTGCTTTGCTTGTTCCATTTCTGTCATTTCCACCACATAGTCCTTTGTCACAGAAGCCTCCTGCTTTGCTATCTTTACAGAGCTTTTCTGGTCAAGTATGAGCTATGTTTTGGAGACAGTTTCCAGATGTGTGTAGGCAGTGCACGGCCGCTGCTGAGAAGGGGTGCGCTCTGTCTGATGGCAGTAGTTAACTGCGGTAGATTTTTGAGCAAGTGTCCTCGTCTGCCTGTGTCGGTTAGATCTCCCAAGAAACTTTAGATATAAGCTTTCCACATGTATCTTAATATATAAAAAGGGAGTGATCTTTCAAAGTATTCTTTTCATAGGAATTTCTTTTAATGGGTATGTGGTTGAAAGCTGCCACACTTTACTTAGAAGCGTGTCTTGTTTTAAGAGAAGAAATGTTTCTTCAATTTACAGTGTCCACTTTTTAAGCAGGGTAATACAATTTGCTAATAGACTGAATCAATTTGATTTTTTTAAAATACAAAATATATTCCCACGATGAGTTTGGAAACTGCCTCTTAGAGAGTGATTTTATAATTGTCCTCAAGTGTTAATGTAAAACCATACAAGTATAGAGATACTAGGAAGATAAATTTGGAATTATCTAGGAAGAAAAGTTTTGCCTAGGCTATTTTCTCAAAAGATGTCTTGATGTCTCAAAAGAAATCTTCCTAGTATTTCAGTGATGCTGTAGGACCTCTCTATTGATGGTAATGCCAGTGCCACCTTCTGAATCACACTCTCCCCTCCTTTCCGCTCCCCTAGCTGTTTCTTTGTGGCCCTGATGCAGAACAGAAATTTGTTCTACTCAAATTAGTTATCAGATGGTCCCTGTGGTATTGGATGTAGGGCCTAAGATCCTGGTAAATTTACAATATTATTCTTCTTAACACATCAGGCTATGTCTGGTTTTTTTTTTTTTTTTTTGGTTGGTTGGTTTTTTGCTTGAAATAATTTTGCATCTAGCATGTCTTTCTGAAAGGTTAGCACTGCATCAGTCTCTCACCCTGGCCCTGTATACATTTCCCATAGGACCACAGTTATGGTATGACGTATCTATCACTTCCAAGTTCCACTGAGCATAAAAAAATAATATGACTACAGTAAGTTTTCCTTTACTACTGCTTTAAGAGAATGCAGAATATTTTGTAGTAATAATCTTAAAAACCAAGATCTAGCCCCAGGAATGGAATAATGAAGGTCTGTGGTGTATAATTTGAATGCTTACCAGAATTACTTTGCTACATTGTGTTTTCTGTTTTATTTATACTACTTTCATATTCATTCCTCCCATGATTCCATCCAGATTATGTAGGGATGAATTGAAGACTGGGTTGTATAATGAGAAAGGTCATACAGAGATTTCATGTAAATAAAAAAAATATATCTAATAATATTTCATTAATTACTTCGAGTTTTGACTTTGTGGCTGGTGTAACTAGTTGAAAGATTATTAAAGATGATGAACTTCTTAAACTATTAAACTCTCATCTATTTTGTGTTGTTAGGGTTGATTGCGTGGGAATACTGAAGCTGAGAAATGCTGATGTTGAAGCTAGGATAGGGATTGCTGGTTCCAAGAAAAAAAGCACACGTGCTAGGCTGGTATTTCGTGTTAACATCACTCGCAAAGATGGTTCAACTTTGACTCTTCAGACACCTTCTTCCCCAATTTTGTGCAGTAAGTATCAAAATAAAAAGTTGGTATTAGAGGACTGGATTTTAGTGTGATTGCCATAAAATGCCTTAGTGGGAGAAAACCCCCCGATGTTAATCTGATTATTTCAGAATTGCTATGGCTAAAATCACAGGGATTGATTTTTATTTGGAGTGCGGGTTAGTTAAATGACTGAGCAGTATTTAAAAGTAGTTATAACTTTTATTAAATTAATTTTTGCCTTTTAAAAGGTCAGAATCTTTGTCATGATTGCTTTGAACTTACTGTATGACTTTTTTGATTCTAATCTCTTCTGTGTTGTCACATTCATCTGTCAGCTTTCAGTGATAGAAGGGACTCCTAATAAGTTAGTAAGCATGGCTCTTTACAGCTGTGGTAGTTCATTGGGCCAGAGGCTGAATCTGTTCTGGTTCAGTGCAAAAATGAAACTTTTTATAGCTATTTAAAGAAAATGCTCTGCTTAGCACTGAGCACAGATGGCTGCATTGACTGGGTAGGTTATACTGAACAACAGGGAAAATAAAGTCAGAGGAGTCTGCCTGTGCATATACTGTCTGTAGTGACTTCCAGTTACGGGGAATTCTGCTCATCTGCCAAAGAGAAGAGATAGGGAAATCTGTTTAATACAGCTCTTGATGGGGTTATTGATATTTTTTGAGGAACAAGATGATGATAGGAAAGCTTTTTCTCTGTGCGTGGAACATACTATGGTTATGCAAGCTCCTGTGTGCTTGTGTTGTGCTCTTTCCATTGTATAAAAAGAAGTTATTGGGTTTGGGTTTTTTCTTTTTTCTACACACTGTCAGTACCTATTGTGTCAGGGCTTCTATTCAACTTGTCAGAAACTGCAGCTTTGTTGCCAGTGAAAGGACAGATTGGAAGAGGAGATAATTAAAAACATGTGAGCTTCCACATCAGATACTACTGTGTGATTCCAGTGCTGGAGGCAACAGGCGCTTTGGCAGATGTGCCATGTAGCCTGTCCCTCCTTCCAGTATTCTGCTCTCCCAGAGAATCCCTTTGCAAGACTTAGAGAGCAGGAACCCTGCGGAAACCCTGAAAAGGCTGATAACCAAAGATGTGTCACTGCTGATGCAGGGCAGAACTCTCCTTCTGTCTTCAGCCATGTTCTGTGCTTTAGGCAATGGTTTGATGTTTGAAGTGCTCTTCCAGGAAGATCAGCTTGAGGTGTTCCCTTCCCTCTTTTTTCCTCCTCCTGGCACTTTTTGCTAAGTCTTTCTTTTTCCAGTGGTGGAGTTCAGAATTATGCATTTATGTTGTTGGAAAATATAATAGTACATTTGCTAGAAATATGGTTGTCTCTGTAGCTCCAGTCCAGTCAGTATAGCATTGTAGTATCTGATACTAATTTTCAGATTTAAGAAAAAAACATTTTCTAGCAGATCTCCAAAAGCTATTTCTGTATGCATTTTGTTTGTATCATTAACTTACTGGTTAAAATTATTTAAATCATAGCAGAAATGGGAATGGAAATCATCTAGTGTTTTCTTTAACACATAGCAATCCAAAACTTGCTATTGTAAGTAGAAGCTGAGAGTCTGAGATGGTTTAAAGATCAATTTAAAAATAGGTCTAGATTCTAAAAAAGCTGTATTTGATGCACTTCCTGCTTAGCTTATTGATAAGGCGATTCCAGTATTGGTTTATGAGGGTCCCTTGTAGTCTTCATTCTCTATTTGTTGAATGCATCTGTTTATACCCGTAATGTTAGTAGCCATGTTTTGACATATGGGCAGTGAGTAAAGAGCTGAGTATAGAATAGAACATTTTGGGTTGGAAGGGACCTTTAAAGGTCATCTAGTCCAACCCCCCTGGAATAAGTAGGGACATCTTCAACTAGATCAGGTGGCTCAGAGCCCCGTCCAACCTGAGCTTGAATATTTCCAGGGATATGGGGCATCTACCACCTCTCTGGGCAGCCTGTGTCAGTGTTTCACTATATGCGCCCAGTGCTTCAGTATATGCGCCCAGTGTTTCAGTATATGTTCCAGCGTTCCAATATGTGAGTGATGACATGCTAAAGGACATGAGGAAAAAAGGAAGAAGGAAATAAGGAAATAAAAGTTGTCCTTCCATAAATAAAGTTCTAAAAATAAATACAGTGAAGAATAATTTGGTTTAGTTTTTAACAAGTTGGGTTTTGATCAGTTGATAAGAAAATCTTCCTAATTGTGTAAATTGCTAAGAGATTGCCCAGCAATTTTATAGCATCTCCATTGCTGGAAGTCTAAAACAAAGAAACAAAATGCTCTGATTAGACTTGTGTCTTTGAGAAATGATGTGGGTAAAACTGATCATGATGTAAAGGTTGAGAGGGAAGTTTTTGAAGCTCTTTCCAGTCTTGTTTTCCCAGATTCTGTGCTTCTGCTGTCTTAACTTACTCTGAAGTTATAGTAACTTGCTGTAGACCTTAGCCAATGAAATAATGCTGGTACATATATACTGGTTGATCGAAATGTGGCATAGTATTTTTGTTAAGTTATTTGTTTATATAAATCATCTCCTTCAGCACATTATGTCTGGGTTTTTTTGCTACATACATCTTACTACAGATGTGTACTGTACCTTCTCATAATGAGGTTTACATTTTCACTCACCAGAGCCTGTTTATGTTGTGTTTTATAACTAATATTGCTGTCAAAGTTTCCGTAATGTTCCTGCAACCATAGGAAAGACATTAAGTAGATGCAGGCTCTTTATTTAAGGTCTACGTTTTAAATAGGCTTTGATAACTTGTTAGCAAACCTAAATGCAGTTACTCTTTCCAGAAGTTCATATGCCTTGAGCATATTTAGTAGTTGCGTAATGGTTGCCTAGGAACCCGCTGCAACAGTTGTAGAAAAATCCTTTCTGAAAGGTCATTAAATAATTTGGAGTGTTACAGTATGTGTGTTGCTCTATGTAGTAAGCCCAGAGAATACTGTTATTAAACACTACAAGTGGGCCACGTAAGTGCAAAGCACACGTACAAGCTTATGCCACTAGGATTTTATGGTGAATAGAAAAGGTGTTTGAGAAACCTTTATTAGAAACTGGTATTATTTTATAACATATTAAACGTGACAAACTCAAAATACATTATTTTAAAACATGTGTCTGTATTTAAATTGTCTTTGGGGCTCATTTTCATTTAACACATATGGTCTTATTTAATTTATGGTTTAAGAAGCATAGAAATAGTTTGCAGCAAAGACAGTTTGTAATAGTGTTGTATAAATCATCATCTGAATCAGTGGCTGAGAGGCAGAGCTTTCCAGGTGCGTGTAGCTGTAAGCCGTGTTCTCTTTGCTAGTTTATAGGATATAAATTGCTATAATCCCCAACTACAGAGACGCAACTCTTGCAAGGATTTGTATTAGCTGACGTATATAGGTCTAGAAAGTCATAGAATGGTTTGGGTTGGAAGGGACCTTAAAGATCATCTAGTTCCAACCCCCTGCCATGGGCAGGGACACCTCCCACCAGCCCAGGTTGCTCAAAGCCCTGGGTTAGTTCTTGCACCAGCCAGAAAGCTATGTTAGGCAAAAAAAAATATCTGTAAAAATCCAGGTAATATGGGAGTTAGCTACTTCTACCCTTTTGCATAGAAGAACAAAATAAGCTTTTTAAAAATATCCTTTTAGCTTAAGGATAAATTTGAAGGTATGCTTTAGCTGTATCTAAGGGCTAATGCATTTGTTTATCACTCTCTATGGCAGGAAATTACAGAACCAAATTTTCTTCTCTCCTGAGCACTTCTTGAGCTTTAGCTCAAACACTGAAGGTTTCATTTTGAAGATTTAATAAATGCAGGAGAAAAGGGAAAAGATTATTAGTGGATCATTTACCTGAGTGTGATTTTTATGATGTCATTACGTTTAGTGAGGAAATAATAGAAACAGTTATCTTCTGAAAAGTTTTGTCATGAATGATGTAGTAAAGAAAGAAGCTCAGGAATTATTTTGTTCTGTCCTTTATAATCATAGAATGGTTTGGGTTGGAAAGGACCTTAAAGATCATCTAGTTCCAACCCAAAAGCTTTTTATTTTGTATGTTGATACCTTCTTGATTTCAAACTATGTGTTTTTTCAATTGCAGCTCAACCAGCAGGAGTTCCAGAGATCCTAAAGAAAAGTCTGCACAGTTGTTCAGTGAAGGGTGAAGAGGAAGTTTTTCTGATTGGCAAGAACTTTCTAAAGGGAACAAAAGTGATTTTCCAAGAGAATGTTTCTGGTTAGTGTGAAAGCAATAATGGCTTGGGCTGCTGGAGGGAACCTATTTGGGTTTATGTTGGTTGATAAGGTGTAGTTGTAGAGAAAAAATGGAGAAGCAGAATCAAGGGCACTAAAATAAATTGCTTTATCGATTTATATGGATGTGCAATAAATTATGCTTTTTAACTTTCATTTAGATGAGAATTCTTGGAAGGCAGAAGCTGAAATAGACATGGAATTATTTCATCAGGTACTTCTGTTTTTTTGTTATTACTCTGTAATAATAAAAGACTCTGACTCTGTTTCCAAAGAAAAATTGAATAAGCCTTTCCCTCTTGCTGTGCATTTCTAGAAATAATATTACTTTTCTTCAAGTAAGTTCTTTAGCGAGTCAGGTAGAATATCATTGTTTTGGGTTTACACAAGTATAATTGTTCAATTTCTAATTGAGAATTTAGATGCCACAGTAGGAGCGTGGTATCTGAACTTGGTAAGACTTTGCCCTTACATACAACATAATTAAAAGGCTTAATACAGTTTTCCGGTAGCTTTCATAAGGACACATTAGATTACAGCTGAGTGGAGATATATTGTGTGTATGCCATAGCCTTTGTACTTGGCTTAATTTTTGTTCTGCTTTGAAATGTTGTGCAAAATACTTGGTGGTTGTTTGGTTTTTTTTACACAACTAAGTGTCTTTAAAAACAATTGGACTGAAATTAGAGAAATTTAGATGTAAATGATGTCTGACAAATGTCATCTTGCTCCCACCTCTGAAGGCAGTATTCCATGCATGCACTGGTAGAAATGGTTTCTTACTTCCAGTGCCATAGATAGTTGGGGAATAGACAGATCACTCATCACTAATACTGTTGGTGAATGATTGCAAGCCTATTTTTTGATGTCTGGTCAGTGTTAAATCCGCTTAAGTGTAACATGAAGCTGCATCCTCCATCTGTTCACACTGAATACAAAGATCTGATTCAGCAAAACAGTGAAGTGTCTGAGTCCAGCAGAATTTGATGGCAAACTGATTGCAGTTCAGTAAGGCGTGTTAGGCATAAGCTGATGTTTAAAGTACTGGACTTTATATGTCTTTTCTTTCTTCACCTTCTATTTAAGCTGTAAATTGGCAGTGAGGATCATATAGGCAGATTATTCAAATCTCTCTTCTAGCACAAGTTAGTTACTGCAAGCGTCACTTTATCATGTTTCCCCCGATGTCTTTGCTTTTTATGGTATTTATCAGTCTGTTTCTTTGTTTTTATGGATGTAAATACAATTAAAGTCAATAGAAATGAAGTAAGGTTTCTAATGGGGGGGGTGTGTTGTTATTTTTGCATTGCAGAATCACCTTATTGTGAAGGTGCCACCATATCATGACCAGCAAATAACCTCAGCTGTTTCTGTGGGAATATATGTGGTGACTAATGCTGGAAGATCACACGATGTGCAACCATTTACATACACTCCAGATACATGTAAGTGAAATAGAAAACTGGGGGAAGAAATGGACAGTTTTACCTGCTGAGCATCTCATTTCTGATTTCATAATATTTAGTCTGTACAGCAGATGTTAAGTAACTTGGATCTTTTCAAACTCCTCCTGCTGGTGAGGTTTGCTGTGTTAAATAATAAAAACTACAGGCTTGGCTTTTCTCATTTATGTAGCAAGTAGCTCCAATTTCAGCTGCATGGAGACAGCTGTTCTTAGAAAGTAGCATCCATTTCTAGTATAAGGTTCAAAATGAAGCTCAGCAGGAAAACAAGTAGACATACTACATAGAGCGCATCAAATATAACCAAAAAATGGCGCCAAGCTTTATCCTAAGCAATGCTGATGTTTGACCATCTAATGTATTTTTATTTATCTGTATTACAATACACAGTGCAATTGCTGACTCGCTCTTTCATTTTTGGAAGTGAAAATAATGTTTTCGGCACTGTGATCATTGGTGCATTCACAGCCACAAACAAAGTTTATGTAGAGCTCAGAATGTTTCTCTGGGTTTCAAAGAACCTTAATTTCTTTAAGGTATAAGTAACTATTTTGGTTTGCTTCGGGGTTTTTTTGCTTGTTTGTTGTTTTAACGTAAGGAAGTTTTCAATGTGTTTTGTCTCAACAGCTGGTACTCTGAATGTTAATGTGAAGAAGGAAATCTCCAGCCCAGCCCAACATTGTTGCTTTGAAGAGGCTATAAAAGGTACTAAATTGATTCTTATCATTGTTGTTAATAATTTAACTATAAATTCCTACCCAAATTTGGAGTTATGAATCAGACGTCCTGTAAAGATAAGTCGGTGCTTATGAAATCTGACCATATTGTTACAGTGGGGTTTATTTTTTTATTGTGACTATTTTACTTTATAGCTGTATTCCTTTAAGTATATTTTAACATGACCTAGCATAGAACAAAAACTTTGGGGGGGGGGGGGGGGGGGGGGGGGGGGGGGGGGGGGGGGGGAACCCCACCCAAAAAAAGAGAATATTTTGTTTTCATGTCTCAGGCCCTGCAGTCTAATCTTCATTTAATATGCTTGCAAGGGAAGAAGAAAAAGAAAGAAGCCTAAGATTGCAGTTAATACAAATGATGTAGAAACTGTGTAGTGTTAATGTAAGCAAAAACACACATAAAGGTGGTGGTGGGGGAAGAGCGGAGTACTGAAAACCACAAACGTGCCAACTTAGTATTTTTCAGAAGCTGTCCAGTGGTTTTACAAGACTGCTTTCAGTGGGTCTAGTTAAGAATGCTAATTCTGGCAATTTCAACTTACTCCCTTCAGTGAGGTTTTTTTTTTTCCTGACCATTCTGTCCATGCAAAGTTTGTCATTTTGTTCTAAGGGTGCAAGTCTTAGGTTTGGATTTTAAGTGTGAAGTGAATTGATCCTTCCGATACTGAAATGAAGTAGAGGAAGGAAATGTTTTTAGTTGATTGTTAAAACTATGGTAGTGTACAAAGCTTACTGGAAAATTCCATAGCCTGCTCTGGAGAAAGCAGGTTGAAAAGTAAGCAAATTAACAATGTGATCACAAGTTTGATAGGAATCCGTGGCTTCGGGTTAAAATCATGAAGCTCATGTTTGAAGTTAATAACTTGGTCTTGGCAGGGGATATATTTACAAGTTGACTTTACAACTTGTTAGGAAGGATAATACAAGATAGATGAGTTTAAACCTGCAGAGAATATTTGGGGGAGAAATACGCAAAAATATTTAGGGCAATGAAACAAGCTGATAAAAGGACTGATAAGACTTCTAGTAGCAAGATTAAAAAGATGAAGAAAATAACTGATGTATCAGGGCAAGCCTGACATCCATCTAGTAGAGTATGGAAATTTAACCAACTGCTATATACCAACTGCTTCCAGAGAACATCTGCTGTGCATAAGAAAACAATGTACTATTTCTGTTGCTTTGTGTTCTCCATCTAATTTATGTGATAAATCTTAATTTACTTTCTTGTGTGGGTTTTCTGTGAGCCAGCTCTTTTTTGACAGTTCATTCCTGTACCTATTTTACTCTAGGTTGATCAGGAACCATAGGTCAGACAATTTTGTCTGCTTTATGTACTTTGTCTGTGCATATGTCCCAGCCCGTCCTTCCTCACTGTTCTGAAATGATAAAGACCAGGTGGGGATCCGGTGGGCTGCCACTTCCTTCCTGTTTCCTTTCACTGGGAGCAAAATCCTAGAATTCATAATTGCTTAAGTGGTATTTCCAGCAGCCCTGGCCAAATAGAATAAACTGTTGTTGCCAGAGTCGTGTACAGTTAAGTATTGAGCTACAGGGCCTTTCTCTTCCTATCACAGGCAATTTTCATCTTTGTCTGGAGTAGCTGTGAATATTCCTTAAAATAATTTCTATTACAACATCTGCATGTGTAAAAAAAACCCAAAATGTGGCTTTCCAAAGCCATTACAGATTCTTAGCTCCAACAGTTTAATTAGAGACCGCAGATTTGACAGACTTCAGTGACAAGTTACGTTTCAGGACAACAAATTTATAATTCTAGGCTGTTCTGTAAAACCTGAGGAAGATGAGGGTGTATGGACAACCGCGTAGTTCAGGTTTTTGCCTTCTAACACTGACGTAGTGCTGGAGCGTTGTTTTTAAGATGATGGTTTCAGTTTCCAGCTGTGGAAAAAAAGGGAAAGAGGGTGTGTATGCCTTGATAAAGATGGTAACTATTCAGAAGTTCTAAACTAAGTGTATTATGAAAACATAGTACAAGACTAAAACCAACAGTGTTTCTCTGCTTTTGAAACTTCTTTTTTGTTATTAACCCCACTTCATTTTTTCATTCTTCTAACCAAATACATCACTGTGAACAAACATACCATGGTTAGAATCTAAGCTGTATACCATTGGGATTTTTTTTTAATTACTTATTTTTTTAATTGTTTCTGATGAGCACAACGTGATTAAGCACATAGAAGAGAAAAGCTTATAAATTGTGACTACAGTATAGAAAAATACTGGCTGGTGTCTTTATATACGCTGTATGACTAGCTGTCTTGAAGTAGACGTATTTTAGAATGGTCTCACTCAGATTGCGTTCCCTGCCAGCAGCACAGCCCAACACGTCAGGTCATGGGGCTTGTGTTTCTGGAGCCACCCCAAACCTGTGAGTTAACCGGAGGGAAAGAGTTTATTTGGCTGTCAGTGTATTGACAACTGTTGCCATACTGACGGCTGAGAATTTATTGCTGAAGACGGAAAATAACATTCCAGGAGAGAGTCTTTGGTTTTACATAGAGTAAACACACAAGGACTGTTACTGAGGACATGGCATACTGTTGGTACAAATTTGCAGAAATTTTACCGCCATGTTATTGCAGGATTTAAATTTGTTTAAAGCATGGCGATCTGTTGCTTTATGTTGAAGATTAATCTTTAATTTACTTAAAAGTAATTATGGAACTATATTTTTTACAAGCTTTCCCATTGGCTTGTTCTAAACTCAATTTCAGCACTATTTGAAATCAAGAAAGTTAATTTTACTTACAGCAAAGATCACAACTTACGTAATGCTTTTTGTGTGGTTCAGGAAAAAATAAAAATAAAACTAAAAAGATCAAATTCATTTTAAGAAGCCACCTTTCTACTTCAAAAAAAAAAAGGAAAAATAGGCACTGCAAAGGCAAAATAACAACTTGCTCTTGTTACAGAGCTGGCATGCAGATTTATCAAGTTTTTGTTCTATTAGTCCTTTAACAGAATAAAAATACAGTCTGAATGCTTTCATGTTCACATGGTTATTGGAAACCAGACATTCTTCAAAATGAAACAGAGAAGTTATACAGTTAAAGTGCAGTGAAGTTTAAATTTGTGGAAAGATGTCTTAAGCTTTTATGTTTGTAGTTTAAGCAGTTGGTGGATGGCTGTCCTGGTCTAGAAAGATACAAAATGAAAGAAAAACAAAACTGTGTTATTGCTATTAGTCTTAAAAATAACCTTTGAAGGTTTCAGTTGTTTTCTAGGGTTATTTGAAGTATTCAAATGATTGCAATGGTCTTTCTGCATGTTACTGTCTTACGTGAGAATGAGAGCTCTTATGGTAGGGCTGAGAAGTAAAATGGGAAGCTGGCCACCACTAGAAACCCACTCTTTGTATAGTGAATTTTAACATTTCATTGCCTTTCTTTTATTTTTATTTGTGACTGCAGCAGTGAAAACCACTGGTTGTAATCTGGAGAAGGTAAACATTCTTCCTAGTGCCTTGATAACTCCACTCATGCCAAGCAGTATGATTAAGAATGAAGATGTGGCTCCCATGGAAGTAAGTGCAGAAAAAAGATCTCCCCCTGTCTTCAAGGTAAGTTTGATTGTGATCTGAAGACAGTAGCTTTAATAGTCTTTGTTACATCTACCCATCAGTCCATGTTCTAATAGTGGAGAAGAGTAACACACAGGGAAAATGTCATGTCCGAGATGGGTCTGGGCAAAACATGGTCGCAGAGCATGATTAATATAATAGACAATTTCCTTTGAAAGTAACTTATCTTGTTCCTGCATTCAAACAGATTGATTGGTTAGTGACACTATGATTAATTTTTTTGCCCTGCGACACAGAACTAGTAAATTACTGTAAGAATATTATTTTAATCACTTCCTAGCATTGCTTTCGTTAGATTGTAGCTTGACTGCTTCCTTGAAGTAGCATTTCCACTGCTAGTCATCTGCTTGCTTGTTTGGTTAGGTATGGAGAGATACATAGCCATCAAATCTTCTGTCTGATCTTTTCTGAACATAGTGTTGGTGGAAGTTTTGTAAGCACAACCTGAGTAAGCTTATGAATTGCTTAACATATTGCTCTTTTCAGGCTTCAAATGTGGTTGGATCAACTCAGCAAACAATGGAAAACAGTATGTCTGGCATATCAACTTCTGCTTCCCATTTACCTTCTGAAAATGAAAACCAGCAGCAAATACAGCCGAAGGTGTATAATCCAGAGACACTAACTACTATCCAAACGCAGGACATTTCCCAGCCTGGTAGCTTTTCAGCAGTCTCTACTCCGGGTCAGCTGCAGAACAGTGATGCATTATTGCAGCAAGCTGCACAGTTCCAAACAAGAGATTCCCAAACCAGGGAAGTCTTGCAATCAGATGGCACAGTAGTCACTTTGTCACAATTAACTGATGCATCACAACAACAACAATCTACACTCTCAGAACCAGCACAGGCATTGCAGCAACAGATTTCATCAAGTATTTTCTCATCAGCAAGCGGTGTGAGTCAGTTACAGAACACTATACAGCAACTGCAAGCTGGAAATTTTCCAACTAACACTGCCACTGGCAGCAATAGAAATGTTGACTTGGTGCAACAGGTATTGGAAGCTCAACAGCAGTTATCTTCTGTTTTATTTTCTGGTTCAGACAGCAGTGAGGATGTTCAAGATCAGCTAAATGCAGATATCTTTCAGCAAGTTAGCCAGATACAAAATAGTGTCAATTCTGGGATGTTTCCCTCATCAGACACATCTGTCCATTCCAGACCAGAGAACCTTTTGCCTGGACGAGCTGAAAATGTTCACTCGCAGCCTGAAAATGCATTGTCCAATCAACAGCAGCAACAACAGCAGCAGCAGGCGATGGAGACTTCCGCAGCAATGGTGATAGGAATCCAACAAAACATTTGCCAAGCTGCAACACAGATGCAGTCTGATTTGTTCTCTTCAACGGCTTCAGGGAATGGAGCCCTCCAACAGTCACCTGTTTACCAGCAGGCTTCTCACATAATGAGTGGGTTATCAACAAGCGAAGACATGCAAATGCAGTGTGAGTTATTCTCTTCATCTCCTGGTGTTTCTGGAAGTGAGACTACTCCTACTGCTCAGCAGCAGGTCTCCAACAATGGACCTACTATGTTTCAGGCATCAAATTCTGCAGATGGAGAAGAAGCTTCAGGTCAGAGTAAACAGATGCAGAGTACTGTTTTTCAGACCATGGTTCAAATGCAGCATAGTGGAGAAAGTCAATCTCAAGTTAATCTCTTTTCATCTACCAAAAATATGATGACTGTTCAGGCAAGCGGAACTCAACAACAAGGAGGTGGTCTATTCCAGCAAGGTGGAGAAATCATGTCTATTCAGTCAGGAAGCTTTATGCAGCAGTCTCCACATTCACAAGCTCAACTTTTTCACTCTCAGAATCCTATTGGTGATGCTCAAAATATATCACAGGAAGCACAAGGCTCTATTTTTCACAGTCCAAATTCCATTGTCCACAACCAGACCAGTACTAATTCCTCAGAACAACTGCAGCCTCCAATGTTCCACTCACAGAACACCATGGGTGTATTGCAGAGCTCTTCAGTTCCTCAAGACCAGCAGTCTGCTAACATGTTCCTTTCCCAGAGTTCAATGAGCAACCCTGCAACTCAGGAAGAACAGATGTCATTCTTTACAAGCCCAAATTCCATTTCTCCTCTTCAGACAGCAACAAACACTGAACAGCAGACTTCTTTCCAGCAGCAGACACAGATATCTCATATGCAGAGTTCTATGCTTCCCCAAGAACAGCCCCAGACTCAGCCTGCTCAGCAAGGTTTGTTTCAGTCTCAAGTGTCATTAGGCTCCATCCAGTCCGGTTCAATTCCCCAGAACCAACAAGGAGCCATCTTCCAGCCTCAGCATTCGATAGTTGCTATTCAGAGTAGTCCTCCGTCTCAAGAACAGCAGCAGCAGCAACAGCAGAACATGATGTTCAGTAATCAAAACACAATGAGTACAATTGCTTCTCAAAAGCAGAACATGATTTTCAATCCAAATCAAAACCCAGTTACCAATCAGGAGCAACAAGGCCAGTCCATTTTTCACCCACAGACTAACATGGCATCAATGAACCAGGAGCAGCAGCCCATGCAATTCCAGAGTCAGACTACAGTGTCTTCTCTTCAGAATCCTGGATCCAACCAGGCTGAAGCACAACAGCCAGCCATCTTCCATAACTCACCCCAGATTCAGTTGGTCCAAGGGTCACCAAGTTCTCAAGAGCAACAAGTCACCCTCTTCATCTCTTCAGCTTCCATGTCTGCCTTGCAGAATAGTATGAGCCAGCAAGAACTGCAGCAGTCTCCTATGTACTCTTCTCAAAACAGCATGGCAGGAATGCAAGGAACTGCTTCTCCTCCACAGCAACAAGCTTCTTTATTTCACAACACAGCAGGAGGTGCTATCAACCAGCTACAGAATTCTCCTGCTTCATCTCAGCAAACATCAGGAATATTCCTGTTCGGCATTCAAAACAGTAAGTGGTAGATGCCTGGTTCTGAGTTTACAGTTTAGAAGAGCTACTAATTGGAGTCCACAAGACAATGATTGTTCAGTTCTAAGATACTTCAAGAAAAAAAATCCTGGAATAAGTAACGTAGCAGGACAATTGAGGATATACATATTCATCATATTGCTCTGAATGTTCCTGATTTTGCATGAGAAATCTTAGCTTAAATACCTGTTGGTCTTCTTACACTTAGGATTAACATGTGACAAAACCACCTTAGAATTGTGTGTATATCTATATAGAAATAAGTATATATATAATATATAAAATATTATTAATAACACATATACAAATAATACATAAAATACATGTGCACACATGTTTAAAAAAAATGGTTATGCCCTCTTAAGACTCCACTAATCTTGCTCTTGCTGCGTTTGGTTTCCACAATTTGTGCAATGACTTACTCCACACATTGTTGAAGAAAAGCAAAGATTTTTGAAGCTGCGTAGTCTGGAAGAGTGTGTATTGAAGTGTATTTGAAAGCTCTTTAACTTTATAAGCCTGCATTTTTCCATATCTCATCTCCGAATCTAGCCTCTATGACAAGTTCTTTGGAACATAGATCCTTTCATCTGTCTGTAAAGGGCTGTACATACCTGTGAAGCTCCAGAAGTAGCAGATGCAGATGACAATTATAGCATCTTATAAAAGATGCAGACAGAAAGCCTTAGCTGTGTACTTGGTCTGTGGTTATACCTGAATATGTGTTTTCCTGTATGAACTCTTTGACAATCAGGCCATATACAGCAAAGCCTTTCCACGAAGCTGAAGGTAATGCTAGAAGTGGTAGGAGACGTGACACCATTTGCAGATTTATAGAAGCAGCTAGTTGGATACCTTGGCTGAAATGAAAATGACACATCTGTAATTAATAAAGGCAAAGGATGGGCATACTCAACACTTATGCCATGCGTTTTGTTTTTCTTCTAGCTAAGTATTGTCCTCTGGGGTGTTAGTAGTGTTTGGTCATAGTACAGGGTCCATATATTCAGTATGTACGCTTTGAACTTGTGCTTACGCCCTGAGAGAGTGGTGAGCAAAGGCGGTCATGTGAACAAAAGTGCATGTAACTTTCTACGCAGTTTATAGTCAATATGGACACATGTAAAGAAGTTGGCTAATTCACTGCATGTATTAACCTAATTTAAATGATCCGTTGTTCTTCACTTACTGCTTAATTTAAACGGTCCTTTGTTTTTCATTTACTACTTAACAGACTGTGGACAGCTGCTAACGTCTGGACCAGCTACGTTGCCAGATGAGTTGATGGCTATAAGTCAGCCAGGTCAGCCACAGAGCGAGGGACAAGCAGCAGTGCCAACGCTGCTCTCCCAGCAGATATCTGAGACACCTCCACTACCTTCAGCTATGGCAACCAATCAGAATATTGAGAAAATAGATGATCTGCTTGTGTCGTTGCAAAACCAGGGGAACAATATGACTGGCTCGTTTTAATTAGTCAAGTAAGTAATGTATTTGGGTTTTGGGGTTCTCTCCTGCCATGCATACATTTGTTTGGTAAGTCTTTACTTTGGAGTGCATCACCATGCTCTAAGAGATTAGCTAAAATAGCAATACTGCTGAATTAAGAATGTAGTACCAGTGGCTAGAATGAAGAGTTATTAAAAACAGTCAGAGGTTGGAATTTGCATGAAACAGTTAGTTGAGACTGGGTCTTGTCATTCAATTGCTGTATGTTTTGTCATCTGCTGTTACAGTCTCGTACTTTATTAGGAAGGAGAGTAGATCACCGACAGCTTGGCAGATGAAAGTGTTATGAAATATAATGAATTAAAAAGTTAAGGCTTACTGAGTAAATACTACCTCAAGTCTACTATTCTGAAGTTACCCCCTGGGTTACAATAACGTAATGTGAAAAAAGTTTTGGTAGAATATGGCGGCTATTGAGAGTGTGCCACGTGCTGAGTCTTTGTTCAAAGTGAGCTGTCACAATCAGCTGTCACTAGGAAACATTCTGCTCTTAGAAAGTGCCTTTTTCAGAGAGGTGAAAGAGGTTTTGATTACAAATGAGTACCAAGAACCAGGAGTACCCTGGTATCTAGTATTGTCCACAGTGTGTACCTTGGCTCTAGTTAACTGTGGTGCCATCCTAAATCCCCCGTAAGGTTCACTTAAGTGATATACTTAGTTTTCTAATCTAAACTGTTTTGTATACGAGATTATGAACTTTAAAAAAAAAAAAAAAGTGGAAGGAGAGTAATCCTCTCTATGAAAGCGTGCTGTGTTCTGATACTCGCTCATAGTTTTGTGTCTGCTTGTGATGGACACCTTCAAGATGAAGGAACTATGCAGAAGAAAGATGATGACTTTTGTTAGTTATGCCTAACTTGCTTGCTTGTTTTTTTCCTGCAGAAATTCTGTGAAGAAGAAAGCGATGATTTCCCAGATCCTCTCAGACCTTCCGACTCTGGATTAGGCTGTGTGGAACTGATTGCTTCTGTCAAAAAGTGGCCCTCTTCTCTAAAGAGCACACACGTGGCCAATTGCAGTGTCTAGCACCTAAAGCTACGACCATAGTATTTGGGATTTGTAGTGCCAATAATGCTGAAAAGCTATGCTTTGTTTTACTAGGGCATGGGATTGTACTGTTACTAGATTCCTAAACCTCATTAACAGTGGGGTGCTCTTTCAATTTAAAGCATATCTGGTCAGTTATTATTGTTGTTAGAAGGTAATACCTGTTACCGTGTTTACTCTTTTTTTTCCTCCTCTTCCTTCACATCCCCTGTTTTGACTAGAAAAGCTTGTGAAGCAGAAACATCAAATGCCTGTGACATGAGCTCATAGCTGTCAGTAAGTGAAGGGATCGCTTGTTTTACAGTTGAGTGGGAGAGCTAATACTGTGATTTGTTAATTGCAGTAGGTGGCAATGAAAAATATTGATAACTGTAATAAAGAAGCAGAGAATTGCTTGCTGCTGTAGATAGCCAGAGGTGGGCGCTTCCCATCTGAGAATGTGATTAACGGTTTTCCATGTCTCTTACATGTAACTGTACATAGAGCAAGGGTTTGGTGGCTCTAACAAAATGAAGAAATGAAGGGGAAATTTCAATTAAATTTTGCTCTTAAAATTTTATCCTCTAAAATACCTTCAGCTTGAAAGGAACATTCTGCCTGGCCGAGGAAAGAACTCCTCTGTGTCTCTCACTCTGACTGTATGGGTTAGAACTTTGTAAAGCTGCATTACCCATTCTCAAACCAGCCTTTTCCCTTTCATTCTTTTCATGGTTTTCCTTCTCTCTCCCTCAGTTTCATATTGCGTTTTTAAAAAAGACTGGCTTTAAAGATCAGAAGCAGCTTTTAGGAATCCATGGCATTAAATTGCTTAGTCAGGAGAAGCTTTGACCAATAATCAAGAATTAAGGAAAGAGGAAGCAATTTCTCCACCACCTTCTCAATGCAGGAATCCCCCTTAACCAGTCATTTTCCAGCTGCTGTTACTGATGTAAATCTTCAGCTTGACTTTACTCCAAGTAGGGGGCAAATTACATCATTTCTAAGCATTCTTGAAAATTTCACTTCATCCTAAACTGTTGCATCTTTGTAGCATATTAAGCTCATTGCAGTTTTGAAGTGATTTTTTTTTAAATATTAACAGTCCCCAAGTCTAGTTTCTAGATTGTCATGTCTCAATTAAAAAAAAAAAAAAAAAATTAACTGATGCTACAGAATGTAAAAACAACCCACTCCAGACCATGCAGTTGTATTGTGAGGCATGTGAATTTTTTGGGTGCTCCAACTATCCGGACAGTTTTGTGATATCTCACTACAGCCTCATTCAGATATATTTTTCTTCTCCTTCTGCACGTAGAAAGCTGTTGCTGCAGTTAGAGCCAAACAGCTGTCATGTATGGCTATTATGCCTTGGTAGAGTGTAGTTGGTATCATGTCATTTTTCATTTTTGTTATTTTAAATAACAAAGAATAGTCTGTAAATGGTTTTTAAGTTACTCTAGTCTGTTTACTGTGTGTTTTTTCCCTTAACTTACTTGTGTGCTTAGTTGAGCCGTGTAGAGTTTTTGTTTGTTTTAATGGTTTTTCCTGTTTGTCAGTCTGTCATAACGTTCACTTTCTCTTTCTGTCTCTCTCTTTCTCTCTCTCATTGAGAGGCATTGAATTACGTTTTCAGTAGTAAGGCTTCTTGCCGATATGAAGGGAACTTTTCAGAAAGAGACCTGCTCTGGGTCATTTAATTTTGAATACAGTTTTCAATCGTTCAAGTTTTGGATGGTTTATATCTAATGTGTGTTTCATTTTTTTGGAAAGCTATATTTTGTATTTAGGAAATGGTATACTATTTTGCTATTTGTACTGAGTGAGTACATTGGCATAAATATAAAAATTTATATATATACATATATATAAAATATTCTTTTTGCCACACATTTTTGTGGTAAATTTGTGAGTTTGTCTGATGTTCTACCACAACGTGGCGTCTGATAACAGTGGGGTGGGGTGGGGTTTGTTATGTCTTTATTGAGTATTTAAGTACTTTTTGCAACATAAATAACTTGTTCATCTCTCGCCATTCCATCAGGCAATGTATTGTTCCAACTGGCTATGAGAAGCTTCACTGTGTGTTTTGATGTGTCTGTCACTCAGCAATACGATCTAGTGAGGAAACCCGTAGGCATTTAGGCGTATATAAAATAATGGGGTTTCATTCAGAATGAGCCATTCAGCTTTTATCCACTATCATTGTCTATTTAATATTTTATTATTAGCGCCTCTGTGTTTTAACTCTTAATTTATGATTATGCTAAAATGTTTAAAATTTTAATCATGATAAAAAGAATTCCCTGCTTCATAATGTCCAGAGCTGCTTTATAACCCTGAACCATACTTTTTCTTTCTGTGATTTTTTTTTTTTCCTGCTAAGACAAAATATTAACAAAATCCTGTAATGGTTCATGACATGAAAACAGCAATCTTGCAGCATTGACTAAATGCTATATGAGGCGATGTAGAAGACTGAGAATTATGGACCGAAACAACTTCCAGATGGTCGTGGAAGTCGATAGCCAGTTATTCAAAAATGAACTGGTGGCTTTTGCAGGATGGCAGTCCCAGGACAAGCTGTCGGGTGTCACCTGGGGCCTTCATACACAGAAGAAGTAATAGGAATGATAAATTCACTTGTGTGCTGCTTCAATTTGTTCCATTGTTCCGAAGGGGTGTATCCTTATGTTGAAGTGCTGTTGTTCAGTGCCAAGTCACCAGGGACCAATTCTCCATTTAACAAGATGGGTGTCCAAAAGAGAACTTCATACCAAGAGTGCTACAGCTCCAGGGGGAAGGGTATGTTTGAATTGTGTTCGTATTTTAGGTCGCTTATGAAGAGAAGAGAAAAAAAAATTGTAAAAAAAAAAAATAAATTTAAAAAAAAAAAAAAGGGCTGTGCTATCACATTTTTCACTTCTGGATAACACCTTTCTTTTCCTGTGTTAAATTTATCTTGTTCATTTTAGGTCAATGTTTAAATGTACAACACTTTGAACATGTGATTTGGTTACAAAAAGTATTTGTCTTATGAATGAAGAGATCGCTCAGCGGTTGATTAGTGCTTGAACTGCTGCTTGCAAACAGCTGTTACAGAGGATAAAGAGAGGGTTGATCCAATAAAGAGCTTAAAGACGGGCTGCAGGATTTCATGGCAGAAAGACCCAAGAACAGTGTGAGCCACATTGGTGTTTTAGCAGAGTCCTGGAACATTCACTTTTATCATTTAAGCAGTTGATACTGGTAATTGGAGCTTACTCTGCCTTTTTTTTTTTTTCCCAACCCTGTGTTTACTCCTCTGTGTGCTCACACTGGCGTGCGTGTTAGCTGTGAGCAGACAGAGTGCTTTGCTGCAGAAATGAGGCGGTGATATTGGGCCTAGTCCACTTTGGTTGAGAAAGTTAGAAGATACTGAGACATTAGTCTCTATGAATTTAAAGTTCCTGACATTATTATAAAGGGGAAGTTACTATCATATCCACAAAGCAGCAATTAAGTATAGAAGATACTACTAAGTGAAAAATGAAAAGCTGCACAGTTGCAGTGCTGGGATGGGTTTTCTGTGTCTTGGTTTTTTTTCTGCTGCTTGACCTCGCTCTTAAAGAATTGTTAAATCTGATCCTCCATATTAAATGTGAGCTGTGCTCTCCGGCTGTATATCCCTCTGCAGCCCCCGTGGTCCGCTCTCTGCACAGCATCCGTGGTACGTGGTGGTTTACAGAACAGCGATTTCTTGGCACGGATTAAAATCTAGGGAGCCGTACATGCTAGCCACCAGTCGGGACTTCTGCATACAGTCTCTTGTCCACTTACACGCTCTCTGTGTGTGTATATATATTAGAAAACCCCCAACATATGAGTAACGCATACTACACTGCTGTTAGCTAAACATCTCCTCTGGTAGGAAGTTATTGGTGCTTTGTGCGTAATTAGCAAGTCCATGTTTTTTTATTAATTGCCTCTTCACTGTCTGATCTTTCAAGCCAAATGCTTTGCTATTATTTCAACATAAAAATAGTTCAAGAAATAATGTCAGCCTTGCTGTTTTAGAGTGGATGTTTAATCACCAACCATTTTATTATAATTACTTTTAATTACTGACAGGGTGGTTACTTCCTATTTAGTTTTAAGATAGAGTAAAGCATGAACAGTTAAGTGTTTGTTACTTTGGCAGGTTTTTTTACTGGAAATACCTAGAGTCTGGGCAGCTGTATCAGTGGACATTCCCCTAATTTAGATAAGTTGAACTTTATTTTCTTTTTAAAAGCTTCTGTTGCGATTTTTGATTTAGGATGTAGTTTCCAAAAAGGAAAACTTGTCTGAATAGATTTTTCTACTCTCTTACTATCTTTCCAGAGTCCTCAGAAAGAACACCAAACAAGTCAGAAGCTTGCATTTGTCTTAAAACATTGTTTAAATCACTGTTTGAGTAGCAGGAAAGGCGATTTATTAAAAAGCAAAATAAAAAAAGTTGTGATTGGACTAAAGAAGCTGCATGTAGTTTCCCCCAGGGGTATGTATGTGTGTTTGCAGGCATGCATGTGCACATTTCATGAAAAGTTAAAAAGAATTGTCAGTTTTTGAATGTCATGCCTCTGCATGGCAAACTGTTGCGTTGCTTTTTCAGGGTAATTACAGGAGAGGAGTACAAGGGATTACGGACATTTATCTGAGTGGTAGAGCAAGAGCAAGGAGAATGAATTGCTTTGCATGCTCTGAGCTATGAGTTGTAGGTGGAAGGCGAGAAGAACTGGTGACTTCTCATTAGTGCAAAACTTATTTTCAAGGAATAGGTGTTTTTTGTGTTCCAGAGGGCCTGGGGGCAATTCCATTATTTTAGAAGCTAAAAGGAAACTGGTACTGAGATGCTTTGTTTGTTTGGGGTTTTTGTCTTGCTTTGGAGTAGTCTTTAGGGATAGATTGTGAGTGCTTCATGTTCAGACCAATTATGCCAGTTGCATAGGACAGTAGTCACCTGCGCCTACAAACAGAGGCGCTTGCGTCTGTGCACGCTGCAGGCTGGGGACTGAGCAGAGAGGATCCCGACTGGAAATGTGATAAATGTTATTTAGAAACGAGAAAAAATGCAGCAGCAGATAAACTCCTGTAAAAGTGTACTTGTAAAATTCTCTAGTTGTGTATGGGGCTCTGAGAGGTTACACGGGAGAGGCTTTTCCTTTCTTGTACTCTGTATAGGTATGTAAATATGCCTGTATATTCTAGGGTTATATATATGTATATAGAGGAATCATGTATCTGTTATATATAAATAATTAGTAGACACATGCATATAATAGTTATATTTACATTTTTATAAACCTGAAATAATATTACTTTTTCCTTAGTATGAGGTTATTTACCAAGGATTTTGTAGTAACTCGTTAACAGTTGTATGAACGCCTTTCAGTACTGTACATGTGGCGCTCTTGGTAATGTTGCTCCAGAAACTTGCTCTGCTTGTGAAGGTCACTAATATCCATGGGTTTAAAACAGCTGTACTTTTATATTTTTTATATATTTTTATTAATAACTGCAGATGTGGTGTTAGCAAAACGGTAGAACTGACAGCCTGGGTCGAGAGCCTGCCCGCTGGATGGGCTCAGGAGAGGCGGCAGCAGCAGCACAGGCTTTCTGCATCCCTGTGCTCGCCTGCCAGCTTTCCTCGGATGACTTCTGACTTCGGGACCTTTCCCATTCTGGGTCTCCCAGCAGCTCGTGCCGATAGGGAATAGCGGTGGTTGTGTTGCTGCAGAGGAGCTGGACTGACACCAGCAGCTCTCTCCCGGTGGGGGTTATTAATCGTTCTTGCATAGCGAAGGATCCCGGCGGCTGTTGCTCAGCTGGGTTGCGTTTGGATCGCGAAAGTAAAGCTATCTGTCATTCCTCTTCTCTTTGTTCTCATAAAGGCAGGCATCTTTAGATTATTTTTTTTTTTAAACTGATGTTATACTGCAACAGTCAGTATCTAGAAAACTCTCTCCTTGAAAGCTGGTGAAAACTGTCCTTGGTTTCTGGCTGTGAGGAACCCTGCCACGACTTGTTCTGATTTCTTACAGATAGTGTGAGAAATTAAACTCTCTAAAAGAAATCCAGACCATAAAATCAGTAGCCATGTGTGTTTTCCACCATGACTCTTCATGCCAAATCAGGTGTTCCACTGCAGTTTGACAGGAGGGCGGTTGATAGACATTATTGTCCTGGTACAGGCTTTATCAGAGCACCTCTGCCAAAGCAAATGTGCTTATTTCTTCTCTTTGAGCCATCAGTTTGCAGGTCTGATCTCTGCTGTTTCCAGGGATCTGTAATTTTTGCTGTTACAGTTCAAGAAATTGCCTCGTAACATTCAAGTGTATTGGGACAACGGTGAGGAATCCGAGGATTTCCCCGCTCGCTGCGGGGCACTCACCGACACTCCCGTGGAAGTGCTTGGTTCAGACTCCAAGACTCCCAGCACCCAGCAGCAGCCCACTGCAAAATATTCCAGTTGTGTGCATTTGTTCCAGAATTCAGGTTAGCGAAGGGTCCTGTGTTCAGATCACGTTAAATGGCCTTCACTTCTTTTTAGTCCCTGGAACTGCCGCTCTGTAAGCCAGGGAAGGTCTGGCCTGAGTGTCCCTTTGTGCAGGTGGGTCCCCACACCAGAGCATGGCTGTCCCGGAGGTTGGGATAATGGCACTCGGGGGAAAGCTCCCTTTTGAAAGGAGAGAGTGTGGCACTTCTGGGTGTTGCAGAACTGGGAACAAGTTCCAGTATCCTGCTTAGAAGTCCACAGTATTCCCAAAGCTTTTTTTTTTTTTTTTTCTTCATTCTGGACGCTATTTGAAATACTTACATTTCAGCTCGACATTAATGAGTAAGCTCCAAAAAACTTCAGAGCAGAGCTTTCTACCTCTGTTACTAGCTGCATCTTTGAGTGGTTTTACCCGCCTTTCTGCCATGTGTTCCTGGAGTGCACTGATCGACCGCTGAGCTGCCTCTTCCTCTGTCCTGCAATGTGAAAGTAGCACCAGATATTCCTTTGTGCATTTCTGTGTATATGGCTTTCGTAGTTGGGATTTTCAAAGCACTGATACCCGGTGTTTTCAGTTTGTTCTATGAGGGGATATTTCATTTGCATCTATGTTTTTAGCTATCCTGTGATAACTTGTTGAATATTAAAAAAATTAAAAATATTTTGCTTCTATTGGGACATTTGTATACTCGCAACTATATTTCTGTAAACAGCTGCAGTCAAGAATAAAACAATGAAAGTTTTCATTTTGCAGTGTAAAGTCTTGTTGTGTTTTTTTCAAGGGCATCTCCTTTCTGCCGGGAGAAAGTGTTCGTTCTTCAGTACGGAGTAAACCCATCTGGGAACCATATGGCGCTCGCCTCAGGAAATACTGGGAAGGCAGGAGCCCGTGATGATTCGTGCCTGTGGTGTATGCCACTGGAGTTGTTGCGTAAGAAAAGGCACCGTGTCGTTGTGTGCACTTTAAAAAAAAAAAATAAATACTGCAATGTTTCTTTCTGATTTTGTGGTAAGTCCAAATTAACCATCTTTACTGCTCGAACCCCGGCCTACAAATTACTGAGTGTTCGAAGAAATTGTTTTCATAGTCCACCTAAAGCAGAGGTCTGTCTGTGAGGGGCCTCGGGGAGATGCAGAGCTCTCCACAGGATGGTGGGGGGCTGTTCTGCCTGAGGGCGGCGATGCCAGAAGTCCTAAGCAGAGAGGACTGGAATTAACTGCCTCTCCAGGAGAATTAGCACAGTCCCACTTTATCTGCATCTTTGGCGTGTTTACGCTAACGTGCTAAAAAATGACCGAGGGGTTGCTGAAGCTCAGGTGTGTGTTCCCCTTCCTGCTGACCTCTTGGGGGGATGTAACCTCCAGCACGACCACAGGGGCCAGCAGCCAGGATCAGCAATTTTGTAACTTTGAAAAATTACAACACTGCAATTACTCCAAGAGCTGGGCAGAATACTTTACTGTGAAAGATTTAAGCAGATTGATCCAAAATCCTTTTCCCTGCTGCTGCCCTAGCACCTCCCCCTTCAGCCCTGTGCCCGCTGGCAGGGTCAGACATGGCTGTGCCGCAGCAGGGGCAAACGCAACCCCTACCATGGGCTTTTGCCCCTCTGGAGCTGCCAGCCCTGCTGCAAGCATTCATTATCCACCCTCCTCGTTAGTGCCACTGTGGTGCCATGGGACACAAGAAAACACCCTGAGAAACCCTCCTCAGCTGCCTCTTCCTCTCGAGGCTCAGAGGAAGGCACAGCCCAGCCCGTGAGCCTGGCACAGGCAGCCGCAGAAACAAAACTTGAGCCATAGTGCTGTGGCGTTTTCGTGTTTATTAGCAATGCAGCCACTGCCTGGGGTGTCCTGGGCGCTGAGCAGAGAAGCCACTACCTTGGCCTGGCTCCCCCCATTCCGGCACCCCATCCTGGGTCAGAGCCTCCCCAAACCCAGTGACTGTCACCCCCAGTCACTGGCCACTCTTTAGGCACCAGACAAGCGTGGAAGGAAAGGCCCTGCCCAGGGCAGCTGCCCTCAGAAGGGTGCTGGGAGAGGCCTCACCCTCCCGGAGCCATCAGGCATCGGGCAGCAACGCGCGAGGCCTGGGCAGATGGTCCTTCTCTCACAGCACTGGCTGCAGGAGGGCCCATCCCACCCTTCACCTCCGCTTCACAAACTTCTTTGTCACGGCGTTGGGATTCAGGCGCCTCCTGCCAGCGCCCAGGGCCGCATCCCGGATTTGCAGATTGGCCGCGCGGCTGTAGACATCGTTTTCCGCAAAGGGGGAGACACCAGCGATGTAGTCGGGGTCAAAGACGTTGGTCTTCTGCCTGGCCTTGCGGGACAGTCGCTGCTGTGGGAAGGGCTGGTCTTCCACCAGGTGAGGGTTGTTCGCGTGCTTCCCTCCTTTTGGGGCCAGTAGCGGGTACTGCCAAGAGAAAAGTGGTTGTTAAACTCGCTTCAGGGGCGACTTCAGACTCAGAGGGACTTCAAGATGACCACAGGCCCTCTAAAGAAGAACGGAGCAAATGAAGAACTGACGACAGACCAGGCCCTTGTCCCAGCAGCAGCTGCCCAGCATGCGATGCACAGCTACTCACCCTCAGCCCTCGGGGGTTCAGGACCTTGGGGTTGCGGGAGAAATGCATGTGGAGGCTCCCATCATCGCTGACGCTCACTGCGACCTTCTTCAGGGTCTTGTTGCCACAGTGGGGACAGAAAACCTTGGTCATGTCTGACGTAGTCCTGCAAGACAGTGACAGAGGGCGTTTACTGCTCCCTGGGCCGTGGAATACAGGCTTAGCCCACGAGCAGGATCATCCACCCAGCCCAGCAAGCACTGCACGCCCATGCCGAGGGCAGTGCTGCTTTGCGCACACGTGCTCACTTGAAGCAGCCATGGCAGCGGAGGATGTAGCTCCTGGCCTGGCGGATCAGCATGCCGTTCACTGCCAGCACGTGGAGGCCCATCTGCAGCAGCACGTTCTGCAATGAGGAGGGAGAAAACAGGATGCTGTGAGCTGGGACTGCCAAGGGCTTCAACTGGGCTCTGCCAGCCCAGGCAGAGAGAAGCCGACGGAAGTGATGCCAACGGGCTTTGCAGAGGTCTCTGCTACAGACAGAAATTGCTGTTTTTAAGATAAAAGGAGCTGTTGCGATGCTGGTCTCCTCCTGCCCCAGCGACACAGCAGTGCGCTCCTCTGTCTCAGTGTGCTGGTTTAACCAGCTTGGAGGTTTGAGTAATTTGGGAATCGGCCCCTCAGCACCTCCCTGCAGGCAGGGGAGATACAGTGCCCACACGGCATCGGCTGAACCCGAGGCTGGAGCTGGTCCCGTGCAGGGCAGCCGCCAGCACCCACCTGCATGGCAAAGTCAGTGGTGACGCAGCCGACCTGGACATTGACAGGAGCAGTGTCACAGTGCCCTGTGTCCTGCTGGACCTGCTTGAGGTTGCTGGGTGTTATCCAACCCTCGTCATCACTCTCCTCTTCATCCTCCTCTTCCTCAGCACTGGCCATATCCTCAGAGCTCTGGTGTTCCTCAGTGGTCTCCGAGCTAACGGAGATGGCTTGATCTTTCTGGGGTGGAGAAGACAGTCAGCTATAGCACATGCAGTGCTCCTGGTGCAGTCCAGCACTGTGCAGAGGAGTCAGGAAAAAGCCAGACAGAAACCAGGGTAGCAAGGACAGCGAGGAGAGGAGGCTCCGGGTCTCACCAGCAGCTCCTGCAGCTCATCCTCAATGCTGGGCAGAGGGGCTCGCCAGTAGAGGAAGGAACTGAACTCGTCACTCTCAGATGGGACTGAGCTCTTTTCGAGACTGGGCTGGTGCTGGCCTTTCCCTGGGCGTTTGTGCTGCGAGGGGACACAGGACAGGGGGTCCCTCGCCCGCTGCTGCCCGTGGGCTCTGCAGGGCTGCATCCCCATCCTCAGCACCACACCTCAGGGCACTGCGTCCCCCCCTCCCTTACCTTGGTGGGCAGGTGGAAGCCAGCGAGGTGCAGGGGTGCCTCGGGGTGCCGTGGGGTGGAGCTCAGCCGTACCTGGGGAAGCAGCACGGGGTGGGGGGGTCAGAGGAGCACCCCGGGGAGGGGGGAGTCCCCATCCCTGGGGGCGGGCCCTACCTTGTCCTGGGGCTCCCAGCGGAGGCAGCCGAGGCCGTCGGTCTCGGCCTGTAGCTGGCAGGTGAGGGCGAGCACCTGCAGGTCGGCGGCCGAGAGGCTGGGGTAGTCCCCGGTCTTCTTGGAGAAGTCGGTCACTGCGGGGAGGGGAGGGGGTGGGAGAAGGGAAGGGGAAAGGAGCCGTCGGGCCGGGCCAGGCCGCAGGGAAGCGGGCGGTGCGGGCCGGGCCTCCCCGGGGCGCAGGGGCCCGGTGGGCCGGTTCGGTACTCACCGAGGCGCAGGACGTCGGGCCGCGGGCGGCGGAGGCGCAGCTCGCAGGGCAGCGCGGCCAAGCGGCGGCGCGTCGGCCTGTCGCGAATCTCGGCCAACACCTCCGGCACGGTGTACAGGGTCTGCGCGATGTCCTACGGGCAGCGCCGTCAGACCGGCCCCGGTCCCCCGGCCCTGGTGCCCTCCCCCCCGGCCCCCCCTTTCCCGGTACCTGCAGCGGGGCGGCGCTGAGGAAGGCGCCGGTGTCGGCCACAACGTGGGCCACGCGCGCCATGTCTGCGCGCCCCATGTCCCCCGCCGGCACCCGTACCCGCCGCGCTGCCCGCCGGGAGCTGTAGTCTGCGCGGGGCAGGCCGGGAACTGCAGGCCCGCGTGACCGCTTCCGGGCGGCGCGGTCAGGTGACGGGCTGGTGTCACATGACGGCAGTCGCCGGAGCCGGAAGCGGAGCGGTCGCCGGTAACTCGGGTGGTGGGACGGGACGGGACGGGACGGGACGGGACGCGGCCGGGGCTTCTCGCCACGGTCCGTCCGGCGGGCAGGGCGCCCTGGGCGCCGCTCGGTTGCCGGCTCTGCCCACGCCGGGGCGGTACCGGCCCGGTGAGGTGAGGCCCTGCCCGGTGCAGGGCCCGCGGGGAGGGCTGACCCGGCCGCCGCCTCCCCTTCGCGGTGCCTCCCACCCGGTGCTCTGTGCCCCCTCGCCCTCTCCGGCGGCCGCGGCCGTCGCTGCCCGGCCCGGTTCTGTGTGGGGGCGACCCGGCACCCGGCTCTGGCTGCGGGGCAGGAACCGAGCCGGTCCCTGCGGCGGCGGTGAGTGGGAGTGCCCGGTTCCCGGGACTGCGGCCTCGGCCCTGCCACCGCTCTGCGGCCCCGCCGGTAAACCTCGCGTTACCAGAAGGGCGGCAGGGCTGCCCGCGGCCCCGGGGGCGACGGGAACCCCGAGGGACGCTGGGGAGGGGAGGCCTCGGCCTTCGCGAGAGGGAGGGTTGTCCCGGTGTGTGTCGGTGAGGGAGGGCCCCGCGCCCGCCCCAGCCCCAAGCCGGCTCTGCAGGGGCTGTGAGGGGCAGATGGAGTGTGCGGGAGTGAAAAGCTGTGCCTGGGGGAGCAGCGCTGAACACAGAGGGGTTTTCTGACAGCCAAGGGCATTTGATGCAGCCAGGGAAGTTAAAGCACGCAACAGTGAAATGGGGTAGAATCAAGAAAAGAGAAAATGAGAAAAAGAGTCAAGACGGCTGGCGAAGAGCAAAAGCAGTGCCGGTGACTGTGAAGGAGGACTGGGGATCCAGAGTCCCCGCTGCCCTGGGTCTTATGCAGTAACTTTGCGGCCGCAGGTCGCTAATGTCAGTGCGAGAGGTCCCGCAGGACGAGCTGGGTGGTGGGGCTGGCCCAGGGGCTGGTCACAGGCTGGCGCAGGAGGGACACGTGTGCCCGGCTGTTTTCTGTGGGCCTGCTTAATGACGGTAATGAAATAAGTGGTGATGCGGAACTGGGGAGTCATAACAAACATGAGGATTAACAATATCCTAAGGGAAGGCCGGGGTGATCTGTGGGCCAGGGTAATTGGAGTAGGAGTAACTGTAGTAATAACGAGTGCAATTAGTCTCATGAAAGACCTCCCTGCATAAGTCAGCTCTCCCCCACTTGTGAGGGGGAGGAGATCGCCATGTGTTAGTGAGCCTCCAGCTGCCATCTGATAGAGCTGACACAGCGGCAAGTCTGATACCAAACGAGGTTTTCCAGGCAGAGGTGGGGATTGTGCGAGGCACTGGCCAGGTCTCGTCTGAGCATGGAGTGCGGGGAGGGTTTGCTGTGCTGGGGGGCGGTGAGGTCGCATGTGGCTGGCACAGAGAAGGGGGCGGGGAGCGGAGACCCTGGCTCGTGAGAAGAGATTTAAAAAAGGATCTGGCTTTGGGATGGAGCTTGATAAGGTCTAATGAGGGTGTGGGGAGAGGGCAGGGAAGAGAGAGAGAGAGAGATACTCCTGCGTGAGAGGGGAGGTGGCAGGGACTGGAGATGCTCTTCTCCCCTTTTCATGCTTCCCTTCCCTGACTAGGGGGAGGAGGGAGAGGTTGGCAGGCACAGGCAGGAGGGGTATTCTTGGCTTTGGGGGCTGGGGAAGGGGATCAGGTTGGACCACATCTGAGCTCTCACCCCAGGTTACGGGATTGAGTCTCCTCTTTGCTCCTGCCTGGGGGTGGGCAGCAAATGCCTCTATCTGCCCCACTGTGTCGGGGGCTTGTGCAGGCAGGGACCCTCTGGTCTTGTGACCTTGGCACCCACTGCAGGTGCTCACACTCGGCGCATCCTCTTGAGCTCCTCTGCCTGGGAAGTGCGGAGAGAACTGCTGCCCACAGGCTCAGGAGGACGGTGCGAGTCAATAGCTGACTCTGTGGTCCCAGACTGAGCACCTCGTGCTTCTGCGTGATACATGACCTCATCCTTCTACTTTGTGGTCAGTCATTTCGGCAGAGGCACCCAGCCACGTGTACTGCCAGTGTCCCCAGGCATTACAGCCTGTGCCCTTCCTGCCTGCTCCCTGTCCCCGGTGGGTGACTCCAGGGGAAGGCTGCAGCCGAAGGGGCAGGGGGAAGCGCTGTGCCTGCAGTGACAGTGACGTGGCGCCGGAGAGCAAGAAAGTGGTGAGCGCTTGGGGAAGTGGAGATCTGGGCTTGTAGCCTTCCCGCAGTGTGATCCTTCTATATTCAGAGCATCTGTGGTCCCTGTCCCTTTTGCAATGTGTTAGAGTAGATGGGACCAATTTTTCTGTGGGATTTTTCTGCCAGGAAGAGACCTGGGCTGTTCTTGAGGGATATGGCTGCTTCCCCATACTGTGACCGAACCTTTCTCTATTCTGCCAGTGTCACTGCCTCATCCTTTCTGAGGGATCTCTTGTGCGGTGGCCGGGCAGGCTGCTCGTGAGCCGGTGCTGCTGCTCAGCAGCACGGAGCAGGGCATGAGACAGCGTATCTGCTGAAGGCTTTGGAGGCTCCTCTGTCCTCGTGCCGGCTGTGGTCAGCAGCAACCTTTGGGTCAGGATGAGCTGCAGCTGCCCAGATGGGGTGTCCAGAGGGCTGAGCGCTGCCCAGCTTGGCTCGGCTCTCTTTGGGCCATGGCGGTGCTGTTGAAGGGGGGTTTCTCTCCCCAGGGCGTAGCATTGCCGTTACCTGTGGTGTGGGGCTGGTTTATCAGGAGTGAGAGGGAACCAGTGTTTGCCAGGCATGTGCCTGTCCATTGCCAAGTCTCCCTGCCGTGTGGGTCACTTGCACTAATGGCCGGGCTGCGTTCAGGCCCAGAGGGGCTGATCTGGGAGCCCAGTGCAGCCTCGGCTTCCTCTGCACGGTGGGAGTGGTGCTGAGGTGTCTCCTCTCTCTCTCTCTGCTTCCAGCCAGGGGTGATGCCATGGCCGCTGCGAGCTCCAGCAGGGCCAGGGCTGGGCCGCCCTGCGAGAAGTCCCAGCTCTCTGTGAAAGGTGAGTCCTGCCGCCTCACCAGAGGTGGGGCCAGGAGCCCTACGGTGGGGAATGTGGATTTTGGGCTCATCTGGTCCGGGTGCGTGCTCTGCCTGCACCCCGGGCTGGGAGACCTTCTTGGGGGGAGCAGGGGCTGGGGAAGGCCAGCGCTGTCCTGTGTCCCATGCGTGCCCAGGGAAGTGGAGCAGCTCCTCTCCCCATCTGCCATCAGGACGTGGCTCCGTGGCCGCGAGATGGCTCCCGACGCCTGGAGCTGCGTCCCCCGAGCTGCGTCCCTGGGGCAGCTCCGGCACAGAGCACCGCTGGCCTGGGGGGCGGCTGAGCCTTGCCTGCTGCACGTCTCTACCCAGCAGCTCCGGCAGAGCCCCCCTTGCCCCCAGTTTGCCCACAAGCCCTGGGGTAGGGTGGTGCCTGTGGGGACTGTTACACTCCTGCAGCCTTTGGGTGTGGGTGAAGCTGGGGATGGGCAGTGATCAGGGACGGGAGTGCCTGAATCCAGCCATTGCTGCCATCAGGAGAATCGCTTCTCGCTCCCAAAAGCAGTTTGACTCTGTGGTGGGTTGTGGCACCCTGAGTTGGCAGGGACGGGGAGGGTGGGGGAGCATGGGGAGCAAGGGACAGGGGCTCCCCTGTGGCTGCCCGACCCTCTGTCTCTCCCCCCTGCCCAGTCGTGTCTGTGAAGCCCAAGGCGCACAGCCGCCCATCACGGATGAACTGCTACGTGGAGGTGGCGGGCGATGGGCTGCCCAGTGAGACCAAGAAGACAGGGAAGCAGATTGGGAGCTCTGAGCTGCTGTGGAACGAGATCCTCATCCTGTAAGTCTCCATGACTCCCTGGTGTAGGAATGGTGCCTGGGCTGGCCCAGTGCTCCCTGGTGTACGCCACTGTGCCATCGGCTGGGGCTGCTCAGGTGTCAGACATCTTTGCCCCTGAGATGAGGATGCTGCCAGGGACAGCTAGGCTGGGAGGGTGGCGGGACGGGGGGTGTCTCCTATTGCCCCATGGCCGTGCCCACTTCCTGACTTTGGCAGGCCTGGCACTGCCCACTCCCTGAGCAGGGGCAAGGCCACGGTGATGGCCCCCTTCTCTGGTCTCTGCAGGAACGTGACGGCTCAGAGCCACTTGGACCTGAAGGTGTGGAGCTGCCATACCCTGAGGAACGAGCTGCTGGGCACCGCCTCCGTCAGCCTTGGCAACCTGCTGAAGAGCGGCGGGAAATGTACGTACGAGCCAGACCCCACTGGGGTCCCTCAGCCTCTGCCCTGGCTGGGGGCCCTGTGCTCCGCAGGGTCTTGCTGCCTCGCCTGCCCCATGGGAGCGCAGCGGGGAGGAGAGGCGGTGGCCACAGCAGCTCCCATGCAGTCCCCCACCCCAGGACGGAACAAGGTGCCATTGTGCGCCCTGGGCCGCCTGTCAGGGCTGGGGGGCCAGGGTGTGACGGAAGCCATACCTCTGTTAGCCAGGGTGCCGCAGCCTGCATGGAAACACAAACCCCTCAGCTATTTGCTACCATTTGTGGTCACCGGAGCATGGCTCGTGACAGTAGCTACCGCATAAAGGCAGCCATTCAGGGCTCGGGCTGCGCGAGCGGCTGCGCAGGGCTGGAAAAGGCTTGTTCTGTCTTTTCCAAGCAAAGCTTCACCGCTTGCAAGAGACAGACCTGGTATTGAGTGGGGAGAGGGGCCTCCCATGCCCCGGGGGGGATGTGGGGCTGGTTCAGTCTTTCCCCTGTGCCAGGGGCTGGGGTGAGCTCCTTCCCCTGGCGCTGCCTGATGCAGGCTACGAAACCGTGATGGTGTCCCTACTGTGTTCCCTATGGCGGGCAGGCCACCATGCCCCTGGGTGGCACCTTGTCCTGCCGGGGCAGCGAGGGCCAATGCGGGCGGCTGTGCTGCTGCTGCCGCCGTCATCTTGCAAAGCCTTTGAGGACCTGAACATCCACCCTGGGTGGCTGCAGGGCTGGGTTGCCTGTTGCTTGGCCTGTTGTTGTCAGGCAGCCTGCAGTGGGGGTCTCTGCCCCAGGCCATGCTCCTCTGAAGCTTTTTTTTCTTCCCGAGCTGTGCTGATACCCTGCCGTGCTGGGCTCCTGGAGCCGCTGCTGCTCCCGCCCTACCTGCCTGCTCCTCTGCAGGGGCACAATCGGCTCTTTCATTAGCAGGCGTCCCAGGGGGCTGTGTGGAAAATGAATGGAAAAGGCAACTGGCTGTTTTAGCTTGTCCGTGAACATCCACCAGAAAAAACGTGTCAGATTTTTCCTTGACACTGTGGGCTGGGAGGGAGGACTCTTAAAGCTGCAGAGCCTGCCCTGCTGGGAAGGTGCTGCTGTGGGCTGGGGACAGCTGGCACTGCCTGGGCGAGCCATGCACTTTTGTCTGCCTGTCTTGTCTAGCCTGGCATCTGCTCCCTCCTCTTCTCCACAAACTCTCTGCTTGGCCTTTGCTGCAGCTCTGAGTGGGCAGAGACTGCTGCCAGCCCCCCGGAGGTCCCATGGGAGCCTGGGTGCATGGGAGACCCCTTCCTCAAGAGGGTTCCTCTCCTGCGGAGAGGAGGGCAGCCCGTTCCCTCTGCCTGCCAGCATGGGGAAGGGGCCAGGTCACACAAGGGCATGCAAACTGCATTCGGGAATTCAAGCCATCCCAATTCGGACAAGTAATGTCCTCATACAGCCCATGACCCTCTGCCTTGGGGAAGGCACCGAAACACGTGTGCCCTCTGCCACTGGCGGGGGCCTGACCATCCTCTCCCCCTCCTGGGGGGCACTCAGCAGGAGTGTACCTTCCCCAGGGGCTGTTCCTGCTGGGCAGCAGACCCACTTCCTATCTTAGTTGGGTCTGTTACGGTTTTGGTGAGGTTTTTTGTAAATTACTGATATGTGAGTGTAGCTGTGACCTTTGGTTTGTGTTCCTGTCGTTGTTCTACTTGGTGCAGAAGAATTGTTCTCGTTGCTCTGCTTTTGGGTAGGGGTGGTGTTGTCGCCCCCGCTGATATCCATGACAGTGCGTGCAGGACTCCTGCCTGCCAGGAAGATGCTGAAGCTCCCCTTGTTCTTTCTGTCCGCCCTCCTGCCAAGCACGCCTCGCTTCAGGTGGAAGAGTCTCAGCTCTGAGGCCTGGAGCCTGGAAAAAGAGCTCAGCGATGAGCCCGGTCAGGCCTGAGCTCCCGGGAAGATGGGGAGAACTTGCTCGAGCTAAGAGCCCAAGCTGTCGGACAGGAGCTCCTGCTCCGGGCTGGTCCAGCCTTGCTTTCGGGCTTGCTGAGCTTCCCACTGCCTTGGCAGGCGCCTCCGGGGCCTCTCCTCTGGCAGGCAGCGCCCTCCCGCTTTCGGAGGGGATTGGCCAGGGAGATGGAGAGGTGGGTAAGAATGGGCTCAATCACAGAAAATGAGCTGGAGCCTTCCACGGAGCTGCTCCCAGGGCTCCCGTAAAACAGCTAATTTGCAATGGCACAGCCCCCTGCCCTGGCCCCTGAGCTGCTGCCTGCTGCAGAGGCACCTCTTTGTTCCCAGGCTCCGGGAGCTCCTTGCCCGCTCCTCCCGCAAGGCCCAAGGAACGTCCCCGGCCGGCCTCGCGCCACGGTCTGCCACTGGAAGCCAATACTGGGCTTCGCTGGTTTTTGCTGGTCCCCCTGTGTGCCGAGCAATGGATGTCTGTGCAGGCGCTGGAGTGAGCCAGGCTGCAGCTTGCAAAGGAAAGCACTCGCTTTTATTGCTCGCTGCTCGGGTTGCAAGTTACATCAACAGGCTCCTGTTTCTTGAGTGGCACCACATGCCAGGGTTTTACAGATCCTGCAGAGCCTTTTCTTTTCCTGCCGCTGCGCCCCAGGCAGAGCTGCTGGAGCTGCAGCCTCGCAGGACCCTCCAGGAAGCCAGCAGCAAACCCCCAAACCTCTGGAAAGCTGCAGCTGCCTCCATGTCATGGATACGCTGTCAAAGGAGCTCTGCTGCACGGCCTGGCAGCAAAAGGTCGTAGCCAGGAGTTGTGAAGGCAGATGTGCAGACTGGCTGAGGTGACTGTTCACTGAGCTGGCTCTGTAGCAGCTGGGCAACAGTCCTGTAGAACTGGTTGTCCAAGCCAGTAAGTCACTGTGGGGGTTGGACTGTGCCTACCCTGTGTCACCTTTCCACTGTCGTGTCCCAAGTGTCCTGCAGAGCTGATGGGACTGTGACCACCAGCGCTGTCCCTGTGCCCTGGCCACCTCCAGGCTCTCTTTGGATGGGAAGCTGCTCTCTGTGCCCAAGCCAGCAGGGTCCACTGGCTCGGGTCCACTGGCTCTGGTCCTGCTGTGCCCTGGCTGGCCTATTTTGCAGCCAGCCAGCTGCCCCCAGTTAGAGATAGCGGGCTCTTTGACTCTCCCCATCTTGTCTTCCTTCCCAGGGCTTTCAGAGGAAAGAAGCAGAAGTCTGAGGTCCTCCTACTTATACCTGGCAGATAAATGGAGTGGGACACAGTTGTCTCTAAGCCGTGGTGGCTGAGACTGGGTCAGCAGCAGGGGCAAAGCTTCCCACTGCCTGGGGAGACTTTTACCTTTTACCTGGCACAGTAGAGATTCTTCCTTCCCCTAAACTCTGGGCTCCTCCTTGGTTTAGGGATGGCTGTGGAAGGTCTAACTTCCCTCTGCTTCTTCCCAGAGGGGCTGTAGCCACAGCACGGAGTCATTCCTTCAGCTGCAGGTATGCACAAAGGTTAAGCTAGTCTTAACTTGCCAAGCACCAGGGCGGTGGGTGCTGCGAGCGGTGCTGCCTGCCCAACAGCCCTGAGCTCTGGGGTGGCTCAGGGGCCCCGAGACCTGGGGGAAGCTGGCATGGCTCAGTGCTCCCACCAGGGCTGAGAGTGGCCCCGCTGATGTTACTTTCTGCCCTGTTTTTTTCTGTCTAGAGCCAGGGTGCTTTCAGGGCAGGGTTCCGGCTTTGGGATTTGATCCTTCTGCGGACTGATTGGGGGCAAGTAGGTTGCATCTTCTGTTCGCATAAGTGGCAGTCCCTGCTGCTCTTGAGGGGTGATGGTGGATACAGCTTTGATCGTGTGGAGCCGTTTGAGTGGAAACTCATCTTTGCATCCAATGGAACTGTGTGAAGAGGGTTTGGGGAGCTGAGTGGGTGGGAAGCACCGTCCGGCTGTCTGTCTGGAAATCTTCCTGCCTGTGTGTGCGAAGATGAAGCCACCCAACCCAGGGAAGAGGCAGAGGGGCTGCCCCCTCCCGCACGGCAGCTCACTGGTGCTTGTGCCCATGGGTGTCAGACGTGGAGGTCCCGGAGGGCTTGGGCTGAGGCTCAGCCTGGGGCTGTTATCGCGCTGGCTGCTACCAGCCTCGCTTCGTGGAACCGTAAATCCGTTTAATGGGCTGGGTGGGAATTCCAGCTCACCTCCACTAAATAGGAGCTCTGATGCTGTGTGCGGGGCACTGGAAGTAGCTGAACTGAGACCTTATTCAGGACCAAATCACCCCCCGACCCCCTCCCAAAATAATAATAATCCCTCTGACATTCTGGCTGCCGGCGGGACACAGGCAGCCTTTGTGCTCAGCCTTTCAGGGGACCCTCTGTTGGTGCAACAGCAATGTCCCTTTGTGCGTCCCGCGTGCTGGACTGGGACAGTGAATGGAAGGTTCTGCTAGTGTTTATTTTCTTTAAAAAAGCTGAAGGGGGTGGAGAGGGGGAGAAGGAAGCCGGCTGGGAGGTTCATGTTCACATCCTCCACTTGGAGACACCTTGTCTTTGCTCCTGCGCTGCCGCCCCCTCGGCTGGGCGCCTGCACAATGAGGGCTTGTGCAGCTGCGACAGGGAGAGCGGTGCGCTCGGCTGCCGGGCGCTCACAGAGGGGGATGGAGGGGACCCCCGGAGCGTGCAGGCACAACTTCCGCGCGGCTTGGAGAAAATGCAAATTCCTATGGCTTGGAGCAGCTGGGGAGAAACGGGGTCTGGATTTGTTCTGGTTTTCGGCCATGCTCAGGAGCATCTTCTATCTCAGGCTCTTTAAACTGTCTGTGAGATCGCTTCCCCTTGGAAGCAAATTGAGAGCAAGTCCTTCACACAGATGGGTAAGACCTGGCTTAGCAGAATCCCTTGTCTGATGATGAGCGGGCAACGACCGACAGAGTTGGGCTCCAATCTCCACACTTCGCCCCCATGAGCATGTGCTCCTGCCGTGCCTGGGCGCTGGGCACTGAGGGGACACCTGCCTCCTTGGCACTAAAACCCTGAGGTGCTTTCATGAGATCCACGAGTGCAGCCTGCCCCACAGACCCTGTGGCGCTGGGCTTCGGGGTGCCTGTTCAGCACCCTGCGGGGCAGAGGCTGCTCAGAGCTGGGTTCACCTTCGCAGTGCTGGTGGGCTCGGAGGAAGGGCGGCTACCAGCTGTGGGCTGGCACACGTGGTGCAAGTGCTGCGACCGGCCTCGTGCCAGACCCTTTCTCCATCCCCTCTGTGTCCCTTCTCAGTTGTGCGAGGCCAGCAGGCGCCCTGCAGGGAGGAGCAGCTCCAGACGGGGAAGGATGGCAGGAGCCACTCTCTGGGCTGGTGCGAGAGCTGCACGGCTCCTTCTGGTCCTGGCAATGGCCAGGCCGGTGCACAGCGGCACCATGGGCTCTGCACCTTCACCCCTGGTGCTGTGCAAGGGCTGGGCTGGCAGCTGGGAGCCATAGGTGCTGTTTGGGTGGCAGTTGCACACCCTGGGGCCCTGCCAGCGTGTCTCACCCCAGAGCTAGAGATGGGATGAGGTGTCCGTGGGAAGCATGTTCCCATCCTCCTCCTGCTCCCGCTGGCAGGTACCGCACCCGGTCCCCACAGCGGACCACGACAAAGCAGGTTGCTAAAAAATGGTGCCGTTGTGTCATGAGCAATCTGTGCATAATAAAAATATTATTTGAGCAAATGAGTCAGGAAGCGTCTGGGCTGGTGTCCCAGGCTGGCGCAGCCAAATTTTTCTGGCCTTCTGTGGGGAAGCTGGATGTTTCGGTCCTGCTGGCTCTGGCAGGCGTTGCTGCGATGGTGCGAGAGCCCTGCCTGCCCGTGGGTACTGAGGGTCGTGTTGTTCTGTCATCACCTGTAGGGACGTGGCTCTGCAGTAGGTGGTTTTGTGTGCACGGTTGGAGGAGGTTGTGGGAGGCACGGAGGCAGCCCTTTCACGCTGTGCCTTGCTCCAGCAGTGCTGGTGGCTTCCAGGGACACCTCTTGCTGCTGTCCGTGTGCAGTAGGGAGCTGTCAGGAGGCCTCAGAGGAGCTGGCAGGGTGGCGGGTATCCTGAGGCGCAGGGAGCTGTGGCTGCCAATGTGTGTTGGTGAAACAGGGCAGGCGCTGGTTCTCGAAGCAGCTGCTGGGTGCCCTGGCCTGTGACACCATGGAGCTCATCGGCTCCCCATCCCTGCTGCTGCAGTCCCCCACTCCATGCCCAACGGGAGAACCATGAGTGATGTTCCCGGGGCTCTTACTCCTAAGCAAAGCCACTGTGTCCAGCTGTGCGTGGAGCTGTGACTGGCAAAGTCTCACTAAGCGGCTGGAGCCAAATTGGCTCACGCGGGAGGGGAGTGGAGCTGGCGGCTGCCTCCAGGAGCCTCCCAGCCCATGCCACCCACTCCAGAAGCTTCTGCAAAGGCAGTCTGATGCTGCAGCAGAACATTTCTGTGTGTTTGGGGGCAGCCCTTTGTGCTGATTGTGTTCAGTGGAACTGATACACGGGGATGAAGATGGAGGGATGCGCCTGGGGTTTTCCCTTGCTGCTTGCCTGGGTTTTCTAGGTGGCATGAGGATACCCCCAATTCTGAAAGATGCTGCTTACTCCTCTGCAGCAGGCTAGGGCTTCAGGCACTGTTGGGCACATAGTCATCAGTCTGCTTCATGTCCCAGACACCTGCCAGTGGTCACCCTCATTCAGGATCCTTCTTGCCCCATATGTCATGTCAAACTGGCCAAATCCCTCATCTTTTCTGCTATGATCTCCCCTAGAGCCCCAGCTTCTGGATCTGTAAGCGATGGTGGTCTCAGCTGTATTGCAGCCAGGAGCCTTGGGGCAGCTCCACCCCCGTAGAGGGACCCTGCCTTGCGAGCAATGGCTGGTAAAGGAGGGTCTTCCTTGGGAGCTGGTGGTGGGGCTTGCTGGGTGTCTTCTGGTGATGCTGGTAGCTACGTGTAGGTGTGGGGCCAATGCTGGTGGTGCTCGCTGGCACAACTTTGTCCTGAGGGAGCAGGCACATTGTCTTTTGGGGGCGTGGGGAGGCCTGGAGGGGACCAGGAGGCTGATATGCTGTCCCATGGGGAGCCGGGGTGGTGGAGCCATCTTCCATCATGGCTGGCATCCTGAGTGGTGACTGCTTGGTCTCTTTCTCCATGTCCCCTCATCTCCAACAGTGGAGAACAGGCAGCTGACCCTGGACCTCCAGACGGAGAACAAAGGCAGCGTTGTCTCCGGCGGAGAGCTGACGATTTTCCTGGACGGGCCTGCTGTTGATCTGGGAAGCCTGCCTAATGGCAGTGCCGTGACAGAGGGTGAGTGCCGCCCGTCTCCGCATGCATGTGGCGGCTCTGAGCACGAGGTGGGGAGAGGAGTGGGGCTGAGAGCGTGGCCCCCCGAAACCTCTGGGCAAGCGTCCGAGTGCCATCAGCCACCTCCTCTCCCAGGTAAGGCTCCGGCCCCTGCCCACCCCAACTCTGGGCTTGCACACGGGCTCCTGTGGGAGCGAGCGTGTGGTGGGACAGGAGCAGGAGCGTCGACAGGCTCACGCCCTACCTCCCCGGCGGTGTGAGAGGAACGTCCCTTCTCCAGGCCCTCCACCAGCCACCTGTGCGGCTCGGCCCCTTCCCTCGCTGGCCTGTGCAGGCTGGGGAAACTGCTTCTGTATTTAATGAACCACACGGAAAAGGGCTCCACGTGGTGGAGGGTGTGTGGAGACATGGACTGATGTCTGACGCATCGGGGCTGCCAGGGGGGTGAGCAGAGCTTGTGCTGGACGGGGACTGGTGCGTTGCTTTCCCTCACTGGGAGACGAAGCCTGTGAAATCTGGAAGCCTTAAATGCAGCTGCTGTCCTGGTGCTGCCAGTCCCGCAAAGTCCTGCGTTCACCTTGCCTAGCGCTGCGCTCAGAGACAGGGGGTGCTGTGCCCATGGGCTATGCCATTGCACAGCAGTGGGAGAGGAGGGCACCCCAGCGTAAGGACAGGGTGCCCTTGTTGTGCTGGTGGGTCTGCCCTGTAATATGTGGACATGTTGTGCTTTTGGGTCTCCGTTCTGGAAGGAGGGAGGCAAGGAAAGAAGGTAGAACTAGTAGGTGTCTCAGTCATTTTCTTCATCCCCTTTTTTTTCACCAATTCAGGGTCCCAGGTGCCTGCACGGGACCCCAGCAGCATCGCTGCCGCCACAGAGAGCAGACACCAGCCTCCCAGTACAAACTGCTTTGGAAGCAGACCAAGGTAAGGGTCCCGTTCTGGCAGCATCTATCGGGCTGTTACTGGGTGATTGCTGTGGTTGTGAGGCAGCTGAGAAGTGTCTAGATCATCCTTGTGCAGTGGACCCCACTTGGGATCTCCCAGTGAGCCCTCAGCAAAGCAGCCCGTAGGAGGTGTGGAGCAGGGGTGGGCTGGCTGACTTCCTGGAGGACGGCAGAGCCGGGAGGTGGCCATATAGCCGGGGTGCAGCTGACCCAGGCCTCTCTCTTTAAAAGTAATTTGTTTCTTGAGGAGTATCATGTCTGTGATGGCCCAGATAGTTTCCACCAGTTGCTCTGTGGGCAGCTGAGGGAATGGTCTACCAGGGAGGTGTGGAGCAGGCTGTGACCAGGCAAACCAGCAAAGGGCTGGTCTGCAAGTGTCCCTTCAAATGGGGATTGTGGAGACCCCAGCTTTTGCCTAGAGCACAGCCCTGGCCAGGTGCTGGGCCAGGCTGGGAAGCACAATGCTCCTCTGGATGGTGGTCACAGGGGGACACTTCTGAAGGTCCAGAGAGAGCCGGAGAAGCAGAGCTGCAGGGAAAAAACAGCTGCTTCCAAAGGAAATGAGATGCTTGGGCACCAGGCCATCCTGTGCCTGGCACAGTGCCCTTCCTTGCCTTCTCGCTCGGCTGGAGTGGCTCAGCGCTGCTCCTTTTGGAGCTGTGGTTATTGAGAGACGTGTCACACTGTCAACATGGAGTTGAATTTAACACCTATTTATATTTCCAGAGCATGGCAGTGTCCCAGCAGCCTATACAGATGTTCTGGTTAGAAGCGTGCCTGTAGAGAGGGCGCCTGCAGCCTGCCTGATAAGAGGTTCTGCATGCCCTCAGGCTTAGGAGCACTCTCAGCAACAAACCCCACACCTTGAGCTTTCCTGCTCCTTCTTCATTTGCTGGGCACATACAAGAGATGAGTGAAGGGGAGGAGTGTTTCTGGCTCTAAAAAGTGAGCCTGTCCTTCCATATCGTGCGTTCATCTCCTACATGAGGAGGGAGTGGGATGGGAAATTGGGAGCAGGTTGCTGAACACAGTTTGTGCCTGTTTGTTTTGGCTACCCCTCTTGGTTACTGCTGTCCAGGTGTTAAAGCCTCCTAAGGGGTGAGAGAGTGCTCAGGGTCCTGACAGGAGCTGGACTTTGCAGCCACTTAGCAGCTATCAGTAGGTGCTAGAAAGCCTGTGAAGAAAGTTCTGGTTTGGGAGGTTCAGCCTGGTGACTATTTACTTCTGGTTCCTGACTGCTTTCCGATTGCCTGAAAGTAGGTTCTGCTTTTGATGTTGTCTTGACCTGTGAACGTGCGAGAGAAGTGTGGTGAGGCCTGGCCAGTACTTCTACAGGGGGCCTTTTTGCAATCATTAAAAATTCCATGTCGACTCTGGTATGGGAAAAATCCTTGCTAGTTTTCAATTCATCCCACACTCACCTGGATTTAGGGTTGTTCTGGACATAACTCCGCAGTTTGATGTAGTACTGCTACGTGGGGCAGTGCATTGCTGTACATACCCACCATGGAGGCATCTGCCTCCTCTGGAGTGGAGTACAGGTCCTCTGCACATGGGAATGCTGTTTGATGTTTGCTCTGTTTATATGCAGAGTCATGTTTATTTTCATGGGCTTGGTGATGGATGCTGGCAAACTCGCTCACAGGCAGGATGGAAAGAAAAGGGTCATTCTTTGCTCCTCAGCTATTTCTACACTGTCCCCTCAAGGGAAACTGCTTGGTCAGGGCTTCTCTTTCTTCTCCTGAACAAATGTCATCTTGGGATTTGCTGCTAATCTTGGTGACGGGGTGTGAAATTCCACAGCCCTCTGCGTGGAGAGAAAACAGAGCTCAGAGGTTCCCGGCTGAGAGCTGGTGTCATGGGTGCTGGGAGAGTTGCCACAATCCCTGTTTGTCTTGTGTTGGCCAAAGGGGCCTCTTCTGACAGCAGGGAATAAAGTAGCCTGGTTTGCTGCTCACCCTACGGAGAGACTTCAGCTGGCAAGCCACGTTGGGTATTGTGACTTAGGCATGGCCATGAGAAGCTGCTGTCACCTGTCACAAGCTCATGCAAGCTCAAGTGATTTCTTCGGTGCAGCATGCTTTGCTTTTTCCTCTTGTGTGACGTTGAAAAGTCACCACTCGGCTAGTGACGAGCATGGGCATCCCTGAGGGCAGGCGGGAGATACTCCTCCAGGTCACTCAGACAAAGTATTTCCCTTCATGAGACCCCTTGCTCTGCAAAGCCCCGTGTGTGGCTACGGGATGTCCCTAGGAATGTGGCTTCTGGTGTGACACAGCAACAGCGAAATGCTGGGGGAGCTGCCATCACCAGTTGCGCAGGCAGGGGAGAGGCAGGCAGTGCTGCCTGCTACCGCAGAGGGGCCGGGGTGCTGCTCAGGGCCTTGGAGAACAAGCCATGAGATGGGTCTTGGGTCAGCTGGAAGGGGGTGGGTAACAGGAATAAACTGGGTTTGGGGTTTCGGAGCCAGGTGCCAGAGCCAGATTTGGGGTTTCAGAGCCACTCGCCTCTTCGGCTGCATGTCCCACTGCTGTGGGGCGAGGGAGTATTCTTCCTGCCTCAGCTCCAGGGTGGTGGTACCTGGGTGCCATCTCTGCTCCTGGCACTGCAGGCATGAGGGGTAGGTGGGGGCACGTGGCTGCCTCCTCCCCCCTTTGCAGGGGGAATTTCTTAGCTCCATGTTTCGGGCGCTGAGCCCTCACTGCCCACGTGGCCCCGGGGCTCTCCCGGTCGTGTTTCCCGGTGGTCGTGCCCCAACCCCCTGCGGCTCATGCTTGCTCCTGGCTGTGTGCTCTGCCCTCGCTCCTCTTTGTCCACAGTTTGTGATCTGGTGCACCAAGTGACACCGAGACTGGTGCTGCCACCTCTGCTGGCGTCGCATGCCAGGACCTTTGGCCACCACAGTGGGACGAGGCGACCGTTCCTGGGTTTCATGCCCTGGGCTCATGTCAGCCTCTGTGGTGTAAGGGCTCTGCCTTGGCAGAAGGAGGGGGAGCTGAAAGGTTGATGTCACCCCTGGCTGACGCCACTTTCCTCTTTGGCATTGTCTGCTCCCTCTGGCCCAGGAGGAGCCATGGGGCAGAGCACGCAATGGGGCAGCCACCCAAGGTCCCTGACCAACGGGGGACAGCGGGGGTCCTACCAGCCACCTGGGAGGTGGGCTGCCCTCTGTGCGCCCCGCTCCATCGCACCGGCGTGGCCATGAGAGGCTGTTCCCATCCGTGCTGTGACTTGTTTTCTCCCCGCTCCTATTTTAAGAGCACGTTCCCAGCCCCGCCACTCTCACGTGGCCTTGCTGGGTTTGTTTCCACGCGTCTATTAAAAGACAATGCCCAGATGGGAGCACTCGTAGGAGGGCTGGGCTGGGCGGCGGGCCGGCTAATTCAGGCCTGGTAACCCTGTGCGGCCGGCTGGCAGCCTGGAAACATCCTGTTTTGGTTTCTAAAAACTCTCTGGGCAGCTCTGAGCTCATCTGTGCTGAGAAGGGCAGGGCCCAAATCCGTCCCGTGCCTGGGGGGCTGCTCCCAGCAGGACCGTCTCCTGCTGGTGGTGCTGCCTGTCCGCTCCCCTCCGTCCAGGGCTCCGGGGGCCACGCTGCCTCCCGGCCTTGCCACGGGTGAATGTGGGGAGGTGGGTCCCGGTGCGTGGTGCTGGTGTGCCTTGCTGAGCCTCATGGGTGAGCAGAGAGGGGCGACCTTCACCTCCCAGCCGGGGGAAGAGAAGCCTGTCCTGCACCTGCAGCTGCTGTGAGTCCCCAGGTGCTGGTGGCCAAAGCAAACCCCCAGTACGTAGCAGTGTCCTGGGAGTAGCCAGGGTTTCTGGGGTGAGTTCACCTTCTGAGAGGTGCCTCAGGGAGCCCCTGTGCGGGGCTGTCTTCCTGGGAAGGTCCATGGCTGGTCAAAGTGGCCACGGCAGCTCCTGCTCATGGGCTGCTCTGCCCATGGCTCTTATCTGATCTATTTTCAACAACCATCTCCCGCTTTTCCCATGTCTCCTCCTGATCCCAGCCCTTCCTCAGCCCACTGTTGTGAACCGCTCCCCAAGGAGAGAGGCTTTGGAGTGAGTGGGAGGAACCGAGGGCTTGTTGGAGCCGGTGAGGGTGGCATGACTGATGCTGTGCCCTGTCGCTGCCAAGCTGCTGTCCCCTCCCAGCTCCAGCCCTGAGACGTGGGGACAGTTTGTGGGTTTTGTCCTTTTAAGGGGAGAACTTGGCTGGAGCAAAGGGACTTCCTAATCCCTGCAGTCCTCACCCTCTGCGGTTGCTGCCCCAGCCCCGGATCCTGGGCAGAGGTGGCTGGGCTCTGCCTCCGCTCCCCTGGGATGCGGGAAGGCAGCATCCCCCCTCCCGCCCTGCCCTGTCCCCCTCTCCACGTTCAGTAACAGACCAGGCTTCTTAATCAACGTGAAAAAACAGTCTTTTCTTGAACGCCTTTGGGCTGTCCCAGGGGCGCAGGGTGGTTGGAGGGGGAGAGTTTGCTTGGGGGATGCTGCAGGCACTTTGCCCGCAGAGGTCAGGCTGCCCTGGCCACAGGCATGTGGTGGCAAGGGAGCTCCAGCGTAGCACAAAGTGAAGACCCCCTGAGAGATGGAGAAGCCGCATCCGAGCTGGTCGCAACCTGTGCCATGATTTAAGCGCCCATCTTTCTCAGCTGCTGGTTCCCCCCTGTGCCAGATGCCACGGCTGTCACAGCAGCAGCAAACATTTGCACCTTCCTCACCCGCTTTAGTGCAAGGCTTGTAGCTGGGCGGGAGGCACGGTGAGGGTTCCCACCACGGTGCAGGAGCTGGGGATGACATGGGATCTCTTCGGGGAGCTTTATTGCAGGGGTGGACAGAGCAAACTGCCGACTTGGTCCTGCAAGCAGGTGTCCAACTGTGAGTGCTTGGGGCTGTTCCTCAGGAGCACCTGCAAACAAAAGCCAGGTCATTGTCACCCAGGTTACTCCTCCATGGGACTGGTGCGTGCCAGGACCCATGGGCAGGCTGGCAGGTCCGAGTAAGCAGCGCGAAGTTCAGGGCACTGCCAGGGGAGCAGAGGCACATGGCTTCATCCTGGCCAGTCTCAGGGGAGACCGATGGCTGTGCTGGGGGACAAGCAGCACAAGACAGGCAAAAAGGCAGGAGCAAGGTTTTTTTTTTTGTGAGGCCAGCGGTCTGTCTCACCTCCTGTGGCTCTTTCCCTTGCAGGACGCACCGACATGCGGCTGGAGTGGCCAGGCAGAACACGGGGAGCGGAGAGCAAAGTCCCAGTGCCAGGAGCCGGCACCGGCAGCCGGCCAAGAGCACGCAGCACGCCGGCATGGCCAACGGCACAGCCAACGGCACAGGTGAACCAGCGCTCATGGGAGGGGGGGGGGGGACAGAGCTCGGGGCTGCGTCTTGTGGGAGAAAATTAATTTCTGCTAAGATAATGGATCTTGTAGTGCCTGGGAATTTCCTCCCTGTGAATTGATTGATTTTTATTGATTTTACTTTTGATAAGCTGGGCAGCTCTGCAGAGCGCACTGATAGGATCTGTTCTGCCTGTCGTGAATAATTTCTGTGGCTCTTCTCTGGAGTCTCCCTGACAAAAATACTGCATCCAGCTCCAGGTTTTTAAAAGGATACTGGGACAGCAATGCCACTGGTGCCACTGCAAGGAGGACCACCACAGCTGAGTGGATTTTTTTCAGAGTTGGGAGCATTCAGCTGAATTTGCCCATCAGTCTTCAGCAAAAATGTCTTGAGCTCTTTGCCCACTGAAGCGGGTAGGAGCAGCGGGTTGAGCACCAGAGAAGGCACAAACCCACCTCCCAAAAGGGGGCTGATTTTTATGCCAGAGCATATTTCTGGAAGGGTTTCTCTTGCCCTTTCTTGGGTTTGTCGACGAAGCCATAAATACCTTGTAGGGTGGGGACTGGGAACTGCAGAGTGCTTAACTATGAATCTACAATCGGTTTATCTGTTTTCCTTCTCTGGCTCTCATGGATCTGGCCGAGCAGTGCGACATCTCCCACTCCCCTGTGCTGTTTTGCAGGCAGCGCTGTCCTTTCTTTTGCTTTTGTCGGAGACCTGGAAGGAGAAGCAGAGTGCTTTGTTTCGGGTAGAAGGAAATGTTTTGTTCAACCCAAAAGGAAGATTTTTTCTTTTTTTTTTCCATTTCATTGGAAAAAACCTGGAGCAATGCAATTCCAATTTTGCCAAAACCTGTTTTGGGAGGGAGATGGGGGAGCAGAAGGCTCATGTGAAATGCTGCCTTTCAGCTGTTGCTCCTGGTCTGTGCTCCCCTCCCTGGGGCTGTGGGTCATCTCTGCCCTGTTTGGTGCAGCGCTGTACAGGGAGCGAGAGCTGCGCAGTGTCCCCTGTGCCCACCCAGCCCTTCCCAGGGTCCTCACTGTGTGGGGGACACTCCCTCAGGCTGTGCACAGTTTTTTTTCCCAAGTACTACTTGGCTCCTTGGCTTTGGTTTGTTTAAAACATGTTTTATTGGCCTGGCCCCAGCCTTCCCAGTGGCTTTATGACTGTGCTGTCCTCGTTGTTTACCACTCACCAACCTCCGTGTCTTCCGCAAGTCCTGTCGGTAATGATTTTACACTTCAGGATGGGTAGATGAATGTTTCGGGTGGCTGGGATTAGTGCTGGACACCCTGTCTTGCCCTGTGGAATGGCTCTAGAAACCACCCTCTTCCTCCTCAGTTTGGTATGTTTTGGTGACAGTATCATGCTTTTTGAGCAGACTGCTGCAAGAATGTCCCTGTTACATTTGTCACTCACAGCTATAGTGTCATCCGGCAATAAAAGGAGATTGTTTCATGGCACATTTTCTCCACAGCCATGTTGCTTAGCCCTAGCTGTGTTCCCCTTGGAGCCCTTCCTTATCAGGTGAACTTTGGATCAGCTTTTCCCCTGCTTTGTCCAGGACTGAGATCAAGCCCATCGCAGCACAGTTATCTGAGTCATTCTCTAGGTTTCCTTTGAAGACTGGCACAACGTGTTTGAAGCTTCTAAAATTGCCCTTTCCAAGGCTTGCTAGAAATGAGTAGCAGTCAGAGACCTCCTCACCTGAGCCTTGCAGGACTTTGCTATGGAAGTTGCTATAAGCCTGCAAACCTGGAAATCTTCGTCACCAGTAGATGCTGCCTGAGGGGCTCCTTTAGTTGCTGATGCTGTGTACCAGGATTCCTCTGGTGCTGGAGGATGCTGTCCTGCTACCCTCTAGTTGCAAAGCAAAAGTGTCCTGAACATCCTGCCTCTTCTTCAGAGCGTCTGTAGTTCTTCAGTCTCCCATCTGTGGGGATTTATACTGTTGTGAGGCTTTTTCCTACAATATTTCTAAATACTTGGGCTTGTAGACACAGATACTCGCCTTACAGTTTTCTACGTTTCGCAGCTCTAACTTGTGGAGCTCTGTCTGCATCCCTTAATTCTTTGTTACTTGTTGCTGGTTTGTTTTCAATGCTTTTGCTTTGCCACTGAAGCCAGGATGTCTTGTAGCGAAAGTTATCCTCTGCCAGACTGCCAAGTCTCAGGGTTTTTTTGGCTATCTAATAAATATTCGTCAAACAAATTCCCTTTCATTTTTTTTTAGTCTGCATTTTCCTCCTCATCAGTTTCCTTTGTAATTTTCCTTTGCTCTGTCTCTTCCCCTTCCCTTTTCCAAAAGTTCAGTGGAATCGGGCAACATTTAGCTCTTAGCAGTGCAGCTACTTGCTGAGCCTGCGCTTCCCTCTGCCTGGGGGAGATGCTGCACCAGCAGTTTCTGAGCTCCTGCTCCTTACCTGAATTCCCGTCAGGCACGCAGCATGTTTGCAAGTGGCAGAAGAGATACTGAGCACAAATGCTAAGTACCCTCTGCTCTTGTCTCAGGACAAAGGCAGTGGCAGTGGTTCCCAGAGGGATCTGACTGCTGGCTGAAGGAGGTGCTGCCTTTGCAGCAGGCTGGGAGCACTGTGAGTCCTGTGCTTGGGTGGTAGTGGCTGCCACCCATCACGTGCTCTGCTTCCAGGGCTGCCTGGGTGCTGTAGATCAGCCGGGCCCTCATTACCCTTTCTGGGTGCTAACGTCTTTGCCCTCTGCCTTTCCAGTGAATGGAGATATAGTGGGTGCTGCAGACATCGAAGAGGAAAGGCCGACAGCAGGAGCGAGCGTAGCGACCCCGACGGCTTCGAGTGCGGCTGACAGCTCCGTTGCTCCTGCCCTTCCTGCCCTGACCAGCTCTGGAGAGGCAGAGGAGGCAGCCTCCGGTTCCAGTGTCCCGCCAGCCCGGGCAGCAGTGCTGGCCCTGGATGCTCTGCCCCCCGGGTAAGCTCTGCCTTCTGCTTGAGACTTCTGTTCCCCTGACAGGGCCAGCATGACGGAGTGCCTGTGGCTCTTGGGGAGGGAAGCATGGCTCTGGAAGGACGGCTGGGGGGACACGACCAAACTGGGGCACTGCTGTGTGCTGAAAGAAGAGGATGTTTGAGGGAGGGGGCTGTGCTGCACCACAAGTTGGTGGAAATGATGGTGGTCAGCAGAGCAGAGAGGGCCTGGGGGTGCCTGTGAGGGCCCTGTGCCCCCATTCGCCTGACACAGCCTGTCCTCCCTCATCTGAGCCACCTGGCCGGGGCTTGATTGCTGTGGCTTCCTCCTCTCGGCTGGGGTCTGATCTGTGTCTGCTGTGGGTCTCTGCAGTAATCAACACTGAATTGTATCTCTGTGGCAAACAACCTCTTGGCATCCATGCCCAGGGGAGCAGCAAAGTCCTCTGCTCTCCTGGGGCTTCTGAAGGGATCAGTCAGAGGAAAACGCATGAGAGAGTGAGTGAATTTCCAGGGAGTTCCCACTGAGCATGAGAGCACGAACATGCACTCCAGAGACACCATGGAGGCATTGGCCACTGCTGGCGGGAGGTGGGCAGGAGCCTCCATTAGCTATGCCTGTTCTTCTCCCTGGTGCAGATGCTCCGCATCCTCGTCCTCCTCCGTGGGATGTGGGGAAGGGGCTGGGAGGAGAGCTGGAGCTGGCTGAGCTGTGCTGGTGGGCGCGCTGGCTCTTGGTGGGGGCGGTGGGCAGGCCCTGGGCTCAGCCCCCCTCCCTGCTGCAGCTGGGTTGTTCTCCCCTTGTATTTCAGACACCTTTAATTCTGGACTGAAAAAGCAAAGCGGTGAGAGGGGGGCGTTGAAAATGGCTTGTGTTTCGTATGAAGGGAGCTGTTTATTTTCCTTTGGCTGAGGCGATGCCTGGAAGGTCAGGGCCTCGCTCGTGTGTCAGTCACAGGTAATTAGGGTTAACAGCTCAGTGTGCCTTTATGCGGGGTGTGTGAGGGTTTCTGTTCTCCCGCCTCGGCGCTTCCTGTTTCCAGGCAGCTGGAAAAGTCCAGTGCTCTGAAAAAGGTCTTTATTCCAGGCAAAGCTTGTGCTCCTTTCTGCTCCTACCAGGTAGACTGAAGGTCTCCTTTTCCCCACCTCTGCGCAGCCCGAGGTGGAAACAGGCTGTTGTTTCTTTCCCCGGGGTGGAGAGGAGCCCACAAGGTATCTCACGATTAGGGTTTCCGGAGACTTGGGGAGGTTGCAAGCACTGCTTTCTAAGACACGCCAGACTTGCATTTACCTGGACCAGCTGGGTGGAAGGGTGGCCCCATGTCCTCCCTGTGCCTGTCTACCTGTGGTGCTCACACACCAGAAAATCATGTGTGTGCGTGGGGAGGAGGATAAAGCTGTTGTGCTTTGGGAGACAGCTGGAGAAGAGCCATCCTCCAGGCTGAGCTTGTGGAATGTGGATCTCTGGAGACACCTTTGATTAGCACCTTGTGTATCTGTCCCTCCCTGTCCTCACTGTAGGATCTGAAGGGGCGAAAGGGGGCAGGAACCCTCTTGCCTGTGCTGTCCAAGTTACATGCTCATGCTGGGCTGGCTTGGGTAGCAGCTGACCTGCTCGGTCAGGTGGAGACCAAGCATCAAGGTCTTCCCAGGTGAAGGAGAGCAGAGAATTGAGTCTGTTGAGGTCTCCATGGTGTGAGTGCTGCCCTGAGAGCTGCCAGACCAGGTTTGTGACTAATAGGGATTTGCACAAACAGAGATTTGCTAAATGGGGATTGCACAAAACACTGTGGCCCTGGGGTGGTATAAATGAGCTTCTGGGGATCTCTTGAGACCTGATCTAGGGCAGCTGATTTTTGGCTGGCTCACGACACCAGGGTATTGCATTCAGCAGTGGTTTGGGGCCTAGCTTGAGAGATGGGGATGCGGCTGGCTGGGCTGGTGGAGGCAGTGATGTCTCAGGCAGAAGGGATGCAGACAAAACCGGGCTGCTTCGGCTCTGGCAGCAGCGTGTTCTGCAGAAAGCAGTGCAGGATAACCCCTCGCTGGCGCGGCTCTTGCAGGGTTGGCTCTGCAGAGAGCACTGTGGAACCTGTGAGTGATAGCTCTTGCTTTGCCGCTTGCAGGACTGATGTCCCCTGCAGAGCTGCCAGTCACTCCCATGCTGAAGAGCTGGAAAGCCATCGTGTCTCTCCTGCTTTCTGCAGGAGCCCTGCCTCGTTCTCTGAGCGTCTCCTTTCATCTGTGGGAGCATGGAGATCACTTGCGCTCGGCTTCCCTTCAGTCTCTGGAGGGGTGGCAGCTTTTCCTAGCTGTGTGCTGGTGGGTGCGCTGAGCCCCAGCCTCGCTGCTCATACCAGGCTGCGTGCAGATGGAGTTGAGAGTGGCTGGGTTCATGTGGGGATTCAGAGCTATTTATTCTGCTCAGATAGCTGTCTCTGAACATCTGCACCAGATGTGGTGGGCACAAAGGCATCTCTCACACAACCGGGAGTCTGTTCTAGGGGCTGGAGGGTGCTGGAAGGTGTTCTGAATAATTCCAGCCCTGACAGTGCCCAGAACCTCCTTCACATCCTCCTGGCTTGGGCAGAGCGTGTTTCCTTGCGAAGCCGGGGAGTGTGTGTGGCACAGGAGCAGCCGGTTGCAACACTCGAGGCCCTTGGCGCATGGTCCTGGTTCTCACATAGGGGTTTCGGAGAGGACCGATAGCAAAAGGGGGGAGGGCACAAGAGCTGCTGGCTCCTGCATCTGGTTCCTATCAGTGATGATCCTGGGCAGGGGACAGACGGTCGTTAGCGCAGTGTGTATACACAGCGCTGTCTCGCCTGTACAAAGAGGTACATTATGCTGCCTGGCAGAAGGCGTGGGGCTGTGGTTTCTTACATAAGGAGGGCGTTTTGTTTGGACTGCAGAGTTGCCTCAGCGCTGCCACTTCGCACCATCCATGGCTCCCTGTATCCACCGCTGCTGCAAGCCTTGTGGACAGTCAGAGCGGAGCTAGCAGGGGCCGACGCATCGCGCACTTCGTGCTTGCAGCAGTTATGCACGTGGGTGAGAGCTGCCACCATCTAGCACTTGCTAAACTGCTGATCTTCTTTGCTGGTGGCAATGTGGCAGCAGGCACAGGGGAGGAATGCTGGCTGGACTTAGGGTCCCCAGGGGGAGAGCCTGTTGTCATACGTCTCCCTGAGATGTGTCACTTGTGGGATGGCAGATGGAATGCAGGGAAATCTGCAAAGAGCTGGGCAAGGTGGTCTGAGCAAGGATGGGTTGCCCCCAGTGCCCCTGTTTCTGGGGTTATTGCTGTGTGTCAGCAGTAATAAGTTTGTCACAGCTTGCTGTTTAATGGCAGTGATTTGCTGTTCGTAGGGCGAGGCAGTCCTCAGCAAATTTACTTTTCAGATCACCAGAGAGCTGCTGACCTGAGGAGCATGTGAGCTTGTCAGCTGTTTGCATAGGGCGTGAGATGGGGATAGAGGACATCAATCAGTAGCTGCCACCACGAGCAGCTCCCCGTAATCCTGCGTGGCTGTTTGCAGTCACGAGGGCACCCAGAGGAGTACCTGAGAGATCCAGAAACCCTCTGCCCTGGTGGAGTCTTCATCATGGGATTTTTGGTCTCTACAGCCAAAGAAATGGTATTTGAGGGCTTGAGAGCCTCTTGTCATAAACAGAGCCATAACATGAATCATCTTGTGAATCTGTTATTAATAAATTTGGAGGACTTGTCCCCTCTCATAATGACTGCTGGCACCACTCTTTCAGTGTGCATGGGGATGAGGTCCTGTTCATCTCTGAAGTGCTGCATGTCAGTGCGGACACAGTGGATGGGATGCCTGGCTGGGGTTGTCCCGCACCCTGTAAGCGAGCGGTGCTGCAGTCTCTAGATCCACTCAAAGGAGGCTGTTACGTACAACTGATCTCAGAAAGATGATGCTTAGAGGGTTTCCATGGGATGCTGACTCCTGCAAAGTCTCATGAGCAGAGTTGTGCTTTGGAGTTTTGTTTGCGAATAGCGTTCCTCCACCTGAGCCTTCTGCTGGGTCTGTGTCAGGTGGAGGAACGCTGGGTTGGTGGTGGTGATCTGAAGCACCTGCAGTGCAAGTCTAGGAAGGGGCTTCCCAAAGCTCTGCCTGCAGTGGGCAGCATTCCATCTGGGAGCACTTCCACAGCCCTCCCTTCTCCCTGAAGATGCCCAGGGACCTTCTGCTGTCCATCTCATGGGGTGGACATGCTCGTGTCTTCAAGAAATCCCAGCTATGCTGATTTTCTCTTTAGAGATGTCAGTCTTTTTTTCAGCTGTCCTGGTGCTCATGTCCATGTCCGTGCTCATGAAGCACTGAGTTAATCCTTAGTGAACAGGAAACTTCAGGTGTTTCCCCTCTAACAACACCCAACGCTGCCCAGGAGTAACCCAGGAAAAGGGCTCACCATGGGGTAGAGAGACAAAGACTTCCTGATCCCAGAACAGCACCAGGTAGTGCCACCTCTGCTCTCACATGTTCACTCCGTTGGGTGGCGTTACACTTGGCAGCCCCTTGCTGTCAAAAGTGTACAGGCATGGTATGTCCTGCCTTGGACTTTTTCCATCAGAGATAACCACTGGTGTCCCTAGATCTGTTCTAGGGATGAGAAGGATCCAGTGCTGCTGACTGGTAGTGTTTATCTGCAGATTACCTGCTCTCTACAGGTGCATTAATTTGGCAGTGCTTTTGAGAAGCTCATAGGAGCAAAGCAAACAGCTCTGATCTGGGTTAGACAGTCTCTTGGCTAAGTGCTGAGCCTGGCATTCACGTTCCCTTCCTGCTTTTGGGGAACTGACTCTTATCTCGGAGTACGAGCTTGCCTTTTGCCCAGGACAGAGATTTTTCAGGCGGCCCGCATGGCTGCTGGACCAGTGGGGTCCCCAGCTGACGGCACGCTGCCAGGGCTTGGAAACGCTGCTGAAGCCCTCACCATTTCTGCCTTCCCACCTCTTTTGAGTGTGGTGTTGAGGCTGTTATGTACATGGACCTGTGGTCACAGCAGGTGTGTGGTTGTGGCTGAGGTCACTGTTTGGTGGCTTCATCGTGCCCTGGGGAGGTTTGAAGGTGAGCAGAGACAGTGTAAGCTGGGGCGATGGGGCATTGGCTCTCTGTGTCTCTTCCACAAGGGCTTCTTTCTTTCTGCAAGCCCACATTTGTTCCCTTGCTGTCACAACAGAAGCTGGCATATTAATTTCCTAGGGCTTTTTGTGATGATTAATTGAGACCGAAGATTGAATTGGGAGGGAGACCTGTGGGAGCAGAAGTGTAGCAGGAGAACACTTTATCTGTCAGCAGCTGCCGGCTCGCCTCTCTCTGTTGCAGAATAAAAGCTGACAGGAAAGCGCAGTGCTCCACGGAGCTTTTACCTTTGCCAGGGCATACGCTTTCATGAATGAATTAAGGCAAAGAATGGTTTTCAGTGTAGCCCTGTGAAGCCAGGCCTCCCTATCGCACCGGCTCCCCTTAGGGGCCACCTCCAAACCTGTGGCCACGCAAAGTTTTTAAGCGGCATCTGTCAGCAGTGAGCAGGAGGGCTGCCAAGGAGAAAATTCAGCCTCAGCCCAAACTCAAAGGCTTCCCTTTAAAGATGTATTAAGAGAAACCAAACAAAAACTACATCAAAAACTCACAGGGCATAAAACTGACCCTGTGTGAAATCTTACACCAACCCTCCTACTTTCTGGAGGAAATTAGGAATTTATGCTCCAAATTATGGCTGTTTTCAGAAAAGAGATTGTTGCAGCACCTCTCCGATAGTCTTGATTTAGCAAGCCAAACAACTGCCATGTAGATCTGCTGTCTATTTTAAATAAAGGTTAGAACACCGTAGCTAAGCAATGCGAGGAGGTAGGCTCGCTAATCCCGCAGATGCAGCTCTCTGGACATTCTTGGTAATAAGGTGATTATTAATTATTCACAGCTCACTGATCTGTGGGGGAGGCTGGGCTGCACAGCTGCAGGCTGAGCCTATGCAAACAGTTTTCCTAGGGAGGCTGTTCGGGCATGATTTAAAGTAGACGAAGGTGCTTGTGAAGTGTCTTGGTCCTACGTGTAGCAGGGCTCTGGTTTGCACTGCCCTGCAGATGCAGGGGCTGAGGCTGCTTGATCCACGTTGCTTGTTCCAGCTGAACCCCTTCTCTTCACCTGTGTGTTTGAGGAGAGGACAGGCACCGTCTCATCTGCCTTGGGTTTCCTCCACGGCCTCTCCTGAGGGGTGCTGCTCTCCCCAGCTGGCCCTGGAGTAACACATGGTAGGGACAGACGCCCAGGGAGCGCTGCAGCAGGAAGGACACTGCTGTGGCTGGCATTGCAGAGGGCAGTTTGCTTTGGTAGCTCCACCTTGGCCAGGGATCAGTCTCTGTGCTAGCAAGTATCAACTGTCTTGTCACTTTTTTTTGTTTGTTTTTTTTTTTTCCTTGCAGGTGGGAACAGCGAGAGCTGCCTAATGGTAGAGTCTACTATGTAGACCATAACAACAAGACCACCACGTGGGAAAGACCTCTTCCTCCAGGGTAAGGAGCTCTGGGGGCAGCTGGCATCTCAGATACAGAACTGATTCGTAGCAGACGCACAGGAGTCTGCACAGAAGGGGAGAGCTGGGTTGGTGGCAGGAAGGTCTTTTCATTCCTAAAAAGAAATGGGATGAGATGACCAAGTGTTCGCTGGCCTGAAAGCACACCCTGTATCTTCAGAAAGGTCTTTTCAGCGTTTATAAAGAGGAAAAGGCCTTCCAATGTGTTGCTTTTTGACCTCTGCTGGAGGATTATTTTTTAAACAGTCCACAGAAATCACTGAACACTTGAGCAGCAGTGCAACCACTTGTGGGCAGAGCAGAGGCGTGGGCCTTTGCGCCGGGGCACCAGCAAAGTCCCCCTGAGGATCAGGAGAAGGGAGAGGGTGGGCTTCATATCACCTGGAAAAACAGATGCTTCTAGATGAGGGCTGAGCTCCTGGTGAGCAGAAACAAACACGCTTAGAGTGCCCCAAACCTGGAGGTGGACCCTGGACTCTCTCAGAGGGGCCTCCTATGTTCTCAGTCACATTGGGGTCTGCTTGTGCTCGAGAAGACGATGCTGCTCAGCTCCATGAGACCTGTAGGAAGTATTCCGCCAAACTTATGTCCATGAGGGCCGTGCTTTCACTTGTGGGAGTAAAGTCTTCAGGTCATAAAGGCTGTACACAGCCCTGGGGGCCACGTGCTTTCCAGAAACTTGTTGAATTCTCACCTCTTTGTGCTCCTAAAAGCAGAGAACTCAATACAGCCTGTTGTTCTCTAGACTGAGTTTGTTCAAGGCTGGAATGACTGAAGTGTTCTTTAACTGCCAGTGTAATATGTGAAAGTGAGATACAAGCCTGCCCTGTTTTCCTCCATGGGAGCCTCCAGGTTCCTGTGGGCACACGCTACCTTCAGTTAAGCTGTGATCTTTGCAGTCACTTTCTGATCCTACAACAGCTTGGAATCCATCTGGTGTTAAAAGAGGAAGGCTGTTACCTGGGCAGGTAGGTTTGGAAGTACCCCAAGTGCACTCCTTCCCACCTGCTCAGGTCTCCAACCCAGTGCCTTGCCTTTGTCGGAGCTCTGCTGTTTTGGAGGAATGCTCGCGGCATCCTAGTGTGAACTCTGCTAGTGTCTAGGCATCCCATCTAGGCTTCGTGTGCCCTTGCACGGAGGTGCTCCAAGTCTTACTAGTCTTTCATATTTCCTTCGCATGGATCTTTGTCCAAAAGAGCCCCTTCAGCTGTGAAACTGGTGGTTATGCTGGAGCTAGGAATGGAGACCTTGTGTTAAAGGGTGTCTTAGTCTTGTGGGAGGAGCCAAAGAGCAAGTGTCTGAAGTCAGCCTGTAGTATCAGAGTGAAATGAAAAATCATGGTCTTCATAGCTGGACCCTTGGGTCCTGGCAGCTCTCGGCTCTTCCTCCCTTGGAGATCTATGAGCTGCTTTTCTCACCTGCGTTTCTGAGAGGCAAAACTTGAGCACAAATCTTCTGCTGAGCCGTTGCATGGGGGCACAAGGGGAGTGTGGCAACTGGGGAAGGGGCTCACAACCCAGTGCTCCTCTCAGTTGTGCTTTCAAAACGTTCTGGGGCAGCAGCTGGCTATTCTCAAGCTGCTGCTGTGTGTCCAGGGCCCTGGGGACAGCCCTCAGATGAGGGCAATGGGAAGTTCCTTGGTGTAGCACCGTGGTCTGTGCATTCTGCTGTGCCTCCTGACCTCTGGGGTTTTTTTCTGCTACCATCACACCAGCATTTGTACTGAGTTGCTGCACTGCAGCTGGAGGCACCTGGCAGCAGGACCCACTGAGCTGTCTGAGGACAGTGACATCTTCCTCTGGTGTTTCCAGGTGGGAGAAACGCGTGGATCCTCGAGGCAGGTATTACTATGTGGACCACAACACCCGGACCACCACGTGGCAGCGCCCCACAGCCGAGTATGTCAGGAACTATGAGCAGTGGCAGTCCCAGCGAAACCAGCTCCAAGGAGCCATGCAGCAGTTCAGCCAAAGATTCCTGTACCAGGTGAGAACCAGGGGCCGCGGTGGTGAGGGTCTCACCCTCGTCTCCTGACAGTCTCACTTGGGCTGACCTGGGAGACCCTGAGCATGGGGAGGTGCTCGCTGGGCTGTGTGGGGTCTGTTGGCTCGGTGAGCTCAGCAGAGCAGTGCTCGGACAGGAGAGCCCACACAGAGAGGTCCTCTGCTGTGTACAGAGAACCCCGTGGGAGTAACTTTAAAAACAGCTTGCATAGCCCTGAAGGGTGGTGGGAGGTGTCCTCAGCAGCCTGTCCCTGGTGTCCCTTCAGTGCCAGCGTGGCTAGGCACACACTTTCTCCCTTGGCTTCAGTCAGCCAAGCCTTGCTGCTGACCTGTGAGGCTTGCAGGACTTGCTGTATGCCGTCAGAGCTGGGCACACGCTGAGGAAGCTGTGGGAGCCTGGTCTGTAGCAGGAGAGGAGGCTCTTGGGGCTGAGCTCATCCTTCCCCATGTCTGCGTTCGGCTGAGGACAGGGGGTTGGGTCCTGGGTGGCAGCAGGAGTCAGCAGCAGTAGCTCAAGGCCCAGGGTACAAGTGCTGTCACAGCGATGGCTGCAATAGCCAGGGGACCAGAGAGCGCAGGGAACGAGCACTGCTAGGCTTGGCAAGCTTCCTCCTGCTTCCTCCACTTCTTCCCCTCCTTCCTGGTTTGGGCTGAGTAGCTGCATTTCCTTGCTCAGAGAATGATCTCTCAACAGCCCCGCAGAGCAATAGCTCCTGGGCAGAAACCGCTTTTGTCCTGGTCTTGCCTTTGCTGCTGGAGCCAGGACCTGGCTTCCAGTGGTGGCGAGCACCCTCTGATAACCAGGACCGTGCTGGCAGCCGTTGTGCTGCAGGGTGAGCAGTGCTTGGGAAAGAGCCAGGCTGGAGCGTTTCCACCTCCCAGAGCAGCGATGTCCCAGTGCCCTCCACCATCAGCCAGCCACGTGCCTCGCAAAGGCTGTGCCACGGTGTAAAACTCTTGCTAGAAGGTGGGGAGGTCTGGTAGGGCAGGTGCGGAGTGAAGATGAGCAGAGCAGGGTGACCAACTTCCCGTCGACGTTTAGCTCCTCTTGGAGAGAGCCAGGAGGCTGACGTGTCCCGGCAGCGCTGCTAGTGCTGGTACGAGCTCTGTGCTCCAGCGAGGAGCTCGGATGCTCTCTGGGAAGGGGGTGCAGAGTGCGTCCTCCGGTGCCACTCTGCACAAGAGGCAACCAGAGCTGCTCCCCAGGGGTGCGGGAACCTGCTCTGCCCCTTTTCTCCCCCTGCCCATCTCTCCCCAGACAGCTCGCCAGCCCTTCCAAGCCTCATAGCAGGGGCTGGACTGTCACAGCTCTGCTGCCCTCCGTCTGTCTGTGCTCCTCGGCTCGCCGTTCGCAGGACTGCTGCAGAGGGGTGTGCGGGAGGGGGCTTCCACCGGAGGCTGAATGGGGCTCCGGGCCTGTCGCTCGCTCGTGTCTCTGCCAGCGCCAGCCTTGGAGCCACTCCAGGGCTGTGCGACTCGCCCTGGCTGGGCTCCGCGGAGTGCAGAGGGAGGGAATCGCTCTCCAAATTTAGCCTGATGAAACGATTGTACTTTTTGTTTCAAGCTCTCTGCTGCCAGCGGCGATGGCTCCTGCTCTGCCTCCTTCCCTGCAGGGGCTTTCTGCTTTGCTTTGCCCTCCCCTCTCCAGCATCCGCCTGCCCTCAATGCCCGGAGAGGAAGGTGGGGAGGTGATGAGCAGCGCTGCAGCTCTGGGCAATGCAGAACTGCAGCTTGGGGGAGGCCGGGGTGCAGCCAGAGACCGCTCCACCAGCAGGCACCTCGGTGCCACAGGGCTCCCTGGGCTGTGCCTGCACGCAGCGTCCCTCGCACTGAGGGTCTTGCCGGCACAAAGGGCCAGGTCGTTCCCAGGGGCTGTGGAGAGCTGCAGGAGGGCTGGTTCCCCAGGCTCTTGTCTCTCTGCCCTGGTTGTTTTAATTAGTTATTTTTAGGTCACAGTGAGGTGGTACCTCTGGATGAGACTCGGCTGTGTCTCTGGCCGGCCTATCTGAGAGACTGCCCCAAGTCCAAGGTGTGCTGTGCTGGGCAGTGCCTCCTGCGCCCGGTGCTGGCACATGGGGTCAGGTACAAGGATGAAGCTCAGAGAGGCATGGACTGTGCCAGCCGTGTCCCTGATGTGCCCCAGGACACCCTTGGGGTGCTGGGCTGCCATGGGGTGCCCTGAGTGTCTTAGAGCGGGCGACCCTGGCACCCTGAAGAGCAGCCATGCCTGGGCTTGGGGCTGTCTCCCACCCCTGGGCGGGAGGGACAGGCCTGGCTGTGGGTGCTATTTCCCGAGTCCAGGCTGACTCCGATCCCCAGCCTGGTGTGTGGAGCGCTGGGACGTTGGCTGTGCTGGGACGTCAGCCCCTCTCCAGCGACTGGGTGTTGGGAGGTGCAATGAAAATGCCTTTTTGGTAGCAATGCGTTTCTCATTTAACCATTAAAAGCACTCGCAGGCCTCCTTCTCCCCTGGACCCCCAACTGTCGGGGCTGCACCTCCATCCCCAGGGACCTCCAGCGGAGCTGGAGCTGGAGGCGGGGGGGAAGGCTGAGGCAGAGCGGGGCAGCACGCCAGCCTGCCCCCCCCCGCCCCCCCCCTTTATTCCGGGACATCCCCCGGTTCAGGCTGGGTGACGGCTGCCCGCCCCGGGGAAGAAGAAAGGTGCTTTGTACGGTGGCCCCCAACCTGCCGGGGGGGGGCGGCGGGGCGCGGAGCCGCCCGTCTGCGGTGGATGAATGCGGGCTCAGTGCGAGCGCATCCCGCGGCCGGGCCGGGGAGGAGGGGGCCGCCGGCCCGCCAGGAAGCGCTGGGCGTGGACAGGGCTTGTGGGAATGATTTCATTGGAAAGGCCTGCGATATTTTTTCCCCTCTTGTGTGTGGTTCTTGGAGGAGGCTGGAGGTGTATCTGGTTGGGGACAGCCGGCGGGAGCCGAGCAGCCGCGCACATCTGGACCCCGCCGCGCCGTCCCGCTCCCCTCCGTGCGGCACGGCCCCTGCCCCGCCGCCCCCTTGGCTGCCCCAGCCTCTGTTTAGTTTTTCCTTTTTTTTTTTTGTTTTCTTTTTCTTTTTTTTTTTTTTAAACTCCCCCTTGAGTGTGCGAGGGGTTTTTTTGTTTTGTTTTTGTTGGTTTTTTTTTTTTTTTTAGTTCTCTGGGAGCTGCGGGCCAAGAGGAGGCGAGTGGGAGCAGGCACACTCCGCACTCTGCTCTTCCCAGGCATCCCTGCCCTGGTTTTTATTTTGTGTTTTTGCCCTCTCTGTTGTCTCTAGTCGTCTGGCGCCCCGTCCGACAATGATCCTCTCGGTCCCCTTCCTCCCGGCTGGGGTAAGTACTGAGTCACCTCACCTGCCTGCCACCGCGTTTGCTGGACAGCCTGCTGGGGACGGTCCATGGTCACCCGAGCGGGACCCTGCCCGCCTCGCAAGGAGGATGGTGCTGTCAGCAGCTCCTTCGCTCCCGTCCCTGGCATTAATGGGAACGGTGGCTGGGGAGCCAGTGTTCCCCATGCTCTGCTGCATGTGGGGCTGAGTCTGCCCGTGATTAGCACGGTCTCTGATTTGAAATCCAGCTTTTTTTCCTTTTTTCCCCTTTTCCTGGAGGAGTTCCCAGTCTCTCTCAGCTACTGAATGCAGAAGTGCTTGTGGTTGTTCTTTGGACAGGGGGAAAGGTTGGGGATCCAACTCCTCGCTCATCCCTGGACCCCTCCTCTGCTGAGCGGGGATCCGTCCCGCTGCTGTGCATGCCTCCTGGGATGCTCTGCCCTGGTCCGCAGCGGGGCTGGGAGCCATCAGGAGCAGGGCTGCCCACACACATGGCCCAAGTGTCATGTGTTGGGACGTTTTGAAAGGTGCCCGTGCCGTTCCCAGGGCAGAGAGGGGTCCTCTCTGTGGTGAGAGCATGAGAGCATCCCTGGAGAGGGCAGGCTGGGATGCTTGTGGGTACGGTGGGTCAGCAGATGGGCAAGCAGGGAGGGCAGGAGAGGGTTTAAAACTGCGGGGAGCTTGGAGCAGGATAGAGGGGGCCCAGGCTGCCAAGGGGGTCTCCAAGGGCAGAATCTTGATGGGGATGGTGCTGGAGCCTTTGCTGCCATGCTGGGTGCCCCACCTCCTGCATCAGTGAGGAGAGGGGACCCGTCCACAGGGTCAGCTGGGCAGACTGGGGGGAGACACAGCTCTGCATGGCTCTGAGCACCCTTGGGTGGGGATCCCCAGGATGGATGGGGTCTCCAGGGTGGATGCAGTCCTGGTCATCACGTGTGGGATCTGCTGGAGCCACGGCGTGGGGGCTGCTTCCCGCAGTCTGGGAGTGAGACGGAGTGAGGGGGGCCACAGTGGCTGGGAGGTGACAGGGGAGCGTGCGTGCAGGGCGTCCCTGCCGGCATGGAGCAGGGCCGTGCGTGCGGGGAATGACGCAGGCACGTGGAGGGAGGAGGTGTGTTGCGTGTGGGGCACACGTGTTGGTGGGGAGGCAGCGAGTGTGCGTGGGCATGCGCAGGGTGGGTGGCTGGCGAGAGGCAGAGCGGCGTCGGCAGGCGTGCAGGCAGGACAAGAGGGAGCGCATGGGGTGGGTGCAGGCACCCGGGGGCTGGCGGGGTGGGGAGCAGGCGCAGGATCACTGCCAGGCCAGGGCACGCAGTACCCAGCCATGGCTGGGAGGCATTTGCTGTTCTGAGTGTGCAAATAATGTCATGAGTGTGCGTTGGGAAGGGGGTGCCCGGGGAAGTGTGTGTGGCACACGTGGGAAACGTGTGTTGAGAGGCTGCTGTGCAACAAGTGCGTGAGGCTGCAGGCACAGAGTGGGGTCGGGCAGTGGCGTTGGTGTGAGTGGCGTGGTTGTTTTATGCCTGTGCGCAACAGAAGGAGGTGCGGGTGTACATGCCTGTGCAGCGCAATGCTGGGAGCACGAGCTGTGCGCTGGCAGCAGGGCCACGCAGGGAGTTCGGATGCATTTGAGAAAGCACCCGCAGATCTGCCTGGAGGGATGCTGTGCTTGCGGAGTGCTGCCATGTCCGAGGAGGGGGTGTGTGCCGCTTTCCCAGTGAGATGCGTGGCCGAGCACACCTCTTGTGCCAGCCTCGCGGCATGCTGGCAGGGCTGGCCTCTGCCGTGGCACCTCTCCGCACGCTGGCCTTGGAAGCACCGGAGAAAGCCGGCCTTCCTTGGAGGTGCAGCAGCTTGTGCACATAGAAGAAATGTAGGAGTTTTTATCCTGCCTTTTCCAAATGAGCCGGGGTAGTGTTGGCAGGGAGGTGGGACAGGGGGAGCCTTGTGAGCTGGGAAGGGCTGTTCCCAGGTCTGCAGGTCAGTGCTGGCCAGGGTGCTCCAACTAATGCTTCCTCTCCCTTTCCTCTTAGAGAAAAGACAGGACAATGGGCGAGTGTATTACGTGAACCACAACACACGGACCACCCAGTGGGAAGACCCTCGCACACAGGGGTAGGCAGCCTGCGGGGAGAGCAGGGAGGATGCTTGTGGTTTCAGAAGGCCCATGCGATGTGCTTCCGAGCACTGAGAGCCATCCATGCCGGGGGACTGAGCGGGCTGCAGCACTGGGGAGCCAAAAGCACCGAGAACTGCAGGCAGCAGCAGGAGGGCTGGACACTACAACTCTTGGTGTTGCGGGGCAGCTCTCTGGCTTGCAGGAGCGGAGGGTAGAGATGAGGAACTGATGGGGAAGACTCAGGGTTGTCTGGGCGGAAAGGTGATTGCTTCTTACCCTGTTGCCATCCTCCATGGCTCTGCTTGGGCTCCTGAGAGCTCTGGGTTGTGGCTCTCCAGAGACCTGCCCCGGCTGAGGATCTGGCCCAGGTCTCCACTGAGGCCACCTCTCCCGCAGAGAGTGAAGCTGTAACTGTGGCCAGTCCTGGCCGTGGCCGAGTGCAGCCCAGGCAGGGCTCCTCTCTGGGGTTGCAGGTAGGCACTCGCTAATCCCATACCATGAATCCTTCCTTTTGCGTGGCATGGAGCTGTAAATTGAAGGTGGTCCCCAAGGGCGGCGGTTTGGAGGGCTGCAGTTCAGGGTGAGAGATGCCTGAGGTGGCTGCCCGGTGACCCCTTCCTTTGTCGGCAGGATGATCCAGGAGCCGCCGCTGCCGCCTGGCTGGGAGATGAAGTACACGAATGAGGGTGTGCGTTACTTTGTGGACCACAACACTCGCACCACTACCTTCAAGGACCCACGCCCTGGATTCGAGTCTGGGTAAGCATTTTTGGGCTGGGTTCCCCGCTCCGCAGCCGGGCTGCGTGCTGGGAGCTGGGACTCGAGCTGCTTGTTCGCAGCTCCCGCCTTCCTGTGGTCGTGATACTGAGTGGGGGAAGTTGGTCAGCTTTGTTGCAAAGAGACTGAGTAGTGCATTTAGGGCCTCACGTTTGGTTCTGATGGAGGTGATTGCCGCCCCAGAGATCTTCCTCCTACCTGGCAGGCGATGAGGCTGCTGGGGCCGGACAGCTTGTGCCAGGGCAGGCAGGGATGCTGAACCAAGGCTTGTGCTGCTTTTGCAGGAGCAAGCAGGGTGGCTCCCCAGGAGCTTATGACCGGAGCTTTCGCTGGAAGTACCACCAGTTCCGCTTCCTCTGCCATGTGAGTAAAGCAGCTGTAGGACACCGGCAGCTCGGGGGCTACTGGGCCGCAGGGCTGGATGGGTGCATGGACAGCCTGACCCTGTGGGCAGGCACGGGTGAGGAGAGCTGCTGTGCCAGCCTGCACAAAGCCTCGTGTCTCTCTGCCTTGCTTGTAGTCAAACGCATTGCCCAGCCACGTGAAGATCAGTGTTTCCCGACAGACGCTCTTTGAGGACTCCTTCCAGCAGGTGAGGAGGTGCCGGGGCCGCAGAGCCTGGGGAGGTGTGGAGCCGGCCCTTGCACCAGCCCGCAGTGATGCTTCCCCTTGCTTCTCCCCAGATCATGAACATGAAGCCGTATGACCTGCGGCGCCGCCTGTACATCATCATGCGAGGAGAGGAGGGCCTGGACTACGGTGGCATCGCTAGGTGAGCGCCGGTGTGCCAGACCACGTGCCTGCTGCTGCCAGGTCTGTGCCCTGCCTGTGGCGTGAATCGCTGAAGGACAGTGCAGGCAGGGGAGCCTGTCTGGCAGCTGCCCTTGGGGTACCGAGCCTTTCTGCGGCACCTGCTTGGGCGGAGGAGCCCAGGGATGTTTAAATGGAAAATGGCCTGAGTTTTAGGAATGGTGGAACACCCTGAAAGCATTGTAGCAGCCTGTCCCTGGCACAGAGAGGGCTGGGGGACCTGGCTGGGGCTCTCCTGCAGCCCTCAGCGCTGAGTGCCAATGCCTGCTGCCCCTGAGGTGTGGACGTGATGGGTCAGGCAGCCTCTTCTCCCTACAGCTGACAGGCCCTGGTGTTTCCTGGGGCAGTTGGTGCATGCCAGGGTGCAGACGCAGTGGGATGCAGTTGCTACGAGGATGCAGATGCACCTGAGGATGGTGTTACTGCACAGCACAGGCTGTGTCTTGGCTGGAGGGGGCCCCCGTGTCCCCGTCAGCCCCAGCCAGCTTGGTTGGAGCATCTGCCTTGGTGCTGGGCTAATGCTTCCCCCCTGCCTGCCGCTCTCTCCTGCTCCTCCTTCGTGGTGCCGCTGCCCCTGGCTCTGGTGCAAGGGCTCCTGCTCTCCTCCTCTCTCTGTGTCCTGCCAGTGGTTTTACCCTATGGTAGGTTACGTCATGCTGTTCTACCACAGGGTAGAACCACGGACGGGATGCCGGGGTTGTTTCTGCGTCCGAGGACTGCCGTCTCCTTGCGCAGCTGGGGGAGCAAAGCCAGGATGGGACCCGGGTACCCGTCCTGCACTGCTTTGAGCTCGGGGTGGGGCTGCCGGGGGAAGCCTGTGTGGGGAGGCTGGAGTTGTGTGTGCACAGCAGCGTGTGTGTGTACGTGTACGACAGCACGGGTGGGACTGAGCCGCGTGGTGCCTGCCAGGATCCCCGTTGCTCTGAGCGGGGCCTCCAGCAAACTGGGGTGTTTCTTGCTGGTGTCTCCAGAAGCCCTTCACAAACCATGGGGCCTCATGGCCCTGGGGTGGAGGGCACCCTCGCTAAGGCACACCAGGGCCCAACGCTTGCACTGAGGAGACGGGCACGTGGTTCGTGCAGGTTGTGCTGCGCAGGCACATGGCTGTCCCCTCCACTGGGGTGCAGCCTCCCTGCGCAGCCCCTGGGTGCCCCAGCTCCTTGAGCTGCTCGTTACCGCGCTCTCCCTTCCTTTTGCCCCAGGGAGTGGTTCTTCCTCCTGTCTCATGAGGTGCTCAACCCCATGTACTGCCTCTTCGAGTATGCTGGCAAGAACAACTACTGCCTGCAGATCAACCCTGCCTCCTCCATCAACCCCGACCACCTCACCTACTTCCGCTTCATCGGCCGCTTCATCGCCATGGTAAGAGCCCGCAGTGACGGGGCGAGAGGGGTCGGGGAGGCAATGGGAGACAAGATGCTTTGTTTGTGTGTTCCCCCCACCCCCCTAGAGCAGGGGCCTTGCTGAGGGGTGGTCGGCAGGGTGAGGGGAAGCTCTGGGTGCATGGCTGTGCTAGGCTTTGTGCCTCTCTGAACCCCAACCCTTATGGCAGCGTGGGGCTGAGGTCCCCAGCACCATGGGTGGCATGCCTTTTCCAGCCCCAGTGTCCCTGGAGCTGTGGGCTTTGTGGCCTTTTCCAGCCCAAGGCACGCCAAAGGGAGCACAGCACTGCATCCGACGTTGCTCCCCCTTCACACCTTTCTCATCTGGGCCACCCACGGTGCTGGGGACCTCAGCCTCAGCCCCAAGCTGCTGTAGCCTTTGTGGCTCTTTGTGGCTGTGCTCAGCTCAGCCCTGTCGCCCTCCTTAAGCCCCTTCTCGCTCAGGTGTGGGTCCATGGGAGACAGGCCATTGAGGGGGTGCTGTGGGGAAGGCTGCGGGGTGATGCCTTTAAAATCCAGGGAATGGCTGTGGGGCCAGAGGGGACCTGATTTCCCAGGGGCTGTGTGGTGGGGATGGCTCCAGGTCTTTGGCTGCCACCCCAGGTGCTGTTGGGTCTGCAGCTCCGGCGACTATTTTTAGCCCCAGCAGTGTGAGATTTTCCAGCTGCCCAAGCCCCAGAGCAGCTCCTCCCGTTTGTCTCGTATTCCCTAAGGCAAATGTGCCACGGGTTGCCTGGCCCTGGGCTGCCAGGGGGGCTGCTAGGGGCTCCCCAAGTCTCAGGGAAGGGTCCCTGGCCCATGGCCGCACGAGGTGTGCATGGGAGGTGGCTGTGCGCTGCTCAGGTCCCCACTCTGTCCTGCCTTGCCCTGCGCGTTGCAGGATACCAATAAAACCCCAGACTATTACTCACCGCTGGGCTGTTCTAGACAAACGTCTGCATTATTTTTGGCTGCCTTTGCCTTGGGGCTCCTGGAAGCCAGGGATTCAGGGAAGCCGCAGCACAGCTCTGTTTAAACAAGTGCTCTTAATAGAGCTGCGAGGGGAGAAGGAGACACGGTGGAATTTGTGGTGGGGAGGGGAGAGGGGCTGCGAGCACACCCTGCACCGGGCGAGCTGTCCCCCAGGCAGTGCTGTCGGGGGAGACCCTGCTCCTCCCTACCGTTTTTTGCCGGTCAGGAGTGAGTGCTGTAGCTCTGGGACCCTAGGACCTTTTGCTCTGCGGCTGCCCCAGTGGTGGAGCACTGTCTCGCCACATGGGTCTGTCCTGGGGTCCCCCGTGACCTGGTGTCACCTCCCCACTGCAGGCTCTGTATCATGGGAAGTTCATCGATACCGGCTTCACACTACCCTTCTATAAGCGGATGCTAAACAAGCGGCCCACGCTGAAGGACCTGGAATCCATCGACCCCGAGTTTTACAACTCTATCGTCTGGACCAAGTGAGTGGCCCGCTCTCCCTCCCGGCCCGGGGCCCATCCTGCTGCGGGGGAGTCAGCGCTCCTCCCACAGCTCCTCACTGCTGCCAGGTGCCTGTCAGAAAACACATCCCGGTGTCCTCCTGCAGGGAGAACAGCCTGGAGGAGTGCGGCCTGGAGCTGTACTTCATCCAGGACATGGAGATCCTGGGCAAGGTGACCACCCATGAGCTGAAGGAGGGTGGCGAGAGCATCCGGGTGACAGAGGAGAACAAGGAGGAGTACATCATGTGAGTGGCCGTCCCAATGTCCCCACTGGGCGCCTACCCCTGCCAGCGGCAGGGCAGTTCTGGGGTGGGAACATGGGGCTTGGGACGTGGCCGCCTCCCTGGGCTACGTGGCCTGTGACAAGTATAGGCTGGCGCGGTCGGCTGAGCTCTGCTGCGGTCTGGCTTGCTGCTGGCTGGGCAGTTGCCAGTACTTTCAGGAAAGAGGAGAGGGGAGAGAGGGTGAGACTTCTATCCCTGTCCTGTGGCTGCTCACCCTGCCTGTCCACGGCTGGGCTGGCTGGGGGCTGCCAGGGCCAACTCCTCCTGCCGACGGTCAGCTCTGGCCAGGGGATGTGGTTTGCACCCCTCGTTCCCCTGACAGCTGCTGATCTGTGCTCGGGGCTGTCTGCTGTGCTTGGGTCCGGGGGTGGAAGGAGAAACCCGCTAGTGGGAATTGAGGGGAGCCCTGGTGATTTGCAGGAGCCGCTCTCTCCCTTTCCGTGCATCCCTTCAGCTCTTGGGGCCCTCCCCACCGGCGGGAGGGATGGCAGGGGTTCCCTGTGCTGGGCCAGCGGCGTTGGCTGCCTGCCGACTGCCGTCTGCCTTCCCAGGCTGCTAACGGACTGGAGGTTCACACGGGGTGTGGAGGAGCAGACCAAGGCTTTCCTGGACGGATTCAACGAGGTGGTGCCGCTGGAGTGGCTGCGGTACTTTGACGAGAAGGAGCTGGAGGTGAGCCGGCGCCTGCGCTGAGATGGGGACACGGAGATACCAGTGCTTCCTGCCCTGCCGCAGGCTGCCCTGGGAATGGCGTGCGGTGACGGCAGAGCGCGCAGGCTCCGCTCGCACCCTCTGCCCCTCAGCTCTGCTGATGGGGGTACCCCCGCCCCAGGCGGTTGGGTCTGCGGGGTGGCTCGTTGGGTCCGTTAGCAAGAAAACATCTTGTTGGAGGCGAGGAATTCCTCACGGACACCTCCGTTGCCCAGTGCTGGAGCCTGCACCTTGTGCAGCCCGGCACCGGAGGAGTGGGCACAGGGGCCTGTTTCTGTCCTCCTGCTGACTGTCCCTTGTCCCCAGCTGATGCTGTGCGGGATGCAGGAGATCGACATGAACGACTGGCAGAAGAACACCATCTACCGGCACTACACCAAGAACAGCAAACAGATCCAGTGGTTCTGGCAGGTCAGTCCGAGGACCTGCAGTGCCTCTGTCCTGCTCCCCAGCCCTGGGATTGTCCCCTGCTCGAGGCCCGGGACGGGCAGGGCTGGCTGGGGCAGGCAGCCTCACCAGGCTGTCAGGAGGAACAAAATACAACCGCGAGCACGTGTTCAGCAAGCAGCATTTGGCTGTGGCTGGCAGAGGCCCTGGCGCCGCTGCCGAGGACAGCAGGCAGCACTTAGTGGTCAGCGTGCTTCTAGCAATAGCTGCTGCTTTTGGGCAGGATGATGGGAGGGAGTGACATGTAACAGAGCTGTGCCAATTCAGGCGGTGCTGCTCTGGGCTGACCAGGAGAGAAAGGGGTCAAAAATGGCTGTGGAGGAGGGCAAAGCTGGGCAGAGCTGCTCATTGTCCCCGAGGATGCAGGACCAGAGGCGAGGGCTGGACCGCATGCCCAGCGTGCTGCGCTGCCCCGGGCTGTGTCTGAGCCTGGCCGGCCGGAGGGCACGGTGTGTTCATGGCAGGAGCTGTGCTGCAGGATGGTGCCCCAGGCCCGGCCAGGCTGCTGGCTTCGGGGTGACGGGGATCCCACTCTCCTACCGCGTTCTTGTCGTAGGTGGTTAAAGAGATGGACAACGAGAAGAGGATCCGGCTGTTGCAATTTGTGACGGGAACCTGCCGCCTGCCCGTCGGGGGATTTGCGGAGCTCATCGGTGCGTGTTCCCGGGTGCTTGGCTCGGGCAGGGGTCTCGGGGAAGCGAGCGTGGGTAGCGGCTGTGTGTGGGGGCCGGCGGGTGGGACCTGGCTGTCCATGTCTCCATCACAGCGTGCAAGGCTGCCCGCAGCACATAAGTGGTGAAGCAGCTGCAACTGAGCACGGCAATTAATTCAGTGGTGTGCCGTACCCCGACAAATTCCTTAGCTGTGAACTGTGCCACCACAGTTAACTTTGTCAGTCCATGTTGTAATCTCGTTTTGAATGAGATTTGATTTTTTTTTTATTTAATTTTGATTTTTGTGTGATGAAACCCCTTTTCCAGAAAACCACAGTGTGGCATTATTCTGCTGTCATCCTTTAATTTGCTGCTTTTTGGGGCCTGTACCAGCCTTTCCCTTACTTTCCTGGAATCAGTGTCAAGCTAACCAGCTAACTTAGACCACTCGTTTATTCTTGCTGGCATATTAGCTTTTTTCCAGCCCCCTGGAACCTCTCCAGCATTCACAATCTGTTAGAAAGCGACCTCAGTGACTCAGACTTCCTGAGCCAGGTCCTTTAAAACTCTCTGATGGACCCGCTCAGTTCTGCGGGTCTACGGATAAATACGTTTTAGCACTTTCTATTTAACCATCCTGCTTAGAAGCTATGCCTCTGTGCGGTGAACGTGCTTTTCAGCTTTCACCTTTCTTGTTTTTTGTGCATCCTCTCTGCAAAGGGGTCAGAACAGGCAGTGAGTGCTGCTACAGATTTATGCCCCGATGAGTCTCTAGGATCGTAAGGGCGTGTGATGGCGCGATCTGCTGGCTAACGGTGTGTCGGAGGGTTTTCTTTTTCAGCTCCTGGTCATGTAATGAGATTTACTGTGCTCATAATTAACAGGCAGCAACGGGCCTCAGAAATTCTGCATCGATAAAGTTGGCAAAGAGACGTGGCTGCCTCGGAGCCATACATGGTAAGTCATTTCTCCTTGGCCCTGTTAGGAGCACACGGGGACAACCGCTGGCAGTCTCTGCAGGGCTGCGTGGGGCCCCGGGCATCCTCCGTCCCCTCTGCCCGCGTTCCTGTGGGACGTAGCTGCTGTTCCTGGCCATGCATCTTACCACAGCTGCTGTGCATGGCTGAGGCCAGAGGGGACCCTGCCGTGGGGAGGAGAATTGGGATTGCAGCACTGTTCACAGCCTCTGCTGTCTCTCCAGCTTTAACCGTCTGGATCTCCCTCCCTACAAGAGCTACGAACAGCTGAAGGAGAAGCTGCTTTACGCGATTGAGGAGACGGAAGGATTTGGACAGGAGTGATGGAGCTTTGGTGCTTTCCCAGGGTGGGGAGGGCCCTGGACCGCTGCCGGCCGTGAGGTCCTGCCTGCCGGTGCCGGCGGAGCCCAGCACCGAGCCCTCTCCGCAGGATGGTACGCAGGCAGCTGCGGACGCTGTTGCTCTTGTTCCTGCGCGAGACCTGCACTAACGCCGCCCCGGGGGAAACGGGTTCGCGTTTCCCTCCGCAGACAAATTCGAGGTGTGGCGGGGAGGTGGATGCAAAAGCCCGGCGCTGCTCAGCTTGTGAGGGGCAGGGGCTGGCGCAGAGGGGACGGGTGAAGCCCTGGGCCTTGGCAGGCAGCATGCGGTTCAGCCAGGCTCCCCCGTCCCCTCTCGCAGGTACAGTTAAATGAGATCTGGTTTCGACACAGGCTATTTTTTCCCCTTAGTGTTTTCTGCCTTTTCATGGCGTTTTAATACATGCAGGTGAGGAAGGGAAACGAAATGGCTCTCAAACCGACTCTCAGGTCGCATTTGGTCCTGATCCTGCACCCAGCAAAGGTAACGGGGAACCCCCAGGCAATGCTGTTGGGGCTGATGCACCACACGAGGGCCGGGATGGCCCCTTCCCATGCCAGACCCGTGGCCACCTGGACCCAGAGCCTGGCCGACCACATCTGTTGCGTGTTTTGATTTGCAAGCGTGTGCCCCCCGTGCTCTTGTATTTAATATTTAAGTGGTGTGTTGCTCAGAGCTGGTGCTCCGCAGCAGCCTCAGGTGCTCCGGTCACATTCAGGGCACATTTGGCCTCTGCTTGGTTCATGGGTTCAGCCCAAACTCCCCGTGTTTCCTCTGTCACCGGCTGGGCTGGTGGCAGGAGCTCCTGGAGCTGCGGGTGAGGGCAGGATCAGGCCTCTGTCCCTCACCTAGATGCCACCTCCGCTGCTCCCCCCTGCAGCGTACACCGGGGCGGCGGACCCGTGTGAGCTTTGGTGTACATAGCTGTACATAAAGGAAGTCTGTGGATACAAGACATTGCAATAGCTTTTGACTGGTAACCAGATAGTTTTGTACTGCACCATCCTGCCTCAGCGATGCCGACTTCTCGTGCAATAAATGATAAGCAGCTGCCGAGGTGTGTGTCCCTGGTCGGTGTGTCGCACGGGGGGGGACAGCCTGGTATAGTGCGGGGACTTAGCGGAAGGGCTGCGATGGGTGCCCGGTTCATCAGCAGGGTCATAAATAATAGGTATTTTTTTCTGTGCGTGCACTGCCCAGGAGAGTCAGGCTGGGCACAGCGCTCCAGCCTGCCTCCGCCCAACCTATAATCACACTCGGCTAAAAATGTCTCCAGGATGCTTTGCCAGAGCTGGAGCTGCCTCCCTGTGCCACCCTGTGCAACCCAGAGCAGCATTGGTGGAACAAAATCAGGTGAATGAGACCAATAGCCATAGGCTGGCGGGGTTTAGTAAAAAAAATCCAACGCAAGCAGAACTAAACAAACCCACTATTCATATCACTGAGGGACGGCCTGCCTCCAGTAATTTTGCCATGACTTTGCTTTTCAGCAGCTGCCTTGGCTGGTTGGTTCTTTGAGTGGGTTTGTTGTGTGTTTTTTTTTAATAGTGCCAAGTGTGGCACAGCTGGTGCCAGCCCAATCCCAGAAGAAATGCTTCCATGGCTGTGGCAGGCTCCTGGCACCAGTGTGCTGACACAGTGCTCGTGTCCACCTGGAGCCCTGGGTGCTGCTCACCCGGCCTGGGAGGTGGCAGGGCAATTGGTGGTGTCTTCTGCCTGGAAGAGGCGCATCCCCCTCTGTCCCATCTCCCAGGAGATGCTGCAGCACACATCTACCCTACCCCTCTGGCCCAGGAGGGCAGAGACCTGCGCTGTCCCTGTTGTCCTGGTGTGGGCTGGTGACGTGATACAGGATGGCAGGTTATAGGTGTGGCTGCCCTGGAGACGCTGTGCAAGGCAGGCTCCGCGGTGCCTCCCCCGTGCCAGGCCAGCACAAGAGGCCAGCCTGTTTCAGTGCCACCACAAATATTTTAACCACAAAGCCTGAAGTGAGAGGCGTGGGCTGGCAGGGGGCTCTGTGCCTCCCCAGGCAGGTGGTGAAGCCAGTTCCTGCACTGGCACAGAGCTGCAGAAGCTGTAACAGCAGCGATGTGCCACCAGGAACCAGATTAAATATACAGATGTCTATGATGTTGCATGAAATTGGCTAATTTTTATGAATTAGTCCTCAAAAATGCAAATACGTATGCACACTGCAAGCCTAATATGGTAGTGACCTGATGTCTTACAGGAGGAAGGGAAGATGTTCTTCAAAGCTCAGTAGTGCCACACACCACCTTCCCCTCTGTGTTTCCACCCCTGCAGAGTATCACATGAGCCAGGAGTAGAGTTTTTATCTAGTGGTGGGGTTTTTTTGTGGTTTTTTTTTTTTTAAACAGTGTCAGGTAACAAAACAGCCAACCCTGGTCTTCTCCCTGGCCAGCTAGCAAAGATAGCATAGAAGAAAACACCACCACAAACTAGCCCAGCCCAAGGCACAGCTGGAAGAAAGCAGCAAGCAGTAGCAACATCCTCCTCCCCATTCACTCCATGGTGCTTCCAGAACTCAGCACCTCCTCCTCAGCTCAAAAATGAACTGACGCTAATAAGCCAGGTCTCTCAGTGAAAACTCACACCTTGGGCAAGACAAGTACCTAGCACGAAGGCCAACACAATACTTGGTGGGAATCCTCAGCTCTTGGCCTAAAAGCCCTTGAAGGAGCACTGGGGGAAGGAAGAATGCTGTGCTAAAAAAAAAGTAAAGAAATTCCCCCAGGCTTTTACCCCTTCCCTGCCCCATGCTGAGACCCAAACTGCCAGGCCTGCCCCACAGTAGCTGTCCGCTTCTTGTGACAACTGCCATTTTGAGAAGATCTATCCAGCCACTCTCTAATGAACACAAAAAGTAGATACCAAAGCAGAGGAAAGCAAAGCATTGACCATTTCAACAAAAGAAAAGAACCCCAGTATCAAAGTGATTTAGTTTACAAGATTTTTAATTTACAAATAAAAAAACTACACATTTCACTTTTTCTCCTTTTTCTCCTCTTTCTTGACATCACTCTTCTCCTTGTCTTTCTCCTTCTCATCTTTTCTCTCCTTTTTACTTTCTTCTTTTTCCTGTCCTTCTTTCTTCTCTGCATCCCTGTTGGCAATCTTGTTGTTAATGAGGTTGTGCAGGGCAACCACGGAACGGATAAGGGAAGCCAGATAAACTACCACCATCTGATCGTTGGTCTTCAGATAAAAGGCCTTGACAAACTCTTGCAGGTTGACGTCTGGTAGCAGGTTGAAGACGTCCTGAAGATGGTAGATGATCTGGTGATTGATGGGGAGTTTGCCCATGGCTACTTTCTCTAGGTAGCTCCTGATGTCCAGAAGCTTGGAGTTCAGTCCCTTCAAGCCATGGACCTGATTTGTGATCCGCTGGGACAGAGTGCCCACTGTTGTATCCTTGATATCTCTGAAACACCCACAACAGAAAGAATCAGCATTAGAACCTTACTTTGCACTCTCACGAAGAGGTGGGCATATTCACTTCAGAGATTTTTCCAGCTTAAAAGCAGTTTGAAGCACAGCTGAAGTACAATTCAAAGGAACATTTCAAGTCAAAGAATGCAAACAAACTGATGTATATTACAAAGTGTATCTAAAATAGATCACTGCTGTATCCTGTGGTGTGTATGTTCTCTTTGGAATAATAATTGTAACGCCAGTTAGAGGGATAGAGAGAAATAAACAGGATTGCTGACTGGTGAAAAGGCGACATGGTTTGTATGGGGTGACTGCTCTCTTTTTGACTGGAGAGCTACAGACCCATCAGCAACACTCCCATGCGGTCCCGCTCTGTGAGGTACACAGCGGCTGGAGACAGTTCCAAATGATGCAATATTCTGCCGCTTTGACAGAACAAATACAAAGTTTTTGTCATCTCCTCGGTGGGCAGTCACGTTTTTCATGAGCAATGAGTGAATACGCCACACAAGACTGCTGAATGAATACGCTCTTAGAATTTAAGTAGCACGTTTAACAAGCATTCCTGCATTCCCCCAGGAAGCCGGCACCGGGAGATGCCAGATGGATCACATTCACCGCTATGTGAGGCTTATAAGAACTCTTTCATGTTAAAGATGCTTACCGTAGCAAGTGTTCAACACCCACTTCCTCTGCCTCCTCTGCTCCGATCTCACTAGTCACATGCTCAAACGTCTTGGAGGTCGGAGTGCCGTCCTTGGAGGTACAAGGATACAGGAGACATGGTCAGACTGAGCACACAGCTGACTGCAGGTGCAAAGGTGTGTGCCATCTAGGCAGAACAGGTGTCTCACATACCAACAATGGAGCAACTCGCACAATGTCACAGCTAAGATTAACCGATGCCCGTTTACAGGATCAGGAAGAGGCAATGGGGCAAAATATGACAAAACAGAGTATCAGGGGACCGAAGTACATAGCTAACAGGAGAAGTTTGTAAGTGAATCACAATGCCTTTTAAAACATAGAATTTTAGACAGAGCATGAGAAACTGTATTAATGAAACAAGCAAAGTAGTTATAAACAGTCCACAAGGAATCAGAGACGAAAGGGTCTAGTTGGATTTTTCTTGATTTAATTAGTGGTACCAACTGGCCCAAGCGCAGAGTTGCTAGCAATTTCTTCTTTCTTGTGCTCTGTGTAATTGTCAATTAATGTATTTTGCTGGTCTATGTACTGGTGGGCAGAATAGAAAGTCTCACCAAATATAATTATTTCTTTCCCAATCCAACCTTGCTACGCTTAGGGATACCTTTTGCCATCCTGATATTTGCTCTCAGCCAGTTAGAAGCATACATGCAGATCCAGAAAAAAACCCCAACCAACCACCTAATATGGGAACAATCGCATTAAAATTACAATTTAGGCACCGATGATTAAGGAAGATATTTGAAAGATTCACAGGTTGAATTTCTGAGAATGAGTTTTACCCAGGTGTTTTCAAAACCATTACCTGGACCAGTGTACAGCTGTAAACGGACAGCACCACTGGGACTACTGTGAATTCACAAAACTAAGAACAAATCCTGCCGATACAAGATCTAGAATACGGGGAGCAGCTTCTTCTCCATAGTGAGGGCCTCAGAAAGGCAGAAGGATCAATTTTTTTTACATACATCCAGAATGTAATTTAAATCAAACGATTGCAAATGAAAAGCTAAAGCTGACTTACTACTGTATGTTGTTTGTCTGCAAGTGATTAGTAAGTGTTGCTCATGCCCGACCTACCTACTCAGCACTGACAGGAGCACAAATGAATAAGCATGCAATTACACACAACACCTTGTCAAACAGGCTGACGTGTAAACGGGACATCTTAAAAGTGTTCCAATCTATGACTTTGTTGCCACAGACATGACAGAAACAGATAAGAAGCATTTAAATCAGACAACTGGAGCTGTGGAATTCTGTAGGTCAAACAGAAATGCACAGCTTTTCTTCCAAGAGCATCGGTGGATGAAAGCTTTAGTTACAAAGGCTTCCATTATGACTGGGATTTAAACTCTGGTTTCAGCAGATTTTGGTTGCAAGTCACAGGCCCTCACTAGTGAATGCAACACCCCACATGTAAATGGCAACTATGCGCCATGGGATGTGCATCCTTCAGAAAAAAAGGCAATCCCAACAGCCATCTTTTAATGGAAACACTTTTCCAAGGAAAAGGCAGAGAGACTTAAATACTCACATCATGAACTTCTTCAACTGAAATATAAGCTTCTGTGGGCAACCCCAGGTCCTTTGGCTTCACATCAATAATCACCAACACCTTATGGAAAAAGTAAACATTTCAGAAAACCGGGTTTCATTCAAAGACTAGAAAAAATACCCAAGTCAGCTCTTCCCTCCACAGCAACGGTACACTGGCTGCTCGGAGCTGTTAACTTCAGGCACTGAGAAAAGACATCTATAGCTGTTTCAAAAGATTCTGATCTGGGCTCCTCAACTACTTTACGGCTACCAGGTCTTTAACATGCTGTGATCCCAGTAACAAAGGTGGGGGCCAAGGGTTCCCAGATCCCCATTTAGGAAGAGAGAGGGGGCAAAAACCCAAAACCCAAAAAAGTGCTGCACTTACAGAATTAGGACAGTATCTTTTCATCAGTTCATTGATGGCGATGTCATTCTTGTGCAGTTTTGGGCCTGTGTGGTACCAACCAACTATTCTTTCTCTAGCTGAGCAAAACCAGAAAGGATTCTAAATCAGAATTGCATGGTAAGACAACAGCAGAAAGACTTAGGCAGAGATTGAATCAGCAAATCAAGGGTGAAAATCTGATGTGTCTGGAAGACGAGTGTAAAGTAGGGGGAAATTAATTACAGACGATGACATGGCTAGTGACAAAGACAATTAATTAATCGTACTTATTTATCGTAGCTTACTAATCACATATATAACTTTATTCCTAGGTTCTTAACTAAACTGGACTATTTCATGTAATTTATTAATTTTGCAGATAGCAGGATATGACAGCTTGAAACTCCTGACATCTAGAGATGCAAAAATTCTGGAAACACAAACTGTATCATGAAAATGACAATTGGTCCCAGCGCTAAGGAAAATTCATAGGAATTGAAGTTATGACTGAACATTCAGCTCTAAAGTCTCAAACTGACTGGTAAAGACACTTTAAAAGAAAAGTGGTGAAGAGCAATTAGAATCATTACTTACAAAATGTGTTTGTAATGTTTACTTTCCTAATTTCAGGCACATCCGCGTAGAACAGGTTATAGAGGAGAAAGCTTTGAAATTCTTCAGAAATAATGGCATTTTGAAACCTGAATTATTCTGAAGATACAAAGCTGTCAGGAGACTGACAAGGTATAAATTAATGTGTTAAGAACACAAACTACTTGCACACATTAACGCATGGAAAACCATCAGTGAAAGTGAAAGCCACGCAAGGAAATAGCATGGAATGGCTTCTTATGTGAGCAATTAACTCTCTACGTTACTATGAATTCACTTCCCTATAGTCTTGAAAGTTTCTAGGAGTGTATGCCCAATTGCAAGAAGACCTCAACTTACCGTTGACCTTCTTAAACATTCCATACATGTTCTCCAGGTAGTCATGGTCTAGAAACCACACAGTATCATCCTTGTCGTCCTCATCAAAAGGTACTGGGAATAAAACAAAAGATCAGTATTTAAGAATCCAACTTCCAGAATGAAAATGCTTACAGAAACACTGTGTTTTAGGATATCTTTGGCTGCTAAAGGAGAGTGGATTTTAATCAGTTTCGACTGTTCTGAAACACTACGCTGCACAAGGTAACCTGCAGCGCTGGTCAGTTCTCTCAGGCAGAGGCTGTCTCATAATGACTAACAGTTTAGAAATGAGGAAAGAAATTCAAAGCATTCTGAGGGTTACCCTCAGTGGACAACATCAAACATTGGAAAGAAATCCTCCCACATACAAAAGTGACTCAACAGTGTGCACAGACATTTGGTATGATACACTGAGTACCCCAGCAGATTTTATAGCTTGTTGATCAACAGCAGTCCACTGTTAGAAAAATTAGTTTTCAGTGTAGAATATGCGTCATCAGCACTTTTATAGACTACTAGAACACAACGAGGCACTTTAAGTAAGTACAATTTACCCTTGAGTAAACAACTAGTAATTTTATCAGTTAGCATGTGTACAGGGACACAGGCTCACTTCTGAGACCAAAGACTGGTATTGGTCTTTTAATGTATAGGTATAATAAAAGCTTCACGGTTGAAAGACTGTCAAAATGACAAGAAAACCTCTTTTCAAAGCAAATGGAAAAAAGTTTCTCCAAAAATTGGAAAAAAAAAAAGTCCACACTTGGGAGAAGAACTCTTATAAACTGTGAAACTCCATATATAAACTGGATAATTTTGCTTTGTCACAGAGTAGCTCCACTGGGAAGGAAATGATCTAACTAAGACAAACGGGTCAGCAAAAGCCATGCATTCAAGAAGTACTTCTACCATCATACAGAAGCATTTAAGAGGAAACTATTTCAACACCATTAGCAACATACTTAAGGAAAGAACTAGTATTTAATTAGACAAAATCTAAGGAAAAAATGTAAAGCTAAAATATACATTAAATCTTAACGCAAGTAGGTAACAGCCACATCAGCACCGAGAGCTGCGACTGCGTGTATGACACGAGACACTGATCCCTCAGCAGAGGTCAGTGAGTCCAATGCAGCAAAATATTCACCAGCATTTTAAAAGAGGTTTACATCCACTCCCGAAACCTTCCACATTGCACAATTTAACAGGGAAGGTGTAGCACAACACTGGCTGGAATAGGTGTATTTTTGACAGTAGTTTGCATTTTTTTCTTTGATATAGGCTGATTTGTATGTGGCGAGACCAATCTGTGGTCTGGCAGAGTGGCTTAAAAAAACTCAAACACCATTAATCTATTAAATAATTCAGCAGGTTTGAACAAGGGCAGGGCACCCAAACTCACCTGCAAAACTGTTGGACACATCTAGTATTTTTTTCTGCCACGAGCCCAGCAGCACACCAACGACTCGCTTCTGATTTCCAACTTTTCCTATTCTAAATGAAAAAGACTGTCAGTTCTGACGACAAAAAGCCTGATTCAGGAAAGAAGGTAACGGCAGCCAAGCTGTTTCGGCTAATTTCTGTAAGTCAAATAGTATGTGCGTTGGAACAGAAGAAAAGGCATTACGACTGTTTTATTACTGATTGTTCGTTTACATCCAGAAAAAGGTGTTTCGGTGCCCTCAGAACCAAACCTTGTAACCCAGCGATGCAGAAAGAGGACTACGTGGTCCGATGCAGCTAATGAGGGGGAGCGTGACCCCAAATACGCTGCAGCCTCCCCGCAGGACAATGGACTATAAAAAAAGTGAGTAAGCTCTGACACTGCTCGGTGTCATCCACGATTTAGTTTCACAATAGCCGGCTTGTTTGCCTTGCGAGTATTTTTTTTGTTAAACGTTAAAACTGCTTGTCAATTGGCACAATTAAGTTAAATTAAGCACAGATTACACTAGGTGTTTACAAGGATGTGACTTATCCCCCCCTCAGCCAGCCGCAGCTTTAGGAGCAAGCCCCGCTTCTCCCGCACTCGCGTCTGAAGCAGCGGGACGGTGGTTCCAAGCCCCCGAAGAAGGGCGCCGACAGCCCCCTCACGGCCCCCGAGTGCTCCCCACCCTCCGCCTGCTGAAGAGGGAAACAACAACGGCGGTGGCGGTGCGCCGGGGGCTCCGGCGCCTGCCGCAGGCCGCGCTCCCGCCGCCACCCGGGGACCGCGGCCCTCGGCACCGAGCCACCGGGCCGGGCCCGGGCGCGCCGCTCCCCTCACGGCGCGGGGTTCCTTCCACCCTCATCTGCCCAACCCGGAGCCCGGCGCGCCGCTCCCCTCACGGCCCCGCTCCCCTCACGGCCCCGCTCCCCTCACGGCCCGGCCCGGCGCGGCCCGTGACCGTGACTCAGCGGCGCGGCGGCGCCGCCGCGCCCGTCCGGCTTTACCTGTTGAAGTGATCGACGACGCTGAGCAGCACCAGCGGGTGCACCACCACACGGTCCACCGCCAGCTCCGGCATGGCGACCGCCCGGCCCCGCTCTGCCGCCAGCCAAGTCCGGCCCGGCCCGACCGCCTTACCCGCCCGCACCAGGCCCGCTCCCCGCCGCGCGGCCCCGCTCCCAGCCTGCTCCGCTTCGGGGCGGGGCCACCGCCGCCATCTTTAAGAGGTCGTCGCCGGCGGGACACCATCTTGGAGAGGTCGCGGGAGACGGACGCGTCTCCGCCATCTTGGGAAGGTACATCTCCGCTGTCGGCGGCGCGGCACCATCTTGGGGAAGTCGGGTCGCTCCGCCCGGAGGTGAGGGGCGGGCCGGCGGAGCAGGGAGGCGGGCAGCCGGCGAGCGGCCCCTCGCTTGGGGGTCTCTGGGGGTGCTGGTCTCTCTTCCCCGTAGCTGCGCGTCGGTGCGCCCCGCCTGAGGGGGGGCGGCTGCGGGGCTGGTTCCTGTCAGCGGGGGTCTGAGGAGGCAGAGGCGGAGGGAGGTGGGTAGCCCCGCCGAGCTGCGTCTGGTCCCAACCGGAGGGTCCCTGGTCCACCGGCTGATTAAATGGCTTCCAAGAAGCGTTTGCCCCGTAATCCTTCCAGGGACAGAGGTTCCAGGGGCTGGCCAGCATTCCCGCCTCCCTCTGCTGCTCTTGTGGAAGATGAGTGTGGCATTTGCCTTTTTCCAGTTGTCAAGAACATCGCCTAATCACCATGACCTTTCAAAAAATGAGAGCGCGGCCTCAGAATGATGTCATAATCTTATCATTGCCACTAGACTGCGGGTTTAAAATGCAGGGGTGCTGTCTTCTCATGTTGATAGAGAGTGAAAGCGCTAATAGCATATAGAGAGGGTGGTATCCTGACCACCTTAGTTGTGTGCTCTGCCTTGACTTCTGTGTCTGTCTCTGCAACTTCGGGAATTGTTGCAGCCGGGGCTGGAAGAACTCCATCGCCTTGCCTCTCCTTCCAGAGCTTCGGGTAACTCCTGGGTTCCCACTACTGCAGTGATAAAAGTCTGCGTAAATAGGCAGAAATCTTTATTACTGTTCTTGTTTGCTTTCTTCTGAGGGGACTGCATTAGGCTAATTTGTTTTGTTTTGTAGATAAAACCGACATTCTTCAGCCTCTATTATTTTGTAAACGTTTTTCGTCTCTGAAGTACAGCTTTCCTCTATGTAAAGGAGAAACAGACCCTGAACTAAGCTGAGTGCATAGGCGAGTCTTTGTAGGAGGGTTTTTGCACCTCGAGTAGCACTGGTAGGCAGTCCTACTTCTTGTCCTTTACTCCTAGCAAGAAAATACAACCTGAGGCTGTTATTCCTGAATCTATTATGGAGGAATTATTAGCATGAGAAGTATTAGCAAAATTCTTGAGGATAGTCTCACTGGCTTTAAAGCGTTACGATATCCTTTATTTTCTCTGCTTTTCCCGCGTTAGGGTTTTTTTGCATATTTCTCAGGTCTCACCAAATGGCGGTATTCTGGGTGAAATCTAAAGTTTTGCGTTGCTGTTTAGCATCTTTTAACACTTGCAGGTTTCAGCAAAAACAGCATTAATTGAGAAACTCTACGAGAATTGGAGACCTCTTGTGGAGTTTTTTACACGTTACATCCTTTAGTGTTGCCGCTTTAAAAAAAAAATCTGGTCGAGGTCTTAGAGCTTTTTTCCCAGCAGAGGGAGATATCTGACCGTGAAATTCAAATATAGCCAGTATTCTTGTAGCTTGTTTTATCAATATACATATAAAACTCAATGTTCAAATTAACTAGTTCAATAAGTAATTTAGCTCATTGATTTTTGGGCATATCCTAAGTGCCATTACAAGCTACGGATATTTTAAATGCCATTACCTAATAGAAGGAATGTTTTAAGCACCTTTTATTGATTTTATTACTGCTTTATTTTGCTGTCTTGGTTTAAAATCATTTTAACCACTCTGTAATCAAGAAGAAATATATCGTTGGTGAAATACAGTCAATTTCCTAAAAACCTTTGACATCGTTAAATAAGGAATTACAGTTGTTAAATCATGTCAGGCAATAACCAAGGGACAGAAAAGATATAAAATTTGGAGCAGTGGGCCAGCATACCAGTAAGCTGTTTTGACCTTTGGCATTCAGACTCTGTATGTGACAATCACACTTCAATTCTGTTCTTGATTCTTACATCAGTCAGAAGAGATTTAAAATCTCAGCATGCTAGGAAGGTTGTGGAAGGATAACGGAGTATGATCTAGAGACAATTAAGGAGCATTCTAATGACCTGCTGTGACTTTTTGTTAAAATTACTCTCTAACTTAGCACATTTGAAGTTTCATTTGCTGGATTGTATTGCTAGTAGTTTAGTGTATTGATGTTATACACAAAAGGAGTAAATTGAGTCTGCTCATAGGGATTTCAGTTACTTCCCTTCCCAGCTCTTTTGACTTGAGAAGATTATCAGTATTATTGAGCTAATCAGCTGGTAGATGTAGACTGGGAATACAGGCAATATGTTGCTTAATCAAAGAATTGAAAAGTAAGTAATGAATGTTGGTGCTCAATAAAAAACAGCTAATGAGTTGATTGCATTGATGCTTGATGTAATTTAACTGTAGAGTGGCAAACATCAATACTTATATATGATTTGGCTCATGATTGCTGGGCTGAAACTGAAAGTTTAGAGAGGTTCTGCAGTATGCGAGCACCTGGCAACTGACCTGAATTGGGGAGGGAGGGAGCTGTGTTTTGTTCTTTAAATGGAACAGGTGATTTCATCATTAATTGTTGGGCTTTTATTTTGTAACAAATAAACAAACAAAAAAACCCCACAAAACCTAAAACTTACACATAACTGTTTTCAGAGATTTAAGAATAATTTCTAGATTGAAAAATAAGGATCATCATAAAGTAGTTTAAAAATCGAATTCATGATTATAAATGTTAAAAGAACCTCCTGTCTTCCTTTAATAATGACCTTGATAACCTCAAGGGGGAAGTCAGCAGAAATGTTATGCTGTCTGTGGAGATGGACATCTGCTATGTTTGAGCTATTCTGTTCATGTAGTATCAGTTCTGACTGCATTTTAAAAGAAAGTTCATTTGCAGAAAGTGAACGCTGTCTTGAATGGTGCAACCTGTAACTTCATTCTGAATTCACTTTTTGCCCTTATTCCCTTCATTTTGATTTGTTAGGTGGTGTAAGCTCTCCTCAAGTGCAAGGTTATACTTACTGGTGGCACAAAAGGACATCTTTGTAGGCTTTGCTAAACCAAGATCTGCCACTGTCAGCTGCTGTCAAGCAGCAGGAAGAAAGCTGTTTGTACCTGGATTCTGTGTAGTTTCTACATCTTTTGTCATGCTCTGACCTCTTTTCCAGCCCTGGGGATCACACTTCTACTTCAGGAATGTTGGACCTTCCATCAGGAATTAGTATTTGTCTTTAAACTGTGACGTAATAAGGTGTTTCAGAAACTTGGTTTTTATTTCTGTGAAATGTCCTGTGTCGTGTTTGGGCCTAGATCCTTATTAGATTGGTCACATGTCCTCTGGACAGCCATCAAGCATGGCTTTATGAAGTCTCTGCTCACCAGCTGTTTTCTAATTTAGCTAATTCTGCCCTACAAAAACACAATAACGCAGCTGAGGGACACTTTTAGTGGCCTTATCTCTTGCCTTCTCCTTTCAATCTGTCAGTCTTGGTGGGGGGGGGCAGTGCTGGAAATTTGTAATGGAGGAAAAAACAAATGGAGGTAATTCTGTTGGCAGAATCACAGAAGAGTCACTGAAAAGTCATCTACAGACAAGGGGAGGCACACATTTACTGAATACATTGTTTGTATTTCTAGGTGTTCTTTACAATGATGAGAGTTAGAAACATAACAGTGCTTTAAATGAAAATACCAGCATGCCACAGTAACAACCTCAGTTCATCAAGGCCATGAACTGAGCCGTGGATGGCTGTGCGGTAGGCTACACCCTCCAGACTTACAGCCTGCTTTGTGTAGAGCTCTAGATGTATGTTTTTCCATCTTGTTTGAGAAGGAGCTGATGTTTGCTGATCAGTAGCCTCTCCTTGGGAAGAAAGGTTTGATTATCTATGTAAAGGAGTCTCTCCCAGATAAAGAGGGTTCTCTACCTACCTGAAGGGCAGAGTGCATGAAGACTGCATAAGAAAGCAGACGGTGGGCTGTGGGCAGGGCAGGCTCAGGGGTGTAGGGAGGAGGGGAAATCATGCAGAAAGCAGTAACGCTTCAGTCTGATTTGTTTTTTCTCTGTAGCTTTCCAGTGTCTGCTAGTGATAAGTGATGTCCTTGGCACTTTGGCTACAAAGGATCCATGCAGCTGGGAAATATTGATGCCTGATACTTTGGATCCTAATACTAAATGATGCTCATTAATGTGCTCCTTTAATACTGGTTGTCTTCGTTTTTAAAGAAAAACCCTACTTTATTTTTCTGAGATTGGGACAGGGGGATCTGAACAATTAAAGAGACAATGTCCCCTAACATGTACATCCATTGAGATACCTTCTAAAATGTGTTTAAAATCCAGTCAGGAGAAGCTAGGCTTTCTTTAGACCTGTTGATAGTTTGTCACATAATACCTTTGTGCTACCAGTTTGAACAGGAAATATATTTATTTCCCTATAAATATGTTTAGCTTTGTCCTACTAACTGTAGTTTCCTGTTAAGATTTCCTTGGCCAGGGTGTGCCATAAACTGTTTTAGAAGGAATGATGCTGCCTAGAATTGAACAAGGATAATGCAAGACATGGAAGCAAAACAGAAAGCCACTACAACATTAATACTAATTTGTTTTGGTTAAACTGTAATTCAGTGAAATGCTGACACTGTATACTCAATGCGTGATGCCATAAAGAGTGTCCTTATCCAAACTGCAGTTTGCTTCTGAAGACTTCTAAATAACCATTTTTCCAAATGTCTGTTCTAGAACGTAATCTCTAAGCAAACTTTTAAATCTGTAATTACGAATTGATCTGTTCACTCTATTATATGATCCTTAAATATTTGTGTTGTAGTAAGTTATGTCTTTGTTTCCCTATAGGGTACTGTTGCTTGACCAAAAGGTGCATATATAAGTAGAACTCATGCTACTTACCATTATTTGGCCATCTGTGAATATTGCTGTAGTTTCTGCCACTGGATTTAAAAACTTTTGTTTTTAAACACAGGTATAGACCTGTGGGTTAGCTGGTGACTCAAATAATCCTATCCTCCCTATAACAGTATCACAGTGGAATTTTAACAGATAATTTTTGGATGTAGAATCATAGCTTTCTTTAGTTAAAAATGCTTTGTAGAAGTATTGTCAACATCTAATGTAAAATTGTGGAAAAGTCTTTCATGTTTTATATTGTACACTTCTGATTTTGTTGCCCTGTCTCGACATCACAGGGTATAGAAATGACAGAAAGATTTTAATTAATTTATTTTTTAATAACTAAGTAACTGACTCTAATTTTTATATTTCAATACAGAGCGATTTGCTTATTTTATTCTGGTACCCTTGCTACAAAATGTTTTTTTAAAATAGTGGAACCAAACAGTTAAAAAAAGAAAGCACAACAGGTTCTAGTCATACTCATTTTTCCACACCTTGAGGACTAGCAAATTCTTTAATATGAGATTTTATTTGTACAAAGCAAAACTTCAAAACCACTCAAAAGCTTTCTTATTAACTGCTGTCAGTCCTTTGATTTACAAGGGCAATAAAGATCTAGAGGGGGCACATTTATCATGGAGTTCAGCACACCAGGAGCCATTTTCTCAAGCGGTAAAGCCAAGTGATAAAATGAGTTCTTTTGTTCTATAACCAAGACACATTCCCTATTTTTAAAAATGTGTGTGTTGGACTTCTTGGCTTGTAGTTTGGCTGTGTTCCTGTAATACATTTATAAATAATGAAAAATTGCTAACATGCAGATGCTGATGATGCATCTGGAAAAATAGACTGACTGAAAGAAAGAAACTTACTTTCAACTTTTGGTTTATTCTCTAACTTTTTCTCCAGTGCTAATTCTTGTATGATTTTTTTTGAGGTGGGTTTTTTTTTGTTGTGTGGTTTTTTTTTTTTTTTTTGTGTGTGTGTATGTTTTTTGGTTGTTGGTTTGTTTTTGTTTTTGTTTTTTTTTAAAGTGAACATATACCTTTCTGCAAAGCTGAAAGAATTCTGGTTAGGAAGTAATATAAATACTCTATTTAAAATAAAGAGCCATGTTCCTAGGGTATAGTGCTATTTTGCAAGCTTCCGTTGCTTTGTCTGTTTCTAAACTTGTATTTGAGTGATTGTTTGAATGTTAGCAGATAGAAAAATTTATCTTCTTGTCTAGACCAAAATATTGATGGCTTGTATGGGCCCTTCATTAACAGCTGTAGCTGTGTGGGAGGAACTGATTGCAAGAGTAAAGATCCTTACATGTAAGCAAAGGACACAGAATCTGACTATAAATTGAATATTAAAAAAAGTGAATTCTGTTTTTTTTCCATAAAAACATGCTGCCACCTACAGTCTCTTCCTGGGAAAGAGATGCATTGCTGCTTTCACCAGTCAGCTACTGAAGGTTCTGTGAAGTCCAGTTATCCAGTGTTATTGCACAGGTACCTTCGAAATAGGAGAACAGACTTGCAAAAACTACTTTCTAATGTAATCTTGAATATAATAATCTTTAATTGTTAACTTAAAACTTTTTGTGAGGTTTCTCTTCATATTTTGGCTTCAATTGGGCTGCTGGCATAAACATGGAAGAGTGAATGTGAAAAAGGTCAGAGGCATTAAACCTTGTTCATATTTAAATTGGCACCACACTATTGTGCTGATAACTACAGCAGTGCTGTGGCAGTACCCATTTGTCCCCAGGTTATGCAAACTGTGATGGATGGGTTTGGAAGGCATTTTGGATAATAGCTGTTTCTTCGGTTTTACAGAATCACAGAATGGTTTACTCTTGGTTTCTTTTATAGACAGACCTTTAAGAGAAGCCATGCTATAAGCAGATTGCACTCATAGCGAAGTTATTGCATAGCTCTTGAATGTGGACTTTTATGACCAAAAACACTGAACAAAAGGACCAAAGTTATATCTTGTCTGCTGCACTTTCTTTGATGATGGTCAGCAGCAGGTTTGTAGGTAAGTGTTAGAACAGGGCAAACATACAGTGGTATTGTCAGAATAAGAAATGTGGAACAACACAGGTCTTGCCAAACCTATTTATCAATCCCAAGTAAACCCTCTTCAACTATACGAGGTGCGTGTGTGTGACAAACAATTTTTCATTCCCCATATTCTACATTAAATAGTTTGGAAGTAGGACTTGTACTATTATCATTCTAGTTCATGTGCCCGTGAAAGCACATTACTGAGAAATTAAAGAAAATGTTTCTTGGTAGCTGACTCGTAGTAGTTATTTATCCAGAAGGAAGCAGCTATTACAACAGCCAAAAGACCCCACCATAACTGCCGCACTAGCTTATGGAAAACTAAAGTTTCGGTTGACCTATCATGGCAGTCCTCTGTAGCACAGGGATTTTGCAGATCTCTTTGCTGTAATTTTACGTTTGCACCAGAAATTTAGCAAGAAAAGATGTAGTCTAGGAGGCCCACCATTTTGTATTGCTGTGTATGTTACTTCTGATACTTATATTGCAAAACCTTCAGTCTCTGATATTTAAGGTCAGAAATTATAAGTGGTCTTTTTTTTTTTTTAACCCTGGGGCCTCTTCTACTGTAGTGTTTTGAAAGATCCTAAAGCTTTGAGGAAAAAAAAAATCGAAATACTTTATTTTATGAAGCAGTTTTGGGGTCAGTTTTTCTAAAATGAATGCTTTTATGTTGGATAGTTTAAAGACCATCTGTTAACTGAAACCAACCGTAAGTGAAGTTGCAGTTATGTTTCCTATTAGTCTTGTATCTTTCCTATTAGTCATGTATGAAAGAATACAGAGACATCCAACAGAACTCAAAACAAAAATTGAAAAAGCAGATGTTGAAACTGTTGGCTTGTTGGTTTTCTTTTACAGGAGCAAGAAATTATTAATGGATCACAAAAATACTATAAGATTAGTTTTGTAAACTGTTACCTAGAATCACAGCTAAGATGTATTTCTGATTATTGTATATTGCAGTTGAAAATTGGAGTATTTCACTTGGAGACACTGAAGAGGGTTTTAAAAAATAGATCATGAATGTTATGTCTGGAAGCATACAATGAAAGATAAAATACAAAATTTTAAATAGTTATGCACCTCTGGTCTCTCAGGGCTCATTTATTATGTTGTCATGGTGAGCAAGGAATAAAAAAATAAAATAAAAAGGCTGTTCCTTGGGTAGTTGTGACTTATTGGTAGTTATCTTTTACAAGAGTTCCATGCTGACTTAAGTAAAGATCTCTGAGAAAAAAAACAAACTTTATTTTTCAAATAAATTCAGTAAGAGCTCACAGCCTTCCATGACACCACACTGAATTATTATTAGTGTACACTGCTGTGAGAATAACACTCTCTGCTGTTTAACAACAATGTCTTTCCATGGAATTTCAGAAAGTCAGTAGGAAAATGAAAGGCAGAATTGAGTGCTGTAGCAGAATTAAACCAGTGCATCCTGAAGCCAAGATACTTTCATCATTACTTCTGTAAGGAAGAAGAATAATTAACATGTACTGTATATGCAGGTCCATATGATTTGGTTGAAAAGTTCTCAATGGCTTGTGTATGTTAAGCAGGAGGTCCTGTCTTGCCTGAATAAAATCTCCTTAAGTATATTTCTTTCAGACTGTCTCTTTTTTTTCCATCCTTAACCTGCAGTCAAATATCAGGAATGTATGCAATTTTGTCTATGTAAAGCTTCGTTGGTCATGGAGAGGAGAGGTTAATTTTTTTGCTTACTTCTTTCATGATGGAAGATAATGCGTTGCCCTTGGCAGATGATGGGATTAAAATAGCTGGGAATTTACAGCCATGTTTAGGTTGGTCTGTAAGGTTGTTCAAAAAGACTGCCCTAGCAATCTTCCCTGACTCTGAAATGCCACTGAGCAGGCTCTTTGATGTTTCCATGTTCCCTTGTGTTCAGCTTCTGGAGGGCATCCAAACTCATGGGTACTAAGCCTTTCCCATGTGAGTTGTCCTACTGCTGGAAGAAGTTTGTGCGATTGGCCTCTAGTCAGGGCAGCAGAATGGTACAGGCTATTCAGGATCTGTGAAAAGATGCTTCTGAGGTTTGTGTGTACGGTTTGGGAGCTGAGCTGTTTCCTTGGAACACTGAATTTAGGAGACAGGAAAAAGGTCCATCAAGTGTCACAATAATCATTGCAAGGGCACAGAATTACTGTTGAGAAGAATAAATCACTTCATTGCCTTCATGGGCATAGCTATGGACAAAGCCCCAAGTGCTTACTACCAGTTATTGGAGAAAATCTTTCAGGAAGTCCAGACTGAGAAACTGCAGTGTCTAGTCCTGTGGAGGTTACACAACTTGGTGTTAGAGGGCACTAGGCTTAGGCTTCTAAAGCAATGAAACAGCAGTTGATAGAAAATGGGAAATGATGGGAAGACTTTCTCGTCTGGATACCCAAAAAGTTACCCAGATTTAGTATGGTTCTGTGTCAACAGCTTTTTGCCCTAAACGTGATATACAATCCCGCCAAAGACAGCCTTCCTTATTCTATCTTGGGGTACCCTTCAAATCCAGTTTAAGATCCATCTGCCAAGGCACTTGGGCAACTGATCTCAGTGGAAGACTCCTACAAAGAAAATCTTACAGAAGTACCATGATAGCCAAACCATCCTTATGGTGCTATCAGCCTCCGTGATCCAGCTGCTGTGGTCATCTCCAAGCACCTCGTTTGTCGTAAGACTGGACTTGTGGAGAAGTTGAAGACCTGTCCTAGTTCAACAGCAAAAGTCCTCTCAGACAGTGGTCTGTGCTGGTTATTGGGAACAACTCAGTTCACTTGTCCCCAAAGCCCTTGAATGCAAATGTTTAAAGATGAAAGGAAGGTAGCATGCCTGGATTCCTCTGAATTCTTGTGACACCCAGGCCAAGATGGTATGAACGACGCAGTAAATTAGTCTTGAAGGGGCTTTAACAGAGTGAGGTTGATGTAGCAGATGTTTCTGTCTTGTTCTGCTACTGCTTTGTTGTATGGTTTAGACAAAATCACTTTTTCATTCTGTTAGAGCAGGCTCATTTAGAAAATGGAAAATTAGTTATACAGGTGTTGAGTATTCCAATTCTTGTAGTGGATGCGTTTTAGAAATGTTGGTAGTAGCGATGTAGTTTATTCTTGTTTAAAGGGGGTTGAAATTATGTCACTGGCTTGAGGCATCACAAATTTGCTTTATATGGCTTCCTTTTGTGGGAGCAGCTGTCCCTGTGAAAGGTGCTGGGACCAGCAGAGATGGAGGATTCTGTGTCATACTTTGCCACTGGCATGGTTACTCCCTCTTTTACACATACACCAGTGTTTTTAATAGGATACTTTACCACCTCTGCTGGTCCCTATATCCGATTTGTCACAACTTGAGCATAATACAAAACCACACCCTCTTTCAGCAGACAAAAGTGGTTTTACACCAGTTCTCTGTAAGCCTGATATGGAAAAATATGGAAAAAAATAAAATAAACCTCCTATGGCAATTATTTTCTTTCAGAGAAACACATATTTTAAGATAGCATTTACAAAGTCTTTATTGGTACTGCATTTCAATCTTACATTTTAAGTTCCTGTTAGTTATGGAAACAGTTTTGAATTTACTTTATGTCAAGGCTTTAATATTAGGCAATTACAAATCCTGTATAGCCTAGGTCTGCGTTTTATAGACCAAATTTACTGTTCTCAATGCTGTGCTATGTTAATTATATTGTAACGAAACATCTGAAATAGGGATGTCATGTTCGTTTTCCATACTTTCTCTAGAAAGATGAATTTCTCCTGTAGCTACAACCAACACTGTGGTACCAGGCTTGTGATTAAGCCCTGCTAGATGCTTGCAGAGGGGCACTGCGACTCACAGCAGGTACATGCCTGGCATATCCGCGTTGCTCCCTGGTCAGCCTGGTGTTGGGTTCCCCCCTTGGATGCTCCTCCCAAATATTTGCTTACCTGCATGTGTTCTCCCCCTCAGCCCAAATTTGACTGCATATGCCCAACTCGACTGGTGGGAGACCAACATAATCCAGGTTTTGGGAGAGAGATCCTTCTCCTTTTCACTTGCTGATCCCTTTCTTTTCCGTGTCATTACCATTTCTGGAAAGCTTGCATCTCTGGGTAGGGATAGGAGAAGGGACCTGGGAGTCCTGGTGGACAACAGGATGACCATGAGCCAGCAATGTGCCCTGGTGGCCAAGAAGGCCAATGGCATCCTGGGGTGTATCAAGAAGAGTGTGGCCAGCAGGTCGAGGGAGGTCATCCTTCCCCTCTACTCTGCCCTGATGAGGCCACATCTGGAGTATTGTGTCCAGTTCTGGGCTCCCCGGGTCAAGAAGGACAGGGAACTGCTGGAGAGGGTCCAGCAAAGAGCTACAAAGATGATTAGGAGACTGGAGCGTCTTTCTTATGAGGAAAGGCTCAGGGACTTGGGTCTTTTTAGTGTAGAAAAAAGAAGACTCAGGGGGGATCTTATCAATACTTATAAGTACTTAAGGGGAGGGTGCCAGGTAGATGAGAAGAGTCTTTTTTTCAGTGGCGCCCAGTGATAGGACAAGAGGTAACGGGCACAAACTGGAGCACAGGAAGTTCCATCTTAACATGAGGAGGAACTTCTTTCCTTTGAGGGTGGCAGAGCACTGGCACAGGCTGCCCAGAGAGGTTGTGGAGTCTCCCACACTGGAGACATTCAAAACCCGCTTGGACGCCATCCTGTGCAACTGCTGTAGGTGTCCCTGCTGTGGCAGGGGGGTTGGACTTAGATGATCTCCAGAGGTCCCTTCCAACCCTGACGATACTGTGATACTACTGATTAACTGAGTCAGTTTTTCAGTTGAAGGGGTTATTGAAATGCACACGTGTTACTGAAAATGTACCCTTCTACAAGTCTCAAAAACTCATCTGCTGCTAACAGCAGCAATTCATGTTGGATACAGTGAATACCTTTTTCAGATATTTAAGAACTTGTGTGCCATCTTATCTGTGTCAGGCTATAGACAACTGTGTGCTTTGATAACCTTTGCCATGTTTCTCATGTGTAGATTAAACACCGATATACATACATAGATATATTAGTAAGCCAGTATGTTAATGCAAATAAAAACCAGCTTTTTCACTTGAATCTGACCAAGTACTGGTTGAAACTATTACCATATAATCATGAAGAAAATGGGGTAATCACCTCTTGATTTTTTTTTTAAAGCCTTAATAATCATAACATCTTTTAAAAGTACATCTTGTTTGTACAGATATACAAAAAATTCAAAACACACAGCATCTAAAGAACTTCTTTATGCTTAATGCTTTTCGTATTACCCTGCTGTTGTTGTTAACGGTTCTGACTGGATGTTGGGAACAATTAGGTGCAGGGACCTCTGCTTTCTAAAGGTAAATCTAACTGGTTGTATGGCTGTTGGTCTGTAGGTTTTTAATAGGTCAAAATATTTAAATAGGACAGACTTACATAGTACTTCTATGAGGGATGGATGTTTTAATCTCAAGAAATCCCACACCTCTTTGGAATCAAAATAGATTAAGAATACAAAACACACTGTTACTTTTTGTTTCCTTGTTTTCACAAGAGTCTATTGAGGTGAGAGGGGAATAGGGTTGTATGCATGTATGTGTATCAATATTGGAGAATGGAAGACTGAAGAGTTCTGCAGAGGGGGCCTCTGGAATCAAAGGGCCAGAGTAATTTAAATTTAGTGAGGGAAAACATTGTACAAGGTGTGAGATATAATCATCGAATGGTGAACTCTTAAATTACTTTTGTAACTGATAAGCTGATTGGGTTTTGGGTGTGTGTGTGTTTTTTTTTTTAATGGAAAACATTCTTTACTGGTGTTGCATTGCGGAGACAATTACCCAAATGCTGTTTTCATATTAAAGCATTATATGCTATGTTTGTTGATGTAAAAATGCATAAGATTTTATGAAAGATTACTTTCTCAGCTTATGGAAAAATGACGTTCTAGCTCATCCATTCTCAGATTCTGGTGATAGTCCTTTTAATTTCCCTTTGCTCGTATTGGATCCTAGAAAAGGTTAATTAGTTATCCACTGAACTTGATAGAAGAAGATTTTTTTAGAATATAACATTAAGAAATGTTCTATTGGGGTATGAAGGTAACACCACAAGGGGGTACTATAATTTTATCAAATTTGCCTTGGTAAGTTGTTTTATTAAGGTAAAGTGATTACAGGCTGCAGAGTTAATTTTAATATGCTAATACACCACAGCAAGTTGGAAACTTAAATAAAATGATACAATTAATTTAAATTTATAGAAGGTAGAGAAGCTTAGTAAGGTCATCTGTATGTTATATTAAGATTGCATATAGACTTACCAGATTTAAAAGTCAGTTTTCTTAGCAGCAAGCTTTAGAAGATTGCTGCGTGTACTTTATTGACCTTTGCATGAAGAAGTTAGTGTAGTTCTGCGAAAACTACATTCTATGAAAAGTTTGTTTTCATGTGAGAAAAATAACCTTTTACTCTCTGCGTATAGAAAGCTAATGTTAGATATGTATATGTTTTAATGGTTTTCACACCTGTATGAAGGTAGAAATTTATTAGGACTTTATTTGCAATGGAAGAATGCCTCCTGGTATTTTTCTTTTAGTGAACTAATTACTCTTGATTAAACTTTTTGATAAAATACATTAATATGACTTGCTGTTGAGTACATGGGTGCAGGAATTGTGTTGCTTGGTTTTGGGAAGGAGTGAATACTGCTCTTGTTTTGTTTTTGAGGCGAAGAGTATCAGCACTGTAAAATATCTGGGCTTTTGAACTTTTATGTCACTACTGTGTTCAGATAATGCCTTCCTGAGCTCTAGAAGAATAGAGTAGAAATGAATTTACCAGAAACAGGCTTCTTGAAAACGTTGCTGTTGTATTTGGCCAGGGAAACTAGAAGTTTAAAAACTAAAATGAAATAAAGAATGAGGGAACTAAACAAGAGTACAGTGAAGCAGGAGTTATGGGAGGCTAGTTCTAACATTTTGTTTGTGTGCAGCCTATTGCTATTTGACTGTTTTATCCATCTAGAGCAGAATTTATCTGAGCAGTGTGACTGCTCCTGGTGCAGAGAAGCCATGATTTCAGGCTAGGGTCTCTGGATGCATCATGCAGATGTGAAGCAGCCCCACCACCAGTAATACGGAATGATTGGTGGAAGGTAGATGGGTGTTAAATCCCAAGGGCTGCTGTGGGGGATATGAGAGGGAAGGTATGGAACTGTTCACAGTGGTCCGCGTTGTCTTTGGAGATTTTGATGAGGTCCACAGAGAGCCAAGTTAGAAAACAGGAAAGAAAGACTGTATCAGTAGAACACATAAGGAAAACATTTTCTCATAATATTTCTACAGAAGATAATTAATATGTCATTCCCGTGATCCTGTTGAGTGAGTTTTACTTTCATTAGGGGGTTCCTGAGATCCCTGTTTCCCCCCAGAATATGGAAAATCAGATTGCACATCAACAAACCAGTTGAGAAGCTAGTTTGCCAGAGACACTAATTGGCAATGATGTAACAAATGGGATTTTCCAAGTGCTTTTAAAGATGTATTCAGTGGCCATTTGCAGTCTGTTATTAAAATCTACCCATAGCATCTGTGTATATTGAAGGGTCCACTGAACTGACAAGGTCAGTGTTGCAAATCTGCTGTTGATGCAAGGAGGTGGATGTATGAAACCCGCATTCATACAGATATTCATACAGGTTATTAGTAAAACCTGCTAGATTTCTTTTCTGAAATCCCTGTATTGTACAAACCTTGGAGAAATGAGGATTGTAGTGACAGTGTCCTTACAAGTGGGACTCTCTCCTTTATTTTGTAAACCAAGCAAATCACCATTGTCCATGGAATTTATTGAGTGCTCCCTATTGCTGGATTTTTGTCCCCGTGTGAGGAAATAAACAGATAATGTTTAGCATAGCTTTTTGGCATAGTGTATGGAATCTGACATTTTAGAAGGTCATAATGAGTCAGCTTCTGCAGAAAACAGGTCCCATTTTACTGTGATCACTGTAATGGTTTCCAGAGATTTTTTTTTTTTTTTTCCCCTAAAAACTGCACACCAATGGAAAAGGAGTAGGTGAGAATTTTGCCTCTGGTAACAAAATGCTGTTCATTCTTGTCATGGTTTTCTGTGGTAGTTCCTTGTCTTTGTGTTGAAGATGTGCCTAAGGAGCATCATCAGAACTTCATTAATGAAGCAAATTAGCCTTAGTGTTCTGCATCTCCCACAGCAAGAACAAGAGGCTGGATTTAAGGACATCTGAGTAGCAATAAAAGGGGATGATTTCACTGGGTATGAATTTTGTCCCATTTAGGAAGACTGCAGGCAAAATGTGGTAAAATTGGGAGTGCTAATAATAAGAATGTTTATTCACAGAAACCTTGAATGTAACTTTTTTCCAAGAAAAAAACAAATGAGTGCATTCTAGATTGTATAACAAATTATTGGTATTAAATTATCAAATTATATGCACAATTAAATTTTTATTAAATAAGAAATAATGTATGCAATATTATGATAATCTTCTAAAGTATAACAAGTTTTTAACTTTAACAGCACCATGCACTGTGCCTCTGCTTCTCAGGGGACTAATTTTAAAAGTAAGGCATTCAGCAATTGAAAAGAAAATTACAAAATTAGTCACTTGAGTAATTTAAACATGCAAATAAGTATCCCAACTGTGTTGATACCAGATTTAGCTGAATTTACTAGGGCTGCTTAGACTTTATCATCCTAATTATTCCAGCTTTGTGTCAGACTTAAGAAAGTAGAAAGACAGAATTATTTTTTACAGAAGTTTCTTGTATTACTGTGTTACTGTACTGTGTGTTCACTAATGCACTCACTGGCAAAAACTTATTCCAAGGTTTTTTCCTCCTAATTAGCAGAACAAAGGCTATCAGGACTATTCTATCATTGCTTCTCATAAGAATATCAGAGATTTGAAGACACTTTGATTTTACTTCCTGAGATGAGTGAAGTATGATGTGTGTATGTTCTGATATAAAATGATACAGCATAACTGATTGAATTCCATGTGTTGGAGCCTCTTCTGAATACAGTAAAAATTACCTGTAAGAGTGACATGCCAGGTTGAGCCTTCCGTGTGTTGTAGGTTGAACGTAACTTCCATAGGAGGTGTTGAGTGGAAGCATGTCTCAAAGTACAGTAGGTGGTTCATAATTGTTACTCTTCACTGTCTGTATCATGTTGGTATGCAAACACCCTAGTGAGGGATCAGAACCCCGCTGCTGTTCGGGTATAAACCAAACTTATTCCCCTGCAAAGCTTATATTCCACAATGGACAGAGACAATGAACAGAAAGGAGGTGGTGCTAACAGGGCCATGAGCTGTGGCTGTGCACACCTCGCTTTTCCACTGTGGATTTATTGCAAGCGTTATGCCAGAGGAGGGTTTGGTATGAAGAGGCACAATGAGGTACATCTGTTATTTGTGATGCTTCTGTGCCACAACTGTATTACAGAAGGTGAAAATATCCTACTTCAGAATGAACATCTTCTGTGGAGTGAAGATAAAGAAAGGGTTGTCAAGCATTGGAACAGGCTGCCCAGGGAAGTGGTTGAGTCACCATCCCTGGAGGTATTTAAAAGATGAGTAGACGTGGCGCTTAGGGAAATAGTTTAGTGGAGGACTTGGCAGTGTGAAGTTAACAGTTGGACTAGATGATCTTAAAGGTATTTTCCAACTTAAACAATTCTATGATTCTATTTCAACAGTGAACCAAAAATAAGGGCAAGGCGCTTATACTCGTAACTCTGTAAGTGAAGAAGTACCTTAAAAATAAACATGCGTAGTTTTGTTTTTTGTATAGTCAAAAGAGTAAGCAATAGGCAAAACTGCAAAGATGGATTTACCGTATTAAAAAAAAAAAGTCAAGAAAATTATTCTTGAGGCAACTTTTTAAATGGGTAGAATTTGAGCAAGATTGTATTTATCAAGGTTGTAGAGAAGAAGGTTGTAGGTGTTACGATGTTATGTGATAAAAGCTTGGTCAAGACATGTAGTTGGATGGAAAAGAAAAGTCGTGTCTGAATAATGTCAGGCAGGAAGAGTGTTAAGCTAGATTTCATGGAAGAAATAGTGAGGAAAAATGAGACTTGGGTAATGGCCAAATTATGTCTAGACAATAGAAGATGGTGATCACTGTTGTGAAGATGAGTCAGAAGAAACAAGGAATGCCTGAAGGCAAAAATTGAAAGATATGCTTTGGTAAAACTGTCTTTAGTGTTATGGTTGGACGCACACATGAAAGAAAGGGACCCTGATTTTAATTTGGACTGGGGAGACAAAGCAGGAGGAGAGAGATGGAAGAGAGGTGGTGGTCTGAATGTAACAGTAAAATCATGCTTGAGAGTGAGTTTGTTTAAGGAGAAGGTATATGGCTGAACCATTATAACTTTCTTGAACATTGGCAGGTTCTCAGCTGTGTCCAAGATCCATACACCTGGTGCATCAAGAAATGTCAGTGATGCAGCTGCAGCTCTCTGTTTCTCTTCATAGGATCATGCCAGTGCAGGGCGCAGCTTGCTGAGCTCTGGCTTCCCTCTTCTGTCTGGGGGCAGACAACTGGTTTTTCTATCATGTCTTTCCCAAGGAGACCTTCATGGTAGAGAAAACAGAATGGGCGTTGCCTCCTTGCTGTTGCCTGAGTGGCATCAATTAAGTGGAGTAGGGCAATGAATCATTCCTGTAGACTGATCTGTTGTTCAGTTGCCTGCTCTAGGTTTGGTGTGATAATCGTGAGTTTGGCAATACTCTGCCTTTCATTGTTATGTTTAGATAATGATTTTTTTTTTTTCTCAGAACCATCTCCTTTCATGGTGTTTGCTTTGACATTAAAACATATCTGACTACCATGAAAATATAAATATATTTTAGAAATCTTATCTACAAGAAACTAGTTAAACCTTGTGAGAGGAATGATGATGAAAATAAACACATGACCCAATTGCACATGCAGGACTGTTTTCAGGCTAGTATTAATCTTAAAAGAATGTTAATACAAAACATTAAGATAAGAAATCAGAGACTGGTCTCCACCTACATAAAGTCCAGGAGCTCCCTGCTGAGCTTTGCTCAACCAGCAGTTGTAGAAGTTATGTTATTAAATTGATTTAGTCCTTACTATTGGCATTTGGATGAGCATTCAGAGGGTGTAAGTGTTTTTGTTGTTATGGTTGGTTTTTTTTAAAGGTATTTTAGTGATAAAAGGCTGAGAGTCAAACAGATATTTCTTCTTATTTTTTGGCATAACTTTTTAAATTTTCCCCCTAGGAACTGTGTGTAACAACCACATTTTCCACATGTGGGTAGAAATGGAAATAATCTTTGCAGCTATGGATGCTTCTTAATATTAGTTGAAAGTAAAGATGCACATAGGGCTTCTGCTCTATAAAGAAGGTGAGAAAACAAATAAGAACAAGTGTTAATTCATGTACACAGAATTTGCGTCTGCACAGCAGGTGAAAATGCTACATTAATGTTGGAAATATCTGTCCTGCTGTGTAGTTTTCCTTCCTTTTTATTACTTCAGTGTTTGGTCTCGTATGAATGCACCATACTTATTTGCATGTTATCACGACAGATTCCTCTTTGCTTCTAGTTATCCATATAAAGAGATGGATGCTCCACATGACCTCAATAAAGTTATTCAAAATGAAATACTATATTAAAAATATCTTGGTTTTCAAAGTGCAGTGTATATATACATAAATATTATTTTTAGTCTAGGTTATTAATTGCATACAAAAATGCTAAATAAAAAGAATGTTGTTAAAATGTAATGTCAAACACTTCTAATTATGGAAATGTCAGAAGCAGGGTTCAGTCAGAATCTCCATGACATTAAATTGAAAATTATCTAGGCTGTGTGACTCAAAGCATCTAGTGCTGTTGAGCACTCTATGTGTAAAAACAAATCCCATTAACTTAGTATCTGAAAATACACAGCACATTGCAAACAACACCTCTTATTAACAGGCTGGAGGTCAGTATCTGTGGAACATACAATTAGTGACAACCTCTGGCAAGTTTGATTTAACCGAGTGGCTTAAATTGGTAGAAGTCTCTCCAGGGACAGGATGAAATCTGGTTCTCCAGGGAAGCACTTAGTTGTCCGTGACCATCAGAATTTTCTTCCTCTTGTTGCCCCAGACCAGCCTGACCCATGTTTCATTAGCTATGGCCGTAGTACCACCGTGGAGCTCACTAACGTGTCTTTAATCAGTGCCTGTTTTCAGAAAGGGACTCAAGTCCTGATCTGTAAACGTACAGTGATCACAGTATCACAGTATCGTCAGGGTTGGAAGGGACGTCTGGAGATCATCTAAGTCCAACCCCCCTGCCACAGCAGGGCCACCTACAGCACATTGCACAGGATGGCATCCAGGCGGGTTTTGAACGTCTCCAGTGTGGGAGACTCCACAACCTCCCTGGGCAGCCTGTAACTGCATCACTCCACAGTGATGGAGAGTCCACGCTTTTTGGGGAGTAACTTCTCAGTGATTAGCACTGCTGAAAACTTGAGCTGAATGTCCAATTCAAATTAGCCTGTTTTCAGTAAAAAAAAAAGTGTCTTGCCTTGGTCTCACGGGAATGCAATGGCTATGTTGCAACAGGCATAGGCCAAGAGGAGCTTGTGCATCAGTGCCAGGCTGCTCTGCGTGACCCAAGCTCAAGCTGCCGTCAGATGTATGATGCTAACATGCCTTACATGTCTTCCCACTAGTTTTCAGCTGGATTATTTTATTTTATTTTATTTTCAAAAGAAGGGAGACTAGTCTTGTGGTGGTCCTGAGGTCGGTCACAGACTTGCTGCGTGCCTCTCCTGGTGCCTCAGGCAGTGCTCTCCATCCCTCTGGCATGTTCTCAGTCCGCACTGACATTGCAGGCATCGAGGGCAAGGTCTCACGCTGGGTTTCCACAGACCTCTAACAAACAGAGCGGATTATAAAATCCACCATTTGTTATAGAATACACCATAATACTGTATTATTTTATATACAAGTTTATTAAAGGATTGGATACAAAGATCTCTACGGACAATGCTTTTATTCAAGGATTGGATACAAAGATCTCTACGGGACAATGCTTCATTTTGTTTGTGTCCAAATTACTAGCTATTTTAAGCCTTTGTGTATGAATAATAGTGGAAATCTTGGAACGTGTTCTAGGGATTTACTCTGTTCTGGTTCTCTGTTGGATCTGCAGTCGTCTTGTCTTAAGACACATGTAGTGGAAATAATTCCTCTTTTTTTTTTCTTTTTCTTTTTTCCCCTCCATGAGAATAACAAGGAAAAGAACATACAAAATTCTAATTAATTTGATAATTCACTCTTGCCATTCACACAAATTCTGTCAAAGCTTGTTATTCAGGAGGAACTGGATGTGATATATGTCATGGTCTGTTTTGGTCTATATGTTTGGCTACCTATTTTATTGATGCTATGTTTATCCTCTGAAAGGGTCGAACAAAGGCAGTGTGATAAGGGGATTTTTTTTTTTTTTAAAGGGAAATGAGTGCAGTAAGTGGAAGAAGGCCGAAAGCACATAAAAAAAGACAAGCATCGCATCAGTCATTTTAAGTTACTCTTCCAGACTGCTTTATGTGGCACTCACATTTTTCCAGTGTATTTTTCTGATAATGCTTTATGTATTTTACTTGACACAGCAGGTACTTCAGATTTGTGCTTTTGTATACGTGAATTACAAAATGGGGCTTTTTATTTAAGATTGGTATTTTTACACGTTTTATGCAGCAAAGTGGTGAATGTGGTGTACTAGTACTTCAAAGCTGGCAGGTCAGTAAAGCGTAGTTATAGTCAGAACATTGACTGCAAAAGTGACATTCATGGAATTCCGTGTTCGTATTCAATGATTCCGACGATTGTTGCAGGTAGTTTACGAGTAAAATCTGATTCTTCCCACCTGCTTTCTTCCCTTAAACTGCAAGGCCGCTAGTTCTCATACATTATCATCAGTAATAAAGGCTCTACAGTCAGCAGCTTAGTGAATGCTTCTGTTTATGGTGTGTGAGCAGGCAGGCTCAAGTTGTACTTTCTCTATATGTATTGCCACTGCAGAGATAAAAGAGCAGAAACTTCTTTTAATTACTGTAAACAAAAATGATGTGCAGAGAAGAAGCAAGGGCTGTTTTTATATTGGTACTTTTCTGTTCATAAAGAGAATCTCAAAAATACGGTAAGGCCATGTTTATAAGCAAGCAACATGACAAAACGTGCCCCAGGGAAAAAAGGTCACATACTCAAGTTGCCTTGCAAAGAACAGGGGCAGGGTGGGTGGAAGTCCTCTGCAGAGCTGTCCAAGACCTTGGCTGCTGGTTGGGATCATTTTCCTCGGTTTCCTGATGCAAAGTGCTCGGTGTGATTTGCTGGCGGAGAATTTCCTCATCTGTGTGCAACTTCCCTGCTGCCTTGGGTGTTGTTGGTAAGTTAAAATAGTGCTGGACTGCTCCAAGATATATTTGGTACTAAGCTTGCAGTCCTGTTCCAAGATACAGGATCCACAGGCATTCCTTCTATCTAGGCCTTATTGAGCCAAGCTGAAAATGTATGTTGGTATTTTAAAGTACTTGAAGAGCTTTATTGACTAATTAGTTTAATGAGAAGACTGGAGATAAATGAAGCAGCACGTGTGTGCTTGGTTATAGCTCAAATGTAAAGAAAAATTACACACTGAAGGATGGGGATGCAGCTACAGCTTCTGTAAGAAGCGTGATGTATGTTTTTATATTGAAAAAGGAGGACTGTTACAAACCGGTTCAGTGAAACATCTTGAGTGGCTTTGTGGACACAGGACGTGGTGAGCACTTTGTTGGTGCTGGTTGGGGAGTCTGCAAACGCTGTGCTGCATCTCAGGGCTTGGCTTTGTTTGTGGTTACTGGCCTGTCAGAGGCAGAATTGTCCCAAAATAACACTGAAATGAGCTGACTGGCATTATGGGAGGTGATTTTTGTAGTCTTTGGGTCTACTTTATCTTCATTTTGCTTATTGTGTTCTCAGCATTTTAGAAGATTCATCTTTCAGGTCTTCAGTACAGAATAAAGTATTTAATAATTTAATCAGAAGTTAATATTAGGTCTAGAAATGAAAGTAGTCTGGATCCTAAGGAGAAAACTTGGTGTCTCCAGACAATATCAATACCAGCTCTTTAGAGCCGAGCTGGCTCTTGGCTGCACAGGTGACCTTGGGGCATCCCTGCAGCTCTGAATCAGCAAGGAGACTTTGGATTCCTCTCTAGGTTGTTTCTGGAGCTTTCACTGGGCAGCAAAAATGTCACCCAAAAAACCTTGCAGTTTAATGAAGTTGTTCTGCAAAGAATGAGTTAGATGAGTTAGCTTTCAAAATACATGCTTGTTCCTCTTCTGACCTAAAAAGTCTATTTTTTGTTCCCTGATGTCATGGGGCCAAACCTTCTCTCTTCATTGACTTTAGAAAGAAGACTGTGATTGTGATACTCCGTTGGATGCATCGAGAACTGTGTAATTAGCATGTGAAAGCATTGCTTAATAGCTTGTCTTCATAAATTTATTTTCTCTTCTGGAAAAAAGTGTCGATATTTTAAGCATTTTTAACTGTTCCTGCTTATTTTTTTGCTTCCTTTTATGACATAAAAATTCAGTTTGCTGGTTCGTTTTGAGCCTGACTGGAAGGGTAAGTTTGTTTATTTTGGCAGCTTAGTTGTAGATCGGCCAAGAGGAAAATGAAAAACTGTAGCCTGTAGGCATTCTGCGTGTGCTTATCTAAGTACTGCTGGAGCAGGGATAACCGTCTCTTTCATAGTGGAGAATCCACTCTGTGCAGGAAAAAAGGTTGGGGAGAAGCCTCCCTTATTTATATTTTCTCTTCTTGTTTGTTTTTTACTGTATCAATTATGCATGGTGTCTTGAAAGTGACAGGTCTGTTGTCAGTATTGGCAGTGGCATAGACACACCTACAAACAGTAAGCTGAGGGTATAGTCTAAAGTACTTTTGCCCAAGAGGTTTAAATCAATATATTAAATAATTGGGGTTTTTTTCTTCTCCTAATGTTTTGAAAATAACTTGAGACTGTATATCTGCTGTTTGAGTATTAATCTAGTAGTGAATCAGAAAACAATAATAATTTATGTAGGCTCCTTTTTTGGTGTTATAACTCAAAAAAGGGCATGCATTCCAACAGATTGGGCACAGCTGGCTGGTACCCTCAAGACTCTGCTCTGTAATCGCAGTGAAGGACAGGCATTGGCGGGTGTTATTGCTGCGATCCCAAACATCTCGCAAATTTTATCAGTCCTGTCAATACCTGGATGGGACATGTGAAGGATGCAGAGGGAGCCTTGCTGCCACCTCTGACTCCATGAAACCCCTCAGCTGAAGCATCCTCTGCATCCTGTTTTCAGTGGGTGACTCAAGTGCCATCAGCGGTCTCCAAAGTCTAGAGCTTTGCACTTGGAAGCTGGCAGGTAAGTTAGGGACGGCTAATTCCTGCTTTAATAGGATTTGTAACATCTGGACCATGCAGTATGCTACTATAGTGATGTAAGATACTGAATAGCTTTATTTTACAAATCCTGTGATGCGCACTCTTAATTTGCTTTTACAGAGTGCAGGGAAATAGACCATTATAATCTACTTCACATTAAAAATTTTTAAAGATCTGTATTTATGAACTTTTCAAAAAGTTTTATCACTTTGTATTGTGCTTTATGTGCTGTTTATGCCTGGGATATGTGGGAATTTTTTCTTACGAGGGATGATAAACATGCGAAATCCTAACTCATTAGCAGTTGGTAAAAGTTCAAATACTATTGCTGTTCTGTTAAAGAAAAAAAAAGATACTAGTGAGGTAGGGAGAAGAAACTAGACTGGAAAAGTGAGGCACCTATGCGTTGGGTGGTGTGTTTTTGTTTTTTGTTTCTTTTTTTTTTAATGCTCCTTGCTAAAAGGCATCTATCCTATCCTCTGAGGACTTGGGTATTGTTTTTATGTCAGTTCTTTCACAAATAAACTATTCTTTCTGTTATTCTAATCATACGTGTACACTAAAGCCTAATAAATTTCTTCCTCATGTATCTGAGAGAAAAACCGTATTCTTTTGTTTTGGGAAGGCCGGCGGCTGCAGCTCTGGTGGATTAGCAGATGAGAAGCTTATTCCAGAGAAACAGCTCTTTCAGGAAAATTACTTTGACAGAAAACTCTAATTCATGTGACCAGAATTCACATGCTTTAAAAGTAATTAGGGTGACTGGCTTCAGTTAAAAATAAATACACAAACCAAATCCAACGGTAGATTTGGCTTTTGCTCAGAAGCCTTCCCCTGGCCATGGGTCTGTCCTTCTGCTGGGGAGAGTGGGGTAAATGTGGGGGGAGGAGAAGGAGTTACTGATGGGGGGGTGAGAAGCCTTTATTGCTGGGAAAACAAAATCATCCCTCTCCTTTTAGCTTGAGCTCTGACTTTCAGGAGCTGGGAACGCGAGCAGCCTCACCACAGAGGTGCTGTGTCTCGTGGCTGTGCTGCGGGGAGGCTGCAGGTTGGTAAATGTTAGGCCGGAGCTGCGTGGTTTAACACATCTGCTTGTAAGGAACAGTACAAGGGGACATTAAGGTATCGAATGCTGCTGGTAGCGAGTGGCTGTGTGCTGGACCAGCCACTGGTGGCATCATCCCTGCAGCTGGTACCTGGTGTGCCCCACCATGGGGTGGAGGAGGCCAGACTGGCATCACAATTCCCCAGTTTCCATTAATGGAAGAAAGTGTCTGTATTTTCTTGATGTGTGTTTAAATCATTAAAAAGTCTTTGGGGGCAAACGGGAACAAAAGCTCTGGGAAAAGTGAGGCTTTTGATGGCCTTTTCTTTGTGGCCAGTACACAGCACTGACCATCATTTGCCCCCCTTCTTTTTGTCCTAATAACAAATTCAAATTGTGGATTTAATGCCACTTTGCTACTGTAAGTTGTGTGCCCAAGGTAGCAGCTTTCCACTGACTCATGTTTTTCCGCTCTTAACGTGTGTGCAGGGGGAGTGAAGAAGACTGAGAGTGCTTCTGTACCAGCCTGTGCGGACCTGGCTGAAGGAAAAACAGTTTTACTATGTCTTATTTGGGACTAACCCTAATTGTATTTCCTTACACTGCTGAAGCGTGTTTCTCTCCCTCCTGCCTCTGATCCTATTGCAACAGAAATCGCAGGTCATGATTAAATAAAAGCAAAATCTGTCTGTGGTGTTTGATCCACGTGTGCCGTGGCGACAGCTGGATGGGGTGGGAGTTTCTGTGTGTGTGCTTCCTTATAAAAGTTTGGGAAAAATCAGTTTGCAGAATGAGGATGACTCCTGATGCAGAATTCATGTGTAAACCAGGCCTGCTGCCGTGGTCAGTTGGCACAGGGCCGGTGATGGGCAGGGGGGAGGTGAGATGGTCCAGGCACCTCATGTGGCTGTGCCACCGGAGCATTTTCATCCTGCACCAGGGACATCCTGGTGCTGGAGCCCGCTGGGTGCCCAGGGTGGTGGTGAGGGGCCTCCTCAGGGCTTAATGTGGGTAATTTGGTGTGCCAGGTGGTACTGACGCACAGCGGGTGCTCCCCCTGGCCAAGCCTGGCTGGTGATGCCTGGGCCTTGCCTGGGGAGGAATGTGCCCAGCAGATTTCCCCCAAAGGAAACATGAGGAAAACATCTTGTTTTAAGAGAGATATTTAATATGTTTTTCATATTTGGAAAGCAGTTAATGTCTGGGAATGTCCTTTTGCTCCCTGGCCAGCACGATTAATATTACTTTTGATCTTTTTTTTTTAAAATTTAGATTAAAAGTGATTTATCTGCAACGAAAGCAACAGCAATTACTTACTCTGTATTAATGTTTAAAGTTGCTTTCTTTTAAACATTATTTTTGGGAGGGTAAAAGTTCTTAAAAATAAACATGGTTCAAATTATTTTTAGATTAAAATACTTTATGGAAGGAGAGCTGAATTTTAGCGTTTGAGCAGTAAACCAGGAAGTCAAGACTTTGGGGAAAACACAGATGTAGAAAGGCCAAGCAAAAATGTGCTTTCAACTGACTCAAGCTAATTGCACAGAGTGCCTAACGAGGGTGCTTCTGTTATTGTGCCCAGGTGGGTTTGTTTGCTGCCTTGCTGTGTTGCCAGCCCTGCGCTAGGGCTCTGCTGGCTGTGCCGTGCTGCGGGGGGACATACAGGCTGGCGGGCACAGGCAGGGATTAGGCGCAGGGCTTCACCAGAGCTTCACCACCCGGGATGCACCCAGCCATCACACATGGGAAAGCCTTGCCTGTTCAACTGGTTTTGTAAAGCATCAATAACAGCTTCCCTCAGCAGCAAGTCATCATGTGTTTTATACAGGATTATAAATCAATGCCCAAGTAATTCAGAATGTGCTTCAAAAAGTGTGTCAGAATTATTTTTGTAGCTTTTTTTGCCTGTGAAGATGAAAGCTTTGTCTGCCTGGTCCTCAATGCTGAAGTCTGACTGGGAACTACCTAGCTGCTAAACGCAGCTCAAGGTCACAGGGTGGAGATCCTGGCATTTTAATAGTTATTAATTGTACCATGGTCCTTCCAGAGCCAGCAACAGGTGTGATGTCCAGAGGCTGGGGATGGCCCCTTTCTGCCCTGGGGGAATGGCGGGCTGCAAACCTGGGCCCACTCCTGCACCGAAAACGGGCAGCTGCTGGGGCTGAGCATCGCTCATTCTGTGCATCCGACTGGGATGGTGCTCATGCCTGGCTGTGCTGGAGGAGGGGAGAGAAAAGCCTGCTTTGGTTCTTTATCATTTACTTATTTTTCTCATTCTTGAATGTTTAAAGGTTATCTCAGCTTATACCTTAACTTTGGGAAATTGGATAACTGGCAATCCGACTGTCACCTGTGCAAGGGGTTTCGGATGTGCAGGTGAAAACTGCTGGTGTGGAAGGATGGAGGCAGCAGCCATTGTTACAGGTCCCTTATGGGCGGAGAGATCACACTGGCCTGGCCACCGAGGTTCTGGCCCAAGTTTTCCACAATTTTTGTACTCATTTTGTATTTATTTTTATGCATTTTATTTTTCATAATTTTTTTTAGATAACAGTTGGGGTTTTTTTATTTGGTATTGTTATAGCTTTATTTTAAGACTAAAATCTACCTTATGGTAATGCTTATTTATTATTTTTGAGACCATTTTTAGATGGTGAATTCTGGTAGACAAGAGTCCCTTTTACCCAGCAGTAAATTTTCTACAAATGCATTTCCAGAATGCATTGAAGTGTTTAATCAGGTATTTTCCATAAGAACACAATTAAATGCCAGTAGACATTTCCAGAAGAAAACAGGGACATTTTATTTGCGCTGTTGTACTGTTGGTGGCACCTGCTGGCCCTTGGACTAGCTCAGCTTGGGTGTTCAGTCACCCTGCTGCCGAGGACTTGCAGGGGAGTGCCGTGGGGCAGATGAGTTATTCAGGATGAGTCTGCCTTCAAACAATGACCTTTGTCAATGCTTCTGGTTACTTATAAACTTAGGTATTATATGTAAACAGGCTTCAATTAGTTCAAATTGTATTTAATTTAAAATTACAATCGTAAGTAAATTCTATTGCAGGAGAAAATGTGATTTTTAGTGAAATAAAACTTAATTACATTGAAGTAATATTTCAATCTCTTTTGCATCAAGCTCTGATCAGTAAATGTTTGTTCTGTGGAAAATGTTAACATAATGAGGTTGTGCTCTGTATGTCCCATTAATGAGGCAAATCACAGTTGCTAAAATTTTGTATTGTTACTATGTGAAATATTCAGATTTAGTTAAAAATCAGGTACGTTCCACAGATGTGATTTGTAGGAAAAGTGGGTGAAAACTGCCCAGGGTTGCACTTTATGGGCAGCGTGGCGCGGGCAGCAGGTGGGAGCTCTGGCTGGAGCGCTCGGGGACTGCATGGCCAGTTATGTACGAACCCATCCACAGCTGCAGAGCAAAGGGCGGGCAGTGGTTCACGCGGGGAAATCTGGCCTGCTGCTCTCCCCATGGTGCCCGTATCATCGGCATGAGCGTGTTTCTCCTGTGTCACCTGCATGGGATTCCAGAGACCAGAAGTGCCTCCTGGGCAGTCAAAGGCAGGGGAAGGTCCAGCTGGGCAGTGAGCAGAGTCCTATGGACTGTGATGCATTAAGTTTGAATCTTTGCTTTTTCTTCTAATTGCTTTCTGCCTCTGGCTATGCCATGTCTAATTAATAATAACGTATTAAAAACCAAGACTAACCTATTGAGTCCATAATGCATGAATAAGCTAAAAGGATAACCCCAAGTTACTTCTTCCTTACTTATAGAAAATAGAACCGAGTTTTTCATTTTGTATTAAGACCTTTCCGGTATGATAGCACATTAGGTACCACATACATGGTTTTCAAAGGAAACATGGTTTATCCTTCTCATTTGATTAAAGTCTGGGATGAGTAACAGAGATTTCCTTTTACTTACACCTTCCATTATGGTCCTACAGAAGCCACTTAGGTGGAAATATTGCAATGGTCTGATTATCATGCAAAATCACCCATGTTCTTTTCAGCCTTAAAAGCCCCAGCTGGGCCAGACACACCTAAAAGTGGTTCTGCAGGACTCGTGTGTATAAAAGCCTATGAAGCAAACCACTCCTGTTGGCAGTCTCTTGGGCATCAGCTCTTTCCCAAGGTTTGCTGGGGGATGGTAGGGTGACTATGGCTGCGAGGAGGAAGAGGGGCTGGAGCTGTCCCACCTTTCCCTCCTCAGTCCCAGGGTTTGGTTCAGCCTAAAGAATATGAATTGTTCAGATGTGACTGTGCTTAAAGCTCAGTGCAACACAAGCAAAATAAAGATTTAAACTTGAAACTGGTCTTCAGTTAATTCCTCTACAAAAACACGCCTAAAGAGGTCTTTTACATTTCTGAAGCCCATGTGTGTGTTATAGTAATGTAATGTGACTTTCCAAGAAAAGTCCATTATTTCTTGTTTTAATATATGAATAATCTTTCAGGAGTTGATACAAACCCATTATTGGTTTAATGTCTTTCAGTGTTTCAGTAACTGATAGCTTGCTTTAGTTCTTCAAAGCTGAATTTTTTCTTGCCTGGTATCTGTTCAAATACTTCTTTAAATAATTCAGAGTCTGTTGGATTTCTGGATCTTAGTGTGAAAATAATGTCCCTTTTAAATTCCTCCTTTGTGCATAGCCAAAAAACCCCAAACCGTTGAAGCTGGAATTTCAAATTCAGAAGATGATGTGATCATTGCTGAAGAAGTAAGGAAGCAGAAGCCAGTTTTGTGGAAAACAGATCCAGTAGTTTTAAGTATATGGATATTTCAAGCTGCAGTACTTGTGGATGAGTACTGGAATAATTCTAAGTTGGAAGTTTTTCTGTGATAAACACTTAATTAAAAGGCAGCAGGGCTGCATACAGGCATAGTCACCAGCGGCTCCGGGTCCTGGCGTGTGGGCAGCTGGAGTGAAGCCAGGGTTTTCCCACTTCCGATTGCCTGTGCTGGGATCACCATTGCCCTGCCCGGGTCTTGGGGCCGTGTGGGGCCAATGTGGCTGATCCCTAGCATGGCACTGGGTGGAGAAGTCCCTTGCTCCCACTCTGCCACTTCTTTCTCATGCTGAAAGACCACGGCATGGCAACTCCTTTGGGTTATTTTACTTTACTATACTGCAGGCAATACCTGTCTATACAAAGTGATGACAAGATGGACAATATAGGTTAAAATAAATATTTTATAAAACACACAGTATGTGGAACACCTATGTAAGTATTTTCTTTGTCCCTTTTGCCCTGCTCTGTCCCTTATGGCAGAGCTTAGTGTTGTGATGCAGGGGGGGCAGCCGGTTTACTCTTTCTACTTGGATCCCTCTGCTCAGTTTCTTGTTCTTGGCGTTAGATAGGACCCTTGTCATGGTGCTGTTGACAGCCTTGGTCATCTGACGTGCCGTTGCTGGGCTCAGGATGGACTTGCTCCTGGTTGGGGCTTTCTGGACTTCTTCACCTCCTTAATTATTTGGTGATACAGGAAGTGTTTTGCGCTTCGTATTCCTGTTGATAACTTTGCAAAAATTGGCTGCAAAATCACTTGGGGTGGTTTTGTTCTGGGTGGATGAGCTCAGTTTTGTCTGAAAGAGCTTATCATTTCCTCTGTCGTGGCTGATGCAATTAGGGTTTTTTGGTCTTATTAGCATGGTATGATGAAGGGATGTGGCCAGAGCAAGCCCATTTCTTAAGCCATGACTCATTTCTGGGTATTGAATAGTCCATGACTCACTCATGCATCACTCTCTGATACCATCCTGTATTTGCAAGGCTGCTCTGTTGAACATCTACTGATTTTGATTTGCCTCCTTGAAACTGCCTTGGCACAAGGTTATCCAGGATAAGCATATCAATCAGCAGCTCGTTCGGATACACGATAAGTTTTCTTGTGGGTAATGTGTAGTGCTCTCCAAACTCAACCTGTAGGCTATGGCAGAGAGATTTCCTGGTTGAATCATCTTTACTTTGTGCCATCTCCATCACATACTTGACCTCCCTGTGTGGTTAGCCCTTGTTATCAACATGGGATTAGCTAACAGAGTATTTTGATTAATGCAAGCAACTTCTGCAGGGTAACATTTTCTGTTTCAGGATGCTGAGAGTCTAAACCTTCAGGCTTGCCCACATTGATACAGTTGTTTGTTCTTTTCATTTTTAGTGTACAAAACATAACTCCACTCATAATGAGTTTATGCAGCTAAAACTACCCTGTTCCTACAGGGAAAGATCCTGTCATCTTTGTTGTGTCTGTATTTAGTGTATTATAACCAACATTATAACCAGCACTTCAAAAATCCTCTGTATTTAGGAATGCTTGTGCTATTTCAGAAGCGATGTTCTGCCTCTTGTGCGGCTTACTCACCTGGGCCTTGTTTCTGTTATGCTTAGGGGTTTCTCTCTTGTCAGAGTCTTCACTGTTTTGCACTCTTGATGCAATAGGTTCAAGATTTTTTATAATCGGAAATGCTAGCCTATTTTTATTGAACCCGCACAAATACCTCCAGTATTTTACCCACATTCCAGTTTTCTGTTGAAGTCTATATCGTCAGATCTGGAATGCAAATATGATTAGGTATCAGGACAGTTCTCTGAAGAATAGTCTATAAATTTCTGTCTTTCCTGAAGTGTCTCAAGGTTTGACAACTGATTCCTTTGATTTTATTTTTTTTAAATTTTTTTTTTAATTATACATGTCCCTACTCTTTGCAGGCAGGGAATCCACTGGTTCCTCCCTAAGTGAGATAGATGTGATACTTGTGCTTCAAATCCACAGTGAGCTAAAAAAATATTTCCTCGAGAGTGCTAAGAGTTGTGAACATTGTAAATAAGAGCAGCAATAGCTGAGATATAGGAAAAAGATGTTGTGGCTTCCAGTTTTAAATTCAGTGACCATTCTGGTAAAATACCTTAGACTTATTAGATGCAAAAAGATGCTACAAAACCACACAAACCTGTCAAATTTGAGTGTTGCTGCCTCAGATGGTGGAGGTTACCACAATAGCTCACACGCTACAGAAACTTGAAATAGGGTGTGAGGCCCTGTTGTCTTGAATTTGGTAAAGACATGATATTTGTGATTGGCAAAATTATCTGAAGGAAACGTTAGTGAAATCTACTCATCTTCCTGATAGGAATATGCTCCATTTCCAGAAGCAGGAAATGAGTCCCTTTTCGTAAAGTTTGGAAACAGCTTCTTTTTAGTAGTCTGTGTATAAATCCAGACCACCTGCATCAATGTGTGTGCATCTCTACAGGATCCTCTCCCAATGTGCAGGGAAGCACATGAGATGAGTGCTGCAAAGAGCAAGAAGGACCTGATAGGTGGTAGAACATGTGTGATCCATGTCGATGGCTGTGCTGGATCATCCATCTCACACAACTTGGGCTTTTGTTCTACCAAAGTTGTTACTTTACACCCCTTAAAGTGGCCACAAGTATGTGTCCTCTGTCGTTAAGGTCAGGCTGGTGCAATGTTGGAAGAACCTCTACTTTAACTGTAGAACGAGAAGAAAACTTTTCTTACAAGGTAGTATAATTGTCCAGCACCTAGGTTTGATAACTTACAGATAGCTTTTGGGATGCTGAGTTGCAGCCAGTACTTCAGTGAATGTAAGTTATGTAGTTCAGTGATTTCAGAATGGTTATTGCCACTATGCTTCGGTGTGAAAATATACCTTCTGTCACACGCACTACCTTTATGAAGTATATAAACAGTGTTTTTCATCTGCTTTCCATTTACTGTTACATTTTGTTGTCTTTGCCATGGGCATTTAAAACTGAGATGTTCTAAAGAGCCCTGCATGAAATTTTAAAGAGACTGGACCTTTCATCTGCACAACAGCAGGACACCAGACAGATGAACAAGAAAGAAAGAGAAATTGTTTTTGAAGCAATGGCAAAAAAAATAACAGTAGAAGCAATTATTTTATCAAAGGTTTATTTTCTTTCTTGTTTTTTAAAGACCTTTCCTCAGCTGAAGTTGGCTACCTTCTTATGTATGTTTGATTTGTGGTTTTCACAAGGTCCAAATGAAAATGTCAGCTGGAAGATGTGTATTGTTAATGAGCAATCACAATGGCACCAGTGATTTCAGTGAATTTTGGTGCTCAGAGAATTGCAAAACTCTAGTCTTCTATCCTCAAAACAGGCACATGTTTCTCTTTCATATCTCAGTCTGTTCCTTGACTATGGACAGACTTTTTCAAAGAGTAAGGATGGAGTTAGTCTTTGTTTGTCATGTTCTTGCTTGTAGTGAAATAAATTGTGCTCCTTATGATAAGGAGCTAGATTATGATCCATCAATCCCCTCTTTCACGCCATTAAGCAGTAATCTCCACTTATGTTGCTTTGGTTTGTGTTGGTGACCTGACTGTGAGAAGATCAATATTGCATTGCCGGTTCCAGGTCCTTTCAACTCACTGCCGGTTTTGATTAGTTTTCCTTCTACTGAATTACCTGAATTATCTGCTGAGCCTGTTGCTCCTCACCCTGCTGGGAGATGTTCCCCCTGAGGTGATGGAAGCTCCAGCTGGACCCCACCGGCTGGCTGGGGTGGCACTGACTTGCTCCAGACACGCAGGTGAAATAGCTTCAGTTTTAATTTTGATGGTGTTCTGGTGGGAAAGAAAATAAAATTCCTCTCCTTGTACGTTTATTGTATGACAAACTGGGAACATATTGCAAATATCACTGGGTTCTCCCAGAACTGATTTGGAGCAGAAGAAGGGTTTAAGGAGAGAGCAAAGCCACCATCTGTGACAGCACAGAGTCACAGGGAGGAAAGTAATATACGGGGCTGGGACCGACAGCTTGGTTGTTCTTTACTCGAATGCTAATAAAAACATTATTCTGGAGGAGCTATGTTGTCCAGAATATGCAGGACTTAAGGTACCATGTTGGATGGCTTATTTAAGGATGAGGAAAACTTGAAGAAATCTAAAATATGAATAAACTTCTCTCGTATTCCTCAATTTCAAATATATATACCTTGTATTAATTAAATAGGGCAAATGGGCAGAGAGGGGTCTTTGTACTGCCAGTAAATATTGAAGCTGGGATCTTGTTTGAATTAAGATGATGTCTGCTGGGTGAAAGAGATCTACAGAGATATATAAGGCCAAAGCTTCCAGCAGTCCATACTGTCTTTACTGAAAAGCATATTTATATCTTCCAGACTAGTAATTAATCACTCAGTAGGATTTTTTGGGACGTGCATTCACAGAAGATCTTTTTGTACTGCCAGGAACCACAAAGCATGGGCACAATTAAAACACTGATTTAATTTATTACGTAGAGGCATGGAATGGGAATGTTTTAAGCGATGTTGACAGGCCAGGATTTCAGAACCACCTATTTTTTTTAAAATAGAAAACAAATGCTACTCCTTACAAAAATTAAATTACATTAATAGCAGCTTTCTAATACACTACTGAGAAAGAAAATAAAGTTTTGGCATTAATTAAGATGTGAAGAAATGGTATAATTTTTAAAGAGAATGCATTTCAAAGTTGTCTGTTTATAAAAATAAAAGATACCGCCTTTTGTTGAAATGCACTTTAAAAGCATGCGACTCTTTTGAAAAATTAAAAGTAGTCACTGAAAAATTCTTGTATTCTGATTAGTTTCCTCTTTAGTTAAACTTGGAAGTCTCCACAGCTCCTCTGGTGTCTTCACATGCTATTGATATCACTGATGGGGACTTGCAGAAACAAGGCTTTGACTGTGATCAGTCCATGGGCAGCTGGGGTTACGGGACGCTGCTTGCATGTACACACAGGCTGCCCTTTTGGGCAAAAAAGCAGCTGTTTGGTGACCGTAGAGTCATAAGATGTTATCTGTGTGTATGTCTACAGCTGTCCACTTTCACAGGGTCCCTGTGCTGTTTTACTGGGCGTGTGTTTGAAGGAGAGGGTCCCCAGTGTTGGAGGACTTGGAAGGAGTGAAGGGCTGCTTCTTTCTATTTCTGTGCAAGGAAGCACCTATGAGGGTTTGCAGTGTGCTTCTGCACACCAACAGCTTGTGAGGACTCCTCGCAGCTTCAGAAGGAACTTGTCATCACAGCTAAGAGAAATATCCAAGAGTTCAGGGTCTGATCTGGTGACCTTGGCCTGTCCTGTGCAAATGCAGAAAAGCATACAGCATCCAAAGTGAAACTTGTATCTTGCTCCTGTTGTTTGTATGTTATTTAAATGAAGCCATTTTGCTTTATTAAAAAAAAAAAAAGTAAAGCCTGATGCAGCAAAACATGTACATCCCAGCAGCAAAGGATGTTTTTTCTGCAGTAAAAGTTCCTGAGATTCATCAATTTCCTTCTCATGGTTATGACTTTTATTTTTGTTTCTTTCTCTGCTTCAAATATGAAACATAAAGGTCTCATCAAAGCATAGGGTTATGCAGGAGATAAATTAATTACAGCTTAATTTGCTTGAATCCAATTGGAGCAACTTGAATATTTTAAATGTACACTATAACTTGTAATGCTTTTGTGGTCTTGATGGTTTTAATGTTCTGGAAAATTACATTGTACTGAAACATCAGATGGGTTGAGGTCACAGCTTGGGGCAGGGCTGCACAGTAAGTGGTCACCAGCTTTCTGTCACCACCATCTATGATAAAAAAGCCTATTTGCTGTCTGGACCTTTGGTACACTATGATAGTATAATCTGAACACAATTTATCAAGAAGGTTGACAGCCCTGGATAAGAATAAATTTTTTTTCTTTCAAGACTTCTTGATTGTATTTCCCCTTATTCATATACCTTTGCGTGACATCAGCAGTAGATGTCATCTCACACTTTTTCTGCATCTGGGGTCCATCATGCATTGTCACGCCCTGTGGTCATGGAGGGGTGACCCCATCCACTGCCCACTGCGGGGGACAGCTGCCAGCAACGCTTGGTGCATGGTCACCTGCAGGATGCTGACATGGCATGGGAACGCCGAGAAATGCTGTAGTTTTCTTCTGGGGATGCTTGTAGATGTATGATGAGCTGTAAGGCCAGGAGTGCCTGTCTGCTCTCCATGAAGTGCCTCTCAGGGAAAGACAGAAGTTGGATCGTCTCCACGAATTCACAGTATTTCTGCGTTGTGCAAGGAGTCGCAGCATTTGAATGCGTAAAGGATGCCTAGCTTTCCCAGTCTGCAATGTTTTCTGTTTTTCTAAGAGATACTGCTCTTCTGCCTGTATATGCAAAGAGAAGATGAGACAAATTCTAGATAAGCTCTTACTCAACTTTTCATTTGGCATTGCGCGTGTATCCTCCTTTCCAGTTTGAGAAATACCACTTGTTTTGAAAGCTGTTATCATGTGTCATCTTAGTGATCTGTGAATTAATAGAAATGTGCTTGCATTTAAGGTCATTTGCATGACCTCAATAAAGTTTAAAATAATTGTGTGATCATTGCTTTGAGACATTATGACATGTGTGTGTTGTGGAGACTTTTTTCTCTTTGACTGAATAGCTTGTCACTTTAGCATGACTGCAGAGGAATCTGCTGGTGCAGTCCTTTCATGAGGGCCTGGAGAATGCTATGTAGGATTAGGGGTTGTATGATCTCTCTTTGCCACTGCAAACACCTCTGGAATATTGTCCATTTCTTGGGCTAACACTTGGAGAAGGGCGCTGAAATGGATGCAGTGAAAATCCATGAGGGTGATTAAATAAGTGGAAAATTTATCTTATGGTGACAGATAACAGAAGAGGCTTGATTTTTTTTTTTTATCAAAAAGGCACTTAAGAGGTGACTTGAACACGGTCAATAAGTGCCTACACAGGCAAAAGAAATTTCAAACTAGAGAGTTCTTAAAACTAGCTGAAAAAAACCATGACATTTACTGAATTGAATTAAAGGTAGACAAAAATTTGACTAGAAATAGTGTACGTGTTAATGAGGCAAGCTGATTAATCATTGGAACAGCTTAATGGCCATTGTGGTGAATATTTAAAATTGAGATTGGATGATTTTCCAAAAGCTGCAGTTCAAGTGCAACTATTGATCTTTAAACTGGAAGTAATACAGAAAATTCTGGTGGCCTGTATTATGCAAAGTGTCAGATCAAATCATCACACTATCTCAAGTCCTATGAATTAACAAGACACTTTTGTTTCTGAATAAACACAACCTCTAATATTTTCCTTTTTCTTGAATAATGCAGCAGTCCTACCATCCAGTAGTTTTGATATGACGTTTTATTCCTCACTGTGAATTGTCTGAATGTGAAATTTCTTCAGTGATGATCCAAAGTATAGAAAATAAATGATAATTCAATAAGCTGTCAGGAGAATATATTAAAAAAATAATCCTTGATGTTTCTGCCTTTTTGCGTATCCCTATCCATTCCTCTCTTAAATCTCCCGTGCTTTATGTGACTGTGGAACCCCATGTCAAACGTGGTGTTATGCAAGGCTGGAGTGACAATCCCAGCTTTAATTTTGTTGCCTTTTGTGACTGTCACAACATTAACATTGTCTGTTTCATTATTTGGTATTTACCATGTCTATGTCTGTATGTCGTATTGTTTAATGATAGAGAGCAATGATGGGATAAACTGCAAGGAACTGAGAGAAGTGACAAAGGAGATAAAGGGTTCTTCATTTTAATAAACTGCATGCTAACACGTGCTGTTAAAAAAATACTCCTCTTGCTGAAATATGATGCAATACAGAGTGAATACAATGAATTATGGTCACAAAGATATAACACCAAAGAGTGACTGGGCTGTCATTCTCAATCAGAGGCATACCTTTTGGAAATGACTTTGAAGGTTATCTTGGAATAGCTTTCCAAATTGACTTTACATTTCAAGTGCAGAGGAATTGATGGATGGATGGAGAGGTAGTCAAGGAAATTAAATGTGGGTGACCATCTGCATGAGCAGAGATTTTTATTCAGGGTAACACCTGACCTATTTATTTTTATCATAAAGTGATTACATATTGTGCCCAGAGTTCTGTAACGATGATAAACACCGTAGAGCTTTGTCTCTTCCACACAAGATCTCCATCAGTCTGGTCCTGTAAACAAGATTCACCTGCTGAGAAATTACTACATTAGATACATTTTCACAGATGCTCAGAAAACAGGATGCAAATCTCCATCAGGGGTGGTGATGCTAGTCAACCTAATTTCTGTTGTTCAAGAGGAGAAATGAGTCATGTCTTTTGATCTTCAGCATGCTTACTTTCCACAAGAAGGTCTCACCAAAATACCTTTGCTTTAGGACACATTGCCATTTGGGATCTACAAGGCACTAACCATCTTGGCCAACATGCAGATGGGATGGTTCGTTTTGGGTGAAATGGGAGATCTCTGTTTCCATGGATGACTGGTGATAATGGGATCGGTAAAGGGGTTGCCATTGCATCTCTCCTCGTGGTTCTCAGAGTTGTCAGATGTTTAGGACTCGGGCTATTGTGTCTATGTTGCTGGATGTAACCCCCCAATGGGAGACCAGTAGAAGACCCTGTAGTGATGGGGCTTTGTGCGTGGCTGCCGTGGTGGGGCAGTCGTCACTGCCTGTCTGTGGACTTGCTACAGCACACTCTCACCTTCACACCAAGCTGCCCTCTCCTCACTTGTACAAATGTCATGATAATATATTTCTCTATTAAATTTGAAAACTAAAAAGACTCATAATTTTCTGTAGTATGTATAAAAAAATTGCAGTAGCATTTATTGTATATGTTGGTGTTTTCTCTTATTTGAAGACAATTTATTCAGATACTCGCTTTGCTTGCTTGTATTTTTTTCCTCTCCCTTGTTTATATTTATTTCCTCTCCTCTTCTTTTTCAGATTTTTCCATTTACTTTTCAGTTCCTTTCATTTTATATGTGCTTATGTTTTAAGCACGCAAAAAAACCCGTGTAACTAAAGGTATGTTTTTTTGTGACAGAGGATCTAACTACTTGTATTTTGTTCAGATATTTTTTGTTTCATATTCTGTTTTTTTTTTTTTTTTTTTACTTTTTGCCCAAACGATAACCCTGTGTGGATCAGAACCCAGGTACTGCTTGTTCGGAGCCTGCCAATGTGCCTTCCATGTTTAACCCGCACAGGTCTTCCTGCATGAATATGTTTATTTAAATAGTTGAATTAAAGCCTAATGCAGAATGCATGTGCCTATGTCAAATGCAATATTAACTCATTCTCTCTAGTGCTGTGCTGAAAGCATCTTTTTCTCACTGTCCCTTTGTCTCCCACTTTCAAGCCCGTGTCCAGCATGGCTGTTCAGCTCCTCATTTCAGCCCCAGCCCGGTCCTCGCTGGCACTGAAGTGAGACCAGGCTCATTGAAGTAAACAGGAGAAGCTCGTGGTGATTTCAGCTACCCGAAGATTTCACACTAGAAATGCTGAGGTTCATAGAGCAGAAAATAACCAAAGGCCGTGATAGCACTGCCTTTGCAGTGACAGCATGGCCAAACCTGGTAGGAAGAAATGAATGGATGAAGTAATGACACTTTAATTTACAGATCAATCGAATGTGATAAAATTAATAAAGAGTAAAAATTTTATAAAACTATAAAAATACTTGAGTTTTCAGAGAAAATTTGTCTGCAATTTAAGTCTATTTAAAATAACATGTACAGTGATTTTTACATTGGAATTTGAAGGATTCTTTCATTTATGAACTGACCAGATACATTTAAAAAAATGTACGAGAAACCACAAACAGATTTTTAAACCTGTTCCAGGACAAGTAAAGTTTCGGTATGATTTACAGGATTCCTAGGGGGAATACTTCACAGTGCAAGTCTCTGTTTCTGCTGGGACTTTAAGAGGCATTTGTTATATGCGTTTCCGTATTTTAAGAACCAGGTATTATTCCATGTACTGGTACCAAATGGTCTTGTCCCAAAATGGGAAGAGTTTTATTGCGCTGTTGATGTCAGGGTCAGGAGGCCAGGAGACACCTGTTTGTTTGGCGCTCGGTAAGAACTCTGTCCATTGACATCTTTTTAGATTTATTCACACACTGGAAATTGCAGATGACAGTTTCTCTGACTTTCTTTTGAGATTCATGGTTTGCAAAGTTTTTTTTCTTAATGAGCTGTTAATTCATAACAGTATTCACTAGCGATGTAAAATAGAAGTCTGCTGCTTTCCAAGCTGGTTTGCATTGTGCTGTAGTTTGCAATTTTTAAAAGAAAAGGATTTATTTCCTCCTGAGATTTCTTTTTTAGATCTCAAAATTTCCTAAGAAGATTTTTTTTTAACTTGTTTGTGGTTAATATTGGCACAAATATGTGCAACATCTGACTAAGTAATTGTGTGTGCATCATTGCATTTTTATAAATGTATTATCTTAGATATAAACCCCCACATCTGCATCCTTCCAAAGCCTACAATGGTGTTCACCGTGTCGGTCCAGGTATACAGCACAGCTTTCTTCCGCTCTTGATTTGCTCTAAAAACTCCTGGGCATTCTGATGTCCTCTCCCTCTTCTGATCCACTCACAGATGCAGGAAGCTTGTGTCTAAACTGTCTTTTGGCGTGAAATCATGCAACTATCTAAAATTATAATATCATCTTGTCAATGTTGTTAAGCATTTGCATTCTTACGTGCATGTGATTTCAAACTGGAGAGGTAACTCATGGTGGGAGCACGTACCCCTTCATTTCACTGTAGGCACTCTAGCAAGCTTTCTGGTGCATGTGCAGGTTCGAGGCAGCTTGAAGATGACTACAGTAATTTTTCATTGCTTGGCAAGTTGAGAGTGCACAAAAAGCAAGGCTGTCCCTCTCATGTTGATTTAATGAAAGCTTTGGATACAATATGATGGGCTTTGGAGGATTATAGAAACTGAAGGAAGTTCAGTGGAAGGACATTGCTATTGCCCTCGCAATAGCTCCTCAATGCGAGAGATGCACGGCGGAGTTCAAGCTGACAGTGTATTATCCAGAGCGCTGAGTATAAATCTGAGTGCTGGCCCTTTCATATCAACTTGTATGACTTTTGGACATCTAAATGATTTTAGACAAAACTGACTCATGACTTTAAAGTGATCTCGATGGTTTGCTTTTGTACTGCTGGTAATTCAACATCTTCAACCTGCACACAAGTAGGATTATGCATAGAGTGAACAGACTGTACAAGAGCTGAAGTGCACGAGTACCTGTGGCTATGCTCAGTTCTGGGAAGGGGTTTGGTGTTTGGAAGACTTGTGTGTTGCCCTTGCAGCCAGTGTCAGTAGTAGAATCTCAGTTTTTAAAAGCAGGATGGGAGAAAGCACAAACACGTTTGGAAAGCTGGCAGGCAGGGAGCAGAAGTGGGCAGCCCATGCCGGCCAGAGGTGGGACGCAGTCCCAGGATGCTGCTCGGAAGATGTTCAGTAAAACGGGGAGAAGTTGTGAAGAGCCATGAAAGTGAAGAGAAGGAGCTTGTGTCTGAGGAGGGGAGAAGAGGTGGCTAATGGAGGGCTGCAGATATGTGTGATATGCTCCAGGTGATGGATGGGGAAATTATCTTTGCAGTAACACTCTAGACAGGCTGTGAACAGAGCAAGAATGCATTTGTCAAGGACAGAGAAGAGGATGCTGCAGTAATTGAGAAATGTCTCCCTTCTTAAGAATAGGGATTTAAGGCAGCACTCCCCTTGAAATTCACTCTGGCTGCGTGGAATCCTCCTTACTTTCAAAGTGCTCAGGTTTTGTCCTATAAAAATATATGAGGCTTAATTATCAATAACAGTATATGTCCCTTACCTTTTGTTTGCTTCTAAGACATCCCTTTGCTGTATCCAGACTGGGATGTTGTGGTCTTCTGGAGACTCACATGGTGATTTTTGGTTTTGTGTATTTTGTTACCATAGGAATAAAGTGGACAAATACTATTTGCTGCTGCAGATATTCAAATATTCGTCATCCGGCAAAGTCTGGCAAAATATGTTGGAAGAATGAGCATTCCCAATCGCCCTCAGTAGTCAGGTACAGTGAAGAGGTATCGTGCCTCATCTTTCATTTTTTTTCTGGTCAAACATTTTATTCCATTTTACTTCTGAGCTATACTAAACATATAAATAATTTCACAAAGTAGGTTCTTCAGTAGTGTAGAAATAAAATCAAAATGAGAAATTATCACTCAAAGCACCTATGTGGTAACTGTACACAGGGCCAAGCTGTAGCTGAGAAGAGAGGGTATGGGATGAATGCTTGGTGATGGAGTCTTGGAGATCATATTCTTATTGCTCACACCAGTGGCTAAAAAAGAAACGGTCGATCACATCAGCAGGGAATGTCAGGATGCCGCAATCAACACACATGCAGCAGGTGCCCGAACCAGCCTCTGTCGCCAGCTCGTTTTTTCCAGCAGCTGGAAAATAAGTAACAGTGAAGCTGTGGCTGTACCTGCAGGGTACCGCTCCCATCACCGCGGGAGGGCACCCGCATCCCCCGGGTACACAAAAATGGTGGGGGGAGTGTGTGTTCAGACATCAAAGATGAATATAAATAGGAAAGAAGCCAGAGATAAAAAGGACCATAAGGCTGAAACAGTCCACAGAGATATTACATGTTTATAGCGGGGTCTGTGGGAATAATGGGTGTTTATAAATGAGTTCAAGGGGATAATGTGTATTGAAATATGAGTCCAGAGGGAGAGTATGTATTCAAAAACTATCTACTGTATATAGCATAATAATCCCAGTATTTCATAAACTCATAGGAAAGTATTAAATAAAAATAAATTACAAATGTCTGTGGCTTGATTGCAAATCATTTCAGAGAAAAGGAAAAAAATCCTTTGCAAAATGTGGAAACCATCTTGTGTTAAACAGCACCAGAAAAAACTTATAATTGTAAAAAGTAAATGTCAGCTATAGTTATTACAGTGGCCATGTTGTTTCCAATAACAATTTGGCATTTTATTTAGTCTGTAACAATCTACAATTTAAATTTAAAATAAAGATTTTTCTTTTATTTCCCTCTGAAGTTGTGTGCCAAGCACAGCAGAGCAGAATGTAACATCTGTTGATGATTAAAACAAGCTTTCCTATGGGCCCTGAATACAAAGTAAACATGGATTTTATCCATAGTCAACAGCATTTACAAATGTAAAGGGAGGAAGCTACTGAGTTTTTGAAGAATGAGCTGTGAGAGAGGAAATATAAGTATGGGGACGGCAGATGGCGATAATTAGTTCCATATCGTGAAAGGCTTCTATTAAAAAATAAAGAGGACAGAGTCCTGTATTATGCTGCTGTTTTATTAAAGCACCCTTTATTTGCCATTATTCTCCCCCCCCCCGCCCAGGTTGAGCAGTACCTTTACTCGCTGGCCTGGTCTGAAATGGGTGAGTGCAGCTGGTGTCTGTGGATGCTGGCGGCTGGCAGTGAGCATGGGCACTCAAAATAGATATTTTCCTAGCTTTTCCCCACATAGCACTGTAAATGCTTTGCTGGCAGTAGGCAAAATCTGGGAGGAATTTATTGCATGGACCTATAGGCTAGTAATCCTGCATTTTATTCTGTTTTAATTTAGATTTAGGGGCCAGGGTATCAAAGGTTAAAGGCTACTGTACCTCGGTGTTGCCCCTTGTCTCCTACTTTTGCCCTATTTAACCATGCATTCTGTGATTCCCACCTCAGTGTTCAGCTGTCCTCACTAATTGCTACTTCATTTTATCTCTTACCAAGGCAAAATGCTTTTTTGTACTCCTGGTCTGTATGTTTCTTGTATGGTCTGTCTGCATTGGTTACATTACTCAGTTTCACCATATGTAAGAGCTAGTTGTTATTACTGGAATAGTTTAATTTCACAGGGCTTTATTCAGCCTGTTTGCCTTGTTTTGTCTTGCTTTGATTTTTTTCCAGTTACAATTAATATAGAATACATTAATTGAAGTGTCAAAATGAAATTCCAATTTGCTGAGATTTACCTGCTTCCTAGGGAGAGGACAAACCTCCTCCAGCTCCTAGGGTGTGAGCCAGCCCCAATCTTGCACAGGAGTTTTTTGATTCTTCTTTCAAACCTGGGCTGTTTTTAGTTTGCAACAAAAGCCACTTTTTCCTTTTTTTTTTTTCCCCCGAAAGTATTTTGTAGTGTTCCAGTTCATATGTTATTTGGGAATTTGCTTTAGTTTTTAATTGCAATTTCTTCTTTCCTCACTTCCATCCTCCTTCAATTTTCTTTCCAACTGGAAGCTGTTATAACCGACTCTCAATGCAGGCACCCGTGGAAGCGCCTTTGTAGCCCTGCACAAACACAGAGTGTTAATCTGGCGCTTGCTCTCTTTTTTTTTTTTTCCCCCGAAAGTATTTTGTAGTGTTCCAGTTCATATGTTATTTGGGAATTTGCTTTAGTTTTTAATTGCAATTTCTTCTTTCCTCACTTCCATCCTCCTTCAATTTTCTTTCCAACTGGAAGCTGTTATAACCGAGCTCTCAATGCAGGCACCCGTGGAAGCGCCTTTGTAGCACTGCACAAACACAGAGTGTTAATCTGGCGCTTGCTCTCTTTTTTTTTTTTTCCCCTCCCCTTCCGTCATTTTATAATTACCCGAGGTGGTAACAGCTCTTAAGAGCCTCGTCTGTCACCCTGGAACCAAATGCTTTTCATTGAAAATTAAGGAGAGGCTTCAAAAGTTTTAGTTCTTTCAGCAATGAAACATAACAGTCCTCCAGTAGAAAGAGTATTTTGATGATGGATCCCATTACACCAAGTAATGTAGGATGTAAGTATGCTTTTGTGGTTAAGAGGAAACATAAAGACTGGAGGCTTGTGCTTGCTTTCACAGACGTGCGACACTGGCTGCGAGCGCTGCCTCGCCTGGAGAAGGCACCCTGCGAATGCAGGGGCTTTGTCGAGGTGTGTGGAGCCTGTGTGCGCCCTGCGTGGATCCCTGCCTGACAGTGAAGGCATTATGAGAGCAGAGCCACTGGCCCTGCTATTCTCCCAGGTGTTAATGAAACTATCTTCTTAAGCGGTATATCTGGACCACTGTTAACTATTGCAGCGACAGCGAGAAGGTGCTGAGCAAGGAGGTGGTTATTACTGGATTGAAAAGAAGGCAATTTGTCGTGATGATATAAAAAACGTGCATTAAATTTAAAATGCAAAAAGAAAAACTGCATGGAATTCAAAATGACTTTTAAATTGCTGAAAGAATGTACAGGAAGAGTTTTAGGCAAAATAAAACTAGATCAAACCAAAATAAGCATCCAGATCTGCTGAGACATATGTTTTGGGCAGAGTTTCCCTAAACTTGTAGCTTTAGCAAAGTCTTCAGGTAACAGATATTACACTTAAATGTCCAACTTCAAAGCAAAATGACTGCAGAAGCAGCCTTGCTTTTATTTTTAATTAAAATTTTGAAAGCGTTACCTTAGTGGACCCCAAAAGTTAAAAAGCAGAAGGCAAATAAAACGTTATGTCTTTTAATGTCTTTGAAGTTGAATCTTAACAATTGCTGGATCCTGTTATCTTGTGGGTTTTGCGCATGTTTGTGGGTGGGTGTCCTGCATCAGGCTAGCAGTGGAAGGGATGGGTGGAAGTGGTGGAGATCGCAGAGGTGTCCACAGAGTAAGGGACTTGTCAGGGATGTACTGGAGGTGGAGGAGGTTCCCACCTCATCTGTGGGGCTGATACGAGATCTTTCAGCAGTTGGATCCCAGTCCTTCTGCTTTAGGACCCATGTAAAAGGAGTGTCCAGTGCCCTCTTGCATTTCAGCAATTAGTCATTAATCATGGTCTGTGACTTTGTGTGTGGTAGCACCATAACCGTACTTGGCCAGTTTGCAGCAGCATTTTGTAGTTAACTTTGTAGAAAATCCAGCCTGCCCTGCTTCCTACATCACACCGTGTAGCATTTCCCTAAAGCTGTCCATATATGACACTTAAATAATTTACAAGTAGACCACTGATGTTTGAGCGGATGCAACAAAAGTGCCATGGTTTAAATGACTTTATGACCTTTCAGCATCAGAAAATGCTCTGCCTCTTAAAAAAGAAAACACTCAAAACCCACCCCAAAACTCAACCCTTGCAGACTCTTCTGTCCCCTCTGGGAAGGGCAAGGCGAGCCATGGTACCCAGCGCTTGGTGTTTTCAGGGACCTTGGCCTCCTCCCAGCTTTCACTGTTTTCCAGGCAATAATGGCTTTGGAGGCCCAGATGAGTATTGGAGCCCTTCCAGCAGATGATTATACTTCATCTGCTGGCCCCATAAGCGGGACTGCTGGAGAGCTGAGTGCCAGCCCAGACCTCTCTGTCATGTTATGGAGTGCTACCAGAAGGCCACCAGACTAGCTCTGTCTTTCCTTTTAAATAAGCAGCTTAATCATTCTCTGCTTGTAATTAAATTTTTGAGTTGGTCACATGTGTTGTAAATCTGCACATGGAGAACTTATTTAACTAATAAAAATTAGCCTGAAGTTGTGTTTACCTGAGCAACTGGAAACTAAACTCTCTGGATACATCAGCTCCACTCTCCTACAAGTAAGCATAAAGCCTCTGTTCCTCAGGAAGCTTGCGCAGAAGCTAGCCAAGGGCCAGCCTCAATCCCCTTTAATAAAAGCCATTATTTCAGCTTCTGCACAATTTGGAGTCTGGCCATAACGTAGGATGGGAACACCTTGTAACACTTACAGATGATCTCCTGCTTTCAGTGGATTGAGGCCAAACTTCCGTTTAGCTTTCTTATTTTCTTCGCAGAATTGCTTGTGAAGTGTTTCTGGTCCAAGGGGCAGCAGATGCAACGGTGGTGGCTGTAAATGCCTTCACCAGCACACGCTCACTTTGTGGGGATGGTTTTCCTACTGCCCTTAGCCATCTTGCTTGGGCTGTGAGAACTGATAAGATAAAATGGACTCACGTGCCAGCATTACCTAGTAATAATACTTGGATTTTCTTATATTTTGCCATGCGTTTTTATCAGTGGTGTCACCCAGTACTCCAAGGTCTACTTGAGAAGACCACCTCAAGTGAAGGATGTGGCTTGTTGCCCTCAAATCAACATGAAGTAGCTTACTGCGGTAGCAGGAATCTAGTTGGGACGTGATAATCCCTGTGTGCTGCCTGGTGGCCTGTATCCCTGCCCCTCCACTGGTGACAGTTACCTGCTGTGGAGCTGGGGCAGGGAAAGCCCTGAAGAGGGCTTTGCTGCATGAAGCAGCCCTGTTTGTCCAAAGGCTCTGACTCAGAATCAGTCAATTCAAACAACACTGTGAAACTGAAAAAAATCAATGTTTGCTCAACAAGACTCTGTACAAAACATTTGTGACTTGAGTTAATTTTATTCCCATCCTCTAATATTTTATTGATCAAACTCTATATTAACTTCCATTGCTTTCTGCTGAGGATTGATGTCAGGTTAAGTAACCTGTAGTTACAAGTCTTGCTTGCTCTGTGTGAGTATGGATATAATCTCCACGCTTTTCCAGTGTTCTGCAATTTCCCTGGTATGTTAACTTTTTTCAGTTCATATTGACAGATTAGTGATCTCTCCTGGCAACTCTTTTATGACATAGTCGCACAAGGCATCCAGAGGCCATCAGATTTTTAGATTGTTTAATATGCCCCTTGGCTAGAAATAGACTAGACTAGTTCATTGTCTTCATCTGATTTGAGTATGTTGTTTGTGTCTTTCCTAACAAAATGTTTATTGACCAGTTCGGCCCTGTCTGTATCCTTTTTAATAATATAATCATCTCCATCAAATAATAAACCAGTTCTTGGAATTTCTTTTGGTCCTGGTATGCCTAACACAATCCTCCTTGCTGTCCTTAGTCTGGCCAGCCCAGACTTTGACATCTGCCTTCTGTCCTTGATCTACATCGCAAAACATCTAAAATTGTTTTGATTCCTGCTTCTTTTCCCTGTCTGTCACATAGATAAAGTTGGTCTGGAGCTCTCATTGCAAAAGGCAGTTTGAAGATGTTGATATTCCATGGTGGCAAGTAAATGTGGAGTCTTGCCCTTGCCCGTCTCCAGGGTCTGCTCACAGTACTCTCCAGTCCAAGAACCGCATCCTCTCCTCACGGTGTTCAGTAGCCTGGGGATAGGCATCTCCAAAGGTCTTATGAAAAGGGCAATAGTCAACAGTTTTTCCTTTTAGCTACCTGTCATAAGACTAAAATTTATTTCTGAAAATTAGTGATTTCTTGTGGTTGAGCCCAGGTTGGGACAGACTACTAGGAAACAGAGACTGTTCACTTTCCTCTGCTCCATGTTCAGGCAAAACTTCTGCAATCTTGTGTTCACTACTTCTGCAGGGGATGCAGAGTCTCCAGAACAAATAATTATATGACCACTTGCCAAAAAATTGCCTTACAGCAACTTTAAAATACTCAGATGTCGACAGCTTTTGAGGTTTTGTTGTTTATGTAACTCAGATGGTCTGCATGGTACATTAAAACAGGTATGCAGGCAAGATTTCTCCCTTGCATTTTTTGGTTTGATTTTTTTAACAGATTGTCAAGACGGCAATCTCCTTTTGGATTATTTTTTTCTTTTACTACAATAAAATGCCTACCTTTAGCTTGCTCTGAAGTTTTCTCTTTGAATGTTTAAAAGAGAAGTGCTTAGAAGATTTATGGATAAGATAATAAAGAACTATTGCAGCCTGAAACTGGAGGGTTAAATGTGCTGGCATCCTTCTGATCCGGTCAAACCCACAGGCATGGCTCAGATGAGGGTGTGTGTATCTCCTGAAAACTGGCTGTCGTTTTGTGAAGATTGCTAGGCTTAGCCACAAATAGAGGACTGTTATGTGATCAGCTTCCCACCAGCATCTCAAAGTTTCTTGAGTGCTCTTTAGTGGGAAAAATGCTGGCATGATAAAACTGAGGCAGGTTCAAAGCGCCATAGATGTGGGGTTCGTAGTAAAGGGCTTTGACCTAATCTGAGTCCTACCCCGGTATTTTTGATGGGACCAATACAGAAATCATGACGTGATTGCAATAGACATGGCAAGAAGAGAAAAGTAATGTTTCCTGTACGTGCCTTCCCAGTCTTCAAACAATTCTGAACAGCAACAGTGGCAAAAGTGCTGACTCAGTCTTCAGAAGGTGGCCCAGGAGCTGATAATTGTAACTGTGCTTGAGACTGAAAATTGCAGACTCATTAGCCATACAGGTAATAGGATTCTTCAAAGTTCCTCCTCAGCTTTTCACCTACAAAAGGGAGTGGGTGTGAGGAAGGCGGTAGATTCCCTGTGGCAGATTTGAGTAAAACATTCCTTGTCTTCTCACAGACTCATGTTTGAAAAGTTAATTCTGGTGGTACAGGTGGAAGCTCTGTCTACCAAATGGAAAACTCAACAAAAGGCTAAAGACTAGAACAGTAGTAAAGGCAAAATGTCTAATGTTGTGGTAGTGGGTTATTTACAGCCATGTGGCTGGTCCTGAATTAATTCTATGCTTTTCCCTTAATAACTTGAGAGATGAAGTAAACATTATGAGACTAACTTTGGAGAATGAGGAGTAGTGAGGGGTTTTATACAGGTACAATACCAGGTTATTTATAGAAGTTAGAAGCAGGAAAGCAAAAAAGGAAATTCAGCCTTGAAAAATACAGATGATATAGCTGCCTGTGTATGAAAGTACTAATCCATCACAGGTATATTCAACAGGAAAGAACTTGAGCAGTAGCGATGCTAAGAGACATTTCAGAGTAACAACAGACAGCGAGTTAGATATGAGTTTGCAGTGTCATATAGGAAAAATGAACAGTATAGATTTGGACTGCCTGCACTAAACCATCATGGTAAAGAGCAGGAAAATAACAGTGACCCCCATACTGACCTGTGGCTGCAGCTGGGAAATCGTGCTCTGCTCTGGCACCATGTCAGTGGCTTTCTGTTAACAAACTGGAACAAGTTCACAGAAAAACAACAAAGAGAACTGGGGACCTGGAAGAATTGACTTATGAGAAGAGATTAAGAAAGGTAAATTTTTGCAGCTTGGCTAAGCAGTGACTAAGCAGCCACATAAGCATACAAAAATGCCCACGGCTGTGAGCAACGATGGAAAGATCTGTTATCCAGCAGGATGCCCATCTTACAAACCAAAGGTGAGGGGCTGAATTTAACAAAAGAAATTTGTAGGCAATAGTAGGAAAAAAAAACAACCAATAATGAAATCTTTTAAGACTAAGCAAAAATCTCTCAAAGACAGGAGAAAACTCAGTTACTAGGGAGTTTTAAAGCAAGGTTAGGTGATGGCAGAGTACGTAGTACAGTGAAATGTTGTATGTTGCTGAGGCGCCTGCAACCACAATGTTCTCACCATTCCCAAATGCCAAATGTACAAAGATTCCTGAGGGCCCCTGATGGGACATATATTCTTTGGTATTGCATAGCAAGCGTAACATTTTTATCTTGAGAAACCTCTATGTGGATATGAATGAAAAATACCTTTGCAGATCTCGGGATCCTCACATACCTACTTCACACCTTGAATCTCTACTGCAGCATCCAATTTGTTGGTGTCTAAGATGTTTAGACCATGACTTTGCATCCCAGGCCCAGATGCTGAGCGGCACCACCAACTCGTCTCCAAAATAACTTCCAGACGTGTCACAAATGTGGACGACCCGTTTGGAGAGTGTTGCCCAGAGGAGTGCGTTCAGGGCAGCTGGGAGAGTGGTCCTGGCTCCCCAGGAGGTTTCTGTTTGACTTGACCCGTCACAAGCGATAAGGCTGCAGAAGTAAATACTGCACATCTGGCAGCCTGCTCCGGGGCGGTGTTGAGTTGTCTGGTGTAAAATAAAGCCAAATGCTTGTAAACTTGCAAGACTGCATTGATAAAACACTAAGATATCAAAATGTATTAATACGGTTTTTGCTCAGCCCCGGCCTTGATGCTCATGGCAGGTAAATCATTTTTGGGCACCAGTGCAGCAGGGACAGGGATGCTCTAAGGTGCTGCTGCAGCAGCTTGTGGGTGACAACAACCTTCATGGCACAGATCCTGGCATGGGACCATGGGGGAACAACTGATCTTTTGCATTGCACTTGGTCGATCACTCTCCATTTATTGTTTTAGGATGTTTGTATGATAAACAGGTGGGAAAACATCTCCACTGAGTGCCAGCAAACTCCAAACCAATGGGGTGGAGATGATGGTAAAGTAGTTTCTGCACTTGCTTCATTTCAGGCTGTTAACTAAACACGATATTGTGATACGTAATGAGTGAGTTTCCTTTTCCAGTAAAGGAGAAGCTAGAGGTGTCTCAGTACAAGAAACTAACACCAAGTGTGTCTTAAAACAGACACTGTACTTGTGTGTGGAGTATCTGTGGGGAGAGGAGACTCTGTGCTGCCCTGTTCTTCAGCATCATGTGCTACAGGAGTGGATTTTTATGTTCCTAACCTTGTTTTGGTGTGTGCAGCGTGACAAAACTGCCTGTTCAGAGTTTAGCTTGTGAAGAAGAGAGAAAGGGGTTATTTGAAATGGAGGTTAAAGCACAGGGTGTTTTCCACTGTGTGGATCCTTTACCCATGCCTCAGGGGTGGGTTTCATAAGTGTCATGGTCTGGGCCCATTACCCAGAAAACTGTTGGGGTTTGGTTACCCAGCAAATCCTAAAGGAGGTGACTGGGGCCACTAGACACGTAGACAGGAAAAGGAGAAATTGTGCCAAGCGTGTCTCTACCCAGTAGCAGCTGAACTGGTGGCAGCAAACCCAGCCCACTTGCAAGGTTTTCCCAGGCACATGCCAGTGAGTGGGTCTGCGCCTGGAGCTCGGCACCTCTTGGTTTCATGGTGGTTTACCTGTGGCACATTTGGGTGGCAGCAGGTCTCACCCACGGCACTGAGCATGTGTGTCCAGGTGATGCTCAGGGATAGCTCTTGTCTCTGTGCCCCAGACAGGTAAACTAGCTTTGCTTTTGTAGAGTATGCCTTTGTCAGTTGGCGCTCTTATCTATTCTAGTACAGCCTGATGTTCCCTCATGAACAGACACTGCTTTGTTCAAGTATTCATCCTTTGCCTGAATTATTTATTCATTCATTTTTTCCCCTTAATTTTTTCTTCTGTCTTTCCCCTGCTGTTGTCAGATGAATTCCTGTTTCTCCAGCAGCTCAGCAGGGCAGGGATTAATGCGGCTGGAGCACGATTGCAGCCGTGTTGGGGAGCTGGAGTGACCTCCTCCAGGAAAAAAAAAAAAAAAAGAGAAAGGAAAATATCCAGCAGTTAGAAAGGGGAGGGGGGGAAATTCTGGGTACCTCTTGTTCATTTTCACAGCAGACATGTTCCCAGCATCTCCATTCCCCTGGGAGATGAAATATAGTGCAAATCTTTAATAGAAGGTAAAATTGAAAGTGCAAATACTGAGTATGAGTTGTATTGAAAGAAATTGCAAGCTCTGAACTAAAAAAACATGCAAACTTCAAGTGCTTGGCTAAGGTTAACAATTACGAGCTCTGTTCTCACAGTTCTTGTTGTTTCAAGCAGCATGATGCAGGAGAAAGTCTCTCCTTTCCTGTTGTCCTTCTGCTAATGGTATGATGAATTCTGATTACACTGCAATTGCATCCCTGCAATGTGGAAGGCCGCAGTAAGTATTCGGGACATCAGTTTTCCTTCTGCCAACTTTCAGGAGCATTTTATAGGATTAATATTCAATAAAAACCCCTTAACATTAAAAAAATGCTTAGTCCCACAATTGTTATTAAATTCTTTTCCTGTGCCATAATGCGGATGCTTTGATCTAAAGTCCTGCAGTTTCTGGAAGGAGCTTGCGTGATTACGATAATGTGCAGTGCTCTTTCTGCTATTCCTATAGGGAAAATAAACCCCACATTAGTTCCATATTAGTACCTGACTTGGAGAAGTTAAAAAGTGCCAGAAAAAGGTTAACCAGAGTCAAGTACACATAAGAGAGCTGTGATTATTAGTGTTAAGGGAGCTATTTGAAAAAAACATTTCTGCTTTTACAGAAGAATTTATTGGTGTCTTTGCTTCTGGCTGCTTTATGCATTTTAATAAAGCAGTAGCAGCAATAACAGGGTGTGGGAGTCAGTTAAGCTTGTGTCAAAAAAAAGAGGTTATCAGTGCGATGTTGCCCCTGTCCCTGCCTTTAGCCTTCCCCAGCCCGGGGCTGCCCTCCACTCAGCTTGGGCTATTCGTTTGCACCAGAGCTGGGATTGGGAGTTCAGGTAAGAGCCCGCAATCCAGCACTGTCCAGAAGTTCACATTCCTGAATGCAGACTCAGTTCAGGCTCTCCAACTTGCCAGCACATGAATGGGATGCATTTGGAGAGCCATTTAAATGAAGGCAATAATTGCTTTTGTGTGTTAAAAGTTACATACAGCCTACAAGCAGCTTTTGCAATTTCCCTGCCAAATGTCTGGGATTATTTTGAAAATGTACTCTATTGAAAACAGTCCCAGTCTGAGATACACCCGCACAATTAGGATAAAACTCGGGTGTCTGCTGAACACAACTGCGCCCAGAGAAACAACTTTTGGTAGAGTAGATGCTAAAATGGTTATTGTGCGTGAGGAAGGGTTTGTGCTTGCCTGAGGCACCCGCTACTGGTCCCCATCAGAAATGGATACTGGGACAGATGAATCCAGGGTTTAACACCATATGGTGTGCATTACCTCAATACAAATTTTCATTGCAAAATTCAGTATTTCTAAATGACAGATGGAAATTATACTTCACTCTGGTTTGCTGTAGGTGGGCAGCTAACATGCATGGCCTGTCCGCTGCAGATGTTCCCTCCTTAGGGGTGGGTCAGCGGTTTAAATTCCTTATGAGACCACATGCCGCAGGTAATGCAGGGAAATTGTGTTTAGTTTGTACAACGGTTTGCTTAAAAAGACACGTATGCAATGCCGGCAGCCAGAGCAAATATAAATAGTCTATGGCTTGCACACCATGTATTTGGAGAAACATGGACACATTCGGTACATGTGGAAGCCACATGAACATGCAAGTTTTTGTATTTAAAATGTTAGCTATATTGGTCTACTCTTACTGCTTTGCCATTAGTTTTATTTTCCTTTAAGAAGGCATCTCTCTTGCTAAAGGTTCGCAGCGGTGGATGTCCTGATGTCTAGCTGGTCTTTTTGTGAATTTATAGTCTGCTTAGTCTGCGCGGGATATTTTTTCCTCTATCCTCCTCTATCCAGCCCCTTCTTTTGCTCCCTTTTCTTTTTCCCTGCCTGCATCAGTTGCAGGATGTCACAAAGTGTATCTGTGGAAATCATAATTTTTTCACAATTTTTCTGTTTAATAGCAGCTGAGCTTGAGTGACTTGTGATAATGGTTCTTTGTTATTGTTTACCTGTGGAAGTTTTACAGTTTTTTAATTTCACCACAAAGACCTGTCATTTATTCATGAAAAACTATTACATTGTTCATCCTTCACAGCTACAGTTTAATATGAATTGGGGGTGAATCCTGAGGGTCAGATTTTGCTCCATGATCTATATTGCCTCTCTTCAAGTGTTTACCTTTCTAGAATTTTATTTGTGTTTTCACACACTGGTTCTGATTTCAGGATGCCGTTGTCTGTTACCTGTAATGATGCCTTCTCGGTAGTGATAATTTTTCACATGTTGTGTAAAGGTCCTGTTCATCCGTTTGGAGAGAGTAAGAAAGTATTTTGTTTCGCAGGTCCATAAGCCCATCCGTGCTCCCACATCTGGAAAGGCTCATGCCGTCTGTCGTGTTAGTGCACTGGGACAAGACTCTGATGGAAACACTTAATTCTCAAAGCGGTGCTGGATAACGATAAATCCTTTGTGAAATGTGGATTTGCATTTAAGATTCTTTCCTGCTCCCATTGTCTGTGGGGCGTTTTACGCAGCTTCATTTCCACTGTCCCGAATCTAAACTCCTAATCCGCTCTCGTGATGCTTCAGCTTGAGCTGATAGTCCTCCATTTTGCCTTCATTTCCATGTTTTTCAGAGCTCAGACGCCATCCCAGCCCTCTTACCTTCCCCTGGCATCCTCGCCAGTTTTCTCATATTCTCCACTACTGCTTTAGTTCAGGGCTATCCCATCTCATGGTCCCTGATCCTGCTCTTGACCTGTTTCTGCTTGTCACCAGACCAGCTGCCATCGCAGATCCAGTGCCAAAGGTGCTCTCGGCCCCTCCTGACACAACTGCAGTTGAGAGTGAACAGCTGCAGGAGAAATGCAAAAAGGCACTAGGGGTTTGGTAACCTCAGATTGTGTCCAGTCAACCCGATTCCCCTCTCGCAGGAGTCACCACCCCGCTGACCTGCAGGAGGCTGGAGTTGTGATGCATTTTAGGTTCAGTTATGCTCTGACATGGTCCCATGCACCCCTGCTTACAGTTGTCTGCACTGACACCCTGTAAGATGCCAGGAGAATGAAATTTTCCAAAAGCATAATTATCAATAGTTTGTTCTTAAACTGAGTAGGTAAATCAAGCAAAGAGATGGGAGGGTTTGCCTTGGACAGAAGCTGTTCAGTCGTTTCAGATCTGTGAACGACGAAGTAGTGAACGTAGTCTTGAGGCTGGCAGAGGAAAGGAGGAGAGGGGCTGCTATCCCTCCGGAGGACAAGAGAGCAATTCAAGACAATCTTGGAAACTTTGAAAAATGGTCAGAAATTATGGAGTTGACATTCAATTAAGAAACACTTAAATCTCTATACTTACTCATTTATTTATTTTCCGTTCCTAAATACAAACTGGAGAGAAACTGGCTAGGTAGCAGAACTGCAAAAAATTTACAGAGGTAACCACAAATTGATGGTGACTTGACAGTGGGACTGTGTATATATTACTGTCTCGGTGGTAGAGCTTGATGGAATGTGTTGCCTTATATATTAAGGTATAGTTATTACCTTGCATTGGTCAGGGCGTGCAAAGCCTCACTTATATTTCAATATCTGGTTGAAGCATCACACTTTGAAAAAGATATTAAGTAATTGGAGGAAACCCAGAGGAGAGCAGGGAAAAAGACAGCCCTCTTTGGGGGATGGCAGAGCTTTCAGCCTGTGCAGAGCTGGAGGACTCGTCAGGGTGGTGTGTGAGCTCTGAACTGGGCAGTGGTGGCCCAAGGAAGGGGTTTGGAAAGAGTAAAGCTGATTGGCATATCACAGGGTAGGAACAGAATATTCAGTGTATGAAGGTGATATGATATGCAAAACCTCCTTCTTCTGTACCGTTTTGAAGGCATTGCATCATCAGCCTACTGCAGTTTAAACCCTTCGTCAGATCTTTCATTACTCTCATTTTCTGACTGTTACTCCCATGTATCACCATCTCTGAGGCATCTTTCTGCTCTTGTGCTTGCTGACTCAGCCATTGCAATGTACTCCTTCAAACCTCTGCCCATCACACCAACAAACCAACCCCTATTCCCAAAAAAGCAGCCCTCAAATCAAAGAGAAAAATAAAATGCTGGGTACTTAATGATGGGCTAGAGGCAGAACTTTTATTTCATGCTTTGTCCCTGCAATTTCCCCCTTTGTTTTACAGGGTATGACTTTACCAAAAATAGTCAAAGGAAGAAAATAAAGTTTAAAACTTCTGGGAACAAGCCAACTGTTCCATGCTGAAAATCAATTATTGGCTAATATTTTAAAGTCAAGATCACCGCACTCTGGCAATAGGCCAATTCACCCACGTTCACCTGCTTTGTACTTTATTCACAAGAGTCAAAGATCTTGCGAATAAAACTTTTTATTTCTAGAGGAGTTTAGAGTTTCAAGGGAGTGCTGATTCTTATGGCCAGTACCGCTGGCAGAGGAAGGTGACTTCTTACCACAGTCTGTATGTTTTTCAGGGTTACCGACAACAAACAAAATTATTACATGAAGTACAGTGATTGCATTTGGAAAGAATTGCAAGGTGGCATAATTAGACAGTGGGCATTTTTAGGGTTACTTTACTATGTTGGAGCTGCAAAAGATGGAAGTAATTTATTTCCTCTTGGTAATGCTCCTTTCTGGTCTAGCAATTTATCAGAAATGTTAATCCAACAAGCAGTAAGTGTGTATATGGTGGGAGGAGGTAAGGGGAATGGAGGAAGGAGAGGAAGGAGAGAGTGAAGGCATTTAAAATTAGCTTCGAAATATTGTACATCTCATTAAAAATGTAATCATGCATAAAATGAGATCAATGAAAATTTATCTAAAAGTGCAAGGAAAAGGCGTTTTCTGGTGTGATACTGAGTATAATAGTCTGGATTTTAATTTAGTCAGTTCGCAACGAAAAATCCCTCCAGGCTAAATAAAACAGTTTCCCTCCCAGTTATTGTATGGACAGCTAATTTTCTGCACCTTTCCTTCTAATATTCAACCTTATCTTTTGCTGGATAGAGGTTTCAATATACTGCAGAGTTTGTTTTCTTTACATTTTCTATTACTGCAATTTAATTTGCATGATAAATGATGAGAGGTAGAAAGATGATAAAAAGAAGCAGAACATTTCTTTATTAATTTTGTTTAAATTAGTGTAACTTTTCACTGACTGTGCTTTTTACACAGAAAGCCTATGTAGAAATTATTTTAAGACTCCGTATTGCAGTTAGAAAAAATTTAATACTTGACAATAAGCTCCCTGCCTCACATGCCAGTATGCATGTTCTTATTTTCATATGTTTTCTTGCTACTTTGCACTGTGTCTAATGATACTTATGGACCAGTTTTGTGAAATTGACATCAACTTCATTCCAGAACCTGTGATATGGGAATGGTTTTAGATGTATTTTAAACATGCATTGCATAATGCTGAATTTGTTTTCGGTTCTTCAGCCCCCTTCCTAACGTTAGTTTTGCAGCCTTGGAGGGAGCACCAGGAAGAAGGATTTATTTTAAGTGTTCCTGGTTTCTAACGTGGGAACCTGAAAGCATTTGACAGAGCTGGCTGCATCTTTCCCTGTGCTGCCCTCCTGGCTCCTCTGCTGGTGGCAGCCCTGCCAGGCACTGGGGCAGAATGCTGGGCAAGAGCGTGGGGCTGGACCCAGTGCTGCCCGGCTCGGCACTGGCTCCCGGCTGGTGATAACTTCCAGCTTTTGGGGGATTGCTTCTCAGCATTGGGAGAGAGTCTGGGCTTAGTTCTAGGGGTAGTGATGAAATGCTCAAAGGTGTTTAGGGAAAGCTGCTCCGTGTTCCCGGAGTTCAGTCCTCCTGAGTCAGGTTTGAGATTTGAGTGGCTAGTCACCTATGATGACCTGTGGATGCAGGTATTGCTTCTCTGTTTATCTGTCTGCAAGCAAACTCATTATAATATCTTGAAACAGTGACTTGTGCATCCTTGCCCTCTTTACCTGCCCTCTGCTCACAGCCCAAGGTTTGTTTCAACAGCACAAAGATTTGATCAACTTCATTCACAGCTGTTAGTTCAAAATACCTGCTAAACATGACATTTCCTTTTCTTCCTTTTTTCACCCCACAAGTGCTTCATTTGGGGCACCATAGCCTGCCCTGCTGACCTGATAAGAGGGAGACATCCCTTGTGTTTCAGTAGACTCAGCCCTTTTGCTCAGGGAGGCTCACAGGAATTGGCTTTAAAGTTACGAGTTTTGGAGAAAAAATCTACTTGATTTCATTCGAGTAATTGGTTTTACACTGGTTAATGTTACCAAAGCTGAAGGGAACCTCTGCTGAGCCGCTACAACCGAGGACAAACCTGGGGCCTTTGTTTTAATATTTTTTCCTCCTTTCCTTCTGAGGTTTAAGGCAATTAATCACAAAGCAGTTAAAGTTTTACAGGTGGAAGAATGCAGTAAGTCGTCCTAAACATATATATAAGTGCTTGCTAGAATATTTCCAAAGTAAATCCCAGCAAAATTTGTCACAAAGGCATGTTGTGGTGTGTGGCTGTATTGGCATGGTCATGAGAGGGGAATGCCTTACCTCTCCCCCTGGTGCTACCCATCATAAACCCACTGTGGTGCACCATTGTGCCCTCGGAGAACTTATATTTACATGGTTACAAGTGTATTTCTATACAAACACTTAAAAAGAGAGGTATATATAATACCGGGATTGCTTAACATATTCCACTGTAGCATGTTTGTGATTTTTTTCCTGTAAGCCTTAATTCTGTTGGTGTTTTCTGCAGACATTTGCAAAGAGACAAGAAAAAGCACTGGCAATGGAGATTTGCCATAAATGTCCTTCTTTCCCCACTTTTCTGTCTCCCAAATGACATTTCATTGCGGTAGGGTTGAGTTATAAACTTTTGAAAATTGCCTTTTTCCTTCTCTGTGCTGTAAGAAAAATATAGGGAGCACAACAAAATAATAAATAAAAATTGTAATTCAAGACCGTGCTGCTGCCTCAGCAGCTTGCTGTACTGCAGGCTGTGTTTGAAAACAATCCTCTGTGCATATTTTTTTTTTTTAAAGAAAAGGTGAAAAGGAGATTATTTAAGTTTCAAATTCCAAAAGTTGGGAAATGCTGAACTAAGTTTTCTTTGAAGACTTATTCTTGTCTCCCGGAGTGCATGCGGTGTGCTGCAGGCTCTCGCTGCAGTGGTGGGCTGGGTGGGTCATGCCTGTGTACATCCTGTGTGCGGACACCGTGTGTCCCATAGCTGGGAGCCTCATTCCTTATACGAAGCGGGCAGTACTGACTGCAGTCCCTGACCAAACGTAATCTCTAAGTGTCATGCATCTTTTCTTCTGCATTTCGCCCTGCCCCCTGCTTACTGATTACTTTTTGCTAATTGTCTGCAGTCCTTCTGCCCTACTCCCAGCCAGACCCTCCCGACCCGGGCGGCTGCCTCTCACGCTGCGCGGAGGCTTCAGTTTTATGAGAAACTTCTCATCAGATCCCCTGGCAGTGTCTTCTCAGGTGATGCTCTGCACAGGCACCTCGGGCAGGACCAGAAACCCCACACAAGCAGCCAGCTGTCTTTTATGTCACTGATCATCTCCTCTCACACCGCCTTTTTTCACCCTTTTTTTTTTCTGATTCTTTCCTCTCTGGGCAATCCTTATTCCTTTCTAGTTCCCTGAAAGTCTGACTCCACTAAGATCAATGCTATTAATGGCTACATTAAACTGGCATAATGCGGTAAATTGAGGCTTAATTTCATATATGTTCTTTATCTCCAGAGATGGCCAAATGCTTTGCAAAAATAATGTATTGATCTACACGTGTAATATAACTGTATATGTGTTTGGACATCTGCATTAAAGAATTTATTTTTATATACGAGGAACTTGTCTTCTTCCATGTTTCATCCCAAAGAGTAATCAGATCAATACGTTTCAGCTGAGAAGCACAAAATGTGATCAAATTTTATGTATTATGTCAGAGGATGAATTCTGCATTAGTTTTTACTTGTTGCTGCCTGCCAGAAGGGAAAAAAAGGCCAGTGGTGGTTGAACCAAAATAAGACAACTCTTTTTGTGCAAAGGAACAGTAAAGATGTGAAGGGCTGATGGAGTTCCCTGTGAGTCCTCTTCCACAGCACAAAAGAGAATTGTGCTACAAACAGAAAAATGGGGAGGCAATACCACTGAACAAATAATCTCAGTCATTAATGGTTTACCAAGAAAAAATGAGGGCCACTGAAGAACAGAAAGCACTGATGTGCATTTTGCTTTGAGTAGGTGCCCTGCGTATACCTTCACTCTGTGAGTATTTGTACCATCGCATATACTCAAGCCAGAGATGCAACAGCGCATCCTCTTGAGACCAGACTTTTCCCTACTTTATTTAATTTTCTGGTTTTAGTTTCTATTTCTATGCTGCTTTTGCTGCCTTCATCTTTGCAATAAACAGCCAGAGGAACTCTGGAATGGTCATTTTGCTTTCCAGTTTTTCAGTCTAGTGAAAATCTAAATCTTTGGAGCCCTCATTGTCTGTGCTCCCTCTAATGTAAGACTATTTGCTCTATTTCAAGGGAAAGAAATTTCCCATCAATTTTCCCAGGATAAATGTGGAGCCTGTTGCTGAAGAGGACATCTGCTAGCTGCTGGCTATTCATTGCTTAGCTCACTGTTGACTTGCAGCTTCTGGAGGGTTTGGAGAAGTTCTCTCTTTTGCCAGGGATCTACTGCAGAAGGACCTAAATTTGAACTAATTCTTGGGTCAGCCCTTGGATGCTTGTCCATCTGCATGTGGACTTTCCATGTGGGAGTGGTGGCTACTCTCTCTGCCAGGCAGTAGGAGGGATCAGAGCCTCAAGGATGACGCCACTATGTGGTCTTTTTCCCTGGAAGGAAAAACCCTAAAACTTTGGCCCACCCAAAATTGCTGCCCACAACAGTGTCAGAACCTGATTTTGGGCAGATTGTTATCTCTCTTTATTCTGAGAGATAGAACCACGTAGATTTTAGAGGACTTGGGGAAAAGAAATAATAATAAAACTTTGGTCTACTAAAATATAAAGGAAGAGGCCTTTCTGTGTGAGTTCACTGTCAAATTTCTATCACTTTGTCCTTAAGACAAAAGGCTTAAGGCACGTTGCTCCTGTTTGAGAGCAACCCAAGTGTGGTCTCCCTAACTGGCCAGTGCACAGTTTGTGGAAGACTCAGCCAGGTTCCCCTGTTGTGCACGGCTCCATCTGCCTCATTAGCCTTCTGCCCATCATGAAATCTTCTGTAGTTATTCCTAGAGTCTCTCACAGTTTCTTCTGTTCTGTGTCTTCCAAAGGCATCATTCTACATAAGTCTTGTAATTTTAAAACTCTTTATTTTATAGTTAAAAAGACTATCATAGCCATTATACAGTGTATTATTTTATGTTCTCCACATAATGGTTCAATGTGATCCATCTGGTTGGATGTTTGCGTTATGATGTCTTCCTCTTTATCTTACGTGCAAAGAACAAAACATGCTCCACTTTGCTCCCTCTGGTTTTTGCTGATAACACTACCAGGCTGTTAACTTCCTTACTTCCTTAATTTTATTTGTTCATTCAAAGCTGGTGCATTTTTTGACTTGCAGTACTTTAATACACCAGCCTGTGGGCTGTGATGTGTCAAATAACCTTTTAAAATCCAAACAGATTATGTCCCATGTTTTCTTCCTGTCTGGAGTCTGTGTTACCTCTTTAAAAAATTCCAGCAGATTTGTCAAACAAGATTTACCCTTTATAAGACTCTGCTGGCTACTTTTTATATCAGCTCACATTTCTCCAGATGTTTTGTGATCTCATCACTTATTAATGTCTCCATGATTCTGTCTTCTGCTGAAGTTACACAGTTATTACTGGTTAATGTGGCTATGAATGCATCGTCTCTTTCTTCCTTATTAGACTGCATCTGACGACGTGAATCTGCTCAGGATGGGTTTGAAGCTTAATGGAAAGACTTTTTTTTGGTCTCAAATTTAAGGGATTTAGAAATACCTCAATTTGCTTAATCTATTGCTTTATTACTGTTATTAAATAATCTTGTACAAAAGGAGTTGGGATATTTTCATTCACACACAAGTGGAAAGCCCCTGCCATGAAGATCTCTATCTGTCCTTGTTCAACAATTTCCCATGCAAACATCATTTCCACTCATGTAGTTACAGATATATTTAATTTTTTTCCTCTTCTAGGCTAACCGGGCTTTTATTCCTACTTTCTGACTTGTAAAGCAATTGCCATAGGACTGTGGCTGACTCAGGGTGCTTCTTGTAAGGTAGACGAGAAAGAAGTCTCTCTAGATGACCAAAGGTAAAGAAGCTGCCTTAAAAAACATCCAGTTGTTGGCTGCCAGCAGTCAATGCTATATAGGGCACTGACTTTTCTTGGCTTTTTCATGGAACCATTGGAACTGACAGTAACTCGATTTTGCTGTCCTTGTGGTCTTGAAAATGTTTAATTTCACTTAATTTCCAGAACACTGTTTAAGAGCATGAACACCGTTTGTGCCTTCTGTATGCACAGTCAGGAGACAGCATGCATAAACAAATACATCCAACTGGAGAACCCATGAGAAGGTGGCATAATATATCTACTTGATATCCCTCCTTCAAAAGAAATAAAACTTTATGGGGGAACATGAGAACTTTTTCCAAAGTTGTCCCTGCTTTGGGACTGTTGGAGTGGATGAGAATGGAGGTATGTCCATGCTGCAAAAATTTATGGGAAAGTTGTAAGCTCCATGAAGTGCATGGAATTTGGATCGGATACAAGTCAGCCTCTCCATTACATGTCTACGGCTCTCTGCATATTTGTGATTATCCTTATGAATAATGTAAGCTACTGCTTTCAAATGGGAGAGACTTCGAGAAGGAGTTAGGGAACATGTCTGAGTGCTGATAATGAACTCAGAATAAGAAAAGATAAAGCAATTTGTCAATGGATGGAGAAGTGCAGTCTTATGTAGAGCCAATAAAGTTTCCGGGTAAAGGAGCAAAAAATTTTCTTTTTTCTTGTGGTCATCGCTTCTAGAACAATCTTCTTTTCTTATTTTTTTTTAATGCAAGTTACACGGTTGGTGAGGAAGAAATCAGATTCGTGTCATTATGCGGCTTAAAAACAGTAGCTCTTATTTTGAAACACTCATGTCTGCAAAAGTGGATTTTTGTCATAGCAGTTACTCTTGAATCACTTGGAGACTGCTGTTGGGCTTTTTTTTTTTTAATATTTTGTAAAAAATGTAGCATTTTGATTCCCAGAACAAGAAGAATCCTTCCTCCTTTCCAGGGAAATAAATTCTTTACATATACTCCTCGAATTTCTCTTGCTGGGAAATCCAGCAGGAGGTAAAGATGCTGGAAGCCATTTAAATGCTTCTAATGGGTAAGATGTTTACATTTCATGGGCCTGCATCAGAAGGGTCTGCTGTATGGAGGCAATTTGATAAACTCATCTAGGTCACCTGAGAAAATTGTGCTTAAAATTCATCCATCAGCTTTTTTTCTCTGGGTGAGGTGTTACAGTAGCTGGATGTGGGTCAATTCATCAGGGAGGTAATGCATGTCATCAGAGCAGCTACTTCTGCATCCTGAAATAAAAAGAGTTTCTCAAACAGTTAATATAAAAGGAAAGCATGGCGGGAGGTTTTAATCTTTTCCTTGCCCTATTGGAATTATTTTAAGGGAGTGCTGTAAAGAATTGCTGCTAGTAATATATTGTGATGATGTATGGGGATATCAGCTGTAGTCAGTTCTCCTACTGCTATATAGCTGCTATATAGCTGTTTGTGGCAGAAGATAACTACTGTAGAATCTGAAGAAAACCATCTCAGCAGCCTGGTAAAGCAATTTCATTGATTTTGCTCATGCTTGTGTAGATGCTGTTGATGCTTGGGCATCGGTTATGTTTAGTAGTCTCACTCTCCTGTAGTTGGGAAGACTGACGGTCAAATTGCTAAAATTTTAATTTGGTGGGCTACCCAGAATAATTTGGTTCAGGTTAGATTATGAGATGCCAAGTTTTGTCCATTTGAGAGCTCCAGTGTTTTATCTGAAGGAAGATTAAGTGTTGCTAGAAACGGTTTCTTCATCACCAGCCTTCTCTCCTTACTGACAGCGAGAAGGACTTGGCATTTGATTCAACAACTCCATACTGGTGGTCCCAGGCCCTCTGTTATCTTTCCAGGAGTGTATGCCCATGTGGGACAAGACTATTTTGTGCAAAATCAGCCCCGTTTCCTCCTGCTGTCGCAGATCATGTTGGCAAGGGAAAAGGGAGGGAAGGGGGAAGGTAACTTCTAGTTCTGATTCATCAATTTTATTGAACTTAAATTCTTTTGTTTTAATGCACACTTGATTGAGCCAGCATTTATTGAAATGGTTATGGTTTGTAGGAAAAAGAGACAGTTTGAAGAAAGAACAAATGAATCTAATGTAAATCAAATACTTAATGCTTTTATAGAAACTACAAAGCCTTAAATGTGTATTCTTAATGGTAATTTTACAAAACTCCACTAGGCATCTACAAATGGAGGTGTGACAGTTGATTGTTTCAGTCTGTGAGATGGCTTTCCTTTCACATGCTAATCATCTGCTCATGGTGATATTTCTCAGCATAGTTGCAGTCAGCGAATTGAATAATTATGGAATGAAATTTGTTGTAAATTTATTGTGTCACAAGCAGGTTGTAATTTCACTAACAGTACACTTAAGTTTATTAAGTAAAAAAAAAATAATGTGGGTTGATAGGATCGTGCATTTTGGAGGTTCTCTTGCTCCCTCCCCCAACAAGTTCTCATCTTATATATTTTCAAACAGAGTATTTACCTAATTTTTATTCAGATCTGATCTGAGAAAGAGAGAGAGAGGACATTAACATAAATGGGTTTGCATTTGCACACTATTGTTGAATCCTGGTAGTCGTAAACAAATTACAGAAGATTTTATATAGAGCAGAAATAGCATTAAAATGGCATAGCTCCGTTGCAGTGCTGCCTTCTTTCCCTATTTGTTTCTGAGTAATTGTCCTCCGCTTACAAGTGATGAAGTGTTGAAGTTACAGGCAAATCTGCAGAGAGAAGCGGAGCCTCTTGTTTCTTCCCAACTTTGGTGTTAAGATAATTGGGAGTCATTGCTAGAAAGTTGTTTCTGGCAGCACGGAGAAGGCAGAGGCACACATCCCCCTGCACCTGCCAGCAAGGGCTTGGGACCAGTAGCGGCCTGGGGCAATGCTTGGCCAAGCCAGTACAGTAAAAGGGAAGGGTTTGGCTGCCCTGATTTTAGTCTTTCGTAGTTCCTTTATGCAGAAATGCCTTGTACCACCCCTGGGATGTACTAGTGTATTCTATCTTCACTGACAACATCTGCATGCTACTCTCGTGGTGGTGTTTGTTTGGAGGCAAGTTAAACAAGCATATGGTCTCGCACCATCATGGTGTCCTAAGTGTTAAAGTAGAATATAAGGAAATAATACCATATGTAGGATTTTATGTTGGGAATGGGAAGCATTCATCAGTCTCTTTTTGTTCCTGTACCCCAGTTATTTCCTGAGACTTTTGTCTTTTTTGTTTTCAGCTTTCATTCTGAAAGCTGTCTTTGGTGTTTTGCCAGAGCAGTGAGGACGCTCGAGATCCTGTGTTTGCATTTTGGTTGTATAGTTCGTTTTACAGCTTCTCAGGTGAAGTCTTGGGCGGTGGTTTGCTAGGAATAACATGATTTTTTACTGTTGGGTGGTACTTCTGAGCCTCCATGAGAAGCATGGAGAGGTTTATTGGTGCAACTTCTGAAGAGTTTTTCTACAATCTCAAAGCGGCTCTTTTATAATTTTAAAACAGCTGTTGAAACTATATCTAGTTGCTAGTTGTTAGCTCTAGGACATGGGCATTTGGGGTACAGGCCTGCTCTAACGTTGTTTTATACGTGCTGATACATGCAGCTTTTTGTATCACCGTTAGCTATCATAAAGCCTGCCTGTCCTCTTCCAGGTATTTTTTTTTTTGGTCCATCTTCCTCTCTTCTCTGCCATCCCTTGGAGATACTGAAATGAGTTAACTGTGCCATTATGGTTTTCACATCTGTTTTTCACATGCAGTAATGGAAGGTGACAACCGAATTTGGTAGTTACTGAATGGCCAGGGACCCCCTTGTACATCCTGGTGTTTCCAGCAGGCCTTTGGCAGCTGGAAGGTTCATGGAGCTGGAGCTTTGTTGTGATATATAAATACCATGAAAGCCAGAAGTGTTATGATTGTTTATTTAATTGTTTAAATATGCCACTGTTAAATACATATAATTACACAGTATAAACACATTTAATTACTTAAATGAGCTACATATTTTTTGCATATTAGTCTAAAATTGCAATCAAAAGTTCTCAGTGGGTGGCAGATTTAGAAAATAATTTCTTTCTCTGATGGATGCCTCTAAACATTTCTTTTCTGTTAGGAGTAGAGGTGACGTAGGGCACAAAATCCAGAGGACCACAACTGCACAATTTTAAAAGTATGCAAAAAGTAGGTTTTCACTGGCTTACTCAGGTTTTAATGATGATCTTGAAACTAGCTGTATAGCAGGTGAAATGAATGAGTGCACTACTCTCCTCATGGAAATTGTAGATACCAATACCATGTGATGAGTGGGTAACAATATTTTATTTTCATTTTGTAGTGGACATACTAACACAGAGGAGCAGTGAACGGGTGGTGCCAGTGCCAGGCTAGAGAGCAGGACTCTGCGCATCCTCAGCGGCTGTGCCAGGAAAGCTGCACGGCCCCTCTTCTTCAGCTTTGACCACACTTGTGCTAGACTTGGGCTAGAAGTAACACAAATAAATCTCTCTTTTTAAAGCATTCCTCACAGTGTTAAATACTGGACTAGTCGATTAAATTACAATAGATTTGTCACAATAATGTTTCAGGACTAAAGACTTCATTGAAATCTCCTGTATGGACTTTCGGTTTCATTAGGTTGCCTCTCTCCGGCTACTTTCTCCTGCTACTGTAAATTGCAGTTAAAATGTGAGAAAGCATTTCTACGCTTCATTCCTCAGATGAAATTCCTCTTAGAAGCCACTGTATTGTAATTATGGTTGTGTGTGTTAAATTTTTAATTTGATTTTTATTTGTCTATTCAATTGATATAATTGATGTGCATCCCTTCTCCCTCGGGATACAGGTTAATAACCTACTAACCTCGGAATGAAGGAATGATAAAAGGATACCACACTAGGGTTTAAGGGACCATTTATAATATATGTTTTTAACTGTAGCCTTATTTTTTGTCCTTTGTAGCCTACAGCATTTTGTACTTCCAAAGCCTTGATAGGCGTTAAAATATGAATTATTTTTAACTTTAGTGAAAGGAACTATTCATACTGGACCTACCAGGAGGCTAATTATATTACCATTTTGAATATCTTACAAAAACAAAAGAGAAAAATAAGTTTTATAAATAGAATCAATTTCCTGTTCATTGTATGAACAGGTACTCTTGGTTGCTTTTGGTTTTGCATTTGTTCAAACTGCAGAGGGGACTTGCCGAACACGTAATACTTATAATCTACAAAAGATGATGAAAGTGGGTAAAAGAAATATTTAGATAACATCAAGGCATTTACGAACTGTGGAGGATCACAAAGGTAACACTGGAGCAAGATGCAAAGGTATCTGGGTTAGGGTAAAATACTTTGCAAATTCATTCTTGATGATTATTTTCTGAAGTGAAATAGGTCCTTTCCCATGGTAGTGCATTAAGGATAATCATCCCTACAGATCGCAGTCCAAAGTCAAAATTTCCTACTGCAGCTGGAGCTGGAAGGTTCGAGCTGTTTTGCCAGCGCCAGACCCAAAGAGAGTCAGAAATGTATTACTACCAGGATGATGCAAATGCTAGAAAAGGCCCTCCTTTGCTGTGTGTCATCTTGGGGACTTTCACTGCCACGACCAGCCTCTCCCGACTCCTGCTCTTTGCCAAAAACCTGCTGCTTTGGGACCTCAGCAGCTGTCCCTTGTACCCTGGCAGGGACACATCACTTTCCAGATTCCCTTCTGGTCCCCTGCTCGCTTGGCAGGGCTCTGGTTGTTAGCTGGTGAGCAGCACTTCATAAAGATGCATTTCTTCTGGGACATCAGTGTGCAAATCTCGCTGGAGTTCATGCTGAACCCTGGCCAAGCCTGAAGTTTATTCTAGCGGAGAGAAATGCTTTCTGCTAGGTTACGAAGCTGGAAATGGAGCGATTAAATGAGCCAGCAGTAAGTGCAGAATTAGCACATGGCTGAGTCCACTCTCTTCTGGATGACGGTGGAGGTCTCAGAGGAATAGCCGGGCTGGGAGAACCGGGAGAAGAGTACCAGCCCCGGCTGTTTTCTCACCTTCCGTTTTTGCTGAGGGAGTGAGTGCCCTGAAGTGCTTTGTAGTCAAACATTTCAGCAAAACAAGAAAGCCTAGGTGTTGAGCGGAATAATTGAAATGCTCCCAAATACATTAAATAAACATCCCAAGACATACAAATCTCATGCTTCAGAAAGTAACCAAGCTATCAGCCGCTTGAAACTGGATAGAAAATTTGCCTTTGTAAGTTATCCAGTGCTGCGCTGGTGTGGGCTCTCTTGAGGCTTTCTCTGGAGGACCTGATGCTGAAGGCACGAGGCTGCTGCATGGAAGCTTGGTCCTGTTTCTGTGGGAATCCCTGGGCTGGCAAATGAGCTCAGCATCCTGCAGCCAAATGGAAACTTTCCTTGGTGTTGTGGCTGTTTAATTAACTGGTAGTACTGGATAAACGGTTCCCAGGTCAAATATTAAATGGGCCAGCTTGTCCTGCATTTTATCACAGTGCTATTCCAGTACCTTCCATGTGTAGATCAAGGTTAAAGAGGGTCTGGAAAGAGCAGACATCTGTGCCCGTTGTGCAGTGAAGGGTAATGAGCACTGGGGACTTTTTCTGAAATGCTTCAGCGGGATATGGAAATGAAAACTATTAAATTTGTAACCCATGACTCTTGAGGGAGCTGATTGGTAACAAATGACAGCATTTTCTGTATCTGGTAGGAAAGTCAGAGGATGGCAACATCATATGTTTTGTTGGCCGGTGGAGAGCTGCTTCAGACCTGAAAATGAGGATTTAATTGATTAGACATAACCTTAACATTTATTAAACTATTCCCAACCATTAAGAAGTTGCCTTTGCATGTTGGAAATAGTGAAAGCTATTGGTGACACTGAGAAACTTGTGTAAACTTCTTGGACTGCTCCCCATCCCGGCTCACACTCTTTGGCCATATCAACAAAGGCCAAATAGTTTGCATTTAAAATTGTTATACTAAACAGGTATATGTGCAATCTTTACAGAAGCTAGCATAACCAGCTCTAATGCCTTTATAAATACATTCAGTGGTCATGGCCTGTTCTTGTGGGGAGAAAACTGAGTTTGCTGTGCGAATGTCAACTCTGAATTTCTTGATATGTGTGTATATAGTCTCATTTTTAAAGACATATGACTAGAAAGACATAGCTTCCTTAAAAATTAACCTAATTGTAGTGTAATCTTGCACAGTCTGCATAACAATATGAAAACTGCAAAGCAGGAGCTGGATGGTTCATAAGCCCTGAAGAGCTTTAGCAGCATAAACAACATAAGATGAATGAGCCACATTGCTGGGGACGCCACTCCAGCACCCAAATTGAATCAGAGACTCTGGGATTTAAAAATAATGTGGCTTTCTGCTGAGGTAAAGCAGACTCTGTTTTGTTCTGCCAGGGCTCGTCCTGGTTGCAGTCTTCAAGCAAAGATTTCAGCCAAAAGCAACAAATACATAAATCGTTGGGAGCATCCATCCTTGCCACAAGGAAGGGACAGATTTATCATCCATGGGTGGTCTTGTGCCCAAAATGCTCGTTAGGCTTCTGCCTGCTCTACATGTGCAATGAGAGACGTGACTTCCTGGGGAGCAGGACGGGAACTGCGTTTGTTCACATGCACTGGCTTTTAGATCAGGCTTTTTTCGTATTTTATAGCAAGTTGCACCCACTAGTCAACACTATCATTGTTTGTCTTTATTACGTTGTTAACTGTAGAGAGGTATGAATCTGCGTGGGCAGAAGTAAACGGTTGGAGAGCTGATGCTGCAGAAAACAAAGTGCTGTGCTGAGACTGTTAGGACTTTTCTTCCTGGTTCACGCTCATCCCTTTCTGTAATGGTTCTTGCATCTTCTGGGGAAAACCCAAGAACCTTAGAAGACACTGGTGTTGCGTAATCTCTCCTCAAAATGTGTATCTTATTTTGCTCTCTGGTAGTCAAAGATTGACATAAACCCTAGTGTACAAAGTTTAATATCCTTTCTAAACTTATAATTAATTAGAAAATCTTGTTGTTTTTAATCTCGTTGTGTTTATGTCTGCAGTGACTTCCTTTGGGACAGTCCAACAGTGTGCTTTATGAAAACATGTTTTGTTTTGACCCCGTTCATCTAGAATATCATCAAGTCTATAAGTACATTATTTTTTTGCCTCTAGTATACATTTCCTTCTACTTATTAACATTGATTTTCATTTCCAGTCCTGTTTCCGATTCTCCTGCTTTCCTCACTATCCTCTCCTTTGCTAATTGCCCTCAAACTTTTATCTTTTCTACCAAACATATTAAAGAGCATAAACTTACCTTGTGACACGAATAACTTGGCTAGGGTGTCATGCAAAGCTTTCTAATTATTGGAGTGCTAAAAGATGGGCACAGATTTAGGGGTACTGTGAAATCCCCTGTTTAAAGGTTTTATAGAGCAGGTTGTACTCATTCCTGCTTTAATACAGGTTTTTTTTTGCTTGGTGAGCTCCCAGAGCCCTTTTATTTTCTGAAATTTCCCCCACAGTGGCTCAAAACCAGGTGGGATGATACGAGTGTGGCTCTGTCCTGCCTGATCTCCCCAGCATGATGATGAAGTGGGAAGCTCTCGGGAGAAGCAGCGAGGGGTGGGTGGTGGTGGGCCGTGCAAAAGAAGATGAGTGGCACATGTCTGACATGATGGAGAAGAGGGAGCACTTGACCCGTTTTGAAGCCCTATTGCTTTGCAAAGTCACGCTTCATTTTCTTCTCGCTTTAGTGCCAGCCTCTTTCCAGCTTTGCTGCTTTGTTCTCCGTCTTGCCCAGCATTTGTGTAGTCTGGGCTGATTTCTACGTTTTGGATGGCTTTCTAAGAGATCTTGCTTGACTAAGTCAAAGTTCTCACCAGCATTAAAGAATATTCTAATGTAATATTCTTGAATCTGTCTTTTGGCTTGCTGGTACCTTTTGTATAACACATTGCTGAGTTTTGTACCAGACATGCAGTATATAACCTGTTATACATCAGACACCTTGTATGTAGATTTCTTAGTCTTTCAAAAATCTTTTAAAATAATTGAGCCAGTGTTGTATGTATAGCTTATTGCTGTTGGTTGGATTCAACACCATTATTTTAGTTTTCATCCTCTCTTTCAGTGTTTATCCTCTGGTCATTTTACTTTTTGCTAATTATGGCCTGTGGATCTCAGGCTAGATATCTTGAAAATATTGGATTACTAGCCCAACTGTTTGCTTTTTGTGTGCTTGCTGACTGGGACTGTAGAGCCTGACTAAAATGCATTGTTACTGATGCCTGATGCTGTCACCTGCATCCCTCCAGAGGTGACTGGGGCTTACCCAGCTGGTTGATGCAGACAAGCAAAATGTACTGACCAGTGGTTTGCACCAGAGGAAAACGAAATATAATTCTGCAGTTGTGGCAATCCAGCTGGGAGCTGGGAAAGGAGGGGAGAAGCTTGACACAGCCAGTGGGGAGTGGGCATTTGGGAGGCTCCCTCAACACACTGCTCACCCGAGTGGGGTAGAGGCTTCCTGAACAAACTTCGCATCTTCTTGATGAGTTGACAACATTAAGAAATGGATTGCTGTGCCTGTTGATAGAAAATCACTGCATGCAACAGGGAATTTCCTTGGTGGGCTGCAATAAAGGATATTGGCACTCACCCTTTGAGACACTGGTGGGGTGTATGGGCAAACCACAGGATGACCAAAGCACACACATTTTCAATGGACTCAGGACAATTTTGCAATGTCAAGCAGCTGGACTTTGCCACTTTCACTTGAAAACTTTTCCCCCTCATGTTGTCAAAGATTTGGCTTTTTGTCTTACTTCCCCTCTATGGTACGCTTTGGTTTCTTATCCATTGTGTCAATATAACCAATGAAAAATGGGTGTTTCTGATTATAACATTCTGAGCAACTTCAGGCTTTATAGATTATATCTCACATCTAGAAGTGCACCCAAAAGCTGACAGCCAATGCAGTGTAGAAAGCAAGAGGAGTTAATAATACATCCAAGTCTCCTGCCACGTCCTAAGGCTTTTTTCTTTGATATTACTCAAAATTTAGGCACCTTTCATATTAATTAAATGGTAACCTTCTGTATCCCATGATCAAACTATCCAATAACGCTTGCTCAGAGCAATCAGAAATGACAAAAATAAAGTACTAATATAATTTTATTATGAATGATTTGATCCCTGGGGTTTCTATCATATTAAACAAAGAAACAAATTAACCAGTGACTGAATTAAGTGGAGGAACTTGCATCATGTCGAGGCAATAGATTTTTTTCATAGTTAAGCTGCCAGCTACTTTCATGCTTCAAGTCCAGTTTCCAAGTTTCCCCATGAATTTGCTAGAAATAATCCTGCTGCCACGTGTCATTGCATATGTCAGCATGTAGCTGTTTGGTTTTTTTTTTTTAAATAGGAAATGTAGTAAAGAAGATCAGAAGAGGAATTCTGAATGCATTAATCTGCATTTCCAAATCTACTGTGTCAATGATCGTTCATCAAGACAGTACCAGTGCCTTGGGTGGGGTTGTGAGATTCTGTCCTATGACAGGTCTTTGTGGATGGCTCTGGGCAGCATCTCCTGAGCCTGATATCACCTGGTTGTGCCAGATGGGATGCTCTCTTACTTATTTACTCTCTTGCTTCCCAGCTTTTTAAAATAATTACCATCTTCTCTATTTCAGCCGTTAATTTTCTGTAGGGGACCATTGCACATATAGACTGTCAGATAGAAGAGGTTCACAACATTTCCCATATTTAGAAAAGTATTTATCGTAGCAAAGAAAAATATTTTGATAGGTGGAAGCTCTCTGGCATAGCCTTCTCTTGAGAATATATGCTGCAGTGTGGGGTGCAGCAGGAGCGACTCTCTGCTGGAGGCCACTCTGACCATGAGCCTTCCCCTCCGCACTCTGATTCATCCTGGGGACAGCCGTGGTCTGTCACACTGGGGACCCCTCTGCATTACTGGGATGGTGCGAAAGAATTTTGCTGGGATGTGGTCACTGACATTGAAAAGCACCTAAGTGCTACTGCATATTATGCTATATTAAATTTTATATTATAAGCATATATACGTATATAATATACAATGCATTAAACTTTGCCCTTTAGGGAGCAGTTGGGTACAGAATGGGACCTGGGGTAGCAAAGCACTTTTAATTACCATTAAGGAGGCGAAATCATGTGGATTCCTCTTTGAGATGCACTTGGCCTTGCCAGCATTGAGGTGTAAAAGAGGACCACATTCTTGACTCTAAATACCTATTTTTTTTTTCTTCAAGTTCAGACTTATGTTTGTGAGGTGGTTCTACGCTGGGACCATGCCAGTGGACTTTGGAAATTATGTGTTCAGGTATTTTCCCCCCACAAGACCCTACGTATCCAGTGCACAACTGATCCTGTTACAGCTCTTACTCCTATTATTGTGAGCACAGAAAGTTTCCTCTTCTGCAGGAGCCAAAGCACCTCTGAAATCGGAACTGAGCAGGAGCATCTCTGAACATGGTAATGAAAAAAATGTGTTTTCTGTATCATTTGTCTTAAGGCTTTGTGGTAATCACGTGCTGTTGAGCTTTTGACATGCACCCCTTCCTTACAATGCTGGTGCGTGACCCCAGTCGGTGTGGAGGCGTGCTGTGAGTCCTGCCAGGCCCACACAGAACAGGAGCTACTCAGAGCGCACCGGTGTCTGATGTTGTGAATGTATATTATTTACTGACAAAATGCCAAGTGTGGGATAAGCACTTTCCTGGCTGAGACAATATTGATAAAGAATCCAGGAATCTGCAATGGAGTTGGGGTTTTAATTGCATTCCTGCCCCCAAAAGCTTGATTTCACGGTAAGATCAATAATATGTTAAAAACCGAGTACAGTAAAATAAGTGTGTAATGTGCTTAAAATCTGTATGCAGTGCATTACTGCTTTATTATTTACTTTGTTCTGTCTCATTGGGACCCAGTGCTGCAGTCTCCCCTGGCAGCGGACTGTCAGCAGTCCTGGCTTGGTAATGGGGACATGGCAGCTGTGAAGTCTCCTGCGTCCTTGTAAGATGCAGCCCGAGTCCTGTTTATACTTGTCAGTTATTACTCAACGTCTTCACTTTGGGGCTGTAATGGGCAGGTTTGGCACAGAGGCAAGCGTGGGAAGTTCTCAGGTCAGCCATTTGCTGAAACTGCTGTGGTTTGTCTGCATTTAGGATCAGGACATGGTGTAGGAGCCAAACCCTTCCCACTCCGCATGGAGCTTCCCTTCATTTTGTACCTGCCTGGCCGTGCTGCTGCGGGTCTTCAGTCCTCTCGGCAGCGATGCTCCACATCTGCTGCACCCAAGGGGTGAAGGACAGGGAATCTTATTAACTCCCTCAGCTTTAATACTGCATCTCATCCTAATATGCCATATCAGATGACTTCAGTCGTGTATCTCTCTTTCTAAAAAAGATATTATTATAACAGAAGGATTAATCAAAATTGGGGTAAGCTAAAGCATGCCCGTTCTGGTCAGCCTCTGGTTTCAGCAGTTGTTAAATAATGGGCAGCCTCTTGCTCCTCGCTATAAACATCTGGATGAGGACGCTGAAAGAATTAAATTTTGTGCCTGAAAAATGACATATTGAGTAGGAGCTCTGCTTTCATCTCTGTGATCATGTTTTTAGGAGAATACGCGCAGAGTCTCAGCGTTAACATTCTTTAACTGCTCCTCAAATTACTAATGCTTCACGTTGCTTTAATCCATTCTGCTGTAATAGCTTTATTAGATTAAACTCCCTGCTGAGCAAGTGAGGAACAGTGGGATTATCACACTTCCCTTTGAACAGCCAGTAAAGACAAAATAAATGGTTAACAAAATAGAACAAATTCAGTTTGCAGGTGATCTGCAGTTCTCAGCCTCATGGACTGTGGATAGGCTCCGAGCGTCCCTATTATTCCTTGCTTGAAAAATGCCTTTTTAGCAGCCTGAAGAAATTCCCGAGGTAAAAAAGAAGTCCTAATGGAATAAAAGTTCCTCTTTCCCCTTTAGATGTGTTGCTAATTGCATCATGCCGACTGCAGGGACAGTGTGAGGAAAACCTGAAACTTTATTTTTTTTTAAAAAAAATTTTTTTAGCTTCACTTTTGACGAAGCCGTAGGTGCGCCAGTAACAGCCTTTATCCAGTGTCTCCCAGAGTGGTAACTCCTAATGACTGATTTTTTTTTTTTTTTTTTTTTAGCAAATCTAATTAACTATTTGAAGTATTTCGTCAAGAGGCTCATGGTTACTATACACAAGCAGTGGGTGGCTCTTCTAGAGTCTCTTAAAAACTCAGTTTCTTCTCAGCATTCTTAAAATCCTCATCTGCTGGAGCAATTTGAATTTTGTTATTAGTGACTGTTGGAAATCATAATTCAATAAAGACTAACTCATTTAAAAATGCTTCATGCTGAGTGTGCATTAGGTAACTTGGGAAACTTAGGAGACACAGAAAAACATATACTAATATTCAGGTCTACACAGGAAATTGGTATGGCACTGAGCAGTTTGAAGGAGGCTTTTTGTATTTTTTTAAGAAGCTGCAGAAAGGTTGGAAGGAATGCAGGTTTTTTTTCTAGTAAATGTATTCCTTCCCTCTCCCCAGCATTTTTTTCCTAACGCGCTGGCGTCTGTCCAAAAGAATTAAAGACCCCAACATACTAGGGGATAGTGAAAATATACATGATAAACATTTCTATAACAATTTCTTAGATAAGTAAGAAAGCCATCATGTTTCTTCTCCTAAACTCCTTGTATGTCCCTTATTACTCGTCTCACATGAGTTTGGAAGTTTTAAGTATCTCTCCTGCCCCATCTCTCCTATTCCCTTTATGGCAATAATATTACGGTCATAGAATATATAGTCTTGCCATAGGGGAATGGGCCTCCCGCTCAGGTTTTTAAGCCACATCTGCAGCTGCAGCTGGAGCAGGCTTTGAAAAATATCGGTATTATGAAAGGATGTCATTTTCTAACAATGAATTCTCCTTCAGAGGACGCTGCGCCATTTCATTCCTGCCCAGTGCTGTCCGGCAGCTGTCTCCTCTGCAGTTCATTTGCTGCTCGAGTTCACCCTAGGAAATACACAGGGGTATTTTTTCCCAATTTCTTTCCCCACAAGTTGTTTCATCTTTAGAATCACAACATTTCCTGCCAACATCAGAGGTTTCCATTCTTGTCTCCTCTTTCCCTTGTTCTTTCTAGCCATTTTCAGACTTATATAGCCCTTCTGTTTCTTACCATCTCTCTCTTTCATCCCCCGGTCCTCTCACAGTGCCTCCCTCGTTTCAATTCTCCACTTAGCTGGGGTTCAGAAAACAATTGCCGTCTTCCACCTGTTTTTCCTCCTTTGTTGCTCTGTGGTTTGATTTAGCCACTCTTTGTCTGCTTTCCCCTTCTTGGGTTTTTTCTTTTTTCCCCTCACCCTCTTTTTAAAATCGGAGAAAATGATCAATATTATTCCCCCCACCCCCCCTTCTGTTTGATAAGATAATGCTGGACTAATGCGGTGGAGATGGATTTGTTGTCACTGCAGAGAGGGAGGAGAAGGGGTGAAGGTCCTCCAGACACGGCAAAGGGCGCTGTGGAAATGGAAGGCTCGCGTAGCGCAGGCAGGGCTGGGCACTGGCAGCCCCTCTGCGGTCAATACACTGCGAGTCAGGCTGGACGAGCCTGGATAAGTAGATGTAATTCAGTGGATAAAAAACTGGGACAAAGGCCTGGGTTCTTTGCCCAGGCAAAATGCCCATGGAAACAAGTTGGTGTACGTCAGAGCGGAGAGGCCAGTTTTAGGTTGTTTACCTAGGAGATAATTTAGGAAAGCCTGACATGCAGGAATGTACTTCTGCTCAGCTTTACGCCACGGCTTGGTTGCGTTTTCTAGATTTTCTGCTTTATCCTTGGGATCTGTGGCTTTGTTCACTTTGCAGCAAAACAGCATCTCCCCCTCGATTTAAGATCATTAGCTGTAGAGAATTAGCAGGGCTATGCCATAGCTGCCATACTTTGAAACTCGCCCCTAAGTGGAACGGTCAGGAGGGAACCCCAAACTAGTTTCTGATTTGGGTGGATGCTGCATCCACACCGAAAGCCATTTTAGGGGAGGTCGGGTTTTTAAAAAATTCTTTTTTCTTTCTTCCTAATATTGATGATGTGGGAAAAGTAGGTAAAATTTATTGCGGAGAGAGTCAAAACTTCCCCCATTCTGCCCACCTGTTCAGTGTTTCTGCTGCCTTTCATTTTCTGAAGTGTTGCATATGGATTACATATGTCTTTCTGCTGCAGCTCTGCGGCTGAAAAAACCCCAACAACCACAAGGAAATCAATAAACACCTGTTATTCCCAGATCCGCAGTTACTGGGGCTCAAAAGTGCCTGCAGGCAAAGTTAAAACAAAACCCCTGGTAAGTCTATCTGCCTTCACAGCCTCCTGCTTGCCGGCACGAGTTGGTTTGTTTTTTGTTTTTGTTTTTGTTTTTTTTTTTTAAAATTATTATTTATTTTATTTTTTTTATTTATTTCGTTTTGTTTCATCTCGGCGTATCCCGGAGCGGACCCTCCGCCGCCGCGGTGACCCGGCCGCCCGGGCTGTGCGCTCCCCGCGGCGCCCGGCCCCGGCCCCGGCTCCCGCCGCGTTCCCGGGGCGAGGTTGCCCCCTGCTGCTCCTCCTGCCATTAAACATAAAGCGGGATATAAAGGCCCGCCCTGGCACGGGAACAGACTGGGGGTAATCTGCTGGAACCCCATCGTTTGAAAGCAGGTTTGAGTGCGGCATTAGCAGGTTTGAGTGGGAGACGCTCTGGTGTAATGGGGTTCTTTAAAAATAAGTAAGTGATGAACACGTTAAGTACGGTTCCTTTTCTCCAGGAAGGAACATCCGTATTGGAAAAATATTTTTGAGCAGTTACTGATTGAGGAATGAGCAGTGAGAGGCATGCATGCAGTGGAGGACTGCCAGCAGGCGTGTCTGTTTTACCAGAAGTTTTTGCAGTTTTCTATCTGTATTTGCTAAGGCTTGATTGAAGACCTGAAATTTTGAGAATATGTGTTCATTCAAGACACGTATCTTGCTCTTAGGCATTGGTTTGAGACTGCATTTACTTTTGCTAAGTTTACACTTATTGAATGACATGGTACACTTAGTATATGACTTTATTTCTTCAGCCTATATCTGGTTCAGCTCTACAGCAAAGGTTTAGCACTCACCCTTCTTGCCGAGGGATACCGCAAAAGTGTCTGGTTCCTAACTCTCTGTTGACAGAAAAGAAGCAAGGTCAAGGCTGGTCCTGCAAAGCTCTGAAAGAGCCTGGCTCGTTTTAGCCCAAAAGGAACCAGACCCATGCAAATTACTTGGCAATTTAATCCTGATATGTTAGAAATAGTGCAGGCCAATGCGAGGATGCATAATAGCACGTTATTGGAGGTGGTTGCTTTGTTCCGTATCTTTAAAAGACATCGTCCTTGCTGATGAGAGGAGCACATTGTATCACAATTAAAATGTGTGGCAAATACTTCTTGGCATGCCAGCAGGTAGTGCCTTTTTATAGTCCTGGGTATCATCAGAGACCTGGAAATAATGGCTGAAGCTAGCACTATGAAATATAATTTTGTTAACTGTAAGAAAAAAGAAAAACTCAGAAAATTGTTATGGCATTTTAAATAACTTCAAGTGTGCTGGCTGGTTCAGTCGCCCCTTTGATGTTGCAGCCGGGTGACCTGGCCTCCCCCGCCATTCATCACTGGAAATCAAACTTTTCGGTTCTCCTGCTTTACAGTCCTTTTTCTGTTCTGCTAATAAACACAATGTTATTTAAAATAACCATTCAGGAGGCGTTCAAAGGGGATATCCATATATGAATTTTAGTGAGAGTGCAGTTTCTTGCTGCCAAGTCCTAACCTTCAAAATGCAACACAGAAAAAGATAGCATTAATCTAAATACATGGCATTGGATTCGTGAAGCGAGAGGCTTGCAAATCCCTTTGCTCTTGTGGCAACTCTGTGATCAGAACCTCAGGGGAAATGCCTTTAATTATTTCATTTTACCTTCATTTTTACAGTGTCAATCTATGGTTATGGTAACAGCTATGTAAACACCAAAAATCCTGTTTTTTAAAAGAGTATGATCCTAAGTGAAGTAGGTAATTCCTTCCCGATGGTCCCTGGACACTTCTCAGCCAGCAGTCCTTGTGGCAGGCAGTGTTGGAGAGCTGCCCTGGAAGTGAGCGAGCTGTGGCTGTGGTGGACACGGTGTGTGTGTAACTCACGTGGACATAGTGTGTGTGTAACACCAGTGTGAACCTTGTCTCCTGGCCTCATTTGAGTTGTGAACTTGGCAGTGATGTTTTAACTGCTTTATTTCATCAATACTGTCCGAGAAACAGGGCTTCTGAAGAACTTAGCATCTTACCCTGTTTTGTCTGTACTGTACTAACAGCAAGGATATGGTCCTTGCCGTTTCAAAGTGACGCAATGTTTGCTAGCAGTCCCCACCGTGAGCTGCCTGAGCACCGCACATTTACTGTCCCTGGCAGGGAACGTGTGCCAAACCCACTCCAGGATGTCATGAAGGAGAAAGTCAGGAAAACCAGCAGTGTTGCAATTTTAAGCAAAGTAAGAAACAGTGGTAGATGATTGCATCACGTATGTTTGCCTCTGTTGCTTTCTGGGTAGTATCACCATGGTCTGCCATCATTTCCTTCCCCCTTGGTTCTGCGTTGCACTGGTCATGATGAAGAGAAGTGCTGCCTTGGGCACGGGAGGAGGGCAGAGGCAGAGCTGGAGCACCAAACCATAAAATAGTTATCTTTTTTCCCTAGCTCCTTCCCAGCCCTGCAGGTGCTCTCACTCCCAGTGTGGCTCTGCTTGAGCCCATCTCCCTGGCACTTGGCAAGTTGCTTGGTGCCTGAGGAGCACCAAAGGGACGGGGGTGCATCCCCCGGGGACGGAAGGAGCACCCAGGCAATAGCTGTGGTGGTTCATGCACCAGCCAGGGGAAACCCCTTCACTGAGATGGCGCTGGGGCTTGATTAGAAGAAAATTGGTAGAGGATTTTGTGTTGTTTTGGACTTTGGACTCTGGCACAAGTTTATTCTGAGTTTTCCTGCAGATCCCTTTTGAGCAATTGCTTTTTACAGTATATTGTCTGCATTGTGTAGGAACGAATGAAGCGGGCTAGGAGAGACTTCTGGTTGGGTTAACACAGCTGTGTGTTGTTTTTTTCATAGGCTGTATATTTTCTCCTCTTAGATCTGGTTCTTTTCATCCTCACTGCCTCTTTGCCTTTTACCTTTCTAAAATGTCTATTGCTGCAAAACATGGCTGAAGCAGATTGCCAGGTCCAGCCTTCGAGCCCCGCTGCCCACCGCAGCCCCCTGGAGCTGGGAGCAGTTGGGGCTCCCAGCCGTCAGTGGAAGAGACTGCTGATCAGTGCTTTCCTTTTAAAGCTACCATTGACTAATGTTTTGAAGACTGGATTGTTTTGGGTTTTTGGGGGTTTTTTTTTGTTTTTTTTTTTTTTTTTTTAATACTATATACATGGCAAAGAGCAGAACAATGTTATTGTTTGCCATTTAACACAAGTATGCCTTCTTGGGAGGAGCGAAAGCTGATCCAGTTTGTGTGCATTTCAGCTTTATGTCAGTACAGACTAGCTCAGCTAACAAGAGTTGTTTTAATCTGATCTGTTTTATCTGTTGTGCATAGAGTAACAGACGTGTAAATCTAATACAGTAAATCGCTGTATGTATTATGGCAACACCGTGGAAATATTTCTTAGCAGCACCAGAAAAAAGAACATTTAATTTTCTGATTTCTTGCTGAATATGGAATGGAAAATATGTTGATTTAACTCTAAAAAAATGCACGGTCGATTTAAGGAAAAAAAAAAAGTAAGTAAGAAAGAAACCCTTTACCATATCTAATTTCATTAGTAAACTGTAAATGGAAAATGATGAAGAGGTAAGATTTCAAAGAGCTGGTAACCCACACATTTTATGTAGCATTAATCATGTGCTCTTAATTTTTCTGCAGCAGAACTCTGCAGCGCTGCCTTCCCGCTCCGTGATTCCCAGGGCGGTGGGCGAGGGTGGGCAGCGGAGCCCGGCTGGGACCCCCCCCCCGTGGCAGCACCCACCAGCCACGTCGCAGCCGACACGGGGGATGCCGCACAGCCGGCCCCACCCTGTGGGATGAGATTTATGGCCACGTGCCGGAGGTTTCGTGCCTCTCTGCTCAGACTGATTTGAAACACCACTTTTCTGCTGGCGGCTCGTGTTTTCTGCTTTACCCTTTCAGAGGCTCTTTCTCTTCCAGGCTGTAAAGAGGGTTAAGAAAGGAATTGTCTCTATTATGGTAATTAAACTCCCAGGAAACAGCCTCATTAGACTAATAAAGAGTAAATAAAGCAGGCGAGGACACACTTTTCTTTCCAGTAGTCGAGGGCAGCAGTTACCTCCCTTCCCTTCGCCCACCCGCCTGCTCCCCACTCCTTGGTTGAAGCAGAAGTGTCCTGTGCCCCTGTCCCTGCCCCTGCCCCTTGCCTGAGCCCGCGCCTGGCCTCTGCACCCGCCTGGGGTTACCTCCTCATAACTTCCCCAGCAGCTTTCCTCTTGGGCCAAAGTTTTCCTTGCTTGGTTGCAGGACAGGGAAATAGGTATTTCTAATGCTTGGGGAAGTTTTTGGTTGCATTGTGCTTGTCTTCATTAAAAGCACCCACTGGTTTTCTTGCCGGCTTCACCTGCGCAGCCCCTGGTTTGGAGCAAATGCAGTGAGGGGCTGCAGCACGCACTTGCCAAACGCGTGTAACAAAATCCAAGTGATGGACGTTGGGTTTGTTTCTTGTAAAAATGACAGTTGTGGCACACTTCTAGGCAATATTTGTTCTCCAGCGTTGACCCCAACTGAGGCAGGGTACTACACTGGAAACGCACATGTAGCTCTCCTGCTTTTTCAGAAAGCAGATTATGGAGGGAGAATGAAATTAGCAGTAAAAGTATTAAAATATTGATAGCAATCATTCCATGTCCTGGCTTTACTAATTAATTATTAATTTTACCTTGAAGGTTAGTGTAAGAGATGGACTTTACTTTATCATGCCTTCACTTAGCAAGATGTTTGACTATATATTTTTAAACATTATCAGGTCTCTAGCAAGTAGCTCTCATTTTTTATGGTTAGCAGTTGGGATTTGCTTTGTGTGGCTTCATAAAGTGGGAGAAAAGATTATGTTGTGAAGGCCTTGGGGAAGTGATACCTCTGTCATGTATTAGTAATTCCTGCTGATCTTTACTGCTTGCTGTCCTTTCTGTACAATACTTGTTGCTTTTCCGTATCGAGGGACCATTGCAGCGCTATACAAAGTAAAGCAATGTCTTGATACTGTAGGCTCGGCATTGCAAGACGGTTGAAAAGGAATCGATTTTGCCGTAAACACAGGAATGCTGGCAGCCTGGCGGGGCGGTGGGCGCATCCCTGGAGCAGGGGTGCCCTCTCCACGTGTCCCCCTGCTCTTGAGCTTGGGTTTGCACCAGGCAAACCTGCTTTTGCAGCCGCCGAGCTGGGTGCATGCGGTGCTGGGGAGGTGTTGCTGCGTCCAGCTGCAACTGATGGCTCCCACCACTGCAGGCTCTGTAAATACCAGCTACGAGCAGGGAAACCCTGGCTGATCTTATTCTGAGGACATGCAAGCTGGAGATTGTCTTTAAATAAATGCATAAATAATATAATTTAATGAAAACTATTAGCACATATACGATTCATAAATATTTTTTAAACTGGGCAAACTTTTGGATTTACTGTGAAGAATGTTTTTTTCTTTAACGCAACTTTAGTATTGATATAAGATTCAAATATGGAAACATTTATGTGCGTCTGCGGCTTTGCTCGTGAGAAATCGTATTGATTTCAGTGAACTATACACATGAGGAAGATCAGGTCTGTATGTGCAGGACTGGAGCTTTACTTTTGTAAATTTCCCATTTCCTTTCTTGCATCAGAAAGGTTTAAAAGATCTGTTTTACTGTCTTGAGGGTAAATGCCTTTCATTTCTGAAATGGTAAAACCCGCTTCTCACTTGTTTCTCTTAAAGTGGACCCAGTTTTAAATGCGGACAAATGGAAAAAAGCTTCACTAGCCTCCCGGGGGGCAGTGAGGTTGCAAACCTCCCAACTTTGGAAACAATGATTTTCATTTTGTCAGATTTAAAAGGGAATATTGGAAAAGGAGAATTTTGTTGTAGCATTGTGAAAAACAGAACTGGAACCTTTTAAGATAAAATTAAGGAAATTACAGCTTTCTTCTGCATGCTACTTTCCACTTTTAGCACCTGCAGTGTGCAGGTCCCAGTGGAGCTTCTGATGTGCGTGAAGTTAAGACATGCTTACGCTCTTTGCAGGACCAGGACCGTACTTCTCCGTGTCTCTGTCATGCGGAGACGTAGACAGGTGCACAGGGATGGGAATGTTTACTTGAGCAAACTCGTGTAGCTTTTGGAGGCTTGCTTGCTCAAAGGAGTTAAAATGCCCTATCTTTTTTTTTTTTTTTTTATTTCGGGGGAGATTATGTTTGTTCACTGAACGAAATGGCAAATTTTGGCTTACACAGCCCTGTAAGGTACCAGGAGTTCCTGTACTGGTTTGCCACTTATCACTGTGATTTAGAGGTTGATACGCTTAAAAGCTACAAATACACTTTTTATCCCCAGTGCTTTTTAAAGATCTTTTAAAGGTCTTTTCTGCTGGTATTTTGTCTTAGCACAACCCACACACCAACTACCAATATTACAAGTCCATCAGGGGCTGTTAAGCATAAAGATGCAGACGCAGCTTCTGACTGCGGAGGCCGAGAGGTGCACACTGCCGGCAATGGGGAGGCTGTGTTGGAGGCCACTCCATGTCATTATCCTGCTCTCACTCCCTTTCCATGAGTGTCCCCTACGGCCACCACAAGACCAAGGTGCCACCATAGAGGAACCTGGCCGCGATGCCAGTTTGGTTGATCTTCAAGAAAGAAAACGCTCCTTCTGCACAGAGTCAGGTCTCAGTTGTACCGATGAGATGCACATTGACTCAGCTGGGGTCAAGGAACTGGCACTGGTATAATAGAAATGGTGATTTTAAGAAACTTGCTCCTAATTACGCCCCTCCTCCTCCTTTCAGGGTATCATTTCCAGCAGAAAAATGCCATGTAGCATCCATTCTTGTCCACATAATTGCAGGGTGTCTGTCAGTGCAGTGTGATCATATGTGTGCATATGACATAAAAGCAATCAGTTTATGGTATCCAAAAGAAATAGCTGAAGAGAGATTTTCCTGCCATATTACATGACTATCTTTGTGTCATTTCTATTTATAAGTTATGGGAATAAATGCAGGATTTAGTACCAGTTCTGGAGAGACCGGCCAGAGCAGATACAACACTGCATTGCCACCTTCCTACTTATTAGCCATATCAAAATGTTTTTCCCCCAGATAATCATATTTTCAGGATAAATTACAAACTGCGATACTTTACATCTGCAAAGGAGATGGAGCTTCCTGAGCTCCTCCCTGTGCTGATCCTTCCTCCATGCCATGCCGAGGGTGATGGTGCCCTTTGTGCCCAGGGCAGTGGCTGGCAGAGCTGAACCTGGTCTCCCAGAGGCGTCCAGACATGGCATGGGAACGGGAGAATGGTACCGCCAAGAGGGGATGAGCTGAGCTCTGTGATCCCATCAAACCAACTGAGCTGCTTGCTTGTGAAGAAATGTTTTTATGCCCATCAGGAGCACAGACAGTGTGTTAGAGTCAGTTATCTCAGGCTTTGTGCAGTCTGTCCTCTGCCTTGAAGGGCAGACTGTAAGGCGCTTTCTTAAAGTTTTTCTTTGGTACACCATTCGTGGTTTCTCTTAGAGGCTCTGAGGTGGAGAGATGAACTTCCAGAGGTCCTAGGTCTGGGAAAAGCCCTCCAAAGCCTTAGGTGAAGCAGGCAAACGTTGCCTTCTGCTCAGAGATTACTAGTTTGGGACAGCTACAGGCAGAGGCAGTTTTCGGGTGTCAATCTCCGCACCCCTGGGGCAGGGCTTCCAGCAAAGTTCTGCAACCCCCTCGCCCAGCAGGAGCTGCACGGCTGTAGGGGGATCACTTTCCTACTCCCTGCTGTTGCAAGTAATGTCTCTGAGCTCAGGGGTTTGATGCTGACCCCCTTGTCCCTTTCTCTGCCATGGGACACTGGGATTCCTGAGCTTTCTCTGCCTCGAGCCCAGGCAAGAGGTCCTCCTGTTCCCAGACAAGTAGATCCAGTAAGATATGCCTTCCAGAAAGGCAATTTGGGTAACACCAGTCATATGGGATGACAAACAGAGACTTTTGTCTTGTTCGTTATAGCTTTTGCAATGAAAACATTTTAGGCTGTTTTGCTGTAAGTGGACGAGCAGCGAGATGCAGAGGCCAGGATAGAAAGCAGTTCTATCTGAGCTGTCCCCGCTTGTGCTCGGCAGAACTTTTCATCCCCTTCCAGCCATCCTCATCCTCGTGTCTCACTGGGCGAGGATTTGCAATGGCTCCTTCCCCGGGAGGTGGCTGCTCCTCCCAGCTCCCAGGGCTGGCTCTGCTACCACTTGCTCTGGAGCCACGTCTTGCCTTGAGCTTAGTACCAAGCACCTGATTTTCAGTTAATATGCAGCAGTTTAGGCCAGTGAAGGGCTTAGGCTCATGAGAAGAGAAGCTGTTCTTCAGCAGGAAAGAGAACAGCAACATGATACTAATGAGAAACACTTTGGGATGGAGAGGGGGGCAAGTTACGGTCCAGAAACTTGCTTCTTGGCATCTTTATGAGGATATCTCTTAGTGGTCACGCAGGGGGGTCATGGCCATATGGACAGGAAAAATAAAGTGACTGGTGGGTTTGCCTTATGTGACTGATGTGTTAAAGGTGATATTCTCCTTCATTAACAGCACTTAGCATTGGAGGACACTATAGGACACTCAGGACGAGTACAGTATTTTTAACAAGTAATTTAGAGCCTGTCTTCACTGCGTGATTAGCTTGAGGTATAACTTGAGAGCTGCCAGTAACCTGACGCTTGTGCATGTCTTTAGCTGGAGCCAAAGGGTGCTTTTACCAGGGGCTGACCTGGCAGTGCTGGTGCGAGGCTGAAGCTGCTGCTGGTGCTAATCACGCCGTGGGGCTGAGCCGGCTCCTCTAAGCATGCCTTGCAGCTCAAGGGCTGTTTTACAATGCTGACTGCTCTCACTCTGAGCAGACTAACTTGAGAGGAGTTAATTTAAGTATAGATAGCTTCAGCTGACAGTTAAGTGAGGACAACCCCATAGAGAGCTGAGAAACTGGATGTAACTTGAAAATACACAGAGAAAGTTGGGAGACGGCACATATCAGTTCTCAGTTAAATCCTTTTCTTTCTTTTTTTTTTTTTTGAAAAAATTCTTTCCACAGTAGCAGACTTGCAGCTGTTAACTAATCCCATAACAAGTGGCATTTAGCCACACATTTTCCAAATTAAATATGCTTGCATGTTGGACTAGTTTCATACCCTGTAATACAAATACTTTCCCTGCTGGCAAAAAAAAAAAATTAAAAGAAAAATCCTCTCAGGCGTATGAAGAGTGGAGAAAGGGAAGATGGTGTGTGTGCATGTCTGCGTGCGCGCTGCTGCTGCAGCCTGTGTGTAGCTACTGCTGTCCCTGTCAGAGCCGTGTATGGAGAGTCTGCAAGGAGCACAACATTTGTTGGAAGATCTGATGGGTTATCAAGGACTGCTCATGCTTAAATTATTAGTTAAGGCTGTGACATTAAAGAATTGTTATTTGGTCATGGTCTCGTGGCTGTGTTTTGCTAGGAGGTGTTTGAAAATTCTCTTCTGTGCTGTCACGTAATCTGTACTTGCCCTTTTGTTTCATTTTTTTTTTCCCCTGGTCATTTGAATAATGTTTTCAGATCCTCGATTTAATCTGGGTTCAGTCTAGCAACATTTGGAAACAAGCAATTAACTGCACATTTTGTCAGAACTTATGCTGGATCTTTTTTGAGGGTGTTTGAGAGCACCTACCCTACCCCCCACCCGCCTCCTGCACATTTTTAAGAATCCCATTAAAAATTTTTCAGGATCCCCACGCAAGCCAAATGCATTGTTTCCATGGAAACAATTAATGGGGAGAGCAATTTATAAGACTGATGTAAAAAAATGAGCACTTCATCAGACCCCCTGCTGCTCTGATATACTCAAGGAAAAGTCTGTGGTGGGGTTTGCATAAGCTATATTCTTAAAAGCGGGGAGGGGGACACAAAAAGGAGTCTGCAGGTCCTGTCTGTGGCACAGTGAGCGATGCCTATTGTGCTGCGCAGGCATTATTAGCTCTTGGAAAAGACCAGTAAATTCTCATTTCATGACGTCTTTTGAAATGCTTTCCCTTTAGAGAACGTTTTTTTTTCCTAATCCCACCCTCTTCCGCAATACACACGTCTGCGTTTGGGGAAAGGAATCATGGCTTGTGATATACAAGGCAGCTGGGTCCCCACGCGGAACCGGGCCTTTGATTAAAAGGCGTTCAGGATGCCTTATATTGCACTGGCTTTCAAAGGTCTCGCAGGCTCCTGGTTAGAGACCTGCCTTAAAAGTGTTCTCTTTGTTTTGTTTTATTTATTTTTTTTTAATCTGCCATTATAGCTTTCTCCTGGCCGATGTTTCGCATTGATTTTATCAATATATACATACAAGCTAAATCAGAATTTGCTATTTAAAATGGAGAGTGAGCAGTGCGCACTGTGAACAGCAAATGCCGTCATTCTGGACAGGTGTCTCAACAGGACTTGATTTGGAATTTCCTAAAGAGCTTATTTCTGGGAAAAACCCAAGAAAAATTACATTCTGTGCAGTTCTGCTGCAGGAGAAGCAGGAATCCTGCATGTCTGTGCTCTGACATACGTGGCAGGGATTTTAGAGCCTGCCATAGAACATTACCTTGCAAATGAAAATTCTTCTTATATCTGCTTCTGTATTTAATGTGACTGCCACCGCAGCCGGAACAGGCCGACCCGTGGCGGTGGAGTGGGACTGAAGTAGCTTTGGACTTTGTAGGAAAATTCAGCTCAGGGGTCCAGCAGCACTCCCTGCATCTGTCAGCACTGATGTATTGTGTAATAATTAAATGAGTAAAAAATAGTAATAATGCAGGAGTTGATTTGCTTCTGTTTTCTCCTACTTCTGGGCTGGAGGTATTTTTTCCTGCAGAGGGCACTCGCCATCCACGAACCGCTGCCCAGCAGCGCAGGCTGCCTGCATCCCGAGCAGCATCCCCCCTAACAAAACATGAGATGTGTATATAAAAAAAATTTAAATTATGAAAGCAAATTATTCCCTTGTAGTGCATGAGGCCAGCTGAAAGAGCAGCTGAGATTTAAGGAGAAGGAAAAAAACCGTGGGGAGTGAGAGGGCCAGGCTGGAGGGACGGAGGGTACCGGGGCGCAGGGGTCCGGCATGCTGCAGTAACGGATGGTAATAATAAAAAAGGGTGAAAAAAGGAAAGGCTCCGTGGCTGGTTTAAAATTTAATAGCATTGGGGATGAGAGAGGCAAATGCTTTAATTAAACCACCATCCGAAAAAGGGAAAAGCCTACAACAGAGTGGGGTAAATACACCAAATTATTGTTAGTCTGTAGCCACTGAAGTATCAGCTATCACAGCATTTGAAAAGCAGTATTTATTTCAACTGTATTTCTTTCATGCTTATATATGAGAAAGGAATAGACTTAAAAAGAGCTCAGCCCAGAGAAATATCGGGATCTCTCTGTGTGAGGCTCTAAAGTACATGTCTGTGATAAATAAATACTCAGCGACCAAATGATAAAACAGTTTCGGTATTAAGTATTCTGGAGTTTGTGGGAAAAAAAATAATCTCATATTATTAACAAGCTCCCATTGAAAATACATTATAGAAATTGTTCATAGTTATTTTAAAACAGTGTAGAAAATGGTCATGCACTTTCCTATGCCCATAACTCATCAAAGGTGGAAAAAAACTTGCAGATGCGTTTCAGTTTTAATAGGACTTTCATTTTATTATTTGGTTTTATTACATCAAAGAAGCATGTAAAGAAATATATCAATTGACTGTAAAGCCAGGTCTCAAAAATGTAGGTCTGAATATTACAGAAATCTGTAATCCAAATAATTTTTACGTTGCTAATGAGAATTGTGAATTTATTTTTAAAGTTTCTTTTGGCTACCTGTTTTATTCCTTCTTTCCTTTTTCACTTGTTTTTTTCTCTGCAAATATTTTCTACTTTTCTTTTAAAATTTTAGCATTTTGAAATGGAAGGGGAATTCTTTTATTTTACAAAGTATGATTTTCATTTGCTCTGACTCCCTGATTAAAATAAAATATTACTGATTTGAAGCAAATTCCCTTACATCTGCATATACACGCCTACTCTTTATGATGATGAGGGCCGATAGAAAGGTTGTTAATAGCAAATTTTGTTTTGGGACATTCCAATCTATTTTTAAATGTGCGGTTTGGGCTCTCTGGGGCCGAGTCAGGTGAAAAAGAAGCAATAACAAAATGGCAGAGCAATTACTTAAAGAGGGGCTCATGGAAGAGGGTTGTCAGATTTCTGTAGGAAACTCAGGCAGACGGTAAACTGATATGATCTCCCCTGCTGTAATAATCCAGCTTGTTTCACAAATACAAATTATGAACAATTCAAAATCCGTAACACAAATCAGGTTGCAGAACTGTATAGTTTCTTTTGAAGGGGTTTGTCTGTTGAAAAGGCTCTTGTAATTTTATTTTAGTAGGTTTTAACTCTGGATTTGAGAAGATAAAACAACCTGTTCAGAATTATAATGATGTTATTTGGGCTCCTACGTTTAAATTAACACAACTGTTTCAGGTATTAACATCCTGTTTTCAGTTTTGTAACTCAGCCTTGAAAAATTGGTTCAAGTTAAAAACAGGCACAGAATATTTCAGTCTCATTGTAGCTTTTTCTTAAAAAAAATTAAATTGTTTTAACTAATTTTAATTTTAGTTGCAATTTGACAATAAAATCAAAGCTTGCTGGATTTATCTAGATTTGTATTTTCATATTTTTAAATGGTTGTGAATTAAAAGGAGCTTGGCTGGCTGTTGTAATTTCATGTTATTTCTTCATTAGGTAGTGAAAAAATAAAGGTGAACAGGAAAGTAAAATGGACTGTTCCCAAGTATACTAATTAGTATGGAACAATTTTTGTGTGAAAAATATATGAATGTTCATCATTTTTGTGCAGATGTGGGATTTCCCAAATGACAGGACAAACATTATGTGTCTCTTTTTGATACATCTACCACAGAATCTCTTCTTTTAGAAAATGATTTTACATATCCAAAATATGTCTTTATTTTTATGTTTTACCAAATATATTTGTTTTTATCTTAGTGTGTATTTTATACATGTATAGTCATAGGTAAGTATAGAATATAGCTATAACAACTGACTCCTAAATAATCTTACAAAGAAAAAAATATACCAATTCCAAGTGCTGTTTTTTCAGTAATGCAGAATAAAAACCGATTTTAATTTTGCAATCCCTCCTTCCAAAAATGATCACTACAAGAAGCCCAGCAGCAGGAGGAGAGCTTGAGGAGGTGGGTGGCCCCTGGACAGTGGCATGTGGGACTGCCAGCATCCCTGTCCCAGGGTGACCAGCCAGGGTGGCCTGCAGTGGCGGGTGTCACTCGCCTGTCCTGGGGACCGCCTCTTGGCTTTGACCCGACCCTTCCTATTATCTCCCTTCCATTTTACATTCCCTCTTGCTATAGATATTCCCATTCATAAAATCTTTTTCTGCTTGCTTACAGTGTGAAGGCAAGTGCTGGTGTGTATCAGAAATAAATAAGATCATGAGCAGAAGCTATTTGTCAAACCCCTTATTTCCTGGAGTTCCTTCCCTGATCCTTGTTGCATGCATTGCATTATATTGCAAAATCTCTTTTTATTTCTTTTACACTTTCTTCTATCATTTATTAAGCATCAGAATATTTTGAGTGTTCTCAAATCCCACGTATTCAGGCAATCTGACCCGGCAGGGCTTCACACTGCGAGAACTCGCAGTTCTGGGCCGAATCGTGAGTATTGGTTTTTATGACGATATCAAAAATCTGTTAAAACTCGGCGTGTCTTTTTCTGTCTTGTATCAAGAGTTATCCTAGCTAATGGCACAGCTGCAGGGGATGCAGGAGCCGCCTGCAGTTGCTGTAAAGCATCCTGTCCCCTCAGCTGCACGGGGATGCCAGCGGGGCACGGTACAGTGGAAACTGTCGTCAAAGTCTGTGCCGGAAAATGGCTCCTTTGGCAACTCGCTTTGCCAGTGCACTGTCATGCATGCTTCTTGCTGCGCTGTGTCAGGAGTGAGGAAAAAATATTGTGACTAATTTAAAATGGTGGAATGCAACTAGTAATTCCTTTCCCCTGTTTTCTCCATCCTCTTTCAACAGGGGTTGCATAGATTATTTTTGTTGGGTTTTTTTTGTTTGTTTGGTTTTTTTAAATTTTAAAAAAAGCCCTTCTGCAGTTTTGTTTTTTTTTTTATTCTTGCTTCACATTTCAAATATTTTGGAATCTTATTTGCTACTATTTTCTTTTTTTTTCTCTCCTTCTTTAACACACATTTCACTTTTACCCTGCTCATTGCATTTTCTTTCCGAGCTGAAGCCATTGCCTCCCTGTGCATCAGGAGGATAGGATTATATGTACTTCTTTCAGACCTGAGGCATTACTATTTCTTCCCCATACTCAGCATCCAATTGTCTGGATCTATCTGGGTCCTAAATCCATCCTGAATTGGTTTCATAGCTGGCAGATTTGTGTGTTCCATCTTGTTTTGGGACCTGGCTTTCATATGAATATCTCAAATCATTTTATATTTTTCCAAGTAGAAGTTTTATTACATGCAGACAATCTGTATATGACTAGCGAAAATGAGAAGATAAAGGCTTGATTGAAAACATGTCAAATGCTAGTTTTTGCCAGGGTGCAACAAAACTGGGTTTTATTGTGGCGGGAGCAGTGACAAACCCTCTTGTTTTAAATGGATGGTCTCGCGTTGCCCTCTGGTAGAGAAATGGTTAAATTATGCACTCGTTGGAGTATGAAGGCAGTTCTTCTTTGCTGACAGATAGTTTGACCAGTGTCAGGTTATCCCGATGCGTTCAGCATACCTTCATTGCATCATAAATAAAACAGACAAATTACTTTTTTTTCCTAGGGTGGAATAAGCAGGAGGAAGGGGAGGGATAGGGATTGGGGTAGATGGGGGGTCCGGAGGGGGGGGTGTGAAGAATTAGAAGGAAAAGAAAAAAGAGAGAGATCTTTGCAGACACTCTATGAATCTCTGCTTGGCAGCTGAGAACAATGAGAAAAGCAAGCAATTACCTCGAATCCTTCCCCTTATCCAGACATAGGAAATATATTCCTGCCTGAGCCTTTTTTCTCATCTCTCTCCCTCCCTTCCTTGCCCTCCCTCTCTCCCTCTCTCCCCCTCTCCCTCTCTCTTTCCCCCTTGTATATCTAATTTAATTCTTCGAGGAAGGCAAGGCAGATGTAACAAAGAAAGGAGGGTCTGTGTCGACGGGCCACTTCCTACTGCAGGACGAAGCCTTCCTCCATGGCAAATGTCCGTTTCCATTCTCTGCCCTGGCAGACTTCCACAACCTCTGCAGCAGCATCCATGAAAAACGAACAGAAAGGTATTTTATAGCTCCAACTCTTTTACAAATTCCTCCCAAATAAAGTGGTGTGAATACTAAATCACCCTGTCTGGGTGCAGGAAGCTGATGTGTTCTTTACCTTCAGAAATCCATCCCAGAGGTGCAAACAGAGCCCTTTCTTCAGATTTCCCTCAACTACTGTATTCGGTGGCCTCTTTACTAGTGGCTTCTGTATTCTCCCGGAATTCCTATGGGATTTAAATTCTCATTCTTGAATCTTTTTTACCCCCTATTTTCCAAAGCAGCATTTGCAAATATTTCTTCAGGTTGCTGGGTCCATAACAGTGATGTCTCTGAGTGGTTCCCTTTGGCTGTCACTGCCTTGTCCCACTGACTCACCTGTGGGAGAAGGGGCACCGACGCACCCTGATACCCTGCACCGGCTTATGGGTATGGCATGGTGATAAACATGTAGGACCTGCATGCCCTCACGCTGCCATAAGACTTCCAGCTGTGAGAATGATAGTTTGCATAAAAATATTTTGGCCTTTTAATTGCTGATAAACCTTTGGCTAGCAGATTTATTTTTATTTCTGAGGGAATAAATAATGTAGGCGTGTTTACTGCTGATGGGATTGTTGCTCTTCTCAGTGAACCACGGTACGTGCCCAAACCCCTGCTGTGCAGAGCTACCCTGGGTTTGCAATGTGAGGGACTTACTTAAGAATAGTGTCCAGAAATGTCCCCACACACCCTGCTAGCGGGGCTCAACGTGGTTCCTGGGCTCAGCATCTGGTATGGCTGGTGCTGCGGGAGTCTCACTTGTCAGGGTCCCGCTGCGGGCCCCAGCGCTGCTCTGTGGGGCCTTTACAAGTGCCTCAGGTGATGCTGCTACATGAGGACTCCAGAGCCATTGACAATATTTGAAAACTCAGCCCCATGACAGCACATGCCACAGGCAGCCTTCCCCGGCCAGCGGCGGTGCAGGCGATTCATCCCCTGGTCCTCCTGTCGCTGGCTGGTCAGCAGCGCAGCCCCCTCGGGGGTGTGGTACCAGGTGGCAGCTGTGCCCCCGACAGCTGAAATATTTGTAAAACCCCGAGTGAGCGGAGTCTGCTGTTTGCACAGGACCGTGGGTGCAAGCCCCTGGTCGGCCGCCTCCCCCTTCCCACCCTGGCATTTGGCAGCAGGCTTTCAGGGGAATGTCCATAATTTTGTTTGTCCTGTGTTCTCTTAGGCAGACCTTTTCCTTGCACTGTTTGCAATCACCCTAACACCTGCATATTGTGATTTAAAAGTTGACAAATTGTCTGTTTCCAATGCCTTTGCTTTTAGAAGAAAACTGAAACCACTATTAGACTTTTAATAATTTAAGATAAAAATGCCGTTCCTTAAGAATGTTCTCTGGCTATATTTTTACAGTCGGGGGATAGAAAGGAACATTACAGGAAATTTAAAGGAGGCTTTTGGTATTAAATCTTCACCTCTTCCAGAAGATAACGCAATTCCGTAAATCTGTGCAAGACCTTTGTTTAACCCACCCCCCGCTATCACAGGCGAGGTTTTATAGGCGCCTGTCTCGCTGCCGCTCACAGGCTGTGTTTTACATAATACCCTTCAGCATCACTGATATTAACCTTGATGGCATTATTATTGCTATTTACAGTTCATATGCTGGTAATGGTAAACCTGAATGGGATTAATAAAATAAATTAAGTGATGGAAATATTAATGCTATTAACAATCAGTAACAATAGTTGACAGCGTAAGAAAAGGAATAACCTGCCATTAACCAAGCAGGGTAGAGTGTCTCTAGCATATGCATAAAGGTATCTGACACTTCATTTTGATAAACCCAAGATTAATTTTCTTTCAGGCAACAACTTTTTCAGGGCCTTCGTGCTCCTCTGTTTTAAAACTGAGCTCTCAGCGCATTTCCCACATCACCTTTCTGATGTCTGAGAGCCTGGTCCACTGCAGGATGGGATCCAGGCAGGAGCTTTGTGGTGAGGACAGACCTCATGGGCTCCATCCGATGCTGCTGAACTTTGCCTGGTTTTGGTCCCACAGGGATCCTGGGCTTCATGAAGCTGCTGTAACACATTCCCTGTGCCCGAAGTTTGCTTTTCCTTCCCTGCTTCTGGGTGTGAATTTACAGCTAGAGGACTGATTAGTGATACACAACTGTTTCTTTCTGAATGTGCCATATACATTTTTAAAATGTGAGATGCATCCAGCTAGAGGGTTAATGGACTCTGGTGCAGAAGCAGTAGCTGTTGAACGTCATTTCTGGTTGATCTGATGCTGCATGGGTGGGCACTGCCGGGGACCTCTCCTCTCCGTCCCTGCCACTGCAACACCAGCTTTTGAATGAGAGAAGGTGACTTTATCAGGCACTGCAAGAAAAGTGGTGGCTCTTGGGATTTTTTTAGGTGGGGTCACTATGATTTTGTCAAAGCTGTTGAGAATAGAAATATGAATCTGTCTTCCTTTTCATTCCTTACAGGAAGTTTGTCCTAAGACCAGAGCCCAGGTTTATAAGATGGGACCACGTTTCAGCTGGTTTCTGGACTAATGCACCAAGTGCACTCGTACACTGCTGCTCATGGGTCAGACACCAAGGCTGCTGCGGGACTTATTTAAGTACACTGGAAAATTCCCTGCCTAATAAGGTGGGCAAAGGTTGGTAAGAAAAAAGCGTCGCTAATTTTTTTCCCCCTACAAATGCGTCTTGCCAATCCTTTACAGCTGGCTAAAAGCTAGGATTTCTTGCACTAAGAAAGAAAGTGAGACCATAAATAAACCAGTGCAAGACACCTGGAAAGAATAAAGTGCCCTTCTCAACCTTGCAGGGGAGGAGGAATCAGTGTCTGCCTGGCTGGTGCATGGAGGCAGTGTGGGAAAAGGAGCCTGGGCTCAGGGGTGGACCAGCGAGGAGATGCTCGCAATTGTTTTCTTTCATAACAATTTGTCTGCTGAAACATAGCTTTTTAATGTTATTGATAATAGTATTTTGCTGAAGTCTAGAATGAAGAGCTATTGCCACTATTCCAATAGCACTGTCTTTAGTCAGAACACAGGCTGAAATCTATTTGTCAATATAAACCCAAATTTCAACCCTCTCAAGCACGTCAGCAGCAAACAGATCCGCTCCAAGAGCCGCTTGGGGCAGGGGATTCCCATGAACCCTTCAGATAAACAGTGTTTTGTGGTGTTGTGACAGTCTTGTTAGAGTACAGATTGTTCAACTCTTTTCTTTCACATATTGGATTATATCGTGTCCAGATTTCAAATGCGTGCGATTTTGGCTATGCTGAGAAAAAAACCTCTTTTAGTAACTCATGTTCTCTTTGCTTTTTGGTGGGGAGAAAAAGTCTGAACCACCTGAAATATGCCTTAGGTAACTCCCCTCAGTAGAAATTGGCTTCCCCTGGATTCTCAAAACCCTATTTTAGAAGTGACTGAAGAGGAATAGTGGACTTTGATCTAGGGACATGGAATATCGCCACAAAAGCCCATTGTTTCATGAACAGACCTTATCTCTGATGCACTCCCTGCCACTCTCAGAACCTGATACTTTTTCCAGAGCGCATCTGACCTGCCCGTTCATTATTGACACAGGGAGCAGATAAATACGTATACATGCTTTTCCTCAGACTCTGACTAAGTTGCATGGCAAGCCCCGGCCCGACGTCTAGAGGGGCCCTGCACCAGCAATGCCCTTTACCATGCGCCTCCAGTCCTTTGCTGCGGTGATATCCACAGGCTTGCATGCGGGTTTCTTTCGTCTGCATGTTAGAGAATAAGCTTCTGGCATGTGCTACAGTACATATATATTTCTTACCAAGATGTATTTAATACTTCTGCACATTGTCTCCATCTTTGTCGCTCCACTGTTGACTACCAACGTATTTCCTCTGATGTGTTTCCTTTCATCTGCTGCTGTCCAATTCGCTCTCCGATGCCACAGCCTGGGTTTGGTGTCGCCACTCGGTGCCCTGATGGCATGGCAGGCTCCCAGGCACTGGCTAAAAGAGGGGAATGAGAGAGGTTGCTCTTGTTCATCCAAAGTGAAGCCTCTGCAGGCAGGCAGGAAAGCAAATTCAGCAAATACAGAAACTGATAAATGATCGTATTTTGCAATAATGTGCCTATACGTAGCTGGTGTATTTCAACACCAAAATGTTAGTGTGGGAGCACTCCTGGAGAGAGGTGATTTCTTTGGTCCCGGAATTACAGAGTAGCCTTGAGATACTAAGAAAATTCCTCTTTTTTAATGTATATTATCCTTAATTATCCATTAACCATTACTTAGCTCCCATCAGCATTTGAACCGATATTATGGTTTATTTGAGGAAGAATACTATTTTCTGTTTAGTTTGTTCTTGATGAACTTAAAATGGCTGCACTGTGCTGTAAGATGGAGCCTCACTTCTGTATAGATAGAAATGGAATTAGCAAACGTAAATTGTATTCAAAATAGCAGCTTCTGTTTTATCTCATTGCACTTTGCCTGGTACTCCTCTCCTTTCCTCATAAGCTGTCCCAACCCCTTTCGAGAGCGTAGCAAATAGTCATTACAGTGGAGATTTTTTTATCCACTGGTTTAACTTGCATATTTCTGCTTCTCTTGCAGCAAGGCTGTAAGGCTGCTAGTTAAAGTTACAGCATGCCGTTGGTTTTGCTACACGCTTTTACTCGGAAGGCTTATAAAATTGCCTAGGAGAATTCACGCCAGGGTAAGGCCTGGCATAAGATGTGTAAACTTGGGAATAATTTTTTTTAGTGTTACAAAAAAACTTCAAAATACAATTTACTTTACTATTTTTAACTTTACATCATTCTGGCTGTGCACATTTCTAAGCACCTTCAATTCCCATTTATTTTAGTGCTCACCATCTCCTAAGAGCAATTCAACATCTGAAAGGTTTGGATCCAAAACGGTTTTGTAAGAATAATGCCAGACACGTGGGGGAGGGGGTCAAACGATCAAAGAGAGGGAGTTTAATATTGTTGCCGGAGCCTGGTTTGAAGCTCATGTTTTCTAAGCATGGCTTTTTTTGTTGGTTTTTTTTTTTTTTTTCCTTTCTTTTTTTTTCGTTTTACACTGACTCAAAGTCAGCCCTTTGGCAAGTCACTTAACCCCTAAATCTGTTTTTCCATCTGAAACCAATAACACTGTGGTGATAAGGATTCTGTAAGTACTAATTATTCTTATTATTATTCATAATTTTACTCCAAGTTGGGCTGGTGTTAGGTGTAATTGTTTTTATTAGAGAATAATACTGGAAACAACCATTTATAAACCTCGGTAAATCTGTAGAAACATTTACTCTCAAAGTTCCATGAAGCTTTTTATGATTTCCATACATATCATGGTTAACATTTCTAATTAAGCTACCATACATGCTGCATATATTATGTAATTATACTAGACACAGAAGGAGCAACTTAGGAATTACAAGACAAGGACATATACACAACAAAAACTTAATTAAAAATGTGAAAGCCATAAGAGGCAGAGAGAACAACAAATTTCAGGAAATTAATAGTCTAGATTAAAAATTATTCAGTACCTTAACTCTAATGGGATACCATTTTAATATTCAGCTTTCCATGTCAATATTGTATGTTTAAATCCTGAAATGTGAATTTCCATGCTTTTGTGACTTTGACTCACAATCTTAACGTCCTTTTAATGTACTTTTTGTTGTGTAAATCTGTGTAAGTACCATCAGTCATCAAACTTGACATCTGACGGCGTGATGTAGACCCAGCCTGCATGTATTAGGGCTTTTTGTGTTTGTGCAGTGGAACCTACTTACACAAATTCCATTGAAGGCATAAACCTGTTAAAGGAATACATTTTCTTTACACTGAAACAATAGACCTGCATCAAAGGAACATCCAGGGAAAGAATAAGTCATTTCAAAAGATAAATTTCTTTTCTGCAAAAAGGCAAAATGTACTAAGGGTCTGACCCACTGAAGAAATGAATCTGTTGACTTATCAGGGCAGTGTGCAAACCAAATTAGAATATAGATGATCATTTAAAAATTATCAAACAAGAATCCAGCCAACACCTTGCGCTTTTAATGTACTGCTATGGTTTGAGGTGATTTAAAAAATTTAAGGAAAATGTGAATGAGAACATTCCTAGCATCCTTAATGCGATTCTATTATTCCTACCCCCTGAACTTCAGCGCATGGCTAAAGCTTAACTTACACACTCAATTATAACAAGCAAGCAGCCACAAATTATTTTTTAAAATGCATTAAAATTAAAAAAAATATATTGCCTATGTCTAAAAATAAAGGGTAATGGGACAAGAATAGAGAAAGGGGTTTGAGGAAAATGGGGCCAGCTCGCCAGCTGTGGGCAGATGTTTTCACCTAACCTGGGGTTGGCTGCCCAGGGATGGTGGTTTGCTGAGCGGATGGCACTCTGCGTTTTTTTTCTCAATGCGGACTTAGCGCCAAATGCAGCACGGGCTGGGGTTCTGCAGATGAGCCTTTCAGGTCGGGTGGTGATCCCGGTGCCACCATCAGGGTAGCGGCATCTTCCAATCACTCAACTGAGAGGGTGGGGCTGGGAGATGGGTCTGGACCTCTGTCCCACACCAGCCTTTCGCTCCTCCCAGCCACGGGGAAAGAGGAGTGAGGGAAAGGGACTCAGGAGCAGGATTTTTCTTCTGGCATGTCAGGTATCTTTTTCACATTTTTTTATATTAAAGGTGAGAAAGGTGATGTCCACACAGACTGTGGGTTGGTCTCTGGAAAGTCCCAGGGAAAAGCTTTATACGTTTTTTTGTTTTTTTTTTTTTTTTCTCAGCATATCCTCCAAAATCTTTTTTCCAAGTTTGTATATGGGGCAGAAGTGAATGGCACAATGCACATGGAAAAAGGGAGAGCCAATACACACAACCCAGCAACTCTCTCCAGTCCTGCTGGAAGAAGAGAGGTTGCTGGATTGCACTTTCTCTCACAGTGCTTGTAAGGATTGCCTGGCTAACATCTATGCAGGGAAGCCCCAGATGAAGATGGACGTGCTGAGCCCATCTCTGCGAGCACCAGACAATACATCACATCACTAGACTTCTCCAAGGCTGGGTGTCTGGATGTCCACAGCCTTGTTGGAGGCACACCAGAAGTCCTGCATTTCCCTGTACAAGAAAAACCTCTTTAGAAACATGGGTAGGAGTGCAGCTATGACAGACAGCACCAAGCATGGGATTTACCCCAAGAGGCAAAGAGCCTTGTTTGTGCTCTGCACCAACGCAATAGTGGTTTGCCCATGGCTACAGCACACACCAGGAGCTGCACCACTGTCCTGCTAGCCAATCCATTACCCCCTATAGCACTTTAAAGGCATTCATATTCTTGTATGAATTTAAAGTATATTATTTACCTACCCGACATACTTGAGCTCTAAGTATACTTTTATGGGTATCTGCTCTGTATTTGGCACTCCTAGCTGGAGTTTTGGCCAAATTCCGCCCGTAAGTAGATTCATTGCTGTCATTTGGATTTGTAGTGGCAGAATTTGCCCATTATTGTGTTATTTTAATTCCCTCAAGAATCTAATGAAAATTAAGTGAAAAAATAAGGCTTTCTGTATTCTATTTTCAGAATGATGGATTGATAGAAGGACAGGCGACTTATACTTGTAGGCTGAAGATTTTATGCATATATACATAACAGATATGGAGACAGAATTTTTCCCTTATGGCAATGGAATGGTTTTGATAGTCTTCATTAAAATAGATTTGAAAATACCATTTGTTTTATGTTTAAACCTTAAATTAAATTTTTCAATAATAAAGTATGCTTATTATAACCCAATTCTATCAATCACTGAAATGAACAGCACATTGGTGGGTTCAAGCAAGTAAATAAATGTGTTATTTTATTGCATGTCAGGAAGGTTTATTGGGTAGAATTCTTCCCTCTGAACTGTTGGGTTAGAGGTTTAAGCATCGTATCAAGGATTTGTACTAATGCAGAGTGCTGATCTGGCCTCTCAGTGCCTCAGACAGAGAGTGGCAGTTCAGACAAGGCGTAAAAACATGTTGCTCTCTGTCCAAGCCAGAGGTAGTGGACGCGTGGTCACTTTGAAAAGGTACTGCTCAGAACCTCAGTACAGGGTACCTCTTTTTAGGTGAGGTATTTTGAGATATATGTGATATGCGGTATTCTGCAAGGATGTTTTTTGAGTTGTTGCTAAAGATCTTCCTGCTGCTGCATTTGTATAGGATCATTGTGATAGTTAAACTGATTATTTTAATAAGTGCTTTGAGAGACCTTGAATAAGAAAATAGTTTTTGATAAAATTCAAAGAGGCTACATTCTCTGCTAGAAATAGGAATGGCAATGGAGAACACAATCAAATCATTGCCTACAGAAGTTGTATCACTCTCTTGTAGGACAGGTATCCTTTTGACTGAACAGATAAAGCAGGGCGAACCCTCAATGTTTCTGAGATGCATGTAAAAACTTCTAGACATGTTTGAGTTGGGCTGCAAACCTCCATGTCCCGGGCGCTCTTCTGTCTCCACTAGGATCAAAGCAACTCTAAGAAGGAGGTGCAGCCACTCTTCTGCTCTTGTCTTTCTGTGGTTGATCATCTGTACCAGACACACGTCCCTTTTTCCTTTGCGTTTTGAATGTGTATGGAGCACAGAAAATGCCCGGAGACGGCTGCTACTGCTGGGTGCAGACATGGGATGGGAAATGTTCCTCCATTGCATCCTGCACTCTGACACTTGTTCTGCGTGCATGGAGTTTTGCCGTCCTTACCCAGCCCAGCCCATGCTGGCTGTCCTGGTGGTGCAGGACAGACAGACACTCGCGTAGAGCAGCCCTGCACCATGGCAGGCGTTATGCTGTGCTCGCTAGCTTAACAGGCAGATGGTGCAGGTCATGGAGCATAACTCTCATTAACTCATAGCTGAAAGCCTGTGCTCTTGTGTTCTGTAATACCATGGCCTGTGAGTGCTCTGTGAAAGGAGACCCAAATAAATCATATTACAGTAGCCTGGAGAAGAGGTCACAAATCTTTTTGAAGAAGAAAAGAGCCACTTCTGGCCACTGCTGAAACATGAACTTCCACATGTATCCTGTTATAAAAAATGAATTCCATGTTTGGAAACTTATTGACATGTTTGGGCATAGCTTATAGACAGGGAGAGCTACTAACACTCCAGTGACACCTTCCAGATGTTCTCCCCTCAACAATTATGCGTCTTCTCCAGGCTGGCTCATTGCCACACGGACATCACTGGGCAGGTGGGACAACAGCCGCAGAAGGCCACTGACAGGTTTGGCAGGGGTGGGAATATTCTGGCAAGTTGAATAAATTCTGAGTATTTTGTGTTATCCATAATTAACATGGCTAGAATGAAAGAGTAGGCACAGAGTTCAGAGCTTGTTTCTTGTTCAAACGCGGGGAGGACATCATCCCTCTACCCTCTCCTGGGGAAGCAGAACCTCCTGCCTAGGTTTCTGTTTTTCCAGCCCATGCTGATCACCATGTGGAATGTGGATCTACATGCACATGTGTACACCAAGGTATGAACAACTGTTAGAGGTGATGATGTAGCAGATCATCAACTACCGTATCACGGAGACAAAAACGTCTATGACAGATTGAAGTGTGTTACCAAATTAATGGAAAGCATGAGAAGGTGAGAAGCGCTCTCCATGAGTTATTTTAGCAATGCAAGTCAGTCCCAGTGTGCAGCAGTTAATTCAAAATCTCCACAGTCTTGGAAGGCTGCAAGGCTCCAGCCTGCAGCTTCCAGCCCCCTGCTCTCATCAACGTCCAGGAGTCTGTCCTATCTGCTAGCCCACCCAACTGTCATTTTAATGGGGCACCAGTCACTGGCAGCGCTCAGGTACGAGCAGAAAGATAAATAAATATTTTCCCCAGAAAGACAAAGTAGAAGAAAAATGTATTTCACCAAATGACAGGTGAAATCTCTTTGTAAAGATGTTTTGGAGATGAAACGCAAAAAGCAGAGCTTGCATGGGTCTTTTGTTTTACAGACTTTACAAAAGCACAGCGAGCAGCTACAGCAAAGCCCACAGAAGTGAGTATCTTGACTATGTGAAAAGGGGGTTATCAATTCAAACAAGAAATAAGATAACGTCTGATCTGGGCTGGCAGTTCCTGGCCCTCTCCCTACTTTTTTATTCCGTGGGAAGTAAAAGAACTGAGAACACGAGAACTTAGTTTTTAAGAAAAAAAAAAAGATGACAAAATTTAAATTGACTGAAAACCTTCAGAATATGAGTAAGACCAACATTCCTCAAACATGAAATTTTTGGAGTGCAAATATGACACTCTTTAGATTACTGTTAATTGTGTTTTTCTGTTTGTGACTTGAGGGTTATGATGTCATTTCATGTTTATCTGTGAATGGACCTGGGTATAACATAATGTGAACATGACAAAGTGTGATGGAATGCCAAAAGCTAAAGAGAAACATATGACTTCTGGGCTGAATACCTGCTTTACTCTAGTATCTAATAAGAAAAAAGCTGGGATGTGGAAACGGGGTGAACAGTAAGAAGAGAAAAAAATTTGGCACGTCTTTTGTTGAAATTCAATCCTCCCCCTCCCTACTATGCCCAGAAACCATCTGCAAACTTTTCAATCATTTTTTAGGATACAGTGAATTTTATCATAATTTTGTCAACCAAAACCATATGTGCTTTTTCTATTGACAACATAGAATAACAAAATCATATTTGTTCAGACCACAAGGCAGGTAATAAATAACTGTGGACACACTGCTACAACTTAAGGCTTTTTAAAAAAAAAGTATTGAATATTACCAAAAAATTTAATTTGGGAGGTAAAGTAAACTTCTGAAGAGAAAACCATCTGAGAGAAAGCTTGTGGCTCAATAACTTTCCCCTTCCTGTTAGACCAATTCTAGCTTGGTGTCCTGAGGCCATAATAAAATGAGATCTTCCACTGACCGCCCTCGTCCGTGCATGGTGTAGATGTACATGCAAACTGCAGGTAACAGTTACCGCATGTTCCTGCTGTGCACAGATTCTCCAGGGTTATTGCACTCGGCCATCTGAGCTCACGCAGGCCATTGCTCTGCGAAGTTTGGATCCCTGAGGTGAAAAGATTGAATGTGAATTGAAGTAATTTAGGACATGCTTCCTCCTAATACACCAGCCTTGAAATATCTTTCCTCAGTGATATTAGACAAGCTAATCTTTCAGGTGTGACCAAATATTGCCAGAATCATGCAAAAATCTTCACTCTAGAGTATCAGAATAGTCCTGCTCTAGATAGGCTTTGGTGACAAGCAACATTTGCTCATTCTTCGGGTTTAAAAATGCAAACATTTGGAACACAAGTAGCTGCCCAAGGCACTTTAGAGAAGTCAGCCCTTTTTTTTTTTTTTTCATAAGTTAGGTTGACATGAAACTTTTCCTTCTGTGTGTGTATGTGTGTGTCTGCATAGAGAAAGCTGTTGCAAATGGCAGTGGGATCAGTTTATAATCACCAAAATTCAAACGGGTAATATGGCACAGATATGTTAACGATAGCAGTTAACCACTGGAAGAAGTTCCTAAAGAAGCTGGTGAACTCTTTGTCTCAGCCTGTCTATAACTTGGACAGGCAACTTTCCTGGTCACTGCTTTAACAAGCCTTTGAGCTTAAAGGATGAAAATTATTATAGTGTGGTTACACTGAAGTTTGGGTCAAGTGATTTTTAAAAAAAAAATCTTTGAATCCATGTGTAGACAAACATATGGTTTTAATATGAGTATATATATTACATTAATAAACATGCAATTGTCATTGTGTTAGCAGTGATAAACAGCCTTAGGTTTTTTATAGTAATGCCTCATGAAGAGTGACTTCGGGACTTGGTTGGATCTCCACCACTTGACTTTGCACGCTTACTCTTTACCTGTGCGTTAAAGAGGATGCAGAAAAGCTTGCGCTCCACTGCAAAATGCTCTGAGATCTGATGATGAAAAGCTACAGTTAAAGTTCCCCTATTAGAAATGCTATTGTGGTCTTCTTGCTGTATTCATTTTAATACAGTACTTCCTCACTCGTTGCCATTAGCTGCAGCATCGGACTCTGCCATACTGTTTTCATTGTTTTTCTATATAACGATGAGATAAACAGGAAGACATAATCCTTGGTCTGAAGAATTTACTATTAAAACTATCCTTATTTATTATAATAATGCCCCAAGACTTCAGCTGAAATGTGGCCTCGGGGTGTCACGTGCTACGTGGTCAAGAAGGAAGACAGAAAGTTTGCCTTGAAACCTTCCTGGTCTAGATGGCACAAAGGAAAGGGAGGAAAGTCATATAATTTTTCAGCAATGATAATGATAAAATAATTAATAGACTTTGCAGGTCTTTAAAGCCTTACTGCTAAGTTCTTGATGATCTTAACAAATAATCAATTAAAGCCTTCTGAGATTAGCAAGCATTATTATCCCTGTTTTATGGATTAGGTGACTGAGGTACAAAAGGATTAAATTCTCAGCCCTGTACCTTCTGCCTGGGTCAGCCCTTCTGCCCCAAACCCTCTCACACTGGTGGAAGTGCCAGCACACAAGAAGTCACAAGAGCAGGTTCTGAAACACGTTTTAGGATGACAGATGGGAGAGAGTTGGAGGGAAACCAAGCTGTTTGGAGTCTGCTCTTTTATCTGTTAGTTAGTGTCTTCACCTGTTTTAACCAGATTTCTCAGGATGGTTGTAGCCAATCCCAGTTTTGAGGTCATATTTAAAAAGGTAATGATATTACTAGGATATTGAAAGGAGAAAACTGGAGACTGCGTATGGTGTTTGGGAACCTTTGCTGAAATGAGAGACCCATTTGACAGACAAAAAGAGTGTACTTCTCCAGAAAATAATGATGTAGCTAAAGACTTGGTTAAGAGTCAATAATAATTCCATCACTGCTGCTTTCCTCAGTCAGTGCACATGGAGTGGGGAGTGCTTCAAGGAAATGGTGCTTTACATGCGGCTTCTCTAAAGCTTGAGATGTAGGACCTCCACAAAATCTCTCTTCTTACAAATGAATCTGTGCACAACTCAGCCTGTGTGCTGGTTGGAGAGATACAAGTTGCTGTCATGTTTAGACCACAAAACCTACAAAAAGTGGGTATGAAATGTTCCACCAGGATTAGTAATTGTCTTCATCTTTCTTAATTCCTGGTGTAACCATGGAAGGAAATCAGCAGTTCCTTGGGAGCGCCTGGGAGGTCCACTTCATGAAGCCCATGCCACCTGTCAGCAGTGACCTCTTCAGCTGTGATTGGTTCCTGTAGAGGAGCAGCTGCCTGCCACTGGAAAGGTCAGAGCTGTGCTTTTGTCCAATCCTACCCCAAAGCCGCAGCCTAGTCACAACTGTTGGAAGAGGATTGGTGGTGGCAGGAGATGGTGGAGAGCACATTTGGGAGGTGAGAGTCCAAAAGTGTGTGTCCGTCCAGCTGCAGGGCAGGTAAGATGGCCAAGTGTTGCGCGGTGAGGTGGTGAATGTGTTTTCTGAGGTGGGGTGAGAGATAAGATCCCTGTGTAGCCTGGGTCTTCTGCTATGAGCAGTGGCAAATAGTTGTGAATCTCTGCTTGCTGTGGCTGGAGTCTGTGACTGGGCAGCAGCTGCTTTGTGGCTGGAGCCAGGATGGTGCCACCACCCTGCAGAGGGGGCTCGGCTGTGACCAGAGAGCCCTGCCGGGTCCCTTGCCCCAAAAGAGACCTTCTGGTGATGATGCACCTCCTGCTCTGAGCTGTGTGCATCCAATTAGAGACACCTCTCACCTCCTGAGCTGAGACAAACTACCTTTGGGTCCAACATTTAACCTTCTGCACAGCTGCTCCAAGGAAGTGAACTTTCTTGTTGAACTTATTACACTGCAAAAGGGGTTGTTCGACATATGCTTTAGTTAGCAAATCAGTGTCTCCAGGAGATTTAGGGGAAATGTGGCAACTGATTTGTGAAAGATGCATTGGAAATATCCAAAAGTTTTTGGTGCCAAATGTAGCAGAGATGATGTTTCTCTGCTCCCTCCTCTAACAGATGCTCTATTTTCCATCCCTTTGACTGTTTTATAGAAGAATTTCTTCTGCCTCTTTCTTTATGTGAAAAGGAAAGACAATGCTTGCTCTGTTCCAGAAATGCAGTCCATTTTCTTAGAAATACTAGATATTCAAGACAAAGCACCTGTGCCCCAGGTTTCTTTTTGAAAGGGAGAACATACGTTCTGTTTTGCAGTGAAAATTACATGATTTTTATTTCTGAAGAGGTCTCATTAACACCTAATTTCCAGGTAAAGGAGCAACTTGTTTTTCCTTCCTTTTTGAACACTGAATGGGGGGTATTTCATAACTATTTTCTGTAACATGCTTGAACCTACAGGATCCATGACTTCTTTCATAACTTACCTCCACCTATCTCTTTGTCTATGTTGTAAATTCAAGCAGTTGCTACCAGGCTCCCTTTTTTCTCTTCAATATTTTAATATTGCATCTAATATTTAACAAGCATAGAAATGATGAAAATGCTACTGAATGTGTGACACAGGACTGTAAATTGAGTTTAGGCTGCTAAGAATTCTTGTTTTTAACAGAGATTGGTGGTGGTTTTGTGTTGTGTTGTTTGGTTTTTAAACTAAAACAGAAAACACTCCAACAGCACTAAAGGAACTTTAAGAGGCTATATGCTTTGCAGGTCTAGGTGCTAATAAACACAAGAACCCTATTCTCAGTACACTTTAAAGAAAAACAAGATTACAGTTTCTTTCACAGCCGCCTCAGTTTGGAGGCCAGAGTTTTCAAAAAGCACCTTTTGCATTCAAAAACCAGAATGCAATTCCATCAAGGCAGCTCCTCCATGTGAGCATGGGGTGCAGTGCTAACAGGGTGAGGGCCAGGAAGGGAAGCTTAGTTGAAGAAAGTGCTACTTAAAGTAAATGCTAATGATTTAAAATGTTATTCCTTCTGTGCTTTTAGAGAGAAGAAAAAAAAAAGTAAGAAGAAAAAAAAAAGTAATAAAGGCTCCCAGCCTGTACCTCATCTCCAGTCACTCCCGTGAAATTCCCAAGAGAGCATCCAGGCTCCCCTCTCCCCCTCTTTAAAAATGGTGGACCTGGAACCACTTACAAGAGAGGCTTAATAAGAGGCAAATGTGTTTTATATTTTGTATCTTGTTAAGTGAAAAAAGATGGATTCTCACAAGTAGTCTCCTGGTGCAGATTTGAGTGGTCTATGCATGCAAATGTTGTGATGCTTCGTCTGCTAGCATCCCGTTCCAGTCCCCCTTGGCCACTTAAAATCCCACCCCCCCAGAGCAAGCAGAGATGAAATTGCTTCATTTGTACAATGGATCTGCAGATCTAGGAAACTTGTTTCTATCTGATTTGCTGATAATTTACTCCTCATTTGATTTTTTTTCCTTTTCTTTTTTTTTTTCCCCCTTAGAAAGAAAACAGTGTCTCAGCTCACATCTCTTCCCTAAGGAGGGAGGAATTGTTTCACTGGGCTGAGAGTATGATTGAAAGCAACTGAAAAAATTAAAATAGACCTACACAAAGATTGCACATTTATTAGACGACAAGAAAACCCCTTTACATCTGAAAACTGATAGTAAAATTTTTAATTTATGTTCCTGATTGCTGAAAAATCTGCTAGAAAACTGTAACTATTAAAAACATACAGTATGTTATGCAAACGTGTGTGTTGAACAGCAAGACATATTCCCCCTCTGATAATCTTTTTTATGACCTTTTGGTGCAAGATAGTGCCATGCTTACTGTCTGCTTTCACTATTCAGTGTTGAGGAAACGCATTATATTTGTCTTTGATCCAGAGATCTGGATTGCTAAAACTGATGGCCACAATTAAAGACAGTCCTGTTGAAAACCTGACCTCTGTCTGCTCTCAACTTCATGTAAACTTTTCAATATGGATGTAATTTAGTATTAAATTACCCGTGCTTTATTGCTTTTTAGCACAGCTCTGTCCTGTTGCCTTTTAAAAATATAAAGAGTAACATAAAAGAAAAATTGCAGTGCATCTGCTTAATTATGTAATTATATACTTGTTTTCCTACATTTAGAAACCTTTCTGGGTGTGTTGTCTATAGAAAAGCCGTAATACTTGAGATGGATTACTCTTCTGTGTTCTTGCAGCAAATCCAGAACAAAACGTGTAACTGCAGTCGAGAGTTGTGTTGTCTTGAAGAGCTTGCGTTGAAACGTGCCCTGTTTTTTAGCGCAGCCCAATAAGCCTGTGAGGTATTTTTTTTCCCAGACCTTAAACATGACATCAACCCGTGATTTTCACTCTGTGGTCTTGTAGACTTTCTGTTTGAATGAGGACTAAACTCCTCAGCTTTAGGAGATCACGGAAATCACAGACAACGTGATTGGAAGGGACTATAAGGCATCAACTGATCTCTCACCGCTTCTAAAAAGAAAAAAAAAGTGGATTTTAGTGGCCAGGAGTATATGGGCTCCTGTTATCTTGTGCCAGCTGCTACTGTATCAGTGCTGGTGCCTCCAGCCAGCTCCTCCTTCACTTGGCTGGTGAAGATCTGGGTCCACAGCTCACCATCGGTCGGATGTCTCGATCCTTGGCTGTCCGGTCCAAACTTCCAGCACCTGCATCTGCTTAGCAAAACATCCAGCACTTGATCTGTTGTGCCTTCCTCCAGACGCTCAGGGATCCCACACATGATCCTGAAATGATAATTTTATTGTGGCTGTGGCCTTCATCTGTGGCGTAGCATGTTTATTAGCAGACAAGAAAATTACTGTACATCTAAAAACAGCGCTAAAATTGTTCCCTTCTGCTCACTGCTTCAGGGCTTCTCTAGTATTTTTTTGTTGTCGCTTGGTGTTTCTGGCCCTTTCTTCCACTTCATTGCTTTAGAGCTTATTTTGCAGCTTGCTTGTTGCATCGGAGTTAAACCTGGCCAACCACAGTTAGGTCCATCTTCCCTGGCATGAGGAGAAATCTCTGTACACCAGGTCCTGGGTAAATATGTCGCAAAGATGACTGTGGATTGATTACTGGTTTTGCACCTTCTTATGTTAAAAGAATGTGGGCTGCCTGCTGGTTCCAGTACTGCTCATGGGCAAAGCAGTCTCCTCTTTTATTCTTTAGATATGTGCAACATCTTGTTTATAGAACATTCTTATCTGATATGATAAAATGCATTTATCTGCATTCAATCAAGAGCTCCACTTTTATCTAGTAAACTCCATTTGAGGCTTTGTGTCAAATGCACCTAATCTTGCCCAAGAAAAGGCAACCATGACATCTTCTGGGATGCTACCCCACCAAATAAAGGGGCAATGTGCCTTCTTGGGAGACCATCCCTGTGAAGGCATGGAAGGGTGATGCAGGGCTGCTGCAGCACAACGGCCTTTCTGTGAGCAACACCGGCGTGGCCAAGACATCTGTTTTTCCTCAGCCTGTAACACAAGGAGGAGGTTAAACCAAAGGTGGGTTTTGCGCTGTTTGAGCGTATGTGGGAGATGGCACTGGTCCAGGCGGTGTGGGGGAAGGAGGAGGCTCCTGCTCGGATGGGAACCTGTGAGCTTTGGGATTGCTTAAGAGCTGGAGTCTCCTGTGAGGACAGTATCTCTCAGGGTTTTTATTATTTCACAGGCGTTTGTAAGTCTCTAGTGCCTTTTAAGTATAAAATTACTGGTGAAGAAATTCCTTTGCTGAACTCCTTATATCACTATTACTTTGGCCAATTGGGATATACAAGACAAGGGATGGTCTAGGCAGGTCCCCTGGGTGGAGGCTGCAAGCACTGGCAAAAGCTCAAGGGGTGAAGAAGGGGTGTTTTCTGAATTGGCAGCAAGACTGGGTCACTGCAGGTCCCAACCAGCTTCTCCCAAGTCTCCATGCCTTGTAGACACAAAGCTATAAAGTGGGGATGGGTGAAATCAAGCCACTTCTCTTCTGGCAGCTGCTGGTGCTCTCCATGGCTGGAAGTACAAACCAGAGAGGTCGCTGCCTGAAGTGATGGAGACGCTTCCCAGTCATTATGTTGTAGCAGGTTGTTCTTCTCGCTGTTACGGATTGTCCTGTTGCTGCATAAATTGTGTGTTAGATGTTTTAAATGAGATTACAAGTATGTTTTAATGCATAGTTAACCCAGTCTATAAGTATTGCACAGGGCTTGTGCACCCACAGCCCTGGTCTCCCGCGTGGCTGGGGCTGCGAGGTCTCCTCTTTGCGGCAGCAGTGCCACTGCCCGCTCGTGGAAGTGGGGTATTGGGGTGCAAGTGGGGTAATACCTGCTCACCTGGATGCAGTGTGAGATGTGCAGCAGGAGCCAAACAGCCACAGCTACTGGCTGCTTCAAAGACAAATAAGAGGAGAGGTTTTATTCTCAGAAATATTACGAGAACTGCAGGTTTCCTTCTACAGTCTGCCATGTTAAATATACTGTGGAAAGATTTTTCTACCGCAACCATTCAGGTGCTAAAGTGAATAAATAAACAGATATCAAAATACATCACCCAAGGGAGGTAAATGTGATTTATTAGAGACTTAAAATACAAAATTATAAGGTTAAAAATCATTAAAAATGAATCTAACAGGTGCAGTAATAAAAGAAGAGTTAAAGGTGTTTGCAGCCTAATCTAGTTGTATCTATTGCCTTCTTTTTCACACTGCCTTACTTTGATCCTCTTCTCCTTTAAGAACAAATGCAGCTTTACCCAACTAATAATTTATTTATAACTTTTTTTTTTTTTGTAAAAATTGCATCCACTGGAAAAAAAAACACACACTGCATGGAATTTTATTGACTTCCATGCAAAAATGTAACTGCAGACCATCAGATGGGAGTATGGTTTATATCCTATCTAGCTTTTCTTATGTATTTATTTTTGCAGAGGTTCATTTTGTGAGTTAAAAGCACTCGCAACAAAAGCAAAACCAAACAAATGAAAATCTACCTGCAGGTGATTCCCCCGACCCCTCCAAGCTGCTGTTTGAATAAGGGTCCATCATTTTTTTGTTTAGCGATGTGTCATCCATCTCCTTGCTCTTACGTATATTTGCTTGTGGTACTTTACAGGCATGCGGCAGGTATACAGGAGGACATAAAATGTATGGGCAGGTATCGAGAAGCAATATGCAACTCTGACAACTTGAAAATACAATTATCTCCCTTACTGAGACCCAGATAAGGTATATATTTCCCAGGAGAGTGAAAATATGAATGACTTGCAATGCAAAGGCTCTTCTAAAAGTTTCACATTGCCATTAATGCATGTTATTCCTCTTCCCAATGTGTGTGTTGGCGTGCAGTGATCGGGGTGGTGATGTTGGTGTTGACTGTAGGATCGCAGGAGAGGTTGGCAGTATCCTGCACTGTGCGCCAGTGGTGGGAGGAAAGCACATAAAGCTAATTAAGCTGAGGCGCAAGAGATGTTAGAAAAAAAAGCTTCACTTGCACTTTTTTCCCAGCTAAAAATGTTGTTGTGAGGAAATGGAATTTTTCACCTAAATATCTGTCTTGATTGAAAATCTTTGACCTTTAACATGAAAAACAACAACTAATTTTTGAAAGGAGATTTTTTTTTTGCATTTTTGATTAAACTGTGCCAAACAATTATTTTTGTAAATGGACTGGGTTTTTTTTTCCACACAAAAAAAGGGAGAAAATGCTTTCTGACAAGCTTTAATAAAAAGGCAGTTAAGGGGATGTTTTCTCATGTGGATTCCATTTCCTGGGATGCTGAGCCCAGAAGCACAGAACCTGTGCTGTCTGCAGGCTTTTCATCTGGAGGGTTTGCATATGCAGCTCTGTAGCTAAGAGGAAAACACGGGAGTGTTTTGAAGAGTAAAATCTACAAACAGCTTAGTGGGCTGAAGGTAAAGTTGGTGCATGTGTGAAACTTAATGGAGAGCTAATGGGGCTTTGGAGAGAAAGGAGCGCATAAATTATACATTTAGCATTTTGGGGGTTTGATGGTGGAAGCGTGGTGCAAATGCTTAGCTGCCATCTGGAAAAAAGGCAAGGCTCTCAAATAATTTCTATGAGCATGTTGGTGCAAAATAACTCTTCTACGTCCTCATCAGCATTCGGAATAACAAATATGTGACAGAGCTGCAGGCTTCAGCCTGGAGGGTGCCAGGCAGGGGGTAAGGAGACAGTGCAGGGAGCTGGGCATTGAGAGGTGCTTTGCTGGTGGACCAGGGCTGCTGTGGAGGCTGGTGCGCCCAATGTTTGGGTTTGTCCAGGGATCCGAGCTGGCAGGTGAGGCCAAGTGGCAAAGCAAGCCACCATGATGGGGAACAAGATGGCTTGCAGCCGCCTTTTGTACCAGCTCAGGATGCACTTGCTTTTGTACAGGATATTGTCTGGGGCACGTGTCCAGTGGGCAACAGGCACCACAGGCGATGATCCTACCCATTACTGACTCCAGTGCATTGTCGTCATTGCAAAGACGTGGGGATTGGTAGGACTTGTCCTTCGTCTGAGGCATAAAGCTTAGCCGTGGCCTCTGCGTCTTCCACTTGAAGTTGTGTTTACAGAAGAAGAGAGCTGCAGAAGGAGAGCTTTTCTTTACATACATATATAATAAATATAAATACAATGAATATATAATAATATATATAACATAATATAACATAACATATACTTTTTTTTCACTCTCTCTCAACTTCAACAACAAGTTAGCTGGAGAAGGGTACAGTGCAGGGATGCTGCCCTGCTGCTTGGGGCTGCCCAGGTTCATCACTGGCTACCTCCTCCTGTGCTGTGACTTCACAGCACAGTATTGCCAGGAGGGATTGAGGCTCTGGGGTGGGATCTAGCACCTACAGGCTGCTCTGGGCTCCAGACACTTGAGGGCTCCCAGTGCACTTGGAATGAAGAGGTGGGATGTGGGGAGGGCAGCAGTGCTGGCGTGCTCATTGCTGCCCCATGCCTTCTGTTCAGGGAGGTTTGCAAAGCAGCTGCCTAACCAGAGAGGATGGGCAGCAATGGACGTGGAGGAGCAGGAACCTGCTGGCGCACTTTGTGGGAGGTGTTAAATCAAACCAGCTTCTTAAGATGGGACATACTGAGCTGCACTGAAAAACCTTTCAGCTGTTGCTGCTTGGCCCGATGAGGTGATGCTGTCATTGTGGCTGGTGGGAGGATTGTGCCTGCCCTGCTGCATGCTGTAGCATGGCTGGGTGATGGCAGCGCAGTCCTCAGGCAGCCCGCAGACCTGTGGGTGACCCTTCTCCAACAGCAAACCCACCACCTCCCAACAGGGAACGGGCACCGTGCCTGAGGCAGATGAGTTACTGGCCACTGGCATAGGCTGTTGTCTCCTTTTCCTGGAATTTGGATGTGGGATGAGATAGGAATAATGTTAAATCTTTGGAAAAACAGGAGCATGAGTGTGCTGGTGCTCCCCAGCGTTTGCTGGCACCCAGCACCATGGCTGCAGGGCGTCATGTGGTGCCCAGCACCAGCCTTAGGTGGTGGCTGAATGTTGTCAGCTCTGCACACAGACCTGGGAGTGAGAATGAGGATTCTTTTTTTTTGATTCTTTTTTTTGGTGTCTGTGCTCTCTGGTAGAGAAAACCATGACTGGGGAGCTGACAGCATCTGCCCCTTCTCCCCCTAACCCAGTACTCTGTCCTGCGTTAACAGACCAAATGCTTCAGAAAAGGGAACAAGAAATGTTGGGTTAGAGATGTGCAACTGCCCATGTACTGTTTTTCCTGTTGATTCCCTATAATTATGAAGTTAATTAAACCACAACTTGTATGAGGTAATGTTTGTTTTTGTTTGTTTGGTTGTTTTTTTTAATCATTACCATTAACTATTATAATTCTGGATATTTTTTTATATCAGCATAAATATGTATTCCATTTTTGCATCTGTCTGTGTTCCTCTCCTTGGTGTGTTCAGTGTCGGGGAGTTCCCAAGTTTAATTTGCGTTTGTGGAAAGAAATTCCCCTTATTGGTTTTGAATGCATCACCTTTTAATTTCATGGAGGATGCCCAGGTACTCGTGTTATGAGATAGCCCAGAAGCAGCTGATCTACCCCCTGTAGGTTATTCATTATCTCATATGCTGTTATTATGTCTCCTCTTATTTATTGCATAGTTAAGGTTAAAAAAAGTCTTTCAATCTCTGGTCATATGAGAGACTTTCCATATCCTTAATCATTCCTGATGGTTTGCTCTGAATCACCTCCAATTATGCAATATTATTTTTGAAATAGGATGGTCACTAGTATACATTACAGCTGAGAATACTTGATTTACATGTGTTACATATTATTTTCCCATATTATCCAGCATACTAAGGTATTGGCTTTTCTGACCACAATATTTCAGCCTATTGATCCTAGCATCCCATCCTGGTAACTTCTTGCCTTCCAGCCTAGCCAAAATGCAGCAGCTACCATCCCTGCCTGGCCTGTTACTGAGTCCTGTCATTTCTACCTTTCAACTTTCTTCACTGTTTCCTCTTGCACTGTCGCAAAGCAAAGGGTTTGCTGCTCTGCTCCACAGAATGTGGTCTCAACCACTCCACTCTGCTGCCCGCAGCTGCCAGGTCAGAGCTGCCATCGTCTCCCGAAGTCCCTGTGCCTTCCTTGGAAGTTTCTTCTCGCTCAAGTACTCGAGTTGCTTCTCCTTTCTTCAGTAAGTCTCTTCTAAAAAAGTTAGTTCTTCAGTGGGCCGTGCAGGCTCTGATCTGTGCCACTGAAAGACTTTCATCATCCTTCAGTGCTGAAGCAGAGCTTAAAAATGATAAACTAAGTGTCTGATCCCGCAAACAGTTACACATGCGAGTCAGCTTGTTGACTTCAAAGGAACTGCTCACATGAGTAAAGTCATGTATTAAGATATTTTCAGTAATGAAAATTCCTTAGGGTTTGAGGTGTTTTTTTTGGTTGCTTTTTTTTTGTTAGTAGAACAGAACAGAATTTTGTGCCTCAATAAATAACTGCTCGTTACAATTCGAAGGGTTACTTAGATGCTTTAAATTTATAAAGATGCCTACCTGTCTCTCCAAACTACTTCTAAATGCTAAATACTGCCAGTTCTGATGCAAGCAGTTGGAGTGAGCCCATGTCTGTAGTGGGGAGGGGGAGCCTGTTCTGGTTAAACAGCAGACAAGGGACGGGGGTATGTGATGATGAGCAAGCAGCAGAAGTGTATTTCTTGTCGTCTGTCTTCATTTAAAGGGAGTCACTGCTGATTTTTGGATATCAAAGAAAATGCAAAGATTCCTTTAGGAAGAAAAACTGCTAAGTCTGGCCCCTGGTCAGTCCCAGGTGTGCCGGGAGGATGTATCAGCCCGACATGGGGACCATGGCTCCTGGCGTCAGGCAGGTACCTCCTGTCACTCACTGCACCCATCCCGTTCCTGGTTTGCCCAGCCCTGGACCACAGCTCCCTGCCTGGTACCGGGGACCGTCCGTTGGTCTCCCTGTCCCCTGCAGACGGTCAGTGCTCGGGCAGCCGTGCTTCCCGTGTGCACATGAGCAACGTGGCTAGAAAGAGCAGTCGCTACTTGCCATCAAGCTGAAGCCATGAAAGGGGGAGACTTTAGGACAATACTTTTCCCCCGCCTTGCTCTCAGTTTTAGCTGCCCCAGGTGTACGTGGCCGTCAGCATCAGTGATGGTGACAAGGGAAATCAACTGATTGCGCTGATTTCTCTGGCGAACTTTTGAGAGCCCCTGTTAGGACTGCTCTGTCTGCGTGACTGTATTTCCTTCTTTTCATTGCAACAGGGGCATGTATGGCTCTTTTCTTCTTTTGCCTCCTATGTGCAGTTGGAAGGAGAAAGGGGGTAGGTTTTAAGGCAATACAGAAATAGGTTGAAATTAATAGCTTGCTGTTTGATTGAGTAAGCACCAGCCAAAACAGGGCAGGTGTTTGTACTGGGGAATGAGTGTGTACGTAAAAAATCAGATTGTCCCCATCTGTACACAAAGTAGTCTTCTTCATTTTTAAACTGTGCAATTTCTTACAATGTAGAAAATACACTTTAAATGTAGATACCTTTCTCGTTTTGTCTATGAAACTCTCAGAGGTAGGGTGAGAGGATACAGGCATAAGTCCTGATGATTGCTCTCCGCTTGCTTGGAGGCTCCTTGCCTTACCTGAAGCAGTAGAAAGTCTATATGGCATTTTGTGATGTACTTGTAATACTTGGTGTATACGTTCATCCTTCCTTGGATGAAACATTTTGAAACTAAAATGATTCATCTACAGAACTGAAGCTGAGCAGTAAAGCTTTTTCTGAGACCCATTAATAACTACTTTTAACTTTTTTTCTGGAATTTAAAATATTTTCCATCACGGAATTGAACACAAGGTTTCAGTTTCCTATTAGCTAGCAAACCCCTTGTCTAGCACATTGCTGAATCGGACCTGCCTCTTCCTTCTTAATACTTTCAATGTATTTCAGGAATTAAGTTTTTCTGGGATTTTTTTGTTTTGTTTTGTTTTGTTTTGTTCTGCCATTGCATATTCAATTCTCACAGCACAACTGGGTGAAACATCTTTGCTCTTCGTTTGCCTTGGGCCAGAAGCATCTGCTGGATTTTAAAACTGACTGAAGCTTCATTACCTTCTTTGCCCATATACAAATTTATTTTGTTGCTGATCATACACCAGATCAAGTGACACTGTCAAAGAACTGTTAATTTCTATGTATGGTTTGGCCCCTTTCATAAAGGGACAGTCCATGGCAGTACAGCGGCTCCTGCAGAGTTTCACAGAGATACACAAGGGTGAGTCAGACAGGGGCGAATGCTGGGTCCAGCATCCATCTTCATGAACACAATTTGTGGGGAGGAAGGTGGCGAAACCATCCCCATCACCCCTGGAGCTGTAATGCCCTTTGCCTTATTCTGCCAAATTCAGCCCTTGGTGGGTTTTGCTGGAGGTCTGCGGCGCACTGGAATCACTGCCAGCTGTTTGCTTGCTGGGGCATGGGATGCCAGCGCAGCCCTACTCCGACTAGGAGCCTGTAGGCGTGCGTGCCCTGTGGGGCGCAGGGGCTGTCCCATGAGTGTCATGTGTGGCCTGTGACATCTATCTGGCCAAGGGTTTGTGCTGTTCTGTCCTGAGAGCAGCTGGCAGCATGATACAGGGGGCATTTCTGTCTGGGGGAGACTTGCAAAGGCATCAGACTGCAAATGGGTGACTGATTCCCCCTGCATGTTTTTGGCTGTTCTTGTTTTCTGCCCATTGAGGTAGCACTTAAGTCTGGACCTGTGCTGCTTCTCCCTCCTGCCACAGGAACGCCGGCAGCTGTCAAGCCTCCATGCATGACATCACACGCATTTTCATATTAGCAGCTTCTTCCGACTCTATTCAATGATCAAACGAGAGAAGAAGGGGTTTGAGAGAGGAAAGCACAAACACCTGAACTCCCAGTAAAGCCAATACAGAAAATAAAATCACCTCAGGAAGAAAGGTGTATCCCCCCCATCCACATTTTCTCCACGCCTGCATGTTCAGGGCTGGCATGAGCACGGCTGCATCCCTGCGCTGCTCCACCTGCCCAACGCCGACCGTGCGGGGGAGAGCGGGGGCTCCCTGGCAGCTACAGCTCTGCGTCAGGGGCACCAGGAAAGGGTGCCGTGGACTGTAAGGCTGGAACTATTTCCCAAGATTGCCAAACACAGCAGTTTTGTAATTACGCCAATTGCCTAATTTGTACTGAAATTCATTTATGTTTGGTTTTTTTTTTGTGTTGTCACATTTGTCTCTTTTTTTTTTTAAATAAATGAATATTTCAAATAGGTATAAAGCACAGAACAAATAATGCTAAGCTATGTAGTAGAAATTCAGTGTGTATAATGGAAGACAAATTTCCAGTTTTTATCAAGAAGCAAATTTTGATTTCATTGCGTAATTTTTGGTATGAGTCAAGCAATTGAGGCTAAGATGTCTGTTTGATATTTAGGGAAAGATTTGATGCTTTAATAAGGGAATCCTCTGCCTCCCTCATCCATCATTCGTCATCTTCATCCATCCAAACACCACTGTAAATTTGTCAGAGCCTTTTCCATATTCAGTACTTGTATAAATAATGGCCGTTGTGAACAGAAAAAAGGAAACGAGCATTTTCTATTTCTGTTCTGTCTCCAGTCATAGCCGTGGAAAGGTTTAGCAGGTTTTTGCTTTCAAAATACCCCTGCTCAGATCATATAATATAATTGCACAAGCAAAAGTGCGTTCCAGTTGCCCCTTATTGTGGTTGCTACTTGCCAAAAAAATATGAGTTTGTGAGCTTTTCTATAATATATGAAACAGTCTGTGCTTCGTTACTACACGCTTTTATCCTACTTCATCATGTCTTCCTTCTTTTCTGTGCTATCTTAGGGATTATGCAGCTTCTCTGCAATATTCTGAAATTAATCAAACCAAGCAAAACCTCATGCTATATTATCCATCACTGGAGGAGAATGATTTCCACAATCCAGGCAGCTTTACATTGTTTTGTCCAGGGGCTGCAGCAGAATTCCATTAACCAGAATACACTAGAAATTTGATTTCTTACAAAACGCATTTGTTAAATATTCGCAAACAGCAAATTTTTAGATTTGATACCAAATATAACCCTAATCACATTTCTTTTTCTCTTATTTTAATTAGGAAGTGGACAAGCATGATGTCCACCTCTTTCTGTGAATTTTCACCCACTGAACAGCTGCCGGGTGCTAATGCAGCGAGGCTGCAGCAGCTTTGCTATGCAATGAGATATGTAAAAACTTAATGGATGCTTACCCAGACTATTTTATATTTTGTCTATTATATAATCAAGCTCTACAAGTAATTTCTTTCAATAAATTAGTAACCATACTGCAGATTGGAGACACTTAGTTTGATTGAAAGTAATAAAGGGAGATTATCCATAGAGTTTTTTGAATGACGGTTCTGACTTGACCCACTGCCCAGAGAGATAAGAATTAATCTTATAAACCTCTCCACACTTCCACCCGCTCTGATCCACCGAACAACAGCACAGGGTCCTGTTAGCCCCCCTTTGTTCTGGGGCAGCCCTAGCTGGGGAGGGGGACCCCAGTTCAGGGTGGGCTGATCCGGGTCACGCGAAGGCTACAGATGATTTCTGAACGGTGATGTGTTTTAATGGCAGCGGTACCCAAAACGCACAGATGGTGCAGCTGGGCCCCAAACAATGTGGTTGCAAAGGCTGTGCAATGTCTGCCTAGCCGCGTACAGCACTGCACGAGTGCATAGGAAGTGTAAAGGTGAAAGTTGGAGACTGAAAGAGGTATATGACTGTTTAACAGACACAAGTACTTATGCTATAGACTTTTTTCGCTGTTAGAGTAAGTTAAAGTCTTGGTAGTGGACCTGACTTGCACATGGGCATATCTGCCCCAGACATTCAAGTTGCACCTGGTAGCTGGGCCTAGATGATCATTGTAGGTCCCTTCCAACTGAAATATTCTACTCTACTCTGCTCTACTCTATTCAAAGCTCATCTTTGAAAGCAAGGCCTTTCTTCTGAGGAGAAGCACTAAAAGGGGAAATAACAACAACAGTGACTGCCTGTTTACCACTGGGAACTGACTGGGAGAAGCTGAACAGACCTTTAGATAACTCCAGTTGATACAGAGATGCTATGTAGGTTCAAATAGTTTCCGCACTTTGAAGTGTTTGCACCGTTTTTTCTTCCCCTCCTTCTGCCCACGGGTTTCTTCTTTGAGCCTTGTACTGCCACAGACTAATTTTTTTCCCAGGTATTTTACCATTGTCAAAGGTATTTCCTCTCTCCAAATAGCATTTTAATGAGTGCTTCCACAATTACTGATGATAATGTCATTAATTTATTTTGTACAGCTTTTGCTAACAACCATGAGCTGTTTACTTGTAATGATCCTGACTTCTCACCTCCTTCTTGGCATCTTTGGTGTTGAGTGTTATATTAAGTAGGGAAAATGAAAATGCCTTTCAATAACAGAATTGAACCACTCTGGGCATCTGGAGAGAGATAGTCGCCGGGGAGCGATGCTGACCACAAACAGGGAAAAAGGGGCAGAGTAAAGGCTTGGGGTGTATCTGGAGGGGGACAGGCAGGATACCGAGCACAGCCTTGCCCGTACAGTCAACTCCCGAGCGCAGGTGAGAGGTGCGGCAGTTTCCTTAGGGGAGAGGGCGATGGATAAGAGCTGCTTATGTGCATTCCTTCATTTGTGAAATTAGACAGTCATGCTTTTTTCTATTAGCTTGTCAGTACACATAAATGGTACGCTTATGCTTCGTGTTAAGATGACGCAGTCACAGGCAGTATGGAGGGTAATGGCAGGTAAAAATTGAGCTGTAGTCAGATATGCAACGTAACTGTCAAACAGATGAGCTGAGAGGGCGTGCTTGCTGTTTTGTGTTTGTTGCTTTATTGTAAAATAAAATACCGATGTTTCCAATTCATGTAGAAACTATCAAACTGGTGCTCCCCTCCCTTTTTCTTTTCCTGAATTTGTGACTTCTGCTAAAATTAAGAGACTAGGACAGCATAAATCTGTTCACTGTCTTAACCCTCAGAAAAAACAGTATGTTTCTCTCTTTATTTCATGCTTTCCATAAGGATGTACACTGCTGTGGAAGGACTCAGTAACAAGTGAATGATGACATTTCAGAAAACATGTTTAGCTGCCAAGGCGAAGATAAACAAGAATAGCGCAACTTTACTGCATTTTTCAGCTGAAATAGCACCATACTCTCTTGCCACACCAAAAGCAAGACACCATGGACAAATAACCATTATCGTAAGGCAGTGCTGTGGGGGTGAGGGCAGGGGTTGGCTTTTTTTTTCCTATTGCCAAATTTCTCTCACCAGCTAGATGGCCTGAACTTGTGTGACATTATCCTTCCTTACACACAGACCAGCCACTCTCGTTCTCCTCATTATACATTCTACTGGTGATAATACCACAGGGTTAATGCACCAGCTTTCACATCTGCAGACATCGGTTCACAACCTGATATGCCTACAAGTGAAGTGAGGGTGATGGTGACCTCAAACAGATCTCCGGTAGATATTTCATATCAAATCGTATGATTACTCATTGATTCAGTGGATAGTTTTTGCTCAGATACGGAGGAATAAGGTCCAGTTCTGCAGGTGTTGGGTGCTCTCAGGTGAATTCAGGCAAACATTGGGCATTTCCCAGCAGTCAGAAAGTCATGAAGGAACACGCAGAGTGCCTTCTCCTTCCACAGCAGGGTGCAACTCTCCCAAATCCTTATCTCTGCAAGGCAGATGGACAAATGCAGATACAGATGAACAACTTCATGCTGCTCCATACAATGCCAGAAAGGGGGATCATCCCATTGCTATGAATTTGGAGTGACAATGATAAAGTGAATTATTGGGTGAACTGGGGGCCATTGTGCGAGTCACGTTTGGTCATTTCCCTGTTTCATATAGGCAAACACAGTTCCACACTTTTCTCCATATCTTTGCTTGTTATATTTATACTATGGTAGAATGAGCTCTTTTTCATTTACTCTTTAAAAAAAAAGAAACAAAACCCACCCCAAACTGCAGTTCATTGACAAGCTACACTGAACATCAGTTATGAGACTAACATTTGTGACAACACCAGAGTTGGGGGTAATGTGATATGCAGATATTACGATGCAAATAACAGGTTTAAGTTCTGTCTTTCTCAAGACCCTATGGGTGCATTGCTTTGGGTTAAAAAAATAGAAAAAGGTCAAGCACCATTGAGCTGGCCTCAGAGAGTAAACAATTATTTTAAACGCCATGGTGTACTCACTTTCAATAAGAGAGCTTCTGCTCACAAGCAATCCAGTAGCATTCAAGTATTTAGGTCTCCTTAAAACTGTTTCTTCCCCCACTTGTGTTAATACAGATATTAAGCCTAATAGTATCTACTTAGCATAAACAAGAAGATAAAAATGATTTCTGTGATTGAAATGTTTGTTATTTAGCATTAAGCATCTTCATACTCTCATGTGTTTTGCATTTTAATCCACTCTGTGCTTGGTTTTGGGATTGATAGATTAGTTTTAATCCCCTGTCTAATAGTGGAGTACTGGTGAGATTTATTAAACAGGCAGGGTTTGGTACTTGGATTTAAGAGGACTCACATGCACTGTTCATGCATATTAAATTTGGGAAACCACCGATTCAGTTTATAAAGGGCTGTGATGTCCTTTATCACTGAGTGTTTCTGTTGTGCTTCACTAGCTCAGTAAGCCTTTATATTTCTGAAATGGAACATTTTTGATGGTTCCTTCCCACTGCATAAATCTAATATTCCAAAGATATGTTTTTGACTGTTAAAGTTATTACTGAAATTCCATTCATTTTATCCTGAGTTTGTGTTGTCCCTCTCCTCCTTGGCTCGGAAGCACTGGGATGCGAGGGCTGCAGCTGCGGATACCAAGTCCAGGGGCACCGGAGCCAAGGCGGATGCTCACAAATGCTTCCCCTGTCCCTTCATTAGCAGTTGATTGACTCAATTTTGTAGTTGTGTGTAATTGAGGCTGTTGGTGTGGGTGTGCTGTAGTGTGTGCATAGGTGGGGCTGAAATAGATGTCCCACAAGCTCTTCTGCACTAATAGCTTTCACTTGGTTGCTTGGGACTGACTTGCTGGCTTCCACTGACATGTTCCATAGCGTGTGAGTTTGAGGATAACATATGATGGACGTGACGAAATATTGAGGGTGTGCACTAGCTAAGAAGGACAATCTTACAGAACAATGCTTATCAGAAATCTTTTCTGGAGACGCCTACATGCTCCACTGGCTCTGGTCATTGAGTGTCTCTTTGTGTGTCACTACCTCTCCCTGATGTGTGCTGGTGTCCAGAGCTGAACGTCTTGGTTCGCCTTCCGCTGGAATAGTTCCTGAGTTTGCTGTATTTCAGGAGACAAATAACAAGTGCTGTATGGTGATTAGAATGTGAAAATTACTCCTGTGTGGGTTTTACTGTTACACTGGGAAAAGCAGAAGCTTGATAATAGTTAAAAAACCACTGAAAACTTCAAACCCGCCTAAATTACAAATTCATGCCCTATCAGTGGAAGATGAGTTGACTTAATTTGTGGTTTTACTGGTTAATATACCATTAATGCTGTAATACTAGTAATGCTGTGAGAAATGGGAGAAATTTACTTTTTTGTTAATGTAATTATAGGATTGCTATATAAAAGTTATTAACTGCAGAAGTGAAAACTAGGAAAAATGAGTTTAAATTTAATGATAAGTTAAAGAAACCACTAAAAGCTTTTTGCTTTAAGATGCTTTATTATTGTAGGTTTGCTTCTTTAGCAAATCTATTTTTGATTTACCAAATAAATATGTAAGGCAGATACTGAAAATACAAGTGGCAGCAGTTGTAATCACCAGCTTAGGAACTCCCATATTTGATTAGAACACAGATAATAAAAAAAAAATTCTTTCTGGAATTTTACTTGGTTATTGGGAACTGATCAGTCCTGTGAACTAAAGGAGAATATCAACACTTAGGTTTAAGATCTGGTAATGGAAGATAGAGTCTTTTGGAAACTTTAAGTGAAAAGAAATTATGTGATATGCTGGATAATTGACAATACTTTTCTACATCAGTTAGAGCAAATTTTTTATTCTGCATATGATATCTCTTAAAAAGACATAAAGAAGGCAAATAGGCAGTTATTTGTTCCCACCCCTTCCTTTTTGTTTTCTTTTTTCCTAATGCAAGAATCCAGGCAGTGACACTGGAAGGTGGCAAATTTAAACAATGATGTTTTCACATAATGTGCTCTTAGCCCTTGGAATTTATTGCCACAAGATGTTGATGCAACAAGATTGAAAATATTAGATGTTTTATTTTATGGCTAACGAGAACATCCATGCTAATATATATAATTTCAATTAAATAATCAAAATTCTACTGCTCCAGGACATAAGACAATCCCTAACCAATAGTAATTGGGAGGGAACTCCCCTGTGGCCACGTTATTTCATAATTATCAGCTGCAAGGTTTCTTGCCCATTTCAGTGTGAGGGTACTGAACAAAATTAACTGTTTGGGGAGTGTGAGACAAGGAAACCACTTAGTTCATCATTTTTTGCGTTCCTTGGGAAAAATACCCCTTTGCAGTGCAGGGTTTTTGTGGGACCCTCATTTTGTGTATGCAAAATTTCAGAAACGTTTGCAGTTATGATGTTGTCAGAAGGGTAGGAAATCACTTTATATCTTTTTTCCAGTTTTCCCTTATAGCTTCCCTTATGCTGCATATAGCTTTGGCAGTTTAACACAGGCAAATTTAACACAATTTAATATATTAAAAGGTTAAAAAAAAAAGGGCTGCTGTGTAAGGAGATGTAGCCTCTCCCATGTCGGTCCATGCTGTCCCTTGCAGGCTGCTGGCAGAGCGGTGCAGGAGAGGTGGGGTGTTACATGGGGTGCAGCTGGACCGCAGGGAGGACATGGTGCTTTGGCCGAGCATGTCTGTGAGGCTCCTCGCAATGCTCTATTTTTTAGCTGATGATCCGCGATTTGAGCAAAATGAAGAAAAACTTGAAAAGTTGGTACTTTTTTTGTTAGCCTTGCTATTCTGAAGTAGTTGCATTTGTAAGAATAAAGTTGGCTTCAGCTCCTGATTGATGGAAGGTGGTTGCTAAATTAGAGCTCACAGGGGACTGTATTTGGTATCATGCTTTCCACAAACCGAGCCCTTCAATTTCACAAGAGCCCCAGTTTCAAACTACCATCTCCTTTAAGACACCGATAGCCTTAGGTGCTCACTTGTCTTGAGGTATTCTGGCATATTACAACTTTAAAAAAAGAAAAAGCCACATCTGGGAATGAATCCAACAAACCTAGAAGAACTTGTAGAAATGCCATATAGACATCGCAGCCTGGGTTTCAGTTTCCATCTCTATTTCCAAGGCACTTGTGGCACCATACGAACCAATAGACAGCACATTTTGGATTATGTTAACAGCCACCTTCAGCTTAAATCAAAGAGGAAGCACAGAGATGTGGCATGCGATTTGTCTCATGTTCTTTCTGCCATGCGTTGGTTTTTCTCTCAGTGGTGACTGTGCATCAGCGCTCCCCAGACCTGCCTGAAACTGCTTCAGCCTGAGTGCCGGCAGCCCTGAAGCTCTCATTTGGGAACAGCTTGGCAATTAAAAAATCTCTTTGCTTACTTAAGGTGATTTGTTGATATGTGAGTACATTAGTAGGGAAAAATATGAATGAAACAGGAATGGAAGTGGGAAGGTTATGTGCAGTATTTCTGCAGTCACAATTTGCCCTCTGTGACTGTGGATTTTTGCCATCTTCTCACCTAACTGGATTTTCTCTTAGGGATTCACATAAGACAGCAAGACGTCATGAAATTACAGCAAATCTCTTGTATCAAAAGAGTCATAATAGTAACTCATGCTGGCTCTGAAATGTGTATCTACAAACAAAAAGATGCAGCTGCAGAAAAGGTGAGCTATGAGCTGCACGCAGAAGGTGGTTGCTGCTGTCCTGTCTCCATTAGCTCACAGCTCAGCTTTCCCCATGGGTACGAGGTGGTGTTTTCCCAGCCAGTTGTTTCACCAACACACCTCTGATCCTGGTTTTAGGAGGTCTTAGCCATTTGCTAAGCACAGGCATCAAGCTGATGGCTGGTCCGGTGAGAAATGCAAAGGCTTCCCCTGCTCAGGTCCTGGAGGACTTGAATATACTGGCTGTGAGTTCTTCACGGACGAGGATGGGTATCGCTTGGGCACCTGTGACAGGAGGGAAGGAAAGTGGAGCAAGCAAGAGCCTAGGGGCAAACCTAAGTCTGCTTATAGCTGGTACTGAGCTGAAAAGATGTGGTAAGGATTTAGATTTATGCTTTAAATCTTTCCTGGGCTTCTGTTGTGATTAAACAATATGCTCATATCGGTAATTGTGTTCTGCCATTGTTAGGTTTCTATTACATGAACAATACCTGCTGGTGAGGACAGCCATGGTCTCCAATACTTTCTTTTCCAAAGTACTCACATATGCAAAGTATTTACCTGATGTTCCTTGCTGTTTCAAATACATTAGAGATGCAGCTCCAAGAGCAAGTCCCTGCTTAGCACCAACAACTGAGATGCTTCTCCGCTCTTCTCTCCCTCCCCCCATGCCTACAAACATTATTTTTTCCCTTTTGATTATTTACAGAAGCCTCAGTCACATCAGGTGTCTTCCCTGTTAATGCATTTCTGGGATGATGTCCTTCTCCCCTGTGACTGTTTCCAGTCCTCGCAAACTGGGACAGGTGTTGTTTCAGCACATATATCCTCAACTTTAAGTGGCAAACTCCTTGTTTTCTACTTTTTAAGACTACGAAAGTTATGAGTGCTCTTTGAGGCCCTGGTGCTGGCATACACTACCAACATGCTGCTGTATGCGTGCTTTCCCTTACTGGTGAATTTGGCTACTGTAAATCTTTCAGTGTCCTCAGCTATTTTAATTAATTCACTATAACACGAAGCAACACTGAATGATGTCACATGGGTAGAAGTAAGAAAACATCAGCTTTTAAAATAATTTCTGGCTTGCCCCTACTGTATGCCAATAGTTCTTGCCATTTGAAGAAAAATCTTTTTTGTATCCTTTTATGTAAACACATCATGTTAAAAAAGGCAAACTATAAAATGTTAAAAACCCTGCAGGGTATTAAAAATACCAGTCTCAATGCATGTGTTCATTTCTTTCACTTTCTTTTTAGATCACTAGTGTTGGTACAAAATGAGCTGAGAGAAGGAGAGAATTCTAATTAGGTTTAAAAAAGAAAAAATATGGCAGTTTATTTTGAGCGCATGTCTGCTTTGCAAAGGCATATCCCATTTCAGATGCAGGCAGAATGAATCATTATTACATATTTATCATCATAAAAATGCTTATTTGGACTTTTTTTTTAAAGAAAAGGAAAAAATTATAAAAAGGGCAAAGCAAAGAGCCATCTCTGAAGGGCAGTTATTGCTTGCCCTTGCTTGGGAAAAAAGGCTTTCTCAATGGGATTACGTCCCCGCTCATAACCTATCAGCCGTCTGATCAGAAATTCATAACGCAGGCCATCCATTTCCAGCTCTGCGAGGGCTGCATGATTGAATTTAAATAGGCAAATGCCAGACTTGAGCTTTGACATTCTCTCTGTCTCTCTCAATCTTTCTCTTTCCCCTGCCCTCCCAATCATAGTGCCTTTCTTCCTCCCTTTCTTCCTCTCTTCCCTCCGCACACCACCATTTCACATGAGGCTCGAGCCAGCGTGATGAGAAGTTATCGGGAAATGGAGGATGGATGTGGAGAGAGAGGGAGAGGAGGGAGGCACAGCGAGGGAGAAATATGGGGGGAACTGGACAGCAGAAAATTATAAATTGTTGCTGTCATGCTTTCATTGGGACACTAAAATCTGCTTTTAAAGCCCCCCACCTTTTTTTCCTCATTTAAAAAGAGATATTTCAGCATACATTAATAGTCTGTGTCCTTACCCAACCCGTAAGATGTCTGTGAGCACAAAGCTCCTAAGCTATTCTCTTTTTTCTGTTTCTTACATAGCTGATAAAGATGAAAATGAATTCAAATCTGTGTGCTTTCAGTCATGGTGTTTCAAGGTGCCGTAGATGAAAAAGCTGCCTGGTGGCAGGCACTCACCGGGCGAGGGTACCATCCCACCCCAGCCTGAGCCCCCACAGCAGCCAAGGAGCTGGCAGTGCCATGGATGCAAGCGCCATGGTGCTGTGTGGGGCTTGGTGGGGATGGTGCTGGGCACTACGGCTGCGGGATGCTCCAGGGTGCCAGCCCCACCGGGAGGGATTTGTGTGGGTGCCAGCAAGGGTATGGGCAGGGCTAACGTCTGGGCTGAGCCAGCTCTTCTGAGCAAGGCGAAAAACCTGCAGCCAGGTACCTGCACGTATTGGGTTTCCTGATTTTTCTAATGAGCTTTGGCGCGCAACTCACGACTGCATCAGGGAAACGTGCTTTGTGCTCCCTTTTCCTGAACCCCACTCCCTGACGGAGAGAGCTGATTATTGAGTTAGGGATATTACAATGATATTTTTATTGCTTTCTTCTCCGCTGGGCCTTTTATCCTGTCTTCAGTGTACTGATGCAGTTTCAGCCCAAATCCTCACTGTAAATTGTGCTTCAAAATAAACATTTTAGAAGTCTTACTTTGTCCTTGAGAAAACAGGTAAACACTCCAGAACCTGCATTTTTATCCAATGGTACTTTATTGCCAAGCAAGTGCAGGAAAAAGAAATACCCTGAGTGCAAGAGAGCATGTTGTCAGTGTAACAGTAGTTTTCGACTTGATAAGGCTGCTCTGAGGGTATTTTGGGGGTTGTTCTTTTTCTTTCCCTTTTTTTTTCTTCCCCCCTCCCCCCGAATTTAAGGCCAGAGAGGTCTTGGGCTGTCTGTCCACTCTATCCGTTGAGTTTTTCCTCAATTGTTGATTTTCCTAGTCCAAAACTAGAGTTTGACTGAGGCTCCTCCTCAAGAAAGACACTAAATTTGGGGTAAAAAAAGTCACACGGATAATCAACCCCTCCCTCCCTAACATTTCACAGAATCATAGAATGGGTAGAGTTGGAACAGACCTTAAAGATCATCTGGTTCTGACCCCCTTGCCATGGCAAGGAACACCTTCCACTAGACCAGGTCACTCAAAGCCCCATCCAGCCTGGCCTTCAACACCTCCAGGAATGGGGCATCCACAATTTCTCTGGGCAGCCTGTTCCAGTGTCTCACCACCCTCAGAGTAAAGAATTTCTTCCTACTATCTAATCTAAATCTACCCTTTTTCATCTTAAAACCATTACCCCTTGTCCTATCACTACACTCCCAGATAGTGTCCCCTCCCAATCTTTCCTGTAGGTCCCCTTCATGTTCTGAAAGGTGCTATAAGGTCTCCCCGGCACCTTCTCCAGGCTGAACAGCCCCAACTCTCTCAGCCTGTCTTCATAGACCAGGTTCTCCAGCCCTCTGGTCATCTTCGTGGCCCTCCTCTGGACTCACTCCAACAGGTCCGTGTCTTTCTTATGTTCCCAGAGATTAATCACCCTCGTGGTAAAAAACATGTCCTTGGATTCTCATTTGAGTTGTCTGATTTCAGCTTCACCACCAGATCTTTGTTTTGCTGTTTTCCAAGGACACATTTCCATGTCATCTTTATCATTAATGATGGTGTTTCAATTATTATTAGCTTCAAGGTTCTTAAGCTGTTGCCCAACGCTGGGTCCAGCACCACTCCTGCAGATGTTGTGTCTGTGCTCTTCCACTGTGGAATTAGTTCTCCCTCCACCAGCCTTTGATTCTCCACCAGCTGCCACTCCTGCGTTAACCCTGAACAGCCTCCCAACTCCTCAACCAGCCACTGGTGTTTGAGATTATCTGTTTTGCACAAAACCAACTGACTGACACCCCTATGGATGTACCCCTCCCAGTTGCTAAATTAAGTTGAATCCCGTGTTAGCTTTCCTAATTTAAGCTGACTATTATTACCAACATCTTCTTGCTATACTGTTACTTGCATCTGCTTTTGAATACTGGAAGAAACCGAGATGAGGTCTCATTTCTGGATGTGCCCAGAGACCTGCTAACAATGGACAACAGCTGTGCTGGTGTTCCGGGAGGCTGCTGGCTTAGGAGAACATACCTGCTCTACATCACTGTTTGATTTCACTTCAGCTCATCACTAACAAACAATTAAGTGCTTTATGGTTCTTATTTGGTAAGTTTGTCAAAATCCCTCTTCTGAAATAAGAACTGTGAAGACTTTTGTGTTTTCTATATTACATTTTCAGCTTCACCATCTTCATCACATTGTGGTCTTACAGGATTGCTAAGATTTCTATGTTTTCTATTAGACTCTACAAACTGTATGTCCCCAACTCTGTAACCATTTTTTCTGCTATCTTTAGCTTTCCTCACCCATATTCTGCTGCTCACAGCTTTTTGTTTATTTTACTTGTTACCTATTTCCCTCGTTTCCATTTGTCAGCTTGGTTTTCTATTTTAATTGCTGACTTTATATTAGCAATAAACCGAGACACCTTTTAGCTGAAGTTGTCACCTTTCTTCATTGTCCAATTGTCTTTCTGGCCATTTGATATGTTTCTTCTGTGGTTTTGGTTGATTTCCTCCTAAATCCTTTCTTATGATCAGTTTTCAATAATTTTTGTAGCCTTAGGAAATACCACGTCCACGTACTTTGGAACTGTGATCTGCATAAGCAGGTTAAATATAAGGTGAAAATTCCTGAAACCCTGGCTTCAGATTTCCAGATGTGAATTATTTGGTGCTAAAACCATACATCCTTTACTTTCAGTGCCTTTAGTAAAAACTTGTTCTTTCTGAATGGCCTATCCCAAATTTAGAGTAGAATAGGAGGGTATAAAACTACCAAAGGAAGCTGTTAATTACTTAATCTTTTTGACTGATGGGAATAGCCTTCTGCTGAATCACAGGGTTTGTTTAATAGAATAAAAGAAAGAGAGGTGATAACTAGCAGGTCTCAGCATGATGACTCTTACAGTATGTTATTACCGTTAGAAATAAATAAACACTGCATAACCAGGAGTTTGTTTCTTTTCTGTGGGTTGTCAAAATGGAAAAAAATAACGCCAGTGAAAAACTTCTATGTTATATTACTTCTAATGAAGGTACAGCAAGCCTTTCTTTAAAATATAAAGCAAAGTTTGGCTCTTGGTAATCTTTTCTGCTTCCCACAACAAATTAATTTGAGAAGATGTTTGTCAAAGATAATAAAACTCATATTTGGTTTACCATTTCAGCTTACATACGCTAATAATTTAGCCATGCATGGAGAGAAACAATAAAGCAAATTGGTCTTTAATTGCTTTCAAAATGACACCTATGGTTGCTATGTGTGTTTGCTATACTTGTTCTTTCTGAGATGCCAGAGGTACGCATGTCCCTTGTTCCGATAACGTAGGAATGAATTGAGTTACAGTCTCAGGACTGTTTCTGTTCAAATTCAGTGAAGTGGACGCTGTAACATTCGTATTCCCTTAAAACATTTGTATGAGAAGTGTCTTGGACAGTCTGGGCAGAGAGGAATAGTATTTTGAATCTTGAGTAACAGGTAATAATATTTTAAAATGTCAGTATTGTATCTTAACAAACCAATTCAGATTAGCTATCTCAAAAGATACAGAATTTCAAATCTGAATTTAACAATGAAATACAAAAGTAGAAAAATGTAAAGAGAATAATTTTAATTCAAATAATTAAATTTTTTAAAATTCAAAATCTTATTTGAGAGTCCAGCTATTTTTGACTCCTGCAGAAGCACTCTAGCTGACAATATAAAGTAGAGCAATAGTAACATTTGGGATAATTCCTCTGCAGAGAGTAAAGACGATGGTGGTGGAGTCAGAATCACAAACAGTGTTTATGATGGACCGACGGAGAGATGAGTTCAGCTCACCTGTCAAAATACTTAGTTTTGCTGAAAACCAACTGAGGTTTTTAATTCTTCTGAAAGAAAAACATCTCCTAAGCTTATGGTTATAATTAGCCAGAGCCATTTGAGTCGTTCTTCCTCTAAGGTCACTACTTCTAAATCGCAGTCACGGATGCCATATTCAGACATTGCAGTCAACAATCAAGGGGGACGCATTGCTGGGAACCCCATTTGAGCTATTTGCAGTTCTCAGTTTTATGGAAGCAGGAGTTCACCAAAGTGCAGCTGAGTTGTGCTAATTCTATTTCAATTTAATGAACATAAACCATTTGCCATTGATAGGTAATTCTTATCCAGCATGCTCTTTGTCTCCCTGGGCATTTAAAAAAATCAAAGATATGGAAAGCAAGCACAATCCTATTTGATATCAAGTTTAAAGAACTGCATACGTGTATTTATTAATTATTTACACAATCACTTTTGAACAGAGTACCTTTTTTATTAGGTCAAATTTCTTTTGTTACTTTAGTCCATTCAGAAGGTAAAAGAAGCTTGCTAAGATTGAACTCTGTGATGGTAGTGGATGCAGAAGTTAGGCTATTACCTCCCATCATCTAAAAAGGGTAGTTGTGTTTTAAATGTTCTGCAAGATTATTACTTAATGGAATTGTACAGTAAACTTTTTTAGACATACTGGAGTTTTTTAGTATATCTAGCTTTGCATTATTTTTGAGAATATTTTTCTTTGTATACATTTCCATGTCGTTGTATAAAAACTGACCTCACCATATGCTATGACTTTCTAGCTTAAATATAAACTATGCAGTAGAATGTATGTGCTGTGTGTATATTTTGTATTTTTCTTTAAAGACACGGTGCCAACACCCTTCTGTATTTACAATTCCAGGAATAATCATCTAGTTTGTAAGAACATCTATTTAGTAGTGCATGAGACTTGTCAACTAGCACCTACACAAGTAAGCTGCTGTTTAAAGGGAATTTTTTTTGTGCTTTCTTGTTTAAAGATGTAAGCACAAGAGTTGCAGATAATGCTTAATTGACTATCTGTTCTTAAAATGCCCTTCTTGATTCCTCTTTGAGAGATTTTATGTTTATTCTCTAAATGATATATATCAAGTCACTGGACAGGCAGAGGGAGGTGGGGGAGTAAGCTGTAGACAGAATGAAGTAGGTTGAATTGCGTGGTTTTGTACTCCAAATACTGAATAGTGCAATTCTGGCTGGTCGTTGACTGACATGAGTACAAACACGGGAGTGATTTGTGGCTGGTGGCATTACCCTCCCCATAGGTGTTTCAGTTGGAAGCGACGGGTTTTTTTGGTTGACTTCTATTGTTGTTATATTTGGTTTGGGACATAACATCACAACACACTCTTCTGAGCAAGAGATGTTTCTTATTCCAGTTTTTTTAAGCCACCTCTTATAGAGCACTTCACTCCTGCTTTGCCTGGTGCTTCTGGGTGGCAGCATAAGGCTCAGTGGCAGAGAAAGAGCAGGAGGGGACCGGCTGTAGGGTGGTTCAAAACACAGTCAGGATGCAAAAGTAGCCTCTGTATCTTTCAACAGCATCAGAAGTTGCATGAATAAAATGGATGCGTGTGTTTTCAAAAGCATCTAAGTGACTTATGAACACAAGTGCCATTAAGCGTCAGGAGGACTTGAACTGTTCAGGGCTTGTTTACACAGGAAAGTTACACCTCCTATACTGGTATAGTTCTACTGATGGATCACTCCATCTGGAATAATTGGCTTTTTTGGGTTAGTTTAACTTCTCCAAAATACTGTAAACTAAACCACTGGCTCCTTAACTGTAGTCTATAGAATTACATTAAACAATAAAATTTATGAATGAGTCAGTTCTGTGTGGTTATGCAAGGTGACTCAAAGAAATTCCACTACTGGGTAGCGGTCTCTTGGTCCTAACTTTAAGAACCACTAAACTAAATAAAATAAAGACGTCCTTATTCCAAATTAAGGTCATTTGGGGAGTTACAACTGTGTATGTTTTAAGTTCATGCCTTCATTTTTATTAATGTAGCCCCTAACTCGCTAAGGAAATCCAATCAGAATTACTCTGCACCATTTACAGTGCAAAACTACACGTAAATCCTTTATAAAAACAGAATAATAACACTAATATCTAGATGATGTAGAATATTTCCAATCTTAAAATGATTTTGAAAGATAAGCACATTTACTCTATCTCTTAATTGTTAAATTGCAATATTGATGATATGATTCTAAGGTTTTTAAGAAACGGCAACAAAAAAATTGATGCCATTATTCTGCATACAATTGACCATTTATGGGGCTTGAGGTTTTTTTTAGTGTTCAGAAACCAGATTTTCATGCTTATGGCAGCTCAGAGTTATAGGGTGATCCTTAGCAAAAATTTGGATATCGTTCATTTTTCACTAACAACAAAATCTTTTAGACTCTGAAATAATCTTCCCTGAAAAGGCCTAAAAAGGAGCAAGTCTCATCACTGAAATAAATTAAATGTCTTCCTCCATATCACTCTCAGTTTTAACCAGTGGTGATTTGGCTATTTATTTTACGATCCATAGGCTTCCTCGTGTGTCCTTTGACTGAAACCTGGGGTCTTCTCCAGGACCTTCTCCGTTCGACACAGAACTGCCAGTTGCTCATGTCGGAGTCTCTTCTAAGCAAGATGATTCTCCCTAACCAGGTTGCACAGATGCTTAAATACCCCGAGGCTTCCCAGTTTTCACCTTCCAGAGTTGCGTGCCACAGTTTTTCTCCAGAGTAGCTGTATTTGGACTCCTCTTCTCTGCAGCTCTTACTCCTAATTCAGTTCTCTATGGGGTTGAAATCCCAGTTGTGATCTCTACATTCCACCTCTTTGGTTTCAATAACAGTGGAGTACCTCTGGTTGCAAGTGAAGGGGAGGTAGCATTTCCATGATTACCGGACCTGGACCGCTGCTGGTGTGTATTTTTCTGCATAGATGGTTTTGGCAACGTTCAAATGACTGAAAATGAAGACCTTACATTTATGTGGCTGCATTGTAGTCTTGGATATGCCACCACATTCTTATTATTAGCACTCTAAAAGCATTGAGAGACCACAGGCAAGATCAGTGTTTCACTATATAGACACCTGAACTTGTTTAACCTACAATTTTCATTTATTGAGGTGTGTGCCAAAACTCACTGGGTTGAGAGAAGCTAAAATTTCATTCTCTGTCTTGCAGAGTTTTAGTTGAAATAGCTACAACAGATGAGTCATGGGAGAGGTGAATTACTGTCCTCATTCTACAGAAGTATTAAGCAACCATCCACAGCTCGGGAGGCAGCTGGTGGCATGCCCAGAGGTTGGACCAAGCCCATCATCTTCACCATGGGGACGTTGGTCTTCTGTAACAGTTATATGCTAAAAATGGAGAACTAACAAAAATCCAAACCCCTTTCATTACATTCAGTAGGACACACGCAGAGGCTTCATATATTTAGGTATTAGGTTTTGGGTGCTAAAAGCTTTGTGAGTTGTTTTTTAATAACTGAGAACGATACTTCTTAGAAAATTGAGCAGATTAGTCCTGTTCTGTACAAAACAATCTAATATTCTGATTCCCAAAAGAATGCCTTAAAATGCACCCTTATATTTCTTATGGATAAATCAGTTACAGGACTTTCTTTTTGTTTAAGAAGTTTTAGCTGTTTGTCGGTTACTATTATGTTTGGAGAACAGGAAGAGGGCAGTACAAGAGAGTTACAGCAGAAACAATGTAGAGGTGTGGAGTAGCTACAGGCATGTTAGCTCCCTGCGATATGCACGCACAGTGGTTCTGAGGTGTGGAAATTGGTCCTGCCAGGACTGGAAGACTGTGTTACCACAACCGCTGCTTCATGCTTCTCTTGTCTTCTCCTCCTGCCCTTGCTTCCCAGATGAGAGGTGCTTGTCTCCAGCCTTCACCTTTCTCAGCCTTGCCAGATCTTCAGTCTTTTGTTCATTTAATCGTAATGCCCTGTGTTAGTCTCTTGGTCTCTATGGAGAAGCCTTATTTCCATGGGAGTGGAGGAATATGGATTCCTACCTCTGTTAACCTTTGCCCTCCTCCATCCTTACCTGGGTGTCATCTTCTGTTTGGGCCACTTACCACCTGCAGGTGAACAAGTCAGCCTGGGAGTTCCCTAACCCTTCCTGGTCTTCACCGTGGCTCCCACATGCTGCCAGCTTGTCCGTCAGTGGCTGCCCGTTGAAGATGAAGACCATGGAGTATTCTGTTATGGGCTTACTACTTCATGTTTTGGTATGGTCGTTTGCTTGACTGTGATCTGCAGATGGGCACATCCATAGAATTATATATTGAGAAATGAGAACGCGCTTATTGTGAATGTGCTCGTAACCTGAGTGGAATTCAATTGCAGGTGACAACCAGCACCTTCTCCACCTTCTCCATCTTCTGTCTGTCCAGTACAAAAGCTGTATGGACAATACAGCCTCACAGTCAACAACTCTGAAGCGTGTTAGATATCAGAAACACAGGAGAGGTAGATTTTAGATTAATAAAATGTGATATCCATAAAAGTCAAAATGGCAAAAGAATCCTTTAAAGAGTTTAAAGGGGTGGTACAGAATGAAACGCGAGGCAGGGTAAACACTGCTGTGCTTTATGTGGGAGATATGGAACTGATACAATCCGGTTACGTAAGAAATAATTTTGGCTGTTGTTTTTATAATTGTGTTTTTGATGTCAGTTCAAGAGGACATTGTGTGTTACCATGAGAGCTATGGGGGATTAGAAACCCTCAAATCAAACCGCTCTTCTCTGGATGCCTAACTTTGCCTGAGTTTATAAGGAGAAATAATACTTTTTATGGGATCAGCTGGTAGAGCTGAAAAAAATCGGCATGCTATTGAGATCAGAGTTTGGCAATCAGTTTTGAAAATTGTATTTTTAAATCCAGTAGAGTGTTGTCACGCTTCTAATACTCTCGTTACTTAAGCTTTACCACCTGAAGGCTGAGCACAAGAGCTGCTTAACACAGTCCTCTGAGTCTCCACACCTTTGATTTTACCCTAAAATGTTCAGATGTTCCAACCAAAATATGAAGCATCGCATTTGTTGCTGTTATTATTACTTACAGGAAGGATATGATTAAAAATATGTATTTGCAAAAATGGACAAATACATTGTAGGCAAGTCCAGCCATATAACAGAGTGTTTTGATAAAAGTAACTTTATACCTTGGGTACAGAGGAATTATGAATATCTGTAAGTTCAGATGCCGATAGGAATAATTTGGCTGCTTTTGATGATTCACAAAATCAGAATGGCAGAAAGGGAATAACTGGGAGGGGTCATCAAGGCTTCTGGTCTGCCTCTTTGTCCAGGTATTGATTTTAATTCCTTGTTTATATTTGGCACCATCAGAAATCTGGATTTCATTTCCCTGTCTTAACTGGCAGTTATCCCTTTGCTCTGAAGCAATGCTTTTTATTTGTAATTTGTTACCATAAATGTATGTCAACATTTTGCATTTAAACCTTCTTTGTACACTGATGCTCAACATTCACTCTGGCTAGTTGTGATCAGGATAGAGTCGTTTAAAACAGAGGTTATAAACATGTTCAGACATTGTTTGGACTGTGATTCCAGAATGATCATCCTATGCACACGTGAAGCAATTCCTGTGACCTGATGGTTTTATCATAGTATCATAAAACAGTTTGGGTTGGAAGGGACCTTTGAAGGTCATCTAGTCCAACCCCCCTGCAATGAGCAGGGACGTCTTCAACTCAATCAGGTTGCTCAGAGCCCCGTCTGACCTGACCTGGAATGTTTCCGGGGATGGGGCATCTACCACCTCTCTGGGCAAGCAGTTGACATACCCCTTTCAAAGCTTTGGGTCACAGCAGAGAATCCAGAATCCAGCTGATGTCTGCCCGCAGATCCCCACAATGTTTCAATCCGTGGCATGCCACCCAGCCCTCGGAGGAGGAGGTGGCACAGCAAGCACTGCCACGGTTCCCGCAGTGGCAGCAGTGTCCCAGGGCTGACAGGCCAATACCTCAGCCTGGGGTCCTGCTGCCGGTGGAGGTCCTACGGGATATGCAGGCTGCTCCGTGGCACGTGTCCTGTGAAAACTACCAAGAGCATAAGCCAAGGAAGATGCTGCATGTGTGTGTCCCCCTTCTGACCCATCTCCACCGCACGTGCAGAGGCCCTTTGATCCCTCCAGGTGTTTTGTTCTGGGCTGTTCCAGTTCTCATTTCAAATTACACCAGCTTTCAGAGCTGCTTTTTGGTCCCCGAATGTGCGGGACTGATGCGACATATATATACTCTTTCAGTATATGATGGCAGTTACATGTATTTCATCACATCAACATGCATTGATTCCCGCTGTCATCCCAGGTCTTCCCAGCAGCTGACCACATTAACCTTTTAGAAGAATGGGTTGTCTCTGAACATGCAGGAAAAAACAGTTACCTTGGACAGCTAAAGTATTGCTGTGGCTCTCATGTTCTCTGAAGAATTCTCTCAAATCCCTCCGGTAGCTGATTTTATGGAATGCCTGACAATAAACCACCAAGAAACCAACCACCCCCTTGGCTCAGCCCCATCAGCAGCAGCCCGTGGTTCTGCCAGGCCACCATGGACTGCTAAACTGCATTTTGTATTCACCTTGAGGATTTCATTTATCATTGATCACCATTCCCAGTGATGTCTCCAATGTGCAGTCAGCTGCTTTGCTGCAGAAAATTAGTAATACTTGAGTCCTAATTATTGTAGGTACTCCCCTGGAGGCAGCAGCTGCAGGGCTCTGCCCCATGACCTGAGTGTGTGTGATATGGACTCTCCAGCCCCTACAAAGATCAAGTTTAAAATGCCTGCCCATAAAAACAGATTCAGAGATGGCCAAATAGTCTGAAAGAGTGGCTCAGCTCATTTTCTATAAAATTTGATCTGTCATGTGCAAATGTACATCTTGGGGTTGCTGTGCTGCCTTCTCAGCCTGCCCCTCGACAGGGACACCAGCTCGTTGGGAGCCGCACCAGTCATTCTGATTTTGTTGTGGAAGTCAGCTCCTGTGGGAGGAGGGTGGGTTGTTGGAGGAACAGGAAGGAACAGAGGTGGAGACAAACACCATATTTTTCCGCCACACATCTATCTTTGAGTTTTGCCTGTCTCCGCAACTGCTTTAAAAGCTAATGAGAACCCAGAGGTGCAAAACAGCTCCGCATGTTGACACCCTCACACGTTGCCCTTGTGAGGATGGACCCACATTGCAGCGGGCCCTTTTTTGTTTCTGTCTTGTAATCCCTGTTATCCACCATGTTGGGTTTTTTTTAAGCTCTGCTCAACATCTGATGTAAATGAGAAGCAGCGCTACTGGAACATGTTTGGGAAAGGGTTTTGTCCCACAAGGCCTGCCACTGGCCACAGTCTGACCTTCTCCAAGATGTTTCATGCGTTTCCTATTTTCTGACCGTTTGCCATGGGGGAAAAAATAATTTTTATTTTTCTAAACCAGATTTTATTTTCGAAAACAGTTCAAATAATAAATAACAACCTATTAACCCAGCATGCTTTAATGCTCCGAATCTTAATATAAAGACTACAGAGAGCACAAACATAACATTAAAAAAAGCGTGCACAGTTATTTCTCCTGCCCAGCGCCTCTCCCCCATAGTGCACGCAAGCTGTCTCTTTAATAATGCAAAGGAGCAGTAAATTTCAAGCTGAGGATGGGCAATAACAAGGAGAGTTATTTCCACAATGCCCCAGTGTCAGCCCCTGGCTTAGGAGCACACCTTATTAGTTCTAACAGGCTGGTTAGCATCGGGTCACCTCTGCGGCTCCGCTCCCCAGCAGGGTCACCCGTCTCCAGGCTATATTTGGGGAGAGGGGGAAGGGAGACGATTTTTAGAGATTCTCTTATCGCCCGGCATTTTTAGCACTGTTTATTTTTATTTACACCTCCTTCCCCCCTACCCCCCCCCTTCCCTCTTTTATGCCTTGCCTTTCTCTTGCCCTCTCTCCCACCCAGTATATCTTTGCAACCTGCATAAATCCCGCGTGGTGGGTAAACCCCTCCCCTGCGAGAGCAAATTAAACTGTGTTACTGGGGGGGTTTCATCTGTATTTCTTTTCAGAAGAGAAATAATTCAAATTAATCAGGCTGGGTTTGTGTATGGACAAATAACAAAGTGCAGTAGAAATTTTTAATGAAAGCAAGCCCAACATGGTTGCACTCCCAATTAAGCATGACTGGAGCATGACTGTCCGAAATAAGATGCGCGCGCGCGTGTGTGTGTGAGTGTGTGTATGAGATGGGCAATGCTAACGCCCTACCTCTGTTTTTAGGGGCCACAGAAATTGTATTTCGGATCGTTCCTTTAAAGCAAGCTAACCCCAGTATCTTTTAAAATGAATGTTCATTTTTGCCTTAACTGAAATGTATGAAAAGCTGCACATTATGGAAATGTATATGTGGGGTTTTTATATGTTCCTGCCTCCATCGTCCCCCTCCCCCACCTGCCAGTTCCCATCCAAAAATGAATGCAAAGAAATACTATTAGGCTGTCTGGTTATGTATTTTTTATGAGGCCATACAAGACACTGCCTGACCTCGTGCAGCTCATGTTATAACCACATTGAAGATGCTTTTCATTTGGGTTCTGCTTTTCAGCCTGGATGACCTCTATTAAATAAAAAAAAAAGAAAAAAATGGCCTAATATGTGACCCCTGGGACTAGTCGCTTCAAGGATTACATTTAATTCATATGATAATATTGAAATATAATGTTTCTGTGTCTAATGTTTTGGATGTTTTTTCTTTCTTCTTTATTTCAGGGACCCTTTGAGTCTTGTCGAAGATTTTTTTTTCCTTTTTTTTTTAAATCTGGTTTGGGAGGGAGGACAAGTGACTCGTGCTCGGTGGGCAGATTCTTAAAAATCACCTTTTTCCCTTTGGAAAGCAGGCGTGAATACGAGAGTGCTCTTCCCACTGTCTTTGAAGGAGAAGGAGGGAAACAAAGGCAGAGAAATTATTTTTTATAAGAAAGCGTGTCTGCCAAGAGCTCGTCAAAATAAAGAGCCACTCTTTGTTTTGGCGTTTGCTTAACCAGTTGATAAGGAGTGACCTGCTTTCCCCCCTCCCCGTGCAACCTGGCTGGGGGGCTGTGGGCAGACCCCCCTTTACCTCCTTCCTCGCCTCCAGCTCCCATTGTCTGCCTCGCCACCGCCGCAGCCCCTGCACGACCAAATACACACGTATTTACTGTACAAACCCGCCCGCAAACACCGCTTCTGCGCCTGCTTGTGTCGCGCCGGCATCCGAGCAGCACAGCCCGTGCCGCTCTCCCCTATGATCGAGCATCCCGGCATTTCTGACAGACAACACATATTTCAGGGGTTTATAACTTCTCCATAAAAATGTACTCTGGGATGAAACACGACTCGCGACGGTTCAGCTTAGGAGCAAATTTGCTTTTGCCAATTGCAAAAATAAATTTGACCCCTCCTAAATATTGTGTGTGCAAAAAAAAAATGTTTAATAAAGTACATTTTTTTTCCTCTGGTCCTCTCACTAAAATCATGTCGCGAGGTGTACAGTGGAATCCAGCCATCAGTCAGCAATCTGATCGGAGACCTTGCGCTGGGAAGCAACGAAGCCCTTAATCATTCACGGTAATGACATGTTTGTAAAAAAGTGCCACATGTATGCAGCGCGTATTTTCAGCGAACGTTTAATGCGAGGTTGTTAAAAAGTGGACGCGACACGTACGGTGCTGGTGTGTTTGGTGCAAGGGGTTCTCCTCCTCCTCCTCGGAGCCCACGCAGTCTGTTGGCCGCCTGTCTGCGCCACGCCGGCTCACAAAAGCTCTGTCTTTTTAGAACAATAGGCCTGCGCTCCTGGATCCCCGGTCCCGGAACACGGGGACGCTACTTTTGTGACATTCGCGAGGGGATACACAATTCTGATTAATTTTCCCCCCCTCCCTTTTCCTTACTGTGACTGGGGCTATGAAATAGCAAAATTAATTTGTGCAAAAATACACCTCAAATACCACTCAGGTGGCAGTGAAATAGCCCAAGTCGGTTAACGTGCGGTTAAGGCTGAACGGGGATGCTCCAGTGTTGCGGGAGCGATTGGGAAGAGCGCGGTGTGCCCCATAAACCCTCCTTGGGTGCCTGCACCCGCCGAGGAACCGCAGGGCAGGTTACGGCCGGAATTCCCACGTTAACTCCGAACCCCCATTGCGTTCGTTTGCGTCATAGGTTGAACCTCGACAGTTTTTTGGCGAAAATCTAATTAGCGCTACGTACGCCGCCCTGCTCGCACGTGCGTTCCATGTAAATGCGCGCCGGCGTTTTGTGTAGGATATTAAAAAAAAAATAAATATATAGAGGCTTTTGGTTCCCTTTTGTAAGGCATGAAGCTGTGACCCTCCCCTCCTCTCCTCCCTCCCCCTGTAGCCCCAGACTTCACCATGCCCTGACTGCTAGCTTAACATGGAGTTGTCTTTTTTATTTTTTTTTATAAACCCAGTCACAACACGGAGGAGAGGAGGAGGAGGAGGAGGAAGAGAGAGAAAGGGAGAGAACTCAAAACCCTGAAGGATGGTTCTCAAAAATTTCTGGCGCAACCAGGGGGGAATTCCTGGGAGAGCGGGAACCAGCCGCGGAGGTAAGGCGGCGGCCGCCGACCCCTTTCTCCCCGGTCCCCCCTTTCGCGCCCTCGCTTTTGGGTTAGAAACTGCCGGTTCCTGGCGGAGCGGGGAGGGGAGGTGGGTGGAGAAGACACCTTCGCTCGGCGGCTGCTTAAAGCAATCTGGGAGCGGCGCTGATGTGAATATGCAAATGGGGCCGCGCCGTCACACGTGCGCGGCGCTCCCCCCCCCCCCCCCCCCCCCCCCCCAACTTCCCCGCCGAGCGCTCGCCGCGCCGGGCCGCGCGCGCGTGGGGCTGCGCGCGTGGGCGCGGGAGCGCACCCCGTCCCGCAAACGGTCGTGTCCCCCCCCCCTCCCCGGTTCCTTCCCGGGTTGATTTGCATGTGAAAGTGGCGGAGGTGCGAGGGCCGGGATTAGCGCGGAGATGACATAATAACGCGGGGAATTAAACGCCATCGGGCCGGGGGGGGGGGGGCGTGGGAGTGGGGAGTGGGGGGGCGCCGGGGCGGCTCCTGATTTTTCCCCGCGCGGCTGATTGATGTCAGAGGCTGAGCGAATGCATCTTTTCATCGCGGCGGTGGTGGTGGTGGCGATGGTGATTGCGATGATTATACTTATCATTAGCGCCGAGCGTAAATTTTAAAACGGTCAGGGCCGGGTACGGCGGGGGCGCGTGGGGAGGGGGCGGTGGGGCGAGTGTGGTGTCGTCCGCCCCCCCCTCCCCCCGGCGCCCAGAGAACTTTTAATGGTGAAAAACAAAAAAAAAAAAAAGAAAAAAAGGCAGCATGCAGGATTCGGAAAATTACTAATTTATGAAACACAGGGGGTTGAGTTCCAAAGATTTTAGCGCAGTGCCATTTTTATTGCGAGTATACGACGCGATAGGCGAAAAGATGGGAAAGACTATTTTGTTATTAAAGGCAAATCTCTTATCGGAGGGATGTTTTAGAAATTTACAGTCAATGAAATTTAATTTTATCCTTCGCCTTTTGCTATATCCACATTTTAATAAAACAGCCATAAAGAATAAAAGTACCACGGTGATTGCTGAACAAAGCAGATCTCGGGCGGTTGGCTGTGGGTCTGAATAGGATTTAAAAATTGTGCCTGTGCTCTCTGATCCTGGCTCGGGCTTTAGGCAGCACCTTCAGCGTGTGCACAAAGGGGCTGGGCCGGGGGAGATGTCGCAGATGACATTACATACAAATTAATGGCGAGATTAATATTTCATATTCAGTAGACACAAACTTTCTGATAATCCCCCCCATGTTTGCTTACCTGGTAATTTGGGTATGCCTGATAAAGTTTTAGGTTTATAGGCAGTTATTCTAGAGAGAAACAACGATTGCCAGAGAAGTTTAGTGCTGCTGGTGATGCCTCCCAGCACCCTGATGTGGAAGTGACCGCTTGCAAGTCTGCAAAACATCACTAACGTTAATTCATTGCAAAAAAAAAATAACTGCAAAGCAACTCTATTAGTTTTTCTTAGGTATTACCAGGGCCTTTAAAAGGATACACTAATGGGATAACTGTATTCACTAGATTAATAAATAAATAGAAAATCCCTAATTCTAGCAAGGGGTGGGGCAGGAGGAAGTGGATGAAAGTGACTCGCGGTTAACTGAATAAAAATCCTGCGCTGAAATTGCCTGATTGATCATACTGTAGTGCATTAAGAGACAACAAGACAACTGAAAGGAGAGGAGGGAAAAGGCAAAAGCATCAAGAGAAGTGCAGTGTAACCCTATTATGGCCACACGCAGGATAAACCCACCCGCCCGTGTGCCCTGCTTTCCAAAACAGTGCCCGGTGTTACCACCTCCCTCATTTCCTCTGCCACCCAAACACCACGCTTGCCTCCAGTTCTCAGAAATCCCAACTTGTAAATGTTGGTTTTTCATCCCATCATCTGTGTTTTGGAGCTTTCCCTGTCCCTCGGTGCCCGCTTGGCCGCCTGCGCCGCAGACGGGGCTGCGGCGGGAGCAGCTTCTGCACCCAGGGTGGGCCCAGCTCAAGGACACCCCACCCAGAGCCACGGTGACTATTCACGTGAAGGGCAAGCACTAGCACCATTGTACCTCTTAGGACAAAATGACGGCATCATCTCGGCCACCGTTTTGGAGGTGTTCTGGGTACGTCGGGCCCCAGCCGTCGCCTGTGAACACCTGCGCCGGGTGCTCCCGGTGCACCTGCCACACGGTGCCTGTGCGCGCATGGCTTTCCCGTGCCTCGCTCCTCTCTGCCGATAAAGAAGAAAGGCAGGGATGAGGATTGTTGCTATTGATCTGCCCAAGGGGATCATTAGGCATCAGTATCAATCTACAAATCAGTGGGCCTGTGTTACTTGCTTGGGCAGTCATTGCCAATTTGTTCCTATTAGATGGCCGAGCCCGGAGGTGTTTGATGAGCAGATTGGGTCTTTATCTCGGCGCTGGAGAGCAGGCAGGCTCGCGGGGAGACGCTGGAGCTTTACAGGATTTCTGGTGTTTGTTTGTTTTCTTCTGCTGAAATCCGGCTGCCTTTTTACTGCTCTGTAAAGAATTTTGTACGGGCTGAATATGTTTCTGCTTTATATATGGCTTTTCATATCATCATATTAAACATATTGAGAGTTAAGGAGAAACTATTTTAAAATAATCCCCTCTCTTTTATTTGGTATGTTTACCAGCAGCACTCCCTATAAAAATACATATTCATGCCAGATTCTTTTGTTATCCTTTCCAGGTCAGACCGAACATTAGGAACGCAAACAATTTTTCTTTTGCTATCCCAGTGGCCGTGCCTAGGGATTTATGTAGTTGCTGTTGGTGAGGTGACCGTTCTCGCAATATTTCCCTCTGTGATTTAATTAAACAAGCCAAAAATAAAAGCTTGCAGACAGTATTTTACTTGAAAGCATTATTTACATTTTTGTTCTGAAAAGGTAGTCCCAGCTTTTTGCAGATACCCGTTGGACAGCAGTCCTGTTCTGAGGGTGGCTGTACTGCACGTTTGAGAACAGCCTCTCTCATCTGCATATTTTCTAATTTTGTGTTTTTTAATGCTATGCAAAATGAATGAACAACAAAATTATACCACAATAGGAGAATGTAAATTAATGGCAAAAGACAGATTAAAACAGTTCATACGAATGATCTGATCTGACATCAATACCTTGTTATTTAATGCAAACCTTGATTTTCAACTGTTTCGTCTCACTCCTGACATGAGCATCGTGCAGTTTAAACATCTGTCCAGCCGTTAAAGACCTTATTGATGCTTGGTTATTGGATTTCTAATTTTCAGGTTTTGTCAGGGGGTTTAACAGACTATATGAGTGTTTATAATTTCTAATGAGTTTAATCTGTAATTTGTGCCTATTACCTGTGACTGTCAAATCACTTTCCCAGTACTTGGTCTGTAAAAATTCAAAATAAAGAAATGTGGGTTTCTAAATAACCTAAAATATTTGTCATATCTTTTATATACAAATATCTGTGCAGTAAACAGAACTATACATTCTTATTCTGTTTGAAGATCAAGACTGATTTTAATCCTGCATATCTGCTGCAATCACAATGTATTACCTAAACCCAAGTTTCTTTGAGGACTTTTTGGATATATGTCATTATTTCAATGGAGATAAAATAGTGTATGCTTTAGGATACTGCAAGGCTGATTATTGCTGCCTGATTAGTATTTGATCAAATTCCATCTTTTTTTTGTCCCTGAGACAATTCAGCTCCTCCACATCCAGAGGCGAATTCGCCTCATTCTGTCTGACAAGTGTTTTGTTGTGGAGCAGTCGATCATATCTGTGTAAACATACATCTGCTGGCGGACGGGGTTGGAAGCAGAACACTTTTAATTTATCATAAACTTCATATAACTCATTAGCTTTCATCTTTACATTGCATGTATAGAAATGAATTTGGAGTGTACTCAGAGCGGCTTTTTTCTGAGGAGTTTGCTGTACAAATATTTATGGACCTTTTCCTTTGTAGTACAGATTCCAGTGGAAATAGCTATCATGCGATTAACAGCAGATTGCGACTTAAGGAAGAGGTTGCCAAAAGCTATTGTTTATTTAGTCGCGTGGCATTTTGTATTGAAATTTGTTTCGCTACTATTTGTAAAAATACATGACTCTCTTGGGAGGAGAAATCAGGATATTTTCCTATACTCTGGGGGAAAAAAAGTGGAAAAAAGCCTCCCAGAAAATTAAATATAAGTATGTTTGTATGTATGAACATAACTTTATAATCACGGCATATTCTGACTATTTTCAGTGAAGGAGGCTTATTGTTGCCCATTCAGAAAACACACATATGGAGATTTTATTGTGTTTTTCTGTTTGTTTTAAAGATAATAATTTGTCTCTGAGTTCCAGTTGTTTATGTTTCTGTCTATATCTCTTTCCTCTCCCCTGTTTTATTTAGTAAGGTTTCGTCTGTGAAATTTCTCCATGAAACAATTGATACATTCTCAGCACGCTGCGGCGAGGGAAAAAAAGCCCTTAGATTAATGGTCAGTGTCTCATACACACAAATTTGTGTTACGATACTACCGAGAAGCTGCGAATTACTGACAAGATCTAGAATAATTCCTAATGCTGTCGAAGGCTTCATTTTCTCCTCCGCATGATGGATGAGGCATAAGAAGTGCTTTCTGAGATCGTTAATGTGCATCATTCTGTTAAGTGTTATTAAAGTCCGTCTGTCTTAGGCAGCAGAAACAATATCTTATCCCTTATTTTGCCTCTCTCCTTGCTAAACTGTTACTGCAGCCCCTGTCTTTTACTAATGTGGCCTTTTGTTGGTGCTCTTCTTTTAATGGCTAGTTTATATCACGGCATTTAGGTGGGTTTTAGGATTGTATTTTCCCTTTTAGTCAAAATATTAGCTTGTGGCATGGGAAGGAACACCTAATTTCAAGATTATGCTATCTGTAACCTGTAGATAATAACAAAGCCCCGTCAGATCCATACCGAGCGTTATATTTAAGCTTAGAAAATAGGATTGAACTTTTCTTGGGAGGCTGTGCCTGCGAGAAGGAGCCGGTCTGGCAGTGCAACCCAGCCCGCTCCGGCAGAGCCCAGCAGGCTGCCTTCACCCCGGGAGAGCCCTGCGCCTTCTCCTCCGGAGCCAGCTCCAGGGAGCGATGCTGGGGGTGTGAAATAACACCCGGGAGCGCACGCGTCCACTCGACTTCCACCGGATTAATTGTTTAAAAATCTGGGAATTGCTGTCTGAGTAGAGAGTAAGCGTGATTTCTTGCTGGGAGGGAAGTTAGCACAGAGGCAGTGTTGCAGGCGACCCAAACTTGTTCTGTTTGGGCAGAAAAAGCTGCCGTGTGCCCTGGTCCCTTGGGCATCGCCCCGTTCCCCGGAGCACTGCCTGCCCTGGGGAGAGGGTAGGCCAGGTACAGATTGCAGATGGATCGTATTAAATCAAAAGTACTTCTAACCAAACAGAAGAATTCACTTTAGAGGTTTTTAACCTTTCTTAAGAGCCAATTTTTCCTTAAGCCCTGTGATAATAAAATACAATATAATTTATAGAGCGCTTTCCATGGGTATGCATTCCTCTTCTTTTTCTGTTTTTTTTTTTTTTTTTTGGTACAGTCAGTTAAAACATATCCAACAACTGGGATGATAATCAAGAAAAAACAAAAAACAACTGATCATAAAGCCATTTAGAAATGTAACATTCCTTTTAAAAGAGATTCAGACATACCTGGAAAGCCTCACTTATATACTTTTAATAGAATTATAGAAGTGTGATGCACAGCTGGTAAAAGCTCAGTCATCCACAGCACAGCTAGTTTTTGAGTATTTAATTTTATATTTGAATAATTCTCCAGATCAGGCTATAATCATGAATGTCATATAAAAAGATTTTTTTCATAAATTACATTATTTCACAGATGTGCAAATACTTCTGTGAAAAAAATTACATTGATCAGTTTTTAATACCCCCCTGTCTCACCCTTCAGTCAAAAGAAAAAATAGCTTTTTTCCCATCTTTGTCTTCAGAAAGGTGCTAGATTGTAAACATCTGAAGGAAATGAAAGGGGGTTGGCCAGTCCACCCCAAATTCTTTCCAGATTTTCATTCCTTTCACCAGCAGCCTTCTGTTCTTAGAGGAGAGGGAGGAACAGCAGAAGAAAGAGAGAGAAGATGTCTCTGTTTCTTATTAAAATTTAAAGTGAAAAGCAGTGCTGTATTTTGCTAATTTTCAATCTGCTAATTCGGAAGGCGTTCGGCAGGGAGAAACGGCGCCGGGGGGAAGCGGGGCTCGGCAGCATTGGGCAGTTTTGCGTGATAAACCCTCGCAGGCGATTCAGATCCAACTGGGAGGGGAAGGCAGCAAGGCACAGCCACCCCCGTCCTGACTTTGCTTTCCCTTTGAAAGAAGCGCTCACGCTCATTGCACTTTTTTAAAACCAGAAATTTATAAAATTGCGATTATTTTTTTCTAATAAAAATAGTGACTTGAGACAAAACTTTGCAACTGGGCCTGTGCTCTGCCCGGCTGGTGCTCGCGTTGCACCTCATTGCCCTGGCACCCTTCTGGGATGCCCGAAAGCCAAGAGCCTGGGGCTGGCTGGGAAACAGGTGCCTGGCACTGGAACTGCCAGTTCGTTCAAACTCCTCGACGCTTTGCTTTTTATGTGGTCAAAACATTTAATTGAGGCATAGCTAATTAGGCAAAGCATATTATTACATGCAGAATATCCGATTATATTGTATATTGTTGTGAATGGAAAAGTTCGCCCTAATGTTTAATGCAGGGATGACAATTAAGATAAATGCCTATTTCCAAGCTCTCTCATCCCCTATACTATTAAGTTACACTTTTAAGGGAAAGGAAGGCTAAAAATAACTTTATAAAAAGTAAAACAAGGTGTTACACCCTGACTGTTTGGTCTTAAATCATAGTTGCCTGCTTGTTTTTCAGGAAATTTAAGTACCAGATGCACTTGGAGAAAGCAATCTAAACATCAGAGTTTATTTTCAATATGCAAGTGGTATAAAAATATGCAAACCCTGATCACAGTGCTATGGAAACTACTCCACAAAAATGTGGAACGAAAGCTGTTACTGTAAGTGTGGTTCATGTATTGTAACAGCTGTGACAGCTTGGTGCAGCTCAACACTTGTTCAATTATAAGAAAATAGTCAAAAGAAAACTTGATTTAAATAAGATTTGTAATAATCTTTCACATTTACAGAATAAACCGGCGACAAACACTGTCCTTCCACATGGTTCGCCTGGATTTGGTGCTCGCGTTGGCTCGGGCGACGGATGCGTTTCTCCCCCCTCTTGCTAGCTCCAAAAGCATTTTTCAGAGCTTGTGTTACAGTTATTTGCAGATTATTTTAGGTCTGTGTTCTTTTATATCCACTTAGCAACTTGCAAGGAATATTTCAGGAGCAGACCATACTTGACATACATCCTTTTTGGGGAGCAGGAGGAATGGGTGTGGTGGATTTAAAAGCGATTATGTATTTATGACAGATGGTTTTCAGTTTATGCAAGAAAGCCCATATAGACACTAGCGCAGAGACAACTGTGCTGGGAATTTGGACATGTATCATTAGGCTCTTTCTGTTAATCAAATGCAAGAAATACAGTAAATTTATTTTTATATGTGACCTGTGGAACAAACATGGGCAATGGATATTAAACATAATAGGTCTTAAAAGGGACAATTATATTTTCTGTTTAACTTTTCTGATTTGTTACAAGTTGTATTGATTTTCAAGGTTTTAAGAATACTAACGATTAAAATCATCCTACCGCATAAATTTTAGTTATTTACTATAGTTTGTAAGTATCATTCAATGACCTTTTTCTGGCTTCATAAAATCAGTGACTTAATATAATTTAGGATCTGAGAGTGTAAGTTCCTTGACTCATTTATCATTTTATGCTGAAATTTGTTTAGTCTAGATAGAAGTCCTACTCTACTTTTCGTACTAGCCATATATGCTTTGTACATTGGAAACCAGAAGACCTTTGTGTCTTTTCTTTTCTTTTAAGCTTGACCAAAAATAGTCATTACAGACTTCTTCATAAAACCCCAGACTTTATAAATAAAGGCTGTTGACTGACTCTGATGGGAGTTCCATGCACAGAATGAACACAGCGTATGGCCCATAGTACTAATTTTTCAGAATTGCAAAGTGTGTTAATATATAATACATTTTGAATTAGTGGTAGGTTTTGACTGTATCCTGGGCAACTCCTTTATGAATGTAATTAAATATATAGTTTTAATAGCTTCAGGGGGAATTAAGTTCTGAATTGTTATATAAAGAATGTTTATAAATATATATAGATATATTATGTAGCTGAAAGCAGAAGGCTATACAATAATTTATTTTAAAAATTCTTCTGTAGTCAGTATGAGTGATTTCAAATGGGATCCGAGAATCTCCAAGCTGAAGCTCCATCTTCTAAGGAATTTCAGTTACCTGGAATAAAATGTTGCCTTAGAAATTATTGACGTAATAGTCCCCTTGGGAACCCCATAGCAGTCAAAGCGAAATCCAACAATAAATCCAGGGGCCACCTGGATAACTACCATTAAAGCCTTTTTTCAGTGGAAAAAACTCTTTTAAAAGCTTAATTCTTCCTAAATGTAAAGTTCAGTGATCGTGTTTCTATATAACTTTCATAGTTAGGTGCTTTACCTTACTTTGTTTAAACAACTTTTCAAAGCATCTTTGTGGGTGAAAATAATACCGTGTTTTTCCTTGACGCCATCCCTGACTTACCCCTACTTAATAAACCCCTTCGGAACCGAGTCGATACAGGTTTTGAGCACAGCTAACCTCGGCAGCACTAATAACTCAAGTTAGTTTGCAATGACTATTGGAACCAAACGGCATGAGAACAGATAAAGAACTGTGCTTTGCAATTTTTAAATCGTTATAAATCAAACCTTGCTCATGCGCTAATCCCACCCAGTGACCTTGGCACAGAGACCCCCTCCCCGTTGGCGTCCCTTCCCAGGAAGGGTGTTTGCCGAAACCTGGGACAGATCGGCCGCAGCGACTGTGTCCGAGCCTTGCTCCTCACACACAAACTCCATTGAAGACAACCGAATTTTGAGCAGCATTGGGAAGTAGAATGTGCCTGAAAAAAAGGAAAAGAGCAAAAGTGATAGACTGAGCAGCTGGTAGACTTTGGCACCGGGGGGGCTGGCAAAAGGTTTGACCACTTAGAACCGTTATTTTGCTCGCTTGCTGCTGTAAATCAGGATTAATTTCATTGAACTCACATGTACTGAAATTGGATAAACACGGTAAGAACTGGACCCCAAAGTGTGGCATTTCTGGAGAGATTGTTTAACAACATCTGTAGATAACGAGAAGGAACCAGATGGATCTTGATAGAAGGTCCTCGCTGGCCACCGGCTCAGCTCCGGTGAGGACGGGCACGCAGTGCCACCGGGCTTTTCGGCTCCTGTGAACTTCTGGGTTTCTGTGTTTGGAATGCTTGTGCAGAATTACAAAGCAGAGGGTTATGAAAAAGTGATTGGAAGCCCTGCTCTAACCCTAAGACCATTGACCTGATCATTAGGCATTATTTACATATGCTTTTTTCCATTAAAAAACCAAAAGACCTTCTGTGACCATTACAGTCCTTAATGTATACAAGTGGACGGGCAAAACAGCTCAGCTTTGAAAGGCTGATGTGGAAGTATTAGCGAATTGCCATGTCTGTGTGACAAACTGAACAGTTTCCAGAGTGTTCCCCTGTTCCGCAGCTCATCCGTTATGGGAATGAGATGTGAAAATAGTTTCTTGTTGCTTCGAGATATCAGCAGACCCCACAAGCAGCGTTACGTTAAAAATGCTGGAGCTAGTTTATATAGATTTATTCTGAATGAGTGAATATGTGTGGTCCGGCTCAATTGCAGAAAAAATCCTGTATTTTAAGGTGTGTGTGTGGTGAAATAAAGGTACTTGAATTACATATCGTGGCGTGGTACCAGGGCTGAGGTGTCAGAAAGGCAGAGACGGGTCAGTCGAGGGTTGCATTTTTCTTTGCTTCAAGCATATATGAAAGCAATTCCAAACCATTATTTTATGTGTGCAGTTAGTTTATGTGATTACATGTTTCTAATCATGTTTTTATTCTTTCCTGATTATCTCCCACTTTTCCTGTGACCTTTCGTTCTATCTCAGGTTAAGCCACTGTGTCAGATCTTTGGGGCAGGGGGGCTTTCGCTTTGCTTGAGCAGCGCCCAGGTGTCACCAGTGGTTTGCGTTATAACATACACATGCATATGTACATACGTATATATATGTATACATAAAAATAACAGATTGTGGTGACTCCAGTTTCTCCAGTATTCTAAGTTGTATTTTGTACTGTATCAAAGGCACCATCTGGCTTTAAATTAAAAATATTAAGGAAGAAACAATAATCCCACATACCAGTGGAAATTTTACCGCAACATAATTCGTTACCAAAATTTTTAAAAGGATAAAGGGGGCAAGAATAAAGGGTGTTATTCTTAATTGTCTTTTATTATTGGTTAATATTAGCTGTCTACTGTGATCTCCACCTCCATGTCCAGTAAAAAGGATACTGTAGACCACATTAAAAAAAAAGGCACTTTCGACTTTTATTGAAATATATAAAAATAGATTCAATTTCAGTGTGTATTTACATATGGCCACTTTACAGGTTTCCTAGTGTGGTGGTTGGAAGACAAACCTCTTTGCTAGTATTCAGAATTTCACTGAATTTCCCATATTCTAAGTTATACATAATACAGATTTTTTTACAGGGGAACAATACTTACTTCATTTTTACTATAGGCTTCAATTTTAAACAGTCTATTTTTCATGTTTAATGAAAGTATCATTTATAATTATAGTTTTAAACAGTCTAAAACAGTTATTTATACTGTTTTTTTATCTTGAAATGAGGTTTGTGATACCGTTTCTTTTTGGTTTATTTACCTTATTGTTCCCTTATCACCCAGAGCCTTTTTTGCAATTGCATTTATTTTAAAATGGCAGTTTTTTACTTTTAGTATAATTCTGTTGTTTAGACAAGAGTTTTTTCCATGCAAGTATATAAAGAACTTGTTTTGATGTTCTCCCCCAAGCAGTTTAATGCAGTAATATATGCAATCAGACGTAGGAGCCATCACTGACATTAGGGCAGATGTTTTGTCTACCAAGACCCGGGATGAAAATATATCCTGATAACAATCCTATTTGCATTGAAAACGCAGGACGCTCATTCAAATCCTGACTCCACTCCTGTACCTATGGGGACAGGAATCCATCCTCAGTATTGCCTGACAAGTGTTTGGCGTTCGCCACCCTGGTAGTGCAGCCGTCATGGCACAGCGCGGCTTATCCAGGACAGTGAAGATTCCCAAATTTTCTCTTTCTGTGTTTGGGATGGGAACAATCAGCCATCGTCGCAGTCCTTATAAGGAGGAGTGAAAGTTTGGCATTGTGGATCTAGGTTGAAACTCTTTCAGTAGCAATTTTTATTTATAGGCCACCACTTTCCTATAAGTTTTTGTGTGGTTCTGAGGAGAAAGCAGGTTCACTGCGCAAGAAACGTCATCACTGAGTATGGGCTGTGCTGGGTAGGATGGGGGCCACGCTCTGGCTCTGGGATAACGCACAGAATATTATCGTGTGGGGTAATTACAGCAGAAGTAAGTTTCTGTTCTGTCTCTGGTGCGCTGCCTTCTGCCTCCCCCGGCCATGCAAAGCAAAGCCTTTTGCAGCCGCTTCACCCGCTTTTACCTGCTGGGCTGTGCTGGTAACAAGGCCCCATCAGTGCTGCAGATGTGCAGTGCCCCGGGGAGCCCACCTCCAGCCCAACCTAGCCCACCTCCAGCCCAGGGAGCCCACCTCCAGCCCAGCGCTCCTCCAGCCCCATGAGCCCACTGTGAGGAGGACCTCACATGCTCTCTCTTGCGTGCACACCTCTGCTCCTACACTGTCTGTAGTGGCTGTGCTCTGACCTTGGCCTCAGCAGATGTCTGGCTGGAGGAGGTGGGCAAGCAGTAGGTGGGAAAGGTGAGGTCGGTTGAGGCCGCGAATGGTGGCTGTGGTGTTCCTGCTGCAGAAAAACGGGGCAGGGTTGACTCTTCGTATGGGGGTTGGCACTCAGCTCTTCATCCCATGGACGTGCAGCCTTATGGCCGGGCAAAGAACAGGCCGGGCTGAGCCCAGGTGAGCTGCTGATGCTGGATTTGGGAGAGGCTGCTGCCCCATCTGTAAAACGACGAGAGATGGGTTTTGCCCCCTATGTTATTCTTTGCCTTGCCTGCTCAGGAGATGACGTGCCTCTCACCTGAGCGTGCGGTGCTCAGCGTGGCGAGGGCTGGGTGGGCTGGTGCTGCCCTGGGACATGAGCCTGGGACAAACACCGGGGGACAAACACCGGGGACAAACAGCACCGAAGTGATTTAGGAGCAGGAGAGCCACCCGGTTTCAACGGGCCTGTGGAAACTCCTCCGGCAGCACTGGGGGCCCCTCGGGGTGGCACAGGAGCCCCGGGAGGCCAGCCCGACCCCGGGGGGGTTGTGTGTGTGTGGCTGCTTTGGGTGCAGGACCCCCGCTCTGCCTCCAGCCCCCGCGGCTGACAGTGCATCACCGCCCCGGGGCCGCGGGCCGCCGCCGGCCGCTCGGTGCATCCCCGGGTGCCCGGCGCTTGCTCCGGCAGAGCCTGGGGGGCGGACGGGGGGGGCTCCGGATGGGAACTGGGGAGGAAGATGCTGGGAGGGGATGTGGGGAGCGGCACGCCATGAGCGGTAAAAGGAGCTGACGTTTCAGGGACAGGGGTTTCTTTGTGGTTGTTGTTGTTGTTATTGGTTTGTTGAGGGTTTTTTTTCCCCCTTTTTGTTCGGTGCCGCATGCGGGATTGGGCATTTTCCCCGTTAATTTTCCAGCCCCCTGAAGCCCGGGCCGGTTGCCGGCGCGGTGCTCGCCTTCCTCCCCCGGCAGATGGCAATGTCGCCTGCCGCAGCGCGGCGCGGGCTCCGCCGCCCGCCCCCTCCTCCTCCTCCTCCTCCTCCTCCTCATCATCATCATTAAATACCAACTGGTTGTTATAAATAAGAATCCTGCGTCTGCCTTGTAACTCGCAATTCTGGAAGGACCCGATTTCTTTTAATGTTTTCCTTTCAATATCTCTTTCCGACTGTATTGTGATTCAGCTTAAATAAACATATATGGAAATATGTTGAACTTCCAAAATATAAGGGCTAGCTTTTGTTTTGTTTAAGTGCGCTCCCATTCATCACTTCTTACACTTCCTCCTAGGTAGCACGTTCAAAATTCAAATTATTTTGGAGATTTTTGCATTCAAAAGTTGTTTTTCATAACAATACCCCTAAAACCTCACATGCATTTATATTAAGACAATCTTCTGCAAGGGTTGTTAGGAAACAAACTAAATTTCTGCCAGAAAGATAGAGGTGGTGGCCAAATAATTTTACTAGAATATTAGTTTTAAATGTGTATAGTTATACAATTTTTTCTTTAAGATGTGAGATCAAAAAAGAGAAAGGCAGATTTTTGGTGTGTGTGGTGTACTGAGTCTCTGTTGGGGGGCGGTGGATATTCCAGCATTTATATTTCTGCCTCAAATATTTGTGTTTGTTTTTCATGGGCTTTGTTAATACCTAAGGGAACCATTAATGCAGCCGAAATAACACGAGATCTGATGTTCTCATGGTATTTTAGTATTTCAATTCCTCGATGGAAATACCATGAGAACACCAGATCTCGCGTTATTTTGGCCCCATAAATAGCTCCCTTGGGAATTTTTAAAAAGCCCATAAAATACATAAACACAAATATGGAGATATTCAGGTTCCTGCAGAACTTGCATGCGCAGCCTTCTTTCTATTGAAGACATCAGTCAGCAGCTTTCCTTACCTTCCAGCTGATTTGTCTTTGTCACTGAATGAAACTACTCTTTCTTTCTCAAAACTGATGGTAGAAAACTGGACCGTGTAGGTAATTGTGATTATGGAGAAGAAAATTCTGGATTACTCATACAGGCAGAATATTTTTCCTAATCTGCTCTTTTCTAATATGATTGTTTCTTTTTTATAAACATATTATTAATTTTTTTTTATTTTTGGTTTAACTATAGTTTTCATTGTATATTTGGTTGTATCTAGTTAATTACCTAATCAAGTAAATGGTTTCTTTGGCTCTTAGCTAAAACAAGATAACACCCCAGTATCGGGATTAAGTTTTCATCTATATCAACTGGCTTAAAAATACTGAACTTGATTCCTTTTGAATTAACTGAGTCTTATTTTATTTTTTTTTCAATATCACCTATCACCATAGTAACCACTAGCTGTCAGTTCAGTTTCTGACATTTTTCTCATTTGGTAAGATTTCAGAATTGCCATCCTCCCTGCCAACATGTCATGAACAAGAAAAAAAAAAATTGCATGAAAAATCTAATGGGTGTCTGGTCTGATTGTCCTCACTCGTGGCAGGAAAGACAAAAACTGATGAATTGTGAAATGTATTCAGAGGGATTCAAGAAAAGCAAGTGTCTCGGACCCCCTCCTCACCAACACCTCCTCGTTTTCATCTTGTTATGCTTGATGCACCATACATGCTTGCCCTGACACTTGGGTTTGTAGAAATTTAAGATTAACAGTTTTTACATTCACCTCGCTGATCCCCGTTTTTTAAAGTCATCATTAAAAATAAAGTTAGCAGAGCTTGTATTTAGCACTATTTCCCACTCATTGATGAGATTTTAGCACCTTTGAATTTGCAACAAAACACTTCCAATGCCTGAAGTCAACAGACAATTCTGTACATTTCTACATTTCTGTTCTCTACTTCTATATTTTATGTACATTAGAAAGAAACCATTAAGCAGGCCAGTAAGTACTAAAGAGGAAAGCAAATTCTGGATAACTCCCTGGGCTGGTGTTATATTCATGTTGGAAAAGGACAGTAAACAGCAAAATTGTGCTTTCTTTTTTTATTTCTCCGATTGGTTTAGCTGAAGAAAAAAATGTAAATTTAAGAAAAAATGGGATTATGTTCAGCAAGCGATGTGTGTGCCTCCTGAATGGAAAAATATCAGAGAGAAACCTGATTGCCTGTGCTGCAAAAAGGACAGCAAAAAGGGAAAGTACTCGTTTACTTCTGGTAAAGGAAACAAAACTACAGCAAGAATGTATGGCTTTATAACGTGGTTTGGTTTTTTTTGCAGGGATTTTCTATACAATACACACACATACATGTAATTGGCATGTCGTGTTTCCATAGGTATAAAACAAATATATCCATCTGTCTCTACACGTGCACAAAGAGACAGTACCCTAGATGTGTTTTCAGAGGTTTTGTTTTGGGCTGTATCAATCTATTATTTTTTTTTTTTTTTCCCTGACTGTCTATGAATTCAGGCTCAGCAGCAGGAACTCATTTCAGAAACATAAAACTGATTTGATAAGCAGCTGCAGCGCTCGGGTCCCTTTTGCTAACGGGTGGACAACCCCACCACTGCCAGGGCTCTGCTCAGGACCGTTTGTGGTTCAAATTTCACATACTGGGGCTACGGCGTTTCAAAACCCATGCAAACCCAAATGAAAATAATTGAAACAATACTAGGACATTATAACCATTTGGGAACATTTGGGGGAATTTTTATTTGTAAGTATATACGCTCAGTACTCCTGTGTCTATATGTAATACGAATAGAGAGGCAGAGGATGTAGCTCTTTCCAGGAAAAATACATATTCATATTGTAAAATCCAGAGTTGCGTATTTGTAAATGTTTTTCTCTCTGAAATTGTAGATTAAGCTTTTCAAACTACGTGGTTTGGATTTTTAAAATACAGCTAAGAAACGGTGTCAAAACAGCATGCTGCGGGGGAGCAGGCTGCACCTCCTGCGCTGCTGAGGGGAGATGGATGGAGGGATGCGCTTTTCTATAAAAGCACACATGTATGGTTATGGGGGTGCAGGGTGTATCTAAATAAAATGGATTTCTTAGTCTAAGTGTTTATTTAAATTAGGCATTTCAGATATAGGTAATGTTTAAGTGTTTTCTCGATTTTAGAATGAAAAATCATAATCTCTAGAAATAACTTGAAAATGATCAAATTTTACTGCCTATTTCAGACATGGATTTTGCAAGCTGTATTTTGTAAATAGTTCTATAAATGTAGCTCATGAAATAAATACACTGAGAAGGTGTAACTCTTTTAATGATAAATAATATTGTTGTATATAATTTTTGAAAATAAATGGTGTAAACAAAATGCACCTTAATGTCTTTATGGTTTGTAAGATTTATAACAATAATCAGCAAACCACTGTAACATTGTTTGCACCTTGTGTGCCCTAAAGCCATTGGATCACTCAGTTAATTGTATAAATTCCATGCACTATGGAAAATCATGATGTATCATTTATATTCAGCTATGTCAGGTATATAAATATTAAAATATATTGGCCAAAAATGGCTGATTATCCCTCAAACATTTCATGATAAATCTTATCTTTTTATGGTGGTGGTAGTGTTGAGGGTGGGTATGGGGGGGGGGGCGGGTGGACTAAATATTTCATGTTATTTGGAAATATTCTTTAAACAACCTAGATATATTATTAATGTTTTACAACTGCTTCAAAAATCCTGAAGCTCAGTTCAGGTTTATAGGAGAAAGTGGTTCAGTACCTGAAGAAAAAGTGATTTTTATATGCAAAACACACAAATGATAGGGATTATGCTATTTATTCAGCCTGTAATATGTACAGTTCATGGAGACTTCATGCTGACACCCCTGTATAAAAGAAAGGTGATGTTCCCTAATGCATGCCATCGATAGTCAGCACCTTGGTGTACTAATACTGAAAATATTAATGTGTATTTAAGCAGGGTTTTATTATTCACCTATAGTCTTATTTAGTAAATGTACTGCTATACCCAGTCACAGGGTATTTTTATATAGGTACAGATGCAGTGTTTATGACACAGCCTTTTGACTAAAAATATTTTAGAAATATTAAATGTGCCCATATTTCTCTATGTTTATCACACAGCAGCCAACCTAGAGACACGACTGTGGAAGGAATCTATACAGCGATGTGAAGAAAATATTGTTATACATATTTATTGATACTAATGCATGTGTTTTAATGAATAAATAAATACAGAGTTGGGCTGTGTCGCAAATGTGTTTGGCAACTAGCCGTATCCAGTGAGGAGGGAGGAAATGTCAGAACAGGGTCTTGTAAATACATGTGGCTGGAAAGAATAAAATAAAAATGATGACTAGCACTGACAAGCAGACTTGGGGTGTATGATATACTTTGTTCATTTGATTCTTAGAACTCAGTCGGGGTTAAATTGGAATCCAGACATCAAAGAATTCTTCCACCAGACCCAAATTTTGCCCGTATAATTTTTTTCTTACAGTTGTCATAATTTTAGCTAATTTCACAGTGCAAAATTTTTTGCTGTTTGAAGTATTTTCCTAAATATACATATAATATAGCAGTGGGATATATTCTTTATATATAATGTGTTTCCTTGATATTCACAGATAGACAGCTATAAACCCACAGCATCCTCTGTGGATGTGAGAAACCTTTAGGTTTGATGGTGTCTGGCTATATGTGCCCTCGTACGTGCTGTATAGGAGCATAATCCTTAAATTCTAAGGCAGGGGAAGGCTAAAAGCTTTAAATAGCAACGCCCTTATTTCTTTATTTCTTTTTTTTTTTTTTTTTGCCCCCGACTGTTGTGTCTGAAAATGCTTGAAGCATGTGGTGCTGCATATTTGGTGGGTTTGCAGATTTCTGCACGATTTTTATCTGAAGGTCAGGGCTGTGGAAATACATCAGGTTGCGATTTGGGATGTTTGCCATTTGCCATTTAGCCTCGCTCCTTCTTATCAGATCGCTGTGGAACACGGGCCTAATAAAACAGGGAGCTGTTACGAAAAGAAGAAATAAATATTGTTCTAGTTTTATGGAGTCTCTTTACTATTACACAGCAGGCGATTTTAAATGTATTTATTTAAGTTCGCCTTTTTGCTTTGGAATTGTTGAACTAGGTAGGAGAAATTAATGGTGGCTATTTATAATTTCACTGGCTATTTGCATACATTAATTTTTTTAAATGAAAAAATTACTTCCTTTGCCACATTGGGAAAAAAAAAAAAAAGAAAAAAGTTGGAGGAAGGCAGTGCCAGAAGGAAGGAATAGGTAATGGAGTTTTCCTCTGCATCCTACATCAGTTTAGAAACGAAAGGTCTTATTTGTGGTAGTTTTCTTACTGCCGGGATTTTAGGCACCCAGCGGCCATTCGCCACTGAGCACGTTTCCCTCCTTTCCTGTCAGGATGGGTTTTAAGTGCAGGATCAAGCCTGTACGTGTGTGTTAAAGAAGAGGGCAGGTTTCTGCCCATCAACAACCATCCCTCCTGGTTCGCCCTGGGGTGGCTGGAGGAGAGGAGCCCCTGGCAGACCAGCCGCCCGGGGCCGTGCGTTTGTCCCCGGCTGTGGGTTTTCAGAGGGTTCCCAGTGGATGTGACCCACCTTACTTTATGTCATTGGATTTACTTGCAAATGGTGTTTGAACCCAACACTTTCAGAATACCCTCCTCCTGGAGTTAGGGATGGGCGGGGGTGCTCGGTCCCGGGGATGGGGGATGCATCCCAGCAGGGATGCTCCTGCGTCGGCAGCACCCTTTGGCGCAGGGATGCCCCTTGGCGCAGGGATGCCCACGGTCTGGTCTGGCCGGAGGAACCAGGTGCCAGCAGCATCGTGTCCCCCTGCCGGGCACCTACCTCTTTGGGGAAACCATTTTCCCCGTGTCCGTGCAGGGATAGTTCAGGTAGTTTTGAAAGTGTTTGTCGCTCCCAGGCAGTTATTAACGGTTCCATTTGCACAAAGCCGTCCCAGCTGTGGTCTCAGCACAAACCGCTTTGCTTATGATTGCCTCATGGCGAAAGCCCGTCCGACACAAGGAGTTTATTTTTCCCCTGAATTGGCGGCGGGGGGGTGGCTGGAGGGGGGAGGGAGAGGATTGAAAGGCCACCGCAATCCTTATGAAAACATCATTTTGTTATTTTAATATTTTTTACAGGAAAGCATTTTACTCCTGTGTTGATACCTTTTTGTATTTTATTATTTTGTTGCTAATTTACTTAACCATTAGCAAATTAAGGTGGATTACTGCTTGGATGCATTAAAAGCACCAAGGAGTTGCGGTCCTTGTGGCTATTTCGGGCAATGTCATAAGCACACTCTTTTTTTTATTGTCCTCCCAGGGAGCAGAATTTGAACTTAATATTCCATGAAATAAGCCATTGTAATCACGTTGGGTTAATAGAAGAAGTAAAATTGCCTCTCCTCTCACAAGACATTAGAGCAAGGCTGCATTATTAAAGTTTTCTTGCGGACAGGCGGTTTAAAATATATCCTCAGTGGCTGACGCAAGTCTTTTCAGTGGGGATGACAGCTTTTCAGATCTTAATAGGCTGTTCATTTCTGGCCTACGAGTTTTCAGCATTTCTTCTTTTCAAGCCAGGCTGTGACATGATGGCTAAAAACTGACATAAAGAAGTGCCATGTACTGTGAAAACCTTTATTCACTAAGTGGCTCCATGTAAATTGGTGTCAATAAGCAAACAATTAGAACTTTAAAAAAAATGTTGGTTTAAATCCCTTTTCTCCTTAATCATTTGACCTAAAAATCTCTCCTTTATTTTTCCCTTCTTTGGAAGTGGTGCATATAAAACAGTGACAAAGTGTTTAGCAAGTTAAAGTGGATCACATCTTTGTTATAAATCAGTAAACGATATTTAGCCAAGGTGAGTTTGTCATAGTGTTTTTTCCCTTCGAAATGAAATTTACAGGGAACTAAATTCCAGGTAAATGATAATGGAGAAAGAAGGGGCTGTTTTTTCTGCCCTTTTCTCCCCCCTCCAAATTGCCTCATCCACGGTTTTGGAGACGCAGCCTCCAAGCAGCAATAATAGCCTGCTGATTCTGTGAGCTTGGCTAATTTCAAGAAATTTGGTATTGTTGTTCATGCTTTCTGGAGATTGTTTACTTGAATTATTCGCAGAAAATACTTTTTTCTGTGTCATTAAATGAAGAAACAGAGTAACGCTTAATGCTTTTCCCCCTATTGCTTTGCACAGAAAAAAAATTTTCAGCAGAGCTTTTTGTCTCTCTGTTTTAATTTATGGTTTCTCCTTTTCTTTTTATAACTCGGCTCCTTTCCTCTTTCATTCCTCTTTATACATCTTGCCTTCATCCGAGCAAGGCGGTGAGCAGCCCGCTCTGATGGCTCCGCGGGCTGGCTGCAGGCAGTGCTTTGTTGGGGGCGGCTCCCCCAGCCCCACCGTGTCACTCGCTCGGTGCCACTGGGCCGGGGGACACTTTGGAGCCTCCTGCATTTCCAGGCTGCTCCCGCACGCGGTTTTGCTGCGTTCCCTGGGGATGTAACCTCCTGTGACGTGTTTCACACCATACATATATAGGATTGTATTTCAGGTGCAACAGTGGCCATTTAAAAACAAACCAGTCGCTGTAGCAGGTGAAGGGGCTTCACCTCACTTTTTGCAGTATTTCCGCGGGATTTTAGGCATTCCCTGTCCTAATGGGGAGTAAAGGTAAACTGCAGGAACAGGGAAAACTGTTGCCACTCCCTCTGAGGTGGAGCAGGTGAGCGTGCAAGGGGATGGCGTGGTGGTGTACGATGGCTGGCGTGCAGCCGGTGCGGAGCTCGCCGAGGGTGCGGGGGGATCGCGGTGCTGGCTGGGAGGGACTGGGCATGGCCCCACAGCTATGGGGAGCATGTCCCTGCCCGACAGGCAGGAAAGGCAGGGCCTGGCTGGAGACACGGGGATGCCTGAGCGAGTGGGGACTCAACCCAGAGCCCTTTGCCTCCTGGGGCCCCTCTGCGCAGCGGGATGGGCTGGGGGTAACGAGCCCAGACAACTCGTCTTCCTTCCCCTTCCATGCTTCCGCACCTTGGTCTCCTGCGCCTGGGTCTGCTCCAAAGTCGCTTACCCCATCTGTGGTGGGTTTGTCTTCTGAAACTTGTTGCAATTAGTTTTAACTTAACGTGGAAACGCCACCAAGTGAGAATGAGTTGATGTACCTTGTTACAAAAAATAGCAGAGTTAAAATACTGAGGCTGTGCTATATATTTAGTATAATGAGCCTGGCGTGACATGTTATTTTGCCTGAGTGTTTTTTTCATGATCCCGTTTTAAAATAATCTTTTCAAATGCCAAAAAGCACTGCCTAAATACAGTTACAAAAAAATGCTAAATGCACCTCCTCAAAGGATGCCACTTCAAATGACAAGGAAAATGATGCAACGACAGTTTGAAAGAGGAAGACATGCAGCTACAGTGTTTGCAGGATATTTACTTCCTGTGCCTTCGAAACTATGTTTACCTTTTATTAATAAGGATAACAATTATTATTGGTAATAATACTACTTCTATGACGAATTAATATATTGGTGTAATTTTAAAAAGTAAGATCATGTTCATAATTTATATAAGGTATGAATTTTATCTCAAGAAAATTGTATGTAGGGGATTGCAAAAATCATGGAAAGGGATAAAATGTGGGTTCCAAAGACAGATCATATGGGAGATAGAAAACAGATTGATGATTTTGATGATAGTGATATTTAGCACTTCTCTAGCATCTGTCCCCTGAGGATCCCACAGAGTTCTCATCCATTCCATGGTTAATCCTCCTGTACCTTTAGGAGTCAGACTATTTTCCCTCTTGTGTAAGCGGGACACTGAGGCAAAGCGATTTGCGCAGTGCTGTGTGGGGACTTGGTGGACGGGGACAATTACAGCCTTGAATTTAGCTAATGGTGAGGAAGCATGGTGAGGACCCACTGGTTGGGCTGACGAAGGAGTCTGTATTAAAGCTCTTAACTTAATAATCAACTGGTCTAAGTCCACTTGAGGTTACCTGTGTGCTTGAAAAATGCTTTTCTGGTGTCTTCATACTTCGGTTTCAAATTTGTAGTATGAGGAAACCAACCCTTCCTCCTCAGCCTTGGTCAGTTGTCCTCCGTAGGCTGCGGGCAATGGGAGCAGGAGCTGCCGCTAGCCACCCCCTCCTGCAGCCGGTCCTGAGAAATGCCGTTTGTGGTGCAGGCAGCAGGGGCGATGCCCCCTTGCTCCCCAGAACTGATGCCAAACCTCCCATTGTTTTCAGCAGCCATTGTTTCACTGGTCACGTTTATGTATGATTAAAATATTGGTGACTTTATATTTGTTTCCTAATTAAAGTATATATTAGTGACTCCAGAAGTAATTTCTCAAAGACCGGGGCAGATGGGAATATTTGAAGGTGCTTGTGCACTGCAGTAAGGGAGAAACCAGGAAAGCTGCAGGTCCTGGAAAGGAATTTTTACGAAGGAAGAGAAAATGGCTGATTATTGCCTTTCGTTTATAAAAAATCTGTGGCAAAACTGTATCATAATTTTGCAAACTTTGAAAGTGTATGAATGAGGGAAAAAGCTGGCTCTGAAAGCCTGGAAGTGTGAACCAGATTGTTTTATTATATATCACTTGCAGTGATCACCATGAAAACTATATTCAAAGGCTGTTTAATTCCAAGCTTTCATTCAGGCCTGCCTGGGAGACAATAGAGGCTGAACATCAAATAGGCTCCAGTTCTCTTCAGAATCTGTATTTTTTTCTTTTAAACAAAGCTATAAGTGAGATCCACCTATAAAGACTCTAATGGGCCCATGAGAACGGTTGCGTTAGACGTGAGATCTTGTACACTTTGTCTGATCCTTCAGTGCTAGAAACATGTATTGCAGACTCAACTCATTTTCTTTACAGATAATGAATTCTAGAACTAGATTTAATATTTTTTTCTCAAAAGTTTGCAGTAAGAGGACTAGAACAATATAAATACAATTAAAATAAATCAAAGTTATAATGAAAGCTTCTGCATTTACGTGAACTAAAGCAGCAATCATTTTTTAAAATTTGCAGAAACAATTTAAGTTTATTTAGGCATAACATGACTGGTTAGGACATATTGCTTACACTGAAAACACAATTCAAAAAATTATATCAAGGATTTCTGACAATTTTCTATGATTTGATAATTACACAACATTTGGCAATTTAAAAAATTATTGCTGTTGTTCCTTTTAAAGCAATGGACAAGAAGCCATCGATAGAGTCCTCAAAGGCTGGCTATCCTGACTCGAGATTTGTGTGTATATATCTTGCAATATTTTTCAGTAATCAAGGCAATGTCTTTAAGTAAAAGTGAAAAGTTATGTGACCTTGACTGTCAGACTCAATTTAGACTCTGCCGCAACACTTCGCTTTTTATTTTTTAAATTAGCTGTTGCCATCTTTTACAATTTGTTTATAGGCAGAAAGAGCCACACAAAAAATAAAGTATCAATGAGAAGTTTATTGTTGTTGCTTTATCCACAAATATAGTAATTTTTAATAACCTTAACAGCTTTTTTTTTTTTCCTCAGTCCCTTTTTTTCCCTTACCTTTTCTTAGGTAGTGCATTCTAATTAGTTTTCTTTTAAAAAAATCAGTTCCTTTTTGGAAAAATGTTGGGGTTGTGTTCCCCGCTCTGTTTCCTTTTCTCTCATTCTGGAGTTTTGTAAAGTGCATCATTCAAAGACGTGTAAGGTAATACTCACTCTTAGGCTACACTGACTAAACCATTTTGTTTCCCAGCTGTTTTTCTGCATGTTACAAGTAGTCAGGAAAAAAGATTATGTCATGATTTTTCCTGGGAGTCTACTGGAGAGAGGGAGCCCCATGTAGCTTGTCTGTTACCCCAGTCCAGCCGGTGATGCAGTGTTGCGGAGGTGCTGGGTTGACACGACCTCTCTCTCCGATGTGCCATTCTGAGTTGAATTTTTCTTCCCTGGGCACTTGCACAGGTATTGGTGTTGGAGCTTTTCTGCCTTTAACTTTGCTGCCAATAGCCGTGTGATTTTCCTGTTCTTTATGGCTGAAAGTAGGTCATCTGCATTACCGGAGACACCGATGAGCCCATCTTCTAACTGATTTTTATTTTTCGTAAGATAAATTTTGAAAGCATATGTAAAATAGGGCTGAAAATAGTATTCCAAATGTCAGCAGCCCTGTAGCATCTCGGCTGAGCTGCTCTGTTTCACTGTTTGGAACAGATAAAGTCATTCTACTCAATGAAAACCAAGTAAAACAAACATGAATTGGAGCAAAACTGTAAAATATTTTGTAGTACATTGCCTGGCGCACAGGGCAACTGCTTACTGCATTTGAAGATGGAATATAAAAGGGAAAGTTGAGACTTTTATTCATGTAAAATACAAGGACTGTTTTGATCGAAATGTAATTTAAAAATTAAGGAAGAGGAAAATCATATGGCAAAACACAAACATCTGACCACATTGTACTTCTCTGGCTTATTTTTGAACGTGAGAATTTGCTCAATATTGTAAAATCAGATCCTGATTGAAGAGGGGGCGATGGTGTGGGCAACACCCCTCAGAGCTGCTGCGTAACTAATGAGATGGACATATATAATTTCATCCTTTTCTCTTTACTTTCACAGTTTTGCATGCATTTTCAAATGAATTTTTACATTAAAATACTTACTGGTAAGTTTAGGCTTTATAGAGTCAATATTGTTGTTCCATATGACTCTTCTGCTACCAAAAATTATAATTAGATCATTTGAATTGGTTTTATTTTTGTACTTCTAATAAAAAAAAACCCTGTTATAGTCTACTTGAGTAAAAATAGCAAATTAACACATATTATAATACATCTTTAAAAGCTTTAACCTTGCCTTTCGGTGGGGGAGACAACGGGCTACGAGTGATTTTATGATGGTATAGCCGCACCACAGTTTGCTAACCTACTCTGCAATACTGTTTGGAGACAGCATTATTTTCTTTTGAAAAAGGAGCTTTTTCAAATGCAAAATATGTGGCCAGGCCTGAAGAAGAGCCCGCAATTTTCATTGGACCGTGTGAAATACCACATCTGGAATAAAAAACAACGGTGAAACATGTATCACCAGAATATCGTATTTCTGTTTAAGACTTCTTGTGTCTTTGGTGTGATGTTTGCCATTTTCCTTCTCTTTTTCCCTAACTTTCAGTCGTATAATCCTAATACTGCAGGTATGCCTTGGACTTGCATCGGTTCGGCCAGTACGGCATGAAAGAGCGCGCAGCGGTTTGTAATGCAAGGGGACAGACACCGTTGGGCTACCTTGTCCTCTTCTGAGCATATTCTATCCCCGCATTATTGTATCAAACATCAGTTTTAATACAATACCACAGGAAACTAAGGGCCCTATTCAGAGATTACATGCACCCCATGGAAGGGTGCTTTTCATGTATTGGAAGCCTGATTTAAAAAAACAGCGCTACGTGACTCTTCCATATACTGTAACTTGCACAAAACGGGGAGTTCTTGAGGTTTCCTGTATTAGTCCCTGCTCCTTTGACATGCCTGGCACAAGCCCGACAGGATCTCATTGTGGCATTTTTATTAAGAAAGAGGATGCTGATTCTTTTTTCTCTGTCAGCTGCTGAAATAAGAAGGTTTTAAGAACAAAGGAAAAACTTGTGCCAAGGAGAGACACAAGAGGATTATCATTCCCTAAAGAAGGGGGACGTCCCGCACACCGAAAGACTTGCTGTCCTAATGAGCCGATGGATTTTTCCAAGGCTGGTAAATATATTTAGGGAGAAGTACATTTGGGTGCCATCTCTACTCATTTATTCTTCAAACTGTAATGCTGCACATTTTGGGTTTCACTATATTGCATTTTAAAACTAATGATGCATTCATTCTCAGAGCAAATCTTATTTCTAAGCCCTAATTTAATAGAATTAAACTCTAAGCTGAATTGGTTTTATGAGATAAAACTCTGAAGTTGATAACTGCATTTAGGAATAGTTCAGGTATTGAGTTTCTAATTTGCTTCCTGAGCATGGAAATCCCTCAGATAGTCAATATTGACGACCTGTAATTGGTAAGAGAGGGTCTTGCTGAGTTTTTTCTCCTGTGCTGGAGCGATACTCTGTGTACAGCAGCCGTGCTGTGGCCTCTGGGCTGAACCCTGCCCGGCCGAGCACGGCTCCATCAGCCCCAGGTCCGGCCCAGGCTGAAGCCGGTGCCTGCCCCTGACCCCTTCACCACCAGTACGTGCTGGGCCATCAAGAAGTCCTTTGCCTCTGAGGAAAAAGCTAATCTCAGCTTTGCCTGGGGTTCAGCTCGCACGCAGAGCCCTCGCTTTGTGCTGCCCGCTCCATGTGCAGCCATTTGGTAAATGTGTTTTTATGGTGATTGTGTCTTGTGTGGGTTGGGAAGGAGAAGCTTTAAAATGAACAGGAGCTGCCTAAGACAAAGCGCTGAGCTTATAGCAGGTACAGATCGTTCCTGGGAAGAAAAGGGTTAGTGAGGAGCAGCTTTTCTGAACAAACACACGTGGAGCGATGGTGCCGTAATTCCAGGATATTAAGCCGATTCTAGTATTATCACTTCCCAGACCGGAACCTGATGGTTTTGAATGTGCTGCCTGTAAATCGTCCTGTGCAAATCCCAAGGATGCCCATGGCCAGTCGCAAGGCAGCGCAGCCAAACTCTCATTGCCTGAAACGACAGGGGTTGTTTTTGGGCTTGTGAACTGAGTCTTTTCATGAGCAGACAGGGCTTGAGATAGATCATCTCAATATGATCTAACTTTGCTATTCAGATATAAACCAGGTTTTAATTCTGCTACTTGGAAGCCGATGGATGCTCTTACTGGACACGCCAGCTGGACAGGGGAATTTACGCTACTTCTGCTTTATGGCACTTCCAAATTTTGCTCTGGGTTTCAAAAGTACTTTATTTAGCTGTTTTAATACAAGAATGGTTTAGGTTTTGAGGGCTCAGTTCCACTAAGCTTGGAGAACAGATTCCTAAAACACATGGATTTAGCAAATTTACCAGTGTTTATTTGCAAATAGGTACCACTGCAAATGCAGCGTCAGCTTCTCCGAGGGAAATAACCAAATACTTAATTTGGAGCTGCCTAAAGCTGTGGTGAATGAGGAAATGTGCACACTGATACCTCCATGAGTTTCAATTTAATAAGGGTTTGTTATTCTGAGAGGTTGACGTTGTTTCCAAACCCTTCTGTTGGAGAGACCCACTCTCCAGCATTTTGCGAGGAAAAGTATAATGGAGTGATACTCATCCAGGAGAAAAATCTCCGTATCAGTGGGAATGCAGCCCCTAAAAACCACTTGGGGAACCCTTGGGGTAAGAGATACTGCATTCAAGCCCTTTATCTGAATGGTTATTTCTCTTTCCATGCACGTTACAGGCTGTTGGTTACTGTTTGGTACAGTACCATTTAAGCTGGTATTTTTACTCTTCACCTTTTTACCTATATGGGAAGCTGAGAAAATTTTTTCAACCTATAGTAGAAGCTGATGCTGACTGCTGTGCAGGAAAGAAGGCGCCCGTCCTTTGCAAACTGAGTTTCACTACTGATGGATGGTGTTTATTTTATTTTGTTTTCATTTATCTGACATAATTTTACTTTCCGACCTGAAGAAATCACAGTTAGTATTCTCCTGAAAAGTTTGTGCGTGTGTCCATGTATGTGTCTCCCGGGGCAATTTTATTATACCTCATTAGCTTTCTGAGGTGGGAATGGTGGGTGGTTCTGCATAGAAATTGGTTATCGAGCCTGTCAAGTTCCAAAAATAAATAAAAGCAAAGAGTTGTGCTATTTAAAAAAAGAAGGTAGGGAGAGAAAACATCCCAGTTTTTATTGTAGCTGCTTAATGAAAAAGTTTGTTTTTTACCCTAATATCTAATGATTTAAAGCATTGGGAAGAGATTTGCCAGATAGTTTGTCTCCCTCATTAGGTTAATGAGATTTTTATTGTAGTTTTTCCAAAGCTGCTCCTGTTGCTCCAGGTGTCTTCCCTGTATTTATAACCTGCTGTATAATATTAAACTAAGAAAAATACAGAACAGTTGATGTTGCCCTATTTTGTGATGTCTATAACCTCACAGGGTGTGATGATTTAAGGTTAGTTCCTGGGCTCTGGTGATCGGTGGTGGGCCGATGACGACAACGATGCTCTGTGCCCACCAGACAGCCTGGAGGGCTTCAAGGGCTAAGTCTTATACCCGTGTCATTGATTTCGGCCAGAAGCTTCGGGTGAGATGTGTTGGTGGCCCTGATCAGTGTTAACAGGCAAGAGGTACTGTAAAAATGTATGCCATTGTTACATGTCCTGGGACTTTTATATAAAATGTTCCATGGATTGAGTTCTACCTCCAGTCATTTTGGGAAATAACTGATTTTGGTAACTGCATAAAATGGATGGAAACCATAGGGCAACGTTACAGTAAGAGCCTATAGATGGCTGTTGGACACTCTTGACTAAGACAGACATTTACAGAGAGACGTAGGTATACATGTATACATACAACTGCAAGCCATCTTGTGTTTAATTCCAGATTGAGTGATGTCACAGAGTGATATCACAGAGTGATGTCACAGGACCAGTACTCACCTTGGCACTGGAGGTGTGGGTGGTGCAGACCCGCTGTCATCATTAACACCTGCCCGTCGTGGTGGGCAGGTTTGGGGGGGACGGCTCCGGCTGGTGGCGCAGGAAGGGCGGTGGTGTCCATCCCCGGTGCTGGACTCTGCATGGCATGGCAGACTAGAGCCATGCCAGGACAGGGAGGCTGCCCAGGGTGGGAAGAACACCCATCCTTAGTTCTCTGACCAAAGTTTTGTCCTTCAGCATTTACATCCGCATGCTGGTTACCCACTGCAGGTTCTGCTTTTGCCTTCTCATGGTCGTGATTCAACTGAGCACCCATAATGCAAGGTTTCGCTGTGGTTCTTAGCAGCAATACAAGTTGTTTCATGAAATGCCTGGAAATTTTAGTCATTTTGTGAAATAACTGGTTTCATAATATGATTGTAACGTACACTGAGCAGGCAGCCAGGTGACAGAATAACATTGGTTGCTCTTTTCTCTTGCAGCTGAGGCGGCTTCTCTTCTGCATTCTCACAGATTAAAGTTTCTTCTCCCTACAAATGTTATAAAGTCTGCTGTTTAGCTATAAACAGTTGCAAATGATAAACAAATCAATATTTGTTAATGTTATGATGCACTCGCATCTATCAGATACGCATGGAATGATTTATAGAGTACAGCATTTCAGGGCTGACCCTTGCAGGTCTCAGAAAGCACTTAAAAAATAAATTTACCCTGGCCTCTCTCACCCCATTTCAAAAAGGGTGACAAAGATGAAGTAATTTATAAGTCACACTTTTATTAATGCTTTTAACTTTCATATACTTGGCTTTCTTGCCCTCTGAGCAGCTAAGTGCAGCTCTTGGTCGAATGGTAACCTTCGGTGCTTTGAGGGGGGTTTTGTACAAATGATCAACTCATAAATAGGTGCTGTGCTCCGCATTATCCTGCCATAAATTCACAGGACCTTTCAAGTACATCAAGAAAGAGCAACTTGAACTAGGCGTTTTGCGCTTGAGTTTACAGACTAATGCAGTACTAATGAGCAGCTGGGCAAAGGGTTTCCAGAGCATGTCTAATGCTTTATGTTGTGATACTGTGCCTACTCCCGGCTGGAAGAGCCCCGTAAGGCAGGAGGGAGGTGGACGTGGCAGTCCATTTTAGTGACTTCCCCTCCGCATCTCATGCACAGCTTTTTCTTCCTAGCTTAAAGTCGTGGGGCGTATAGAGAACATTAACTAGATTAGAGTGCATGAACTAATTATCAACAATTTACACCCCTCTGATTATTGGTATTGTTGGAAAAAAAATGATGTAAAAGAGAACAATGTACAGATAAACTTCAAAATATTTTTCACAGTGTGTTCTTGTTGCTCACTGTAGCCCTCACAACAACACTGCTAGGGCGCCCAATCAGCATCTGCGTGACGGCTTACCAACATCTCTGGCATCTTTTCCATACAATAACCATATGTTTGGTGAAGAGTTGTGTGGTGATGCTCATTTGAACAAAAAAATGCATGTACAAAACAGCCTCTGCACCCCTGAGAAAATAACATAAATGAGTTGTTCAAATTCAGGTCTTCACAATTAACACTAAATTTAAGCAAACCCAGGAGCATGTCTGCCTGTAAGGGAGAACGGACCCCATGAAAGCGATAGGATCTGCACAAGCACACCTGTGCCTTCTGTCTTCTTGGTGAGCCCTTGAATGTCAGGCAATGGGCACAACCTGAAATACAGGACATTCCACTTAAACACAAGAAAAATCTTTTTCACTGTGAGGGCGGTCAGATGGTGGCACAGGTTTCCCAGAGAGATGGTGGAGTCGCTATTCTTGGAGATACTCAGCTGGGCACGGTCCAGGACCCCCTGCTCTAGGTGATCCTCCTTGAGGAGCGGGGTTGGACTAGATGATCTCCAGACGTGCCTTTCAACCTTGGTTCTGTGATTCTGCAATTATTCCTTTGCAGCAAGTTTTCTGTGGGTTGATTTATTCCAAGGAGAAAAATTTAGCTATTTCCAACTGGAAGCGTCATTAGGACTTTTACAGGCTTGAGGAGGAAGAATGTTTTATTCAGCTACAGCTAAGTGATGCAGTGAGCAGCCCACTCTCTGCTAGATCTTCTGAGAGCTGGCCATTGATGTAAGACGTCTAATTATGAACGATGAGGAAAGAGAAAAGCGGTAAAGACAAGAATAGCTAGGTATTTTTCAGGAAGTAAAGGAGAATTGTGCTTTAATTTTCTCTGGTGCACTTCTCATGTTTAAGCCCAATGCATAAAGGAGCTCATTTTGGATTTTGCACTTCTGGAACATAGGGATTCCACTAGTCTTATTGTTGCTTCTTCTAGGAGGTCTTTTATAGTGAAGGCCTGCTTCTGGGGTGAGGACAGTAGCCTAGACCTAGCTCCTCTGCCTGCCGGCTGGCTGGCTGATGGTACGAGCATCAGCTGTTGGAGCACAACTAGTTGATGGAATCAGCATTACACAGGTGTAGGGCATCAGGCAATTTATCAGAGATGTCTTATGGGTCGGAGGCAGTGTGTGTGGTGCTGGAATGGCAGAGAGAAGGAGTTGCTCTGGTAGGAGCAAGGTATATTTGGGTTTCCATCTACTGTTACCTGGTTAAGCTTCTCTGTAGTTGTAGGAATCACAGGATAACTTTAATTCCATGTGTCCCTAGTGAAATGACCTTGTGCAATATAAGTCATTTCAGTGGTAAAGGTTTTGCTGAAGTTTTCTGTTCTTAGCCAGACTGTCTCTGGGACCTGTCTGTAGTGTTGGATGTGTTGCTTTACAAGCAGTCAGTGTCTTCAGGAAGCGTTGGTAGACTTGTGTGATGGAGCTGATGGCAACTGTGACTTGAGACTTCTTGAGCCTTGTACTAGAAAGAGCATATCTTGGCAAATACTGATTCTAAGTCCCCCTAAAACTACTCCTTTGTCTCCTTCTCCCCACCATATAAGTAGGAAGCTCATTTTTTCTTTTTCTGGTGTTATTTTCACTGTTACTCTCAGAAATGAGACTTGTGTGCTCAGATATCACTTGCACCTGGTGGCTATGAAAGCCTGCCTTGAACCAACTTTTAACTTGGGCAGCTCCTGTCTGGGTGAGCAACTGAGTATTATGGTTTTGGATATATGATGTAATGAAAATACACTTTATTTTTACTTGAAAGGAACTTGTTTTTGCACATAAGACTTTCATTATTAGTACAGTGAAAGCTATTTTGGATTTTTGACTTGATTGCAGAGAAACTATTGCTTCAGAAGGCTAGATTTTTTTAGAAGAAAAGCTGCATGAACTTTAACTAATTTTAAAAAAATGTGCATAGAACCTTGTGTAATAAAATATTTGAAGCCTAGGCAAAGCAGCATGGGTAGAAATTATTTGAATGCATTGATTACTTTTTTCTGAATCAGATCCATCTGTCAATTACACTAGAAGAAGTGGGGAGAAAAAAGCTTTTATTTCAGTATAAATATATAATGCAGTGCATGGGAAAAGCAAATTCCATGTATTCAAACCATATGCATAGTCTGAACGTGGGGCACTGTCTAGTCTGTTATTAATGAATATTGTTAAGTCTGAGATCAGTTTGGAGTCGCCTCTGACTGCAGTATCTGGTGGCCAGGATGAACTGCTTGAGGTAACCAAAGGGTTGTGGCAGACAGCAGGTGGTTTTCTGTTGCTTTTTTGAATGTAAGTGGCTCTTCACAATCACCGTTTCTCATGTGCTACATTTTAAAAACTATAGTCAAAGTAGAGAGATGAATTTGCTTGGGATTTTGTGTTTTACTGAGACTTCATGCAATTATAACACCTGATTTTTCTTTTCTGAATAGTTAATGACAGCAATAGGGGTATAACAGGCTGGTGGGAAACTATTTTATCTTCCTAATGAGAAGATGACAGAGAAGAAATCAATGAACTGGAACCCAGAAGTTTCTTTATGTTCCTGTCCTGCTTTTCCTCCTCCACCCACCGGGGTCACTGTTTTTCTCAGCGGGGGTTTGATTTACACCAGTGTGTAATTTACATCTTTGCCGCACCTGGTTGCGCAAGGCTTGTGCTCTGCAAGTGGTGTTGTATTTGATGGGAGAACCCGCGTCTGTGCTGCAGGGGCTCTGTCCCACTGAAGCTCAGGGGAGGTTTGCTGGCTCACTTTCTCTGTGCAAGCTGTGCTGTCCTGGGGTCTCTGGGGTGCCTACCCTGCTAGGGAGCGCAGAGCTGATGCTGCGCTGGGCCCAACAAGCCCTGAAGGTGCGGTGTTCTCTGATGTGTGGCACATTGATTGGGCAGCTTCAGGCTACTGATAACATGGAGGTACTTGAACATATGAGTGACAATCTGCAGGTGACCATTTAAAGGAGCTTTTCCAGCTTTTTCTTCTGTTATTCTTACACCAAAAAAATCCAACTAGCGCTGAAATAAAGCAATCACCCTTAAATCTAAATTTCTCCCAATTTCTGTTCCAGTCAACATGTATCAATACGTTACAACACAAGCCTTTGTATTTTAAAGCTGCTTATTCTAGGAGTTCTCAGTCAGTGTAATTCTGCTGTTAATAATTTAAATGATGAAGTAGACTCGGTGAGAACAATAACCGTGAAACAGATGGAACTGTGTGCAGTGTAGGGCATAAATCCGTGAAAACTCAAGGCTCTGCTGTTGAGCATCTGAGTGGATTAGCAGCTACAGGAGAGAGCCTGCTGCGGGTGGAGGCATGCACTGCTACCAGGCAGGCAGAGGAGCTCCACAAGTTCAAACCTTTGTTCAACCCTCTTCATTTTGGAGAAAAAAAAAAAAAAAAACCAACCCAAAACCAACCAAAGACAGAAACAGCGACAAAGTAAACTCAGTAACACTAGAAATGAAGCTGTGCATTTTTTCTCTCTGCATTGTCCTTTCAGTTCTGTTCTGAATCTGCTATTTTGAGAAAATTCTCCCTTCCTCAAAGATGCTCTTGTTGTATTAATGTACAGGTCCCTCTTCATTCAGTTTTGTATTTCATGTAGCTATGGAGTGCAGGCATGGGGCAAATCTTTCAGCTCACAGGAACTGGCATGCTAAAGTCAGATCGGTACAATCTCCAGTCTCTAAATTAGAAAAGTTTGACTGAAGCCTGGCCAGAGCCAGGAATTCCTGAACCCAGTTCCCACAACTATGTGTATTTCCCTGTGTACTCCTATAAAACATGCTTAATCTTTCCACGTGCCTCAGCTGCCTCTCCTAATAACACTGACCTGCTTCATATATGTTTGATGAAGAGGGAAGATGGATCGGTACTTATTTAGCATGACACCAAGATGCTGAGGGCAGGATTAATAGAGGCACCAGGCAGAAAAAAGAAGGATCCTTTAATTGCCTCTGTATGAATGTTAGGAGGTGGATAATGGACCAGGAGAATTGTGAATCCTCATTAATGAGTGTAACTGGTACCTGTGTGGTATTACAGAAATGTGGTGGGAACGCTGACGTGATGGAATGGGTTATTACTCCTTGGGGAAGGACTGTGTGGACAAGGATGCATGGAGATGATGTTATGGAAATGTCATCTTAAGTGGCTGGAAATGGGTGGTGGTGTAGGTGCGATTGGTTTGGTAAAGTGATGTGAGGGAGCGGGATGGAAACTCTGCTGTGGGCATGTCCCAAACCAACAACATCTCTGTGGAGTCGTGTGGGGGTAACACTGCCCGCTTTGGCTTCTGTCCCATCCTGCTCTGCGCAGCCTGGTCAGGGTCACCCATTTCACCTCGGTGTGCCCATCCACCATCTCACTGCAGGACTGTGCTCCCCCATGGGAAGGCCCATGTCTGTTATAACCCTTTAGCACCTAATTCGGCTGATGGGTTTTAGTAATAATAAAAAGCCTATTTAAAGAGTATATTGTCACTGAAATGAAAACAACATCTTGTATGTTTTCAAAAAAATATTTTTATACTCAGGGCTGTTATTTCCATTTACTTTAAGACAGTTGCATAGCACTTTCTTTAGGTGCCTTCTATATTTGGTAGTAAAAGATGATGAATAGAATCTCTTGATTTCCCTGCTTCACTCCCCCCCCAGCATTTTTTTGTCCAGACACGTACTTGTAATCTTAAAGCCTACTTACGTAAAAATTTTCTTTACTCATTTTTTGACTTTTACTGCTTTTCTGTGGATTCTTCCTGCAAAATCCTTTTCCACATAGTAGCCAAAACTGAGGCAATTTTTTTTTAAAAAGTGCCCGTTATACTGGTTCCTTTAAAGATATATTTCCAATACATTTAGTAACAGCCTTAGTAGAATCAACTATTTTGTTGACATTTTTAGCAGGACTGTGAGCGGAGCAGATGTTTCTCATTGTGCTGTCTCGCTCAGGATTCCTTAGCTCATTTCCTGAACAGTAGTGCTGCAGTCGCATCTTGCCAGTCCAAAGCTGATGGAAACTGCATCTTCCCATGCATGTCACGTCATGCCAGTCCTCAGATGTTCCCTGGTTTTGCTGCCCTGTAGTCAAGCTCTCCTTTATGGTGTCAGGTCACGTCTCCTGCCATCTCGTAGAAAGTTGTCTCAAACTTTAAAGCCTGGTCCCGTCTCCACAGCCTTCACCTTCAAACGGTTTGCTCTGGCTGGCAGCGGACAAGCAAAGCTGTCCTGTAATTGCCTCAGAGTGGCCAGCGCAGTGGTTCATCTGGGCATTGGCATGGAGAGCTTGGACACTTCCCTGTGATCTTATTGTTCCCTGCTGATGCCAAATTGGTGTGAGGGAGAAGGGAAGAAAAACAGTATTTAAATGTACATGGGGAGCTGGACGGTAATAGCTGAGGAGGTAGAGGAGATGGTAAGGGCAGAGGAGGCAGTGCTGAAGCCGGAGGGTGCGAAGGTCAGATGTGCAGGAGGGCGATGGGCTCAAAATAGAGGAGTGAGGGTTGAGAAATGGTGGGGAGGAAGGAGCAGGTGTGGGTGCTGCCCTATTTGGATTTGGAGAAGGGTGCTCGGTAAGAAGTGAACCAGCATTTCCTGGAAGCCAGCTGTGATTTCGCATGTGGGAAAATGTTGCACGGTTGAGATGTGCAGAGGTGCAAGGCTGGATCCAGTGCTGGTGTCCCACTCTCCTCCCTGGGGAACGGGAGCCCTTCACATGCCTGCGTTGCTGCTGCTGTTCAGACACCTTTTCTAAAATGTGCGACCAGAAAATGCTTGTGCTGATGCATGCTGCTGTGGGTTGCTCATCCATAGAACAACAAATGTTAGCTGAAAAAATACTCTTTTCCAGTATTATTTCCTTACTATTGTGTTTTCCTGCTCCCAAAGTAGTTGCTGAATTGTTCCTTTGGTTTTAGCCATGTGTCAAGGGCTTTCCCTCCTCAGAGAGGTATTTGATCTTTTTTCAGACTAAATTAGCTCACATCAGGGTTGCAAAGTCCTATTCCCTAGTTTTTCTCCTTTTCTTCCCTCAAAAGAGCAGAGGACAGCAAACCAACAGGATGTTACTATAGTGCAAAGATAACCAATGTTGCTGTTAGTACTTAGTTTTCTGATGGGGTTTTGCAGAGGCTGTATTTGGTTTGCAGCTGATGCACAGTGCAGGACTCTAGAAAATAAAAGCTTCAGAAGTTGGGGTGGGTTTTGGCCACTCGTGACAGTCCTCACAGTTCACCTTCCTCGTGTTTGGCTCCACTGATGTTAGTATTGTAGGAGGACCGTGAACAATCTTAGTGCCACTTCCCACCTTCTCCTGTGGAAGGCCAGCCTGTTACCTAGGCACTCCGCTGCTGCGTCTCATGCATGGTGTTTCTCAAAGGAGTTGTAAATGGTCATGTCTTGGCCATGAGACTCAACCCCAACAAGCTAACCTCATAGTTTTGGGTAGTACTGCACTTAAATATGGGTATTGTATCAGATACTTTGTGTTTGCATTCAATAGTGAGCTGCACAGCTGGATTATTAAATATGAGACTTGAATTGCAGATTTGCCTGGTATATTACAGTTGCAGAGCCTTTATATCACTTAAGTGGGGAGGAACAAGGTCTTTCTTCCCATCCAGCCCTTCTGCTGTGCTGCCATGGCTTGTACAGCTGGAAGCTGGCTCAGCCTCTGCTGTGTCCACTCCTGTGATTCTATAGTGAGTCTTTAAAAAAGAAGAAAAACCACCAAGCCAAAACTTCGTGGCTTCAAAGAAAGCATTAAAACAAATAGCCCGAAAGTTCAGAAACCAAAGAGCAAATAAAGATAACCCGGAATGGGTATTTTTGGGGGGAAATGTCATGCTTTCTGAGCACCCAAGTAATGAATTTGCATGCCTAGAACTGGTTCTCTGGGCCTGGCAATTCCCTGGAGTGGGTGCTGTCATTAGCTGCCACAGATGAGGTTGTCAAGCCTGGTTTAAATTAAGTCAGGGCAGCTGGAGAGTTGAGCTGAACTCCTCTGTGCAGCTCTTGGCTCCCCTCTTCCCGCATCGCAGCAGCCTGGTGTAATACCGACTCCACAGAAATACGCTTTATTAATAATGAGTTCGTGATTATAACAGAATGAGAGATGAGGTGGGATTTGCAAATTGCTTAAAATTATTGCACTTAATTATAGCTAGACCTGTTAAGCAGCTAAGAAAGGCTCCTTTCCCCTGCGCTGCTGATTTTTGTTAACCAGCTTTGTCAGGGTTGCTGTCACACTATCCCACCCACCACAGGGTCCCTATCGCCCTGTTCCACCCACGGTGGTTAGTGAAGCCCCCCCAGCAGCATTGCCTCTTGGAGTGAAGTTCCGCAGGACTCTGCAGACACATCCCAGAGACAGCACTGCCCTGATGTCCTTGTGGACCGATGGGATCTGGCCGTGACATTTCATTATGCTGATTTTAACTGGCGTGAGTAAAACTTGTGGACAGGCTCCAGTCTTGTGAGGGGGAGGAAAGAGTTGAAAAAGCAAACCGTAAATTAAAATAATAACAGTATGGGCCAACAAACAGCGCACACATGTACAACAAAGAGAGTCACCCTAATAAATACATTCACTTTGATTTACGGTGTTGTGATAATCCATACAGTCATCCTCTCAGTAGTTGGGAGTTTTTTTGTGTGGTGATGAAGGACAAAATCAATGTTGGGTCTTTTCATTCTTTTAATAAGAAGAAAATAATTCCCCTTTGTGTTCTGCCAGTCTTGGGACTTGGCTTCAAAACCCATATAAATCTGTAAAAATGTAATACTGCCTTAGGATCTTCTTCCTCCTGCTCCTGGAGGAGAGTTTTCCTGAAGATGTTTGTCTCTGAGCTTTGGCTCATAAACCTGGCTGCTCTAACCCACCTTCCCCTTCCCTTCCTGCGCATAGGGCCAGTGATTGCCCATTGTCATGGTGTCACCTGTGGCTGGGAAGGGTGGTGGGGTGCGTACAGAAGGAGTGGGTGCTGGTGAGGGGGTACCTTCGCAAAAAAGGCAGGGCAAACTGTTCCATAAACGAATGGTGAGACATGCAACTGTTTAACTTTCTAATGTGATAGTGAAGCTACTAACATATAAATAATGCTAAGGGGGTGTTGCTGGTCAATGGGGGTGTGGCTGGTCAACGAGGGTCTTGTGGTGCTCCATAGCAAAGAGTGAGATGGGACCACCTCAGTGGTGAGGGGCAGCAAGAAGTTGGAGACACAGCTGACGTAAGGGGGAAAAGAGATTTGGAGTGAGATGTTGTGGTTTGGGAGACCCATAACAATTTATTGTTGTTTAGATAATCATTCTATCACCTGATGACCTCTCCCCACCTGGGAAAGGGAACTGGGAAAAGCAAGGAAAATTGGGAGTTGAAGTATAAACAGATTTAATAGAATAAGATTAGATAATTAACATTAATAGCACTAAAGAACCAATATTGATCCTGATTCCAATACAGAATACACAAAGATTATGCTCAGCCCATTCTATCAGTAGGAGGCTGTGCACTCCCAACAGTGACAGCAAATGTGGGACACTGCAAGCGCTATGGCCTCAGGACGAAGGAAAGGCCTCGGGAGTCTGTCACCAGGGCATGAAGTTCTCAGGATTGCAGACATCAAGGGAGAGAGAACTTCGCAGCAAACTTCCTAATTTATAGTGACTGTGATGTTGATGGTATGAAATAATCCTGTTGGCCAGCTTGGGTCAAGTGTTTGGGGCTTGCTCCTCCTCATCCCTGCACCTGGCAAGCTTGAAAACACTGAGACCTTGAAACCCACACACCACAGCTGGCTATAAAGTAAATATTTTCACAAATTCAGATGCCAGTCTCTTCTAAAAGTGCAGTTGTCCCAAGTACTAGAAGATAAATTAGTCCTGTGTTGCTCAAACCAGGACAGATGTGAAATGCGAGCACAACTACTGGAGATGCCACGATTTCCCTCATTCTTTCCTGCCACAACAGTAACTTTGTTCTTTGTTGGACTTATGTGCTACCTCCACAAAAAGTCTGTGCAGGCTGGGGAAGCCCAGCCCAGGGGGCTTTGCCTGTGTCTGCTTGGCCCGGCTTCCCCAGCTCATGGGGGGCTTTCCCTGCATATGGCTGGTGAGTGGCCTGGTATGTGTCTTGTGGCTTGTAGGGGGATTGCAATGAAAACTTTAATCTGCAGCATCATCTGGAGCCAATGTCATGCTGGCTGGGGAAGGGCTGAGGTCCTGTGGTGCCCACCAGAGAGAAAACTGGAGTTGAAATGAAACAGGGCTGGCAGGGCATGGAGTATTTTTTTTAAATTTCATTTTGTATTAAATAGTAGGGAATACAGAAATTCTTTTGTAGATTTGATTTCCTGTGTGAAGATGTAAATAACACCTAAAATTCAGCATAATGATAGAATAAACATCCTTTGGACCTGTAAGAGAAAGTTACTCATTCCTAATGTTACATATACTCTTGGCAATATGTTTAGAAAACAGTGTTCAAATTATTAAAAATATTGATAAAATTATCTCATTTTATTTACTTGTGATGTTATTTTAGTATCAGCCTCATCACCAACATCATGTGATGTTTCTGTAAAGAAATTGTAGCAATCTTAGAAATGCTTTTCCAGATATAAATCAATCACCTTAAAATTCCTCTTTTGCCTGCCCTCAACCAAGGATATTTAGAAAAGTTAAACTATTTTCTTCTCTCTGTGGAATTAGCTGATAAGTAATTTAATATATATGCTTTGTGGTGAATTATTGTGAAATATATTTCATTATCTTTAAGTGCATTAGCTGATATTTTAAATTCTATGAAAATGAGAGAGTGCAGCTCCATGAACCAGCTTTTTGCATAGTGTGGGCATGTAGTTACTGAGCTAATGCACGCGCTGCTGTTGGGGCTGTATAAGCAAACAACATAGCTTTGGTGTATATACAGCACAGCCCTGGAGTACTGTTTTCTATGCACGAACTTAAAAAGTTATAATTTCCAGATAGATTTCAGTGTAAACCTAATAAAAGATACACCACAAAAATTATTTTACATGGAGGGGAGCATTTTTTTCATGCTAGATGTAGGTGTGTACGCTGTGTTACTGTGCAGCAAAGGCTCAAAACCACTTTGATTGCTGTTGAGGAAGGTGTATGTTACGTACGTGCAAATTGGGGGAAGAATATTTCACATCTGAAATTTCAGAAGTGGGAGTGCAGAGTGTGGAAAGGTGGGATCCATCCCTGCAGCCTCCGCTCAGCCACAGCACAGACAAACCTGGGTGGGTTGAGGTGATGCTGGAGCCCCCCGGGGCTGGGGAGGGGTGGTGGGTACCCCCATCCTGTCCCGTGGGGTCAGGCAGAGGGATTCCCCTCATTGGGAACCTAACTGTGCTTTTGCACTTAAGGCCATTTGTTTCCAGCCCCGAAGCATATCCCTGCTCTCGCTTCTAGTCCAAGACCTGTTTTCCATGTTTGGTGAAAGCAGTGTGCTTTTTAAATCATTTTCCTGTGGCCTTTAACCTGAACAGATTACGTTTTGGGGAGCTACAGAGGACAAGCCTGCTGTCAGAGCAGAAAATCAAATTTTTTGATGTGATGTTGTTGCATTAAAAGGGCCAATCTTGTGTCATGTAATATGTGAATAAAGGGACTAGCATGTGATGTCAAAAATTTCCAACCGCCTCATAAATAAATGCAGTCCTGCCCCTCCCCCCGAAAGGTCACCCTGCTTGAACCCGGGCTCGCATCCCAAATTACTAACGTGCTCAGAGTCAAGGTTAAAGGTACAGTATCCCCTTTCAAAAGGCACATGTCAGTGTCTGTGCTGGGAATGATAAATAACGCTTGAAACAGGCTATCAATTTCCAAGGGCCCTGCCCCCCTTTTCTGTTGTGCCGAACTTTGCTGAGGATCTGGTCCCGGGGAGGGGAGCAGATATTGCACTGCGGCTTTGCGGCGGGCAAGGACTCACGGCAATTTCGGTGGTGCTGGTTGGTGCTCTGGCTGCAGGCAGCCCGGCCCCTCGGATCCCAGCGGGGGCTCTCGCAGCATCTGCTGGGTCACTGGGCTGGGGAAGGCTGTAAATGTCACTGCCCTTCACCCAGCAAAGTCATTTAGATAGCTAATTTCACACATTTAAGTGTTTAAAGCTTTACGTGCACATAGGTCATTAAGGTTGCAAAATCAAGCAACAAACTGAAAAATTTTGGAAGTGCCAGAGCTCGCACGTACAACCCCAATGCACCCTCCCTGGAGGAATGTGTCTGGTCTGGCCGTAAGTCACATCAGCTTATAGTGCTTGTTTTGGAGGACTTGTGGCTGATTTGAGCACACGGGACAGGTGCTCATGGCGCAGGTGATGTCCCATGTTCCCCCTTACCTTCCCTGGCGCTAGCTTCATCTGTTGCTTACAGTACAGCAGCCAACCAACGCATGGACCGCAAAGTTCATCCTTTCTTCCTCAATTCATTGCGTGTCTACTGAGATGTGTTGGTATTTAGTAAACAGTTGGGAAAAATACCCTCAAAATTTTCTTGTGAAATGCGATGTTGCTCATACGGCTTATAGCCAAAATAAATCACTATTAACCCCTTTTTACGCACAGGGAACAAAGTCACTGTGGTTAAGGTCACGTACATAAGTTACGTATGTGAATTTGGTTTAAATGAGGCTGTGTGTCTATAACCAACAGATAATTTCGTTATTCGGCACCAACCCATAGCATGCTTCGCTGTGCTCACTAAATGAGGTCAGGCTCCTGTTGAACGATAGCAAATTAGCATATAATTCAAGCATGTGTAACAATGCATATGCAACAGAGGGACAAATTAAGGTTGAATAGGTAAATTTAATGATAGTATTTTCTAGCTTTTTGCAACTTTAGCATTTTATACATACTTTTAAAATAAAAAACATGTGGTCCTCAGAAGGCAGCCACAAAAGCCAGTGGTTTCTGTGGAGCATGTGTGGACCCCAGGAGGGTGGTTCACTCGACTGGCTTGGCCAAATGACTTCCAGCAGCCGTGAGGCTGGAGGATGCTTTTTGCTTGTTTGCTGCATCTATAGGTTTAACAGTTTCCAGAGACCTTTGTTTTCCAGCCTTACTCCAAATTTTGCATTTTGTTATCTTGGTTCTTTGGCAATTTGAGTGACTGGGGGGTGGTCAGTGCTCTCTCCTGCAGAGGAGGACCATGGCAGGAGGCACCCGAAGTGGCATCTGCGTGCCCTCAGAGGCCGGTGCGGACATTTGAATGAGTCATCGTGGCTCTCTGTAGAGATGGTGGAGACCTAGAAACCCTTTTAGAGACCAGCTGGGACAGGTTGGGGAGCTGCCTACTCCTCTCTAGAGAGCCATTTGTCTGGTCTGCCTTGACCGCCCTCCACCATGTCATTCTCTCTCCAGTGATGGGAGCACGAGCCGATTAGATCAGACTTACCAAAGAGTTGGATGTCCCAGTAGGGGAAACTAATCCCCCTGTAGAGTTCCTCTGACGCCCAGGGTTACCTGCACCCCTCTGTCCCCACAAAATAAACCAGATCTTTGGGGGAGATGGATGTGTGACCTCTACCCTGGGAAACAAGACACCCCCTGATGCTGCTGTTCCTTAACCAAAGGAGGGATGGAGCTGATGCCACTGGACCAACAGGGATCGTTATCCACACATTCAGTATTAACCAGCAGCTATGATGGAGATTTCCTGTGTTTAGATGATGCATCGAGTATTATGAAGTGTCTGTGTGGTGTCTCTTGGCACATGTTTTCACATGGTACCTACTGGAGCTTATCAGCCTGGCAGCCACATCAGACCAGAGCATGGCAAAGTCAAGTAAGTCCGTTGCCCTAATAGCGAGGGATGTGTGAGGCACTGTTGAAAGATCTTAAAAAGGTTAATAAATTCTATAGTATTTTGTGAATTTGAAAGATTTTATTTTTTAAGAGTTTACTTTAAGAAAACTTTTTCTATCTCTGGCTCTCTACTTATGAAATACTGACTGCTGTGTTTGCAGTGTGTTGCTTCCCTGAGATATAAGGGCAATAATTCTCAACGTGAAGCCTCTCCCCTGCCCAAGCAGTACCCTGCCTTCTCTTTTTTGGTAAGATTTTTTGTTAAATTATATTTAGACTAAGAGTAGATAAACTAGTTGGGCATATAAAACCTATATTCATGTTTACTTAAATGGAAGAAATGGGGTTTTATGGAATTAGGTCTCTTTAAAAAAAAAAAAAAGTCTGGGATTCAGTGTAGTTCTCAGTGCTGCTGATGGGCAGGGTGGCTTTGACTCTGTTTGCATATGCACTCGCTTGTCCACTCCTGTCTTCTCTAGAGCGGAGCCGGGATCTTCTCCGGCACTGCGGTGTGCCAGAAGCCTGCGCCCTGGGAACGCGCCCGCTGACCTGCTCTGTGTAACAGCCGTCAACCCCAAACCCTACCGAAGCAGCTACATCTGTTTTGGCTTTGTTTGCAAGGCAGAGGGGAGGGAGGTGCACTCTGTGGTCAAGGGCCAAACTACATGTCATATTTCATTACCTTCATTAGCTACTACAGAAGGCTGTGTTAAAAGGAAGAAGGTTGTGGTTAACTCTTCAGCTGCCAGCTTTTTTTTTTTTAAATTCAGTTTTAATTCCACTTCCTGCTCTTCTCAATGTGTCTTTACCTTTGTCTTTAGCTTATCAAACCCATAAATCATGTTTATGCCCAGGATTTTGCCCCCTTAGTGTAAAAGAGGCAGTAAGCTGCTGTTTCATTCCCAGCTAGCTGCTCAGAAGATGCTGAACCATCTGGAAACAGTTATGGGAACAGTAGTGTAAACCCAAAAGGGAAAGTGTATTTAGCATTAATAAAACTTTCCTTTTCTATTTTGTCCACGGTTGTCTTTTCCTTTTCCACCTCACATTATTCAGTTGATTTAATATTGCTGATTTTCTTTTGGAGGAGGTAAGGGTGAAAGGGCATTTTGTGATGGTGGTAAGGTTGGGGTGAATTTGTTTCCTGGTTAAAGATGCAGTTTCTTATATGAACAAGTATCATGAAAAAGAATGGAAAAACTCTGTGCATTGATTACACAAAGTACAGTATAGAGGTGTTTTGTAACATATTAGTTAATGCATCGGATATTTTCATTACAGTTAGCTGGCTTCAAACATCATTTAAATACATTAGTCCAGGTAGACCTGTGACGATACAAGTGTGTTTTATTGCACCATACCGTACACTTTGCTAACAAGAATGTCCTCTAATTTAATTACACTTTAAACATGGCGCTACCAGCATAGCTCACAAAAGCTGCTGGAACCTGTGACTATTTCCAGAAGGAAGCAGGATGAGCCATAGAGAATTGGTTTCACTGGGAGCTGCATGGTGGGTTGGGATGGGGAGAAAAAATTGAGTTCTCTCGTCTCCCAGACTGCTGGAGGCTGGAAATGCCTTTGGCTGTTGCCAGTGCTGCTTTGCTCCTGTTTTCAGTGTTGGTGTGTCAGTTAGCCTTGCTTTAAGAGAAGAGGTACCAGCTGGCCTCATGTAACTTTCCAGCCAACATATTCGCTATAGGCTTCCATAGCACAGCCCTTTTGGAGGTGAAGAAATAGGATTTTTTTTTTTCTTTTTAGAAGTCTTCTTTAATACAGCAAGCGTAAAAATTCTGCAAGCAAGTCCACAGGTTTCAGAGCCTGGGAATCATATGCTACATGTATTATCTGAACCACATTTGAAAATAAATTTAGGAGGCAAACTGAGAAAACTCAAACTGAAAATTATGTCCATTTACAAAAAGTTAAGAATGGATTAAGAGCTGCAGATGTTTTTTCATTGACATTTCTGTTTTACAGATTTGGCAGTAGGAACAAAACCAAATTGCATATTAATTAATAAAAAAATTATTGAGCAAGAGACTATAAAACTGGTACCATTTCCCTTCACAGTCTGTAAATCTCCTTTTTCACAGGCAGGTATCTATTTATTATTTGTTCTAGCATTTTTACAAAGATATGTTGAGATGTAATCTGCACTGAGGCAAGATAGTATAGCAGGATTAAGATTTAGCTCTTTATCTGACAGCAACAAGAGCACATACAGTATTTTCACTATTACTCTTAATATCCCAAAAGACTACATTCTGAAATTACTCAAATTTTTTAAAGAGCATGTGTGAGGGGCATATTTCTTAGCGGCTATGCCTGCTATGTCAAGCAGGTAGTGCTTTTCCTCAAAATTAAATGAAAATTTTGATTTGAAATGGGATTTCTACCTGGCTATGTTTTGGCTGGCCCAGATGACGGCTACTTCAAAACTGTAAAGCTTTAGTAATAGATGTTTTTTAATGGGAATACCTACACAACCATAGCCATAGTAGTGTGAATGAAGTGTGATTAAAAAATGAGGCAGAACAGCAAAATGTTGCTTTTAATTTATCATTTAGTGGCAGAAAAAAGCTTGTTTACTTCTTTTTCATCTTCTGTGCTCTTAAGACTTTCAGCTATTATTTTGAAATGTATTTTATAATAAAACCTCAGTGGTTATGTTGCCTAGGGCTTTAGTGTCCATTTTCAAGAAAGGAAGTATTTTTAAGCTTAAAAAATATTCTGTTGACTGATTACGTTTCAGCATTGTAGTTGGATGCTGCTGCCTTGAAATATACTTATTATAGCAGAGATTTAAAAATAATTCTTTGTGATCCTATGAATCAAAAAGGTTCAGTAACTCCTGTATGTTATGCGTGCAATTTAATTTTTATTCTATTTCAAGCAATTAGTTTAATTTTTACAAGCTTGGTGTATGTTCTCTGTAGCTATGGGAGTGAACAGATTTGTCTTTAAGAATAAATCCAGTTGCCAGCACGTGTATACGATGTACGTGTCCAGCTAGCACGCTTTATCAGAGCTGCCCATTGGTGACTGACATGAGGTGACAGGCTGTGTCTTCAGCTCCTGGTGCTCCCCAAGGCCGTCCCCTGCAGACCCCCTGGGCAGGAACATCTGCCCTGTTCCTGCTTGGTGAGCATCCTTGAGGGTTGCCCGATATGTAGAGCCGACTGTCCCACTGCTCCTTTCTGCCCAGCAAGGCTTTTTTAGCAATAGAAGTTGCAGCTCATTTGTCAGTGCTGTGGGAATAGGAGAGCCAGGTGTGTTGCTTGTGCTGGATGTTCTCCTGCCTCTGTGGTCCTCATCCAGGTGAGGTTCTCTTAAGGAGAGGGAGGGAGATGGACCTGGCAGACAGGACCCTTCTCTGAGGCTATTGCTGGAGTCAAACCCAATCTTGTCATGTGCAACAATTTTTCTTTGGCATATATACTGCAGCCTCTGATGCAGTCCAGAGTAAAACACTATGTTCTTCTCATTAAAAGACTCATGGACATGATTCTCACAACTAAACTACTTTATGCCCAGATTCTTTGTGCTATGCAGTGATCGTGAAACCATACCAGCCTGTGGCCAAGACGACTTTGTTCTTGGTCCTGCAGCTAATGTGTTAACTGGGAGCCATGTTAATTCTGGAGATGAAAACTCACAGAAAGACAGGGATTGTCAGGAGAAGCCTCTCAGGCTGTGGCTCTTACAGTAAGATCTCAAATTAATTCTCCTCCATGTCAAGAGCATTTGGCCTTAGACACAACAGAGACAGTCACATTTCATTGCAAAGTCAGGTTTCAAAGCCTGTTTGCCCAGGTGCTCATTCAGTTGTCCTCAGTAGAAGAACCTCAGGCAACTCTGTGCAGTGCAAAACAGAAATAAACTCCTACATGCTTGCGCTGAGCGCTCCCCAGAGCCCGGAGGCCTGATCTCAGCCATTGCTGCCTGACCTTCTGCCCATGGGTGATTCCAGTAGGTAACCCTTGGCACAGAGGGTGTACTGTGTTAAAGTGAAAAAGGAAACAGCAGTACATGGCAGGGTCAATTGGCATGTGCAAAGATGTGTCCAGAAGATGAGCTGGGAGTAGATTCCCCCCTCTATCAGTCCAGTTCCCCCTAAAAACTCCATTGAACTATGATTCTTCATACTTATCAATGTGGAAATACCTAAAATATATTCCTTTCATTCCCCAGGGGTGAACAAATACCTGCATGAGTGCTATATGAGATCTACTGCAAACACAGGCACAGTGATATAGACACAGAAAGAAAATCTAATGAACGCATTCGGTACAACACACATTACTTTTTCAAGGTTACATCTGGCAAGCACACCCAAAGTAGGGATGCTCTGACATGAGGAAGGCTGTTAATTATCACGTGCTACAGGCAGTTAATGCCTGGAATTATTTTCACAAGGTTTGCTTGATTATTATTTTTTTCCTGGACATCTAAACAGGAGGCTGAGGGGGAAGTGTGGAACAAGAGGTGACTTCCCAACTGTGAGAAGACATAGGAGGTGAAATGTGGATGAATGCACTTGGGGTCTGCAGAGATAAGGGGAAGGCATTTGCTGATGTCCACTGAGGAGGTGCACCATGGCACTGGAGCCAGGACGTGGCTGTGTCTTGGGGGAACCTGCTGGGTGATCTCAGCGAGACCTCACCTTGCGTGGGTGCAGAGGGAGTACGCACCAGGGATGAGTCCTTGAGCATGCTTCTGTCTAGACAAGTACCTGAGAAATACTGATAATCTTCAGGTTTGCAGTTGTCTTCGTTCTGAGTAAGATGTCTAAAATCAGTTGTTATGTTGAAAATGTGGGTTTAATTTCATCATCAACCAATTTGTTTTTCCCATATGGCAGAATGATGTTGTTTACTCAGTTTTGTAAAACTGCTTTAAAAGCCTAGGTAAAGGAAGCCTGTCGGTGTGAATTATTATTACAGCTACAGCATTGGCATCTCATTTCCACAGGTGTTTGCTGAGACTATTAGAAGTATCTGCTAGGTTTATGTGTAAATGCAAGTAAAACAACTAAGGAAACAAAGTACTTAAAAAATAAAAATCAGTGTACTCTGCAACACTCCTTTGACCAGAAGTCTCTCTTTACCATCTTCCCAAGACTGGAGTTCAGGGATGGAAAGGGTGAGGAGTGTGGTACCTTGGCAGGATCATGCAGGGCTGGAGGAATGATATATTGGGGCTGATGTAATTTGTGAGTGAGGGACATTGTTCAAGTGCTGTAAGAAAGTGCTTACTTCCTGCTCTAACTAGAGCTATCAGTATATCACTTTCAAAATGAGCAGTTTAAATTAAAAGCTAAACTAAAAGAAACCTGGCTGCATCTGGGACTTGTCAGAAGCCTCATTCAGATATGCTATTGTCACATTTTCCAAGAGCCTGAAGATGTGGAAGATAATTATCCCATCCCATAGACAAGTCTATTTGTTCCTTACACCAGTCACTTCTATGGCTGTGCAATTTGAGTCTTTCTCTTTTTTCTCCTTATTTAAAGGGTACAACAGACTTATCAGGCTGCTGCTCTCCTTAAATTTCCTGTTTGCATATGCTGCAAACATAAACATTTTGTAAAGCTAAGTTTGTCTGGATTTCCCTAGTCCCAGATCACCTTACAAATCTGAAGATTGTGTTTCATTATGCCTCTTAAATTAGCAAGTCTGTCATGCCAGTCACAGCCTTTAAGGAGAATTCACCCCATCCAGTGACGGCAAATCTTCTGCAGCTTTTGCAGATGTTGCAGCACATCTGGCGCCTGGTGATTGGTGTAAGTGTAGAAGTCACTCAGCCTCACACCAGAGATGGCAGCAGTTCAGAGTCATTCCATGTCCCAGTGAGCTGGTGGGTAGCCAATAAACCTGCTATGCTGGGCTGTGACCCTGGCCATCTCCTGGCTCCCTTCTTGCTTGGCAGACATGGCAAATGTCTTAAGTTTGGTTGCACCTTAGATACTTCATCAGACAGGTGCTGTTTAGTTTTGGTTCTGTTCTAGCTCATGCTCAGAAGGACGGGTATGATGAGCATCGCATGGGCTTCATTATGTCTCTTGGAGCCACTGCACTGTTGATGAGTTTTGGTGGAAGCCTACCTGGTGTTGTGCAGCAGCACCCACACACCCAGAACATTGGTCTGGGGGGACTAAAATCACAGTGTCTAGAGTAGGTCCTAAATTCTGATTCTGGCATACTTCATGGCACTGTGAAAACAGTCTTCACTGTTCCATGTGCCACCTCCCCTCCTTTCTGCCATTACCTTGTGTTTGGACTTGTGTCAGCACCAAACCATTGCAGAGGACTTCCTGAATAGTTAACTGTTGTGGTGACTTGATGGTACAGCAATGAAAAAGGATTTCCCCAAAATTCATTAAGCTTTTTATTTAATGTTTTCTTTACCTCGGTTAAAGCCTTTTTGTAATGAACAGTCTGTTTTCTCACAGCGTCAGGTTAGAGGAATGGATTCTTTGTGTCAAAAACCTTGACACTGACAAATATGAAATATTCTGCAGAGAAACAAAAATCACTTATGAGCATTTGAGCTGATGTAAATTTTTTCTGATGGAGAATTTTCTTTCTGAATAGACAGTCAGGTCCCAGCATCCCACATGTCCCCTGCAGAGTCGGATAAGATAACCCTGAGAACATCTGGCTAATCTGAATTATTGCAGGTCTCCTGATCGGCTGATGTGAGGTAAGGGTAAGAGGTGGAGCACCGACCACCCGTCCTGATGCTGGCTGCTGCTTCCTATCAAACTAGCACATCTTGCTTGCTGGGTCTTGCACATCTGGCCCGTGCTAGGTCTTGTTTGGACACTTTGTTAGCAGACAAGAAGCTCTGCTGGCAGTTGGTCGCAGTCTAGCAGCGTACTGCCAAGTGCTGAACTGTCTCTGGGATGGCTGGACAGGGTGGTGTGTTCAGGCTTTGCTTTCCTGCTGTGCAGTGTCCAACTCCCAACAACTTGTTCTCTACAGAAAATCCCAAGCGCTGCCTGGGGACCCTGGGTAGGACTGCACTAATGCAGGTTGTTGGTAACAGCAGTCACTGGTATTTGGGAAGAGGCTTTGGAGGATGTGTGTCTTCTGCCCACAGCGAGCCTGGGACATCAGAGTAGTGCCTCTTGTTGTAGCACATTGTCATGGGGAAGCTGAGTGATTTGCAAAGGACCTGATGGGAACAGGGTGCATGGTCACTTAACCAGTTGCAGCCCCTCGAGTATTATCACAATAATCTTTACATTTAGCTAAAAGAAAATTGGAGATGCCTAGTTGTACTGGTGGTGAAGAAAATATAAATTTCAGGAGTGGAGGGAAGGAGAGGGAAGGGATTGCCTTTCTTTGCATTAATATAAGATGAAGATTAATTCTGCTAGCAGGATTCTGTCGTCTTGTCAGAATTCAGTGATTTTCCATTTTGGATCAGTGCAGTGCCAGAATGTAAATCCGATCGCCTTGTGTCTTTCAAAATAAAATCAAAAAGCCTTACTGATTGCTTATATGGGCAGCTAGCACACCTTAAGAAGTAAGAAAGGTTCAGACAGGAATATAATAAGGCCCGGGAAAGTGGCAGCATGAAAGGGATGACCTTTATTTGCAATCATAGCTGAGATTTACAGTTTATTACTGATAGCTTTTATAAAGAGCCATTCAGTTCAGAGGTGAGAGGTTTGTCATCTGGAAATGCAATTAACTTTAGCCTTATCCCAATCCCCCTGGTCTTAGTGTGAGAGCAGCACTTCAGCAATATCATGATTTTCCCTCTAATTTCTTTTTTCCCTACATTTTTGTCTCTTATATCCCTTGTTCTTTGGCATAAATGCAGGTGCATATTTTTTGCTGCTATTATTTCATTATTATTAGATGCACCTTTGAATTTTTTATTAGATCCAACTTGATTTTTGAATGAGAAGATTTCAAAGAAGAGTGACATTTAAACCTGAGAAGAACTAAGATAACTCATGGAAGGGAATTGTGCTATATATGTCAAAAATTAATTACAGACATGGAGAATTTAAAAAAAAAAAAAAAGGGGAGGGGGGAGAGAAGAAACAGTTGCTTTTTAAATAGCAGTGATCATTGCTCTTCCACACATATACCAACACCCATCCTTGCACTTGCATGACTTAGCCTTGATGTTTGGTTATACATGCTTATAGATCAGCCAAATGCGGATACACCATACGTGCCCACATATACACACACCAAGGAACACGGCATGAACAAATGAAAGTAGTTTTGGTATCCCTGCTGTGTGCGTATAAGAAATCCCTAAAGGTCTATTTTTGTTTCACAGGTTCGCTTTTATGGCCCTCCCTTGTCTGTTAAGTCAGGTCTGTAGGAATTTAAGAGCCAGACACAAAAGCAAGAATTTAGTGTGCTTGGCCAGTTGGTTTAGGTTATTTGACGTATAGTCCGGTATATTTTCCGCAGTAGGCTCTGCCAGACAGATCAGAGGAGCCTGGCCGTGCCGGAGACATTAACCCGGTGGAGTGAGGTCCTTCCCGTGGCCGGGGGCTGCTCACCCATCACCCCAGCATGGCCCCCCCCAGCCCCGCTGTGCCCCGTGCACCGGCCGAAGGGACTTCAGAAATTCCTACAGGCTCTGCTTACTCCTGGGTAAACTAGAGCAGAATAATTACTGCCACTGTGGTTTTCATCCCTGTTTTATTGTGGCTATTATTTTCATCAGTGTTAGAGGTTAATATCCCTATTTTTCTCCTCTGCTGCCTGAACACAATAGGGGCTTAGCACAGAGTCAACCCAGGTAGCCGAGGCAGCGACGCTGTCTCCAATGAGTCCGGATTAAAGTGTCTCTAACAAGGGTGCCTGCCGGCAGCCGGTCCCGGTGGCACGCAGAGCTGAGGCCGCTGCGAAGCGTGGCTTATTTTATCTCGGTATAAAAGACAAAGACTGGATATGGTGTGAAACCAGGCGGGCGCAGAGTGTGGGCAGCAGTGGGCTGCAGGAGTCTTGTGCTAAAGATATACTCCTCTTCTGTGTCTCGGCTCATCCTGTCTAGCGAGGTGTGTGTGAGGCACCCATCCCAGTGGTACCCGAGTGTCTAATAGAGTGGAGAAAAAGGCAGCCCGGTTTCAGTGTCCTTAAAAACACCTTTCTCTGGTGCAAACAAGTGTTAATGTGAAAGGGGAGATTGCCTCAAACAACATGCTCTCAAACTGGAAAGGTAAACACTGCCCTTTGCTGCAGAAAGCTTTTGTTCTAAGGTGCTCTTTATCTTGATGATATTCCAGTCCAAAAAGCCTCTTTCCTGGCTCTTGACAGCAATAAAACCTCAGTTGTATTTATAGATTTTTTTTTTTTTGTCATTCCCCCGAAGATCCAGAACTGGGTAAGGGTGTCCATGGTAGGAATGCTTACCTTTTTTTATTCCCCCCCCCAACCTTTTCTTTTTTTTTTTTTTTTTGGGTGAGTGCTTTTATCTTAAAACTCCTGTTTACACAGGAAGGATAGTGCTGCTTGTACTGCAATTATTTATTTTCTTTGGAGGCAGAGGATCTGATTTTCCCGAGCTGAGAAACGGGATCAGTTTGTAAATCCTGAGGTAAATATGTCCTCCTCCCACGGACAGGGAGCAGCGGTAGAGATGCTGTATGTCCAGCAGGACCGAGCGTTATTTTGCAATAACTGTGTTCAGTCTTTCCTAATGTGTAATGGAAATGGAATAAGCTAAAATGTAAATAGATTATAAACTTTCACTTTGTTAATATCTTAGACAAACTGCTCAGTCCTGATCTTTATTTGTTTTCCTGTTCTGGGTATTGGGGTGAAAAGATACAAGTTCACAGATCGTCAAGTAGCTGGCTCAGGTTTGATCTATAAGGTGAAGAACAATTTCGGCAGCAGTTTTCCTCACAGCAGGCAGGTACGTTTTTAAAAGTCCATGGGAATAAAACAAAATAAAAATAAAGATACCACACACTGAAAGGCAAAAGGAAAGCTCGCACTCTGCCTTTGGGGTTACTGGGCTGGGGCTGCTGCTGGTCCCTGCCCAGCCCACTGCTGCAGCGGTGAGAGCCAACTCTGTACCCCGGGGCTCGGCCAGCCGCTGGCACTGGGGATTGGGACAGGGACCAGACTTTGGGCAGTTCTGTAATTTAAAGTCATGTTGAGCTCTGGCTTCTGACTGCTGCTGCGGAGGGGAGGACATGCCACAGGGCTGCGATCCCATAGACCATGAATTTAAGCAGTGCCACCAACACCACGATGTCCATGAGCCACTGGTCTCAGTGTGGCAGCCCAGCACTGTGGCCCTTGGGGCAACCCCCTCTCATCTTAATATTGCCGCCAATTTGTTAACGAGGTGCATTTCAATGATGTCACTGAACATTCCCTTCCTTTACTAACCCATAGAGATACAGTGGGGTGCTACATACATATGTATTTAAAATAGATGGATGTAAAATGAAAGGATTGCATACACTCTATAAAGAAAGTCCTTATTAACTGGTAAAGATATTGTTACAGTGGTGGATACTAAGTCAATGCTAATAAATAAAACAGGATAAACCTATGGTTTTAGTTGATAGAGAATGGATAATAATTGTCATCAAGACTAGTAGGACATCAGTATTAAGTATTGTCTGTAGTTGGACTAGATGATTGTAGGTCCCTTCCAACTGAATTAATCTATAAAAATCAGTATAAGACCTATAATTAATGATTTAGAATTTTTGTTAAGGGTCTAGTAAAAGGTACAAAATCAAATGCAACTAATTGAGGTTAACCTCAATCAGAAGTAGCAAATGTTAGTGGGACAGATGCCGACTTTAGGAACCTGGAAAAATTAGAAATATGTATTTCAGGTATCAAAATTATATTCAGCCCAAAAGAATGTAGCCTTGCACCCAGACAGATGGAAAAGTAGCACAGATCTGAAGTAAAGATTTAAAGAGACTGAGTCGGAGAAAGATCCGTCGTGGATTTCAATCAAAACATCCCATTGCAATAAAAATGTCAATATTTTTTCATATGTGGATATGCAGTGGGATTGCATTTAAAGTTAGGAAGTTTGATAGCATGATCTACTCAGATTGTGCACCCATGTCTAGAGCACTGTGTTTTTGCCTGATGCATTTTGGGGAGGATATGGAGAAATTAGAGTACAAAATGGTGCATGAAAGATTCATCCCTAGGTGAGAGCTCTGGAAAGCACTGAGCTTTCCTTGTGAGGAGAGGAAAAAGGCGGCCTTTTTGAGCAACTGATGAGAAAAAGAACTTTTCCTTCTCATTATTAGCAGTAACTTTATAAAACTGTCAATGCTTTTCATGAAATAGTAATTACAAAAACAAAAAAATGAAAGCTTTTTTTATTCAGCCATTTTTTTTATCAACAGGAATGTCTACATTAGTGTGTAGTGAGGTCTCTGCACACCTGCACAACTGGAGAGGGGGAACGTGTAAAGGTGCCCCGTTATAAAATCATCAGTTGAATAGACGATGAAAAAATCCCTGTGTTTGGCAGCAGCGTGGAAGGCTTTTGTTCACATTTGCTGTTGCCTTGGATCAGGACCCAAGAGGAACCCGGGGTGGGTGGAGAGAGGTCGAGCTGTCCCCAAGTCACTGCTCAGATTGACACCCTGGTCACAGATGCTTGGGCCAGGAGCGCTGGCTCCAGTGTTTCTGTGCTGGTGTGGAGTTTTGGGGCAGTTTTCCTTCCCATCCCTGCCGCTGGCGCCATGCCTCTGCGACGCTGACGGTGATGAGTGCTTTGCCTCAACTGTCTGACATGTGTGGCAGCTAAGAAATGGTTAATAAATTTTATGGATTCATTTAATCTGCTAGAACATATATTCACCAGGTGCAGTGTGTGAATAATTTCTGTTACTTTTTGATCACCTGAAAAGATAAATAAAAATAAACACTGTGCTCATCCACAGAGGCTTTAAAAAAATAAATCTGCATTTACTGTATAATAAATAAAAGTGAGAGAATTACTAAAACCTGGAGAGGCCACAAGGTTGGTTGTACTGTAGCTGCTCCGCATCCATTCCTGCAGGTCCTGCCGTGCTCCCAGCACGGGGGCTGCCTGCCGAGCTGTGGGAGTCGGGGCAGGGATCCTGCCACTGGCTTCTAAAACTCTCCAAACTTTCTGGTGATGTCCCTTTTGACTGTTTTAATTCCAGCAGCTGCAGATTGACGGCACACTTACTCCTGTAATAAGTTAGTAATGCTGCTTCTAATTTTCTCCTGGTGGATCATGGGCGGGAGGATTTGTATCTGTGTTTTTCTTAAGAGTGTGGGGAATTCGCTATAACTGAGGTGTCGGGTACCTCCCCTGGTGCTACCTCTGCAGTCTGCAGGTCACCGTGCATCTTCCTCTTCTGTGGAGAAGCAGCAAAGTTTCTGTTACCACTTAATGTATCTCATATCTTGAGGATTCAGTAGAGCTTTCATTGCTTCAAGTCTTTGAGACAGATATTTATATAGCTAATTATTTTTAAAATGAAAGACACATGGGGCAGAATCGCCAAAGGAAGTTTGCTTTGAATTTTTAGGAAGTCTCAGAGCAAGAACAATGGGAACCTCTATGGCTAAGGGAGCTGGGCTATTCTTTGTTTGTTTTTTTTATTATTTTCATTTTGGCAGAGAAAGTGAATTTTGGTACTGAATATCAACACCTCCGCTCCCTTGGTGTGGGTCGCTGGCAGATATCCTGGCGCTAACGGGAGCGGGTGGAACAGCAGCCTGGGGAGGGGGGGGCTGGGTTTGCTTTGTAAGGCAGAGTTAACGAGACAATAAAACAAATATACTTTATACAGCATCATCTATTTTACCTTACTCATTTGCAAATGAACATAAATGGGTTCATGTGAAACATGGATAATAACCAAGATGCGGTAGGAAATTAATTAGAATTTATTTATAATTACACACCTAACTCAAACCTATTAGTTACACTATCTGTTTTTTAATTGCTTTCACTTTGTGAATTTCTTCAGACTTTTAAAAATATGATAGCATTTAATTTAAACATTCTGTGAAGTTTATACCTGGAAACACATGTTAAATCCAAATGGGGTAATTTTTTGCAACTGGGAAATTGTTTTGAAGAATTGAGCACTGTGTGCTTTAAGTGCTTATAGACTGAAGTTCTGGGATGGAACTTAAGACATATGTAAAATCCTGAAAACAGGAAAAATATAGGAATTTATTTATAGATTACTATTTGTACATACAAAAATAAAAATCAATACAGAGCAAGATGGCAAAGTTATACAAGGGATTGTATAGACAGTGTCTAAGAATTTTGAAATAGCAAAACTTGATTTGTTCCAAATTGTAATAAAACCCCGAATCCAGGAGAAAGTGCTTTAAAATTATGCATCCATCAAATTTTTAGATTTCACTTCTTGGCATTTTATACTAAATATACAGTAGAAACTCTAGAAAAAAATAAAATAGAAACTATAAATATCTTGTTCCAAAAATGATAGCAAATGGGGAATAATAAGGTAGTTGTGTTGTGAAAACACTTTTTCCAAACTTTGTTTTACAAATAAGTCTTAAGTGAAATCTTCAAAATTTGCAAAGCGTTTTAATTTCCATTAATCTGCAGCCTTCTATGGGAAAGTTATTTCTTTGTTTTTAGAATGTGCTTTGTTTCTAACTTATGAAAATGGGCCTAAAGCTGATTTGGAAGGGATGTAGACCATTTCCAAGAGTTAGAAGAGGGTTCTTTGGGGAAAAATAATCAGAAAACTGTCAATGTTGGGGCTGTGCTGCTGCAGGTTTCTTTTGCAGGCTGGTTGCTCTGGGATGGGGGATGCAGCTGAGCCCGCTGTGCTCGTCCCCTGCCCCTCTTTGAAGGTACCACACAGCCAGAGGTAGGGCTGCAGCAGATGACCTGCTGGGGTCCTTGCCTGCCCCAGCCTTCTCCAGTAGCCCCGTCCACTTTTGGTAGTGTGACGTGGGCTGAATGCATACAAGCTTTTGCTTTTTTGCATGCTGTTCTGCTGAATTTGGCGAACACTGCTTCATTTCCAAAGACTTTTCTCAACATGGACACCAAGCTCCTTGTTTTCACAACAGCGACTCCACCTTGTGCTCTTGCAGTTGATGTATGACTGACTTCACGATTAAAATACACATATCATTATAAAATGCAATCTGTGCGCATGACATGATTTGTTTTATTTCATAAATAAAATGCCAGTCCAGTGATTCATAAAATTGTAAGCGCTCTTGAGGCCGGTTCTGGGAGGGTGCTGTCTGTGGGGGGCTCTGCAGAGCTGAGATGGGCTTTGGAGACACAAAACGCTGGGGACTGTGCCACCAGCGGGTACCCCAATGCCAGCAGGTGTCAGTGGAAACTGTTGTGCATTACCTGTTTTAATTATGCACAGGAGGGATTTAGCATCTAAATCGTAGTCTAGCTTGGAATAACATTGACCATCATTTCTGGACAGCCAGGCTGGGTGATGCTGTGAAGGCATTTTGGGTTCTACCTCTGTTTCTGTTAAATCCCAAGGGAATCCCAGCCCAGAGCACAGGGACAAACTGCAGCCAAGTGGCAGGGCTGCTGCTGAAAGCTGTGCTGGAGAAGGCAGCCCCTGGCTGGCCAGGTCGGCTTGGCAGTGGTGCTGGTAAACCTTGGTCTGGGTTAGGAGATGAGAGAGATGGAATTACTGTTTCATCTGTTTCAGGTGTATGGTTTTGATGGTGAAAGAAGCTTCTGCACTACATAGCTTAGGTGATACAGGAATGAATCAAGGTTTGGTTTGTGCTGGTTAATGGTTTCTTCTGCACTGATGTCTATGGTTTTATTGTTTTGTGAGAAACCAGCGTGTGTAAAAACATTTGGACTTTCTGGGAGATGTTCACAACTAAATGACCAGTATTTCCTATCGCTTCATGGAGTATAAGGGACCCAGAGGTCAACAATCACTGCAGATCACGCTCTGCTTTTATTTTGTCTCAAGAAATTCTTTTCCAGTCTCTGTATTGGTCACATTTATTACATAATTGTAAAAGAGAAATGACTACTTCATAGGTCTGCATGAAAGCAATTTCTCTGTATCAGATAGTTTAGATGTGAAGATTACATATAGGTGCGACGAATGATGAATAGGATGCAACAAGATGTAAAACGGTCGATAAAGTTAGTGGAGGACTTGCTGATATCGCTGGGTTTGATTTGAATCTCTCCTATATCCTGTTACTATTTTGTTAAAAGGAAAATTTGGCTTTACAGGCATCTTCAAGAACTGTGACTACCGCTGTCTTGCTTTTCAAATTTCATGTAATGTAAGCTTCTTTATTTATATTACTGTGCAATCCCAAACTTTGGTATCATTCACTACATTTTAGCCTGATGGGTTCCCTCATGTATCAAGGCCCACTTGTGCTCTCCTGTGCTGAAAATCCTTTCTTACCTTTTGGATGTGCTTATACCAATGAGGAGCACTTTTTTTTTCCTTTACTGTTTTAATTCTCTCTGGTGGGAAATACTTTGCAATTCAGGATAAGTTTTTACTTTCAAGCAAGGAACTAAGGAGAAAAACACCTTTAGATTTTTACTGGGCTGAGTGATTTGGTGGTGCTGTGTGGAGCAACACACAATGTTTGGCCACTATTCTTCTCGCTGGGGAAATAGAAACATTAAATCTTGTTATATGGTGATGCTACATTATTAAAATTTTTCCTCATAGATTTGCTCACACTGATAATTTCTAGGTGTTCTTTAAAAGCAGAATAGAAATAGCATGAAAAATTACTCATATGTTATAGTCTATCCTGAAAAATAGCCTGGTCCCCTATCTGCTTATCCATATAATTAAAACTGGATTAGTTGGGTGGATTATAGAGTTTTCTGAAGTCATTAGGGAGTTTTCTGTCTCTTGTGACCACCCCATCCCTGAATTTAACTATATTATGAACTAGCTCATATCAGCGAGGTCTGGCTACATTTTGTTCTTAAGCCTTTTCTCTCATTTCTGATTTGCACACGAGTGCGTGATGGTGGCTGTGTCTTATTAGACCTGAGTGCGAGTATAAATCCTTCAGGTTCCTGATCTCAATTGTGAAGCCAACCCGAGGCACAAGTAGGGGACTGACAGACAAACCAGTGGGGTTTAGGGCCATGTAGGAGTAATACTAGCATACCGGCTTATGCTCTTGGGCTTCTTCTGGGATTTCTGGGCAGACTGAAAGGAGGGGGTTCCATGGATGGCTTCCTTCTCCAGCTTGGACATGGGGCAACTGAATTCCCCTGTACATTCCCGGTGAGATACTGGGAAGTCTGTTTTTAAACCAATAGGCTCATTAGTGAAAAGTCCAGTCTAAACAGTCTGTCTTAGACCTGTAGAGTGTCAGTCCTTAATGCCACCTCATAGCTGCCCCCAAAGGAGCACGCTGTCGAAGGCAGGGCTGTTCCTGATGCCGCAGCAGTGCCTGTGCCGAATGCTTCTGCATTGGTTTGTGATGTGCAAAACATCGAGGGTTCTGGAGGAAATCTTGTCTTACCTGCAAATAAGCAACTGAATACATCTTCATCAAATAACGGCGTTCACAAAGTTACCCAGATTTACTTTTGGGGGGGGGGGTGGGGGAGGGAATATTCATTGCATAAAAATACTTTTATGTTCCAGGGCTAAAAGATAACGAGATGATTATTTACTCATATGGTAACAGCACTAAGCATACTCAGCAACTACATTAAATAAAAACATTAGTTGTATCAATCACAATATCCACAAATATATTACATATCTGCCACTAAAGGGAATTTTATATTAACCTATTAGCAAAAACCAAGTAAGCAATCTTTAAATGGTAGATTTAAAATGTGTGTAAAATGCAGTATATATCATTTTACAAATGTTTTAAAAAAAAAATAGCCTTTTACTGAGACACAAGTTTTGGCTAGAACTTAGGACAAGTGTACAGCACATACAATGCTTTCTTGTTTTTGAAGGAATTTAAACACAGAGTCTGAATGCTCCCTGGCCAAGTTAGCCTGTCATGTATTACCATCGTACTCGCAGTGACATCGTGTTACACAGCGAGTTTCCTCTCAGAGATTTTTCTTGGACAAAATAGCATAGAAAAGTCTCTGAAAAGGAGTTCCTGTGTTCTGACACTGTAAAAATAGCTTAATATCAGCTCATCAATAAGACATTATGCCTTCTGCGTGACACAAAGCCCAACAGAATAGACAGGAATTATTGCGTGTGCTGGATGGGCAACACACTTCCCTCTGGTACATGGCCATATTTAGTATGATTAAAAAGGGCGGGGGGAAGAATTATAGGTAATTCTTAGGAGCAATTTAAAAGCTGAATTCTGTTGAGCCTGCATCTTCTCCACTAGAGAGATATTTATAGTAAAATCATAACTAGGAGGTTCCCCTCTCTTTCACTGTTCAATGGGAGAATAATTTATGAATCTGACAATCCTACCCCTGGATAATGTTAAGACTAACATAATGTTCAGTTGAGTAACTCTACACTCCTAAAGTTTATTAGTGTGTAACAACAGCAGCAGGGTTGGTATAATGAAATGACACACATAGTCACTTTGGAGGGAGGATGTCTTGTTACGGATCTGCTACAAGACAGTGTTGGGAATCCTCACTGCAGGTGGCTCCCCCCTTCCAGCCAGAGACAGGATACAGGGATGTGTGCAAGGAAAACTCAAACAGGGGTTAACTCATAAATATCCACGGAGACAAACCACATAGAAAAAAATGTAGGTCATAACATCCAGTCAGTCTGGGAGAGTTCCTGGTTTTGGTAAGTAACTTTTTCTTTTTCCACCCAGAAGATCATAGAATTATTTATGTTGGAAAGGACCTTTAAGATCATCAAGTCCAACTGTGATGATGCCCTAGCACAGACGGGGACTCCGCTGTGCGTGTGGGCTGGCAGTCAGCGTTGCACAGCAGTGCTGGGGTGCAGCACCTGCAGCCCCTCCTGCACCCTGGTGTCCCCAGTGCCATTGTCCCCCATCTGCACCCCTTCCCCACCGCAGCCCCCAGCTGCTCGCTGGCAGCCTGCGGGCGGGACTGCTCAACACTGGCCCTTGGCTGGCGAGAATGAAATCTTCTCAGGATTGTCAAAGTCGAGGTCTTTCAAATATTCCAAAGCGTATTTTACAGCCAGGAAGGTCCGTGATGGGTGGTAATAGCCCACGCCGCCTATGGAAGTAAGCGGGGTGGTCAGTACCGCTTATTTGGACACAGAGCAACTGTGCTGTTCGTTTCTGAGAGGTTGTCAAGAAAAATTGAAGGCTTTAAGTATATGACCTTTTGCAGGAATTACTTCAACAATAGCTTATTCTACTGTGTCAACTACAGTTGCAGTTATAACAATGGATTTCACTTTGAGAATGCAAATTGAGTTCCTAATTGTGAGATTTAATCCAGGGTGTGCTGGGCAGTAATCTCTTAAGAGTTTTGTTCCTGCTAAAGCATTTTAGAGTCCTGCTAGAGTCAAATATACTGTTCCAAAGTTGAAAATATTATATGTGTGGCAAGGAAAAAAAAAAAGAAAAAGGAAAAATGGTTATGCTTAATGAAAACAATGCTGGCACGGAAAGAAAAAAAAGGGTCCAAGCTTTGCTAGAGAGTGAAGTCTCTTAGATATACAGGTCCAGATTTTCATGGGACTTTCATAAGGGCACCTAGAGGAAGTACTGACCTGTGTGCCAAAATGTTATGGCCACAGATGCAAATTAGAAAAATTGCTTCTGTGCATACCTTTGCTTGTAAACGTAGTCTGTGTGCATGCTCAGACTTATTTTGCACCAGCAAATAAGAGTTTTAATAAATATTAAGGTAACTTCTGAACTGGTTTTTGCCATTTTTCATTTTAGTACTGAAAGGATACTCCCAAGTCCCAAGAACTCATCTCTGTGCAGACTCCAGAAAGTTCCCTGTATGTGTCAGGGTGAGAAAGATACAAATTGCATAAGTTTAAAAAAAAAAAACAAAACCCAAAATCTAAACCAAACCAAAAAAAAAAAACCCAAAACCAACCAAATAAGCATGATAAAATGTGGAAGGACTCAGGTGATACCCTTTGTGAGTGGTGAGCATGATGTCATCTTTTAATTGTCAAAGTAGTAATTTTGGAAGATTTTCTGAACGAAGTGCTAAATGTTTTTTAGGTCCTACAGTTGTCATTGTGGGTTTGCTAGATACATTATAATGCCTGTGTATATTGAGCAAAAATATCTAAAACTGATTAAACACCACTTTATATGAAGCTGTACAATTAAATGTGTGTTACCTGTGAAGGTAAGGATTTAGTGAAATTTTAGTGCATTTTTTCACAAACCAAGTATATGATTGGTTTTGACTTATCAAGAGGCTTATTTGGATAATGACTGCAAATTTAGAACTACTTTTGTATGTCAGAAAGCATCACAGAATTTCAGTGTTATGCCCTTTGGGTTACCATACAACTAGAGTCTCTTACAGATTAATGAACCCTGTCTTACAAAGATTAATTTATAAAATATTTGTTGTCTGTTTATATGAAGTCACACTAGCAACGCCTGCTTCAGAAAAGTGTGCATATGGAAGGCTAAATTTAAAAGTGAAATGCCAAGGAAAATTAGCTTCCTGTGACATCAGGTCATAATTTCAGTAATGACAGTGCATCCTGCAGGAATGGGAAACCTTCAGATGTGCGACATCCTCCGCTACTGAGAGACGTTAGATAACGAGTGGGAGGGATGAAACCATTTCAATTTCTACCAAATTTACTTCACTTACAGAAAATACAAAGCTGAAAGCATCTTTTAGGAAGAGCTTGACAGGCAGTAGAATACATTTTAAATAAACAAGATTGGGTTGAACATACTACTGACCTCATGAGCATTTACTCTGTCACAGAGAAGGACCTTACCGTGGCCCTGGCTGCTTGGGCAAAAGGCGTGTTCTTATCATACAAACCTGTGCAAAAGGGGAAAAAAAAAAAAAAGACGAGAAAAAAAATTAAAGATACTAGAAAATGCCACTTTTTGAATTCCAAAATGGAGATCCAAACCTCCAGCATGTCTTAGTATGTTTCAGTATGGGTCTTCCAGGGTTTGCTTTCTTTCCTACTTAATACACAGTGGTGCAGCCAGGGCAGAATGAAAGAATTTGTTGCAGTCGTTAAAGCCCACAAGCCATTTAAAAGATAAATATTTACCAAGAAAGTAGCAGAAGCAAAGAACTCCCTGTTTCAAGACAAAGTCACTCTGGGTTTGATTTCTTCACAAAATGCATGCTGTAAAGCAAGAAAATGTAATTTCAGTTAATGTTCTAACGAAGTATTCTTTTTGAACATTGGCACCACCAACTTAATCTGGTATCTGCCTGTAGACAGATGGATCTGTTAACTTGAAGATGGCTTTTATTTGAATTGTGCACCATTTTCGGGCAAACTACTGTTTTCACAGAAATTGCAGTTCTTTTTTAGCACGTGTTTCTGTGAGTTTAGGGATAGTTAAAAAAAAAAGTCATTTAATGAGAAAACAAATCTATTGTTAAATAATCTGGCAGAGCATTTCATTGATGATCTTTATGCATGACATTGATTTATCAATTTCCACTTTTAAAGTGAGAAGTCTGGGGACTGAGGAAGCATGGTGAGGTTTGCGTGGTGTTTGGGGAAGCTGACAACTGCTGTTATCTGGAGTTGCTGCCTTTCACTAATAAAGCACCTGCTTACTCTTACTTCTTTTTTTAATGAAATATTTCTATTTACCAGTATTGTTTTTTTTTTCTCAAAACTCTTACAACTCCATTTTGCCCCTTCATATTTTGCTCTTGCCAGCTGGGATGGGTGTTTTGGAGCGCTCCTGGAGCACAGTGTAACACAGGACCATTGTCCCGCTATTGCTGAAGCCGCGTGGGGCTGGAATGCCAGTGGAAGGGGACGAGCCTTTTGTCCCTAGTGCCAGTCATGGGAGCAGCCAGGTTCCTGCAGGGGTTTCTCTTGGTAGCAGCCGGCATCGAGGCAAGTCGGAGGGGAGCGTGCTGGTTATTGAATTTGTGAATAATGGAGCAGGCACCAAAGGAAGCGTACTCCGAGCAGGATGGAAAAACCATCCTGAGCACGTCCTGCCGGCCCGCGTGCCTTTGCCGGGGAGGCATACAGAGCAGCGGCCTCTGCTTTTCCGCTCAGCCTCTCCCGGCTTTACACGCAGCAGGATTCGGTTTCACTGAATAAATCTTAGGGCCATTTCATGAAAATTAGACCGTCTGTGAAATGAAATGTAAGCATCTGGCAGATGGCTTGTAAAACCAAATCTCGGGAACCACCTGGGTTTTAGGGATCTGAGTTACCTGAACTGAGAGGAGGTTTTTTGGCATTGCTGACCTATGGGAGCTTTGCTTTGGAAACTTTGCATGAAACCGGTTTTACAGATGTTGGGATTTCTGTGAAATGCCGCGTGTTCCCCAAATGCAGGACACAGTGTCACCCCTGGTGATTGCCCCATGAAAAAGAAGGCTCACATCTAGCTTGAGGATTTATGAGGCTCTTGCAGTTAATTGAAACAGCTGTCCTTTTCGGGACAGTGTCGGCAACAGGGGCTCCAAGGGGAGGTGTGGAGTGGGTCTCCAGAGAGCCTGCTTGAAACTGCAACCGTCCATCCCTCTGCATCCCCTGGACTGGGGATGACTGCAGGGACAGATGGAATTGCTGGATTATGAATTGGTTTGCACTGCTCTCCTGAGAAGTGGTTCTGTTTTCATCCTCTTCTTGTCCAGTTCTGGAACTGTGTATGAGTTCCTGAGGTCTGTATTCCCTTGTTTATTAAATATTATTACATCGTGATTGTGAATTAAGGCAACATGGACCAAGAACTAGCTTCTAAACAGTGTTTCTCCTCAATAAAGTAAAGCACAAGTAATTTCAAATAATGATCTTGGACTTTGAACACTGTGACTGGAAGAAAATTAGGAACTCCTAAATTGTGTTTTATTCTACGAGACATTTGCTTTCTATCTTGCTATTCTCCATAGAACAAGACCAGTCTTGACCAGGCAAGATGAACCCTATGTGAGTTTGCATGTGAAGGTTATGAAAGTCTTCCTTACCAGGCTGTAAGGAAGATCAGACTTTGCCCAGTAGATTAAGTCAGCTTTTGCAAATTTTTGTATGGTATCAATCACTGTGGAATTTCCTACTTTTAGTTCATTTTGGTGATTGCTTTTTACCTGACAGGTTCTTTCTTGCTCTTCTTCTGTGTAGCTTGTCACTTGTTATTTGAGAAACTTTACTTCAGGAATTTGGAGTGTCTTGTTATACTTTGCACATCATCAGTTTATGTGTATGAGCTGCAGAAAAGTGCAGTGATTGCTTAAAAACACTATAGTTACTTAAAAGAGATGACTTTGATTGTGTGTTTTTTGTTCCCATCACAATAACACTTTGCAGGTGATTATTAAATTAGAGATTTTCTTTGTTTTTCTAACAAAAAAACCCAACCTTTTTCATGTCAGTGCCAATTATGAGTAGTAATTTTTCACATTTTACAAAAGAATTTTCTGTCCTGCCTCCACGCCCCCCCAAATAAAGAAGGGCTTTGACACTCTATGACAAGGAGGTGGGGGGTAGGGTTTTTTATTATTATTTTTTGCAAACACCGTGCTTTTGACTTTTCTTAAAAAAATCTGTTGACTCTATTGAAATGTGACAGGGCAATATTTAACCTGAATAGAGGCATGTTGACTCCTCTTATTAAAACTGACAGTTAAGGACATTTCTCTCTTTATTCCTTCTGATACACGCAGACAAGTCTTCACTGCTAACTAGTATACAAAATCAAAAACAAAAAAATACAGAGTGAGGAGATGAGTACCTTATAAACAATATATGAATGACAATTGCAAGTTTAATCTAGCAAAGAAACCTTTTTTTATCCTTTAAGAAAATTAAAGCCCTTTCAAATTAGCTTGATATATGAAGACAGGCTGACATCATTAATTTTCAAGTATTCATTCTTCTTCCCTTGCTCCCTATCTCACATAGATGTGTGATGTTCCAGGTGCTCTGGATAGGTCCACAGCGACACCTATAGCGAGAGGTGGATTTTGCCTTGGCTGAGGTGGTGGAGGGGTAGGTTGGCTCATGGGTGTGAAAGCTTCTCTTCCTCTTCCCTGGGGACTTATTTGGGGCATTTTGCTTGGCGTTTGGTTTTCTTTTCCTCTTAAGAAGAGAGACGACCTGGTGGTATTGGTAGCAAGCAGCTCTCCCTTTGGGTCAGTTTGCAGTGTGAAGTCGGACCACGATCCCTGCAGCAGCCTGACCTGCTGCAAGGCTTTTCTGAGAACTTGAAGTTCTTTCTGCCTTGTCATACAAAGGCTTGAAAGGCCAAGTTGCTCAATTTTTTCCTAGTTACTTTCTAAAGCAATTGTGTAAGTATCTGTAACCATGGAGTATGGTTGCCCATTGCCCGTGCTTTGGTACTGTAGAGGTTGGTGGTTCTGGTGCCACTGTTCTTTATCACATAGCTGTCCGCAGCATTTCCCGTTAGCACAAGATACCTAGTGGCAAAGTCCTCTTCCTCCATCGTCGTTATGGAAGGATAAGCTGAGCATTTTTACAAACCTTCCTGCATATGTTTAGTTCTGTGGCAGAGGACGTAGAGGGGAGTCTATGTAGCACAAAATATCAGCCATTTGTCCATGGATAGCAAATGAGTCATGCACTGTCATTGTCACTGGATGAAAAGAAAAAGATTTAAATATAAATGAACAGCAACTGAAGACAGCAGGTCATGCTTTGTATGATTCCTTTGACTGAGATGGCCCTACCACAATAAGGATAGCTGTCCTACTGCCATGGAGGCTGTGGAGTGTGGAAGCCCCTTTATTATGGCTGACGTAGCACATCCAGGACCAAGAGAATGAGGAGCACCGGGGGAGCCAAGAGTGGAAATTGTAATGTACCCATGATCTTTCTGTTACACAATGCAGCCAGTAACTCTGCCTACATGGTCTCAGAAAATATTTATTATTTCTGGAAAAGGAATCAGTTTCAAAGTAGCATTAAATAGAAGCTTATAACCTCTGATGTCAGGGGTTTGAACATCAGATACACAAGCAACAGGAAACAGCCCGATCTTAACCTCATCCCTTCTGTTTGAAGAGCAGGAGTGAAACCTAGCAGGAGATGAAACAGCAGTTATGATGGTTAGACCAACACTGTGAATCCTTCTCTTTGCATCAGTTGGTTAATTTAAGAGAGTGAAAAGTCAGATGTACTTTTTGTACTTGTCTCAGATGAGATTAGGAGAATCTATAATGCCCTAAGGCAGACAGTTGAGACTTTTACAAGAAGTGGACCAATATACTGTGTCATGCAGGAGGAATTTGGGGTCTGTAGGCATTTTTCCATAGTCTGATTATCCCTCTCTCAAACCTATTGGCTGTATTGTTTAGAAAATCCTGGATGGGCTGTCTGTAGCAGAAGAAAGGACTTGACAGAAGAAACAGGAGACCAAAACTGTGAATTACAGAATTCATGGTGTTGAGCCTCCTGTAAATCCAACTGAACTTAAGGTACAAAATTTAACATCTTTTCTAGTGGGAGTCACATCTCGGAATTAAGCTGCTAGTGGAGTTGTTTTTTGTTGGTTTTTTTTTTTGGGAGTAATCTTGGTCCCAGAACTTACATATGTGCATCCAAGCCATGAAAGATCCAAATCTATATGGAAAATATATGATCTGATGCCTTAGTTCATGGCTATTAACCACACACACATTCTTCTACAGATAACTAAGTCATCAAGGACTCCGTATGGGCAGAAGACTTCTGTACATTTAGACCCAGGGACAAATAGAAACTGGCAGGTGATCAGTGCACAAGAGATGGGGAGGTGATGTGTTCTTGATAAGGCAGAGGTAGTAATTTTATACCAAATCGAGCTTCATGCACTGTTACTGTTATTTTTTTGTTTCTGCTCTCAAGACACCCACAGGGTCTATCTCATAAGCCTGGCTTTAACTTTGATATGCCAGCCTCCTTTGATTTGTGTCAAGGCTGCAAACTTTGTCTCACACAGGATCTGCTGTCTGCTCCTGGAGCCCCGGCTCTGTCTCGGCAATGATCACCCTGCCCCTGCTCCCTCAGCCTTCGCTCCAGCAGCCTTGCTCCTCTCAGATCTGCTGCAGACATGTTCAATGAGATTATTTCACTGCTCTGACTACATCACAGCTCTGCTTAAGGCCCTTCGTTGGCTCCACTGCATCCAACAAAATTTCTGTCTTTATTTCAATCCTCTTAGTTTTGCTCAAGCTTATTCTCTGTCGTGGTTTTGTTTGGATGTCTGCCCGCCCTCATTCTCATCCTCTCCGATTACTTGCTTTTCTGATGAGTGTTTTTGCACTTTCTCCCATACTGTCACTAAAGAGTGAGAAAAGCACTCAAAGTCCCCAAAGCTGCTGTCCTCCCTTCTTTCACATCTCCGAAAAAAACCCCCATCTCTGCCTCCTAAAGACTGCAGCCCGGTAATGGAAGAGCAAACAGTTAGCTGTGAGTAGTGCAGCTCATTTGCTGGGAGTTGTTCATATCCAGTTATGGTTAGTACACGGTCTCCCCTGTCACCTATCCAGCCCCACTTACTAATATTATCCACTTCTACAGCTTGACATTTAACTTGTTAGTTCTTTAAGGCAGTTGCTGTCAGTTCTTCCATTGGTACAGAACTTGAAGATGATGCCACCATATAAATATGAAATGAGAATAAACATGCAATATCAAACATGATAAGCTTGGGAAGTGGGTATTTGAGATGAACAGAAGTCACTCTCTAGTTCTGAAAAATGCCTCTATCCCTTGCTAAGAGAGGTCAACCTATATAGATTGCAGGTTTTTAACTGTTGTTAGTGGGATTCTTTGCATAATCAGATCTCTGGCTCTATTCATTGTTTGGCAAGGCGAATACATGAATTGCTATGGATTCTTTAGCCAAAAAAACATAGCGCTGAAGAGCACTTCATTTTTAAAGTGTGATGAAGCAGTGGCTATTGTGGGATTTCACATAATGGGAGTAAACGAAGCAGGGAGTCTTACCTGGCACATGTGGTGAAGGGAAGGGGTCTCTGAGGTAGCTACACTAAAAAAAGACTTTTAATCATAAAACAAGAAAACACAATCTTTAAGAATACAGTAAATAAGTGTAAACACATGGTGCTTAGGCATAGAAAGTTAAAGGCAAGTAAAATACTGCATTTGTTAAGTACTGTAAAGAAGCAGCATACATATACATGATGGTAATAGTGAAACCTGCATCCCTGTATCGGGGAGAGCCCAATCCATGTCTAAGAGCACAATTGCAAAATAGTAGAGATAGTAGACTGGATTTATTTTTCTTTTTTTTTCGGTAGGAATTACTACTTCACCATGTGAAGACACTGACAGCCCTTGCCTCCTTGCTATTGATCTAGCTGTTTCAAAAAACAAGTTTCCAATAATTTCTTAATAGCGAAGAAGGGAAATCATAGAGTTAAATAGGAATTCTAGTTGACATCACAGAGTCTTCCTGAAGAAAGGCACTGGAAAACTCAAAGTGTTAGACTATGCACAAAATTCACCAGAGAACAAGCCCTTGGAAAGTGAGACCACAAAAGACAGTCACTTGAGGAATGACAAAGTGTACCGCAAATGAGTGATTTTCACTGAAATGAAAATGTGAGTCTGGATTTAAGATTAGTTGGCACTTAGAGATACAGCATTGATTAGTCATCATCAATAAGACGTGCTTTGTCCTTTTAAAGCAACACTCTGTTCAGTCATGCTGCAAATGAAGGGAGAAGTATAGAAAGTATGGTGAAAGTTTCCTCTTCGCGCCGCTCAAATATGATGGATACTGTAAGTTTACATAGGTGCAAGGGGAGACTGGACAAGTGCATGGAAAGAGAAATCCATCAAGAGATATTAAACACAAACATCCCCCTTCTGCTTGGGAAGTCCCTGGGCAACAAGCTGTTGGAGCCTGGGAGAGTGTTTGAGGGAAGTATCACTATATTCCTGCTCTATTTTTACACTCTTCCCTGGGTACTTGTTTTTGATGACTGTTGGATACTGAACATGGGACTAAGTGGACATTTGGTGGGACCCAGCACGGCCATTCGTATGTTTTCTTCTTATTTGCTACAGTAATTTAGAGAGAGCAGAGAAATACAGCTTTGGTAGTATTTGTCTTGTATACCGGAACAATCACAGGAGAGATCTGGTCACGCTATTAAGCTTATACGATGATGCCTTATTCTTACACTCTACCCCAAAACTACATGTTTTAAGGTGGCCCATCAGCGTGGAGCTGGCAATTCAGGATATTTTCAGTGCAGCAGTATGGATAGTCATGTGATAAGAAAGTGTGTAGAATTCACCTATAGAATTATTCATTTTGGTCTTTTCAAGGATTATCAGAGGATCTCTTTAACAGTGAGGGCAGTATACAGTTAAGCTGATTTTCGTTTGCTGCTTGTCTCCATTCAGTCTTGCAGCTCAAGTGAGGTTTAGTTTAGGATTGTACCTTAATTTCAGTATTGTATATAAAGCTTTTAAAAAATACATCTTTATTCTTCAAAAGAAGTAAACTTTTATTACACTTTTTCTATTGTTGTAAATTTGATTGGCCAGATGGTTTTTAGGCATACTATGTTCAAAAATTCTTTTTGTAGATTTTGACTGGGGCCTGTTTTGGTGAATGAGGAAGTTATCAAAGGGGGAAAATAACTTTTTTTTTTTTTTTTACACCTTAACTTTTGCAGATGTTGTAAGTTCTATGATTTCCAAAGTTTTCAGTGTCTCTTTGCTTTATTTTGGTGAAATAAAATTTCCTGAGGCATGACCAACTCCATCACGGAGATACTTAAATAAGGGATATAGAAGGTAATGGTAAGGATGAGGGGACGCATTGCAGTTTGCTTTGAAAATGGCATTCATATTTGGGCTTCAGAAGAGATGCAGCACATCCCCAACCTGTGGGAACCTAACACAAACACAATGTGCCCCACTGACATAACGGCTACCAGGGCACAATGCTCCCAGGTCTTTCCTGTCACATTCCTGCCTGTATTTCTTTCAGGAATTGTCCATCAGACACTTCCCTGGGCACCTTCACTGGTTTCCTGAACTGCAGGACTCAGTTTTCCCCTGCTGTAATGTTGGATTACCTTTTTATTCTCTGTCTACCTGGAAAGGGAAGGGTGAATAAACAAAACAGGACGTATGGTGAATGTGTTCCTCTGCTGCATATGGGCCCAGCACTTTTCATGGGATTTTGTTGTTGGTCGAGAGCAGCCAAAGGGATGCAGTCTGCAGGGATGAAGGGCAGCAAGCTGCATGTTTTAGGCTGAACATGTTCTGCCTTGTAGGAAATCTCACCCACAGTTGTAGGTCAGTCCATGTAGGAAAGAGTCCAAGTCCCAGCTATGGATGGGCTCTGGTCCCGTCCCCGGCTGTGCAGTCTCTAGGTAAGTGATACGCAAGCAAAGGCAAAGTATCCTATTTGGAAGTGAATTAGGAACCTGTGGTGATATAACACTGGTGGCTTTTGAACACAGAATTTTAACAGTTAAACTTCTATGGAGATTAGGGTCAGGCACTGACAGTGATGCCCTACTGTCATCCAAGGTTTCCCCCCCCCTCACACAAGTCTTTTCCGCTACATAAATCTCACCGAAGGAATGTTCCAACTTTAATATAGGGTTGACTTTCTTTGGGCAGCTTCTTGTTAGTTTACATGAAAACTGCGATAGGCAATAGTGGGCGGAAGGCAGATGAGGGACAATGGGTAAGGACTTTGAGCACAGGCATCAGAGTGTGTGCGTGACTGACATTCCGGCCAAAAAATTAATCAGAGAAGAATTTGTCTTTAAAATATCTATTAATTTAAGTCTTTCTCTGTTTCAAGGATAATATTTATATGATGGTTGCAAGTATAACTGCTGGCTGGGAGTTGTCAGCACCGAACCATAGACCACCATGCACGCAGATTCAAGAGCGTTCCTAAGCCCTTATACTGTCCTTTTGGTTGTTTCTTCTGATTAAGAAAGGACATTGGAGAGATGATGATGATGTTTATGACCATAGGAAATTACACAAAAGGATTCTGACTAATAAATAAAAATTAGTGTTCATTGAACAACCGGTTTATATTCAAATACACTAATGTTTATGTATTATCTGTGTATGTATATTCTTTGTTTTAGTTTGTAAGCTGCGATGCTGTACGCACTCTATGCTTCTCCCCTGAATTAGGATATTCTATATACATTCCAGTTTGAGTCATATTAATAAGAATTAACTTTAGTAACACCACATTGTACCGGGAATGGCTATCTTAGCTTGTCACTGTTTGGGGTCCTCAGGTCAACCTCTTTAATTAAGTCTTGTAATGTTAAGAGTGAATTCAATACCCATCCTACCCTATCAGAGCTAACACTCTTTCCTGCACTGCTTTTATCAGCATGCCCAATTTTCCACCTGGAATTTGTTTTAACGAAGCCCAAATCCTATTTTGTCAAACGCTGGAGGCTGTATGGAACATTCTGCCCGTTATTCTGTTATCCACACTATGAAACTCGGGACAAACAAGCTGTAAGCTGCATTTTGATGTCAGGTTAAGCTATTATGGTACAAATTGTGTTTAATATATTTTTAAATACTTTCTTTAATATTTTATAGGGTTTTTTTTCCTATTGAATTAGCAGTAAAACAGCAGTGCTTCATATTTCAGATCTTTTTCCACCTTTCGGAGGCCTGTGTTCCACATGATCTGGTTACCAGCTGGACAGCCAGAGGCTGAACACAAAGAAAGCACAGCAGACTTCATTTCTACACTAGCGTTCAAGCCAGAGTGTGTTTTTCCACAAATAACCCACTTTCTTATATACTCTCTTCCTATTTTAATTCCACCTGAAAAAAGAGATGTTTCTTTTCTCCAACTTTTTACTCTGTGGGCCACCAAAACCAAGGAAATTCAATAAATGGATTTTTATCTGAAAGGAGGGTGCATCCCTTGCCCTACGATGCACATTTAAATATCCATTTAAATTACACTTTCAGTTCTATTTAACTCTTCAGAGATGAGCAGTTCTCTTCATTTCTCATTATATTTGTTTAATGTTAACACAGTGCTTAAAGTGTAGGTGAGAACTGTGGCATGAAGTTGTCATGAAAATAAACAAAGCTGTTAAAATACAGGTTTGACCAACAGTTGGGGTCACATTTCTGACATGCGGAATGCAGAAGGACATGCAGGAAACAAATTGTGGCCTCTTTTTTTTAAAAAAAAACAAAACAAATAAAAAAACCCAAACGAAACAAAAACCAGCCAGGGTGATCCCAGCAAATACTGTCTGGTCAAAGCAAATTTAACCCTTAAAAAATGAGGGGGAGAAGTTTGGAGGTGCTGCCTCTGAGGGGTGCAGGGACTGGTGCGGGACCTCCTGCTGCCCAGCGCCAGGATGTGCACCGTGCTGATTTGGAAGCTGCTTTAGGAAACTTTCTTTGGCTACAAGAATCAGTCTAATCAGACAACTGCAAGAACTTAAAAACACACTTTAGCCAGATTACCTGTGAGCATTGTCAGACTATAGTAAGCTGTATTTGCCTGATTCAAACCAGTTTCATTGTGTCTTTAGCAGAAGCCTGCACTGGTGCAGACAGATCATCTCTGGTGAGATCCATGTCAATTCTCTAGTGTAAGGGTGTCCTTAGAATTGGACTTCTTTTTCTCCTTTTTTTTTTTTTTCTTCTATTTCCTGCCAGTTCAAGTGTTGTTATCCTTGTAAAGGTTAATTGGGCACTTGCTGATTTCCACAGACCCCGTACTATTTTTGGTGGATTTACACTGCCTAAAAGTGATTAGAGCTCAGTAAACTATGCAGTATTTGGTGTGAAGTAATACCACACTGCACACTTGCTATTATCTGTATTGGCACAGAATTGCTAAAAATGGGTAAATAGCTGTTTTGTCACTAAAGTCAACATACTTGACCCTGTTTACACACGGGGAGAGAATCTTTGTGTAAGAAGTTGCTATTTCTGTAGTGATTTTTCAGAGGGTGAAGCCACACTTAATGTTCTCAGCATTTTTCAAACTCAAAGGAAGAGGGGTGGTCCACATGTATTACATACATGAAATGAAAACCCACTTGTTCCAAAATGTAAACATCGGGGCGTCAAACGCTTGAACTTGTCTGGTTTCAGCACATACTCCTCTTGTGATCACGGTTGATTTAATATAGCTTAAAATTAAAAAGTTAAATGAAAGTTATTTTTCTGCAGGCTGTTTTCCAAATTTTCCCAGTCCTAATGTTTTCACTGTACTTGTTCTATTAAACAGCAGCCACATATGTGTCTGTGTGCTTTTGTGCATACATCTGTTCTGGGTGTGTATGCATGTGTCTGAACATATGTATGAATTAAGTGGAGTGCAATATTTGCTAAATGAGAGAGACATAAGGTAGCCACCTGCTCTGACACAACACTTAGTGTGTACGTACCAAAGAGAAGAGATTTAAAACCAATTACAATCTAGAATGTACTTGTTAAAGCAAAAGAACAAACTAAACTAATTTAAACTAATTTTTCCCTTAGGATGGTAATTCATTGACAGAATTACCCTGCTATTGAAATTGGGCCTGTTGTTTGCACAGCAGAGCGTATTAGATAAATAGCAGTAATAGCTGTTCTCTACATTTAATAAACTAGAGAAAATTTCTTGATATGCTTGATCTATATTACGAAGTTTATTTTTTGCTTTCTAGCCAGAAACCAAGGATGTCTTTGATTTTTCTATAGCTGCTTCAGCCAGACAAAAAGCTCGTGTGCCGTCGGCAGTGGGCTGGGTGTCAGCCAGCAGCAGGGATTTAGAGGTGGTGGAGGACTGAAGGACGAGAGCACAGCACCTCCGAGCCTGTGTCACTCCTGCTGCTACCTTTTCACTGTCTCCGAGGTCTGACTTTCTTTCCTTTCAAGACATTCCCGTGAAAGGTGCTGCCTGTTTATTGTAAGCAGCAATGTTCTCACATTAATACACGCATACCTGGAAAGACCTCGCCGGTTGCTTTATGAATAATTTTCTTTTCAGTATATAGCCTTTTATATAAATACAGTTGATGAGGAATAGATCAGAAATATTGGCAGAAGGCAGAGGGTTATCGGTGCAATGACTGTGGGTCCAAAGACACAAACCAGTGAGCAACACGGTGCTGAGCCTCTGTCGGCCCTTCGGTTGCTCCTGAGTGTGGGGACTTCCAAAAAAAGCTTGCGTGGGGGAATTGCTGTGGAGTAATTTGAGGTGAGAATTTTAGCTAGCTCTGGGCTAATTCTCTATGTGGATAATCTCTCGGGGCAGGGAGATTTCCTCACTTGCCCAATGTGATGAGGTCTGCTTAACGCCCTGGGAACGTGCATGAGGAACTGGGGCAGCAGATCTCAGGTGCTGGGACTCTGCACCGAGCTTGCAGCGCAAGGGGCTTCCTGTTGTTCCAGGACATCCCGCTGTGCTTGGACACAATGCAGCCAGCTATGAGGTCGACTAAGAAGTGGGTTAAGGCAGGATTTAAAGACCTGGGACCTGATCTTGGAGGGACCCCAGTTCATCCTGGTCTGGTGTCAGCAGCAGGAGGACAGGCAGGGGTCCGAGCCTGCTGGGGAAGGGCAGGAGGAGGGAGCAATGGAGGGAGGGCAGGTGGGATTTCTTTCGGCTGCATGGCAGTTGGAGGAGCCCGGGAGTTGTTGAAAGCACTTTAGCTGGACTGGATCTGGCTACATTTAGTCTTAATCCACCACTCAGTAGAGTATCCACTTTACTTCTAAACCTTTTATATTTTGCTGGCCTGCATCACGTCCTTGTAATTACTTGGACATGGGACTGGTTATTGTGGTTTCACTACACCCTGACTAAAAGAAATCCTCTGATATTTCTGTACAGCTGCCTTGCTGTTTTTCTCACAATTTGCCTGGCCTAATTGCGATGAATGGCCAGCTTCAACATTCATATCTAGATCTGCTTGAGAGCCCAGAGGGACAAGACAGATGAGCTTTAAATGCTGGATGTTTGCAAGTGCTTGTGTGAAAGGGTCAGAAAGACAAGTTGTGTATCCTTTAGTGCCAACTCTCCTGAAGTAGGGGTACGATGATTTAAATTTTATCCTAACAAGTGTCCTTACAGGAAAGCACCACTTGGAAACAAACTTCACAGATTCCTTGCTCCTTACCAAGAGCAAACTTGCTGCTTTTCATTAAGCTGTTTGATTGCTATCAAGCTCCTTGTGTCAGTGCCAAAGGCAGCCAGGGCTTTGTACAATGGGCTGGGTAATTGTGCAGTTTCTGTGGTCCGCTTTTGGAACAATGTCTCATAAAAATCTTAAGCAGCTATCACTTTTCATGGCTAATGAACTGAGGATCTGGGAATTAGATCCAGAGCCAATTCTTGGATTAAACCTTCTGAGCCCAAAACAAGGCTGTCTTCAGGAATAAAAAACAACCCAGGGCTGCTGGAATAGGGTACTACAGACTGTGACCTTCAAGATGTGAGATAAGTGACCAACATGAAGGGTACAGCAAAAACTAATCAAGGAGGAGGGATGAATACCAAAGGACTTGTCTGAGAGTCAGTAATGCAATTGAGGGGTGGGGTGGGGGGATTGTTTGTTTTTAGATGTGATTTCTAAAAGGCTTTTTTAGTTTCAGAAATATTTGAAGTAAGTATCCCTCAACATTCACATGCTGATCAGGGACAGAATGAGTTTAGTGGCCTCAGCCTGCCCCTGGTGAACAGGCAGTGGGAGAAAAACCCCAAACCGTTCTGCGCACAAAGGAGCGGAGTGCAATTGGTAATCTCGGTGGTGGGTGGGTGGTCTGCATTCAGAGGGAGGTTTAAAGGCAGATTTCATCCCGGAGACCAATAATATTTAATAATTGCATCACAAAACCCGCAATCTCCTCAACACCCTAAAAGCCAAAGAAAATACCTGTATAAAGTATAGATTTCAATGCTTCCAGAAAAATGAGAACATGGAGAACAACTGGAAGAGTTGTAAATAGGGGCTTCAACAGGAAAATTCCAGAATGTGTTCAAAGTAAATTAGCTACTGCCATGCCTCCTCGCACTCCCTCCTCCCTTTCCTTCCTCCCCCCCAGCCCACTTTTATTTGCTTTGAATTTCCCTTCCGCTCTCTTAGTTGACAGCATTTGCACTTATTTCTGTTAGGGAACATGGCCATTCTTTTTTATGGCAAGGTGAAAATAATTTTATTTTCATCACTTTTCCCCCACTCCCGTGATGGATTTACTTGAAAAAAAATAATGACGGGCTTCACAAACTGGCCTGACAGTTGTGATGCAGAGAGTGAGCTGGCTGAGCAGGGACAGTGAGGCATCTCTGTACCTATTATGGCAAAAATCGATAATGCTTTCTGTAAATTGCTCCTCCCAAAGGAGATGAACAAATGCAGGAGACAAGGGAAGCCATCATTCTGTATGAAAGCCCCTGCACATTTGGACCAGTGCAATTATCAGGAAGGGCTTTTTTTTTCCCTTTTCTTTTCTTTCTCCTTTTTTTTTTTTTGGCGGGGGGGTAGGGGATGGGGAGTAAAGTGAGGAAGAGTGGGATGCAAGAAAGACTTATTTTTCAAGAAACGTTAATTGAAGGCTAAAATTCTGTGAATTGTCAAAATATGTTGCTTTTGGGGGGCAAGGAAGGAATTAAGATAATTTTCAGAAGTACTCATACTCTTTGGATGGCTTTACGTTCTGATTATACATTCAGACTTGCCTATTTAATTTTTTCTGTCAGACAGCAATTCTCTGCTCTAATCATCTAGAACCATGAGGTTCTGTTAATCCTCACGCATGTCCTGTTACCCTGAGTGGGAATTCCACAGAACACCAAGAACATATTTTTCCTATTGTGAAGTCATATAAATTATATATCAAGCGGTATGAAAGGTAATCAGAAACTGAGTAGAGGAGCGTGTGATGCCTTTACTACTGCTCAGACTGACGGGGGTAAAGTCATTATTTGTCAAGTAAACAAGGAATAATAGAGGATATGAGAATCACAGACACTCGGCGAAGGTGCAGAGCTTGAATAGAAGGGATGGTGAGAAAGTAAGAGCTTAACTGAGTAAGATGGTTTGCTTGTAAGTGCTTGCACTTCCTCTGAAATGTCAGATGACCAGTGCGGGTCCTGCAGCACGTTTGCCTTTCATCACAAGGACATTCCCTTTGTGAATATCTTTAAGAAAAGAAGATACGAGCTGATGTTATCCAGAATGGATATGGTTATAATATATGCTGGGAATGAGGATCTTCGTTACCGGGCATTACCTTATCACTGGTTTCATATGAGGCCTTTGGCAAGTCCTAAAATTTCACCAAGTCTCAGCTCTCCCATCACAGAAGTGAGATTAGTAATAACAGTTGTCTTTGTTAGGGTCTTTGCTTTCTTCAAAAAAAAAAAAAAAAGTTGAATGCTTAGTGTGTTATTGATACTACTTTCTCTGTCCAGCAAATAGACAATTTGTTTTCGTGAAGACATGTTGTGAGACCCCTTTCTGCCTACGCACTGAAAGAGAAGCATGAAGCACAGCTCCTCCGCAGTGTGACAATAAAAAATTTGACAATGGGCTGTTCTATCACCTTTCTCTTAGCCTGGCACTTCTGTTTCAGTGAGAAAACCGGTGAAAATACCATAGATGAATGAGAAGTATATTAGAGTTGTTGTTCCTTATCAGAGTTGGAAGATAGACAAGAGATACTGCAGGCAGGTACTCAAATTTAAAGTGCCCTGAAGTTCAGAAAGGCTTTTCAGGGAGACATGTTTGGAAAGAGCATTCAGCAAGTTCAAAAAAAGTCATGGTAGGTAAAAAGAGTTCAGCATCTATCACCTTAAATTAAATCAAAAGTGAAAGGAGAGGAACTGGTGAGAGATGTTCAGCCCTTCAAAATCTGCCTCTGAGCTGTTGTCCCAGGAACGTGGTTAAATGCTTAGGGATGTATTGCCAGATGCGGGGAGACATCAATAGCAAGACTTGGGAGAACATAGTAAAGCTCGCACTGTGTGGTGTATGTTGAACTGGTGGCATAACGTCGGATGAGTTAAGCTGCTTTTCCAGTGCTGGAGGAGGTGTATGTTTAGTGAAGGTGGATAAATAACAGACGGAAAGGCTGTGATGGAAAAGAGAAGGTATTCAACAGAGGTATTGTTTATTCACATGGATTTCCTAGATTTTGTTTTCTAACATTGTAATTCTTGCCTCTTGATTGGTTTCAGTTTCTTTGGCAAGTTTTTTGTTCATGAATTCTAAGTATCTTTTTGGAGTGCTAGTAATTGCTTCAGAGTTTGAGGAGAATATGTGAATGAAAGCATACATTGTAATTCCAGCAAACCATTTTGTTAGAGCTATTTCATGGTTTGTTAAAAACACAACAGCTGTTTACAGTTTTTGTACATCTTCTGCACCACTCAGACATTTTTTTGATGAGTGCATTTTTGTCCTATGATAAGCACATAAGGACTGATGAACTTCTTATGTCATGTTCTCATAACCTGAGAAACAGCTTGAGTTTCTTCTTTCTAATACCTCTGGAATGGAACCCTCTTTTGCTGGTTAGAGGATGAGTGTTGGATCAAATTTCTCCTTTGGCAGTAAGAAGCCATGAGGAAAATGCCTAAATATGTTTCACAGTGGAAGCCATTTGTTATGAAGCGGTGTGTTTCGTTCCTCCCACTGCTGTTAGGCTGAAAAGCTGTGACGGAGAAGGAAGTGAGGACACTCCTCTTTCAACCAGTATTCTGTCTCCCTCTCATGGCAGGGAAAAGCATAGCTTTGCCATTTCTGTGAGCACAGGAATAGAACAAGCAAAAATGATTTGCTGAAATCAATAATTTTCATGTTGTCTTAATGCATCTAAAATATTTAAAGGAAATATGTTTAAAAGCTATTGTTACAGTTTACATACACTGCAAGTTTTAAATAATGAATTTGAAAAATGCTTCTGAAAAATAAGGGTGGTTCTCATAACCAGGAGGCAAGTCTGGGAACCCAGCATGCTACAGGTCAAGAAAGGGCAACTGGAAAGGTAACATCCATCAAACCTATGCCAGCGGCTGGGTATTGGTGATCTGCTTCCGCTAGCAGTAGTTATTCTTCTGAAGGGAAAGCCTTCTAAACAAGGCTGTGAATTGGTTTTCATGCTCGCATTGACAGATTGGGAAAGCAGTTTGTTCTACCAAATTTAACAATGATATATCATTATCACAACTTTGGGGGAAATCTATAAAATCAATAAGTTTGTAGCCTGAACAGGATTTGTATCGCTTGCTTGCTGTGCTGGTGTCAAAGCGTGAGCATATGGATTGAGTCACAGCCTGAGATCAATGGAATTTGTGGACAGTAAGCTCAATAACAAGCCCTTCTGAAAAGAAATAGATGTAAAAAGCAAATTTACTAGAGTATAAAAAAAAAAAAAGCTAATATCTTTTCCGCGCCTGGCTGTAAAGTGCTGTTTGGCTGCCGTTGGCTGCTGGTACTTTGAAAGCTGTCTAGGGTATGTGCTTGCAATGCTGAGTGCTGCTGCTGCTCTCTAGTTCCATGCATTGCATGTACAGTTGGATGCTTCTGTTTGTAGGGCTTGTATTAGGAAACTAGCCAAGAATAGGAGGAGGGGGAAAAAATAGCCCTTTATATTGTAAACTGAATAAAGAATAAAAACAGTCAGTGTGTCTGCTGGGGAAAGACCATGGTGGCTTTATTTACTTTGTACTGGCAGGGCTTGCTAATGGAGAAAAATAAAAAGGCATAATTAAATAGTTTAATGAATTCGCAGCTCTTTTGTTTGAGTGGGGCTGGGAATGCATGTTCCAGAGGGCCTCACAAAGAGCTCGGCTGGTAGTGAGTTAAAAGTAGGAAATCAGTCCTTTGAAGGCATTTTTATACTTCATTATCCCAGCATGTAAAATGACTTGTACTAAACGATTGAGGATTTTTTTTTCACTCTCTCTCTTTCTCTCTTCTTTTTCTAAACAAAGGAGAGCATCAGGGCGGCGGGAGTATAATTCCCCTCAGTGTCCTAGAGCCAATAGATCAGCTTGTCAGCGAATTGGTGGGCCTGTACTTATGTTTCAGTAAAATATAGGGCTCTGGGAAACTGTAGTGAACAACGAAACCACAAGCCAACCACCACAGAAACACACACGCTCTAAGAGATCCTGGGGGAACAGGGATGATAAGACCTCCCTTTTCACCTCAATACTTTGGAGTAGGCATATATTCACTTTTAAAGGGCTTTTTTGTGTGCGTGTGTGTGCAGTAAAAAGAATAATGTTACAATTTTTCCCCAGGTTTTTTATTTCTTTGTTGTTACGGACTAGTAAAGCTGGATCAGCTAGGGTGTATTTCCTTCCTCACAGTATGCCAAGTGACAGTGTGTAGGATTTTAATGAAAGTAATAGTATTCATCGGTATTCCTCAACCAGTGTACACACTTCCGTGATCATAAAGGAGAAAGGATGGCTGTGCTGCAAGGAGCCAGCCGCAGGTACGGCAGGTACTGGCGTGGACTTGGCAGTACGTCCACATCCCTGATGTTCCAGCACAGGCCCCCTAATCCACATCGGTCTTTGACTGTGGCTTTGCAGGGGTTGGTCTTTAGTCTCCACGCAGTTCAGGCAGTGGAGCCCAAGTGTCACCTGCAGCATCCCTTAGAGTCCCGAAGGGTAAATACTCTATCTCATGCCACCCTGCCAGTGGAAATTAGCTTTGAGTCACTGCTCCCCGTTGGTGCTCTGGCATTCATCTCAATGGTATGATCATACTGCACTGTAGGGAGACCACAAAGTCTTGGACCTTCCTGGGGTTCTACCTAATGAATTAATTTCATTAAAAGAGAGGGTATGTTGCAGTGCTGAGTAAGAATATGGGTATTCCCTATATGTGGCAGTGTGAAACCAATCTGAATTGCATTTGGGGATCGTTTAGATCAAAATAGTCTGTTGTACACAATACAACACTCTGTTGTATTGTGTTTAGCATAGTCTTTTTGACATTATTTACTGTCAGATAATAGGTTTATCTTTTTAGTAGTCATTGTGGCCATTTTTTTGTATGGACGTTACAAGGAGATCGTTCCATGCAGTGGGAGGGAAGACCTGTGAGAAGAAGTATCTTTCTGAACGAATGAAGATTTTGCTACTGTGCCATCCTTGGGCAAAACCACTGGCTTTGATTTCACCTGGCCGCTGGAGCTGGTCACATTCTGCGTGCGTGTGAGAGCCAGCTGCAAACAGCAGGGAGCTTCCCTCCAGGACCTCATCTGGCCCAGGGACTGGTATTTACAAAGCATTCCCTGGTTTTTACAGTTTGAGTTTGCTTATAAACAACACTAACTGTTTGTTTCTTGTTAAAATTTACCTCATAAACAAATTTTACTGTGTGAGTTCGAGGCAATAATTGTTTAATCCTGACTTTCTCATACCCGTAACACAGTGACTGTAAAGCTGCGGTCGGCACTTTATAGAATTTTTCTGTAGCTCTCTTCAGTGAGTGCAGTGCCACGTGCGCTGCTGATGGGACGTTTGCTACCCCCTGTGCAAGGGGGTCATGTTAGTCTGTCTGCCGAGGAGGCAGTTATCAGGAATCACATCGGACCAACTGTATCTCTTTGCTCTCACTGGAAAGAATTAAGACAGGAGAAATCTCAAAAGAAGCCAAAAAGTCCAAAATAAAAGCCGCCTCCTATTTCTGAAGTTCAAGTTACTTTCTGACGTAACACTAAAGCTATACAGTTATTTACAACCAATGGCAGTCTCTGTCGTCCTTCTTGCTGAGTAGCAGGGAAATGCCGTGGAAGTGACTGCTTATATTGATTAGCGAGACAAGAGAGAGTTAGAGACCCTCAGCACTGCCACTTAAAGTGGGCAGGAAACCCAAATTGACCAGTAATAAAGTGTTTGAGGTTGTACAAGGCGGCTCCTGGGGAAACTGCCTTCTCAGAGTGGGGATGCTAGGGGTGGAAAGCTGTCAATTATCCTTGTTTGATGAGGACTAAGTAAACGTACTCTTAAAGTGGCCTATTAAATGTGAGAGAAAATGTGCTGGGACTGGGTTCTCTCTGCAAAAGTATTTTTGCGAAGTTGGAAGGATGGACATTCTTGGACCCCTGAATAAAGGAGCACCACTGTCAGCAAAGAATACAAGCTTTTCCTTGATTTTTCGCTCCTCTTTCTCGTTATGGCCTCTAGTTATAGGCAGGGGAAGAGTGAAAATATTGTTCGTCCCCCATGTACTAATAGTGTAAGAAACTAAATTCTTGCTGCAATATATGCTACTGTGTTTGTAGAATGAGTATGTAAAAGGAACGCAGAAGGCTAAGACATAACTACTTGGGACATCACAGGCAAAAGGGTAGCAAGTTTTTGAGTTCAGTATGCAATTAAGAGCTAAGAATAATCAGTGACAGTGAATATCTCAGACACCAAATGTCATAATTATGGGGAATTATTCATACCAGAAGTCTTAATAATTACATAAATGGAGTGGTTTTATTTTATAAAGTGCAAACTATTCTAGTGCAGAGGATGGATGCAAGGTATAAGAAATCATGTTGCAGATTGCTGAGAATGAGTATAAAATATAGCAGAAGCATGTTGTGATAAAATCAGAGAGGCCAAACCATAAAATGAAAAGCTAGCAAGATGTATCAAAATAGCAAAAACCCCAATACTAAGAACAATAACAGGAATAGGAAAATAAAGAAAAGTGTAGGATCACCATTCAGTGGAGAGCAAAAGATAATTTTGAGACAGCCAAATGTTTTCGTATCCTTCTCTGTTAAAGGTCGTCTGTAGGACAGCAGCTATCATAATTGATGCCATTGCCAAATGGATAAGATCTTAGTCCTGAATAGAGAAGAAACAGGTGAAAGCATATAAGATAGCTGCTGTCAGAACCCTGCTTTTTAAAACTCATTAAAGGAACACGTAGAGCCAAAATAAACTCAGAACTAGCAGTGGCTGTTTTTGAAAACTTGTTTAGGGAAGGTGAAATATTGGAAGACAGTGTAGTGTCCTTAGTTTAAACAGGAGTGTGGACAGGAGTTATAGACCAGTCAGCTAAACTCCAGTTTCTGCAAAAACTTTGGAAAAAATAATCAAACTATTTGCAAGCGCTTCAAAGATGACAAGGAAATGAATAACAAACACAGATTTGTCAGAAAAAATACTGTCTAACCAACACAATGACTTCTACAACAGAGTAACAGGTATGGACAGGGAAGAAGCAATAGATGTCATATATCTTGAATTTAGGGAGGTTTTTGACACTGCCTCACATGACTTCTTTATTTATAAGCAAGCTAAGGAAATGTGGTTTAGATGAGTGTAGGTGTACAACTGGCTGAAGAATCATATTTAGGGTATACTTATCAATGTCAAAATGGGAGGCGGTATGAAATGATGTTTGGCAGGGGTCTGCCCTGACCCTAGGTCATTGCAGTGTTTGCTTTAATGGGCTGAATTGCAAAGTAGGAAATCTGCTTACTGAACTTTCAGACAACAAAGAACTGAGATATTGAATACATTCAGTGGTAGGAGTACAATTGAAAATCACCTGGCAAGTGGGGGTGATGGCTTGGCAAAACCAGAATGAAATTCTGTAGGGACAACTATGGGATCTTCTTATGGGAAGTTTGTGATGTGCACCAAGTGTAATGTGTTAACTATTACTACTTTCTTGGCCAACTGCCCCGATGATGGCTTCAAACCTTATGTCATCCTTCTGCTTTGAGAACTGAAATTATTTTAAAGTGTATGTAACCAAAAATGAATAATAAAGTGGATTTGGTGAAAAAGAAGAAAAAAAATTCTGAAGGCATAAATAAGAAAATTTATTTGCATAACTTTGCCTTGTAGAGAACTCATGTCTAGATACTTTTCAGTGTTTTACTAACATTGTCTGTACTGTACTGACATGCTAACAACAAAAGCAAAACAAAACAGAGTTTCAGAAGTCATTGCTAAATAGTGTTGTGGTACCCCAGCCTGGACATTATGCACACACCAGTGGCTAACTATGTCAAGCGGAAAGAGCAAAAAGAGAAGTTTTGTCAGAAATACAGTCTGTGTTTTCCTACTGATTTCAATAGCTCTTTGAAAATATAATTTCTAAAGTAAACATAATGTACATGTAAAGTAAATGTAATACTCATGTAAACTTGGATTTTCACTTCTAAGTCAGGCAAAGCTCTTATAGTCAAAACCTTGATTAACCTGAATGTGATTGACTTGTAACAAAAGCACTCTCAACAGCTTTAATACCTGTTCAATTAATCCTCCTTGTTCTCCTTTCTGAATAGGGGCATGAGTGTGTGGTTTCACTAGCACTGCAAAAGGAAGTAAAGTAGTCTGTTAGAGATGTCCAGTTCTTGCTTCTGCATATTCACGCTATTTTCTGACCTTCATCTCTTCTTCAGAGGTGTTTTTTTATTTTTCCCTGCAGAATTGTGAGCCAGTCAGGAGAATCTGATGCAGTTCAAAGCACAAAGCCCTGGAAAATCTTCCTGCTGAACACTGGCTCCAACAAGAAGCCTGATGTGCTTACTTTCAGGCATAGTCTTCTTGTAGGTTCTGAAGTGGGATGGCATTTGATGACAGAGTAGAATGAAGATGCAGAGATAACCACCAAAACATTTCTTGTCTTCTTCTAAGGTGTCTGGGATAGACCCATGTGAGACAGCATGCCAGCAGGCCTGAGCCATTATTCTTTCTTGGTGTGCTTCGTATCTTACATGTAGTACTTCTAACCAAGTTTTTTAGTGTGCATAATTTCCCATCGTGCATGGAAAATAGCAAACATACTCAGAGGTATGCTACAACTGCATCTTCTTTTCTGACTAATCCCCAAAGAGATGAAACTCAGATTGTTTAAACGTCGAAACCTTTGCCGCTGCTGTGGTGGAGAGATTTTTGTTGGAAATGTAAATGTAAAATTATTGCTCTGCTCTGTCCTTTTTGGTGCTATGCGCCCTCCATCACAATAATACATTCTGATTTCCTAATACTGGAATTCCTTCAAAATTGTGTAAGCTTTGTGTTTCATTGGATCCTCAAGTTAGGAAGTCATCTATTGACAATCTTTTTTGGTCTACCTGTGCCCATCTAGTCTGGTTTTGTTTGTTCATTTAAAAGTATAGTCTAACATCTTCCACAAATATCCTGAGATCCTTAAATCTTTGTTGCATGAAGCAATTCAGTTAGACAGAGGCAGTCAATGACACTTTCTTACTTATTATTAATTTGTTACAGGCAAAATTCCATCTCTATATTTTATTATGTTTGTGGTACTATGGACTTCCCTTTTTTCCTCTTCACTGCCCCCCAAAAGCTCACTTCAGCAATATGAAGTGAACCATGCTTCGAGTGTTATTAAGTATTCCTTATTACAAAAAAGAACAGGGCTCCTTTTAATGAGAGCTTTAATGCTACCGGTTCATGTCACTATCTAGGGAGCCCCTTTTCTTTTGTTCATAATGAGGAACACCTCATTTGCACTGTCCCTAGATTTATGGAAGGACAGGAAAAATACCCTTCAATTTATTACATCTTAAATGAACTGCTCCCAAAGCAAAAACAAAGAGGGTAGTAAACTGGTGCCTCTGCACTATATAGTTTGATTTTTATTGAGCTGTATAGTGATGTTCTGCCTCACCTAAGGAGGGTGAGCATGGGCTATAATTACCTCTTGTGAACCCCATTTTCTGATAACCTCACTGGCCTCTACCTCTTCAGGATGTTGAATCTGTCAGTTATGGTATTTTATTTGCTCTTGTTGATGGAGCTGTATATGGTTAGAAGCAATGAAGCTCATTTGATATCTCATTTACTTGGAAAAAAAAAAAAAATGGGGCATGGTCCCTGAATTTGAAACTGAAAAAACCATTCCAGTTGCTCTGTGAATTTTATTCTACTGTACTTCAGAAATCCTTTCTGTTAATTCTCTCCCCTTATGTTCATCCTAACCTTCTTTTGCTCCATCTGTACTATCAGTTCACTTCTTTGGCAGATATTCTTGCATACTGTAAGAGTTAACTAAAAAGAAAACAGGTTTTAATTGATGAAATCCCAGTTTTAGAAAAAAGGGCTTTAAGGTCAAAGTCTTTCTTTGTAAAGTGAATAGAGACAGGCAATAATAACCGTGTTCTTGGTACAAGATTAAATTCACTGTCTCTTGTGCAAGATGAATTGACATAATGGTGTTATTCCTTACTTTTCTGACTTAGGAAAAAATGTACTAATTCCTTAAAGTTTTAATATTATTTAACTTCTTTACAGAACGTTTTGGATAAACATAGTAGTGCCTTTGATGTGATAAATGTAAAATAAAATTTGAGGTGTAAGAAGAAGATTTTATAAAGGTGGTTTCTTGGTGGTTTTTTTTTTCTTTTGACTTTGGCTTATGTATACTTCCTTGCATTCAGAAATGTGGAGCCACTTAAAACATATTTTTCAGCTAGATAGTAGCAATCTAAAACTTCCTGTCTAACTTATGGCAAAAAGCAGACATTAATATTAAATGATATGGTGTCTTCCTTGTTCTGATGTGTGTGTGTGTTTCTCCGTAGTTCAAAGGTTATAGAAATTATAGTAGACAAATTCCAGCTACAAATAATACTTCTAGCATTTTGCATAAAGTCTTAAGACCTTTTTATTTATTTCCTTTTCTGCAAGAGTCAAATAAGAGGCTTTTACATACCAAGTCAAGGTTTTTTTAGACTTAAACTTCAGAATATTTTCAATATCTGCAACATTATCTTTTGAATAATAATTACCTCTTATATTAAATTATAAGACAGCAGGATTCAGGATTAGATCTCTGCATATTATTCTAGTGAAGGAAATTATGACAGGGGTCATTTTTTAGAATTATGTAGGAGGGTAAAAGGTCCCAGGCAGCATTAGAAGGGAAGGCGTTTATAATTAAATTGTAATTTAGGCCTATGATTTATAGTTTTCTCAATGAAAAATTTGGTGCTGTAGAGAGATCCTAGGAGGAACTTTAGTGAGATACAACTTAATGAAATAATAAAAAGAAAAATTATTCTGGAATAGACTGTATTATAGTGGTACCCGTTAGCACGCTACAGTGTAGCTAATGTTCTGTATTTCCCTTATAAACTCAGTTTTCCAGGGTTTTCTATCTCGGCAGTAAAATTTTGTTTTAGACTGCAACATGGCATGTAAGGTTTCAGATCAAGAGAATTTTCACAATATATATATTTTTAAATCATTTAGCTCATTAAAACTTATGGAAGTATTCTAAAACATACAAGTTGTCAGTTCAAGACAAAGACCGCTGCTTCTCTTTTTGTTGTTATTATTCATGAGTTGCAAAAAAACTGTAAGCTGTGTTCTTCGTCGTAATTTGTGAAGTCATTAAAGTATGTACTGTAGAAATTTGCTCTGAAATAGCACCCACTTACATAAAACAGTTCGTTTCTAGATAATGTGCAGAGTGTTGTTGAGTTTCTTAGTATTCTGTAAAGCAGTTAGATATTGGAATTAAAGAAGGAACATTTTAATAGTTATTTTTATTAATTAATGGGCTAAACTCCTCCCCACTATGATGAACAACTATTCTACTGGCAGGAAAACATTAATACAGAAAGGTTAAATGATTTGCCAAAGGCAATTGAGGTAGTCAGTGACTGATCTGACAACAGAAGCCATCACTGACCTGATATCCTCTGGCAGTAAAACTCTGAACTAGTTTATAGAGATGGCTAACAGCTCATAGGTGGTTTAAAGCCACATTTCAGGTTAGGAAGAACTAATTTTCATAAAAAATGACTTAAAGAAAGGGATGTAGGTTCAGACACTGCCTTTTAAACACAATTTGCTTGTGCAAATTCAGCAGCTGTTCTTACAAATTGCTTATTCACTGGCCTGATTTATAAAAAAAATACTTCTTTTTTTTTCCCCCTGCAATTACTTGAATTTTGTATAGTCATAGAAAGTCAATATGCAAGTTTACTGTGTGGGTTTGACTGTCAATACCTGGATTTTTCTATGGTCAGATTAAGGCACTGCATCGAGCCTTCTGATACTTAAATTTTTTGTAGTAACTTTGAATGCAAATAAGAACCTGATTAAAATATAAGTACTTAAGCACATTTTAAAATAAATGAAACTATTGAAATTTTGTCTAAGCAAAATGTAACAATGTTTTAAATCACGGAAAGATGGGAAGGAGCGTGGTACTTAAAAATACACAGTGACTTTCTCCAACATCACTATATAAGAAAAGGATAAGAGGAATTAATAAAGGTAACCCTCTTCCATTGGAAAGGAAAATAACTATTAATAAATAAAAAGGAGAAATAATATATGCGTCTTTTCCAGCTGAAATCATTCAACTTTAACCATCTTCAACTAGCGTGGCAGAAGTTTCATGTACTACAGATGGTAATTTCTAAAATGAAGTTATAATTATTAAACATCAGAGTTGTTTGTAGTCAAATAGCAAAGAGCTTCCAAAGAAGTGTTATATCACAAAGGTAGGGCATATAAAGAGAGGAGAAAAGACAAATATTATGGTGTGTGGCAAACATTGCCTTGGAAATTAAAGAGGGAAGAACAGAAAGATACTGAATTAGCAAAATGCTCTTGTCATCCCTCTAACAGGGTTGCTGAGGATTCAGAAATTCACTACACATATTGGAATGGACTATGTGATGGAAAAGGCATATTAGGTCAGTGGAAACAAAAAAGCTGAGAGTGTTGAATAGAAAGCAGTGCTACAGGTAGGAAGTAACTACTTTTCTAAATATTTGTATTTTAAACATTCACTTGAAAATTATCCAAATATCTATTTATTTAACATAATGTAAAGATTCTTCCTGAAATACCCAAATTTAATGAGAAAACTATAAGCTTTTTAAAGACTGTGTTCACATAATGAGTATTTGGGAATGTTAACAAATAATGTATGTCTTGGAAAAAAAATCTTTTCTTAATAGCACAAATTATTTTCTGGCTTCTGTGTAAATAACAGATACTTTAGAATTTATCTAAATACAGAAGTTACATCACAGGCTGTAGCATTTTCAGAGGAACTATTCATAGTTTATTGTGTCCAATTAAAAAAAAAATAAAACCCGGGTTAGCTTTTTCTTTTTCTTTTTCTAAGCTAACCTGAAAAAGAAAAGGTTAAGACTGATACTTGAAAAAACAGATATTTAACCTTAAACAAAGATGAAAACAAGGGATATTTGCAGAAAAAGCTTTTTTTTTCCTGTAATTTTCTGAACCTTGCTTGCAGTAGCTGTTGATTATGGAAACATTTGTTTGAAATCTAGGCTTTCTTCTCTGTAACTCCTTTCCCTCTCTTGATCCAGCAGAGAAATCACAAGTGCCTGTGTTTGACTTATCCTTTTGTTTGGCAAGGCGCTGTGATCGTATACCTCATTTAGCATTTTAACATCGTTCTTGGATGAAGAAGCAGCAGCCTTTGTTTAGAAAGAAAGTCGCTTTGATAATTAGAAGTACTGAGGGATGTAACAAAACCCCAAGAAAACGTGTTACAAAGTGTGAATGCATCTTTTATTTCAGCAGAGTGCCACTTCCCACACGGTAACATCCCCAGGCGAGGCTGTGACTGGTGGCCCACCAAGCTTTGCCCTGTCTCCCCTCACTGGGTGTGTGGTGCGGTGGCCACTGGCACTGTGGCAGGCTGTGGGCCCGGCATAGGCTGAGGCCCCTGTGGGGGCTGAGGGCCCACGGCAAGCTGTGGCCCTGGTGGCAGGCCATGGGCCTGTGGCAGGCTGTGGCCCTGTGGCAGGCTGTGGCCCCTGTGGGGGCTGAGGGGCTGTGACGGGCTCTGGCCCCTGTGGCAGGGCATGGACCTGTGGCAGGCTGTGGCCCTGTGGCAGGCCATGGGCTACTACGGTGCCCTCCCCTGAGTGCCTCAGCCAAAAGCTGATGCCGTTCATTTTTATTTTGGCTCGCTTAACTTACACCACTAAATGAGGCCATTTTGGTGCCAGTTCCACTCCTACCATTTTCCCGTGACCCCCAGCCATGACATTAAAAGCACACAAATGTGCAGCACTCTGCTTGCAGGTGAGTCTCTGTGCTGCTGTGGGCCTTCGATGAGGGGGCAAATGGCTCCCTGGGCCTCGAAGGTGGTGGGGAGCTGTGGGAGCTGCTATAGTGTACACACCCGGGCCTGCCCCTGCTCACCTCATCGAGAACTTGATTAGTGTCAGAATCAAAAGTGTTTACACCCCATCTGTTCACAGAGAAAGCCATAGAGGTGATTCAGTTTTATAACGGAGTTTACTGCTGTGGAGGGCTCCTGGTAGAAGTTGAAATTAGTATGGCACAAACAAAAAAGGACTGCAGACTTCATGAGTAAAGCAGATAAATGCCTCTTTAAAAAAGAGGATTTTTTTTTCTGCCTCGGCAGGTGACTGCTGACGTGGTGCTGGTCCAGTCACTGAACTCAGCCCTAGCGCAGACACTGCCAACTGCGCCTGCTGCGCAGTCTGGGTGCTCAGCTTTGATGTGTGGTGGTCGGTTTGCAGAAGTGGTGAAAAATCACAGCCGCAATGGGAACTAGTAAAACCCATTATAGGAATGTATTAAATGCTATGAAATGCTGTGCTTTAAAAAAGAAAAAATAAAAAAAATCAAGTCTAAGGTGGCTTAGAGTGGATACCCAAAATTAATAGACATATTTGACCTTAATCTGTCTTCCTGGACAAGTTTAATTATGGCAATTTCTTAACTTCAGCTTGAGCTCCTGTTTTAGAAATGTTAGTGTTCTTTTAATGTGTGGGTTTTTTGTATTTAATATCACTGTGTTTTCTAAGGAAAAGCAAAAATTTCCATCTACAAAAATTTACTGGAGTGGAATAACCCAAGACTTTGGAGATGCTTAAGATTAATTTCTCTTTCTAAATAAATTAGTATTTCTGAGATGAGCTTGAATTGGGGGTGAGAAGGAGGAAATTAGAAACACTGTTTCAAGAGCCAAATTTAAAAGGGAATCTTTTTTGGAATGGTATGGTTCCCTTTGTGATCACAGTCTGTCCTGTCAGGAATTTTTCATTGTAAAACATTGGGTATGATCTGATGATTAAAAACTGGTGATGCACATGCTGATTTACACAAACTTAAGTCCTAGCAGTTTTTTTAGCCTTTATTACTTGTCTTATATAACTTAAACAAAGATGTAAAGATTGTGGTATCTTTGTGTAATTTGGAATATAAATATCTGAAAATATAGAATGTGCTAAAACATGGACATATGTATGTATTAGTAGTACATCCTAATATGTATTATTTTTAGTACTAGTAACTTAAGAAAAAAAGCTTTATTAGTTACTTTCCTTAGTCAAACTCTATTTGCTTTCTCTAACTAGCCTATTGCTTTTGGTGCTTAGTTTGATGGCAGGAGCTTTCTTTTCTGTGCCTCAGTCATGCCGGCAGCATTGTGAAGGAGTTTTATTCTGCCCCTGAAGAGCTCCAGACACTGTAACCTGTGAAATTGTACTGAACTAATAACTGATAGGAATAAAAGCTTCAGGTTAACTGTGGTTTTTCTTAGTTGGTGATAGGAAGAAATGCTTGATGTGCTTTTGCTGTCCTCCTTTGAAAACAAAAGGCAGATGCTAGATTTCCAGAGGAGTTAACTTTAAGAAGTCCCCTTGTCGTATAAAAATGCCTTTCTGATTTCCTGGAAGTTTAGAAGGCAAGGTTTGTAAAGAGATGTTGTATCTCTTGCATGACATATATGATTTTATTATGTTTTACTCTTTTCTCTGTTTACAAGAAAAAAGCTGAAAATGTGAAATTTTAGACCCAAGGAGCAATTTTACATCTCTGTTCTTCATAAATTTGACACAATTTACTCACATGAAATAATTTCAAATTTGCTATTAAAAAGTGAAAGAAACCAGCAGTGCCTTAGATTGCAGACTCTGAAGAGACTAGTTATGAGACCTGCAGATGGTGTAGAAAAACTCCTTGGTTATATATATGAAAAAAATTAAACTGTTTTCTTCTTTCTTTCTATAGGGCTAGTTTTGTAAGTAGGATTCTAACAGAGCAGGAGAACTCGTTGCTTGAGTGCACTTACTTTAGTTCCACATCTTATCCAACTCTAGAAACTTGAACTTGTCATTATCAGACATAGAAGGTCAATGCATTAGCCATGGTACTAGCTCTTTCATGTGGCCTTTCTGAAGAAGAAAAAAACCAGCTTTTAATCTTAGCTTTTATAAAATACTGTGTGTACTGGGATACATCCTAACTTGTCATTTTCTCGTCTGTTTTAGTGCTGGGGGATATCTGGAGATGCTTTATGATGCCACACAGATACACATGTCTGCAAAAGGCCTAATCTGAAGTGAATCTTCTATAAATAATAAACAACAAATAGGTTCCTTTTAGTTATATTAGCCCCAAAATAGGTCATGTACATTTGTTTTAAATGCAAACTTAACAATAAAGTAAATTCCCTAGGTGGAGAATTTGATGTGTTTGTGCAAATTTTCTGGACACAGTACAAAAAAACCCAACACCTATATTTTACCATTTAAAATATTTATACATTGTCTCTTAAAGTCCTGGTTTTGAAATACTGTTTATAATAAACACCCTACTAGAGAACTAATAGTCACAATACAAACACTTGCTATTTCTTACTTAAACACAAAGTAATCTTTATTAACTTTTTTTTGTACAGAAACTTTGTGTTTTCCGTTGTTCCCAGAACAGTTGTCATCTTCGTCAGTTTCCTGCCTTGAAATAATCTCATTTTTCAATATCTCTGCTAATTTGTGGTGTCCTCTTCTTTAAGTCAAAGCAAACTGATACTGAATTATCCAACTGGCTAGACATATATGTAAGAGGCATCTCTATCTCAGAATAACTTTCTAACAGATCATACCTAGTTCTCAGACTTAAGTTGTTCAGTGTGCAAATATATTAATAGTAAAATGATTGCCTGAACCATAGTAAATTGGTATGTTTAATATGTCAGTACTTCAGCTAAAATAAAAGAAGGAATTCACTAAAAAGGAGGAGCAATGAGACGAAAATCTAAATGCATGTATTTTCTGTAAAATTGCAGTCTTATACCTCAGGGGAGCAGGCTTTTTTTGCTCATGGTCCACGGGGTCTTGTGGTTCCATGGACTACTTCTCAGGAAAGGTGATTAAGGAAAGCCAGCCTTGTGTCAGTAGACTTTCGCTCTCTAGGCTGTGTGCCTCCACTGGAAATATTAATATGTATTTCAAATAAAAAAAGGCTGAAAAGACTGCCTAGGCAATCCTTTTAATGCTCCCCCTGAATATAAGAACTAATATTTTAAATTCTGTGGGTAACTACAGTATAAAGGAAGGCATATCTGAGAAATAGGTAATTTATTGTGGTTGTTTGGAATTAAAATGGCTATGACACCTATTGTAATTTTCATACTATTTCTGCTTAATATAATGGTGTTTGGATTTTAATTGGAGTGCTACTATAATACAAATAATACATATAGGATGTCTCACAGTAGTATTAGACAAAGGTAAAATGCTAAAAATTGTAGTGCCACATTTTCCAGCCTTGTGTTCTTCTGTGGAGCTAGCTAGAATCTTAAGTTCTGTGTGTCACCCATTGTAATATACATAATTTCTTCGTCCCTATTCATTTTCATCCCTGAGATGTATTGTAAAAGTGTAAATCCATCACTAGATAATTTTCAGTTCCATTATTTACAAAAATGAATAGTTAAGCAAGTCATTGTTATTAGTGGGATGCTATTGTTGTTTCACAGAGATAGGGACTGCCAAGGTCTTGAATGATGTACACTTGAATGTTCTTTCAAGATACTTGTACCTGTTTCATTTGGGAGGAGTTTCACTCATGTAAAATCAAACAGAAACAATTTTAGTAGCCTCTGAAAAGAGAAGAAGGGAAAATGGATATTAATGAACTATTTAATATTCTGCTATGGAAGAGATGCAGTGATTTTGCTGTTGACACTTTTGCATGGAATTAAAGAGATCTGGTGGTTGTTTTACTCGTCTGTCTTTGTTCCTGAAAGACTTTTCAGTGTCATCAGATTTGGTTTTGTAACCTAAAAGATATTTTACAGACATGCAGACAAGAAAAAAAAACGCTTCTTTTTCATGAAATTCATTGGTATTCAGAACATGGTCCTCTGATGAATTAGAAATTTTGGCTAAAGCTTTAATGAGATTTTTATTTCCTGAACTTATGTTGGAAAATGCGTAGGCTCCACGATTCACAATTCTGAATAAGGTTGGGTGTTTTTTTTTTCAAGAATATTTCTGGCTCATTGTTTGTTACTCAATATTTTATTGATTTGTGAGTTGAGAAGTTCACAATGAAGGTGGAACAGTTTAGAGCTATAGATCTTTACTGCCTGGTCTGCATCGACATGCTTGCTTGCTACATTCAGGTAAGCATTTGCAATTCAAGGTTACGCAGACAATACTATGGCAGAAGTAATACAGGTACTCGTACTTGAACAGAGTTCTTGTTGTAGATGCACTGTTATCTCAGGTGTGTGCTGGTTTATTAGTGCTTATTTTTAACATAAAATCTGGTTTGCAGCTGTCCACATGCTAATACCTACAGTGAAACAGTGTTGGAGGGAGAAGGGCAAGGCAGGGATCCTGGAAGCCTAGGGTCACGGACTTCTGTGTGAATTGTTGATATCCTGGAGTTCTTTGGGTGTACTTATTTTGCAAATCATAATGGCACTGGTAGTAGAGCCTTTACCTCTTTGGTGTAGGAGAACCCGCGGAACCTCTAACCCAGGAATCTATAGAAAGGGTTGTCTCCTTTTTTCTGACTCTTTATCTTTTTTAATTATGCAGTATTAGTCAGTACATGTAAGTTCCCTTTAAGTTTTCAGCTAATGATACTGTAATGTCAGTGACTTGTATCTGAGACTGGTATTTTCAAGAAACTGTGCTGTGAATGTAGACAAGCAGATTTACATACTTGCTGCATAAATGTAACTAGATAACCATTTGTATTTATTTCATGTTTAGTAAAATCTTTCATCATGTGGCTGGTTGTTTCATTGCACTTGGACAAGTAATTTGGGAAGCTTTCCACAAGCTGTCATTGAATGGTCTTGGATTTTATAACCTTTCTTGTGTTCCCGTACTATGAGACTCAGAAATTCTCATAGCTCAAAAACGTTTCATTCATATGACTTACCACATTTTGATAACTTACATGTATTCCAGCACGTTAAAAAAATTAGCAATATTCAAGTTATCATTTTAGCTTGTCCTTTAATTTACTTAAATCCAAAGTTTTTCAGGGTCACAATGTTACAGAAATATTTTGGTGTTGACTGAAAAGAAGGGTGTATCAATATATAATCTTAGCAGTTACTGAAAATTTTTGAAAACAATTCTGTACCAATAAGACATTTTTTGCTGCAGAGCCAGCAAATAGGTAATGAACTTGGGGCAGTTTTATGTATCTTTTTATTTAACTATGAGAGTTAATAGTATGGAGCATTATCTAGTAGTTTTCCTCATTGTATCTAAGAAATTATTTTTGAAGGTATTTTCCACATCATTACAGTGATATGGCTGTCGATGTAGAGAAAAGTTCTTGATCAATATTCATTTTAATACATATTAATGAGTGGAGAATTGAACAGTGGTTCACACTCCTGAAGGTGGTGTTCTCTTCAGGTACACAGCTGGAGGGTGGTGTTGCTTGGGGCGCTATTGGTTGCACTGGGTGCTGTTGTAGGTGGTGATAAGCCACGCTAAACTCAGGTGTTCCCACTAAGTGGAACTGTAGCTTGCTTATCCTCCATCACGTTCATTCGTTTTTCTAATTCAGATGTATCTTACTAAAAATCACTATCCTAGATTTTCTACTTTTCTCTTGGTTTGTTTCCCTTTGCTTCCTGGATCCTGTGTCTAGCTCCACAGAGACTAACCCTTGACTTTCCAGCCTTGCCTTCCATAGTTAAATTTTTTTCCTGTCTCTTTTTCCCTCTCTTGCTTTTGGGGATTAGATTTTCACTTATGCTGTGGGTGTCTAATCTATTTAGACTTCTCTGATACTTTATCCTGTTGGGTTTTGGTTTGTTTTTATTTTAAGACTCATTTTCCGTTGTGTGCAGCTCCCTGCTCCTTTTTTGTGTTGGTATCTGCCCAGTGTAAACACCTCTCATTATAAGTGACCTCCTTCTCCTGCTATATTTTTCTCTCTTTCAGTTCAGGAAACATCAGAGAAGAATAACAATGTTTTTTACAGCTAAGGTCAGAGGAGTAGGGAAATTCTAGGCATCCTAGCCCAGTGCAGAGAGCTCCTCACTCTGGAGCAGCATGCTATTATGTCAGCTGCAAATGATGTCACTTTTCACTGTTAGAAATAATGTCAGATATTAATTAGATTGTAATCTAATATAGGTCAATGTTTGGAGATTACAAGATATGTTTGGACTGTTCAAAATTGCAGTACCTGTTTTAGACCATCTTGTCTTGCAAACCTGGCAATCTGTTCTCAACTTTTTAGAAAGGAAATATAATGTATCTGCTTACTGCTTGAAGCTTCTTTTCCTCTGCAAAGTTTTCTCTGGAGAGAAGAAATTTACTGACTGGATATTTCAATTCTTATTAATATCTGTATATTTTAACTTTTGAGCCCAGAAATCTGATGAATCTGGGAAAACTGCCCATGTACCCCTGTTCTGTCTATTTGACATGGGCAATTTTAGTATATGACAGATGTTTGAAAGGTAAAACACTTCTTTTTTTGGTGATTAGTTTTGCTCTGATTGGCAGATTTAAAAATAAAATTAAAATATTGTTTTGACACACAAAAGGAGGAGAGTCACATAATCTATATTTATTGCCTCTTTCATATGGTTTATAATGATTGTCTCCTGTGCGTTATCTTTCTGAAAATATTAACTGGTGCTTTTTTCAAAAGCGTTCTTCCATCTGCAGCTTTTGTTACAATTTGGTTTGTGTTTTTCAATCTCTGTATCAATGTATAAAGGAGTAGAAAGAAGGGGTCTTTTTGCTTGGTAGCTTTCCATTGTTTTTTTCCATGCAGAAATATAGATTACAGAAGTAACTTGGGCTGATTCGGCTTTTATGTGAGGGCAGGAACACAGGGCGTTGGGAGACCAGCACTCTGTATGGCCATGCCCAATGTCTTTTGAGCGTAAACTCAAAACTGTGGCAAGCACAAACCCACCTTGTGCTCATAGTCTAATATGAGTTGAGTTTGGCTTTGGTCATACAAAAGGAGGGAAAATTTGAGTCCGCAAGACTGAAGTCAGCCCCTCACGTCCCTTTAGACTGCTGGGCCATGACCATGGCGCTGCTTCTCCAGCCAGGTCTGCTGCCCTGTATCACAGATTGCTTTGTAGCAATGTCACCTTCCTGGCATTGAGCAGAACAGGTAGCTGTGCTCTACCCTACGGCGTGGGGAATTCATGTGCCAAACAGCCGTGAGGTGGCTGAAGACAGCTGAGCTGCTGGCTCTGACTGTGCTGCAATGCAGACACCTGCCCACCACGTCCCCAACCAGGGGTTGTGTGCTGGAGGGAATGGGCTGGGGGTGATGGTCTGCTTTGCATGCGTTCTGTCCGGTGGGGCACCAGGCTGTGCAGAGGAGGTATAGGAGGTGACAGTAGGTTAATGCTGGGTGCATACAATATTATTGCCGTCCAAAAATTCTGATATTGTATGCATTTGACATGCCGGTATTAGCATGATACCAATATATACTGGTGTGGAACCAAACTCATAGTTGCAACCTCTCTCATAACATACCTTTATGCTTAGACTAGAAAGGAAGACCATAGGAGATTTTTTTGTTAGTCAAACGGACAAGAAAAATATTTAGTTTTTCACCTTCAACCCCTGCTAAATTTGTGTTTTCATTTATTTGTGCTAGGTACTTTCTGGATTTATCCTGAAAGAGATGTGGAATTTCTGAATTAATGCCCAGGAAGTGAGTATCCTGTGTTACATGCTACATTCCAGAAGTCCTTCATACATGGTGAGAAAGCTTCTTCCTTTGTATTTCCAAGCTGAGTTCCAAATGCAAGTATTTAATATTATTTAAATGAGTTTTATGTAAAAGCTGTCCATTTTTCCGCTTTCAGTCTAACATAGTCTGAAGGTGTGTGAATTGTGGCCACAGTGTGAGTTTAAGGCTTTAGCACATAGATTAGTGAATTATGTATTTTCAGAACATAGCTCTATATTTGAGCATTTAAAGACCACATCAACAATAATAACTTTAGCAATAATGATAATCATAATTTTTTTCTGGGGCAGTTGCAGCAGTAAGTGATCTGCCTGTGTTAATGGCCACAGAATATGTAGGTGATCTCTGTCTGAATGTGCATTTTTGCAAGGAGAAGCTTTGTTCCAGACTCTTACACTGTCCTGGGAGAGTAATTTCTGAAAATATGATATAAATGCAAATCTGTGTTTAAAAATATTGAAACAACTGTGTGCATTAGCTGGTTGCTTGCTATGGTATATTGTTTCAGCAGTAAGTTTGCAGTGTAATTTTATTTTGATGTATGAGAATATAATTTTTTTTTCTTCATTATCTAGTACTAAGTATGCTTTGCGTCTCTGTCATCAGTGCTACGGTGGTCGACTTGCACAGCTGAATTTTGGCCAAAATAACTTGAATTGGAGTGGGGGTGGGTGGGAAAGGCGGCTTTTCTTCACTTTGTGCTAATAGTATAGACAGGTTTGTGGGATCACTGCAGCATGTTTTAAATGATGTATGAAATGAAAAATTCCTGTCTGATGCACAGAGCGAGTACAGCCATTGCTGTCTATGAAATTGCTGCTGCAAGAGACTATTTGTTCTAATACTATTTCAGACATGCCAACTTTTAATTTTTTAAAAAACTCTTATGCTTTTGTGTGAAAGACATAAGTCTTTCACAGAAACAAAAATTTGTTAGAAAGATCTTTTAAGATGCTGCATCAATAAATACCCTAAGGAAGTTTTCTAGGTTTTTGTTTGTTCTTGTTTGAGCCTAAGCAGCATTACTTTACAGTATGACATGTGGATATGATGATGTTGGCAACAATGCTTTGAACTTTCCTAAAGTGAGAATTTTAACAGCTGAATGATAGGATTCAAGATCAGGAATCCAGTGAAAGTAGTTGGAGAGATATAGTGGGTTTAGGAAATAGAATGGAGGTAAGGGTGATATCCAACAGGGAATCAGGAGTTCAAGTTTTGTGGGGTGTGTCATATATTTGCGTGGTTGATACAGAGTAGGAACTCTTGGGCAGTGATAGAGACACAACCTTCTTTTCCAGGTTTCCATCTTAGTCACTGAAACTTTTTTCCTTCACCTAATGACATACGGCTTCTATGGGGAAAAATGAGATTATTTCAATTGAGGCATACATACAAGGATCGAAAGTAACGTTGTACTGGTTAGTTAAACATTTGTATTTCCTAGCATTTGAGTTTGATGTGTCTGTGTCGTTCTGAAAATGTAGTTTTGAAAGTTTATTTAAGGAATGTGTGCATAGGTAACTACACACATGTAAAATATACAGAATTATTTTTATATAGTGTAAAAACACAGTATAAGAAATGTGTTTAGATGAGAGGGCATTGTGGTTTATGATAGCATTTGTATATTCAGAAAGAGAAAGCTTGGAGTTGCTTAGCTTGAAGAAATGTTTTCTCATGACTTCCTAGAGTCAGAAAAGCAAAAGCTGCCTAGGCTTTTTCTTCTGCAAATATTAGCTGCTGCTTTTTAAAATATGTTAATCTTACCTCCCAGCTACAACTATTTACTCTTTGTTACAGACTTATGGTTACAGTAGAAACTATAGCATAATTAATTAGTTTAAAATATAAATTTAAAAAATCCAATAAAATTCCTTAAAACCATGAGAAATTATAATCTAGTGGTTTTGGTTAGCTTCAGGGTCTTTTTTCTAGTTGGCCTTACTGTCGTACTGCTAAGTCCGTTTGTTCTTGTCTTTCCTATGCAACGTTTCCAATATTTCAGATAATTGTGAAAGGGTATGAGAAACCTGCTATACTTCTCTCTTTCACAAAGCTTACCTAGGGCAGAAAATCTAAAAAAAATTGTCTCTGATAGAACAATCATGTCAAACACATACCAAATGCAGCTGTTTTCTTAAAGAAAAAAAAAAACCAAACATTTTGTTGGATGAAAACACTCCCCCCCATCTGAAATCTTGAAAATCTCAAAGGTGCAAAAGGGTTTCTGTATCATTTATGATTCATAAGTGGATCAGTGTTATTAAAATCCACAGGAGCCTTTTGTTCATTTAGTCAGTCAAAGAGCTGCCCATCAGTCACTGTTCTATGCAAGAGCATCCTTCTGCAGGTTTCAACTGTTTTTTCAATAACTCCTTGGTGTAAAAAAATCAACTAATTATGCCACTGAGGTACAAAGATTATTAACTCTAGAAGATTTTTTGCATCTTAGTTTTATAGACCTAGCAAAAGGGATCTTTCAAGCACAGAAAGCACGTTACAGTACCCATTCTGCATGGAGTCTTTGCATGTGTATGTCTCCAAACCTCTTATTGTATAATTTTGTTGTGTTTTCAAATTGCTAGTGGTCAGGATTTTTTACGTTAATATTAAAAACAATTAATACTAGAAGGAAAATAATTTTTATGTTGTGCTATCGGGTTTCTTAGAAAGAAGATAATAGTGTCTGAAGAAATTGAAAGCACTTTCATAAATCTTCATTATTTATCTTAAATTTTTTTTTAGTATTTTCACATTGTGTTTCTGTTCTATAAAAATGCATTCTTTCTAACAGCTTTGCTTTTCTGCTATGCTCATGCAAGCAACCTTTTAAGTGGTTAGAATGAAAAAAGATTATGAGAAGGGGACAACATATAGATGGCTTTTAAAGCCAGCATCTAATTTGTTTGTTTTAATGATAGTCAGTATTGCCCTTTTCTTAGTTTCTCAATATCGTTTCCTTCATTCAATATCTGGGGCTTCAGAATTGCCTGACTGATCCATCTAGTCGAATTTCCCATCTCCTGTGCTACCCTATCAGAGCAGGAGTGCAAAACTCAATGAAGTGATGAAAAAAACCCTAAATTCGCTAATGTTGGACCATACTTTCATAGTACCAATGGTTTTTATGCCCTCCTTTCTCCAGTTCTCCCAACCCAGGATCCCAGTCTGCACTTCTGGTATTTCATTCTCTTTTGTCACACCCCCCCAAACTCTCTGCTGCAGTTCCCGTGTGTGTGAGCCTGTGCACTCACTCTCCAGCTCTCTGTGTTGCTCAGGTCTACTTCTTTGCTGAGGATCAGGTTCAGAAACTTTTGTAGGCACTGTGGAACAACCCAGGGCTGTTAGGTAGCCTGTTGTTGCTGTGTCAGCAGGAGTGGGTTGATTAGAGACCTGGCTGCTGTATGCTGTCAGCTGCATGGTGAATGCTGCTGCTGTAGCTGGTCAGGGTGACTGTTTACCAGGAATCAGCTTTTACAAACCGCAGTTGCTGTATGTTTGGTTGTGGTCACATACCTGCCATTTGGCTGGGGCATAGCAATAGGTTTCTGACTGCTTATTCTCGGTGAGTACTTCTTTGCAGCGTCTGCCTAGCTCAGAGTAAGCAGTCACAGAGAAGTGGCAACTGCACATAACTCAGTGACAGCGGGGAGCAAGAGCTGGTCTGCTCAGTGTTCCTGGTATCTTCAATCTCTCCAGCCCTTTCCCCTTCTTCCTCTGTTGCAGTAGTTTACAACTCTCATTGTTACAATGCTCTTCTCCTTGGACCTGCCTTTTCCCAAACTCCTTCGGTCATCACCTGAAAAGGAGTTCTTGTACTCAGAGCCCCTGTAGGTAGCCCATTGCGTGATGGCCAAGATGGGTGGCTGTAAGCTGCTGTAGTCATCTTTGGGCTTCTCAGTAAAGCTGACTGTTTATACAGTGAGGAAAAAACAGAGCATCAGACAGTTGATTTTTGTTCTCCTCTTCTTCTCTTTTCTTTGAGTTGTCTTCGGCCAAATTACTGATTTTCTTTGTATCTTGGTCTTACTCTTTGTTTTAAAATGTTTTGAAATCTGTAGAGGGCAATTACTCTTTTTTAAAGTATTGATTATTGTTTCAAGTATTTGTTACTGTACTAAAACATGTTTTATTCTTATGAGGAAACTGTTCTTCATTCCAGATTACAATTGTTTTTTGGCCTTGAAAGTTGAAAATGAAGGTGTTACCTTTATGTTGATTTAGTGCAGATAACATTTTTTTTTATTGTTACCACAAATAATAATTAGACTTTGCTTTAATAGAAATGGATGGTTTTGGAATGCATACGCTGTGGAAAAAAAAGGGATAAAGTGATAGTTGCAGGGCTGTTATATAGTAGATCGTGATAAAATAAGAAGCAATAGCATGAATAAAACAGTTATACCATTTTTTTACTAATATTGTTTGAGACAAAAAAAGGTGCTGCTTGGTTACTACAAAGCATTTAATACTGAATCCTGAACTGGTTTTGACCAAGTTTGGGTGTGGATATTAGTCTCTGAAAACCCAATAGAAATAGCACTAGGAATTGTGAAAAAAAAATACTGCTTATAAAGGAAAAAGATTTTATTCTCTGTGATAGCCAATAGATTGCTTCATCTTACTGTCATTTAGCTGAGCTTCATAGCTGCTTATGGCAAAACTCAGTTCCTTACATTTGTTTTAAATGAAATGGAAGAATAAAAGTAGTCTACAGTTTAATGTCTGCTTTATTTCAAAATGGCAAAATTTTGGAAGTGAACAAAATTTATTGGTGAAACCACCTGGACTGACTAATTTAAGAACTTGAGTGTTGGAAAGTCAGGAAGAGTGTTGTAAGGCAAAGGTAGGAATGCTATCTGGAAACTGTGTTCTAAGCAGAAGGGAAGAACTTGCAGGAATGGGCTGCCAACTTACTTGCAAAAGAAACCCTTCCCCAAAAACCCCTGCATGCACACCGCCCCCCATCCTCCTGCCCAAGACAGAGTAATGGGAAGTCAATAAATAATGGGAAACTTGTCAACACAGACAAGTTACAAATTGTAGTAATCAAGTAGAACAAAATCATCATTAAAAAAAAAAAAAAGAAAAAGTAAATAGTCAAAGATTCCATAGTCTTATAACTGAAAAGAGAAGAACTAGCAGAGTGTTAGGATAGCTCAGGCTTGTTGAAAACTTCTTCAGTACTAAAAGGGTTAATGTGCTTTAAGTTAGGGAGATGGTGGTGTCCATCCAAAAATTTTGAAAGGGCTGCCACATAAAGCTGCATGTTCTGTATTACAGACTGATTTTCTTTAATATAAGAAAGAGGAATACTGCGGCAACATGAAGGAAAGAATTAAAGACAGGAAACTTAATGGAAAAAGGGATAAAATGAAGTTGCCAAAGACTGACTGTTCCAGAAACATTCAGTTTCTTCCTTTAGTACTAAAAATTATTATTAGTAAAAAGTGCTGCAAGCCTATCCTTTCTTGAGTCCTGTAGAGCAACTGATACAATGACACCATGGAAAATATTTATTTCAAAAGTAGAAGATTGCTTGTAAGACGAGTAGTGCAAATAAAAGAGTTTTTGTGTTCTGAAAATGAATTTATCAGACTGGATGGAAGTTACTTCTTCCTCAAAGATCAACCTTTTTTTTTATACTTATTTGTAACTCTTCTATAAAAATCACACATGGATTACTGAAATTGGGCTGAAGACCCAATGTTGAGAGATGCTATTAATAAAGTGAAAGCTTGGGACGTTAAATAGGAAGAACCAGATGACTTTGAAGAAGTAATGAAAATAAGGTGAAATCTAATAGATTCTAGTAAGAATACTTTTTGCTGTTAGCTGGAAGTATAGCATTTGCTAGGGATGAGGCTGTATTAGCTGACAACAGTATGACTGTGCCACCAACATGATGTGTTAGTGAAAAAGCCAAGTGCAACCCTAAGATACATGAAGGAAAATGTAATTCCAGAGAGGCTAGCAAAATACTGGTGCTGTTGTAATAGCAACTGGCAAGAGCTCATCTATTTACAGAGGAAAAATGTAGCAATGTGAAATCAGGACTATCTTTTAGTTGGAGAACAGTGCACAGGGGATCTCTATATGTAATCGTTACTCAGGGCTGTAACAATTAACATTGAGTCAAGACTTTGTTTTTCTTTAACAAGGAAAGTATGGTAGGTCACTTCTCCTAATGATGCTCTCTGAATGTGTTCGATATAAATGATTTGGTAATCTGACAAGTAGGAAGAATAACATGAAGTGTAAGATTACTTTTTTTTCCTAATGAAATGTGTTAGAGATACTATGACACTGGTAGCAGGTGGAAGAAGAAAACAGTTCTTGAACTCCTTACTAAATTGATATACTAATCAGAACGACTTTTCCAGAAAAGAATGAAGAGTCCCATTTTGCTTGGACTCTATCTTTCCTATTTTCCTTTTTCAGAAATGGAAGATTAGGAGGTGTCTGCACCAATGTGATAAAATGTTCCCGCGAAATTGTATTGTATTTTCGCCTTGAGTTGCTGGCGAAATGAAGTTGTTCGTTTTCAGTGCTGCTTTGTTTTTGACCCCTTTTTGTGAATTCTCTGAGGAAAGAAACATATTCCCATCTTTTATAGTAATCAAATTTATCTGGCATCTCTCAGCCTCTTGCATTACTTATGCTACAGTTGGCCAGCCTTGGGAAGGCTTTAGCGGGTTTATTTATTTATTGTTCTAAAGTGAAGGTTTTTGACTTGAGGTCCCCATATGATCCTAGGGGATTTTAAGAGAAAAACTGAAAGTGCTTTCTGCCATTATTTTGATACAGTTATTTTCTGTGAAACTATTAAAAAAACCCCACACCTCCCAAAACCTAAACAAAAACCCCTGCGTGTCCAAACCCCTATGTGTCCAAACTCCCAAAGAAACATTCAGCTATTGAGACAGAGAAGAAGAAACTTCATTATCTTAGCTGTGCTGGAAATGTTCTCATTTTGTTCTGAGAAGGTCAGAGAGGCTGATGTCATTGCATTTAGTTTCAGTGAGAATTTCAGTTTCATAATTATTTGTGTGTGCTAATGAAATTTCTTAAACATGTCTAATAGCTTTTAATGTCCCTGTGTTTAGTAAATTGCACCACAACCTGTAAATATTAACTATCTGGGTCTAGTTGCTATGAGACTAGAAACACCCTTAAATCTTACTGAAGGGAGAGGATATGGGCAGTTATGTTCCAGTGGAACCAGGCAGCTTTTGTAGTTCGTGTGTTCAGTATTTTGCTCTAAAGCCTTGTGAAAAATAGCACTTGTATGTTCATGAAACATAGATGAAAATTCAGCATAAACAAAACTGGCCCTTGCCCTGTTGGTTGATGGCATTTGTGGGAAGCAAACTGCATTTTTATAAGAATGATATACAGTGAGGCATATATAGTAAATATATATAAATATTAGGTGTATAATCAGCAAGCTGTCTTTTCTCTCTCCCCTTCTCAATCAAACTGGACATGATGCAAAGCATCCTGGAACAAATGACTCAACAAAATTTCAAGCTTCTTACAGGCTCAGAGTTTACAACTGGCTAATATTTTCTTAACGTGTTTTGCTTTTTGTGAAATGTCTTTAAAAACAAGCAACAAATACATCTCTAGCTGAATTTATTTTCAGTAAGTGAAGTAAGTTGGAACATCAGGATTTGAATGCATGAAACAGAAACACTGAAGGTGCCCTGTGGCATACAGCAGAGATTAAATGAAATCAGAACACTAATATAGAGATGGGTAGTTTTTTCTTTAAAGGTAAAAGAGTTGTTTTTGCAGCGGTGCACTTGCAGCTTGAGTCTGCTGAAAACAGCCAGTGGGGAAAGACGCAGAAAGGAATTGACGGTGTTAGAGCGCAAAGAACTGTGTGTACTACAAAACCTGGGTTTTATTGGCTGCTGCTTGCCATAGAAAATCCACAGAAGGTGTAAGATATGCTACAACTAGATAATTTAATTAGTTGCAAAAAGTGTAATTTGTTCAGTAATTTAGTATTACTCTAAATATTATTTATAGAAATACATAAGCACGCATCCCATTTCAAATATTTTGCCTCTCTTCCAAGGGACTTTCCTAAGGTACTACTTTTGCCTGTACAAAAGTACCTGTTGTACAATAAACAGGACATTTCCAGTCATCACAACTTTGATCTTAATGTTCACTAGATTTAAAAACAAACGTACCTTGTCTAAGGAATCTCAAATGTTTAACTCATATTTAGAATATTTTTGAAGATGTACCATATAGTATTGACTGTTACAATCTTGGGCAAAAAAGGGAGCAACCTCTATTACAAAACACAAGGATCATTTAGAAAACATGTTGCAATAATATTAAGTTGAAGTGGAAACTGAAGACAGAAAACTCAAACTTAAGACAGCCTGTCAATCAGAAAGTCAGCCTGAAGAGTTATCACTAGAGATCTGAGAACAGTGCATTAATATTAGTCTTCTGCTTCAGCTCAGTGTAGTATCACCTTATATTTTTTGTGTTTTAAAATAGATTCTCTAGGCTATTCTTTAAATTAGGTTTAGACAGAGGGAAATTAGTGAAAGGCAAAGAAAGGTAGTGCTACATAAAAATAAGATTTTTTTTGAATATACTTTGTCTTTTTCTGAAAACCCCTTTCTTTTAGTAGAATGTGTACTTGACCACATTCTTCAACTTTGTCACAGCTTCTTTTGTAACTTCTATTTCTATTGCTGTTTCTTCATCAATTTATTTCTGTATTTGAAAAAATGAAATGCTGGTTATAGGGGAAATAAAGCTGTACTGGGGTATCATCAATTATTTTGCTTTCAAATACGATTTATTTGACTAACAACCTTAAAAGCTTTGACTGATTTAATTTTATTTTATGTTCATGAAATCCACAGAAGGCTGACCTAGCCATCTTCCTCATCTTCTATTTTGTAAGTCCCAAATGGTATTCCCCCTCTGATTCTTTGATCCTATGAAATTTTTCTTAGTGGAGTAAACAATGATAGGAAGAAAATGTTCATATTACATTTTAGATGTACATACCAGTGTAGAGGGATTTTTATTGCAGGAGAAAAATCAAATCCTTGTCACCTAAACTGCTAATTATGTTTGATAAATGTATGGTATATATTTAATGCAAAGAGAATTTAGGAAATAATACACCTTGTGTAATTACAGCGACCGAGCTACTTCCATCAATCTAATTTTTCTGATTCAGGTTCATTTGCATTGCATTATTTTTATTAAATGAGCTTTCAGTGGAAGCTCTGCTCTCTGTCAAGAAGAAGAATCAAATACTGAAATATTTCAACGTGTGTAAATCCAGTTTGCACATCGCATGCATCATGCATGGCTGCTCCATCGCAATAGGAATGCATACACATTCATAACAGACGTGCAAGCATGCACAAACATGGCCATTTCACATAGGTATTAAATGTAGCAGCTGAAAAAATGTGCCTGTACATAGTAAATATATGTAACTTCCCTGTATCTTTGGTTGTCTCTACATGTACACGTGGTTGATTGGAACCGCAACAGTTTTCTAATGCCATCTGTGGTGTAGTGGAAGAATTTGGTACGGTAGGGTGGGTTCTGAAACTCCCTTCCACTGGGAAGTTGGTTTTAGTTCCTTAACAGTATGTTCTAAGGAAAACTGGGCTTCCTTTTGTAACACTAGTCTGGAATGGTCTTGATCCTCCTACCCTGATCGTATACTCTTGTTCTAATATTTTCCAAGTAGGAATCAAATCATGTTGTTTTGGTTCCTGTGTGTTAATAAAATAATTTGCCGATTCAACAGAGTAGACTATTCCGTGTGTCTTATAAAATGAAATAAATATGTGATTAGGACAGGTGGGAAGAGAGAAATGGAAGACTGTTACATGTGTGCATAAGTTTCTGTATCAGAAATGGAATTTTGTGCGTTTCTACCCACTAGTACAACTTGTCCAACTCCACCCAGTATGTTACCTTTTGACACAAAACTGCTGCTGATATCCAAACCAAAATACTTGTGATCTTAATTAGTATCCCAGAAATGGAGTAACTGTGTAAAGATAACTTTCAGATCTTTCTTTTTCTGTTCTTTTATATCTTTGCACATTTTCTGTCCTTTCCATTTTTGCAGTACTTTTGTGCTGTCGCTGTTTTTCACCATAATGCGTTGTTGGAAACTGATATCTGGTATTTTGTGAAAAATAGCTTCTCCTCCCTAATTCTCATTTCTTCCTACCCAATTTCCAAGCTTCAAATTAAAAAAAAAAAATAAATTTGGAAACGCATTTCTAGTGACAATACTGCTAACTCTTACAGTGTATGTAGTCATAATCATTATTGAAGATTAATATAAATTTAGGTTAGTCTATATACAGTTTTATTTAGTAATTTTCATATTGTTACTTGTTAGTTTTCTATTTGTTGCTCTAAAATGGACTTGCTCTTAAAAATAGAACGTTGATATTACATTAATAATTTAATGGATGAGAGTTGAAATAATTGATAGAGCAAACAACATATTTTCAAATATGACTCCTTTTATGTAGTATCCAGAATTGTTCTCTGCTGTCAGTGTATGTGAAGGTGTTGGGACACACTGAAGAGTCATGCACTGTCTCTCATATGTTTTTTTTCTTTGAATAGAGGTTGTTTTCAGGCACTCGCGTTTTGTATTTTACATATGTGTGAAATTTTGCAATCATAATATTTATAATATGTTAATTTCTTAATTACATTAGGAAATGTTCTTTTCTAAATAAATGCAATGTGTTTGGAAATGTTGGTAAGAGAAGCTCACGTTTGCAAATTGTCCTTGATAAGGCATTTGTGACTAGTAGGCACAGTGAGTCGTTGGGGAAGAGTGAGATTATGTCATAGCAGTTGTCTTCTCACAGCCATTCTTTTATCTCTGGTATTTCCCTTCCAGAGTTCATAAGCATATAAACTTTGGAAAAAGTAAAAAAAAAGTGCCCTTTGTTATAGTTGTAGCCCATGCAGAGAGAGAACTAATATTGAAAGAGGGAAAGTAAATAAATGTTTTGGCTGTTCAGAGGCCTCCTTCCTGGTAACTGTTAATACCATGTTCTGTATATAATTTGTTGTTCAACTTTAGTTTGTCCTCCCAAAGGCAGAAACTTATAAACCACTGATTCTTCAAATACCACCTAGTCATCTTTGTATTGTAGCAAATTTGGTTGATAAGCCAACTTCTCAAAAAAAATACATAGTAAGATGGCCACTGATAGGAGAAGCAAAGAATATAAGGCGGTTCAATTTGCTACGACAAAGTTCTGTTGCGTAGTACAGGTGTTTGACTGGGAGAGATAAATGTGGAACAAGAAACAAAAACCCAAAGTGTAAAAAGACGAAGAGCACAAAGCAGCAGTATTTGGGAAATGAGTGTCCAGTGAAGACAAAGCTGAAGGCCAGTGAAAACCCCAAAGCAACCCTTTGAAAGAGGCGAGGATGCTGAAACCCTGACATTTGTCAAGATGCTCAGGGAACTGTTTTGACTATTCCTCCATTTAAACAAAATTAAAGGAAGATACTAATACTGTATATCAGCTGTAAGACCAAGAGTAAGCTGTGACTTGTGGCATTTCTACAGTAGAATGAAACTTGAAGATGAAAGGGGAAGAGCCTGCGTGTAGGGGAAGGCTGTGGGTAGTGGCTGTGTTGCTCTCCTTTAAAATAAATCAATTCATGTTTGTATCTGGAAATAACGTTTTCTGAAGGTTCCTGTTAGTTACATCTACCATATCAGTGTAATAGGTTAACATCCTCCTTTACCCTGAGTCAAAGAAATGTTGATCATACAGCAAATTTATGACTTTCCCTTGTCTCAGAATCAGAGTTGCTTCTCTTGCTTACTTTAAATGGGACCCTTCAAAAGCAGAAATCTTGGTACTGCAGGTTATCCTATAGTACTTCTAAAAACACACTCAGCACTCAAACACTAGTGTTAACGGCTGCTAAAGGATTGGACAGCACTGGAGAAATTTTTATGAAGGAGTTGTCATCTGTCCTTTGGAAACGCATAAGAAAATAAGGAGAAAATTTGGAGTTTTGATTTGCCAGTTCACCCTTCGTTACTGTCCAAGCAGCTCTATAAGTAAAATAAAGTAAATCTCATAACTGTAAGTTCTTACTACTCTCCCGATTAAACACTCTTCTCACACATAACCCTTTGCAATCAAGGCAACAGACAAAAGTAAACCAGTTTAATTTTTTTAGAATAGTTCTACTTGGTTACAGATTAGTTAAAGTTTTGAGAGTTTCCTTTAAAAGGACACTGACTGCAGCTTTGATTACTTCAAAATAAGTGGAGGATATTCCACATAACTTCATTTAGTGTAATGATTAATGTTAATAGATAAAGACTTTTTTCCCCTTAAAATAACTGCAATTCATTAAGTCCGATTCATTGGCAAGAAAGCTGTGAACTGATTGTAAACTGTTAAGTCTTAGGACTAGTTAAAAATAATTCATCATGTGTACCAAGTGCATTAATTCTGTGGAAAACAAAAAAGGATTAAATAAAATCCATTAGTTTAATGGAAATAACGAGATAATGGCACAGTTTCTCTGGTGTGTAATAATTACATGTTTTATTTGAAGAATAGGATACTGTAAAGAACTACATATGGTTATTGCTAGTGTAAACGCTCATGTTTATTAAAGTTTTTTTCAGATCTAAGTAGTCGCCAGTAATTGTTAAAACTCTTGCAAGAGACATGATTTTTTAATTTTTTTTTTAACCTTAAAACAATAATTTGCAGCTGAAGATAAAATCTGGAAAATTATTGCTTATCCTGGTCAGATGGCCTGTAATAACTTGAACTTTTCAGATTTCTTAGTAGCATGCAACAACTTTGCTAACATACGTATTTGGTCATAAAATTACTACAGTTCAACTCTGCAACCTAATATATGTTCCCAGTGATAATTAGAGTGCAAGTATTTCAGTTCCCTACTACATCAAACCAAGAAACAGCAGTCTGCTCACTTGTCTTTGGCAGTGGGCTACCCCAGGTACTTCACAAGAACATGTACGAAACTCTATAAAGTGCAACTAATGGATTATTTCATTGATTATAGATTTTAAGGCCAGAAGGGAGTGTTAAATCATCTAGTCTGACATCCTGTATAACATATGCCACTAAAATTAGCCTAGTTAATTCTGTATTAAGCCTATAAACTTGAGTTTAAGTAGAGTATATATTGTGCTGTTTCAACTTCTCTTGATACTTCAATGCAGGAAGAATCTGTCATTTCCTTACTATTCAGTGAAACATTAAAATGGTGCACCTTTTTGTTTGAATTTCCTCAGCTTCAACTTCTGGATGTTGGTCCTTGTTCTGGATTTTTTGAGGAGTTAGAGCCTTTTACTGTCTAATACTTACTGTATATGGAGATACATTTATACGTTTATAATTTCTTTTTGATAAGTTAAATGTGATTTGGCTCTTGCTTCTTTCAATGTAAGTTTTTTCTTCAGTTTTTCAATAGGCTTCTGATGCTGGACACCAGAATTGTGTGCAGTATTCCCATATTGATCTCATCAGCACCATATACAGACATGAAATCTCTTTCCTATTCGGTTTTCCAGCAAATAATGTCAGGGTTTTTTTACCAGTCCATTACACAGAGATCTTCTTCTGAATGGTTTTATGTTTATAGTTCTGAAATACTCTGTCTTTTTATTCCTAGGTGTAATTATTTTGAATTGGGATATTTAAAAATCTGTAATATTTTAATCGGTCCTGTTTAGAGGATAGTAGTAGTTCATACCATGCTGAACAAGATGGTGGCTTTCTCACAGCTCTTACCATTCCCAGCTTGTGTGTCATCCACAAGTTTTATCAGCAGTCCTTCGCAAACAGTGGAAAGCTGATCCTTATTGGCTCCCAAGCAAAAATACCCATATGGTGATTACTCAGACCAATGCTTTTTTAGCCTTGTCAATCAGCTAGTTCTGGATAGATTCTACCCACAGCTTATTGGTAGATTATTGTTCAAATTTGTTAATTTGTGTTTTTATAGTAATAAAAAAGAAGATAGAACTTGTATCTTTTCCATCACTGTCATCCCAAACTTGTTATCTTACAAAAAAATAAAATCTGGGTGGTTGTTGTCTCTCAAGAACTTGGAATTTTGCTGATGCTATCTGTATTGTTGGACTGTGATGAAAGAAATTATCTCCATTAATTCTTTGATGGCTTTAAGTTTACCATCAAAGTATATTTAGGTCTAAACTAATTTTTCTGTTTTCCTTTCTGACAGTTGTCAGATTTTCGAAAAGAGGGGGTATCAGTTGTGTGAGAGACAACTTCACTATTTCAGTAGCTCTGAAGCCATGAAATAAAAAGCATAAAGGGAATGTTTTTGTTGCCCAAAGCGTCCAATTCTATATGATTTTGAGAAACACTATAAATTAGTGGCCTGTTGTAAAATTCTCTGGTTAGATTGAATTTTAAAATACATGATAGCGAAAGCTGACTTGTATATTTGAAAAGGTGTCCAGTGCAGCAGGATCATATTTGCTTCTATTTTTTCATAAAAACAAAATAGTAAATGTCCATCTGTTATTGTTTTGGCAAACTCTTACATTGAAGCTATCTATTCTCTTATTGTTATTTAATAGCATCTTCTAGATTACTTATTGCCTTTGATTTTGTTGCAAAGTTAACTAGCTGTTTAACAAAGGAAAATGTTTTGCAATGTTAGAAAAAATACTTTGTCAGGGAAGAAAACACTAAGTGAGCTTTTTAGATGACCTCCAGAGAAAGGCTTGGGAAAAATAAATTACTTTTTCAAGTTTGGGTTTACGTTTAAAATATGATCTAGCAATTTTATTGAATTAGTTGAATTTTATTTTTAATCCGTTCAATTTTATTGAACTACTTAAAATTTTAAACTACTATGGTATTTCTGCTATTTACAACAGGAGATGGAAGTTTGAATTATGTGTTATTAAGCTTCCACTTAAATCAGCTTATTGAGCAATTAGCAAGTGTGTTAGTAAGTGATTTAACAAATGAATTAATCGCTTATCTGCTGGTATAGATTCTAGAAAGCTAAAGGCACCTCTGTGATTTGTGCTGGTGTATATTGGTAATGTGTATATCTCTATGATTATTAAATAACTTCTTTGATCAACTCCTTTATAAACTAATTTAATATTGGAATTTTGAGAAAGTATTTTTAATAGATTATCCTGTTTGTTTAATTGGACCAGAAATTCGTATTTGGCAAAAATTGCAGCCCATTTCAGTCAAATTTTTCAGGCTGATCAACTATAGTTATCACCTAGTAAATCACTTAAAAAATAGTGTTATTTATAACCTTGAATACATTATGCTTTTAGAAAAAATTAATCAGTAATTGAGAGAAATTAAAATTCTAAATGCCATGAAAGTGCATCTCTGTGAATGTAATTGGTAATGCCTTATAAATTAAAAGCCTTTGTAACAGTTTTCTTATCTGACATAACAGTTTAACAAGTGTATACTAGCGAACTTTATTTTATATATAAAAAAAATTAACTGAAAATCTCTCTGAACTGTGTTGTTGGCTTTGGTACAGGGCATGAAATAATTTTTCCATCTTACCCCACCGTTCTCCGAAGGTCAGACTTTAAATTGGGCTGTTACTGTCTTGCTGCAGAGTTTCCAAGCTACGTTAATTTTTGGTCTGCCATTGATGGATGGAGCAGTTTGAATTCTGACATGCAGCAGCCTGACTGGAATGACCTGCAGAGGCAGATGTCAGCCTGTTATTTCATGCCCGTTTGTCAGAAAGAAAAACCAGCTTTTTTTTTTTTTTTTTTTTAAGCACTTCTTCTTTTATACATACAGAGAGGACTTGTAGGTGGATGTGCTCTTTGATATACATACATATATAGAGTCCTATAAAAAATCATCTATATTTATCATTTGTGGAAAAACTGGTTAGGTCTCTTGAGAATTTGTTGGTGACCAGTACGGACAACATGCATATTCTTGTATTTTCTGTACTGCAAACAAGTATACAAAAATAATCTTAAGAATTTATACTATTTCGTAAAAAGGTATTATTATTTTGCACCAGATAATCTGAGAAAATTAATGTTGCTCTTCTATAGGGGAAAAAAAAAGCTGGTATCTGTTAATTTACAGTTGCAAAAGAATTTCCTTTGTGATCCTATTTTTGCAGATTCATAGTATATCAGAAATATTTTATGCTTATTGTTCTAGCATTTTTCTCTGAGGATGAAAGGTACCCTTATTGGGCACACAATAATAGTCCTTTCATGTTGGAGCAAAACTTTCATCCAAAAATGAACACGGGGAGGGATTTTTTTCATTAACATACAGAAATCAATGTAAAGGACTGATGCAGGCAGACAGATCGGAACTTTTACAGTTGAGACTTGGCTTGTACAGAGTCTTGAGTGAGAAATAATTTATTTGGTTGATATGGGTGAAAAAATGGAAATACTTAAATTAAAGAATTGAAAATCACTTTAACCTTCACGGTACTATTTGAGCAGATTTTAGGGAAGCCTTAGAGTGACTGTTCTGCCTTTCTGCCTCCACAATATACAGTGGCTGGTCCTGATCAGAATGAGCAGTGAGTTAGCAGGGTCAGGAGCACTGTCCTTTAGGCTTTGCCAGTGACATTGTCATAAAATTGAAAGAAATGGAGTGAATGAATTCTGGGGTGATACTGTGACCTTAACGGAGTGAATAGAAGTTTTGCCATTGATTTTGATAGGATCAAAATTTTATCTTGTAATCTTTTCTTTATTTGATCATTCTCCAATTTGGATTACTTTCCCTAATATACTAAATTATTTTAATTTTGGAACTAACTTTTTCTTTCTAAAATTCACAGAGTATAGAGAAAATACATATAGCTAGAGAAAAAAGAAACATAACTCACATTCATGGTCTAATTTGAGTCATGTAAGGGTTAACACATTAATTGTAAAGGTATGAAACAGTTGTGCAAATTTGCAGATAATAAAAAAATTCATATTGTATAAGAAATGATGGGTGCAGATCCATTTTAATCACAAACCCAAATAATTTTTCAGGTCATCTTTTATCATTAATGTACATTTTAATATTGGATAATGTGAAGTCATGCCTTCATTAAAATACATAAATAAAAGAAAAACCAAGTTGTGATTGTGAGATGTAGGGCTACAGCCACGACACATCAAAAACAGCATCCAAAAACCACTTAGTGATTAGGGCAGATTAATAGTTGAATAGGAGAATCCAGTTTTATGCTTTACCCAAGGGAGCAAATGTAATCCATGGTTATATAATGTAAAAAAGGCTAACATCAGGAAAATAGGAAAGCAGGAAAAGAGAAAGAGCCTTATCTGTGTACAATATAAATAAATACAAGATGTACGTTTTTAGCAGCATGTGTAGTCATCTGTTAAAACAGCATAGCTAAGGATATTGTGGATTCCCTATCACTGAATGCCTTGGATTTCAAGTCTGGATATTTTTAAGGCTTTTTCCCCTATAGCTGTAATAGCTAAAGTAGAAATATGGGCTTGATGCAGAGATTATTACATGAGTTTCTTTGTCCAAAATTATGTGGAAGACAATATTGTAATAGTTGACTCTTTTCCTAGAAGCTAGCAGTCTTTAATTTCTCCTGTCTTTTAAAATGAAAGCAGTAAATACAGAAAACTCTGCTGGTGAAGCACTGGGTTTTAGTGCAGATAGCCCCAAAATAAAAAAAAATCCCGAAATTTCGAGAAGTGTAAATAACATCAGGGTGGTAGTTGTGCTTCCTAATAAGTGCACAGTATATCTCTTAGCAAATAATGTATAGCTGTTTATTGTAAAATTGGTGCTGAAAAATATACAGGTTGACTTATTTAAAAAAAAAAAAAAGCACTGATTTGATTGTTCGGTGCCTGATAGGAGAAACCTCCCCCATGTCTATGTACTTCAGCAGGATTCTTCTAAGATGTCATTCAGCCTGTGGAGTCGATAGCCTCTTCTACCAAATGTAGTGCTATTTTACTTGGGCATTGTATTGCTAAAATGCTAAGAGGTTGCTAAAATTACAGCACAGGAGATAATGCAGTGCAATAGCAAGAGCTAGAGCTAGACAAGCAGTTTTGCTTATTGTTGGAATTTTTCTGAGTTGGTGAATTCTCTAAAAGTTTATAATGGAGGTTTGAACCCCAGCCTTGCAAATCTCAGACCACTGGCAAGAAGCTTGCTTTTTTCCTAAACTGCTTTTCATACTCCTACTGGCAATAATCCATATTCCCTTTTGGGTCTACAGACAAAAGGATGAAAACAACTATGTAGATGCAACATTTAGGAGCGATGAAACTGTTCACCTTTCCCTGTCTCATTGTTTCAAGACAAAGGAATGTCAGAAAACTTTATGTGCTTAGTCCCTCTCATGACCTTGCTTCTTCTCTTCCACCAATACATAATGTGTCTCATTCTACTAACAATTATTTCTGAAGATCTTATCTCAGTTTGTATAACTTTTGTCAAAAGAAACTTTGGTGAAGTTAAGCAGGAAAATACTGGCAGTTAGCTGCTTTTCTATTGCATTGGAAAACATTTATTCCTTTTAGAGTTAAGCTGCTCCATAACTTGGAAAAGTACTCAAAGTTTCTTGAAGAAATGATTAGTGAATTGAAAGCAAAAATTGCACTGGTTATTTTGTTGCTATAATTTCTATGGATCAGGGTGTTTAAAAATAATGTTATATGGTATTTAAAAAAAATAATAATTCTGTAGATGAGTGTTTGATGTGCAAGCTCTACGCAGTCTGATGTAGCCCACTGCTTTTTAGCTTTGTCATTTGAAAGACACTTGTCACTGGTCTTGCACTATGTAGCCGAAAGAGTGTTGGCTCTGTTTTTCTACTGTTTTTTTCCATTTACATGTAATTATCCCAAGCTGCTACTGAATGCTGCAGCCTGTTTGTTTACAAGATTTGCCTCAAAATGTTGTAGATTATCAGGACAGGGTTGTCATTTCCCAGTTTCAGAAGTCATTAATGGAGACTTCCAAAGCCCCTCTCCTATGTTCTTCCTCCCTTTTCCACTGAACATCCTAGGACACAGACCTTCGCACTTTAACAACCTCATTGTAAATTGATCTGTTAAGTTAATCCCTTGGATGTTAAAGGACTAAAGGTTTGATGACATCTCTCTTCTGTTGGTGTTTGCAATCACAGAAGAGAATCAGTCAGTTAAAATTCCCTCTTTATTAGGTTATTGTTATAACCAGATGTTGAGGTTTTCCAAACATACTCTATGGTTTGTCTTTCCTCTCTGGTTAAATATGGAAGCCACTTAATTTTTACAGTATGTTTCTTAGTGCAAAGCCAGAAACTAAACATGTTTATGCTACTTGAAATGCCAGTTATAATTACCTTGGTAGAAATAATCGTGTGTTGGGGGTGTGTGTGTGGGGGTTGCCTTCTGTTAGCGGACTAATAGACATTCTTCATTTGAAATAAGCTCCTGCCTCCTCATTCCCATATTTGTCATCTTGGTCAGTGAGAAATCGTTCTTCTGTTTCTAATTGATTTAGGTCATAATAGCACATTGATGAAACTGCTACTTAATGTCAGCCTCCTGAAAGCGTGTAGAGCACCAGTAATAGCTGGGTGTCGGTAGCAGCACTGGTGGGTCCTATGTGCTTGTGGAACAGCTACCTTGAGTCTGTCGGTAGGAGAGCTTCCGTGATTTCATGTCAGAACCCAACATGCCCAAAATATCATGCATACTGAGGACAACAGGCATCAGTGCCAGGTCTAGTAAGAAAAAGGAAGTAGTTTGTGTTGAGAAGGATTCCAAGACCTGTGAATGAGTAAAGGCAATATTGCTCAGGAAGATGCACCAATGCATTAAGAGGGAGGAAAATGTGTGATGGATACTGAATGTCTTTTAGCCTTATACCATGTGGAACTAGCCAGCAGAAGCTGAAAGGGCAATCATCCAGATCAGTAGTTAGATCAAATCATGCACATCTGTGCAAATACAACTTTAAGGGCCACATATATATATATCTGTCTTGTGGGTCTTCTGCTCATTAGCTGGTGCAATGCATCAATTGGAATATGCTGCTGGTCTGTTTTCACTGACTGTTCCATGACCCCACCTTTGGCATCTGCCCTTGGTCTTTCTTTCCTTTCTACATTGTCCTCATAGATGTCACTTTCAACAAGTGGTACTTCAGTTATTTTTTCAGCAACGATTAACAATTCTCTCTGCTGAAGACCTAGCAGCACCACGGTAGTTTGGAAAGTGGGCATAGAAGGTTTTGATGGAACCTATTTCCTTGTAGATGAAACGGAATCAATTTTTTCTGTATTCAGGAAGAGTGTGGTAGCATGGGATTTTTAAATTATCTACAGAATGGCTTAGGCGTCATTATGCTATGTATCAAGCAGCCAGATTTGATTCCATGTTACCTAAACAGAGCATCTCTGTTCCCTACACTGTTGGGAGGAGAGATGGGTATCTTATAATGTGATTTACAACTGCCAGCATGCTGTGAAGTAAAGGGTATGTCTGAAATTCTGGCCATAGGTATTTACCTGTATCTACAGGCCAACTGACACTAAATAAAATGTAACTCCGCTCACATCTCTGTACAGGGTGCGTGGCCTGCTATTTGAAAACATCAGTGCCGAACTATTAAAGACAGCCTAGAATTTAAAATATTTTCCTAGAAGACTGCAGACCTGATTTTGTTGGTTGTTTGTTTTTCAGTGGTTTTGTGTGTGTGTTTGCTTGTTTCATTTTTTTTCCTCACCCAGAAAAGATTTAGACTTATCAGTAGGGAAAAGTCCTAACCATCAGAATTAGAGGTAAATGGCCTCATGTGTTTCAATGAGTTATTGTTCTAACTCCAGAGGAAAATTTTAAATATCTCACCTGTAGTCAATTGTTCAAAGGTGGATGGAATACAGTCTCCAGCAATCCGTAGTTTGGGAGGTTGCTCTCGCAGAGTATGACGAAAGGGTTTTCTGTAAGCATATTATGTTATAACTGCACCTAGCTTTGGTTTACAATGTGGATGCCAATAGATTTTAACTTGCTGTAGTCCTAAAGTGATCAGTGCTCTCAGCATATGTGTCAAATGCTCCTACCTATCTGCCTGTTATCTTTTCTCATTCTTTTTGTCCCTGTCTCTTCTCTGTATAGGCAAGGAAAGGAAGGACACATGTTTTTCCCATATCTGCTTGTGAAATTTTTTCAGTAATGATAACATGATAGTGTAACCAGTGTACCTACTTATACTGTAACATAAGTTACATAATACACTGTGGTTTTTTTCCCACAATCTTTATATAAGTCCATTGCTGCTGATAAATAAATACTAAAATACAATATCAAGGACCACATGGCAAACTGGGATGACAATTTCTTTGCTAAATTGTCTCGATACAAAACTTCCAGATAAACTCATTTGGCTAATGTAGTATGGCAAGATTAGAGCCACACTGAAGAGCTTATATTGCCACGAGATTATGGTATCCTCACTGTCCATGTACTGGCCTGTGATAACTACCTGACACTTAGATACCTGTCAGCAACACAGTTTTCTCGCCATTGTGCTGCTGGCAAGTGTAAGTTTTAAGAGTGAGATCTCAATGTAAACAGTTGTGCGTTGGATTAAGTTGTTGGAGTGTCTCTGCTATGAAGCGATGCAATCTTGTGTTTCCATGAGACCATTCAATAGGACTCTCTTGCTGTTTACAGTCATTGTTTCTGGAGTTTGGCAATCTTCTTCACTGATACATTTGTACATCATTTTACAGGGTTTAATACTGCTTCACTAAGTAATGACTTTTTATGTCACCAGTGTGAAGAAGATTAGATTTCTCACCTTGAAATCTGAGAAGTGGGAAGATGCCTGAAAAAGGTATCTTCATTAATTAAACAGCCCACCATGCTTGATGGTGTTTTAACTGATGGCCCAGTTGGTCCCACTTAAATTAGCAATGACTTATGTAAACCCATTAATTTCTGAGACTTCTTCATAGGCGATGTCTATTTAGGATCCACAAACATTTAGGTAAAAGCTTAGGTGTCAATTATATTATTGATGAAATACTTTATTATCTTATTGATTGTATATTATAGATTAGTATAATAGAAATTAAACAGGAATCGGAGCCTTATTGACAAGTTCATATAAGCAGCCTTCAGCCTTGATGAATCTCGGGTAACTTCAGCATTCAAACCGCAAAGCAGTGACATTTCTAAAAGTTGTTTCAATGTAGAAACTACAGGGTGTTCCACATTCCCATGATTTAGGACATGAAATATTCTTGGCCTTTGAAAGATGAAATTTAAGCTTTAGGACCCAGAAATTCAACTTTATAACAAAGATGTGCTCTGAAAAATACTAGGCAGTGTTCAGAGGGGAACAGAAACTAACTCCTGGATCTGAGACTGGTAGAATGGTGAGGAATAATTAATTATTCAGGTGTCATCCATTACTAAAAGTATTCTTTCAACAAGACCCGAGAATTGTCTTCCAGTGGAAATTGTACAATTACCTATGGAGTAAATGGTCTAGTATACATTCATATGTCAAAATGCGCTTCAAGATGTATGTCAGCACTTTTGTGCAGAAGAGGGAAATAAATCAGAGGCATGCCTGAACTATTCTCCCTGTGCTGGCACTTCTGAAGTCCCATTTCATCTGCTGCAGTTACTCTGAAGCCCGTGAAAAACTGTTAGGGCTTTCTTCTCCTTTTGTTAGGGCTTTCTTCTCCTTTTTTTCTACTTGTGTTATTTAACTTTTTCAATAAATTAATAAAATCCAAAATTTTCCCTTTAATTTTTTTTTTTTCAGAATCAATTTTCATAACATTTTTGTGTGAAAATGGATAGCATTCGTTCTTGTGTAAGACCTGGGTATTGAAATACTCGGTGAATAACAACTGTTCAAAGTTTTAAAATATAACTTCTATTAATTGCATTTTCATGTGAGTGCTTTTAGCTCTGTTCCAGACTGTAACACTGTAAGTTGCTGGGCATCAAGTAACTGTTTTTTGTGTATAATCTTACTAGGCACATGGACTGTCTTAGCTGTGGATGAAATACAAAGCAGACAGCAATATTTCTGTATATATTTTTATGAGGGCATGAGAATCTACTGGGTTATGGCAAGACTTTAGTGTTATGAAGTTCTAGTTGTTATTTGTAACGTTTTCACAGCTTCTACATTGCTTAAAAATTTGAAATGGAAATGTTCAATGTGCTGATTCCAGAGTCATGGGCTATCACCTGTCTGAACAGGATTCAAAATCCAGATACCATACTCAGTATAGTAGAGATATTATGCTAAAACATTATGGCAATCTGCTCACCCAGGTCATTACCCTTGAGCTTCAAAAGAATATGGTAGAGAACTTACTTGACCGTAATGCAATATTCTTTGTGAATTTATCTGCATCTCTTTGCAAAACGTCTGCCAAAATGAGGAACAATTTACATCTGGTGACAAAATCCAGTTGTGGATTTTCACGTTGCAGTTGGACGTGCTACTAGGATGAAAGCGTTCAACTTGGATCATGAGGAAAACCACCTGAGCTGGGAGACCAGCAACACGTGTCTGTTGTCAGAGCTGGCATGAGGGTGCACACCAGACTACTGGAAAGCTGTGTTTGTACTTGTCCTCAGGGACAAATAACTGCTGCTGCTTGGTTCTGTTTTTAGAGGCTCTTGACTACATGAAGACCAGGGTCTGAGTATTAAAGTCAATGAATGTCCGTGTATGAGTAACATGGTGCATAGCTTCATTTCTGAGTGGCTGCAGTTGCTGTTTGACATCATCTGACATATCCAGCAGAAGTCTAGAAAACGAGTGCACCTTGGGTGCTTTGCTTGTTTTGTGGTTTGTTGGGTGGTTTTTGTTTGTTTGTTTGTTTGTTTGTTTTTCTTTTGGAGCAAGTGATACACGATTCAGCTCCTGTTGCTCAAAGAAATAATATTATTTCCTTTTTTCTTACCTTCCCTGTGCCTCCCCCAGATAGATTTAAATAACAGCAAGGCTCCTATTTAAAATGATAACATCCAGGAAATTAAAAGTTAAGCCCTTCACTGTTCATAACTCGATGTCTCTGCTTTCCCCTTCTCAATGGTGGTGTAAATGAAGGATGAAGCCTCAGCCTGAACTTTCAATTTCCTGGCTGTTGTCAGTTTGTATCACAATGCTGCCATTATACAATTTTCATTTCTGGAAAGGATTCATACACAATATATTATAGAAAACTAGAGAATAGCCAGAGGCAGAAATTAAATATTCTGCAAAGGTTCATATTAACCTAAATTACCTAAATGTTTTGTTGAGTAAGTGGCAAAATTTAGATTCTAAAGTATTATTAGTAAAATGCTCATCATTTGCAAAGGAATTACTTAAAATTATAGCTTATAATTTCTTCTATCTTGATAGCTTTGCCTTTTAGTAGTTAAGGAGTTGTACCATCATGATGTGATCCCCTTTCAGTTTCCTGGAAGAACGGACCTGACTTCTTCTGACTTTTACAGTGCTTGCCTGGCTCAAACAGTACAGGGGGAATGGCAGAAGAGAGATTGCGAGTGCTAGGAAGGATGTTAGTGCCAGAGATATGCTCAAGGTAGTTTCTAAAAAGTGAGACTGGAGTAACAGAGAAAATCAGCAGGTGAAAGGCACAAGAGTACGGGTCAGATTTAAGACTAACTGATCTGTTGCTGCAAAAATGTAATTAAAATATGTTGTAAAAGCTTAAAAAACACTAAAATTTCACTCTCTGGCTAGATAAAGGTTGTTGGCCAACATAGCCTTGGTAGGGATAATTTACACTTCAGCTGCCCACCTTGTTGCCTATTATAGTCTACAAAATCTCTCCTCTATTATTGTTTCACAGATTTTCCCAATCTGGAGGCGAAAAAATGACAGGTTTTTTTTGTTATTGTTTTAAATTCATCTTATTATGTGCATTTTTCAGTAAGAAGTGATAGATGAGCTATCTCTTTTTTTATATCAATTCATATTTTTTTCTGATTTTTACCTTTACTGAGTTAGTATCTTCCCAGTCTGCTCAGTGGTCAGGCTTGTGGCAGGTGCATCTTTCTTTATTGCTTTGAAAAATGGGGTGCCTTTATTCTTATTAAACTCAAAATATCTTAAATGAATTTCACATTTGTACGTGGAAGTCTCACTATTTGTAGAATGAATCATAAATGCCAGTAATGCAATTTTAAAGAGACTTTTTCTCATGTAAGAAGAAAAATCCTTGAATCTGGGTATCTAGCTTACCTGCTCTGACCAAAGGTGCTGGTAATAGCTTTCTATATCCTGGTTGTTGTTTTAACAGTACAGATACACAGGAAAGGAGAAGAGAAAAGCTATTTTCCTGGATGTTTACTTATTTGTGGGTGTTTTGTGTTTGTATAGGTGTCTGAGTACCTTGTATACTTACAAACAAATGCACAGAGAAACACAACTAACATTATAGTCAGTGACAGAAAATGGGATAGAAAGATTTAAATATATATTGATTTTTCATGACAGATTTTTTCTTTTGTGGTATGTATGCTATCTGTAAAATACAGGTAACAGCTACATGTCTGTATATATTTGGTAATGACAGCAACAGCCATTGCTATTCATTCTAATGGTATTTTTACTGACTAGAAATGGCTCTTGTGAGGGATAACTTCGTGACCTTTTTTGTATTCTTTTTAACGTTGAGAAAAAGCTAGTTTGTGGTTTTGGGGGGTGATTGGGTTTTTTTGCCTTTTTTTTTTTTATAACTTTCTATGGCTATAAATATGTTCTTTCAGCTTATGTTCACAGATTTTACTCCAGAACTTGAACCCCGCTTCAGTTATTTTATAGTAATCCCACTGGGAAAAAATGAACAGTCTAAGCAATTCACAGCCTAATTTGTCTTTCCCTTCAAACACTAAGGCATGCCCTACCTTATCTTTTCTATTGCTTTTTTCTGTGTTTGCCAAAAATTTAGGATCAAATACCATTCTGTTTAGTTAGGAAAAGTTTCAAATCAACCTATGTTTCGGAAGAAGACAAAAAAGATCCAAACATTACCAAATAGCTGGGGACATAATTGGTAATCTTTCATTTTATATCAAACCCTAAGTTCAGCAGTTAAATATCCATTTATTATTTTAACTTCCATTAGAATAGTTTGTGTGTAACTTTAGATATTAATTCTGTATGCAGCCCAATTGTTGAGATCCAGAACAAGGAAATAAGTTAGTTGACAACGGGGGGGGGGGGAAGTTTTGTGAACATCCAACTAAGAAAAAACACTAAAGTGAAAATTAAAATTTCTTCACTGTTTACTAGAATAATAGATGCTGCATGTACTTGTAGAGAGCATTGGGTGTAGACTGAGGGGATACAAGTTCTGACTCTGCCTCTGCTGTTGGCCAGCCATGTTACCTCAGACAAATAATTTTACCACCTTATATACTAATGTCCTTTGTGAAGCATTTAGTGATCTGCTTTTGAAAAAAGCTGTATAGAGATCATGTTTGAATATTGAGTGACATGGTGTCCTGGTTTGAGGATGGTCTTCCTCTTCCCTGAACCTTTGAACGTTACCAAGTCAATATGTAATGCTGTGCCTTCTCCCACGCTTTTACTCAGAAGTGTGATGTTTCGATGAGTGTGAATCATGCCAATGATTTATAAAGTAATAAAATATTAAGTCCATTTCAGAGGATAGTATTCTTTTTAATTACTGGCAGCATGCTTTCCCCAAAACAGCCTGTGCGATATAAAATTCCTAAGCAGATTGTGACAAACTGCTCAGGCCTCACCATGCAAAGAGGAGAAAACGTAGGTGGGTTTTTTAAGTCAGCCTTTCTTTAAAACCTTTGGGAAGACTGCAGAGAAACTTCACTACAAAGAAGCGAGAGGTGACTTTGTAACTCTAAGCCCATTGCATTTTTTTACTCCTTTGAGGTTAAAAATTGCCAGGCATGCAGTGTACATACTAAGTCCTTTTCCAACAAGTTGCTGAATTTCTCTAGTGAGCATTCAAGTGCTTTATTCAGTGGGAGATGCGTGTGTCCCAGTTTATAGGATTAGGTCCCAACGATGCTGAGGTTTTGGCAATTATCAGTGTAGTCTTTTGCAGTCTTCTGTTAGCATAATATTCTATATATGGATCGACTAATACAAGTGAGGTTTCATGAATAATTGTTTCTGCCATGAATATACACCCAGAGTAACATCTCAGAATATCTACGGTTGTGCAACAAAGACATGAAAATAGGAGTGGAGAGCATGAATGTATGATACGATACCTTGGTGTTAAGAAATAGCAAGTTCGTAAGAAAACCTGAGGTGCGTTTATAGCCAGAGATGTCTTACTGTGCCCGGCTGCAAAACTGGATCACATTTTCCCCCAGCAGTGGTGAAATGTATGTGCGCATGCAAGTGTGATCTCAGACTGTTGTATTTGCAGATAACACATTCTTTATTGTGGACTGTTTATCTTGATCAATTTTATATAATATGATGGAGATTCTATAGTTTTGGTTTTCATATAAATTCATACTTGTTTTTCTGGATACCCTTTCCCCCTCTGTTCAGTATCAGAGCTCATGGCAGCTGCATTTTTCCTTTTTTATGTTTTCTTTTCTTGTTTCTTTCTTTCCTTCCCTATTTTCTTATTGCCCTGGAAAAAAAAAACTGCAGGCCTTTACCATGTTAAGCCTGCACAATGAAATTCCAATTTATAGCTGAAAGTAGCCCTAACTGTTTGAAGAAGTAGAGGGGATTTTTTCTGTTTTTTCTTTCTCTGAATCTTACCTACATGAGTCCTGTACAAGTATTTTTTAAAATTTATAGAAACCACATTATAATTGATAATGGTACTTTAGCAGCATCCAGCACCATCCTGTGTGGTGCAAAGTGAACCGTTGTAGGAGTTAAGCTAAAAATATTGCATTAACACTTAGAGAAAATGAAATTTTTATACTTGATTTGCTCATGGTCATATGGTTGCAACTAAACACAATTTGAGCTGTCACTTCACTGCAGAGAAAAATATGCAATTTTGGAATATTTTAAATGAGCTTGATATTAGATTCTATAACTCAGAATGACACAGGAAATAGCGTTTGCAACATGATTGGTTCATTACTATTTGGTAATTGCAGTCCATCATTTTAAAGGGGAAACTAAAACACAAACAAATGATCTCTGCATTCAGCAGTCTCTGTATCTGAGTTGTCATTTTGGGGATGGTTTTAGAAGATACAAGTTATGTATGTTTGGAAGCTTATATTTTTCCCTCCCCTTTATCATTTCAGGAGAGCGATTTTCATCATAAACTAACATGTCAGCCAAAGCATCTACATTTTAAAAAAATATTATTTCACAATTTTCCACATGCACATTTGATGTAAACCCTGGAGGTGTATTCCCTGAGTACCTATTACCTCCATTTTAGGGAAATTACATTAAATTATTAGTGACAAATTTACTTGTCTGCCAATGTGTTTTTCTTGAATTTTACTACAACATCAATACTTGGCTGTTTTATATGGGCCCTCATTTACCTGTCTTTGAAGGCAGTCACCCCTCTGGGAGCTTTGCCTGTCACTAACATGCACTAGGAAGAGTCTTTAAGTTTCACATTCGCTGTTTTGAATTAGGGAAAAAAAATATGTTGCACTTTAAAAATATAATATGCTTTTCCGACAAGTCATTTTAATCTGTACTGTCTCTTTTTTTTAGAGAGCAAACCCAGTTATAAGCGCAGTATGCTCAAAGGAGATACTGGTTTGTCAACAGAAAGGTGTTCACCAGGAGCTGATAACCAAGAAGAGGGACTTAAACATCCATTGTCCTGTAGATCTTGGGTTTGGGAAATTACCACGTTTTACTTGTGTTTGTGTCTATTCAAGAATCCTTTCCAGTCTGAGCCAAAATAAAAGCAGATGGAAAAAGAAGTCAGACTGAGAGCTAAAGTCAACTACAGGACTTGAAACCTCTACTACAATTGCATAAGGAAATACAACTATGAGGCATATGGGAAAAAAATACGGGCCTTTTAGAGCAATCACAGCATGTCTGGGAGTGAGGTTTACTTGCCTGCTTTTTTTTAATCTTTAAAGTCTTTTACTGCAAATGCAATTAGTGATAATTCCAAATAAATGACTGTTTCTGGATTCACTATTCTGCGGTAATATTTGTTTAAGTCCACAAAAAATATTCTGCTTTTTGAAAACGAAGCCTTTGCAGTCTGAGTTTCTCCTGTTGCGTACAGGAATGCAGGGTTTCATTTTAAGGAAGGGACTCCCGGTGCTTTAATCTCCTGGTGTGATTGATGTCCTAGCAGCAGTGTACCGCCCTATGTTGTAATCTGCTCAGATCTTGAAAATAAGTGAGATTCTGCTAGTTCAGTGCTGGTCAAAGATTTCTGGGGAATACTTTGGTGCTTCAGCAAATAATATTGGCTATAGAATAGTACAGTATTTTGTTCTCAAAAATATCGATCGCTGGTATTGGAGGTTTCTGCATTTTATTGGACACAAGGGGATGTCGCCACTCCACATAACTAACTCAAAGTTTTAGAAGCTGTAATTAATGAATGCCTGGAAACGTATTTGAGAATCCACATGGAAAGAGCTGTATGAGCACAATCATTATCATATTATTTTTCTGGGAGAGATTCTTTGCTAGTAAACTGGTACAAACAACTCTGTTGAAGCCAGTGAAGCAATAGTGCTGTATAGTAGCAAATAATCTGCCCTGTGGCTTTATTTATTTGTGTATCATTCACTGCCTTGTGGACCAGATTCTGTTATAGCCCTTTGGGTGTTATACATTGTAAACAAGAAAGGATTGTGTTGATAGTAATAAATTCTGTGTCAGGCTTCCAGTAGTTGGGATTTCTAGTGCTGGAGCATCAAATTCCTGGGAGCTGGTGTGTCCGGAAAACTTGAGGAGGTGAAAATCGATTATGAAGGTTGCTAACGTAGAGCAGATTAGAATGCTTTAATCGAATTCCTCTCATTTAGCAAAGCAGTTGATGAAAATCAGCTTTTAAATGGGACTTCAGTTACTTTGAGATAACTTGTGCTCTAAAAAGAGAAAGGTAGGATCTCTGAAAATCAAGACTGTGGAAAGAAGATGATGGTAGAAACATCATTAGAACCAGAATTTCTACTTTACGTTTAAGTGGCTAGGTTATCCCACTGGTATTTTGCTGCTGGTTTTGAGTGTATTGATAGCCCCCAAAACAAGGGTTACAGTCAGGGACTTGATTCCTGCTGTACTTTCTGCTAATTATTTGCATGCATGCCTATATATTCTAAAAGCACAAATTGTCTGCTCCAAGGAGCTTGTAATGTAACCATTTTTTTTTCTGTGTGTGCATTCATGTACAACTGCAAAACGGACCTGAATCTCAGTTTTTGTTTTGATGAGATGTAAGTAAAGAGCAAATATGAGAAGAGCTAAGGACAAGGAACAGTGCCATGATTCCTTTAGGGAGCAATCTCATTCGTTGTTGCTTCAGTGCTAGAGCTATTGTGTTCCAATACTGAATACAACAGGATTAAGCAACATACTAACATGAATTTTACAAATTCTTAATATTTTTCAGTATCTGTTTATTAATTGTTGATAAAGTAAATTTTTCTTGCACACCTTTCCTTGCTCAAAGTATTCTTTCAGAGACTCTGCTTTGCCTGTTTGGCACTGGGAGTGCCATGGAACCATGAGAATTCTCCTGGATGAGTGTTACTTTTCCTTGTATCCAAATCTTGAACAAGCAGCAAAATAGAAAATATACTTAAGATGTACCTCATAATTCATTTCAATTTATTCCCTCACTGGATCAAAATGATTATATAAATCAATGAAATTTTAAACTGATTAACCTCAAACCCTCTTAATTAGAAAATAGGGACTTCAGAGTTCACCTGCAGTATGTGAAATGCCTTTACATTATTTTGCCTGACTTTTTATCCTAGGACAGAAAATAGAAAATGCATATTATTCCCATTAAGTATCATTTGGTGAGGAAATTGTATTCTTCAAGGGCTTTCCTTCTCCTTTCTTAGAAGTTGCAATGCCAAAATGCTTGCAATGTCAGTGGGATATCTTTTGGCCTGAAAAGAAAGTGATAAAGCTAGAGGGACCTTGCTGCTTCTTGCAGAGGCTTGGCTTTTTCAATATGCGTTGAGTTTTAAAAGAGCTTTGCTCTTTTTCTGAAGAGCCTGGTAGAAATTTTGGAAGGATCACTTTAAAATGTTTCTGATAAAATTTGTGATGAGTTCCTCATTCCTCAGTGAGACTGCCTTGGAAAATGGCTCTTTGTTTCTCTTCTTTTCATAAAATCTCCTTTCTACGTGCACACGCAGAATAACTTCACAGTCCAAGTGAGCTCTAGGTAGGCAACAACCCACAAAGCACCAATGGTTATAGCTTTCCTTTGCTTATTACAAAACCTGCCGAGCGAGAGAGGGAGAAAGGTGGGCAGCCTCTCTATCTTCGATTTTGTTTTATATATTAGAGCACTAATGCATTTGAGGGGGGAAGGATTGTTGCGTTGCCCGTTGACCTAAGCTCCCAGTACATGTAAATTGGCACATTAAGGTTTTTGTATGTTAACTTTCAGTAAAATACATATCTGCATCTTTAAGATAGATATTTCATTTATGTGTTTCTCCTCTTATTTTGGACAGGCTGTTGTTGAAGGGGGTCAGTGTATTGGCACAATCTGATTTTGGTGCATTGACAACCTTATACCACACCTCACCCTTCTGCTGTTCCACCATTCCCTCCTTGTGGACTCAATTGCATTACTTCTCAGATCTACATTTACATATCAATTAAATAAGGGTGAGAATGGGGAATGTGTACCTCACAAATAGGTTATGAAAATACAGTTAGATAGATTACTTTGTAATTTGTATAAGGAACTTGTTAGTTAACAGGGTGACCAAAGTGATAAAACGTGTGCTTCAGATGTCTGTGTTTGGCGAAGCACTGAGATGATACTTGCGTGTAATTATATGCTTAAGTGCTACCGATGCCAATCACTAATTGAATTGGGATCAAATTTACCTGTGGCGTAACAGTGGCTCACATAAGTGAAACATTTTAAAATACAAGCGAGACAGTTTTGAATGGAACGACTTTAGAACAATCACCTTGGATTACATGTGTAGATCTTGCTGGGACTCGTTCCTTTTCTCATTCAGAAAACCTACAGCTAGTACTGCAGTTGTCTTACCTTCTGACGATAGGTAGCTGAATAAAAATTTAGCAAGCCATGCCTGCAGAGAAGATGTGAACTTACTCAGTTTGCCAAATATTTTAAAGAAATATATTTAAGTAATTGTACAGTAAATTATTTCCTTTTTTTAGCATATAATTGCAAATGCAGATGGTAGCTTTATTAAAATATATTTTCCTGCATGTACCATCCATTTTAAATGTATGAGAGAAACATGGGTGATAGTTGTTTCTCCTAAGCTATTTTCACTAAGGAAATACAAATTGCTTGGTGGAATATATGAAGTATTGCTGAACAGTCCTGTTAATATGTTAAGGATTATTTTTATCTCAGGTTGGAGAACAACAGCATAATTAGGTCTCTTTGTTCTAAACCTTAGCGCTTACTTGTTCTAAACTTTATCTCTGTCCCTCTGTCTCATCCTTTTTATTATTATGGCTTGAAATACAAAGTATTTCAGATTGCTTAGTGCCACTTTCCATCCCATATGTTCTCGTCTCAGGTATTCTCTCTCTGTATATAAACACAGACACGTACGTGTGTGTGTGTGTATATATCACATATGTATACATAAGTCATGTGGTTAACAAGAGATTTATATAAACGTGTTCTCACATATGTATGCGTGTGTATAGAAAAAATGTGTGAGTATGTAGGAAAAAATGAGGTGTGCAGCAGCATTCCCGGTTCCGTATCTTTACATTGGTGTTCACGGCACCTGCTTTTTCTATATATATCATCCTGTTGTTTATCATGAACACAGGTTTCAGTTGTACAGTTTTATCTGTAGCTAAATGCCCGTTTCCTTGGCAGTCTATCTTACAAATTACAGTTAATATTATTACCCTTTTGCACAGTGTACAGAACGTGTCCAAAATGGAAAAGGATTCTTCAGTTTTGAGCAGAGAGAAAACTTTCTGCCTTTATTCCTGTGCACCTAATCTCTTGTTTTAGCTCAAGATGGAGGGTTTATGATTAATACAGTTGATGCAGAAAATGGCCGATTGCTTGGTTTCTTTTAAATGTATCATGCTCAGTGCACACGGTCTCTGAGCATCAGTTAGAGGGAAGTGACAGCAGACTTGACCTTTCTCTCCAAATCATATGGGGGGGTGGGGGAAGAATTAGCATGATACAACAGCATTTCAACTTGTTTTAACTGATAACTTTCATATTTAGAGATGCTAATATGTTCTGGAAATATAAAATCACTTTCTAGCAAATGTGGTCACATGTTATTTTAAATGAGATTTAAAAATTTAGCCTCTATATGCATAATAAGATGCCTTTAAGATATTTTACTGACTTGGCTAATGCTCCTAAAAGGTCAATACAAATATTTAGCTTCTACTTTTACTTCTGCTGTTTCACAGATTGGACCCATTTTTAATTTAGAGTCATCTCACTGAATATTTTAAGGACTATTTAGACGGCTTGTGAGAAGGCATGAACAATAGGTCCTATATGTAGGAAGGTGTTAGTTATAAAAGGGCTTAAATTGGCTTTAGTGTAACTGGAAACCAAATAAATGGTTCTGGAAACTACACTAGGAGATTTAGCAGGTTTTTTCTGTAGTCACCAATTAGTGCCATTAGAAAGTCTAATATGCACAGCGTGGACCGGCAGCAGCTGTGATTGATACAAAGCTCAGCCAATCGCACCGGTCCCGTGTCAGCTCTCATTAGTCTGTGATCAATTACCAGGATTTTAGACCAATTTGAATGAAAAGTAAAAACACATTGTTACCACAAATTTCATCAAGTGAATATGCTGTATAAGGAAATAGATCAGCTATGACCTCTTTGACATTTTCAAAATGTTTAAAAGCTGAAGTTAATTCTTTGTGATGTCCTTTCATCTTTAGTTGACAACAGAGAGACCTGGAGTGGTGACAGGCCTTGTCAAATAGCTCTGTCTTATCAAAAACAATACCCTCCAGATCTTTCAAGCCAAATATTCTAATGTAAGATAATTGCATTTAAAATTTTGTGTAGCTTTTATGCCTTTCCCTGAACCGGTTTTCTATTAAGTAACAAACGTTTTCACTCCACGCTTTTTTCACTTTAAAAGGTGTAATGGTTACTAAAAATACGTAAGTGGCCGCGGTGAGTGGAATGCAGGAAGGAGAGCCCAGGGAGGTCTGCCCGGGGCTGCTGGACACTGGTTCGGCTGTGGCTCGACTGTCTCTTGGTTCTTGTGCAGCACTGTAGGTACAGTCTTTTGGATTTTCTGATTGTATGTGGTTTTCTACCACAACTTAACACCCCACCCAAGACCACCTCACACCGTTGCAGCCTCCTCTTGTCCTCTGATTACTCGTTTTTCCATTTTGGCTGAGTATTCCAGCAGAAGTCCCTTTTTCGGGTGTATAGTTGAGAGAGAGCTCTGAGATAATGCCACTCCATTTCAGAGGGTAGTTTTTAATGTTTGTGCACTACAACAGCCATTTCAGCATGCAAAAAATAAACGGAATGGATTTCATGTGATTTTTTTTTTTTTTTTATCGTTGTTGTTAGGTTTCTTTTACCCAAGGAGAGTTACAGAAATTAATATCTTTAGATCTTTTTTTGTTTCATGAAAGGATGAGCTGGTTAATGCAAGTGACAAATACACATTGCTGCTGCTGGTGTTAGTATTTCCAGCTGTGGGCCTCACACGTCTTTGTGTGCAGACCCTACTGCAGCAGCTTCTGCTGTTCCCAGCCCCAGCTGCCCTCTTGGTCCTCCCTGCTGGAGCATTGTTCCCAGCACCCAGCGCCAACAGCCCTGCCTCTGCCTGCTCTATTCAGTACTCCTCCAATATGTTGGATTATTTAACTTTTTCAAAACCACAAAGCTCATTTCAATATAATAAAGTAAAAAGACCTGAAAAAAATTTTGTTTCCCTATCCTAGTAGGTTTTTCTTAGGCATTTTCTCTTCCTGTCTTTCGAATCAAAATATAAACAAGATCAAAGAGTGGAAGTAGTAGAAGTCTACTACAGAAGTCTACCATGGGACAGATCTGAATGAAGGAGACTCTGGTAGCTGAGTTGTTAATTGCCAGATAGTTTATTCAGGACAATGTATTTTCTTAGCGGATATTCTCCTTGGATTAATTCTTTTCTCATCCTTTTGCTGATCACCCTAGTCTTTTTAGGTGTGCATTTACATGCCATGTCAGTAACCTCTCACATGGATTTTTGCTGTGTCAGTAAACATTTCTGAAAATAAGATTTTCAAGTGTGAATTATTTATACTATATGATAAGCAAGCAGAATGTTGAAATTCAATACTAGTTCATACGATTTTTTTTACTTGATTTCTCTGTCTTCTACTCTAACCAGGCTTTTGTTAGAAAGAGACTTTATTCTTTTCTGACACGCTACTAAAGGTATTATGCAAACGTAAGATGTTGTTCATTATAATCTGTTGGAAATGGAGGCAGCAGAAAGCTGAATTTCATTGTATAACTTGATCTAAGAGAAGATTTTAATGGAAAACAGCAGTCAGCTGAAAGTGTCGGGACTGATTGCAAAAGCTGATTTTATTATGATACTAATATTAGGCGACCCACATTCTCTCCACACTGACATAGCAGTCTTACGAAATGAATAAGCAGTATTGCTTACACAAGCTGAGTAAACATGGGGTCTGCTTATAAGAGCTGGACCCTAGACCAAATGTACTCCAGTAGATTGGTTCTTGCAGAACCTCACTTATCAAGAATAATCACCTCAGATGGAAAAAGAACCAATATGTGTTACAGCAGAGTTCAGCTGCTTCTCCATGTGTCGTCTGAACCTCTTGAATCCACAACAGTAGACATCAGATAGAGAATGGGTTTTTCCTGAGCTGTTTCTCAGTTTGCTTAGGAGTAAGTCACAATTAGCACAAGAACCTAGAAAAAAATTCTTCAACCCTTTCCAGGTTTTGCTATGATCAGTATGTTATACGTTGTTGTATTAAAGGAGAAAAAAAAAAAGGCAATTATAAGAAAATTATTCACACTTTTGGATAGTTTCAGTTGTTAGGTCAATTCTGTAATTCATATGAACTATCTAACCTTCCCAATGTTTTCTTACATCAGCTGTAAGTTAATATTGAAGTAACAGGAATATAGTTGTTTGGTTCAGGCATATGGAAATCCAGGTTATACTGTTACTAAGTTTTCACAAGCCTATTTGAAGACAGAAATTAAGATATTTCAATTACTATATTTAGAAATGTATCAGCACTGCTTACCTTTAATAAAATGTAAACATGCTGTTTGATATTTACATGTTTTTAAATACTTCCTTTTATCAACAAATGACTAGGTATATATAGTATACATATATATAAAAATACTGTGTATCTGGAAATTCCCAAAAGGGTAGACATTTGTGGCATACTGCCTTCTCTTTTTAGAATGGGAAATTATGAAATGACATTTACATGTTCATAAATCTAATGCAATAAATGGCTCTTCATAAACAGAATGCAGAAGCTTTGTTCCAGCTGGGGTAAGGCACAATTTGGGGTGGCTGCTTTGAGCAGTGGGACTGCGTGGCTGAAGGACCCCCTGTTTTGGCCACCGTCAGCCTCCGCCCGAGCAAGTGGCTCCTGCCCTCGCATGCACTGCGCTGTGCTTGCACCGGGACTGCAGGGCACGGAGCACGAGTCCAAGTTCTTGACTTTCTGGTTCTCACTGATCTGTGTCCAAGCCTCAATTTTAACTTTTATCTTTTTTGTTTTTCTACTAAGAAAAGTTGAGTCAAGAGTCAAACTGTTTTCCCTCCCTCCCTTGCTTGCCTCTCCCTGAAGTAAATTCAAGTATTGGAGCGATTGAAAGCTTTTGTATTTTCTTGTGCATACTGTGTCATTCATCCAAGGGACCCTGATATCCCTAGGAGGCCCAACAGCACACACTTTCAGACTTTAAAAATGGTAACTGTTTTTTTTTTCCCTTTAAGCTGTAGAAATCCTAAATTATTTAGACTCGCTGTTTAGGGTATAATATAAATAAGTGTAGTCTAATGTGTTTCTCATTGCATAGCACTTTGATACTGACTATGCGAGGTGTGAACTTGGACTAGAGAGGAATTTTCTGTTAAATGAAACCTCCAGAGCTTTCGCCATGGCTGAAAATCTCCTCACTCTAAACCTTGAAATATGCTGATTTCCTGTGTGTGTCCCTCCACCCTCCATTATTCCTTAATAAGCCATTGGATGGTGGAAGAGCTTCTCCTACAAAAATGAGTACTGACCTAAGTACCTCAAAAATATATTTATTTCAGAACTGTTCTGTTCAGAGTTCTAACGAGTATGTATCAAGCAGTCTGATGTTTTTACTTGGACAACTGTTTAATAAAACTATTTCTTTAACAAAGGTCTGCTTAGCCTAGTTGCACAATAAATTCAGGGGTTTAGAGCAGTGGGAATAGTAGTTTAGTATCAACGGATTTATTCTCCTATGAGGTATTCCAGCTAGAAGGCTGAAGGAACTAAGATTTTGGTTTTTTTCCAGTGGATGAACAGAAAACTGTTACCAAGAATTTTATTTTTAGGAAATTTTTGCATTTTAAGGGCAGGGAAGAGAAACACATGCATGTGTATGTAGTGCTTTTTCCATAGTTGGGGTTCATGCATGCAGGCAAACATATATATACAGTCCTTAAATAATGAAATTGTTTTCATGAATTAATCATTTCCCATGTGGAGCAGAAAGTTTATTTCTACCCTTAAAATTAGATATTATATCAAATTCACTAAGTGAAACTTATTGAAATACGTTTAATTAATAACTGCAATTAGAATGCTGCAAAGCTCAGCAATGTTTACTCACATCAGTTAACAAAAGAGGGCATCTCTTTTCCAGCAGATTTCAGCTTTCATTATTGGTGTGTAAAGGAGTTTAATTTACCTGGAGCAGTGTAAACCTTTTTGAAAGAAGTCCCCCATTCCACAGAAGAATCATTCTCCACATGCTCTAAATACTGTACATATTTACCAAATTTAAATACATATTTACATACGTAAGATTGACCCAATTGAATGGAATGACTCCCTCGATACCTTTTATAGTCTATTAGGTAAATAAGCATCTTGGAAACGGGCTCGCTTTTCTTTGCACAGTAGACAGTAATGTAGATAGGATTAGAGTTTTGGGTCTTTGTATGGTAGTTGGGTTCACAGCTTACTGGAGAAAATACTTGTGTTTCTCCATTTCAGATATAGACATAGATACATGAAACAAATCATAGAACAAAAATTATTTAAGATACAGTAAGTACAGTTGGCAGCAAACCAGAGCAGAAGGTAAGGAATGCAGTACTCCGGCATGATGAGAACCACACGGTGCCATTCACAGTGCTCTGGTGGCTAAACCTACCTTAGTGTTGCATCCTCCTTCCATTTCTTCCTCTCCCCGCTATATGAATCTCTGCCTCCTAAGACTGTTACAAAATGCTGAGATATAATCCTTGACTGTTGAAGAAGATGTTTTATTGAACAATTTTTGTCTTAATTCATCCTTTATAGTTTTCTCACTCACTTTGTACTAATAGATGCAACGAGAAAATAGTTTCTTTTTAGCTCTGTGGAAGACCATGGGCTGCACATTAACACTGCTGAAAGCAGGGCACTGCAGCATCCTTTATGTCTGTCTTTATAGAGAGCAGTAGCAGCACACAGTAACCTGTATTGCTGTATAAGTTCTGGAAAAAGCTGCAAGCTGGGATGTGCCATGTGCCAGCTGCATGCCTGCAGGCTGAGAGTCAGAGCAAGTCTGCATCTAGTTTCCATGCTGCTTTCAAGGTTCTGATGGCCTTGAGGTTGGGTAGAAGTTGATCTAAGTGATCTGTCCTTTTGCTTTCCTCACTATAGGTTGATAGAGATTTCTAGAGCAAAATAAAATATTTTCTGCTCATTTCTATCCATGAAGAACAAAGGAGGGGAGGGGGAATTTTTTTTTATTGAATGAGGACAAAGAATGGTTTGGTTGCATTGGTTGGTTAATTTTAATTTGTGCTAGAATAATCAGTGTAAAGGGCTTTGATCTCTCTAAAAAATGGCCTGAGAACAGTTCTGTATAAGTTTGTTCCAAGCCTATATTGAAAAGCAGGAAAGAGAAGCTGAAGGAGAACCCACTCAGACAAATGTAAAGGGTGACCAAACAGTTTGAAGCCTCTCTTTGAGTGCAACAACAATGCATATATTGGTATATGCTGGAGATATCCAAAATAACGCATTCAAAGGAAGAACTCCAGTTGCAAATCCGGAACACCATTTTTCTGTATATTGTACATTAGGACAGCGAATGTTTTTGATACTACTGTCATTACTACACAGATGGTTTTGATAACCCTATGTCCAAGACAGCAAAGTTGGATTCCATGATAAAACTGCCCCTGTGTTAATTAAAACTTAAAATAACCATCTCTGAATTTAAGCATCATCGACATGTTGAAGAGCCTTGACCTATGACACCACCATTTGCTGTCCTACAAAGAGAATCCCAGACAATGCCACGAAATTTCACTGAACTAGCTCTGGGCAGACACAACAAAATCACTTGTTCCAGTAGGCCAAGAATAAAAATCAAATGTTTCAGAAATTAAAAAGCCACTCCAAATGATCACTGAAAGTAGTGACCCTTTGACCTCTTTAAAGCATTTTACAAGAAAGTTGTGAAAATTCTTCACAAATGTTTAAATTTAGATATGAACTTTTATCATCATTACTAGGATTAGATGCTGAAGGCAGCAAGAAATAGATTAAGTAATTTGCCCAAGACCACGAAAAAAAAATGAGGAAAAGAGGACACTTGGAAGCAAGATTTTAAACTGCTTTTAACTACTGTCTAATATAATTGTTTGTAATGATCTTCGTCTCTAGGTCTTAGAGTGCTTTGCAGGGGGAGTTGAGTATTACGGAATCCAAGTTTATTTGCTGGAGAATCACAGGAAGAAGTTTGTCACCCAGCTGTAGCTGGATGTAGCTGTAGCCAGAGTGCTAACCAGCCTTTTGGGTGGTGTCTCTTGGCTCCCATTCTCAAAATTGAATGGAATTTGTAACTTCTTAGTGAGTCTTCAAAATATAGGTAGAGATAGCTTGATTATTTTGATTTCTTAATCTAATGAGCACAGGCCTTCTTAATAGCTGTGGTGGTGGTGGTGGTGGGGTTGTGGCAGGTGGTCACTCTGCTGAGTTACATGTTTGTCTTACCTGCTAGAGACGTTGTTCCCTGCCTGTGCTGCTGCCCCTGTGTGTTATGGGACAGGTTACTGGGACAGGGGTTTTGGATGCTTTGTACCACGGTTATCCTTTGGTGTTTTTCACAGACCACTATAAGCACTGTCACCATGTGTTTAACTAAAAACATTATTAAAATTACTTCTTAATATTGAAAACAATTTTTGACCACAAAAAAGACCATCAAAGGACCACATTCAGAGGCCACTGAAGTGGGTCTTAACTAATCGGTGTGAAAGAGGCAAGTTATGCATTAGGCCATACTCTCTCCATATCCCTATATTCAACACTGCACTCTGGTTGTAAAACCTGACTGCTCTTGGATGGAAGGGACACAAGGAAAGGATGGTGTATCGCTATGGACCGGCTTACATCCTAAAGGCCTAACAGAGCTGTTTCAATACAGTCCTTTAGGTTATGGAATCGTCAGCATCTTGTGACCAAAAGTGTCACAGACAGGCCAGTATACTATGAAACCTTTAAACCTTAGATTTAAGGAAGGGTTTATTAGAGTAGAATAAAGGTTAATTTTTGCATGACATTGGTTTTATTTTTATTATTTTCGTGGGATTATTTTACTGCAGTTATTTGATTTTGTTTTCAAATTTTAGTCATGGCAATTGTTGTATTTAGCTTGTTTCTTATTTGCTTTGAACAACAAATTATTTTTTGTAGCTGCAACTGAAAAGGTAATCTTGAGAACTAGGAATTAATTTTGTATATCGATTCTTTCAGTCAAAGATGACCATACAATAGAGAAATCAAATGTTAACCTCCAAGCAGGCCTCCTAGACACCCTGTGCTGATAATCTATCTGTTGTTCTATTCGGAGTCTTTTGCTTTTGGAGATTAGAATCAGAAATCTGCAAATTGTACTAAGAAGGCAGAGTGCCTCTGAACTGTAAATATATGTTCTGTGTGACATACTGACAGGGACTGCTCAGCTTATTTTACTCTGGGACAATTCATCACCTACTGATTTACAGGGCTGTTCTAGTTTTATCTTACTGATTTGCAAATTCTAGTGACCAATTATATTTCAAACATCAGTTATTTTTATTATGTAATTTGTTTTACTGGAGCATATAGAAAAGCCAAGCCCTACTTTGGAGAGCTTACAGTCTAGTTTTAGATATATAGCAAGGATCATAAAGAGAAAAATGAGCTAGCCCGTATAGCAATGACAGTTACTTGGTCTTGGCATGCACCTATCTTGCTGTTCTCTTTAAGCTCTTTAATTCTGGTGGGGGAAAGAGAAAAAAAAACCACAGTTCCTTTAAACAGACAAAAATTAATTTCCAGAAGAATTTCTGATGCTAAACCAATGATGGATGTCACTGGGAGTCAAGATGAAGTGAAATGCTGATTGCAGAGGCAGGATGAAGTGAGAGATGCAATGAGTGGAGACATAAGCTGTGTGGAGATGTACAAGGACAAGCTTAGAGGGCAGGTGACAACTCTGGTAGCAGTGGCACAAGGCAAGGTGATAGAAATACCGACCATAGGTACAAGTGCAAGGCGACACGTCTTCTGACTAGGGGAAGATGGGCAGGGTGTCAGTGTAACATCTTCGTGTCCAAGTGCAAGGTGGGGTGACAGATTTGGTGACCTGCAGAATCCAGGGGGAGAAAACAGAGTAACTGGAGAGATTCAAAGCTAGGTGGCAGTTTTGGTGGCTGAGGTGGGACACAGACTGCTGTACAATGGTGCAGGAAAGACCTGATACAGTTCAGAGACATCATGATGAGAGATTTTTCTGGTACCGCATCCATCATCCTGTTCTTCTGGAGCAGCTGTGAGAAAGAAAAAATGGGGATAATTTGATATTAGGGGCACACTTTACATTGAAATGTGATGTAAAGAGTTTTTCCTCCTGGGAATATATTTTACCAGCAGAGGTTTCAGACTTCCTTAATTTCTGTTACTTACTATGTTGAAATACTAGTGGCAAAAGTGTTAGAAGATAGAACTTCTGTTTGTGAGGTAATATTTCTGTTAATATCCAGGGCACTTAGTACATTTATCCATGATTTATTGTTAAAAATTTGTTTTTCTGTTTTATTTTAAAGCTTAAGTATAGCCTCATCCCACTGTACTACCTCATAGAGCAGTTCAGGTTCGTTCTCAGAACTACTGAAGGAATGCTACCAGGGGAAAGAAAGATGTTCACATGTATATAAGAATAATTCCCCAAATGTACATATTTACAAACAATTATGGATTAGATACTAGATTAATATCTAAGATGAAACTGAAACAGTAATGCTTTCAAAAAGAGCCATTAATTTCAACATGAAAATTTGCTAATATAAATCATTGTTTAATATATTGACTGCATTGGTGTTAAGAGCTGCAGGGCAGAGTTTCTTTCTGGTGATATCCTTACTGCTTTGCACCTATTCAAATGCAGGACACACTTGGCTGCATGGATAGTATTTATTCAAGTGCTTTTTAAAAGACATGGAGAAATGTGCACTTTTTCGTCTTCAATTTATCACCCTCAGTCTGATAGCAAAAGGGGAATGTAAGTGAAATCCAAAGAGAAGAATGATAAAAGAAAAATATATTCAATATTCCAGACATTTTATAAGCTGTTTCAAAGTAACCCTTGGCATGGTAATGCATTGTGTCCAGAGCTTTTCCAGTGACCTGAATGGTTTTATAGGTGTGTGCATGTTGTGGATACCAGTAGATGAAATAATTTATTTTCCTGTCCCTACATCAGGTTTTCTATGCCTCAGTATGTTTATCTGTCCTTTTTCCAAATAAAAATGAGTCAGTAACATGGGAATGCAGTTTATAATGTTGACCAGTGCTTTCTCCTTTACCAGCGGCAATTTGGGAAATTAAAGGAGAAGAAAGAAAGGTCTCCACTGTTGTATGGAAATTTTTCAGATGGTTTTGGTTAGTTTCTTACCTTTCCTTAATGGTATAGAGATTTTGAAAATATTTTGTTATTTTGCTATTCAAATGCCTGACTTGAATGGAAACCTGTAGAATGTAAATTATAAAGATGGATGTATGGAAGCAACATTCATCTCATGCTTGCTTATCAACAACTGAATTTCAAGTTGCGGCATCTCCTCTGAAAATTCATGTCAGCCACATAACCTGTAAAGCAGGACAGGGAATCAAAGCCGTACCCTGCCTTAGGGCCTGCAGAGTGACCCTTCAGCCTGAAAATATCAGTCAGTGCGACTGCTGGGAATAGGAGCTATTCCACAGTGTATTTGTTCTTTCTTAAAAAATAAAAGGGATACTGCTTCTATCCCAGAATTTCTCAGTCTGTATTAACTTGAACAGTTTGCATTTTTTCCAGGTGGAGTATAGAGGGGAACTGGAAATCATGCAGTTTTGTAGCGATGAGTTCATTTTATACGTTCTTTTATCAATCCCAACATAGCACACACAGCCCCAGTTCCTAGTATGGAGCAGGTGACTCTGCTTCTTCTTCCTTTTATGTATCAGAATGACCTGTCTGCTGAAAAGGTCACCCCAGTTCAAAAATGACATATGTGGTCACAATTTTTAAGGTTGGAATAATTTTAGAATCCCACACACTTCAGGACTGTACTAGTGCTTGGAGTCAGAATGGGAAACTGTCTCAAAACCGACCAAGCCAACTTCTTTGCTGGTGGTTTGTGAAGTGCAAAAATACAAGGAAATCTCAGTAGCCTGGGAAAGCAAATAGGATTTCGTATATTGTTTTATGGTGTTGAATAGTAGTAATAATGTAAGCTAAAGAGGAAATGCTTTAATCCAGGTTTTTACGCCTAACATCTTAAGTAGGTGTGATAATTTTTGTCTCTCCATTGTAAGACACGCATCTGGAAATAGATAACTACTCCTTCAACCCCGGGTTATTTGTCTGGTCTTTCCTATGCAGATGAGAGTAAGATTAGAAAAAGATTAGTGATGATATCTTGAAATAGATTTTTTTCAGGTGGCATTATCTGGATCTCTTTTTTCATTATCACTATTATTATTATTACTACTACTGCTACTGTTATAGTAGTCTGGGAGAAGGCATCCTTCTAAAATACATTTTGGTGTAACCAGGCACTGACAGTTTTTCCAGTAAAATACCATCAGGATGGGTTCTAAAAAACGGCTTTTTAAAAATTCTTCTGGGTGTATAATTTCTTCTCAAGCTGTCTCAAAACAGGCAATGTAAAAATCGTGAATTATTAAATGGTTGCTCTTAAACTTTTTGAAAACTTTCTTGTGGAAAGAAGAGCACATATTAATTGCATAATCATTAATCTAAAGTTAATCTATCCAGAGTACATATTGCACTATGATGAATTTGAACACAGAAGCAAAAGTCATAGCAACATAATGCAAAATATATTCTATTTCTGTCCCTTGTGTAGCTCTACAGTGCAAATGCAAAAATACACAAATATGAAAAAAAGCACAATAACCGAAAAGGAATCTTGAAGGGAAAGGTGAAAATCGCTCCATTGTTTTTCTGCAGCAAGTCATTTCCTTGTATGTTTTGGAGTCTCTGTTGCAGTGGCTGTGTCCTGGAAAGATATGATATGGTCTAGGACAGAAAGCATTTTCAAGGGAGCTGCTTAGCAAAGGAGAAATGGGGGTGAGCGGGTGCAGCACTTCCAGAATCCCCCTCTGCCAAGAAATGTAAAAATATCTCTCTCAAGAAAGATCTCGTTTTTCAGTGATCAGACATCAGGGAGACCAGCACTCCAGCTGTATTCTTATTTTTCTCTGACATACAGTCTTTCCACTTCTGTCGCACACACACAGAGTAGGTGTATATTGTGTGTCTTTACACATATACACGAGGTCAAAGAATGCACTCAGATGCATCTAGGCCCCATGTATGCATATATATGATTATATATATTATGCATCAGCAAGTTGAGACTGTTAATGAGTGCATTTTAAAAGAATCAATGAGCTTTTAGCTTTGGAGTGGAACATAGAAAAAATATTTTTTTGTAAGGCAGAGTTTAAAGCTGCATCAAATGAACTCCAAAGAATCACCTCGAGACGTCAGGCTCGGCAGACGCATGTCTGCAGTATACACAGGCACCCCCTGCATGCTGTGAAAATTTCCTCCGTGCATAGAATATACTGAGTGCTGGGCTTATATTTTAAGAATATTTGAAGGAAAAAGCTGAATTCAAGACTAATTTCTAGGAATATAAAGCAGGCCAGAAGGTCTTAGTGGTTTGGACTCTTCAGTAATTTTTTGCTGTCTACATTCTTATAATGTAATTTATTGTGAACGTTATAAGGAAGGACTATAACCAAAACAACTCAACTGTCTGGAGACATGCATGTTAAAAACCAAAAAATGAGAAGGATGTTGCCTGGGTCACTGACCATTTAACAGCCCTTGAGCGGGATGTGAGAATGCTGCTTACAGCAGAGGCTTCAGTTTCTTTTTCCCTTTCCTTTGTAATAATTCTTTATCCAAATACTTCTAGTGAATGAAACCTGCTGCAGTCAGAGTCGCATTATCTATTCTTGCCCACTCTTCAGGTCCTTTGGTTGTCCTAATGTCTACTGTGTTGAGGGGTAAATATTTGACCACTCTGCTAGCCATTGCTTCACAGCCTCTGAGTGACCCTGCATTAATTAGTTGGGAATTTCAGGGCTTTGAATCTGATTGAATCAAAATATTGTTTTTACAAGTTGATGAAGGCTTGATTGATGTGGGTTCTGCTGATTCTTTAAAGGATTAAATTGTATGTACAGATTACAGAGTCCTGCCTGTCACTGCTTAAATGGGAATTGTTTTTTAACAACGCCAAGAGAAAACACTGTTTTCCTTTAAAACAGAGAAAGAAAGTCCCATGGTTTCCCAAGGTCTTGCTCTCTCTGTCTTTGTGGGTGGTGTATTTCATTCAATCTAAAAATATTCTTTTCAGGCTAGGTTTGTGCTTTCCTTCTCCTCTAGCTATGCTGTCTGGCATCTTGGCTGTAGGAAACGGGGTATCTGGGTTCCAGGCTCAGAGATGATGGAGATCACAACTTGCAGAACCATCTGTCTGCTAGCCCATAGATTCTCCTGGACAATAGCAATAACATCTATCAAGTCTCTTAGGCCTTCCTTTTTAGAAGAGGAAAGGACCTCAGGGGACTGAATAAATACACTAAAGAGGATAAAGGAAGATGTAGTGGCAATCACATGCCAATAGTTTGACAGAAAAAAAGCTCTTTAACTGTACTGTTTAAGAATGGCGAAATCCAGAGAGTAGCTATTCCTTATAAAGAAGGACACTTTGGGCAATATGTCCCTTTCTGCACATATGGGATATATGGGGGTTTTATTCTAGGGATTTATAAAACTATAATCTAATTTTACTGTAAACCTGTTATGCTGAAAAATGGCTCGTTCCTATAGACTCTGTTGTATGTAATGAATCAGCCCCAATAAACATAGAAACAGTAAAAGGAAAGTAATTTGCTGTGGGCCCTACTGAGGGATGTGTAGAAGAATCACTGTAAATTGCTGTTTAAAATGCATGTGATCATTTTCAGAATTACTGCACTTTGGATTTACTGTAGCCACGGAGTCTCCTTGGGAGCAGGAGATATGGCTAGGGCTGCCCTCCCTTCACCTGGGCCAGGGGTGATGTCCCGCTCACACGAGGACAGGGGAGGAGAGAGGGGTATGTGTATTTTAAAAGCCATCGAGGGAAGAGAGAGGGTAATATAAAAGCAAGTACATCACCATAATTGCCTGACATTTCACCCAAATCACATCAAACACAAGAGCTGGTGATTCTGAAATGAAAAGAGGGAAGGAAACTTTCCTCAACTAATACCATGAGAAGGAAGTTTCCAGAGATGATCTGGAGAAAAAAAAAACATATTAAGTGTCAGACAATTTCTGCACCTCCTTCAGTTTGACTTGAAGGGACTCCATCTGCTTCTAGGTTTAGTTTTTCCTAAATGTCATTGTGTAACTTTGTGTAAAAATGTGGTATAACAAGAAACGTTTCTGCTTCCTCATTATTGTTTGTAAACAAATAATAAATCTCACTTTCCTGTTTTGCTTGCTGGAAGAACAACATTTGTGGAAATAAAACTAACAAAAATCGTACAGCTGTGAATAAAAATTGAAGTATAGATGATCTGCTAAGCTTAATTAAACAAAATACTGTTTTCTAGTGGTAGAGGAGGGGGAAAGGTAAGGCAGAAATGAAAGGGAGAAGGGAAAAGTACGATTTACTTTTCAAGGAAATTAATTTCAAGGAAATTAAAAGCAACTGTTTTGAACATAGGGTGAAACCTTCTTTTTACAGACACCATCTTCCTATAACTTCTTCAGGTGTCAAATTGTCACACTGTTACCTTAGTGTGTCTTGTTTCTTGAGAACATGCTTTAAATCACTTTTTATTTATTTTCACATTCTGCTACAAAAAATAGATCGGCATCAAATGAACGGATTTGCCTGTTTAATTCTATTCTATTTTAGAGCTCTGCCTATGAAAAGTACTATTTAGTAGTATTTGTAGTAACATACTCGAGGTAGTTAGCCTTGTGGATAGAATTGTACCTTCCTACTGCTCTCAAAATCCCCACATCTAAATTATTCTTAGTCTGGATTGAGCTTGGGATACAACCGCTACCGACAAAAGTTTTCCTAAAACTACCAGACAAGCTGCCATCCTAACTGTCACAGCCTGTGCAACCTTCCCCTCGGCTTCCCTCTGTGCCGTGGGCATGGCCAGGAGTGTGCCACTGGTGCCCAGAGCACACTGCAGGACACACACCTTGCCGTGCGGCGCTGCGGCGCAGACCCCATTGGTCAGGCCTCTGCGAGCTGAAGGCACGTTGTCCAGACTGTCTCATGGGCATGGTCCAGAGTGAAAGCTGAAATTCTTAGACAGACAATCACATTATATTTGGGTATTCTTCCTTGGTGGGGATCTTCCTTTTGGTCAAATTTGGGTGTTTTCATGAAGGAGCGTGTACGTGCATGCAAGATGCTGTGCTCGTGCTGCTGGCTGGATGTTGTTTTGTGAACAGTCTCGTCCTGAAAATGATTCGGCAGCTTATTTGTGGATGTGTTCTTGTAGGTTTGTTGCAGGGGAGGTGGATTTAGCTTCCTGAACGCAGTGAGTATGGGTTTCACTCTCTGCCCCATGACATCATCTAGCAGAAAAATGCAGTCATGGATTTTAGGGTAGCTTAAGGAAACGCTTTGTCATACAAGCTGGTGATGTGAAATAAGCCAGCTTGGAGAGTCTCTGGCCAGTGAAAAGTCCCATGGGACTGGGTTTCTAATAATAATGGTAGAATGAAGTTCTCGGGGTTTATAACTTTTCCATTAAAATCACAAATATTGGTCAGTTTACTTCCAGCACCCCAAAGGAATAATTAATTAATATATCTGCATTTAACAAATCTAATTTAAAGGAGGAACTGGACAATGAATCCAACCCAAAAAGCAACATTCACACTAAAAACTGATTCCCACGTTATGTGTCGGACCACCGGCCGGGTTTCACAGCAGGACACACAGCAGAGGGGACGTTCCCTGCGGCGGTGGTGGGGCCGAGGCTTCCAGCCAGCCCTGCACCCTGCCTCCCCCCGCTGACAGCTCCCTGAACTTAGGGCTCAACACACGCTCTTTGTGTTTCCAGCATTAAATCATATCGGGTGGAGTTATTTTGTGAACAAAACAAAACGGTACTGAAAAACACCGGTGTGCTTTTGATTTGTATGTTCTTCCTCTGCCTTTAATCCTGTTAGGAGCCTGCATGTTTTTTCAGTGTCATGCAGCTCACCAGCCAGTTGCAGGATCCTGAATAGGAAAAATACGTAGAAACCTTCTTCCATTTTAGCTTTCAGATCTTTTTCTTGCCAACCAGAAAGCTGTACAGAGGGTCTGCAAGCTGCTACAGTATCTGCTGTCTTTTAACATAAATTCTTGAATTCAAAATAACAAAACCATCACAGCAAACAGTGCAACAGTGCACTATTAGGATATTCCTGTCCAGACACCCCTGCCTTTTTCATTGGGGCATAATTAGCGATCAGGAAGGAAAGCTTTAATATATCTGTTATCTCCTACGTGCTTTTCAAACTTCCCACGTGTATATATTCTTATGTAAGTGTCATTTTGAAAGGGCTCCTCCAAATCCGGAGCTTCTGCTTCTGGCTGAGACGCATTCACCGTCACTGACCACTTGGCTGCATCTCATCAGGAAGCATTTGCTTGTGTTCATCTTGTTACCCTGAGCTCAGGCACCCCCAGCCTCTGCCTTTGAAGTTCCTTGTTTTTTTAAGGATTACATGCAACGTTTGGAAAATATTTTTGTTTTGGTTTCGTACTTAAATTCGTACAAGAAAGATAATGGGTGTATTTAATGATTTAATGTATTGCCATTTATAATTTTCGTTAAGTAATTTGCCATGCAAAAATGAACACCGAGTGGGTTTTTTTCAGTTTTTATAATGTATTTATTTCAGTATATTTTCTTAATACATTTATGTGTTCAGATATGTGTAACAAACAGTTTTGAAAGATAGGAATGGACTTTAATAACAAATAAAAGAGCGGTTCCTATTCAGCTTGAAATTGCCCACAGCTAAATTCAAGGAAACATATCTGCAGCTAAACTGAAAAGTGCAGGAATGGGTTTAATCATTTAACCTCTGGATTACAAGCCAGGGCATTTAAAAATCCATAGCGTGGGGTTTGCTTATTACTTATATGAATCACATCTCTTTACTGCAAAAAAAAAAAAAAAAAACATTCCAGAAACTCATGTTCCTCTCTCTAATGGTAGTTTAGATTTCCCTTTTTGTCAGGCTCAACCTCAGGAAAGAAAGGGGGAAGAACATTTACAATTGTTTAAAATTGTCAGTGACATTTAATTTCTGTCAACAATTTCTTAATTATTGCTTTAAAAGCGAAGCTTCAATGTGTCAGTCTAAACAGTGATACAAAAGGCTTTTTAAGAAATCACAAATTAAGCTGCTAACATTTACCATTTTCAGATACTACTGATTAGATTAGAGATAATTATTTCTCATAATCTCGCTACTGAAAAAGCTGTATGTCTAGTCATATCAGAACATCTAAACGAAATTACAGAGAAACAGTTTCTGAGTGCAACGTTTGCACTCGTATTCAAAACGGAGAGCGTAAAGGTTCTAATTTTATGCAATATTTACTGAATTAAAATATCTTAGAAATGTAAAGTCTTCAATCTAATCTGGCTTTCCTGTTGCAAAACACAGCCTTTTAGAATATTTTGCATTTTTGCTTCTTGGAATAAAAATGAAATAACAAATGTTCAGTTTGAACATACATTTGCAAGCTATTCTTGAAAACATTTCCTAAAGTTTAAAATTGAACGAAGTCTAATTAATGGTAATATCTGCCAGACTCTTTTTCTTACCATACATAACAGAAAAGCAAATAGTTTTAACAGAGTGAAATACATCGTCCAAAATACAGGTTTAGTCAGGGCTGCTGTTTTAAAATGGAAATTTAGTTGATCTTATTTGTCATGTTTTAAATACTTCAAATCAAGTATTTCAGCACCATTACAGAGAATTCACATAATGGTATCAATCCTAAAAAATGTCATGCTTCTGCAGCAGAAGGCTTTGACTTTAGTTAAGAACTCAGGGCTATTATCAAAATTAGAAATGTCATTTTCTCCATTATTTTAATGGAAAGTTACCTTTGGAAGAATAAGTCCATTTTGACATGATATAAATGTTTTAAAATAAAAAAGCATTGAGGGAATCACAGAAACATTTTAATCTTAATTATTCATAAATAGCTACCTCAAGTCCATTTTAACAAAATGTCAGTTGACCAAGAAACATGCTTATTTTGCATGAGAAAAAAGAATATTTGGGCTGTAAAGGGATGCTTTATCAATGTATATTTAACTTAAAATGAAACTTGCAAATCAGAAACAACCATCTATTGTGAAAGTGCATTAACGTTACAGCATTTGCTACTGAAAATTCAGCAATATTATGAAACTTTTAACTCTGGCTAACTAACTGAAAAAGAAATGGCAAAGGACTAGTTTTATTTATCAAGAATTTAGCAGGAATTTTTTGATAAATTCATCTTAAATATTTGGAGGAGCTTGATCTGAAGAAAGAAAGCATTTAAAATGTTATAATGGTAAAGTTTTGAAATGTAACTAATACTCTTTTAAATATTTGAGAAGCTTTGTATTATTTTTCCCAACCCTACCCTTGAGAAATGAACTCCCAAATGTATGTTTTAATATACTGTGCACTTTGCAGTTAAACAATTTCTTTCTATAAAGACATCTAGAAAAAGGCATGCTATTTGATTTCTAAATACGTTTCACAGCAATTGGTTGTATTGTTCTTTTTAACTATGCAGATTAAAGTAATAAAAAAGGACTTTTTGGAGTTAGAGGAAGAATTAATTGTTCCTTTCAGCTCCTCTAGAACCTATAATTTCTGTGTTCATGCTGTCCTGCATGGTTGCTTGTATGTTTGTATATACAGGTTTCATTGGCAGACCTAATTTCAGAATACATAATGCATGATTTTGAAACCAATTTGTTATTGTAATAAAATATTTTTAGGAATGCATGGTGGTACTTGAGAGGAGAATGTTAAATTATACATGTATTGTGGCCGAGTGCATTCATTTAGCTCAGTGTGCAGGTGAATCTCCCCATGACCTTGGCACTTGCAGGGTAGCATAGAATAACAATCAAATCTAGGATTGGAAATCCTACCATTTCCAAATATTAACAACTTCTTTCAAAGGAAATGCTGATTTCAGCATTTATGTTAATGGAAACATCAGTATATCTTTCAGAGAACTTAAAAAAAAAAAAGAAGCCATGATCTTAATAGGATTAAAAGCCATGCTTTTTATTTTCAAAATGCTAATTTGTTTTCTGCATTCTGTTTTCATATCAGGTCTTGTTATTCAGTACACTGGGATCTAGAGGACACTGAAAGCTGCCAGAAATGCGTTGGTAATGATAGCAAAGCTACATAAAAGGTTTCTTTCTGAAAGAAATTCTATATTCCTTGCAAGCCTATTTTCCCCATCTCTGTTAGTTGGTTAGAGAAACTAAATGCAGTGATACTGATGACAAGCAAGGGGAGAGCATTTTTGCTTTATACTGCTGCTTTGTGTATCTCTGTATTTATTCCTTTCACATTAAGGAACAAATGTTAGTCATTAGAGGTGCATTAATTGAAATAGCCTGTGACCCATATTAGTGAGATGAACTGATTCGGCCAGCGAAGTTTGGCTGTGAAATTTAGAGTAGCCCGAGGCACCTGACATTCTGTAATCTGCTTATCTTGCAGGCTTTCACAAGTGGCTCTCCCATCGTCATTCATGCTGAACAGTGGGGTGTAGAGAGGAGGCCAGAACAGAGATAATAATTTACCATGTAATTTGTTTTGAGATTCCTTTGATAGATTTCAAAACCGAAGCATCCTGCAAGAGAACAGGGCCTTTAAAACCTTTAAGCCAAGCCAATTCTGTGCTTGGTGGTGGGTTATGTAGTGTGCTCAGCAGGAAGCTACCTTAACGAATGGACACCCAAGGCACTGGCCATTCTCAGTGGGGACCCTCTATTTATTTAATGGCTTTTAAACATTGCTTCTATTCCTTTTCCTCCTACAATGACTCTTATACCCAATGCTGTAAATTTGGGGAGAACAGAGTACAGTTCAGTGCAGGTTGATGAAAACCATTTGCTGCAATCAAGAGGGGCAGGTAATTTTCTAGACAGATTTGTTTTGTAAATGAGGTGTTCCATTTGGGGAGCTGGGGCAGCCGCACACCTGGCTAACAGGTGTGCTGGTGCGGGACAGCTTGCTTTAATTCTCTACTAGTTAAGGGATATTTCTTCAGCCCACAAACTTTTGGTTTAATGCCTTCATGGAGGCATAAAACATAACAAAAATTCAAGGATTTTATATTCCAAACTTCAAAACTTTCATCCAAAAGGGAAAAGGATCAAAAGGAAAAGGTGGTGCGTTTCATGTTCTCTTGTGGTTTTAATACTTGTTAACTGACCTATAAACTGAGTTTTCCAAGTAAAGAAACGTAGGGGAATTTTATTACAGAAAAATCTACTGCGAATCATCCCCAGCTGCTTTTAGAGATAGGAGAGGCTATTTTCACTCTTGCTTTCAAGGGTGATATATGCAATCTCTTCACCTTTCCTTTGTTTCCGTACTCACATTGTGCATCCATAGCCATATTGCTTTTTTGTTTACCGTATTTCTGAATATTTTTTCTTATTTAGAGCCGCTGCTTTAGGCTGTCTTTTCCAGCTAAAGGGGAGAGAATCACATAAAAGCAACAGTCATCTTTGCTTGATTATTTTGTTTGGTGCAGTCCAGTTAATATCATCTTGATGTTTATAATTACCTTGCACGCCCTTGGATCCAAAGGATTTTTTAAAACCTTGCTGTTAGTTTGGCACAGATGACCTCTGAGCCTGTTGCTGTGTTAATCGTAGGGTTGTACCTGGAAGTGGAAGTAGAGGCACTGGGAAACTTCTCAATCGGTATTACTGTGAAAATAATTACTGGAGTTTGGGAAACGCCCCTTAGAATGATAAAAATGATGAACGCATTGAGTGAGGAAATACCTAGAGAGAATGGGTCTGGAACCTTTTAGGCTGAATTTAAGTTTTTTAGATCAGTGTGTTGCTGTGTATTCTGTACAATGCCCCGCACAAAGGAACCCTGGCAGGGGCCTCTGGGTACTACTGTAATGCAAATAATAATAAATCATAATAATGGACAAACCATGTTGCTTTTAAAATGCATGGCCTTTTGTTGAGGACTTAAAATGGTTTTAGGGAAATGCTGGCTCTATCAGTTTTATAATGGCAATCACAGCAGTTTGTAAAAAAGCTGTAACATTGAGAGAACTTAAGCATTTGAGAGCCACTGTTTTGTTTTGAATAGAGAAGCATGATAGCAGAAACAATGTGGGTAACAAAATGAAACAACTAAGATTTACCCATGGGTGCCCCGTAGCATCACAGCAGTCGCTGCGAGACACGCAGGGGAGCAGAGGGTCTGCAGTGGGGTGCCGCTTAGTGTGACGTGGTACTGGCTGACGGAAGGATTGCTGGCAGTTTAAAAGCTCTGAGATCAGAAAGATGACAACAAATACAAACCTGTCAGATTTCTTACAACTGCTGAAGAATGAAAAGACCTCTTTACGGCAAGAAAGTGCCCTGATGTGGGCGGAAGTGATGGAGGATAATGTCCTGAAGCGGCAGCGCTTCTGAAGTGTGCCCTTAGCTCTCTCATCAGATTCATTTCCTAGTGTTTTTTCTTCAGTACATTCCAGTTCTCATCACACCTTCATTTCAAAGTGACCACACAGCAGTGAGAATTGCTAAAAAAAAAAAAAAAAAAAATTACTTTTTATGTCATCTAATTTTTCAGAAGAAAAAAAAAAAAATCCGAATTTTGCAAGTAAGGGATTTTATTGACTAATTGACTATTGCAAAATGGGGTTTGGTTTGGGGCGTTTAGCTTTTTTCCCGGCTGCCTGCCCCTTTCTGGGAGGTGCCGTTAGCAGCCGGCGTAGGGTACGGCCGTGGGGCCGGGGCCGGGGCCGGGGCCGGTGCGGTCCCGGGGCGCGGTGCGGTGCGGTGCGGTGTCGCGCCCCGCGGCGGCCGCGGGGCGGGCGGCGCCTCCTGCGGGCGCGCTGCGGCTCCGCGCTGCCTCGGGTTCCCCCCGGCCGAGGCGGCGGTGGGCGGCGTGGGAGGCGGCGGCAGCAGCACAGGCGCGGAGGGTCCGGCCCTGCGCCTGCTGCCGGTGCGATCGCTTTATTCCGGCGAGTCGCGTTCCTCCCTCCTGTACGCAACGATCCCGTCAGGCTGTCCGGACACCGCAGCCTACTCCGACGGGCGGGATGTCACCGTTCTTCGTCCCAGCTGCCCAAAAGCTTGATTTCTGTGAGAAAGTGTTTTCCGTGCAGTTAATACTACCCAAATGGAAATGGATCTCTGTCTCTGATGTTCACAAGGGGGGTCTCTTCTCTTCTTGATTTATTAAATTTAGAACCAGCTTATCTTGGAAAACAGACAAACAGCTTTTCCCATGGTGGTGCGCGGCATCCGTTCAGGCTCATGCAATCTGGAGATTCATTTATATTAATAATAAAAAGTGTACGAGTTGCAGCTTATGTAACAACATTTCAGGATAATTATCTTAATTAGGAATTGTTCTTTTTTAATAAGTCTCGTTTTATAGGAGTTACTGCGTGCTACTGTATAGCAGAAATTTTCCAGACCCATAAGTTATGTCAGTGGCTTTTAAAAATCAGCTGCGTGCTTTATAGAATATCAGGGAGGTCTCCTTTATTTACAGGAAGGATTTTCCGCTTATCTTTCTGTAATGGTGCAGTAGCTTTGCTACGGGGCGGATTCTGAAGTATCACTTAACATCAATCCATTTCCTTAAGATTGTTGATAACGTGGTTTGTATTTCACAACTAATAAATAGGCCAGTTTTCTTAGCAACGTTTAAAAAAAAAAAAAGGCAACGCTAAACTCCCCACCCAAGTTCTTGTAACACCTAGATATTTTTACCTAAAATTCTTATTTTGGAGTCCTGTAGTATCCTGCGTTTTGGAAAAACAGTGTTTTCCCATTCTGCTCAGATTTTGTGATGGGGCTGTCATTTTTTATTTTTTTTTTTCATTTCTGCCCATTCATGTATTTTTATGCTTGCTGTGATAAGTACCACCAGACTTGAAGCCATGTGTAAAGTTTACACAGGTTGGTCCCCAGACAGACTAGGGCACCAAGGCAAGTATTTTCAGAAGCAAACTGCTCAGACTGAGAAATTTTTAAATTATATGAATTTCTGACAGGTTCCCAAAATTACATAGAGGGATATATCCTATCTAAATCTCTGCTACTGATTTTGACTAATGCTTAGTTTTATGGGAACATATTTTGTGGAGGTGCTCATAGGTGGTTTCCCTTAGATGTTCAAAAATTACTGTAAGGTTGGCCAGAAATTTAACTTTTCAGGTTTAATAATTCTTCTGTTCTTCCTCAGTTATGTTGGACTTTGGTCTTACACAGGGCACACAGAGTATTCTCTTTTCATTTTTCAAAAGAGAAGTATAAATACATTTCAGGTTATAGAAGAGGCATTGAGGACTGTAGCTGTCATTCAGTAATACAGAGAGCAGAGAAAAAAGACCAACTCCAACATACCAAGAAAAAAAATATTAGTGAAACATGGAAGCTTTCCTAGTCAAATAGAATGCCGAAGCAAGTAAGTAAAAACTTGGAAATGGGTGAATTTTAATCTAGATGTTGTGCAATGGAACACATCAGGTGAATGGAAGACTCACGGCCCTGGTTGGGTGCAGCCCCACTGCGGCACCCGTTGGGTCGGACGCCAGCCTGGACGCACTGCGGAGAAGAGAGGTGTCCGACTCCCCCAAGCAAAGTTCTGTGTTACGCCACTGTGCCTCCCAGGAGAGTATAGCTGCTGGTTTGATTTCTTATCGCTCATGGATTCACTGCGTGGAAGTTTTGTTTTATTTTTCTTGTTTAGAGGAAAAAGCAGAGAAATGTTCTAAGAGCACCCAAGGTTCACAGTGACTGCTTACTGTGGGCTGTGAAATCACTACTGTTATCTTACAACCCTTTCACAGAGGAAAGACAAGTAAAAAGGTTTCTGACAGACAAACTCAAAACGGAATAGTTTTTTTCCTTAAGATGAAAAGTAAAATGTAACAAGCACATTTAATTTCTGCTCTTATAACTGGCTTTTAATAAAAAGGCACCCTGCAATGGAAACAGATAATGTTTGTCTTATAAAATGTAACAGCTAGTTCCCATTTTAAACACAGATCTGCTGGCTGGACTTTGTTGTGGGCTGAGAACTGACAAGTTTGCAGATGCTACAGCTTGTTGCCTAATCAGAGCCAGATGCTGTTCCTAGGCGACTTTCTCACTGTCACCACATCCCTTACTGCAGCGAGGGGACAGCCAGAATTCACGACAGACCTTTTTCTGCCTGGTAGTCTTGCCATATTTTTTGTTATCTTCATTCTCTGTTTGTTTTTAATTTAAGGGGGTTTGCACTGGCCAGAGATACAGAAGAGTGAATGGGAGAGGCAATCTGAAAGAAGCTGATGTCCACTGGACATCTGTTTAAATTCAACAGTCAGACACAGAAAGAAGCCTGTGTGCCTTTAGTTTGTTCTCGGGAAATGGCCTGCAGCAAAATGAGAGTATTTGATTTGAGAATTCATTAGATAATTCTGTACATTATACTTCAAATAATACATAGGCCTGAGAGAATGTTTTAAGTAAAATTAAACATTTCAGTGTGGCTGCAGCTGTTGTCAGGCTATTCCAGCGCAGGAGCGCAGGGAGGTTTTTTGCCCCCTCTGAACTGCAAATTGAGTTCAATATTCTGTTTGCATTTTTAAAAAAGGTAGCAAAGGAATTTGGATTCTAGGAAGTAAAGGGCTATTTGCTTGAGATCATTATTTGATCCAGCACCTTTTGCAGCAGGCTTTCCTTTCTCCCACCAAGCAAAATGCTTAGTACTATATGCTGTTATTAGCAGTACTGTAGCTCTGTATATTTAATTGACTTGTTCCCATCTGCTATGGAAATGTAAAGTTTGCAGCTCTTGTCATCTGGCTATGTGCATTGCGGTGTGCATTTCTTGGATTAAATACTGTGTGACAAGGAAAGGGGTTTGCCTGGCCACGCCAAATGATGCCAAAAGTGTCATGTAGCATGCACGGCTATGGAGATGTTTGTTTTCGGAGCTGCTTTCACACGTGAAATTATCCTCATGCTAAACCATGCTATGTGAAACATTCAGGAGTTGAAGTTGCTCCTGTTTACAGAGGGATCTGCTTTCTTTCTTTCTCTCTTGAAGGAACCTGTTATGCAGTGGGTAATAAAACTAAAAATAAAGATCAGAGCCAATGGAAATGCTGTAATGTTTCTCAGCAGAAGCATTAGAAACTGCCCATAAACCACAAGGCATTCAAAAATTTGCACCCTATTACTGTGCCCTCCAGCCCCTCTGGAATCTCTTTTCTTGAACAGATTTTTTTTTATTCCCAACACCTCTGCGCTTGTAGGTTGTGCTTCTGAGCCCTGATTCCCTGACACCCTGCTTGTCCTCTGCTGGTGGCTGAGGGGGGATTTGTCCGTGGTCCTTCACTGCTGCCACTTCTCGAGGGCGAGTTTGAACCATAAACTCCCTGCCTTCCCCCGGAGCCACGGGAAAGGCTGGAATATGCAACAGTTAATGAGCAGTTTGGGAGAAGCTTTCGTCTAATCTGTACAGCTGAAAGTAGCGGGGAACTCTGATTTATCTTACAATGAGGTCATATTTATAACTTTAAGCTGTGCTTTCCCAGAGTGTGCACTTTCTTGTGTTCTTGTGTTTGGGTTTTTATTTGGTTTGTTGGTTTGTTTGTTTGGGGTTGTTTTTAATTCCCCCTCCCCAATCATTTTGTGCTAGTATCTTTCCTAGAAAGCTATTTCATTTCATTAAAGGGATTTATTTTCCCTTTGACATCTCAAATAGCTGATGTTTTTTTATGTACATCTGGCTACTAGATGGAAACATGTACAAAAATCTCTGAGCCAGAATCCATTGTGAATCAGCTTTTGCTTTTTCACCCACCCCTGTTGTTGAGCCAGCGACTGCTTTTTTGCAGAGGCTCCACTTTTAAGCAAACCTCATCTCTGGAGACGGCTGGCAGAGGGAGTGAGGAAGGTTTGCAAACTCATCCTCCCAAAACAAATCCCCCCTCAGCCCGAAGAGTTAAATTAAGTCACCTCCTGAAGCTCTGCCCTCCCCTCCCAGCACCCTCAGCCCCCCAGCTCCCAAGGGCCGAGGTTTTCTCTGGAGAACAATAAGCCATCTTCTCTTCTTTTGGTGTCTGTCCAGTGCCGAAAGAGAAAGATGAGGTCAAAGTGGCAGGCTGTACAGCTTTCTTTTGAGCCAAACAGATGGTGAAGGTTAAGTGACAGCTCTGTGACTGCCTCTTTTGAAGTAATTGGAGATAATTTGTATTTTGAATCAGAACTTGACCACTGTCAGAAGGGAAGAAGGTTAATATGTAAACGATTTTACATTAGCCCCTGTTTCTTGGGATTTTTGCTCCCTCCCACCCCCCCTTGGATTCTTGTTTCTATAATCCTTGCTCCAGGCTATTGGTAAGATTGTCTTTGAGCTCGGTGTGACTCGTCCTAGGCTGCAGTTGTTATGAAAGCCAACAACAGCTTATTAAGGCCAGGGATAATCTCTGCTACTGATGCATTGTTGCTTTCCCGCAGTCCAGTTAAGGCTATGCATTGGAAACAAGATCTGGAAACACAGTCTAACTGGAAAGGTTAGCAAAGAAATACACAAAACATATTCCCGTTTTTGAAGTTGAACTCCATTTTGCAGATCATTTTGTATGTTTAAGAAGCTCCCCCTCAACTTCTATCGTGATCAACAATGCTAATTTGATTTTGGCTTCCTCCTATCCCTTGTGATTTCTTTTTGGCCTTGAGCAGACTTCTCTTTATTCACTTAAAGTATAGAACGTACCGCATGTGTCGTATTTGCTGGTGCTTTCCTGGTGGGAGGCACACAATAATTCAGAAATATTTCTAGAGCCTGATTTCAAAGCAGTAAAGAGTAGCTGGCAAGTTGCTTCTCAGCGATTCCTGTTAGTACAACAGTGTAAACCGTCCGAGTAGTTCCACTCTGGTTTTATCTCTTGTTTTAAGTACCACGTGCAAGAGCAAGTGGTGATCAGCTGGGATTTCTTTACCCAGTCCTTATATTTAAAATGTAGATGCTGAAAAGACCTTGTACAGAAAAAATGTGTAAAGTCTTCTTCATCTTAACCAGTGTCCCAAGGCCTCCGCACATATAAGGAAAAGGGGCAACAGTTTCACGCTTATTTAAATACTGCAGCTTGGACTTCAGTATTTCTCAGGTGATGAATTTTAATTTTGGGTGTAGCAGTTGGTAGCCAGACAGGTTTAGGAGGTAACTCGGACCTTTTTGTGGACTACATTAATAGACTAATTATTTTGTCCTGGCCCCAAAAGATTTTCTGCATGCAGAAGTCAGAGGCACTGGTGGAGAGGCAACCAGAACAGAAAGTCAGAGGTATTTTTGTGCGTTTAAGTGCTGTTTCCACAGAAGCACAGAAGGCAATATTGTATTTTATTCATATACATCAGGTTTATTATGAAACACATTTTTTCACTAACTTGAAGAAGAAAAAGGAGATATTGGCTTGTTATTTCTGCCTTTTTCTTAACCAGGCAAAGTAAAGAAATGGTTGCAAAACCTTTAGAAGCATTCAAGTACCTCAGTGACTTTCATCAGATGTTCTCTGTACAAGAAAAAGAAAAAAAATCGTTCTATCTTTTTATTTTTACTTTGCTTTAATCTTATTTGATGATGTCTCAACAGGCTGGGACATGCTTTCTTGGATGGCAATTTCACTGCACCATATGTGTCTCTCACAAGATAGCAGAGTGAAATGAGTCTTGGCAGGAAGAGAACTAAACACATCGACAAAGAAAAGAAAAAATTTATTTACTTAACTCCCTGTTGCCTGCATACATTTTTCCCTGGGACTGCATCTGGTACAATGATTCAAAGTTGGTTTCTGATAACTGTATGTCTGAAGCACAGTCCCACATTGAATCACTTTTTCTAGCCATCCACGCTCTCTGTTTGTTTGTTTTTCTTGTAATCCTGATTTAAATGTTGCAGTACCTAGATGGTGGCCAAGCTAAGAAAAAAGAAAATCTGGTTTTACCTGAGAATGTCTGTTGCTGGTTGTCTCAGGGAGAAAACCAGTCTTTATTCAGCTGCAAAAAGGACTCTGTCATTCTTGGGAAAAAAAATTTGAAAATCATTTAACAACATGAAAGTCTTCACCTAGAAGGGCATTCTTCTGGTGAGCTCCAGGCCTGGCATTTAAACTCTGTGGTGAATATAAGAGATATTAGGCCAGGCTATGAGCCCCACCGGGCTCCCCATCAACGGGGTGGAGATTACAGATATTTATCTTGATTGCTAAAAGATTCTAGTTTTGTGTGATAAGTTTGGAAAATTTACATTTGATATATTTCAAAATAAGGATATTGAATATCTCTGGGTTGAAATAGTGGAAGGTCTGTTTGAATGCTAAAATCAATCAACCGAGCAAAATATACTGTATTTGAACATGCTTGTAAGATAAATGTCAGACCGCTGCTCGGGCTGCGGTGACCACTCTCCCGGGTGGCCAGTCTGTTACCCCGAGTATGAGAGTGCGCCGTGCCCAGTTCATAGCCACGACTGCTTCGTCGCAAAATTGACTTCCCCACTTGGCAAAAAAAGGGTTAATCAGCCTTTTTTTTTTTCCAACAGGAATCTGTAGAAGTCCATTTATGACTCCATGTTCCAAAGGCTTTTGCGGCTGTATTGGTTCGTGTTTACATTAGCTCTCAGGGACGACTTCAGAACCGTTGGTAAAATACGTATTTGTACAGTTGGATATTTAGGAAGAAAATCAATACAGGTTTTGCAGTGACCTTGCTGGTTAGCATGAAAGTGTCTGGCAAAAATGATAACAGATGACCATACAGGTGATTTGCAAAAGATAAAATAAAAAAAAGAAACAAGCAAGTTTAGTATGTTTTGGGAAATTTGCATTGAAAAACAATGGAGTGGTTATATGCGATTTTAGACACCATGTGAAAAGATAGGAAAGGGAAAAAAAAAGAATACTTTGAGGCATTAGCAACTTACGGAAATTCCAGTTTTAGTACAGAACATGGTGAGAGTCACACGAGATGCAATATATGGGTGATACGTATGTGGGACTGGTGCACGGAGCAGAACTGGGCAAAGAGTGTTTTATGAGTGCTGAACTCTGCTGTGCTGTGTGCTTCTCTCTGGACCTGAGTGGGATTGATGGGAGGTTGGGAAGTTTTGCTCCTTAGCCATCTTCAAATGTTTTATCCTTTAAGGTTTATTTCTTATGAGTCCTGTGTCTGGGCATGACAAGTAGCTTTTCAGTGTTCAAGGAAGGGTTTTCCTCTGGAAGATGGATAATAGTCAGGAGGACATAAAAACAGTGATCACGTTGATGCAACTTTTAGGATTTTATTATGTATTTAAAAACATTTTTCCTGTGTGCTCCTTCTAAATGAAGTGGTTAAAGATTTTTTTAATTCCTGCTTTTTTCACAGTATCTCTTTTTCCAAGGTAGTAGATATTTTATAATATATAAAATTTTTATCACGGGGAGACCTAAATGATTGTTGTAGATTCAAAAGTGAAAGTTCAGTTATGCCAAGTTAAATTTGCAAATTTTATCTTCATCCTATTGTGGTAGGAATAATGGAAATAACGTAGGGCTAGTGTTTTTATTCAAATACAAAACTGGATGTTGACCCTGCAGCGTTTCAGACCCTTTGAGGCAGACATCCGTAGTCACTAAGCACTGAAAGCATGTAAATATTGCAGTTTGTGTTACACAGCAGGTACGGGCTCGGTGCTGAAACTGGGGCCGCGATGTGCCGAGTGCGGGGTGGGCGATGGGAACACGGTCGCTTTTCCAAAGGCTTCAGCATCTGCGTAATCCACGTGTGCCCACAAAGGGGACAATTCTGCCCCACACGTTTTCCTAATTATGCAAAATTCTTTTATACAATTCACGATTGGCAATCAGTGCTGGGTTCAGACTTCTTTCTGCAGTTTTTCCACCCAGTGGACACCACTGCTGATCAGAGCTCCGTACGCTCAGTGATGCTTGGCACGGGGCAGTATCTGCAGTATTGGACCAGGTGGAAGAACAGCGCCCTGCTCAGTGTCATAAGCTGTCCAGAAAGCAATAATTTCGTGCACTGTGACACCTTTTGGTGCCCACGGATGACTGGCAGCTCAAGAACTACTTTATGAAGAAGGCAATGAACTATGTGAATAATGCATAGTCAGAAATTTTCTCAAAAGCTTTGGGGAAACTTTGTGAACCAAAGGGTAAGGGGACTGGCTGTGAGTCAGATATTGAGGAGCTTTTGTGTTTCTCATTTATAGAGGCAGTGTTCTGCTCCAACTAAATGAAAATATTTATATAAAATATACATACCTTGTATTACTAAATATTCGATGTCGAAATTGATCTGTGCCGCTATCCCTGTGCAGTTGCTTGAAATGGAAATGCAGAAAGAAAAGATGTGAGAGAAGCAGAGCACAAAGAGGAGCTATAGGTGAGGCTCCGAGCAATGATGCTGGCTCCCCTTTGACACTGGGATTCTGCATCCGCAGGCCAGGGAAAAACACGGCGTTCCAGCCATGATAAACAAGAGCTGTTATATTTAATTGGTGGAGAAGGCTTTCTGCAAAAATATGACTTTTTTTTTTTTTTAACTCTGCTTTTTCTTTTCACCTTCTGATATACTAAATTATTACTTATCTAGAGTCTGTGTGCCCTCGTGCCCTGCAAGTGTGCCCTCGTGGAGCATACCGGACAATTTCTATTATCTTAAAGTAACAGGTCCTACAGGGAAAAAGAATAGTTGGTATTCTCCTTAATTTTATATCATATTTTATGAAAAATATTTAATGAAAATATTTAATGAAAAATAAAAAAAATATATCCAGAAATATCATCACCTGTGTTCCTAAGAGGGCAGCTTTTAGATCATAGGTGTGAGACAAGCTCAGTCTGAATAAATACGAAAATCATTTAGCAAATATCGTCATATGGGTGGCAGGAAAAAATCCTTTTGTTTTTGGATTCATATGAATGCGACATTAACTAAGTGAGTAAGAAATGTGTCACAAAACTGTTGTGTCTTTTTAAATGGCTTTTTAAAAATATCTTTAAATTTGAGCAAGTTTTACAGATTAGAAAATGCATTAGTGACAAAAATAATGTTTCTTTTGTTAAAAGCTTTTAAGGTTTGACTGAAAATACAAATCATATCTGAATAATCTGGATTATATTTACATATTCTTTAGCTGTGTTGCTTTTTGTTGACAATTAGGTTAAAAGAAAATCTCAGTGGCTTGAATGCTTTTTATTGCTAAAGTACTTAATACTAAAAGATATGTTTATTTTAAATTAATTTTAGACAAATTGTTTAGCTATTGTAAAATTGCTGTGTATATGAGCATATTTATATGTGTAAATATATCTATGCTTATATATCACATATAAACCCCTAAATTTTTAGGACGAAGTTTCTTTCCAGTAGAGCTTTTTAATGACCTGTCAGTTTTGCAGTTGTGCGGACTGTTTAAAATTCTATATCATTTTCTGTTTTAATGCAATATCAGTTAATTCTCTAGGGGAAAAGAGATAAGGTGTTAAAATTGGGCTAAAAGCTTCCAAATGCTGGAAAATTTGCTCTGTCAAACCCAGGGCCCTTTTTACTGGCAGAAACTTAAGAAAGTAAATACCAATAAGCTCATATGCAACAAAAAAATTAAATATCGTTTCTTTAAATAATATAAATTCAATTATCAACACTTTCTCTGAAAACAGCTAACGTTGAATTTCCTATTAATTTTTTATTTTTGATTGACAAATACAAAATCGATACTTTGAAAATTGATTTTTTTTCCCCCAAGAATTTTTCTCTAGATGGAGAAGGGCAGTTGATTTTACTACTTTTCCTTTTTGATTATTTTCTTTTTTAAGAATGTGGCATGAAAGAAACAGCTCTTAGAAACTGCCTTCAAAGTGTTGTAACGGAAGTGCAGTTAATTACATAATTTCCCTTCTTTCTAGAGCAATAACAATTTTTTTTTTCTCGTAGAAGGAGGTTAAGAACTGGGTTCCAAAATGTCCAGCTGGTAGAAAAGACACTTGGAAGAAAGAAATTAAAGCAAAACCTGAAAGGGTCAGAACGTGCCTTTGCTGTCCTGGGTTTGGCTCACCGGCTGAGGCATTTTTAGGAAACGGTTGCCCCTGCTGCTCTTCCTCTGGCGGTGGCTGGAGCACCTCTGGTGTCCTGTATTCGCCTGCTGTAGGTGCGGGCGGCCGCCCGCCCCGGCCAGCGGAGGGAGAGCTGCCCACGCGGGCAGGTTGCGGGCAGGCCGCCGCGCGCTCGCGGCACAGGCGCGCTCAAGAGCAGTGTCCAGCCTGTCCTGTCAAGTTTATTGTCCACTCCATCAAAGGGTCTAATGGTCAGCAGAGAGGCTAAACGTGTCCCCGGTGGCCTGACATTAACAGAGTGGACTTGTTTAAGCGTTACCCAGGGTGTCTCTGGCTGATGGGGACGCCAATACCCGTTTCCCTCAATGAGCAGTCATTCGGATCATGACTCAATACAGCTTCCCCTGACATGGCCCAGCCCCGAAGGGCTCCTGGGGGAGCTGCCCTCACCTCCGCCACCAGCCAGGAAGGGCTGATCAATGCCCGCTGACAACAGGCGAAACGAGGGCCTCCCCCCAGCCCCTCCCGCCCGCCCGCCCTGGGAATGATAAAGATAAATGGTTTTACCCCAACAGAGAGACTGAGGCTGAACCAGGGTCCGGAGACGAGTCTAATTGGGCATCTGGAGAGCCCTAGGATGCCGCTCCTCGCCTACCACGCTCCCGAAAAGTCAGGTTTATGGGGCAAACGCAGAGAGAGATTAATCCAGATTAAATGATTTGGAACTACTTATGCTGTGGCGCCTTTTTATCTCCGGCCACGCTACTGCGTGTAGAAGCATCTGTTAATATAAATGGGGTTTTGTTGTTCTTGGGAATAATGGAATTCGTACAGTCACTGCGGGACTGCAATGCTGAACAGCAAGGAAGTCCCAAACGTTTAAAGGAGCATTTAAAATAGTAAAAATAGTTTGGTTGAAATTTTGTGGTTTGAATTTACAAAAAATGTAAAGTTTTTCCAAGTTGTAATTTCTAACAGTGCAAGAAAAATCTCATTTCATTAGCAGTAACAAAATAGGAATAGTTAAAATCCTAGAATTAGATTGATAATGAAAAGGACAAAAAAATTGCAGATGTGGAGCTTTAGTTAGTTCCTGCACAGTGTTTGTCATATTCATCTTAAGTATATTGTTTCTTTGCTGAATGATTTTAAAGTGTATTCTGTTGGAAAATAAGATGATTTTTTTTTTGCATATTAAATTGTTACTTGAAAATATTTTTTTTTCCTAATCAGACCAAACTTGCTGCACACAAATATTTTAGGGAAAATAATTTTGGATTAAAATAGATTTATCTGGTTTAATTTTTAAACTTAAAAAGAGAAATTCTTCAAGTATTTTATAGAAAAAATGTGAAAACACTTTTTAACGTATAAGTAAAGAAAAACGCCTTTGACTGGGCTTGTTCCTACTGTATTGACAGATAGCAGGGGAGTTTCTGAATCTGTCTTCTTTTTCCAAAGCGAGCTAAAGATGGAAATTGCAAGGGAAAATGACCCAAATAATATGATTTTTGATAGGTGTTTGTAGTTTGTCAAAGCTTTTTGTCATTCAGATGACTAATTTGTATAAATAAGTCTGAAAACACTTTGTATTAACATAATTATTTACATAAAATATCTTTATTTTTCTGCTTTCATTAACAATTTTTTTTGTTTACAGTTTCAAATATACTGTAGTAAATACTTTGTGCATATGTATGTGTTTCTGAGTGTTGTCTTGAAAATGTTTGATAGTATCAGTTTCCTAAAGATTATGTTTATAAAATGCACATAGTTGTGTGAATTATTTATAACAAACGAATGAAAAAGAGATCCTGCTTTATATAACACTAACAACAGATTCACTTTTTCTTTGGCAACACAAATATTTATTATATTATTGTACTTAAAAAAGGCCAAGCCTCTAAAGTGTCAAAAGTCAAGCTGAACAAATTTAAAGCAATGAAATGAAAACCGAGTTAGGCACAAAGGATCTTTTCTGAATTTACTGAAAGGCAGTCGCAAGAGCTGAAGAGGACAAGATCTGTGCCTCCAGTATCCTGTTTATTAGGTCTAATGATCATCTTCAAAGGAATATCGCTGTTACGCGGCATTTAAGGTTTTAAAGGAGTTCTAGAAATGTTTGTGCATTAGTGTTTTTAGCCAAGAAGCATACGTAGTATTTATCTGGTACTCTATATTTTGTGCGTACAATCTATAGCATAAATATTCAGTTCAAGAACAGATACGCAAAGTGTATGTGCAAGGGTGTATTTGTGGGGAACACCCCCAAAATCTGAGAAATGCATATTCAGCACCAAAAGATTCAGTACTAGATGGATTATATTTTTAAAATGATCTTTTCCGGGTTCCCAAGCTCCTCTATTTAGGTGTTGCTGGGCACGATTTACAAACAGGTGGTGTTTGTATTTTGAAAAGGAGTATTAGGGATTATTTACCCACCCCGAGGAACACGAGGACCTCGATGGGCACGCGCAGGCATGGCCCCTGCCCGTTCCCGAGCGGGTTTGAAAATAGCCGTGCAGGGAATCTCTGGTGTCTGTGGATGGCAGTGGAAATTCAAGACAGAGTGCAGAACTGTCAGACGGCAATTAGAGAGCAGAGAAGGCGTTTCCCTTTTCTAAGGTGTGAAATTCACTTTTGCGAGCATTTTGGAGCCAACCCGTCGTTTGTAAAATAGAAAATTAAGTTCACATTTTTAAAAATTAAAATTAAATTTCAAATTAACCAGCTGTGTTTTCCTGGAGTTTTACAGAAAGGAAACATGTTTCAGGGTTTCACTTGCGGTTGCAAAACTGACAGCAAATCTGAAAAATCCCTGTTCAGAAAAGGTGTTCTTCGTTTTGGGAGTGCTCAAGAAATAAATCCCAGGGAAGCAATGCACTAAGAGAAAAGGAGTAAAAAGGAAAATAGGAATTCTGTATAAAAAATGAAGCCACCTAGAATCCGAATCTGAGTGTGTTCTGTAGTATCTTTTTCCAAAGGAAATTTCACTCTCCTTTGAAAAATTAATTGTGTGCAAAAAAGAAATCTTTAATTTCAGCTGCTGGCGCAATATGCCATGGAGGGGAAAGCGTGGGAGGCCGGGGACGGGTGGCAACTAACCTGCTAAAGAGGCAGCGCGGCGATCGCACAGGGATCGCACAGGTCTCGCTTATCAACATAGTTAGAGCCTGTTTGGACAATGCTAATATTCCAAACGGGAAATAAGCCCTTTTCCGGCCAAACGCTGTGCTTTGGGGAAGTTAGGTGTGTTTTCTGATAACCCCGAGCTGCGTTCTGCCTCGGGCACTGACAATGGGGCTGGGGCAGGGGGTGGGCTGGAGGGGCCGGAGATGACAGGCACGGAGAGGGACACACAATGGGATGACCGTGACTTTGAACAAATAAATAAAACATGCGAATCTCATTCTCTGCTCTCCCTCACCCCCGCCCCCACCCTCCCGTCCAACTGTGATTACATTTGCCGTGGTCATTTCCCAAATGTCTGCCTGATAAAAAAGCACCCAGAGCCCCTCTCGCGCCGGCGCTTGCAGCGAGGGCCCTTCCTGTGGCTAGCAATCTGCAGCCCTGCCAATCACCCGCGCTTGCACACACATGCATGCCGTTTTCATTAGCAGAAATGCTTCGTATTTGATTGTGCCCCCCCCCCCCCCAAAATCATCTGTAACTCCGATTCGGCCCACTTAATAAACAACCGCTCCCCCTCGCCGCTGCCTGCGCGGCTGGAATGGGGCTTCCCGCACCCCCACCACCCACCCCGCTCCCCTGCAAACCCGAGCGTGCGGGGAGAAAGAATACATTTTAATAAGCCTGGGAAGGAGAAAAATGAGTTTGCTCGACAGTTCTGTTCTTTAGGAACAGAAAAAGGTGAGCATGTTGCAGGGCAGGGAGGGGAAATTTAATATTGAGAGAGATAATGGCAACTATGTTAATATCCGGAATTTTCAATGTACCATAAGTACATTTTGTTTTTCCTTTTAGCACGATTTATAATTAAAGATTTTAATCTGGCTTCACATTGAGTTAATAAGCCCTTTGATTGATTAGGATTCATAAAATTGCCATTTCCCGCTGATGCTTTGTGTTTCTGGGGATGTTCTTTTGAAAAGCTGGGTTAAGGTGAATAGGAAGCAGCCATTGTTTAGGCTGAGCTGTGCCAATTCTGGGGACTCGGGACCGCTTTATTCAGAGTTTGTCCCCAGCAATATCTTGTTGTTCAGCCAAATTAATGCAGATAGAATCTGCTGAGCTACATTTTAGCTGTTTTTAGGAAAAACTTTTCTATTTTTTTAATTTCAGCAGGTGTTGCACACAATTACTGCCTTTCTTTACTGACCTGTTCTCGATGAAAGAATTTGGGATTAGAAACAGAACGCTAACTGCTGTTTTGAACAAAAAAGGCAAAGTATTAGAAAACAAATATATCTGAATACAGCAGCACACAGATATCTAGGCTCTCACGTGTCTTTTAAAATTCAGTTTACAGTTCTGCGCCCTGACAGTGTCACCTCCTTTGTTATTAGGGGCCAGTCTTGCAGCAGTCCCCTAGTAAAGGCACTTGTTATACAAGTAAATGGAATAAAAGGAAGAGGCCGTTTTGCCGTTCTTTGATCACATTCTACTTACTTAAATGTGGAGTTTTTTTCCAGTAAATTCTGATAAATTCTGAAGTCTGAATGGAAAAAATGAGAGAGAAGGCTTGTGGTTTTTAAGCATCTCGTCGAGTGGAGGCAGGCTGCTTTCTCCAACTAGATCGTGTGTGTGCGTGCATGCGTGTGTGTGTGTGTGTTAGAGGGGAAAAAAATCTTTTTTCTTTATTTTTAGCCAGGGTAAAAGTGACCCTCTTTAGCCCCAGAGGGGCCTCACTGTGTGGATTGAATCAGAGCAAATTCCCTTTGTGTTTCCTGCTCCGAGGGGACACGCTATTGTTGAGTGCGGGGCCTCTTGTAACACGGAGCAGCGCAGGACCGTGAGCAAATCCTTCCCAGATAATGCGCAAGTTGTTTCACAATCGATCCGTCCTCCCCTCCCCCAGCATTCACCCCAATTTACTTGGCACAACTATCATTTCCTGGCCCTTTTATTACCATTCAGACGTCCTACAAATGCAAACATTTGGGACAGAAGAAAGGGGCTGGGTGAGGCGAGGGCAGGTTTGGGAGCCCAGGGAGCGCGATGCTGTTGAGCTGCTCGGCTTCCGAGCGAGAGAGCAGATGCCTGGTTAGGGTAAGCGGCGAGCTTTATATGTCAGCACTTCCAGGGGGCTTAATTGGCTTAATTTTTTTAATGTAAGTACCTGTTTCCTATTTGTATTTTACACAAAAATATTTTTAATATATTTTTAATCTTCCCCCGTTAATTTTCCAGCAGCCTCTGAGATGATTTTGCTTTTAGATATCTTGTGCCGGCACAGGCTGACAGTGATGAAAAGATGAAAACCTGGCAATAACACAGGGTTTTGCTTACAAATTGACAAAAACGTCCCTGCCAATCCCCAGTAATTTCCTGCATCTCCATAACTGACCTCATGCATTCAGCACCGTCAGCGCTGATTGGCGGGGTTATAATGTGAACGACGAAGAACATTTATCCCAAAGAAGAAAAACAAATGCAAAGAAAAACCCACCACAAAAATAATTTGCCTCTCTAATTAATAATTTTATACCGCTCAGCATACAAGTTTGTGTAATTGCAGAATGAATATCCATTTAAAGCAAACTCCGTCTTTCCCAAGGCAGGTCACAGGCAATGACGAACAGTGAGGACGATTCCCGGCGCAGTGTTTTACATCGGCTGGCGGTACCTCGGAGTGAATGTCAGCTCCTGTCTACCCTAGTGCTGGCCGATCGATGCTTCATTAGGCCGAATTGTCTTTTGCCCATGCAACCTTGAAAACAGTCCCTTTAATTACCTGTGAGGAAGTCGGGGACCCTTCTCCCACCCCTCTCGCCTCTCCCTCTCAGCTTTCCTCCCCCTGTCCCTCGCTGGCGGCGGCCGGGGGGAGCGGGTGGGAGGACGGGGGTCACTCACGGCCCTTCGCCGGTGATGGAGATGCAGGAGGGAGTGTGCGGGGGGAGGAGGGGGAAGAAATATGGGACCCCGAGGTGAGAGGGCAGGGTTCAAGTCCAGACTACAGATCTATTGAAGAGGTTTCAGACAGCCAGGCCTCCACTTGACTTTCCCATCAGCCTGCCCCTGATTCCTCAGCTGCCTCCTCCGCGCTGCTGCGGCTGACGACTCCTGAACGCTGCTAATTACCCTGCGCTCCGAAACGGAGCGGCCAGGGCTAGGGTCCCTCATCCCCGCCGCACAAAAATGTGGGGATCTTGGGCAGAGTCGGGAGGAGAAAGAACAGAGAGGGGGAGCAGTCGGTTTCCCCTCCTGCAGCCCTTGCATTTCAGGAGAGGAGGCTGTACGTAATCGTGGGCCCTGCAAGCAGAGCGAAGGAAGTGCATAAATAATCTTATTTGTTATGCATTATTAAAAATTCAGAAAGATTTTAAATTCAAGTGATAATCTGATCATCCTGAGGGATAGGTTTATATTTAATAGCCAGGTGTTTTACCTATTCATTTATGATGGAAAATATTATAATGAAGTAATAAACCTTAGCACAGAAATGTTAATCATATATATGTGGTCTACAAACCCCTTGGAATCACAGACCCCTTCTGCTGTCCCAAGCTGTCTTTATTGGTAACCTCATGATTTAAGATAATTTAGGTTTTGGGACTATGCCCGTAGACCTCAGGGCACAGTTGTTAATAATGAAAGCTTATTTGACTGCATTATTTTCTCCTCCTGCATTTCTTATCTGGTGCACTGTTAAGTTTTTATAATATCGTGCTATTTCTTTGTTTCCCATTTTAGAAGAACGCAGAACAAAGTCATGAAAACTGTGGAGGCTATTGCAAATCTGATATAAAAGGGTGCAGGAACTACAGATAAATGAAAAGTTGTAGAGGGGTTCGTGGGCAACTTTAAAAATGCACATTGTATTTTCATTTTAATACGGAGGGGGGTTTTGGCTACTCTGTGATGCTGAAAAATGAGATGTCTTCCAGTGCTCCATCTCTCTCCTCAGCTAAGAACCATCTCCTTCCAGTCTTTGCATACCACCAAATTCGAGTGATTGCGACAGACAGGTGTTTAGCCGTTCTCCTCTGCTATTCAAAAATGAGTGAACTTATTAAAAGTGTCTCTCCCAAGTCTCACTCACAATTTACAAAGTAAGCCACTACGCCATCACCCACACATTGCAGCAGGGCCGTGCAAACGCACAGTGAAACCTGCACTGAGCTGCACCAGAACACAGCATCTTGTGCTGTAGGGATGAGCACTAAATATCAGACCCCGCTAAATCCCATCATTTGGAAGTGATCAGTGGAGCCGTATTCTGTATTCACGGCGAGGGCTTTATCTCACTAAGAGAGCTGTGATGTCACCACATTAAGCTAAAATAACCACTGAACATGAGAACAAGAGGGATGGGGTGGGGGGAGGTTTGATGGGGGGGAGAGGGAGCGAGAGGGAAATAGCAGGCATATTACAAGTCCTGCATGTGGATCACACAGCCAGATTGTGAGCAATCCCTGCGCTCAAAGTATCTTCTTAACAGAAAAGGGAGAGGGAGAGAGAGGGAGCCAGAAGCCAGTCTTCAGTCCCTACCACGAGAGCTCTCGTGCATACACTCGGCCAGGGTGTCAGAGGGCGTGAGTGCATTTTTCATTTCTTAGCCTTTGTGTGGTCTGGCAAATAAATAGGATTCTGTCTGTATTTACATGTATTTGACTAACTGTGCTGTGTATTTTTTATCCTGTATGTGAGCAGGCATTAACACATAAACTCACACGCACTTAAATAGATGTAACGTAAATACTCCTCTAATACACGGGGGACACATTAAAAATAGCATGAGAGTCAGCTTTTCATGCAAACTGCCTACCTGACAGTGCCCTGTGATATTTCCCCCCTTCCTAAATGTACAGGAACTGGATGTTACTGGGAGGGAAGGACTGGAGCGGGATGGGAGGAATCTTTATTTTCTGGCATCTCTAATTCATGTTGGCCTTTGCTTCGTGTCACGCCAGAGAATATTGCTTGCGATGATGCTGCTGCTGAAAAGCCACCATTCAAATGGCGATCTCACCTTCGCTTACAGAGGTTTGCAGAGAATGCATCTGCGGATTTTCAGTATACAGGCACCTGATAAATTAATCCAAACCGATTCTGATGCATTCAGATACAGAAATATTGTGTGTGTGCACGTGTGGAATTGCTGTGCGTGTGTGTGAGCTCTGCCTGTTCACAGTGTGTGTTGCAACTGTACAGCAAGCATGTGGTCTCTGCGTCGCATCTGTGGATCATGTCTGTGCACCCACATGTAGTACACGTTACTTAGTAGATGTAGATCTTTAAAAGACTATAGTGCAAACTGCTCTGCCTTCACCATAAGTCATTCAAGATCCAAGCTGATCTCAGTGTTTGAGGAGAGAAATTCTAAAAGAATAGGACTAGACCTGACAGCGATGTTTCAGCAGGACAGAGGCAGTACTAACACAGAAAAGCTTGCGTTGCAGCCTTACTTAAGGAATGGGTGGCAGAGAGGGAAAAATTAAGTATCCTTGGAAATGTGGCCTCCCTGAGGATGGTAGAAATTGTCCCAGAAAATAAAGCAATGATGAAAGTCTTTGATTAGGAGAAAGAACAAGAGGCAACCAGACTTCCCCCAACAGCCTGCCATAAGTGAAAGGACACCTGTCCTGCGGTTAGCAGAGGTCTGTCCAGCTGGGTGAGACTGATCCCTGTGACAGAAGTCTCTTCTCTACCCCCTCATGATTCACACACGTACCTACCTAAAACAAATGGGAATTAACCCCAATTCTTCCCACTAGATTTCCAAGGCAGTGCAATTTATGGACGTGAAGAGAACTCTTCCTAGGAAGGGCCAAAAATGCAGTACGTTCAGGATAGAGAAGCATCGAACAGTATTACCAGCTCAAAGTCATAAATCTCCATATCATAAAAAAGGTTTAGTGCTAATATATCATTCATATTTGATACACGTTTTCACAGGGACAGTAACCAGAGACATACAGGACTGGAGAATGCGATGATGGAAGAGTTTTCATGTTTCTGGGTAAACCAAAATTATTTAGAGGAAATACCAAGAATTTTTAAAGGAAAATTCCTAGTGGTCACTCTCAGGGAAGAGAAAAACACTGTCGTGAAGGGCCGGAGTGTGCCTTTGTACCTGCCAAAATCGCAGTTACATGTTAAATCAGGAAAGACTGTCCTGCCCGGTGGGTAATGTGTATTTTAGCTGTTGCTTGTGTGTGCAAGGGGATTTTGGGTGCCGTGGGTATGTGTACAGGCGCATGCACACCATGCGTGAAGCAGCCGTTGCATGGGAGGTGTACATACACGTACTGGAGCTGCTGCCCTGGAGACAGTCACCTGCAGGCATACCACCAGCCAGAGCCGTCTGGGCTCCCTGGTGAAGGGTTGCTGTTTGTGTGCCCTGTGTGCAGCAGCGCCTCTGCTGTCACAGAGGAACGTGGGTTGCGAGTGGGGTTTGGCGATCGTCAGTGTTGCTGAGAAGTACCTCGCTTGACCAAGTTCGTGTTGTTAGTAGCTACATCATTTTTTTTTGCGTGTATTAACTGCTGAAATGACTTTTGAAAGATTTAGCGTAAGAAAGCAGAAAACTCCAGCGTGTTTACGTGGTGCATCTCGCTCCTCATGGTAGTGCTGGTGTTTCCCTTTACTGTGCAGCATCAAACAAGGTCAGTGATTCTGCTTCTGCCACTGCTGCCTTTTATTGCCTGTGTTATTGAGGACACCTGTAAAAGCTCCCGCTTTTGATATCGTGACCTATGGCGTTGCTCGTGTGCTGCCTTGTGGTTTAGAGTTTTAAAGAAACAGAGAGGGAAAGGGAGCGAGAGCATTTGCCTTAGGTGATGAACAGCAGTGTGGAGCCAGAGGCCGCAGGAGTGGAAGAAGGGGGAGTGTGGGAAGCGTTCATAGTTTTTAGTTCTGTAATAAAATGGGTTTATCAGTAGTTATTATTTATTCCTCATATATATACACTATATGTTATTATGCATGATAGGTTATATATTTTATTTATCTATCACTATATAACAGTAATTAATTATAGTTAAAATAGACCTTTTAACCAATACCTGTCTGTGCATGCCCAGGTACAGGTGGTAACAACATACGCATTTCTGAAGATGGGTGCACACTTCTTTACTGTTATGCAGGCTTGCCATAAGTACTCATATTTAGCCCTTTGGACATATTTCCCTTCCCCCCGGCCCCTGCATACATGCTTATGAATGTATGTTTATCTCTCCTGGTATTACACTGTCTCAGTGATATTTGCTTACAATAATATTGGCTGGGTTTCACCTTTGTTCCTCCTCTTGTTTCAGAGGTGACCTGAGAACTGAGCTCCTGTTTACCCTCCCACATCCTCTAATGTTTTGTGTCTTCCTAAAATTATACGCCTGTTCGTCTGCCTGCTTTTAAACATGTAGCCTGTTTGCAGATGCTGGTGTTGGGCTGTATAATCACACCGTGGCTGGGGCAGCTGGTCTGGGCCAAGGGTAAATTTGGTTTGATTTTCACAGGTAATCTGGGAAGCTAGAGAGACTCTCACTTAACTGTGGTGTGTATGGATTGACAGCATGAGGATTATGATGAAGCAACCTGGAAAATACTCCCTCTAGCCTGCAAGCAGCCTAGAAGTATGAGTGAAGAGAATTAGCATGGAAGAATAGAAGTGTAATGATGGCACAGAATTCTTTGTTGGTGAGGACATACTACCAGGGCTGTTGTAACCTACTCCCCACTTCTGACAAACCTTCCTATTGTGCTAGATTTTTAAATTTCTTGTTAAGGGTTTTTTCTGAAGGAGGAAGAAAATCAGTCTGAATTTTGTTGCTAGAAAATAAGTTGAAACTTTGATTTGGATTAAAAAATAAATTATTTCCAAGTCTAATTAACATCCCAGCCACTGGTATTTGGCTGCTTGGCTAAATTCCATCTTCCAATTTTTGGTGCTTTTCTGTTTAAGTGTCTAACAGACATTCTGGAGGAATTTTAAAATTGTCTGGGAACCCTTGATAGTAGATTATAAGAAGCAGGTAACGGACAGAAAGTTTGTGGTTAGGGCGAAGAGCTTTGCTTTTTTTTCTGCTGTCCTTTGTAGTCTGTGTAGTGAGAATAAAGGCAAGCTAATGAGTGTAATTATGCCAGTGACACCCTAAAAAAGCTGCTGCTCAGGTTTAACTTTCACTCTTCTTTATGATTACTTTTTGTCATAATGTATTGAAAGTAGAAAATGGTAATTCTGGAAAAAAAAGCAAGTCCAATTACAGAGGGTTAATACGGATTGGTAATGCCCAGTGATTTGTTCCGAGTACACTCACCTGTGTCTGTAGCTGAGGGCTGGCTGCTCCCCCACACCGGGCAGAGCTTCCAGCTTGGCTACAGGAATCTGCCGGCACAGCAAGCGGTGTTAGAAAGCTGCATCTGCTTCAGGAATGGTGTGAGTAGTGTGTTGGGTGATGATTTTTTTTTTATGTGTATGTGGGGCAGCTACTCCGATGTGGAGTATGTATGTGGGTGTTTGGAGATTTGAGCTCCTCATAGCACGTAAGCCACTTCAGCCGCGTGCTGTCTGCGGTCCCAAACTCTGCTGTAAGGTAGATGAGTGGTTTGCATCACCAAAAATTTAGCTGTGACTGAGAAGAAGATGCTGTCTAGTAAACGTTGTAAGATAAAATACAGGAGGGTGTTGTGGTTTCTAGTACTTCACCTGAGTAGCTGCAAGGCATCGCAATATTGTGGGCTGAACAAACAGTTGAATATCAAGAACACTTGAATGTAATTTTGCAAAACTGTTGAGGTGACTTCATTTAGGTCATTTGAAGCTGTGAGTGCTGAGAATCTTGGAAAATTAGGTCCTTCTTGCTCAGGCAGATCCTGAGTACATTGTCTTCATTTAAAGTACTTTTATACTCATAAACATCAGACAGACCTGTTAGCAGCACCTGAATATGGTGAAAATTAAGCAGTTGTAGGTCTTTCTGTTTGAACAGCTAAACCAAACATGGTTTAATGTGGTGTAGTCTCGAGTGAGCAGACTGTTTTCCAGGTTTTCGTGGGGAAATTTGAGATTGAGGTGGTGTCCAAAGACATTTTCTCCAAATAATAAGTATAGATAGTCCTGAGCTGCATCTTTGCTGACAGTGCATCTCTCTTGGTTTAATAGCATCAAATCAGTTCAGCAGGGCACAGCAGGCTTGATATCCCCAGACCAATCGAGACTGGTGTGTACAGTGCTGTGTGTCGTGGGTGCATTAATCAGTGGGTGGATTACTGCTTTAGAAAGTCTGACCTTCTTGCGGGTCCTCGGGAGCCCAGTTATTGCTCACAAACAAGAGAGGCAGAGGCAGGAGCACTGTAAACATGCAAAAAGTACAAGTGCATGGTTGGGGAGCAATGAAACCCTGTGAAATGGTAGATGGGAAAGGAGCTGGCAGGACACACCACCAGGGAAGCAAAATGGCAGAAATTCATCTAGTTTGCTCTGAGAATAAGCAGGATTATAAAATGTGGCGGGTAACTGAAGCAATGGTATTGGGAGGATTGCAGGCTGTGTGGGTAGCTGTAGTATTTACAGCCTTTCCTCGGAGGGGCATCATGGTAGAGCAGTTAGGTCACAGCTGCAGCCGTCAGAGGGGCCTTTATTTCTTAAATATAAAGTTTATATAGCTGGTTAGCTGTGTGGCCTTAATTTATTGTTGTTAGCATTGTTTGTTATTTGCTTATCCTTGCAAGTCAGTTAATCTTCAGTTGGCTATTTCTCCTTCTATAATATGGCATAATATTTGTCTGTCTTTATGGAATGTCTGAAAACCTGAGAGAAGTGTGATAAATGTTCAAAATGGTTTTATTTCCTTTATTATAGAAAACATATAAGTGCCAGGAAGCGAGGTTGCATAGTACAATAGTACATTGTTCTTGAGTTCCGGATGGCACGCTCCTGCACCAGAGCCTAAGCCACACGGGGTGGGGGGCTCACCCGCACTTTGATACATGCAACCGGAGGGGGACATAAGCATGCAACAGCAGAGCTAAGGGAGAGATGGCATTCAAAAGGAGCTTGGTAACACAGGCAGATGGAGAAGATCTAGGGTCTCTCCATGGACAGCTGTTGTTTTACTCAAAAAAAAAAAAAAAAAAAAATCCCCCAAACCAAAAGAGCCTGCAGTGCTCAGACTTCCCCATGTGTTTTGGGGCTGGCTCAGTTGGGCTGAGAATGAGTGGGCTGAGAGCCCACTCCTGTCTGGTCTCACATTCTGCGGTGGTCCCAAACCACACAGTCCTACAGGTGACATACCTGGAAACCATGTGGCAGAAGGTCCCTTCCAGCGTCGTTCAACTGGCGGAGACGTGTTGCATAGCAAGTTATCAGGCTTTTGGTATTGGGGTGGGTTGTTGCGTACCTGCTGGTTGACAGCGGTGTACTGCCTAACGAAGGGCTGTGATAGCTGGTGTAATTAGCAGTTGCTCCTGGACTTCTCTTCATAGCTGGCCCAGGCTCAAGGCATGTGTTCAGGTAGGACTTACCCCATCCCTGCAGGTTCCTCAGAGCCATGCTGTGCAATCGCTGGTCACAACAGAAGATGCGGCATGCAGCCCTCTGCCACTGGTGCTCAGATGTGGGGTAGAAGAAAGCTTTTGGGTTGCTCTAGCTGAGCTGGTGACAGCTATGCCAAGGTGTATCCACTTGAAGGTCCCGATTAATGCTGAACATCATGGATGCAAAAAAAAAAAAAATTGAACTGAATTTTTTGAAGGGATTCTTATTTGTATTTGGTCACTGTGCCTCAAACTCACCTCGCACATGTGCTCGCTGTTCAGAATGCTCTAAAAATGCATATTGACACGTTCAGCGTTTGCTAGAGTCACAATACATGGTTATTGCCCCTGTAACCATTTAGAGAGGGAATGATGAAGAGAGGTGGGTGGATTTCATCTGCTGATAACCTGAACAAGTGTTTTATGATAACTGAATCTCATTTCTAGCACAGGTTAGCAGCAGCAAACCTAGTTTGGGGGTTTGGGGCTTTTTTTGGTTGTCTTTGCTATTTAAAGGTGATAGTCCATTCTGATGGCTGATCACATTTACAAAAACATCTGAAAATCAACTAAGTTTCACTGATGGGATTTTTATTGTTTTTATTTGTGGAGAGGCAAGACACATGGTCAGGAATGCCTGCTTGGCACCTAGGGCACAAGAGCAGCTTTTAGTTTTTAGAAAAACATTCAACTTGCAAAAGGATTATGAAGGATGGTTTTTTTGGACATGATTAGATTGCTAAAGGTTTCAATGACCGGCCAGTGCATGTTCTAGTATTTGCTCTAGGTCTCTCTTGAGATGCGCAATTAATTGTGAATAGTCATCTTTTGTGCTTCCATGGGGTATAAAGCAAGGAGGAAAAAAAGCATAAAACAAAGAGTCAAGAGAAATTTGAGGCAAGAACCCAAGTTGTTTAAACAAGGAGGGACATGTCTTTTGTGTATCCTGTTTGTGAATTTCTGTAATGAAGCAGCAGTTTACTCTTGAGGGGAAGGAGAAAGATGGTGATTTGGGAGTTTAGGGAGGTGCAGCAGCCATCAAGGTTCAAGTTTGGCCCCTCTTTGCTAGGCACCGTTTATTTTTCAGCGCTTCTGTCTAATTAATATAAGGCCTGCTCAGGCACAGCCGCCCTCATTGGACATGTCACTCGTTAATCATGCGACCCTCCTAGCCTTGGGTAATGACCTTGAAAGAATATATCAGCCCATGATGGCGGGAGTGAGGAATTAAATTGTTTCTCTGAGTGCTTATGGTCATTGCTGACAATTTATATGACACAGCTGCCCTAAGCTGTCCGTGCCGGCCATTGTGCCGCAATCATTTTCCCTGCCGGGAAGGGGTGGCTGCCCACGCTGCCCACGTCCTGGTTTGGGTTTGGGGTTGTTCATTTGTGTGAGGAGGAGGGCTGTGCAACCTGGAAACCCTGATTAAGGGTACCGAGACCAAAAATCCCCTGGGAAGGCTTTGCTGAAGCCTTTCTCTCTGGGTGCGTGCACTGCCGCTGTAGTGTCGGGAGATATGTTAGTTTGATTGTTGTGAAGATTTTCAAAGCTGGGGAGAGTCCCCAAGTTGAGAATCAAGGTCCCTTTCAGGAGGGGCATTCATAAGATTTGGAATCTGCAAAATTGATAGGATAGTTTGAATAGGGATGATATTTGGGTAAGACTCAGATACAAATGTATCAAATAACAGTAAGTGTTTATGTATGCAAAATTAGGCAGGTCCTCTAGTTATCGTAAGAACCCATCTGATACTTTGTGTGCATTCATGGGAAATTAAGAAGTAAATTTTAAGATATTTTCATGTAAACATTTATGGGTTAATATCTGTCCTTTTGTATTTTTGTATTTTCCTAGGTGTTAAATGTACTTCGGAAGGTATTTATTATTTGCAGATAATGAGTAAATGGCTTTCTTAGTTGTTATATATTGGTATCTGCTTTTAGACTGATGAAATAATTTGTTACAGTTATTCAATCATATTATTTATAGAAAACATGTAGCTGAGGATCTAAACATCAGATTGTTCTGCTACTGCCATATGGACTGCTTTTATCTAAATATAAACAGTTGATAATTATCACTAGAACTATTGGCTAAAATCACAAAATAGACCAAGAACAAATAACAATCTCATTCTTCATTAACATTTTAAAAATGAAATAGATGTACTTGTTTATGCCTTCAGTAAATTTGGCTCTGTTTTTACAGAACTGCAAATGAACCAGAACATTTGTTTTGTATAATCTATAAAATATTGTATATGTGTATTTGTATTTGTGATCGCAATCTGCTCTGCTTTGAGAACCTTGGTACGAGATTGCATATGACTGTGTGCCTGTATGTGAAGCGTGGCTGTGTGGGACGGCTTGAGCGTACACACGTGGGACAGGGGCTTTGGCTCTCCACTGTACTCACCCTGGCCCTGGCTGTCCAGCACGTGCTCATGCCGGTGCTGAAGGGTGTACAGGTACGGGGAAATTCACAGTGCATTTTTTGGTGTGAATTGGGGCACTTGCAATAAGCATTTGTATTTCTGTCCGGCATTCCTTGTGCGTGCTGCTACAGAAGCACATGTTCCTTCATGCCAGTCCCTGCCCTTCACTGGAGGCAGGGCTGCCCCGTCCTCCCAGTGGTGAGTCACATCACTGTCATACTTTTTCTCAGTTTCAGCTGTGTGCGTTTTGTTTACTTTATGGAATATCTTTGAATATCTTTCTTTTTTTTTTTTGCGTGCAGTACAAGGGGACAAACAAGGCTGTAACTATTGCTTGTTAAATGCTACTCTTGTCAGACCGCTTTTTTTTTTTTTTAAATTGTTAACGTACCCAAAAACCTTGGTAGATCCAAGATGCACAAATTTCCTGTTAAGTAGCTGATTTGTACTGCTGCATCACACTTTCCCAAACGTTTCATCATTTGAGCTTAATTGTCATTTGAGCTGGTCTACTAGATACCACGTATACTGCTCTGTGAGGAGCTGTTAGAAAGCATGTTTATTAATGTATTAATTGCTTCTGTCTCAAATTCTTTTAAAATGCTTGGCTTTTTAATTGGGTCTAGTGACTTATTATTCCTTCATTTTTCAATTTGTTCCAATATCTCTTCTCTAGCACCTCAATATGTTGATGGGTCACAGCAAAGGACGTGTAGTCACCTCAGTATTCATATTTTGAACACTTTATGGAAAATTACACAAGTCAGCAGTAGCTGCATAAAACTTACCTGTAAAATAAAAACAAAAATGGGCAACAAAGAAAAAGTGGACATGTTGGCTGGGAGAAAATACTCTTTTCATATGGACGTCTCCTTTTTAATATGTGGTTAAAGCAGAGAAAGAGGTGTTTAGATTCCCTTTTTAGTTATGCCAATGGAAAGGGACAGATTAATTCATGTTGTTACTCCTATTTCTGGATTTAAGGTTGGAGCTAAAAAATGATAGAAGTTTAATATCATTATTATAATTATTATTGACACGTTTTTGTTTTGGTTGCATTTTTCCCTTTCCGAAAGCTTTAGAGGTTCCTTACAAATCTCACCCATGACGGGTCTGAGACGTGAGACCCAGGCGCCGGTGGTGGATGAGGGCTGCAGATGTCAACTTACTCAGATATTTATTATGCATTATGATATGCTCTGTAATAATATGGCCGTGTTCTCTTTCCAGCTCAGCAATATTTGTTCTCTATTGCCTTAGATACCCGAATATCGTCTCTTGGTGGGAGTATGTTGTGTACGTACCCAGCAAACAGGGTCTGTAGCACATTTACAGGAAGGCAGAGACCTGCAGGTCATGTATGCAGAATTTACAAACAAAGAATACTTCCTGATGTACAGATCAAGACTTCAGCTAGGTTTCCTCTGAGCACTAATTCTAATTTGAAGGTGAAGATGCAGTTGGCAGGAATTGTTTTTATTTCCCACGGGAGGCGTGTGGTCTGGACGTGGCAAGGTTGGCTCCATGCGGGAGAGCCGGCTTGTGGGCTGGCGTTGCTGGGACTTGCGCTGGACGGCAGACTGGCACCTCATCCGAGTCACCCTTGCAGGATTTCTGATCCCTTCTGCCTGCCTTTGGATGGTGCTGCCCTGACTGGGAGATGCTGCGTTAGTTACCTACGGAGAAGAGCCCTAAATACCCCCTCAGCTCAGGCACCCAGCAAGACGTTACCATTCCTTATTCAAATTCCCTTTTTAATCGGCTGAAGAGAGAGCGAGCATGCTGCAGCCCCCATTCCCCATGCTGCGCTCACCACGGTGACATCAGCCTTCTCGTGCGGCAAGGATATTTTAAATTTGTTTATCTTGATGATATCAGGTGGTTTGGTTGCTGGCACTCCACATTAGCATGGCAGAGCAGCAAATATGTACATATATATTTATATTTAGCATTTTTTGCTGGTATGTTCAGCTGAAAAGGCTTGGCTTGATTAATATTTTCCGCTGTCCGGTAACCATGGCAATGGGGTCAGCAGATATAATACTTAATTTAATCTTCCAACTGCCTCAGTGTGCATCACCAGTGTCCCGAATAATAGAAAGCCTTTTGCTTCTCTCTCCCTTCCTCCCTCCTTCCCTCCCCTCCCTCCCTCTCTTTCTCCCTCTCGTTCTCTTGCTTCATATATTATTATCTTTGCCAGTGGCTCCCTCATATGACCCAAAAGGAATAAATGGAGGGTTTTTTTCATTTGATGTATGTAGCTTAAAAAAAAAAAAAAAATAAATTCAGAGCCGCCCTCCCCAGCCAGCCAGATTCCCCCACCACCTACCAGTTCGTCCCCCCTCCCCACTGTGCTCCGGCAGCCAATCTCCACCGCGTGACGGGGACGTGGGAAGACTCGGAGCACTCTGTGCGTGCCGCGAGATGCTCTCCAGCCACATGCGCCCGAGCGGACTTTCCTCCCGCCGCAAACCCCAGGCGATTGGCCAGCAGGGCTGGATGGCCTGTTTTGCTCTCCAGGTGGGTTAAGTGCATTGTTTTGACTTCGTTTGGCCCAGTACCCATGATTAGCTATTTAAGTTTGGGCTTTCGGCTTGATTTTTTTTATTATTTTTATTTTTTCTTTTAAATCTTTTTTCACAACGAACACCTTCACTTTTGGGTTGGTTTTGGGGAACGAGATGACCTGTATACGTACTCCCAGACAGATTTAGTCATAATAGTAAAAAAAAAAAAAAGAGCATTTTCTTGCTCAAAGACTTTTTTGAATTGTCCTGTGACTAATGAGACTAACCTGGTGCAGGTCAGGCTGGTGCTCTCCTCTTCCCAGCTGCCCCAGTGTCCACATCTCTAGTGAAGAGAGAGGAACGTTATTAGGGATGAGAGACATTATTCCAGAGATGGAAAGGACATCAGGAGGGAGAGACCCTTCAAATCTCCATAACCAAAATTCTTCCTGTTTTTTTTTTGTTTGTCAGTTTACATTTTAACCCATCCCTGAATTTAATTGAAGAATACTTATGCTTTTTTTTTCTCTCTTTTCTAATGAGGTATTCAGGAGACAGAATGTTTTTGACCACAGAATGGGTAAATGAGTGAACTTTTCTTTTCCCAAATCTGGGAGAACGGGCTTGTGCATTTGTTCGTTGTCCTTCTGCCTGAAGAAATGGTATTGGAGGCAGAGAGGAGGACATCAAGGTCTCGACAGAGTTTCTGCTCTGGTCTTGCTCACTGCTGCTTGTCAAAGCATGTCAGACTTGTTTTGACTCGGTTCTTGCCCAGGTGTTGAGTGATATCTGGAAGGGCTAAAATTCTGAAGGAACTGAAGTTCATCCCATCAGCCCAGGGCTGAGTCACTGATTTGTCAAAATATTTGGTCCCAGGCAGTAATTATTGTGAGGACATTAAATTCCTATCCATTTCTGAAGCATGCCCATCACTCTCTTTTAAGCACAGTATCATTCCCGTGGTAAAAGCACGCTTCTGTAAACAGATGTAAACCTGTCAGTGAAAAACCCCAGGAATTTCACTAAGAAATGGGGCTAATTGATTCACTTGCCGATATACATAAAAAAATAAATAAATTGATCAGGCCTCTCTCATTTGTTTAAAGTATCAAACATTATTTTGTTGGGTAGCACATTAACTTTTGTGTAAGCATGTTTTATTGTTCCTCTTCAAGGTAATCTTTGGTCCTTTCATCTCCTGAAATAAATCCTGTCTGTGTTTTTGCAAGGATAGAAGGCCTGGATTAGGAAAACTGGTATATCCTTCTGCAACAGGGAAGAGGGAGGTAGAGTGGTGTGCGGCACCTGTATGACTGACATCCCAACATCCCCTGGGGAGTGGGGAAATTTGGCTTTCAGGGACTGCTCCTGGGGTACCACCGGCAGAGTAGCTAGGCACACTGACGCAAATTTAATCGCTTGTGTTTGCAAATGCCTGCAGTTGGATTGCAGTCGTGAGCAAATAGTAAAAAATGCATTTGTCTGTGCCTGAGACTACACACATTTTGAAGACTTCAAACTAGAAAAGTTAGGAAGTATTCAGAGCCATGTGCTTGCAGATGCTGCATTTGCAGATGCTTCTTTTGGTTCAGGAATAAAAGAGCTTTTCCAGTCTGTGGCTGCGTGTCCTGGAGGTGTGTTTGACTCCAGCGCTGGTGAGGATCTGCTGCACAACTCGCCCCTTTGGGCAGGGAAACACAGCAGTGTTTGCTTGGACACAAGAATCTTTAAGTTATTTAAATGTTTCATAACCATGGACTCTAGGCTTGAGTGAATAAATATGTATTTTTTTTTTGGCACTAACTAAATCTCTATTTCCTTTGTTCCAGAATATCCCATATATCCCACTTTTGCTTCCATCTTTTGCCTTTTTTAAACTGTATATGTCATTAGCAGAAATACAGATGTCTGCATAGTCCTCGTGAAGATAATTCAGATGGGACTTTAGATTTGATTTCACATATTTTGAGTATTATAGTTCAATGAATTTTCTTCTTTTATAAACCACTTTAAATATATATTAAAATAGGGTTTTGTCCTAGAAATCTACTACACAAGCTGCCATAAATCCAACTCAGAGAAAAAAATAAAATTTGATTATTTTTTTATTTTAAAATGTCTTTAAAACAAATTAATATTTTTTGACTGTAAAAAGTCCTCAATCGTAATATTATTTCTTGGGGACATCAGCAACAGAGAGAAAATACCACATCTGTTGGTAATACAGACTTTCTGTCTTTACTGGTCAAAAATTCAGCTCTCAGCCACTGTGACAGAGACTTGACTGTTAAATCTCACTGGTGTGAAGCTCAGTCTGCCGGCCTTGCACCCTAAACAAGCTTGGACGTTAAATGTATTTTACCACATGTCCTTGTATCTAATCACGTGGATATCACTATCACATACACTACCAGTGTATAAATATAAGAGCTCTCACTCTCATTCGTATTTATGCCATAGCATTAAAATATTACATGCAATAATCTCTGAAAATATAGGAGAAAAATGTGGAAAATAAATGAGCAGGATTCCTGCCAATCATTTGATATTTGATCTAAAAAGAACAACAAAGATGAATATAAAAATCATAGCTAACCCCAAAAGCAATAACAAACATAATGCATACTACATGTTACAATGCCTGCAAAAAACTGATAGTTTGTAAAATGTATTTACTGTAAACAAATACTCTCACTACCTTCTCTTGAACAAACATCTCTTTCCTTCTCTTCCCTTCCTCTTCTATGATCCTTCCTTACAGTCTAGTCTTATTAAGTCTGACTTTGTCTCCCACTGCAATCAATGGGGGTTTCAGAAGAAACAAGGTCAGGAAGGTGTTTAGGGAAGAGACTTTTTCTCGTGCATGCTTGTGAGGTGCTAAGCCCACCCACCCAAGGGCTTGCTCTGCACGGGGCTGGGTGCAGGCTGGGTGTCAGTGTTAGTCCTGATGAAGCAACAGTGAAAACTTATTGCATGGTGGCATTCACCATGTTCTTATGATACATATACTGAAACTTTAAAATTAAAAATTCAAATTACTAAAAAAAAATAAAAAATGTCTTCCCATTTAAGGAAAATTATTTGAATAAATAAATAATTGTTCTAGCCTTCTCTCCCCACAAAATAACCTATTCTTCTGCCTGCAGTTGTGGGCAGATTCTCCCTGTTAGTAAGAGAAAATGAAATTGTAGTTTGAAAATCCCTTGAACAATGTTGCTAAACCCCTCTTTGCCTTCTGTAGAAGACCTGAGGTGGCAGAGATTTGATAAATTTGGAAATGTTTTCTTTACTGCAGTTTGGCAACTCAAGTTTGGGGTTTTTTTCTGCTGTTTTTTATTGTTCATTTGAAATCATTCAGTCTTAGATGGTATGAATAAGGGTCTGACAAAGCATCTTCATTACTGGCAGCAGCTTGAAAACTTGCAGTACCTGAGCTTGTTGCAGCGCTCGAGCAGAGGAGGGATTTGTGTACCCCAGCTGTCTGCGTGCGCCAGCTTCCAAAGGCGTGGATGCCCTTGAATGGCAGTGCTGGGAATCACGTATCTGGAGAAGAGCGGGCCCATAGGGTTTGTGCTCTGCTCTTTTTCTTTGTAAAGTCATGGAAAACAGGGTGGAAGGAGACCTTGGGAGATCACTTATTCCATATTTTTGCCTGAGATAGGGTCTGTTCTATCAAACACATCATGTAGTGCTTTATTATAATAAATAGTAACAATTTTTGCAAAGTTGAAGTTTGCTGACAGTTCCCAGATTTTACACTTCAGGCAGTATATTTAAATGACTTAACAAAGTGTAAATCGGCACATAGCTGGTATGGAGGTAGTGGATTTTTTTATTCTGTTTGAAGCAGAGGGCAGAAGCAGTGACGTGCCCAAAGGCACACAGCAAGTCCACAGAGTCCATCTTTTCCCTGTGCAGCATTGGGGACAGAAGCCGAGTCACCCTTTGTGGACACTTTACCATCGCAGATAAGGTCAGGATGCAATGAATCTTCCCCAGGAAAGGCTGTGCCGAGGGATACTCCCTCTCTATGACTCTAGCAAATTTGGGTTAATAATCCCAAATAACCGGATAATCTCCAAAATCACTGATAATCTCTGAAATTCTTGGTTGTGCTGGAGGCAAATGACGCAGTAGTGGCACTTCCACTTTTATGAAGATTGTCATTCCAGTTCTCAGATGTATTTTTACAGGGGAGGTTTGTGGCCCTAAATCAAACTAACAGACTACGTGCTGTAACACGTGCTCATGTGCGTTGCCCACGTCTGTGATTCCTCTTCTGTTTGCTTACACTTCTAAATACATCTCACCCCTATGGGTTGCTCCCCTCTCACCCACACTCCTCATCTGTGTGTTCCACCGGGGTGTTGCTTCATCACTGCACGCACGTGCCATCTGTGGGACTGACAATGACAAACCAGGGATGGTCTCACCTCCCACCAGTTTCCATCTGACCATATAGATCCTTTATCTGAGCAACCTGATCTAGTTGAAGATGTCCCTGCTCATTGCAGGAGGGTTGGACTAGATGGCCTTTAAAGGTCCCTCCCAACCCAAACTGTTCCTATGATTTATTCCGTTGGTATCCCATTTCCAGCCACATACAAGTTTCAATGTTGCTCACTTTCCCACGGGCACACTGTATGTGTGTATGTGTGTTCACAATCTACATATAAACTTTATTCATCCCTCACCATGAATTGGGTACAGTGAATTGCTCAGTCGTATTAGTTAACTTCAGGTCTTTAAGCTGTGGTGCAATCTGTGGTGGTTCCCTCACTTATGTTCTTTCTACTCAAAGGCGGCTCAGAAAGGCCCTCGGAGGGGTCTCAGTTAGTGGAGTTTGGGTGCTGCAGGTTTATGCTGTGCCCTCCTCTGCGGGCAGCAACAAGTAGCCAGCTATCCCGGCTAATAACGTCAGCAACAACAGGATGAAACATCCAGAGGAATGGTGCATTTATTTTCTGGTTTGTGTGCGGATAGAGGCTGTGAGTGTAGACCCCTTGTTGCAGCTTGGCTGTGGTTTGAGTGCGGTGCTGTACCTTAACAGTTTCAGGTGGTGGGAGTTGCATAAATCAGTGATGTGCACTCTCTGTCTGATGCTCTGCCAATCCTAAGATAACATGCAGCATCATATTTGGGAATTTTCCAAAAGTTTTATTCTAAATGTTGGCAGACATGGTGGTGAATAATTACCAACCGACTAATTAACAAATGGTGAAAAATCTAGGAAAGAAAATATTCTCACAGCATACTTAGAGAAACAGTATTCAAAAACTTAATCAATTACAAATTGCATCTTTACTTACGAATACCTTCTGCCTCCAGTAGCCCCCATGCCGTTCCGGGTCCTGTCCTAGACAGTGATATGTTCCTGCATACCACATCAATGTAGATAATCTCTGCCTTTTGAATTCTGGTTCATTAAACCTTTGGCAGTTTTCACACTCGAGTGATGGGAATTAACTCCATCGTTTTCTGAATACCTGCTACAAGGGCTCAGCAGTTCTGCCACCCACAGAGAAGAGGCTCATGAGAGGTCCCGTCCAGGGACAAGAGGCATGCCTGGAGGCACTGGCTGCAGAAGTTGGACTTTCTCATGGCTACTTTACTACGTAGCTTCTGTTCGCTGTACAGAAGAAGCTAAATATCTCGTACATTCACAAAAATCTTCAGAGAACACATATATTCATATATTCCGGTTCTCAGAGGGTGGTGTACCGAATCTGGTGAGGACCAACAGTTAAGTCAATGCCCCACATTCCTACTGACTTCCCCCAGGGTCTCAGCTACGGCCTGTGTCTGTTGTAACAGGGCTGGAGTGAGCTGTAAGGGTAAGGAAACGGAGTCAGCCAGCTGACATGTGTATGGCTGTCCTGCACAGGCCAGCCCCCATAAGAACTGGCCTGGCCACTTTTGTCCCAGGGAGCACACCACAATTTTTTTCTCTAAATTATTTTATTTCCGTAAGCTGCTAATTCTGTGACAATCCTAAAAACCCCAGAGTTCCATATAGACAAATGCATCATCTTTGATCGAAGGTGTTTCATCTTAGAAAGAAAACAAAAAAATCACATATGAGGAGGTGATGTGGTATATGACAAGAGTTGGGTCATATTTTTTTCTATAGTGCAGTAGGCATGCATGGGATCTTACAGAAAAATTACACATGTAAAGAAGTTCTACACAATACAGCATACCTATGATAGGTTTGTTTGCAATTCAGTGGCACCCCAAGGCCTTCCTGAGCTCAACCCATTTTGCTGTGTGCTTTACAAACACAAACAAAAAGATAATTCTTGCTCTGAAGAGTTTGCATTCTATTTAGGACTGAAAAGAAAAATATTAAAGAAAGAAAAGCTGTTATTGGAAAGGAGAAGCTTAATCCAATATTGTATATTGCTTAGACTTGTCCTTTATTATTTGTAGTTTGAACCAGCAACTTTTGTTTAATGGTAGCCACTTTCTGCTTTTTTTCATTAATCGTAATTTTGTTTCATATAACACCTTTTCCCTTTTTTCTAATTTTAGTTACATTTCACCCTAGTGGGGTTTTTTTTTGGTTGGTTTTTCGGTTGTCTTGTTTTGTTTTCTTGACCTTTTGCTTTTTCTAATTTGTGGCCTGTATCCACCATTTTGAGCCCAAGGAGTAAGAAAACGCAGGAGAGAAGGGCTGGGATTCTTGCTGAAAAGAAAAAAAAAATATTTCAATGAATGCAACAGAGTTGTATCTTATTGGTGCTAAGACTGAGGGAGCCAAGCCAGGCTGGACAGTAGAGATCTGAAGGCTCCGTGGCAGAAGCCTGTCCAGAAGAGAGCTGGGAATAGGGCTCATGTGCCTGGGCAATGCCCACCTGTCATCTCCTCTGAGCTGTGTGTTTCTGTGAAGGATGGTCCTTTTAAAAGCAGCACTTCTTTTGTATCTGCACGTTTCTTTTTCCAGCCACATCTCCATTAACTGAGAGAACCCTTGGAGGCAGCCCCTCCATCCTTCAGACATTTGCTTTACGTAAACCAGCTAGCAAACCGCTCTGTTAGTATTGATGTAGACATTACCACAAATCGCCACTTAGGGACCTGAAAGAATTGACTAACTGGTTTCAGATCCAATACACATAACTTGATCAGACGCAAACTTTAAGTACACTTGCAGGCGTGCCAACTGCACCGACGGGGAAGTGACTCTTCTGCCGGCTATTTAAAGAGGCCCTGAGGGGAAACCATGAAAAAATAAAGATCTGGGGTTAAGACTTCTGCTATAGTGGTTTTAAGATGAAGAGTTAGTCTGAGCATGAAAAATTAAAACACTACTGTTCTATGTGAGACTTGGTTTATAATTATTTTTTCCTACAAATTTGATAGACCTCATTGATTCAGGTTTTATAGCCGTCAAAATGACTGTAGATTCCTGAAGTTGCTGTTCTGAACCTTACTTATACTAAAAGGCCTGGATGTTCTCCTGGCATTTGCAGTGCTTTAAAGTGACTGTTTACACTGCCAGCCTGGAGCAGTTGGGCAAAAAAAATCGGACTATGTATGTTACAACACAGTGTCCCCCACCCGACAGAAAAATCTTGTACATTAATTATTACCAATGCAACCAGGACTTTTCTTGTGGTGGATTTTTGAACTTCCTGTTCTAGGGGATAACTCGCTATGATTTGGAAAGTTTGTGTGTGTCGTGTTGACATGGTATTAGAGACTGCTTTATGTACAAATGCTAAGTCCTTAAGTGTCACTTTTTACAGCTGCCCAGGATGCGAAGTGTGGAGATCACGATTGTGCAAGTCTCATCAGGGCAGTTTGGATGTATATAAAGAAATTAAGGATTCTTAAAGTGAGATTTATATAGCAGTAGTTAATTCAATCTAAAATGTGTCTTTAAAATCACCAGTTAATCCCTTAGGCGCTTAATTTCCTGCCAGAAAAATTCTTAAGGTACCTAAAGTCTTGCTTTTGGTATTAAAAGTGTATTAATTGTGCTAGTGCCAAGTAAATTAGTATGTTTCACAAAAAGCCAGGTCAGGGTCCAGAACATAGATGTTCCCTATTTGTATTCCAAAAGATCCCCCATGTCTCTGCCACATGTCACGGGATCGCCCAGTGCCCTGAACCAACAGATGTTGCCTCTTTTACCCAAATCTGGGAACAGAGGTGTTGGGGCGATACCCTCCCAGTGGGCTGGAGCCCCACCTGAAAATGTTCCTTGCTTCCTTCCTTCCTTCTCCTACACGAGTGCTTTAAAACCAGGCTGTAGGCTGTTCTTGGGCCGGGAGCCTTTCAACCTCATTTGCTGGTAGGAGCATTTTGCATCAAGGTGGGTTGGGAGGTAAGCTTGGGTGTTACGAGAGCTGGATTTTCTTCTGGGCCACAGAGACTCTATTGTGTATATAAAAAATGAGACTATTATTTAAAAGACAGGAGTATTCTCAGCTCTTATTAGAAGAGGAGCCTGCCTTGACTCAGATTTTAAAAAAATGAAAAAATGTTTAATTCTGGGAAATGTTCAGTTTTATGGCAGGCAAAGGCACTTCACAGCCTCAAGTCAGACAAGGGTCCCATTTCCTACCTTTGTGCTCATCGTGTGTGTGTGTTATACAGCGTGAACTTCTCCACTCTCCACTATGAAATACCATTTTCTAAAATTCAAATAGATCTTGAAAATAGTGTTGTAGTCAATTTTTTTTTTTTTCTGTCTCTGCTTCTGTTTATTCTGTCCTCTGGATTGTAAATCAGAAATTTAATTCATTCTTTTCTCTCTGTAATTGCTGTCCTCTCCTAAATCCTGATATTAGGAAAAAGCTAGACAAAATTTAAAACAAGAGCCTGGCATAGAATTAGCACCTGGAAAGCAGTAGTAAGAAGCTTTTGTAGGTTGCACTTTTCAGCCCTTGTGGTGGCACCTTCCTTTAATTTTTGTACTGAACCAAAAAGAACCCAAGAAAGTTTTTTGTTTTTTGGTTTTTTTTTTTGTCTTATTCAGGAGATGTAATCACGAAGTTTACAGGAAGAAATGCAAAAGCAAATGAGACAATTTCCCAATTTTTGTTCTCTGTGTGATTTTTATTTTTTTTTCCTCCCAAAAAAACTTGGGCTTTGCAGGGGATGGATGTGCAGTGTTCCCAGGACTGTGACTGTTACCTGAGCTCTGTTCTTAGGGGTAGTTAAAGACAAAAGCATTCAATGTTTTTGGCATTGACTTATGGTGTCACAGCTGAGAGCTCCACTCAGAAAGTTGGCAGTTGTGAATTTTTTAGTAGATCATAACAATCAAACAGTATTCTACATGCTGGAATTGAGAAATATGGGATGATCAAAGAAGGTGGGAAGAGTGAAAGACAAATTCAAATCATTAGTGGGAAATGTAGCCTCTTGTGCAGCAAAGTTGGGTGATTCATAGAACAAATCTGTGTTAAGCTGCGTGAATCAAAGTTAGGGAGAAAAAACTTAGCTGCCACTCTGCGTCCTATTTTGTCCTATGCAAATAAGAGTACTAGCTAAGTTTTTTTTTTTCTTCCTAATTCTGATTCACACAGCTAAAAGCAGCGTAGAGCAGAGGCAGCATTGTCTAACTGAATACGGTCCCTGGTTGTGGGGCTTCTGCTTGGGGAATTTGCAACCGATGTTGCTGTCCCATATTTAGTATTCCCCAGAACTTAATATTGCTATGGAAAGCCCAGGAGGGTCCAGCAGGGCACCGAGGACTGTTTTCTTATTACTAAACAGAGAGATATTAACAACACAATGTAGAAATAAAAAAAAAGAAAGAAAAGGAAAGCAAAGACGGCCGCCTGCTCTTTTCTTCTCGGTATTATTATTTGTGACAAAGCCTTTGGTCCATTTTTCTTCATAATTTGCAGGACTCCTAATGGGAACAGCACCTCCCAATTACCATGGTTGCCAAAGGCTAATTTGGTTACCCTCAGGATCCACAATAGAGAAACTGTGTCGGCCCTTTGTAGATATTTGCATACTATACATACCGGGAATGTAAAACAGCTGCCTGGGCCCTATTCCACTATCATGGCAATTATGGGTCATTAGCTTTTTCTTTTTTCCCCCCTTTCTCCCTCTTCTTTCCTTGTTCTCATCTTCTAAACTCTGCCAGGCAGCAGAAGCAGCTGATGTTTTTGCAGGGAGCAGCAGCACGACAGGAGGAACTGCCTTGTCTTATTCAAGGGTTGGGGGGCTGACAAACGGCCGCCCGAGCGGTGTGAGCGCCGTCCTCCTTTATTCCGCGATTACGCTCTTTCTTCTCATTTTTTTTCTTTCTTGGCATCCTCCCCAGAAGCATTTGCATGCGGGACGTGTGTGCCTGTGCACGTGTGTGCCCCTGCACGCGTGTGCGCTTGGTGCTTTCTGCTGTAAAGGCTGCAGTGGGCGACTCCTGTGATGGCAACAGCCGCGGCACCGGTTGTGAGCAGAAGCATGTGCTCCCCGTGCCCATTATGTTCCCATCAGACACCCCCTGTCAACACCGTGCTCCTCGGGGGAAACCACCCGATACTTCTGAAACTTTTGCGGGCTCCCAGGGGCCTGGAAATTAAAGGAGGGGACAAAAGGGAACTCTGTCTTAATTCGTTTGGTATTCAATTTGTTAAATGGTCAGGGCCTTTTAATAGTTTATCTCCCTTTTGTTCTGAGCAACATTTACAGTCTCCATGTAGTTTACAAGGAAGTGATGGTTTTGCATATACATTAATTTTTTTATGAACTGCTAATTTTATTGACAATAAGGATAGATTGAAAGAACCAAAGCTTTTGTGTTGTTTTGTTAAAGCAAATAAGTAAAGCACAAATGTAAATTACATCTCCAGGTTCACATTAGAGGTTTGCAAATAATACTGAGCTAATGGTTATTGCTAAGGAAAATAGCACTGGGATCAATATTCTATACAGTAGAACGCAATACCTCTCTCTCTTTTAATCACCTCATTGCAGAAATGGCATTGAAATTTGAAATCTCATTTTCTCCATTTGTACAAATTGAACATAAATCATTGTGAGTGAGGGGAGGTTTCGGGCAACTTCACTCTTTGTGGGATTGCATTACTAATTAGTGCTGGAGGGAAACGGGGATATAGATGGGGCTCAACTGGACTCTGCAACTGCACGCAGATGGTTCTGTAAATAAAGAACCAGGGGGAAATAAAGGGTGGTTTTTATCCTTTTCTGCATCAGGGTCTTCTGAGCAAAGAAAGCACTTGTGATATCTATTTCTTACCACCATTAAAAATGGATAAATAATTAAGAACAAAATGCTGACATCGCTTTTGTTGGTGTTGAGAGTGTACCTGGTTTCGTACAAAACACAAAGTCAATGTCTAGCTGTTTCCCAAGGAGCTTGCTATAAGGGTGAGTCTTGCTTTGCTTGAAGTGAAGTTTTGTATCCCATTTTGTGTTTGCATTGGCGGGGAGGGGGGGAGCACTGTTGTTGATAGCACACTGCAGGTCTCAAATAGTGTTGTTCATGCTGGTTAGAAAAAAAACTCCTAGTCTCTGCTCTTCCGCTGTCTCTAATTTGCTTAAATAATGTTTAGGAGGGAAATACCAACAGAAAAATCTTTGCTGCTGATAGCTTTAAAACCTTTTTTCCTGTGGGGTAAGGGAGCTTTTCTGAAATGTGGCTGGCAGCATGTGTCGTGTGTGTGCTCTCTCAGCAGCTCGGCTTATCCAGAATGATCCAGGACATCAAAAACATTTAGATAAAGGTGGTAGCTATTGGGTAAGTGATACAGGCTGAGAGATAGAACAGATTTGGATTAAAAGGTTTAGATAAACAGGGTTTTATTTGTGGAGGGGATATACTGTGAGTATTATGAAAGGAGGAGTCTGAGTGACTGGGAAAGGTTCACGCAGAGTGGGTGGGTTCCAAGCATTACCCCCATGGATAAAGACTGTTTTAAATTATTCACTATCAGTCCCAGAGATTTATCACTACACCTATATTTTCCCATCATTTTCATGCATTCTAAACCACTACAATAGGAGATAAATAGGTAACTTTATGGGAGAAACTGTTATTAAGTCTCATTATATAAATCTGTTCTTGCCAATTTCAATAGCTAAAAGTGAAGAAAATAAATAAAATACCCTTGAAAGTGAAGAACAAACACTGAGCTGGCAGCGTTTCTAGCAGAGAAGAAATAACTCAAATAATTTTAGAAAGTTGGGGGCAGAAATCTCAGACTCAAACCAAGAGGTGGTTCAGGTCTAGACTATTCAAGAGGATGAAAAAGAGATCAAAATTATTTCAAATGTTGATTTCAAATACAGTCAGAATGCTATTTAAAATGTGTACTTAGTCTTAAGGGCAGATAAGGAAAATAAATGAGAGAGAAGTTTGCTCATCCTTGGCTCCGTCTGTGCTGCCAAGCTCTGGAGGAGGACCTTTATGGGCGCTGCTTGCCAGGTTGCGTCCATCCCTGTAGCATCCACCTTCCTCGCCTGTACCACGTTCAGCCGGGGACACCCTCTGCATTGTCTTTAACTGGAGGATTGCTCCTAAGTCGTGTCTTTCGACACACAAACCATCCTGCGAATGGCAGGAGTCTTTGGAAAGTGGAGTATAACGCAAAGGACAAAACAGCCTCTCTGCTTCTTCATTAACAGATGCCTGTCAATGTGTCACTGACGTTCTAGAGCTGATTACCACGCGGCTTTCTGTACTGACTTGCTCACACAGATATTTGGACCTAGCAGTATATACTGTATCATTTGTTCTGCTATTTTACCCATGTAGCACATAGCAAGAGGTACTTGAAGATAGTAAGAGAGTGAAATGTCAGTAATATATATAGTCAGCATGTCCAACCATGTGTTTAATTAATGCCATTTGCCTCTGTCATGCTTGGTGCATTGAGAAAACATAGAAATATAAACATTTAAAGGAAAAATAGTGTTTTACTTGAAATCTTATGGGAAAACAGACTCAAGGGTAGGCAGGAAAAGAAATCTAGGGTAAAATAATCCTGCTAAATATCTTGCTTTGAAACTGATGGACTTTGAGTTTAGACGGCTGACTGTCAATGCTGGAACAGTGGGGAAAATGAGCTATTTAACAAGTAATTATGCAGAGACATTTATTATGTGATTTACTGAGAGATTTGCAATTTTGCACATAGCACATCTTATTTTGAAAATACAAAAATAATTTGGAAGTTACAGAATTCGCTGACATACTAGCAGCCACAGAACCTCACTAATTTCCCAAGGATCAGCTGTGGGCAAAAGGCTCATTAAACTGATCTCTAGAGGTTGGAAGAACTGGTTTGCTCAAGACCACTGTGGATGAAATCACATGGAAGAACTAGTTTGCTTAAAACTCTGCTTTTCCCAAAGTTTGGATTCTTTGGACTGCTGTTACCAACTGAATGCTGGCAGGAAGGTCCAGGCCATGCGAGATGTACGAGGGAGGGAATTCTCAGCCAAATGAGGCAGGAGGCTCATACTCTGTGAGTTGGTATTTTTCTTCTGAATTTATCATCTTGTGCTCTACAATATAAATTCTATAAATTCAATAAATTCATAAATAAGTGCATGCATAAACAATTTATAAATAACTACAGGCTGCATACATAGATACATAGCACTAATGTTTGCATGCCTGGTATAGATGATGCACCAGTATCTCCTGATTCTGCAGAGTGGTTGAAACAGTATTGTGAATTATCTGCTCCTCATATTGATGGGATATTTCTGGAGCATAAAGATAATAATTAAAGTGTCACTTTTTTTAGTTGCGTTCCTTATGAAGATCTGCTCAATATTTTATAAGTTGTATTTAGCTTCACTGGTGCCAGTAGAGAGAATTCATTTTGTGAGAAGACTAGATGAGTAGCTACTATATTTTCTAAAGAAGCTCCCAGTGCATGCAGGCTCCAGGAATCCGGGCTAACACGTGCCTTGAATGCTGCACGCCTTTTGTATAGACAAGAGTTGTATAAAGAGCACTAACTCGTTATATAAGAGTTGATATACTGATTTATATTGGCACGCTGTAATGACAGCGGTGTGTCATGGCCGTAAGTTGAGGAGAAACCTAAAAGCTCTTGTAACTGTGTGGGGCAACTGTACAACTTATGTGGAATAACTGCAGGACTCCGCAAGCGTCAGGCCACCGGCATGTGCACGATGTGACTGTGCAGACTCTGAGTCTGAGGTTTGCAGGAAGTGGTTGACTACGTTACGTGTTCTGGTGTCACAGTGTGCCTGCGAGGGCAGTCACTGGGCTTCTGAGAGTACTGTAGGTGTGGACAGGTTTGTCCACCCTGCCCAAATGCAGAAGCTGGGTAGAGCACATGTGCCAGAGTGGGACCTCTCACTAAGATGTTTCAGAGCCAGGCATTGTGAATAAACAGTTTCTGTCTGGAACGGTCAGAGCAAATGATGCTCTGGATAAACAGAACATCTCCTCAGAGTTTGTGACTAACGATTTCCAGGCCAAAAAGGGGGGCACGCACAGGAAGAACAACAGACTGAAGGTAGGTGAAGACACTTGCCTAACACTTGTCTTGTGGGAAGGATGCTCGTGCGAGTTTATGCATGTAGCGGTACTTGGGCATAAGATACAAATATATCTTTAAGCTACATCACTTCCTTGATCCCGTGCAAAAATGGCAGTGTTCTGCAGCACAGAAGCAAAATATTGGGAATGCTTGGTCTGCCTTGCTCCAGAGCACTTGGTGTTCTGAGGCCACCTACAAAGAGATGAGCTCAATCAGCCCGTAATCCAGATCATCTCCTTGCCCCAAAAGAAATTCACGTATGTGATGAAAGAGGCATTTACAAACCTATGGAGCCCTGAAGGAGAGAATTATTGTATGAGTAATAATAAGCACTTAAATAGCACTTGACAACTTGATTGATACAAACATTAACAGATTAACTCCTACAGGACCTTGTGATGGATATGTGTTTCCCTGTCTTGCAGTTGGAGAAACTGAGGTGTAGAGGTAGATTAATTTACTTGCTGACCCACAGTGTGTTGCCAGCAAAGGCAAAATTAGAATTATAGACTTCTTAATGACCAATTAGCAAAATTATAAAGCAAAAGAGCAACATCCAATAGCAACCTCTAGGATCACTATAAGAAGACACTGTATAACCTCAAGATCTCATTTCTAAGTAGTAATTTTAGTCCAGAGTTCATAATTGTGTATAGAAATTAGGATTATTTTTATCATGTACTTTGTCTTGCATTTATCCAGTCCTGTATTTCATATATGCAGATTCTGACTTTACAGATATTTATCTATACTTATATGCATGCATATAGGGTTTTAGCGGTACAGCCATAAAATATAGCCATAAACGAACTCAGAAATATGACTCTCTCTACTTATTGGCACTGCACTTTTTGGTATGTACATTAAATATGCGTCTATTTTACTACCTGGAGAACACAAAATGAGTGAAATCCGTCTCTTTGCCTATTACTCTTTTGACTGAAAAATTGAGTATGTTTATAGTTTAGAAAGATACACAGTTCATGCTAGGATGCAATAGAGTAAAGGTGTTATTGATGAGTTTGAGATGACTGCAATACTTATGAGTAGTGAAGCCCTGCATGACTTATGTAGCTCATCCCAGACTAATGCCAATAAATTGCTTGTGTCACACCACGTCTCAGTGTATTTTGTGCATGCTACATATTTTACAGACAAACTATTTCAGAAAGATGTTAGAGACTTTTTAAGAAATTATTTGTACCATTTTTCATAGACTTCATGTGAAGGCAGGCTGCCAGTTACCAGGACTCTGACTCTATACCAGCATAGAAAAATTGTACAAATGTGATTTTAGGAACCTTTACTTATACTAAGTATTATTTTTGTATATAATAATGGAAAGATTTTAAGATCATATATATCTTGAAAACTTCCTAGGCCTAGAGTGCTTTACTCACTGGAAAGCTGTATAATCTCAAAATTCTTGTTCTGTTTTTGGTGAGTCGCAAAAATACTTGATCACCAATACCTCATCGCCAGCGACTGAATGCTGTTTCTGCTATGCCTCAAAACTGTGCTTTGTGGATAAGAAATTTTACATTTGAAGAAAAACTCCTCTATTTGATTAAATAAAAAAAAATTATTCCTTCTTCAAACACAAATGCCAGCTCTTCACAGAGCAGAAGTTTGGGACGTTTGAAGTAAACTGGATAGAGAAGGATGAGGGTACAAAGCATGCTTTCTCCACACTGTGACCACCTGCATGCCAAATCCCTCTGATGACAACAAGTGGTACTCAGGACTTGATTGGTGGCATAGAAAACATCCTGTTAGGTGTCAGCAGTTTTGAAAAGAGGAGTTATGCATTAGTTGATGACAGAAAATCCTGAATTTCTGGGATATTGATCTTGCTTTTAGACTGTGTAGTTCATAAAGCGTTAAACTTTAAATAACTGACACTCACATGTGTGAAAAAGTATTTTTGATGTTACTTGGTTTTATGTCATTTGAGAGTCTTGTATAGCTGAATGGGTGTAGCCTAATTTTGAAAGCTGCATCTGTCTTTGCTTCACTTTTTGGTGTTCAACCTGCATCGTGTTGGGTTGGGCTGTCAGAAGTCCTGTTCTCCTGTGGGCTCACTCAGAGTTACAGGCACTTGGTGGTCTCCAAATCAGGCTCAGGGTATTTGAAGCTGACCTCCCCAACGCGGTGGTAGTCAAATGCGGCCATTAGAAGAGGGCTTTGCATAATAAGGAATTTGAAAAACTGCATCATTAAATATGGTTATTTTCAAATAAATATTAGAAATAATAACTTCTGAGAATATTTCTAAATATATGTATTTTCTAAAAGTTTTTATCTGAATATAAGTAGCTCACAAGAAACAGGTATGGTGTGGTATTAAGGTTCTCGCCCCAGTCATGACAGAACTGAAAAAAAAGATGCCATTGTCCTGATGTGCAGAATATGTCAGTCACCCTAAACTCTGATTTATAAAAATGAAAAAAAAAAAACCAAACCCAAACCCAAACAAAAAAAAAAACCCCACACCAAAACCCCAAAACTTCATAGACCAGCTGTATTCATGGAATGTATTTTCATACAAGTACAGACATGGTACATAAGAACAAGAAAACAGGAAAGCAGTCGAGTGTCTCTGTGTTTTGTGGACCAATTTGGACTTTACAAAGTCAAACAACTTCAGACTGCAGGTCCCCAGAAGTAAGGGGGGGTGCAGAGTGGCAGATGCTTCCTGCTGCATTAGTGGGACTTCCTTAAATTTCAGGGAACCGCGTGAAAATTTAGTTGGAAGAACTGGAGCTTCCCTGTACTTCCCCAGTGAATGTGAAGGAAGTGATATTCCTTCTTGCATGGGTCTGTATCTTGCTGCAGAATAGAAAATCCCAGGATCCTTTTTGCTCCTCACACTCTTGTGCCTCCTGGGTCTGTGCTGGGATGCCCCTGTGGTGTGGCCTCCTGCCGCCAGCTGGTGCCAGGTCTGAGGCTGGTCCTTCCTATCTGCTATTGGCAAAATTTGTCTAACTTTAGGGCGTGGGGGAGGGAGATGCATTTCCAACACTGTAGATTAATTCTAATGTAAAAAAACTAAAAGAATTTCACAGCAGTAACAGGTAGTGACGCAAGACAAGAAATAGAATAACGGCCTTAAAGCCATCTTCCTATTGCTTCAGCCTAGTGGTTGAGCGAGACCAAAAAGCAAGAAAATATATTGCTTTAAACCCTCTCTCCTGATCCTTATGGGGAGGCGATCTCGGCGTTTTAATCTCTCTCTCTCCCAAGCCAAGGGGGTTGAGGACAAGCCGTGCAGCCATTCCACAAGTGCGCAGAGCGCCTGTCCCCGTGTGGCAGAGCCGCGGCGCTGGGTGGTGGCTTTAGGTGCTCCTGAAATAAAGTTCAGAGACACAAAGGAGAGGAGGGAGAGGGACCCGCGGCCGGGGCAAGGCCCAGGTTAGCCTCTGGTCCCCTCGGTGTGCTCGTGCCAAAGCACAGCTGTGACATTAGCAGGCAGGCATTTGAAGCATAATAATAATTCTGCAGATCAAAGCAGCTCTTCTTCAGACAATTACAGTAAAATTGAAGCTCTCCTCCAAGAGAAACGCATGCCCTTGTTGTGGTTTTCCTTTTTTGCCCTCCTTTTCTTTCTTTCTCTCCCCCCTCCTCCTTTTTTTTTTTTTTTTTTTATCCTTTATGAGCAAATTGCTTTTTCAGGGCTATAGAAAGAGCCGATTGGAAGCTGAAATCCTCCCTCTCTGCCCAGGGGTGGGATTCCCAGGGTTAGACATGTAACATCTGAAGGGTGATTTTTTTTTAAATTGATACCCAAGAATAAAAGAGAGAATAGTAGGAGAAGCTGATCAGGAATGAATAAAGTCTCCTTTTAAGCTGAAATAACCTTCCCCCCCCCTCCCCAATTTTCCCTCCAGAAAAGCCGGACTGTAATTGCTTGCAATCACTCGGCACAAATTGTCTGCGCGTATTTGCTTTTTAATTTTGTATAATCTGGTCCATTTCGCTCTCTCTGCCTTTGAGCTTAACCTCTCTCTTTCTCTCCCTCCTTTTCTCTCTTGCATGCCTTCCCTTTCTCTCTCGCTTTAATTCTTCGATGCTGCTAAAAAAATTATTACTAATTCACAATGATATTTGATGGCTTTTACTAAGGAAAGGCACTTAGGAAAAAAAAAAGAGACTGAGTGGACATGTGCTGCAACTGGTGAGATTTCATTGTTATCTTTGAAGTGTTTGTTTATTTGTATATTTATTTCATTTCTGTTTCCTTAAGATGCAGAAAGCTGCCTTAATACATATATAGGATGTCTTCCCCCCGTTCCCCAACTGAGCCGAGAGCAGGAATCCTGTATACCCCGTCTGAGGACGATATGCTAGCTGAACAGGGTGATGTTGTTGCATCATATACTGTGTCTGAATTTCTCAACTTATGCTTTGGCTGGCCCTTGTGATTGGGAAGCCCCAGGGCTTCAGCCATAATTAACAATTCTTCCAGGTGAACTTGGTGCTTAGTAAATAACGCTTCTGGGTTTTGGTGGTTAGAACTTAAGGTTCTCATTCAGATTTTGCATTAAGATTTTCTTCAAGCAGATGCCTGTGGAAGCCGGTCTCTCAAGGTTTAGCCCAATATTTGAGTAGAAGCCTAGTTGATGTTCTGGAAAAAACCCTTATGTGTTAGAAAATGGTAACAGAGGTCTTGGGAATGAGGAAGTACAGAGATAACATCTGTCAGAAGAGTTTCTTATCATCAATACTTCATTTAAAGATGAGTCTGTATAGCTTCAGTGGCATATCAGCACTAGGTAAGAGATCAAAGGGATGAAGACTTCTACCACATTGCAACTTTTTAATTTTATTTTTTAAGCAACTGATTGACTTTGTCCACTTCGGCAGCTCTTTCTCCAGCCTCAAGGCACCTGTGTTGTCCTGCTCCATCACCGACACTCCCTGTCCCCCTCGCAGTGCACCAGGCCAGTGCACAGAGTAGCTCTGTACTCTGTGCGGTGATGAGGACATCTCAACCTGATAGTTGTCTTTTCCTCTTGCTGCCACCACTTTGGCTTACCAAAGCATAGTGTAGTGTTCTGGCTTAACCTACGTGGTCCTGTTGTCTGGCAGTGTCTCAGAAGTCAGAAATTTTACTGGGTTTTCTCTGGTTGATATGCTATAAAGTTTTACTTTGGAATCCTTGGTGTTTCAATTGCTGTGTCTTGGTTTTGTTTTCGTTGTGTTTTTTTTTTTTCCTGCCATGTTGTTTGGGGTTTGGTTTGTTGTTTTTTTTTTTCATTCTGACAATGAAGAATGCTAAAAAGCCAAAACCCAACAAAAATGCTATGTAAGTCTTATCCATTAATATAGCATTATGTATTTTCTCATAACTTTGGGGTTTTTTTTTGCTATTCTCAGAAGCAATGCATTCACCCCACGCAGATTTTGGTGGCAGTTTGTATGTTAAATTTTTTTGTTCTGTTATTACTAAAAATAGTCTAAATTGTTTTACTTCAAAGGAAACATTAAGGGCTTCTTTTCTTTTTAAAGGTCTTCTAATGAATAGTCCTAATCGTCAGCAGAGATATTTGTATGAAAAAGTGCCCTGATCTTACAGAGCAACTTTAGAAACAGACCCATGTGCTGCTACTGTGGCACAGGAGGGGTGGAGGTATCAAGACCCATCAAAAATCACCTTCCTGTTGCTCTTCTACCAAAAGGTCTTACTTTCTGCAGATAAGAAGTTAACTTCCTATTAGGAGTCATTGTGTGGTGGGGTGCCACGGTAACCTCAGGCTCTGATTTCTCTTGAGACTTCTCCCATAGGTAAATAACTTTTTTTTTTTTTTTTTTTACTCCTAATGTCTTTAAAGAAAAAAAAAAAAAGGAAAAAGCCTATGGCTGTGTACAGAAAACCGAAAGCTGTCTGGATTCCATTCTTCAAGACGTAGAGGGACCAAGGAGACTGGCAGGCACTGGCCTTCAATTTAAATAACTAAAGTAAATTAAAAAAAAAAAAAGCCTTACCCTAAAAACAAATAGTTGTTGATTCCTAGCAAACAAACCTGTAAGAAAAAACAGTGCAACTTAAGAAGGAAAATTCCATGTATATTTTTCTTGATACATTTTAGGTTTGTTTGTAACAGATTTATACTACTTGTATTATTCAGCTTTTCATTTGAAATTCTAATGAGCCTTTTGAATGGACTGGTGCAGGCTACGAAGTAAAGAGCATAAAATAGTTCCATTGACTTATGATTTTCTGCTGACTTTTTCATTGTCATCCCATATCTTCATTTTCTGTCACCAGACCATTCTGGGAATGTCCTCAGTTGCCTGTTTGATAGGGTGTTGGAATACAAGAAACTGTATGAACTGCAGATGACTTGATAATTTATTCAGATGTGGTCTGTCATCTTTAGGTAATAGGAAAAAAAAGCTTTAAATACATGTGAGTGGATTCGAGATTTTATACAAGTTTTCTTCTGACTTTCTTCGTAGACCGTGAAGAAGCGTATTTTTCCTCTGACTCATAGTGTCTTTCTTAATGGCAGAGCCTTGTTCTGGAGGGTCTCAAATTGAGCCAGAATTGGTTTAAAAGATAAGAACACCTGATCAAAGCAACACCTTGTATATATTATACCTCAACAGTGAATGCAACAACTTTTGTTGAAACAGTTTAAGAAGTTTGTGGCAGTTGCATTTTTTTCGAGACTAACCTTATGCTTTTAAGTAAGATCTTAGCGGGAAGAATAGCATCTCTTTGCTGGACCACAGGGTCTGTGAGACTAGAGACCCCCAGTTTTAGTCAGTTAATTGTAAAGGTATTATGTTCAGTTTAAGCTGACTCTCATCCGATCACCATATGAGATTTTTGATAGCTGTGAATGTTTGGACCTTTTTGTTCCCCTGAGCTGTCTCTTCACAATAGATATTTCAGGGTCTTTCAACCAGTTAGGAAAGTTCATTATATTTTTAATACAATGTAAAAAAATTAAAATAATGATTTGATATACAGGCATTGATGAAAGATGTATTTTTAAAGTAGTAAATTAAAATCTCATTAATATTTCAGTGAGAATATTTTGTGCTTATCTGTTTCATCTCTATTTTTGACCTATGGCTTGGAGTTCACAGCATGAAGGAGATGGTGAAATCTGTTCACCATAAAATGTTAATTATAAGTAAATTACAGCACAAACGTTCAATCAGCCACATTAATTCTACATAAAGTGAATTATTGTAGCAGAAAATTTTAAAATGTGACTGAATTTTATAATCTGCATCCTCCATTTTCTACCTTTGCTCTTATTGCTGTGCTGTTCTTCTCCAGCATGGCTGAGCTCTTTGTGCACTGATGGTAAGTGCTTTCTACTTAGATTACGATAAAAATGGAAAAGCACAATTTGATCCAGTTGTTTGCAGCCTACTAAATGTCTCTTAAATACAGAAAATTTTCTTTGCCCAGTGAGAAAATGCAATACCATTTGAAGGGTTCGAAATGTGGCGATTCGAAGCGTGAAGCTCTGCGGGTCCTGCATCAGGACCCAGGGAAGGACGCAGCCGGTCGTGCTGGTGGTGGTACCCTGGCAGCCTGTCCACTGTGCAACCTGGTGTTTGAATTATTGTAGTGTTACGTGCATTTCGAGGACACTGCATTCAGTTTTAATCCTGTATTTAATTTGACAAGCAAAAGGCACAGCTGAATCCCTGTGTACTTTGAAAATTTAGAGGTAGGTCTTGCTGGCCTCCTCGCCCCTGAGGAAAAAGGCTTCCCTTTAGTACCAAACTGATATATAATGTAGTTTCCTTTGTAAATCTGAATGTTGTGTCTCATCATAAAAGAATTTCTGCCAAGATGCAGATTGCAAGAAATGCTTAATATGCTCTCTAGAGATCATTGTGGTGATAGTCCCAAGAGACCATTAGGACTCTCGGTCTCACCAGTGATGCCAAAAAACCCAAAAATCTTGTTTACGTAGCTTTATTGTGGTGTTTCAGGTAAAAGGTCCGCACAGTGAAAGATATGTCTTATGTTTTACTTATAACCTCTTGGAGTTTCTGGGAAAGCAAGAAAGAAAAGTGAATGTTTATTGTGCACGTACTCCAAGTTTAGAGACTCTGGATATTGCTCTAATCCTATTCTGTTTATTAAAGTGTTTCTTGAGTCAATAATTTAGGTGTCGTTGCAAATTACCATCTTGACTCTAAAAGGCTGTAAAGCGTTCCCTGTTAGATTGGTTTTGAATTTTACTTTTTTCTTAAATCCTTGTACAATGACAGCTAGACAGTTTTATTGATATTGAAATGGTGACATGGCACATTCCTACTGTTCTCCTTACTTTGGAGAAAAGCTCTCGAGCTCAAGTCCAAATAAAAATTCTAAGTGCCTTGTGTGGCATAGCTCAAAAATAGGTATCAGCAGCAAAGAATCGGTGTCTTCTGACACAAGTTTATAGAAGGCTTTTATTCGTTAGAAGATCGCCTATTTGCCATTCCTAAGTGCTTTATAGACTAAGGAATTCCTAATTGTTAGGTTACAAATCTGCTCAGATCAGTGCTTAGAGCTGAATAATTTTGTGCGCCAAATGATCTTTCCTGAAACAACTGCTTATCGGTGTCAAGATCCTCTATTTCGATGGCTTGGTACACTTTTTCTGTGATGCAAGTCAAACATTAATTTTCTATCTTGATGAGATACACTCCACCACCACCACCCCCACCTCAAGCTGGTCCATAAAACCTGTAAATGGCTGCTGGGTATCTCAGTGCTTTCTGAATCTGTCTGCACTCATGTTATTTGAACTCTGATTTTGCCATTGATAGGAACACTGCATTTGTGTGTTGTGAGCAGATACTTGGCTTTTCTTACACAGTCTAGCTCTTCCAAGTGAGAGAATCTCTGGACTTCCCTTCTCTTTTTAACCGCTTCATTGAAATCCATGAATATGCTTTCCAAAAGCTATAGCACTGTGTGACAATTTAAAATGTTTTAATTGTCCTAAAAAAATGGTCAAAAATGGTAATCCTGACATATGTATGGAAGGAAGACCAGTTGCTCTGTAAAAGTAAATGTGTGTATGCTTGGAGGAAAGGGAGCAGAAGAGATTTCCAATTTGCCAATAGTAGGTCTGCTAATCTGCAAATGTGTGCAGGAGCTGGTGATCCCGTAGCACAGCGAGATAACCTTCGGGATTCAAATGTGTGAGAGGGAAGAGTTAGAAAGCTGATCCCATCAGACGGGAAGGAGTGAATTGAGGCAAACTGAATCTCGCAGCCATGGCATCAGCTACCTGAGAAAGCCAGGGATACAGATTTTGGAACTCGTACTTTGATTTGTCCCCTCAGTGCTCACAGCTGTGCTGCCAGGGCGATGCCACGCGAGTTTTTGCAGATTCCACTCCATGTCTCTAAGCTATCATGCCTCCACATATCTGAATCATTTACCACCAGCATGAAATGTGGGCTCCAGAAAATGTGTGCGTGAGTCACTGAGATTTGAGCTCCTAAATGCTGCAAATGTTTTTGAGAGAAATCTCTCAACGCTTATTGGGAAATGAAGCACTCTCTTTGGTGGTAAGATTTGATAGGACAGTGAAATGGAATCCAGAAATCTAAACAAAATAATTTGTGAAAAGAGAATTATTATTGGAAATTTAATTTGTGTATAGATACAAAATATGTAAAACCATGGCTGCAGTACATGCATTTCTGACTGATGTAAATGAGAACCGTGCTATCCAGTTAGCCCACTACCTTGCTACAGGCACCCGGGGCAGACTCTGCACCTCCAGGTTTGTTGTGAGAGGTTCTGTGTCCTTTTCCTTCAGCGTTTGCAATGGTGTTCTCACGCCTGGGTGTGCACTCTTGTTTGCTTTCTTGGCCCTGTTCCGATAGGGTAAATGGGAATTAGAAACTTCTTTCTCATACAGATGCAATGTGATACAATGGCTCTTCAGGAATTACTCTGTACCCAGGCAGATCAATGTATGTTTGTGTATGTGAGCTCTGCTGACTCGCTATACTGTATAAATAGCATCTGCTGTACAGACTTATCTAATCAATTTGGTGCACGGACTTACTTTGCAAAAAGGCATACAGCTCACAGTATTTAGGCTATAATAGGTACGTGTAAGTGAATGATGCTCGACAGACCCAGAAAGTATAACCATTTGAACAGGTGTGGTTAAAGATAGGGTGGGAAAAATAAATTATCACAGGGATTTGAGAGATCACACATGCATTGAACCCAAGCTAGTAGACGTATTTGAAGTATCTGAGATGTGCTCAACACTTAGTCATTTAGAGGCACTATATTCTGAGGAGACCAAGCTGAAATACAAAGCCTTCTCCTAGGTGCATTCACCTTTCATGGTTTTTGTCAGGGCACAGCATACTGAAATGATTTTCATTTAATAATTTTCTTTTGAAATCAAGGGTTTTGTTAGATTTCAATCAGCTGCCTTCATCAGCTAATAATAAACATTTATTTATCTCTTCTTTCCTATTCTCATGTTCCATGCTGCTAGTTGCTGCTGGGATAGATTATGCACCATGCATAAAGATGGATTTCAGTACAGCTGAAAGGTACCTGGGCAAGGTGTGATCTTAAAAAGACAGAGTCATGAGGATGTTAAAAGAATGAGATGTGATCAGTAAATCCCCTCAAAATGGAAAAGTATAGAGGAGAAAATGTGTGAGGCCCGATGGATGCTAAGAGCCCTTGTTTTCCAGTAAGCAGCATGATTGGCAGCAGAAATAAACACTAGCGGGAAGCTTGTGTATCAATCTAATTGTATAATTGCAGGTTGCTTTCTGCCTGGTTTGATGTGCAGATTGTAGTAATGTGTAGTGTCTCTTTGGTAATTTGCTATTAAATCCAACACTAGGAAGTAGTTCAGTTGCTTCCTGTATGGATACCTGATGTTTGCGTTCATTTATCTGCAGTAACTGACAGCGTAGCCCATGCCTGTCTTCTAGTACTCTTCGTGTTATTTTTGCTTATATGGTGTTCCAAGTTTTTTTAGCAAATCGCAGAAGGTGAGTTAGACGTAAAGGTCAAAATGTGATAACTCATTACACAGTGTTGTAAAAGTCACTGCCAAGAGCTGAGCGCAATGTTTAATTATTCCCTCTGAACTTGTAAAAATATTATTTTATATATATTGTAATCAGTACACTGAAAACACGGTCTGCCTGAACTTCCGCACTGGCTCTCCTTGGGGCTCCCCGTGGCTCGCTGAACAGGAGTGGAAGAATGGTGTTCAATGAAACTCATACAGGAAAAAATCCTTAGGGTGGGAAAAAAGTCAGATATTATTTTTGAGGATGGATGTAGAACAAAGCCACAACGGGAGGAAGCTCCTTCTTAGTGGGACAATAGGAGAAGGCTCAAACCCTGTAGAGTCAAATGTCCGTCTAGCCCATTACACTTTCTTAATAACTTTGCAGTATCTAATGTTCTTACTTATGTTACAATTAATCGGCTGTTTTTCCAGTGCAAGTATCCCTACCCCTATTCCTCAGTGATAAATTGATCTCTGGCTGACGATGCTATAATTCCAAACCAGAAGTTCATAAGCTTTATCTCGGAGGACTAAGGTCTGTTACAGAATGACAAAGATTTACTTTTCTGATTGCCTGAAGCATCTTCCCAACTGTTTTGCGTCCTACGTGCCAGTTGCTTTTTGAGTGTATGACTGTGTTTGCATCCTTTTCTGTCTTTATCTTTGTTGTGGTTGGCAAACCACTTATAAAAAAAATTTAAAGCCAAAGTCAGCTGCTGTAACCTGCGGAAACACAGTTTTTGACAATTTCTGCTGAAAACATCCTTTGAAAGATAATTGTACAAAGATATTACCAAGTCACAAGCTTTTCCATTCAGGTGAATGTATCCTTCTGCGCCAGTGTATTTATACCATCTAATTCAGGGTACAGTTTCAGCAACAGTAGCTAAAACATTTTTGGGACAGTTGCAGAAATTTTTAATACGCTCTGGGACGTGTGACCTGCGGAGCTTCAGAGGAAGAAGCTGCACAGCTTCATGCTGTGCAGTTCAGCCATGCCACACCTCACCGAGTTTCACCCCAACAGGAAGGTATGGCAGGCATTCACCTCATCCCCACTGCAGTAACATAGACAGAGGAGGCACAGAATAAATTAAAAAAAAAAAAAAAAAAGTAAAAAAAAAATCAATCTATAAACAGTTTCCTACCCAGGAAGGGGAAGAAGGTAGGAGCTACACAAGGCATCTGCAAGTCACTCTGCTTAACGAACATCTAGAAAGCACTCAGGTATCATGCTGGTGGACAGAGTGTGATTTAAAGAGAGTTGAATAGAAGAGAATGTATTTTACACGTAGTTCAACAGGAACAGGAATTAAACGCAAGATTCTGCATGCATGTATTGCAAAAGTGTATGGCATAGTGTTATAGATAATGGCTATCCTTTAGGATCTGATAAAGTATTGCAAACTGACATGGGCATTTTTGAGCCATTCTGTAGGAATTCATGTTGAATTATAATATTTTTCCGGAACTGACTAGTTAAAGTTCCAGATCCTTTCTTTCAGATTGTTTGCATTTTTAGATCAATTTTGCTAAAATGCTAGCAACTTACTGTATTTTGTTTCTAGGTTCCATACTTTTATGTATGGATTACAGTCTAATCTAGCCATAGTACTGTCTATTAAATAACTATAAATGAACAGGTATTTAAGGGAGAAATAAAGCCATGTTCTGAGCTCTTTACTCGGGAATGTAAGAAGATGAAAAGCCTCTTTCCCCTGTATTTCGTGAGCTACATGGGGAAAATAATAGCTAGATCATTATTTTTGCCCTCATGTGTGCAACAGTGTTGATATGCTGATGATATGATACATTTTTGTTTTCTTGTGTTGAAAATTCTTACTGGACCAACCAGTAGACAGAAATACAATACATATGATATTTTCCTGCACATAAGTAGTTGATATTTATTGACCATTGGTCTTGATAGAGTCGCAAAGGTTTGGTGAAGCACTGGTGAGATGTCCTGCTCTTCATGCAACATCTTCCCTGTCGTGTGAATTGGTGCGTAAATAACACAGACACCTGTACGAGTCAGGGCTTTCTTCCTTCCCGGCAGTGCCTTGACATAACCTTGGTGCCGTTCTGTCCTGCCTGGCTCAGACACTGATTGCATCCCCAAAACTTAACCTCTGAACTCCCAGGGGTTACACTCAAGCCAGAGATCACTGAGCTTTTAAAGATCAAGAGGATGTCAGTGAGGAGGGATGGCTCGCATTCAGACCTACGATAAGCTTTAGACACTCATTAGTCCTAACTGAATGCCTGAAAATAACGTGCAGAATTTCAGCTTAGTCAACAGTGGTGAAAGACATTTATTGCGTTCGGATTACCTTGAAATGTCTCCTGCTTGCTGGGGCTAGCAAATGGCATTATCCAGAGGGAAAAACCCTCTGTCTCATGTTCCCATGAGGACGGCTGTGTCCTCGCTCCTGCAAATACAAACCGTTCTTGGCAAGCGGAAGTTTAATTAAGAGCCTCCCCGAAACTAGCCAGGCTGGGCATTAGTAGCCGTGAGGGGCCCTAGCAAGTGTGTTGGGAAACATGCTGGGAAAAAGGCTTGATTTCTGGTAAATGTCATCAGACTGCTGTCTCACTTTGTACATCCTTGTGTGCGCGCGTTTTTAATACAGTTGCACTTTGTCTACCTGGAATATGCAAATAGTATTCAAATTAGATCTCAGCGTTCAGACTGTCAGCACATACCCCACAGCTTCCCTCTAGCAAGTGACTAATGGGAACATGTGTTCTTTCTATTTTTATAAAGCTGGGGGAATAAGGGGAAGGAGGGCCCGCGCTACCGGGATTAAAACGTAGCCTCTCTTTCCCAAGTCTTTTTCTGCTTGCTGAGTCCGTTGGCAGAAACACGGCAGGACGGCTGCCAGCCCGGCCGGGGGCCCCTCCCCTGGGCCAGGGTTATTCTGGGTCTGGCGTCGCATCGCACACGGCTGCCGCGGCAGGAGCTGAGGGCTGGCGAGGGGATGTGCCCGGAGCCAGCTCCTCCATGGGCTGCGGGGTGCTGCGGGTGGTCCCAGGTCTCGGTACTCGGCCGAGCAGCGCAGTGTAGAGAAGCTGAACTTTTTCAATAGTGTAGGCCATTTTCTTTCTTTTTTCCCCAGTCCATTTCATTCACAATTATACCCATCGCTATATTTGTTAATGTTCCTGTGGCAACAGCTTTAACTGCTTACATAGAAATGTAATGTCAGGAAACTATTTAATGCTTCTGTGGATGACTTAATGTGATTTAGCCCTCTGGTGCAAGGAGAAATCAGCCTCATCTAGCACTGGGTGCTGGCTCCCAGTGCGTGCTCTGGATGGAACCAGTCTGGCTTTGTGCATCTTGGGTTTTTCACCGCTTTGGAGTGTTTGCTCTTGTCTCTTAACCTGCACCCTTTTCAGAGCAGGACATTGCCTTCTATTGATCCTGAAAGTTGTTCAGCAATAAAAATTAAAATAATAGTGTGCGATTAACACACATCTACCGTTCCCAAGGGACTGTAAACCAAATGCTGAAGGCTCAGATATTGCTGAACTCAGACAACTGAAACTCCTTATCGCTCTCTAGGTCTCTTCCAGTCACATATAATGAGTAGTCGAAGTAGGAACATCCACGTGTCTTGCAGAAATGGTTTTTCTTTGAAAAGGAATAGTGTGGATGTCGCAGTCTGCTCTCCACTTCTCCTTTCAGGACTGCTGGCAACATGGGGCTGCAGGCGCAGCGACGCTGCTGTTTGTGTCCTTGCATGAAGGGGCAACAGCGGCTGCAACAGCTCATGTATAGTCTGTCCTGTGCAACGAGTAGGATTTGGGTCCTGTGGAAAAATAACGTCATTAGATAATAAGAGATGGTATGTTAATGCACATGCAACAAGGGGCCTTTCTTTTTTGTTCTTGCTTTATAATATGAATAATGTTCTTGTAATAAATATTTTTCTCTGTGAATTTTCCTAGCTTTTTAAAAACATTAAAAAACAATTAAAAAAAAAAGTTGAAGGAATTTCATGATGCATATTCTAACAGGGCGGGAACGTTTCACTTCACAGCCTAAACTGCTTCTGCTTGCCCTAACAGAATACATGATAGAAGTAGTTAATGATCACCCAATTTATGGACTAGCCATACTCATTTTGGGTGTTCTGCTTTCGAATAGAAATGTTTTCAAAGGGGATGCTCTTCCCATCTCTCCCTAAGATACAGATCTCCAAGTCCTAGGAAACATGCTGGTTTTCTCACCCTCCCCTTCTGTTCCTTTGCTGACACTTGCAGCTTTGCTGTCCCTGCAGAAGGACAGAAGCTTGCTGGCCTCGTTTGCCAGCTCGAAGCATGACCGAGGTGTTTCCTTCTGCTTTTAATAAGATTGTCAGCACTCCTTTCTGCTCTGAATGAGTAGAGGAGTGTGATTTAAGCAGCTAGAATAGGAAGCTCACTCTTCTTAATTAGCACTAATGCAGTGAAGGTTGTTTTCTGGCCCTGGCAGAGGGGAATGGTAATTAATATGGCAGGGAGACAGCAGAGAGACAGACGGGGAGTTCAAGGCCAGCATGTGTGCCTCTGACCCGGGGTCAGTGTTGGGGGGGTGGTGTGCAGAGGTGGTGCGTGTCCATCGGCTGCGGAAGACAAAGCCCGTCCCCATGGGATGGCCAAAGCGCCGGTGGTGTCCCTCAGCCTCCCTGCCCAGCTCCGCACCACCAGCAACAGTCCTTCCAGCAGGCTGTCCTTCCCCTGCCTTAGCGTGACCAGCCTTTCCGACCCCCAAGTTAGGTAGTTTTGTGTTCTAATGAACAACTTTCATCGCACCTCTCAGTGCGGCCTCAGGGTCAATTCTCTCCCAACGTGTCTTGGCTGCTGCTGGTGCCTGTCGGGTTGTGTTGGCAAAGCTGAGACCAGAGGAGAGCAATGCTTCCATCTGCCCACTGGGAAGTTCAGAAGCTGCTCTGGGCACCACGCAGCACTGTGCAGAAGGTGCTGCAGGCAGACTGAGGGCAAGCAAAACCGCTGTGTGGTCGCATTGACCAATGCCCCAAATACGTGTGTGCTTGTATGTTGTTTCAGCACTATGTTTAGTCATAGCTCAACGTAAAAACAGAATTAAGAGAGCAAGAAAGATGTGAGCAAGGACATATTATTTTTGGGTGGAGTTATGACCTAGAGAAGGCGGTAACACAAAGAAATACCTATTAACAGTTGCATTCATACTCCCTTTGCGACTGGCTTGGCAGCCCCATGCTTTGGTGTTGATGGGGATTGTGTCTGTTCAGGACTACAGTACTGCACCTGGAAGGTACTGTGCTAATTCTCCATCTGGGTGTAAACCCTGTTTATTCAGAATATTTACACCTCAGCCATCTTTTTGGCATGTCATATACCCATAAACTTGTAACAATTTGCCTCTTTAAACATGTATCCAAAACATAAGTGTTCAAAGCAAGTTTATGTACATTAGTCGTGTGAAGAGGTTCGCAGTGACCTCCCTCACCACGCATATTCAGAGCAGAGGCTGAAAGATGATTAACTGAAGCAGCCAGATTGCAGGCAGAGTTGTATGATTTGTCACGTGCTGCTCTTACCCCCCAAAACAGGTTGCCCAGGTCCGATGGGCACCACAGAGACAGCCAGCTGGTACTTGCTGTCCGTTTTCATTCAGAAGCCATGAAGTAGGTACCTAACGTTATGCTCAGGAGAAACATAGGAGGTTTACTTAATTTGAAGCTCCCAATTCTGTTGGAAAGTAGAAACTGAACGATGCCTGGCAAAAGGGGTCTTGGGTTAGTCGTACGGTTTGTAAAGACATTGAGACTTGTCATTTTAGCTGGGAGAGAAGTCAACCAAACCCCTAAAATGAGATTTCCCTGGGTCCCTGGAAGCTAGATAAACCAGATAAATGTAAGCGCTACAGGATTTACTCCTTAAATGTTCTAATAAAAATGGTTTAGCTGAGGAATTGACTTCCTCAATTAAATGGCCTTAAAATCACCTTTTGAAAAGCCAGGCGGTATTTAAAATGTTGAAGAAAAAGCAGTAAGTGGAGTGGACAAGGCTTTTATGTATCTGGAGCAGTATTCTTGAAAAGCAAATTAGTAAACTCTTGCAGGCAGGTATTATCCTAGACAATGCACTCTTCAATATTTGATGACTGGAGGAAAATCTGTTTGTAACACCAAAAAAGAAAGTCTGGGTCCTGAGGTGGTTTTGTGGATTCCCCCACAGAAGTGGGACCGAAGAGGTGATGTTGATCTTCATTAGCTGAAGCACTGCAGGCTTGGTCCCAGGAGCTCTTTCTTTTCCCCCATGGCGTTAACCCTGAATGAATAAAGCAAATGTTTACATTTTGAATAAAAATAACCCATGTAAGCGTTCACCTTGGATGGAAGCACTGTTCTCTCTGAAATCAGCAGCAAATGCTTCTTTCCAACAAGAAAAAACAAGCGCTAGCTCATATGTGACCCTTCCTGCATGGGTTTTTGGTGGTTGTTTTTTGGGGGATTTTTTGTTTTTCTTCATTCTGGATTTAGGGTATTCTCCTTATAGATGGCAGGGGATTTGTTTGCATCTTTTCTATTTGCTTATTTTCGGAGCTGAAGTCTTGCTCAGTAGATGAGAAAATGCATTCAAGTGTTCTTCCATCGGGGACCAGATGCTGGCAGGAGGCATCTCGCTTCTTGTGCCCAGCCACCCCCCCGGCGCTCGAAGGGCTGCAGTAATGTAAGAAATGCTCTTGCATTTTGTCTACTACTGTCCATCAAGGGCTGAGCAGAGACCAGGAGACTCATGTCACCTCAGACAGAAGTTGAAGTAAGGTCAGAAAGGTGAAAAGGCAATATTTTATCCATTAAGAAACCCAAGGCATTTGGATTTGTGCCAGAGCAGCAAACGCTAAATCATCATAACCCAACTGGGGGATTTATGGCAGAGTTACAAAGATGATAATTTATTTAAGCTCTTGTGCTTAGAATTTTTTTTTTCCCTGTTGATTCTTATTAGCATGGAACGTTTTACACTTTTTAATGGGTATCACAGTGAAATAGGGAACATTTGCAAAGAAATGTTATCCAGAATACATAGGTTGTTTAAACTAGCTGTTCTCTAGGCTTTCAGAAATGTAAACGTTTAAAGATAAAGGCAGCAGCTTACGTTTTATTAATCATATGTACATATTAAAACTGTCAATATTTTATGTTTGTAAGTACAAGTAGTAGTTTAAAATCTCTTTTAAACTAGAGCATGTCAAAATACCAATTCGCTATACAAAACTGACTTTAGGAACAGGTCACGGTGTGGTAATGAGAGTGATGCTTTCCAGTATTGTTAGTGTTCTGCCCTTGAGTTCTGGGTAGAAGCTCTTCTTTGCTCCATTCAATCTTGCACTGTTACCACAGATACTTTTTTAAATGAAAAATGTTTACATCACTGTTTCGTTAACTAGAGTAATGGTATGTGTATGTGCTGGCTGGTTTGCTGTGACAAGTTTGTGTCAGAGCAATGCTTATAAGCAAAATGGCAATGTAGAACGACAGCAGAGCTGAGCAAAATGTTACACTATCTGTGATAGATCTGGGCTTTTATTTGTGTCTTAAGTTACTTTCTTTTGTCCAAACCAAACAAAAATAAGCACTGAGGGTGGGTGAGAGTGGTGAGCATGGACAGACACGGAGCAGGGATGTGTTTGCTCAGTGCTGGGTAGGAGCACACGGAGTTCGCCGTGACCTGGTAAGGCCCTAGGAGAGCTGCTGCAAGCTATGGCGCTTTCTGCCTGTTCCTTATCCTGGCGATGTTCGCTACCTAAAGATGGGGGCAGGATTTGGGTTTTGGCATGTTGGTTTGGTGGGGTTTTTTTTCCCACCCCTATTTTCTAGACATGATTTCTTAGAAATCCCGCTTTTGTATTTGCTTGTTCTTTTAAGGTATTTGAAGGAAACGGTAAGACTACAGCCTAACAGTTGTACTGTGGGACTGAAAATCCGAAGAGTGGTACTTGTCCTGAGTTACCATTAATTCTTGGGTGCCTTTGGCAATTCACTCCAGGCCCTGTTCTGCCAGCACTCACACCCAGGCATTACGTTACATCGCTCTTGTCGTGTCACAGACTTGGGTGAAATTCCCCCATGCATGGGAATGCCAGCAGGCTCAGGAGCTGTTTGTAAAGCAGAACCAGCTCAGGAAAACATTCCTGTTCAAGAAGACACTTAAGTATATGCTTACCTTTGGACTGATCAAGAAGACTTTAGTATGTGCGCAAAGTTCAGCACGTGCGTAAACATTTGTTCAACTGCTTTCCTGTACTGAGCCCTGAATGATAAGTATTAGACCAGAAGTGTGATGAATCACTGTATATGTACATCTCACCAATGTAACTTGTAAGCAGACTAAGTCCAGAGTATAAATAGATTTTAATGGGAAGATTATGTGCTGACTTATGACCATGGGTTATGTTTGTAAAAAGCAGAAACCAAAATTTAAAATAGCCTTTTACCACAGTTCAGCAAATTACTTCATGTGAAGCAGCTTGCAGCAAGGATGCCAAGTGCTTCGCCTTGCTTTAGGCAGCTTCCTTGTAGATGATAGCTGGGCTCGTTACTCCAGGATTGCAAGCATCATGTCTTGGTAAAAGAAAGCTTTCAAGGAGTGACAATCTAACATGACGATTAATGGCAGCTGAGAAGATTTCCAATTTAGACTGAGTCTACACAATAGATTGATGCGTTGTATATGAACTACCGACGAGGCTTTCAGGTTTTGTGTGCAAATTTAATCCAGTGTTTAAACATTCCTCCTTGCAGAAAACTCAACATGTTAGTTGTTACCATGAGCTAAGACTGTAATTTTAGTTGTTTCAAGCTGAATTAGTATGTAGGTAGTACTTCGGTCATACTGTGCAAGCATCTGATTTTCAGTAAATTATTACAGATTAATCTTTATTCAGGTTGTTGTATGTGAGTCAGAGACATGTTAAAATTGAAAGGTGGCAGGCAGGAAAATTTTGGTTGTTTCTTAATCAGTTTGTATGTATTTCTTTACAACTTACAGACTTTTCATTCTCTGCCATCAAAAAATGATATGAGTAAGAGCACCTAACAATCTAAAAAAGAAAGCGGGCATTCCTAAAATCTTACTTAATTCCATTTTGCAACGGTTGAATCTTGTTTGATTCTAAAAGAACTTCACATAAACTGGTCTAACGATAGTGGCCCTTCTTCCCACTTCACTGTCATCACACACTGCAATTGGGGCAGCAAATGCTTATAAAGAGTTTAATTGTGTCCTCTGCTAACAGGCTGCTGCAGGCGATGCTCCCATCCAGGCTGGGCACCTGGGCTCTGTCACACCTCGGAGGTGGCCCCAGCCCTCCAGCCAGTGCCGGTCCTTTGTTTTTTTCAGATTGATGTGATTGTCTCGACAGACCTCAAGTCGCACCGCTCGGCACCGTTACCCTGCATGAGAGCTCCCCGTGGCCTGATCTGAGATCGCTCAGCAAGCGGGGCTTTGCCTTTACAGCGGCAGGATTTGGAGCTGTGGATTTTCACAGCAAAAATTTTCCTTATGCTCTGAAACAGTGGTGTGTGCAAAAGCTACCTAACAAAGAGAGGAAAATATATGGGGGGAAATGACAACTTATTTGTCAGCTGACAAGACGCGGGGCTCCGCTGACCTCTGGTCTGACCCACAAGAGACATTTTTCTGCTGTTTTTTCACCACCCAGTTGCTCATGGAGAAAAACACTCCTAATGTAGAGTGGGACACAGAGCCTTTTTGATAATCTGTTTTGAGGCTTCCACAGAAATCCTCTGGAATTAATGACACCACTGAAATTTTCACCAGAATAATTACAGTATATGGAGTACCAGGGTTTAGAAAGCGGGAACCAGCAGCTGGGGGCATGTCCCCAGGACCCAGGGCCACACCGCACATGCTCCCTAGATTCTGGATTTGCTGCTTGTGTGAGTTGTTGTCATTGCTTTGATTTTGTTTTGGTGCTGTTGTTTGGTAATTAGGTAATTTCTAGATTTTTTTTTTCAGTACTAAGAAAATGTAAGTTAGTGCACTATCTAAAACGTGGCTCAGTGAACAAAAATGGAGTTTCCAGACTGAGATGCTGGCTAATCTCACTTGTGCGCTTCCCAGGTCCTTGGTTGCTGCTGTTCTGAGAAATAATCCAACATAATTTTAAAGAAAGCCAAGTGGCTAACCTCTGCTAGTCAGCACTGGCAAAATATAGCCGTTTTATTTTGAAAGAAATATTTTAGGTATGAAAAATCCTACCTATTTTCATTCCTTCAATTTTCAGTTGAAAAGCAGTCACAGTGATTTCTTCAAATCTAAATTAAAAGCAAACAAACAAAACCAACCCAAACTAGAAATGTACAATAAATACAGGCAAAGGATTTCCACCCCCCCACTCCAACATTCAGCTTGGTCTCAGTTTTTAAAAACAGTGCAAGAATCTTTAAGTTTAATTGGAACAAGGTTATTTAGCACTAGAATTAATCGGGTGAACATGGCTGTTAAAAATTTGTCTTTGTTTTGGATTGGCACAAAACAAATGTAATTTCACTATACATAAAATCTTCCTTTGTTGGAAAACAAGTTAACATATTTAATTTGGATTGTAATGTTTTCTACTGAAAGGGGTTAAAGGGAAAAAGAATTTTGAAATTTAGAACTGAAATACTTGCTCTAGAAAGTGATGAAAGTTTTGTTTCTGTATTGAGACCTTTTTTTTTTTTTTTTTGGTGCATTTTTTCCCCAAAATGCAGTTTTTTGTAAGATTTCTCAAATGGAAAAATTCTGTTTTCAGAAGGAGAGTTCTTTTGCCAAAGCTTTTGAACCAGCTCCTTGCAGCATCCTGCTGGATTGCTTAGTCTGTCATGATGGCCATACGCTGGGCAGCAGTTCCTAGAGCTGAGACAGTAGTTACTCCAGGATAGGGAATACAGTCAGTATGGCTTTGTCCCACATCTCCTTCTTGCGCTGAGTGTGGTGTGGGGCGCCTGCCCTCGGGTGCTCTGCACTGCCCATGCCCTGCCAGGCTGGGTCTGCTGCTGGGCTGGGACTCTGTCCCCTTATTTGCAGTTGGGATCGTTGCTTCTGCTGCCATCATTGGGAAACTGTGGATGAGGGCACTCCCCATCCTTCGCTGGACCTGGTTTGAACCCTGCTGTAAATGCACCGTTTCCCACAACTGAAGCTGGCCCTTGGCTTAGAGTCCTTCCCCTGTAAGAATCCTGCTGCAGGATCATTTTCTCGTTGCTTCTATTTTTGATGGTTATCTCCAACAATAGACTCGTGTTTCTTCTCTGTCTGTTCCAGCCTGACACAGTTTAATGCAGCAGTGCCTACGGGGGCTTGAAAAGAGCAGCCCCCTTTTTTTTTCCGCCCCCCCCCCCCCCTTTTTTTTTTTTTTGGCTGAGGCCAAATTCCTTCACCCAGGCAGAAAGATTTTTTGCGCTTACTGGCTTTTACTTTTCGAGAGAGCATTTTCTATGCGTCCGTTGCTTTCCTGCAGAGTGAGTCTCCCACTCCATTCAGAGGAGAAGGGTGCATTTTGCGCATCTGCCTTTTGTTTTGCCTAAGCCTCTGGGACTCATAGAAGGGGGAGGAATTGATAAAAGCAAAGCATTTTGCCATAAAAAGAAACTAAGAGGGCAATGGAAGGCCATTTGTGTAATTCCCCAGGCTGTGTCTCTTTGAAAGTGAAGGTCTGGCAGAGTCTGCATAACCCGCTGACTTTGGATCTTCCTTTATACTTTACCATGTGCAATATGTTCTTGTATATGAATTAAAGATTAAAGACAACTTAACCTGTATTTTTCTTTTTTTGCAACATTCTTTGGTAGTGAAATGGTGAAGCGGCATTCCTGATCAAAAAGGGGGGGTAGGGGGGTGGGGGGTGAGCGTGGAGGGAAAACACCTGACAGTTTACACACCTCCTAGATCAGAGCTGCCATCTCACCATGTCTGTACAATGGGTAAAGGCCTTGCAGGCCTAAAATAATTATTAGCATTTATACAGGGCTCTTTTTCTCGTGGATCTAGTGCTGGTTTATGTTTCTCAGTGGTTTGCACGTGGAGAGATCAGTGTCCGGCAGAGCACACGGCTGCACTGGGGAAGCGTGCTGCAGAGAGGTGCAGCTTTGATTCTGTCACGGGACAGATAAGACACACTTTGCACCTAAATACATAGTCACCTTTTGCATTAAAAATCAGTGTTTGGGAGTGACTGCCTGTATTTGGCCAGTTCCACAGGTGAGAAATTAAGGTAGAGGCACCCTTCTTGGGGTGCGGTGAGAAATACCCCTGGTTCTGCTATAGCTACAGGGCACATGGAGTCAGTGCGGCATTAAGGAGAAAATCACTGCACAGTGCGATAATTTGTTCTGGAAGCTTCTCCGATACATTTCCATTGACTGTAGAATAGGTACTGAAATGGTAAAATACTTCTTTTCTTTTGTTTATTTTGAATCTAGATAAGAACCATAGGAGAAGGCGATAAAGGTGAGAAGGTGAGATAAAGCTAGGGTAAAAGTTGAAGTTATTTAGATGATTTAGGCATTGAGGCTTCTTTTGTGTGAATCAGAAGATGGGTGCAGGAGAAAAGTATAGAAGGAACGGGCAGGCAGCATTGCCTGCTGGCACTTGCCATGCTGGATGGAACAGTGCGTCTTCAAGTAGCTCAGGAAGAGGTGTAAAGTATGCAGAACCAAAAACTGCTGTCTGGAATGGGGAATCACTGGGGCCAAATCTTCCCTTGGAGCCAGGCAGCAGACTGCAGCATGGGAACCCCACTCTGGAAGTTTGCCATGCTAGATATTAGCAAAACCAAATGGTTTGGAGCATCCTCCCACCACAGGAGTAGGCACATCAGGCTCCCCATGCTTGTGTGGTGCAGCGGCACCTTGCAATGTCGAGTTCAGTTCTGGACATTGCAGTACTGAAAGGTATTGACAAACCAGATGGAGATTAGAGAAGAGCAACAAAAAGGATTAAGGGGCTGAGGGGATTGATTTATAAGAAAAGATTAAAAAGAGCTAAATATGTGTAGCTTGGCAAAGAGATGAGTACAAGAAGGCTTGATAACAGTCTACAAATGCTTGAAGATCTAAACATAAAGGGGTCGATCCTGCAGACCTCACTTTCATAATGTCCCTGCAAAATCAATAGACATTGGGTGTAATATTTGCAGGACTGAACCCCGATAGCAACCTAAAATTAATAATGATAATATATATATTTATATATGCATATATATATAGGGAAGCAATTGAAGTAATTTGAATGCCAGCAAGAAATTTCTAACAGTGATATACTGAAATTTTAGAATTCTCTTAAAATGGAAGATATCAAATCCTTCAACCTGGACCTTTAATGTGAACAGCATACTGGGCAAGAAGGAAAGCGATGCGCAACAGTAGAGGGACAGCATGGGTTTCCTCCATTAGGTGGTTCTTTCTTTAGCTGCTCTGATTCTGAAAATCGGAGACAAGAATCTGCATGTACCAAGAGCAGAAATTTACTGTCAGGCCTCCTCTGTGGGTTGTCCTTTTTGGGGGTGTGAGAGGTGGAAGGGTGGTTACTTTTGGTTTGTTTGGTTTTGTTGGTTTTTTTTAAGGCATGGTAATATGTGGTTATAATGTTGGTAATACAATACTGGATGAAAAACTCCAAGTTTCTGCCAGGGATTATTGGATGTTCTAGCAACTGGATTAGTTTCACTTATTGTACTTTTGAATTTTGGCCTGGCTTCTGTTTGCAGATTCAGAAAATGAATGCGTGGCTATAACACCTCTAGATCAGGTAGTGAAATTTCATGTGTGTCTACCATTGCTTCATGCTTGGAGACTCCCTTTTCCCTTTTCCCTTTTCCCTTCCCCTATTTATTTTTTTATTTTATTTTTAAAAATTTGTTTACTTGGTGGTATTCCCAACTGTCACCCTGAAATTAGTACTCCAAACTGGGTGTCGTGGTTTAAGCCAAATTGGCTACTGGGGATGTGGGGGACCCCAGATGGGACTGACAGATGCTCCCCTCTACCCCTCTTCAAAGAGAGAGGCAGAGGAGGAAGAAAGAGACTTATGAGTTTAGAAGGCAGGAACTAAGGGCAGCTTCCAAGCTACCATTTAACCTTCTCTTCAGCTGGGAGAATTATGTTCGTTCCGTGTGTTCAACAAGTCCAGCTATTTCCCTTCATTTCAAAAAGACTCCAACTAAACATAAATCTGTCTCCATCTGTGACAGCCCACAGTCATCTGTTTACCAAAATAAACTTTAAGCGTATATTGAAAAATAATTTCTATTGAAATATGCATCCCTATGGCATTCAAGCTTGGTATTTAATGCCTTTTTTATGGTTAATAATGCATCAAAAGCATTTCTAGTCTTGAGCTGTCATTACATCACATACATGATGTGCCGGATGCGTTTAATTGACTAAAAAACTTGGAGTCAGTTTTTATTTAAAAAAATACTAATATATGATTACCAAGTCCTACTTCTCCTGATCTGTATCTTTTCGTAAATTGTCTGCTGGTACAGAGCAGTCCATTGACAATGCTTACAGAAAGCTTAGCTCTGAGTAGATGAAGAGAGGTCATACATAAACAATAAAAGCTGTTTGTTAGGAGTGTTTGTCTGAAGTAGAGTTTGCTTCTTTTTGATTTTTGCAATGTGAAAGCAAGTTAATTCAGGAAAATATTATTAGACCCGGCACATGCTTAAATTAGAAGGCTATTGGACTGAGACCAGAATAGATGGTTCTGCCCCGTGGGAAATTTTTGCTCCCACAAAATAAGAGTTACAAGGTGTGGTGTTGTCAGGATCTCTGTATTTACAGACACCTCTGCATACTGAGAAAAGTGAATGTTGCTCGTATTGATTTCGGTTTGTGCAGGTTGGGGCCGTTTTGGACTTGTGGAAAAATCTAATATGTGGTTACTCAGGTGTTTTTTTATTATTATTCCTAAAAAAAACCAAAAACACATTTGAAAGACCCTGCTAAGTCAAAATCTTGTCATATGCATGCAATGTTATGAACCAATAAATGAACGATAAAATAGCATAGAGTTCTCCAGCTAAGTTGTTCTCAAATGATGTTTGGGGATGGCAACAGACTCTATAGTGCCTATAGGACTTGCCAGATGCAGAGGTCCGTGTTGTTCATGGCTTGTGCAAATGCAGAGGTAGCCATGAATCATGCCCTAAAGAGAAAATTTGAGAAAGCATAGCAAGGCAAAGGTAAATGCTTTAATCTGCATACTTGTTCATGAGTTCTCAAAACTTTTGGATTGCGTACTCAACCTGCCAGTACTTGGACGCCAATATTTTCTTCGGCCTGGCTATGACTAATTGACTACATCCTGATAAATACTAGTGGAGAAGTACAGACGTGTTTCCTTCATGCAATTTTTGTGCCTTATTTCAGTTCACTTTTTAATGTTGTTGATGCTGTTCTGCTGTTTCATAACACGAAAGTCACTGCTTCCCTTCCCTCTTATATAATTTGTTTAGCTCCCATATTCTCACCCCTTCAGCTGTCAGAAGTCTGATTGCCAAATATCTGAGTGCCAGTGCTGTCCCTCCTAGACAGTCTTCTCACTTTCAATGTGAGAGAATTCTCCTCTGCAGCTTTTAAGCTATATTCCACATCTTTTTCCTTCATCTGTTCCCTAGAATATTTTGCTTCTAACTTGCCAGTATATTTTCCTTTAGCCATGCAGCCTTTGAGTAGCTTTAGCTGTTTTTTTTTCACTTTTGTCTTTTAAGTTTCTGTTAAGCCTTTTAAAATGCTTTTTGACTGAATGGCAAGTCTTAAAATCCTGTGATTATATTCCATTGGAGGCACACGAAGGATGTGAAAAGGCTGAGATTTTGGAAGGACTGACATAGTCATATGCATAAGGAGGATGTGAACATAGTTTTGGAGAGGTGACTTAGTCTTACTCGTAGGAATCATTTCATTAATACAGGTTAAACTGAGTGCTCTGGGGATGTTTCTTTGTTCCCTTCTCATGTATAATGTGACCTGTGATTGAGGTAGGTATGTTGTATTCCCCTGATGCTCTTCTCACTGTCACTTCTCCCACCTGCCAGTGCAAATGCCGTTCACTACAAACTCAGATCATCAATGCAGACTTGAACATTTGTTTCTTCTGGATAACTCTGTTAGATGGATGATACGACATTTTTTAGCTGTATTTCTAAACTCTGTATTTCCGATATAGCTAAAGGTTGAAGTCTGCTAGGTGTATTTTAAATACTCAGATTTTAAATGACAAAAAAATGGGGTATTTCACTAAGCTTCCCTTCTTTCTTTTGGTTTTCCTTACGCCTTTACCTGCCCGTCTTGGTCCCAGCAGTCACCTAGTTTCCTGGTAAATATTTGTTATCTCTTGCGGAAGGTAGTTTTCTGTCGCCTGTGTTTTCCATCATCATTGTCCTTTATTTTGGGGCTCTGACGTTGTCATTCCATGGTGTAACGTCCTGTCTCAGTTCTCCGGTCTCAACTGCGCAGTGCTGTTTTCAGTGCCAGAATGATTCCTCCCATGGCAGCAGGGACAGATTTGCCAACAAATTCTTGGAGTGCAGCCTGCTGTGAGCGAAAGGGGGATATTTTCACACGTGGGACAGACACATGTAGTGTGTCACAGGACTTCAGCTATTATACGCACTCACATGCATGCAGGTGCACGCTTGCTTACTGGCATGTGCTCCTTGCTTCCCACACACACTCGTCCTTGTGTGTTGTAACATTGGCCTCATGTTAATGTTTCCAGGTCAGATGTGGCAGGGTACTGTGAAGGGCCAGTCACTTAATGAACCCCTCTGGGACCTACCTCAGTTACTAACAATTTCTCTCCAACTCATCAGGCAGGGAATCGCAGCCCTTGCTGTTTCACTCCATCACTTTCTTCCACTGCCTTTTCCGCCTGAGCCGCCTGCTCGCTCCACACAAACAAACCAATTATCGATAAAGATACAAATTGGGTCCCTTTTCCTTGAAAGCTCCTTCAGCCTTGCACTTACCCCAGGTTTCACAGACACATCAACCTGTGTTTCTTTCTGTCTCTTCTTCCTCTGTCTCTGCCTTGCACATGCCAAATTATGTGTTCACAATTAAGCATACACCTTCATATCCAGACCTGGTATTGACTTGCACAAAAAAAATCAGTATGCACGTGCTTGTGTGCACGTGCTCTTATAAAAGCACATGAAAGAGAGCTGGAGTCATTCATTAATTTGAGAATTTCTTTGTTTCAGTTGGAGGTCACCTTACCTCCATGTGTCTAAGACAAATACCCCCCCCCCCCCAATAATCTTTTCATCTCCAGTTTACATAAGCAAAAACCTCATGTGCCAGAGATCATAAAGTGAAATTAATGCCACTGAACACATCTGTCTTATATGTGGTGAATGCAAGCAAGTATGTTTTCTGAAGATGCATATGTGTCTTTGTCTTCTTAAAAAAACCCTGTGTTGTCTTGTAACACTAAATATTTCACATGGAATGTGAGATGACAGCTGTGATCAGCTGGAGTCTTTGTCCAATTCTGGAAACATGCCCTAATGTTTGGATCTATACTTTGTGTGTGGAAATTTGGCATCGTGTATATTTGATATAAGGAAGTAAAATTGATCAAATCTTCCCAAAGTGCATCTGTAGTTGAGCTTCCCTTTACATCATACTGGCTGCCTCAGTGCATTACAGCTTGTCCATACACCTAAATAAACTACTCAGCCCATTGGCACCTTTATGAAAATGCATTTCAGAGTCTATGAAATCAGTTTGGAAAGCATTAGATGGCAGAAAGTGGGAGGATACTTGTAGCAAACTGATAACGGTCTCAAAACAAAAAGATAAAAGAAAAGGCTTTAAAATTTGCAGTGTTTTGTCAAGGTACCAAATGTCTGAGAGATGTTCTTCCAACCCTGACCCTTGAAGTGCTCCTCTGGCATTGGCGTCTCTCATCCCCTCGCTCCCCAGGGCTGCGCTCCAGCCTGAGGCCTCTCACCCCCTTTAGAAGGAGATTATTCCAACACTTAGGCAACCTGTGTTTTCTAAGACCATGTCCATTCCTTTGAGAAAAGATTCTTTTGGACTACCATGCTGGTTCATCCCTCGCTTCCACTGCTGACCACAGGGCTTCTCTGTGAGGACCTTATTGATTCACCCAGCAGCTCCCAGCACTGGCGGGTGAAGGTTAAGCTTGTGCTGCTGGAAGTGACTCTTGGCAGGTGACGCTGTTACCCCCAACAAGACCAACAGCCAAAAGAGCCTTCATTTCTCACCCCGTATAACTCAGATTTAAAAGGGCTCCAAGGACATGAGGCGTACTCTGCAGAATCTTTCCCAACTCTTTTTAAAAGTAATAAAATAATTACATGAATGCTGGACACCTAAACATGGAGGCGAGTATTCTACAATGTCTCTTTCAAATCATTGTCAGAACAGATCTCAGAAACTGGATTGGAGGAAGATAATCAGTAAACACGTGGGGTTTTTCCAAGGGTATAAATTAAATTAAGTAGGAATGATGGAGTAGAGCATGCTGATAAAGAGTAAAGCTATACATAGATTAAATGAATTAATTGGGGTAAAAATGTAACTATGAGTAAGTACAGTTAAGGAGAGTCCCTGCGGGTAGCAATTCATGCCAAACTAGCCGTAGTTGAGTTCTAGACCTATGATGTGAGGCAGATGACTGCATATGTAAAAGCTGTGAAACAGACTATTGCAGAAGCTAAATTTTTTAGATACTCTCACGGGCTTTCATTTGACATATCTTAGAGAGAACCCCAGAAAGAAGAGACCATTTCTGATTATTTCTATTTTCTTGGAGTGCAGAGGACATAGTACAGGCAGTAACTATTGCACAGCAATTTTGTAAGAAAAAAGCCATGAAAAAGGGACTGCAGTAAAGTCTAACTTTGAAAAGAGAACTACATGAAAAAAAAGTTTTGGTTTTTTTTTAATTTTATCTCTTATTTTAGAAAATAAAGCATCCAGAATTTTAAAATTATTTAAGTGGAATGGTAGCAATTCAAATACACAGTATCAGAGTAAAGGAAATTGTTAAAAAAAAAAAACAAAAACAAAAACAAACAAAAAAAAAAAAAAAAAAAAAAAAAAAAAAAACAAAAAAAACCCCAAAAGTAAGAGTCATATTTAAAGAAAAGGAAAAAAAGGGGAAAAAAACCATAACCTTTGTCAATTAGACATAAAATAATAACACAAGTGGTGTCATGTACCCCCCAAAACAACACGTTTGAGGAACAAATTGCTGAAAACATCGAAGGTAACACTAAATACTTGTTTAAATACATCAGCATTACAAAGATTGCCAGGAAGTCTGAAGGGCTGCTAGATGACTGAAGACTGAATTAGAAAATGAGCAGTTATCAAAAACAAAGCAGTGGCAGAGAAGCTAACTATGATCTCTGCACTGGTGTGTGTTGTGGAAGAGCTTTGAGAAGTTACCACATTAGAAGCTTTTATTTTAGTGGGAATAGGTATGAAAAACTGTCTCAAATTAAAATGTCAGAGGCAGGTTTTAAAACAAATCAATAAAAACAACTGCAACAAATTGTCAGGACAAAACGCCAAGAGTTAATGAACTAAAATTCAAAATAGCCAAATTACTGTATTGTGTAACCTGTAGTTTAAATTGGCCCACCACTGGAGGAATTGATTTTGATTACGGTTCTTTAAAAAGGCTCTAGAGTGATGTAAAGAATTTCAGAGTAGTAAACTTTATTTCTGTTGTGGAAAAAACGGGATACCACAAATGGAATTTGCAGAAACATAAATAAGTTTGATGTGATGGAGGAGAATCAGCATGGCTTTTATAAATGGAAGTTAATCATCACAAACCTGTTGCGCTACTCTAAAGAAATTGATAAGCTCACGGTGTGAAGTGGTTGAGTGATAGAATGTATTAGATTCTCCCCAAAAAATTTTGAACAGAAAAAATCTTTCAGGGAATGCTCCAAGGGAAACTTCACTGTCAGAGGGTGAGTGGGTTGCGATTGCCAGCTAATGGTCATCTTTCCCAATGGAGGGAGGTTATGCGTGGAGCCCACCATGCTCTGTGCTGCCCAGCATCATGAACGTTCTTGAAATGGAGCACGTACTGAAGTTGCAATGTGTGGTGAGATAAGTAATACTAAAATTAGAATTTGCCTTGGACACTAGCAAACGGCTGACATGGTAAAACAGCAGGAGGAAATTAGGTGTCTATATATATGAAAAAATACATGCAAGGGGGGAAAAAACCCTAACTACCTATTTGTAATGCTGGGTTTTTTCAATAAATGCTTAACAAGAAAGAGATATTGAAAACAGAGCCAACTTTCTGAAATCATCCACTTACCTAATGTTGATCAAAAAAAAGTAAACAGAACATTAGGAACTATCAGGGAAGAAAGACCAATACAGAAATATTTTCACACCATTGTATATAGCCATAGGATGGCCACATCTCTGTTGCCTGCATCAACAATGGTATGGTACAAATTTAAAAAATACAGTGAAGGTCAACAAACTGAGGAATTTGGGAGCTCTTTCAGTCTTTTGGATTTGAATTGTTTTGTACTAGTAAATTCACATCTTGATAAATTATTCACTACAGATTAGGAATCCATAATCTTGGGGTCGCTGGGAACTAGATTCTTATTACCAAAAAAAAAAAGGATTGTCTGGTGTTTCTTTTGTTCTTATAATTATTTTCCCAAGCACCTACTAGTGGCTGCCTTCAGAGAGGTTTCTAAGCTAGATGGGCCTTTGGTCTAACCTAATATGACTGTTCTTCTGCACTTACGTTGTGACACTTCAAGGCAGCTCTGCACCCAAGGCAGGAGGACTTCTGCTGTTTTCCTTCTTCCATTTGCAGAAATGGTCTGTTGCTGTGCAAGGTATGGCAGGTACCAGCCCAATATCCAATAACCATACACTTCAGAAACCTCCTTCAGAAAGGGCTGCCTAGATAAGAGTCATTCTATCAGTAGTGAAATTCCTATTTTAATGTAATTTTACAGACCCTGATTCACTGTCCCTTAACTGCAGCTTGTTATTTCTGGCATTAGAGGGTAAAAAAAAAATAGCTTCTGGGCATGTGACACTATTCACAGGCCTTTAATGTCAGAAATAATGATCATGTTAAATTGGAGCTCATTACAACGAAATGAGACCTCATTGAGCCCTCTTTTTGGGGGGTTGTTTAATGATTTTCCTTTTTCTCTTCTTTTTTTCCTTCCAAGTAGCTCTGAATTGGTACACTGGGGGAGAAGCTGGGAGGTTTGGTGGTAAATTTAAATCGCAAGAAATGTATACCTTTAAAATATATTTAAAAAAAAAAAGGCTTGATTTTTCTACTGTTCTCCCCAAGTACCCTGTTCCTTTGTTACATTTTCAGTTATAGAAATTTCTTGCACCTCTTAAGGCCGCTAATAATGGTTATATCTAAGGCAGCTACAAAACATATTTGGGACTTTATTTCAAGCACTGCTTTTCTCATAATGAACATGAGGATCCCATTTTCCAATCTTTTTTCTAATCACATTCAAAAGTACTGAAGCTACCTCCTGTGCCACAGCTGCAATAAAGCAGCTTTGCAGTACGTATGAAGCCTATGTATGAAACTAGGCGAGGGCCCACACATCCCGTCCCTTCTCAGGGTCCGCTATGCCATAATAGTTTCCAGATCTCATGCATGTCTGGACTTCTGGCATAATTGTGTGTCCAGCCATCCGTGGGCAGAGCTCTGCTGATGCTGTTCTCTGCAGAGCTGTCTAGGATCAAACCATCAACAATATGCTACTGCTATCAAGTTTTTAATAGGATAAATATCTTCAGGGGGAAAAAAGTTTTGTTGTTCTCCTTCCTTCTCCTAAATGTATCTTAATTTTATCGCATTCTGTTCATTTTGCTTCCCTCCTCAAATCACTTGTCAGTTATGTTTTGTTCCTCATGAATGCGCTCGTTGGACTTGCATGCTCTATGAACACCTCTGCGGGTTTATGGAGCTCTGCTTGTACCCATGTTTCATCCTCTCCTCTCAGTTGCTGAGATTTATTTATCTATTCCTTGAGTTCCTTCATGTTTTCACTATGTTCAGCGTGGTATTTTTACCATGCTTTGTCGTACATCTGCAGTGAGCTCTGATGCGCTCAATAAGCTGCAATGTGTTTATCTTTAAGCCTGCTGCTTTTGGCCATTGTCATACCCTGAGTTTGATTTCTCATAAAACATGTGCCAAATCTTTAGAAGCTGGAAGTAATGTGATGAATTAACAGTTAATTTTATTGCTTGATCATATTTTCCTACTCTAGCCCCCTTTCTTGCAAGATGTGTCACAGCGCCATAAGCTCCTGAAAACTGTCATGTTTGCTCGTTAAACCTCACACAGCTTAATTTACTGTGTAAATAATATCATTTGAGATGGGATGGGATGCTACTGGGTCAAAAGGAGAACTTCAGTTTCCGTCAGTATCTCCATTTTCTGTCTGGTGCTGCACATCTCAGACGTTAACATGAATTCGGTTACACTAATCGTTTTCCTGATGAACCTGCTTGGCCATCTGGGTGTCTTCTCCTGTTGGTGCCCTCTCCACCCCTCATGGATCTGCTGTTTCTCGGTCTAGCTGTGCTGCGGGAGGAGGATAGTGTGTAGTTCAGAGGGAAAGTTGTTTTGCAGGCAGGAGTGCATTCATCGCCCTGCCCAGCTGCCCCAGGAGAGGTGGCCAGCAGAGCTGATGGCAAACTCTGCAGTGGTGGATGGAGGAGGTGAAACTGAGAAGTAAAGCAGTGTATTCCAGGATGTATTCCAGTTCTGCAAAGATCTGCAACTTTCATGTAAAGAGTAAAGGGACTGTGATGAAAGTCCTTCTTCTCTACCTTTGTTTTGCGCTCTCTGGACACATTATTCTGAGTGGCCGTGGCTGAGGGGAGCTCTGGGAGACCAAGCATCCCCAGAGCATTGGCTTGAGCTGGGGAAGCTGCACAATCCCATCTCATGTGCCAAGGGATGGCTGGGGTGAAATCTGCTTCAGCTGGTCCCAGAGCTACCAGCTGTGACTACGCTCATGGACTTGAGAAACCCAGAAGAAGGTGTGGCAGGGCAGCTGATCAGAAGTGACCAAGAAGAAGGGATATGTAGAGCTGTTTTCATTAATAATTTGTTCCTTTCTGCTCTGAAAGTTAGATCCCTGCCCCTGAGTAGGACTCTTCTTTGCACTTGCTGCCGTACAAACTGGATAAAAACAATCTCTGCCTAAGGAGTTTTTTTGTAAAGTCTGAGAGAAGTGATAAGTGTTCCAGAAATCAAGAAGCGATGCACACACACACACAGATTGTGGTGGTGTTGTCTGGCATGATCAGCAGTGGTTTCCATACACAATCAGCATAACTGCAGCCAACATGGAAAAGGAGAGCTTTAATAAACAGTTGTGAAATACCGTGTTCATTTTATGAATTATTAGAGAAGGCCCAATTATAAAAGCAGAACAGGAGAAAACTTGAAGACACTTGAAAAAAATTGTAATGGAAACTGATAGGAAGGAAAGTACAAAGGCAGAATTAGCCTCTAGATACCAAAAGAGAAGTAGGAGAGAACAGATCCTAAGGAGCTATAAAGGCAAGAGATAAATATATTATGTATGCACTAGAAAAGGAAGCACCTGTAAGATGGTTGCAATGTCACAGTGATAAACTTGGAAGACTATCTTTGTCCTAGCTCTCAGAGGAATATGAAGATGTTAAGACTAGAGATAGGATGTTTCCATTTGTATGTGACAAACAATGGGTGTCTAGACAACTATTTTAGAAATGAAGATGTTTAGTAAAAGAGTTGTATAGGTGTTATGGAGAAAGCAAGCCAAACGTAGACAAAAATCTGAATATGATGACAGAGAAAAGCTGGAGTAAAAGATGATGTCTGAGATAGGGACTTCAGTGTTAAAATATTTGAGAAAGCTGGTAGCAAAAGAGACTTTGCCGGGCAGATTAGGACCTCTGCACTAGCTAAGTGGAGTTCTTGATGCGATAGACAAGATATTGGATGCCATTTTGAATTATACCATTAGATAGAGGGATAGACCTTTGAATCCTCAACACAGAGGTAATTGAGTTTTTATTTGTGGTTGAGAATACCCATTTCCTCCTGTTCAATAACATATAGACATGATGTGCCCTGGGTTTTCTTGCCAGGAATTTTGGATCATGGAGAAAAGAAAAACTGACCAAATTCCAGCATTTGGGTAATTTGGCAGAGAAAACAATAGACAAGTGTTCCTCAGCGCTGAAGCTGAACGGGGAGCCACTAAGGAGTGTGGAACGGGGAGATACTAAGGACTGTGCTGTGCATGGGGCGTATGCCAGTTGCATAATCTACCTCAGAAGATGCAACTCGACAATGTTGCACTTAATATTTTGAGGAAATAATTGGACTTCTAGCTGTCAGCACAGCTATTGATTCTATATAGAAATAAACTTAACCATTGTATTCAGTACAATAAGCTCTTCTCTGCAGCATTTGGTTAAAACCTTGACAATTCCTCTTCTAACTCTAATGTGCCTAAGATTTCACTCTTGATGTTTGGTCACTAGGAAAGGATGGAGAAGCTCGCCTTCCTCCCCAGAGCAAAGATCTTGGGGAGCCAAGTGACACTTTATTGTTTGACTTTCTGATAGAGAGTCTCTTATGTTAAGGCCGATCCTGCAGACTAACCATAAGCTGTAAATACATGTCTGCCTGTCTCTCTTTCCACACAAGCTCTAAAATGACTCAGAAACCGGAGTGTTTAGGAAAAATGACTACCTGTTACTGCTTTACTTTGTCTATGCATTGCCAGTGACACAGTGACTATTATTTAGCTCTGGGAAAACAACATTTGAATTGTGTTAAGCATATTCCAGTGTAAAGAAAAATCCCGAAGATAATTATTTGTATCCAAATTATTTTCCATTCTTAAGCAGACGTTTTCAGACTTCAAATATGTTGTTTTCTGCAAGTGCTGCATAATAAATTAATTGTTTAATTAGTAATAGATGTGTCACTCCTGGGAGCAAATCCCTTACTTTGAACAAGTAAACCAGACACCCCTTTCATGTTTAATATGTTGGGTTTAAGACTTTTACCTCTTTTTAAATACATGTACTTTCATAGATCAGATAATACCTTAAACTATTGTCAGTGATTATGTGAGATCTCACAACACAGAATGGAGCAAACTGCAGACATTTCTTGACTTTAATCAGCAATAAAAGCAGGAAGAAATTAGAATTTACTTCCCATCGGTAGATCTCCTGCACACGTTCCATCTACTCTAAGTATTGAAGTGGTCCTCATTACCATAGATGTGAAAATCTCACAGCTCTGAAAATCTTTGTAAATGTAGTCTAGCACAAAAATGCATTCATATTGTGAAAGGGAATCAAGGCACAGAGAGATTAATGGAGCAGGAAAACTTTTGACCCAAGCCACTGGCCTTCTTAGTGGGAAACCCTTCTTCTTCTTGAGCCTCAAAAAAAAAAAAAAGTCTTGGTAACCACCAGTTACTCCAGCTACCTGGTGCAGGAGGTACAGAAAATGGACCACTACCACTTGGAAAAGAAAAGGGACGGGTGGCTACCTCAAGGCTTCTGCTAATCCCTGTAGAAAAGTAGTGTTTCTCTCATATGCGCTTGGTCTTTCAGTTCATTTCATTTCAGTATGTTTGTTTTGAGTATTTTGCAGATGGTTCCTTGCTAGCACAAAGGGACCCTGAGTCTGTCGTTCACCGGCACTGTTGAAATCAAGTAATAATAACTGTATACATCATATTGTAGCGTTCTTGTCAAAGCATTTAGCTATTTGATCTGTTGGGGTTTTTTTATGAAGTTTTATTTAAAAAATGTTTATGTATTCAAATATTTAGTGATTTAACTCTTTATAATTACAAAGTCCTCAGTATATGTAAATAGTGATTCCAGTGAATCATTTCAGACAGTATTGGCATTATGTGAAATTTATGCCTTGCCAATAGGTATTGCCAGTTTCATCAGAACATTTTGTCCTTATCCCACAGGGTATGGTCCTGGAGAGCAGGGTGGTTCCAGGGGTAAAGGAATCCCATGGAGTCTTGCATCCCTCTCACACTGTCAGCTTTGTACTGATGGTCAATAGTTCTTGGTGCCTGAGAGCACAATAGCATCTCTTCTTCCCCCAGCTCTACAAGGACTCTTGACTGTGATGGGATTTTGCAGGAGGTACACCTACCTACTGCAAGGAATCATGAGACCTAAAATTCATTTAACCGAAGCCACCAAGCTGACTTCTCACGAAACATCCACTTTCGTTGGATGCTAACAGGTGACTGGGGTGCGAAAGCTCTTTGTTCCATCCCTGTCCCCAGCCCACTCACCCCTCTTGCCTCAGCTTTTGTTATCTATCCAAATTGTTAGCAGAAAAGATAGATGTATGCAAAGCACTTTCACAGAATCCAAGCTGGAACAGCTGTCAGAGATGCAATCCCACTTAGTTGGTCTTCATAAAATGCGTACGGCATTTTTAAGAGTCTGGATAAAGGGTAAAGGCAAACTGCGCCCATCTAGCAGAAGGCAGCATGTGACAGCTGACAAAGTGACAGTGGGCCCCTGAACAGCCCATGTCACTCTTCAGCAGGAGGCCCTGAAATGCCCATTTTAATTTAAATGTTATTTTCAAATAAAATTGCCACTTTGGGATAATTGCTTCTTACTGTGTAACTTTGAGAACACCGTACTGAGCAAAGTGGGTGCAGCTTTCTTTATTGTTGTTCTTATTTGTTATTGTGCAGCACCATATGTGTCTACAGCCCTGTGCAATAGGTGGTCCCCAGAACTGCCTGCTGCACAAATCAGCCTTTTGTTCTGGGAGCTGTTGTTTTAAAAAACAAAACAAACCCCCCACCCTCCCTGTAAGGTAAGGTACTGGAATCAGGGTGATTTCAGTCATACACATTGTTTTGAGGTTTTTTTGTTTGCGCAGAGTTTTCTGGTAACCACATCTACAGTGATGGGCACAATATAAGCAAATATTTTTCTTTGTGCAGAATGACTTATGCATCTTTTCAACTGAAAGCTCCACTAACTACTCACTCACTTTCCCTTTTCTTTCTGGCCTCCTAGAGCCTCCTGGTATGGCATGAAACAAAAACGTGAAGCCCATTTTCTAGCAGTTTTGCAAATGCAATCAGCACGTTTACAAATTCTGTTTATTTAAATTCTTCCCTTCATAAAGAGAAGAAGGTGTTGGTTTAAATCCTTAAGCACCCGGCTATGGTTGCAATGGGTTTGTAGAGTTCTTTTTGTTGTGTTTTGGTTTTTTATACCCTCAGGCTTGGTGTGTCTCGGGATGTCCTAGTAATGGAGTAAAGAGGTCAGAAGAACAGCAGTGAGAGACTCTGTCTAATTCACACCTTGGCACCAGCACACTGGGGCTGACACGTCCAATTTACTGTGGCACTGTTTGACAGGTGTCAGGACTCGACAGTCGCACAGAAGTACACACGACTGCAGAATCAGAAAGAGAGAGAGGATGATTGAACATTCTGCAAATGAGACACCCAGGGAAAGAAAACACACACACGCACACGCACACGCACACACACACACACAAAACAATTCAATAGAAAATCTAGGCTAATTAACGCCTGCTGTTGCCTGATGCGTGGCATGGCCCCTCAAGGACTCTTTGCCATTCGGGAGTTGAAAACATGTCAGGAGGCTCCTCTTTTCTCTTGCATGAAAAATATTATGACATTTTAGTGCTAAAAAAAGTTACGATAACTTTCTCAGTTTCCATAGCAAGTTGTGAAACTTCTTGAAGCCTTACCTGCTCCATTCCTTGCTTCCCAGTCTTGTAGCTAATCAGGTCACCTTTTAGCTGGCAAGATACTCCTCCTGAAATGTAACCTTGTCCTGGATATATGGCTATATACTTTTCTTTCCTATGGACCTGCAGAACAGAGTGTCTGCATACCATGCTTGATGGCAGAACCATCCTTTCAAACTGGCTATTTGCACCCATCAGCTATATTGGTATCATGTACTGACTTTTGAGGGACTTGCTTCCCCAGCTGGCCAGTAGCCAAATGCCATGCTCGTTACCCTCTCCAGCCAGAGAGGCAGAGGCTGCAGATATTTGGGCAGCTCTCCTTGCCCGGTGCTGGGTTCAGCCTTCCTTGCTGTGTGCGGAGTGTACGCTGGGAATAGCACCATTTGCAGCGGATGAGAATTTGCCAGAGAAGAGCAGGTGTGTTTCTACAGTTGTCCTAAAATTCTGGTGGCATTGGGGAAGGAGCAATTCCTGAGTACGTGTTGATAAAGCACGTAACAACGTGGGCCCTAGTCCTGGCTGCTGAGACCTCTGGAGAGGCTTGTAATGCATCTGATAACCGTTACCGTGGCTGCTGCTGCAGTGAGTAATGGCGAGGAGCACACACAGACTGTGCTAGCCACTTGGGATCTGCCAGCCACCCTCTAATGAGGTTTGCATTAATGTCACAAAAGGGAAGGTTCCTAGACCTTAAATTTGCCCAGAACGTGAGAAATGCAACTCGATGCTTGCTCTCCATCCTCTGACCTTCCTGTCATGGCTTCTGCTGCAGTGCGGATAGGTGGCTGCGGAGAGAGCTTTATGCTTTATGTTGGGACTGAATTTTAGAGTGGGTTAGCAGTGGGAGACTGCGATATTTGAAATTTGTCTGAAGTGGGAGGATCCCATCATTTGGGGAAACAGCTCTGTACAATGCTGCAAATCAACGGGACACAGTCTTGTCCTGCTGAGAAAGTCAGCAGAGCCAAAACTGAATTTAAAGAAAGCCTTTATTATTATTATTATTCATGTCAGGAGTCCGTTGGGAAAATCTTTATCTGCATTAAAACGTACATAAGAAGAGGAAAGAAGAAAAGGCCAAGAAGAGTGTGTACTACAAAGCGTCCCTTTGAGCTCAGCTCCGTTCCTCTGTAAAGTTCGTTGCCAGGCTCTTTGCAGGGAGAGAATTTGGGTTCAAGGTTGAGCTGGAGACATTTCCTGGCGGAATGTATATCCCCTGATCACACCTTTAGGAGATTATCCCGTCATTAAATATTTGTAGGATAACAGGAGAAGCCTAATTTAGTTTTTGTTTCTTTTTCTCTGTGGTTTAATCACAGATGAAAGAGACTAATAGCACTACAGAGCTTTCTGGTGATCAAAGGCCAATCAATCCTCTTTGTGGAGTAATTAACTATTTGCTAAACTTGCAGAATTGATTTCCATTTAGGGCTAAGAGAGAGGGTTTTAAATGAAGACCGATTTACCAGGCGTGAGGAGGGAATCTCAGCACTGATGCCAGGAGATACTCAGAGTGATGAATTGGAGCCTGCTAATTGGAGGATGAAAAATACAGCTGGAATCTGGCCCCATTTGCTCCTACTTTGAGGAAAGACAGGAAAAGGGAAATAAGGCCGAGAATCTGACAGATGGCTTTCTGCAACTGCAGCCGGAGAGCAGAGTACAGTTAAAGCAGCATCTGACTGACTGGAGGAAACATAGATGTAACCGGCACAAAATTGTATTGCAGTGAATCCATTATTCAGGTAGATGCTCCGTCTAGGAATGATTGCTGTCTGCTCGCTTGCAACTTTGGGCTGGTGAGCTCCGAAGTGGCTTGCATCTGCACTAATTCTCTCAATACAGAATCAATCAGGCATCTTTGTCTGGGTGGAGCTCTAGTTTGCCGAGAAATTTTTAGCACCACGGCTGAAATAGGGGCTTTGTGAAAAGCTGAGGGTGTATTAACATTTTTTGGCGCTCTTCAGTGGAGATATGAGGGGGTTCTGTATTAATAAGTGTTGCAGCCTTGGAAGGATAATCAGGATGTTAGGCCTTACTTGAAATTGTCAAAATGGGGAACTGAGTTGATCAGGTATTTAGACTCTTTACAGATCTGGGGCACCTTCCACAATCAGAGGGACTAAAAAGGCTAGAAGTCATCATCTGTGATAACAAATGTGATAGGGAAATACAGCAGCAGCTTGTAAATTGCGAGTGGCACAGGAAAAACAATTAGGGAATAATTACAAGAAGTGGTATTCACCAAATGGGGAAGTTTAAAACAAAGAAAAGTCGGTACCTTTTTTCAGAGCGCATAATTAACACACGGAATTTATTGCACAGGATATTGTGGAGGACTAAAGAAAAAATGAGTTCAGAATAGATCAGACAAATTCATGGAGAAGAGTTTCATTGGCGGGTACTGAACGCAGCAGCCCGAATAAAATCCCAAGCTGGGGAAGTCCCCGAGCAGCCACCTGCTGTGTCACGCTGCGCTGCCCGTGTTCCCGTGTTTTCTGGCCATGGCTGGAGAGAGGACCCAGCCTTTCAGTTGAACCCAGTGTAGTGGTTCTTCAGTCCCCATCCAGTGGTGTGTGGAGCACTGCATTGCCAGGGCAGTAGGTCCTGTGCGCGTAACTTCTCTTTAGTGGTGGATATAAAGCAAGTTCATAATTTTTATGTCTGTGCCTAGATGGGTACTTGTACTATTAATGTGTTGCCATTGTCGCCGTTGCTGTGAATCAATGCTGACAGTTTCCTCAGTGTGGGAAACTTTTAGATAGTTGGGACGAAACTCATCTGGGCAAAGCTGCAAGAGTGGCAGTGACATCTGAAACAAATGTAGCTGCACCCTGGAAGCAGAGCAGGTGCTGTGGTTTTTGTCTGAGGGTAATGCATCCCTTCTATAAAGAACTGAAACTGCTCCAATGAAACGGGGTGGGGGAAATATCATTAGCTTGTTCAGTGCTACTTGGCATCGGTATTATTGGAAAGGTCTGTAGGAGAAGGCTCAAGATTAGGGCATGGATGCTGTTTTGTACACATCTCAGAACCGCAGACCTTCTGGGGTTCCCTCCTGGCATTCAGCATTAGTCCAAACCCTCATTGAGGAAAAGAAAAACACAAATTAGAGGGAATGCCGTAAAACCGATCTTGCTCTATCTGGTTGGTATACAAATCTGGTATTATTTTATCATGGAGAAATTTGGCTCTTCTGTAACCAAACGATTCCCTAGATGTGATTTGATTCATGTCAGCAGTTTCAAGAAAGGCGCTATAGGAACTTCATTAAAGAATGTTAAAGTTCCTGGAAATAAGTCCTCTGTTGGTTAGGAAGCAGAGCCTGCTCTCAGCCATACTGTAAGACAGCCTGAGCCAGGCAGCGTGCCGTGCCGTGCTATACTGTGCTGTGCCATGCCGCGCCACGCCATGCTGTGCCGCTCTTGAGGTCTATGTGGTCAGGAGCAGTGACCCGTGTGGCCTCTTCCCCTCTGCCCTGAGGAGCCGGGAGCCGCCCCAGGCTGGAGCGGTGGTTTTGGGGACGGTCAGAGCCCTGAGCTGGCTGCGCCTGCCCGCGCCATGGTTGCTGGAGGGGTTGGATTGCCACAGGCTGCCCGCCCAGGGTGCGCGGTGGCCGGGGCCAGGTGGCCTGTCACCAGGCTGTGTTTCACAGGAGCTGTTGTGGCGCTAAAGCCAGGGAAGTTTTATTGTGGTGTAGCGCTGGTGTTGAGATGATTGTATTTGCTTGTTATAAATTGAATTCGCCTATTAGAGAGCTATGACTTGATTTTTTTCATTAGCACACAAAGCTTGAAGGGAAAGTTTCTTCTGAGGTCCCTCCAGACCTCTTTAAACAGGGATATAATGATTCTCTGTTGAGAAAGAGCAAAAGAAATTCCACTGCTGTTTAAACAATTAAAAGCGAAGCTGTACTTGGCGGAGAGGCTGAGGCACCGGCGGTAACCTCTCCTCTCGGCTGACCAGCAGCTTTTAAATGCAGGGGCTGCTGTGAACTGACTCACTGCAGGATAATTACGTTAGGGACCCATACGGCCTGCTGAAAATCAATTCTGTTGGACCAGCGTGTTTGTTCGGAAATCCACTCAGCCAATTCAGGAGTACATTAGGCTGCAGGCCCCGTGCGCTGACCTCCCCAGGATTGGGGTTGACACTTGAACGAAGGCGTTTGTCCAGTTAAAGGACAGTGCTACCAGCAGACTCTTATCTCCCCTAAATTGGATTACTCAGATCTGCTTGTTCTCTTTAAAGATAGCTACTTCAGGTTTTTTTCCCCCCGCTCTTTCTGTCTGTCTGAGACAGTTACCTAGCGATTACTGTTTAACATGCCCTTCTTAGCTATTCCTGGACAGTTAACGCTTAATATTGCCCCTAGAGCTTCCTTTCTTAGCTGGAGCTGGCTTATATCGAGGAGCCATTTCTCCCAGTGCTTCTCCAGCAACAGTCCTTTCCTATGGCATTATGCAGCAAAATGTATGGAACCCATCGTATTTCAGCAAAATAGGGTCTGCGTGACCGGCTGCAAGGCTGGCTGAACCCAAGTGCTGGGACACTGGTGGGGGAGAAGCCCCGGGGTTGGGGGCTGCCTAGTGCCACCTCTGGGTGAGGGCCCAGAGCACGCAGGACCTGTTGCCGTTTGCAGACCTGTCATGCCACAGGCCTGGCAAGCCCTCAGGGCTGGCTGCCGGGCACAGACTGCGCATCGGCGGGTAGGAAAGGTAAAGGCAGTTCATTTGCAGGTTTGAGCTGGGCTTTGCGGCACTGTCTGCTCCTTGCAGGGTAGCACCATGCATGGACATCGGGGCTCGATCCAGCCCTGGATGCAGGCTAGCCATGTCAGTAACCAGCCTTGCAGGTGAATTAGACACAGCTGAACTAGTTTCTTCACCATCTTTGCCATTAGCAATCTCTGAGCATTAGAGATTTCTAATTCCTACTCTAAACCCACTTTACCTTTGCCATCAATGATGGTAATGGAAGACTTCTCTTAAAATGTCCAGCTGATAATGTATAAAGAAAATCCTAGCTTTCTTGAACAGTTTTATGTAGGAAACGTTCATTTTGTATTTTTAAATCCATGGACAGCTGGTAGTGGACTATTACAGTGGCTAGCCTCAAACATCTCCACGTGAAACATTTTATTGGCTAGTTCTGTCTTCCATTGCAGAAGACAGTTGTATGTGCACATGAAACTGAAATGTTTTCTTGCTTTTCTCCTAAACGTGTGGAGGCAAAAATGGAAAATAAGGTTGAGGAAGAAATAATTTGATTGAATCCTTGGAGAGTTGCCTTCCTCTTAGCTGAAAATACACACACACATACACGCACACAAATCTTTCTGCTCTGTAGCTGATCCATACGTAGATTTTTTGTTATAGTCTTATGAAGACTCAAAGCTTCTTTTGCTTTCCTTATCTCCAAACAATGCTGCTTGTTCTTGTTTTAAGCAGAATACTATATAAATATAAGAAAAAGTTCTCTTGAAATAAGAATTTGTTGTGTGCATTTTGTAAATGATGTATGAGAAGACAGGAGAAGGAGAAAAGAGAGGGGTCAGGAAAAGGGGTGGGGGTGGGGTGTCATGTTAGTACGTTTTCCAGTAAGCGAAGATCTGGGACAGTATTCTTCTAATGGGAAGGAAGCAGTGGAATGGATATATGGATAATGTATAACTGGTGATAGTACCATTACAATAGGAAAGTCTAGTTGAATGGATGTATGGAGGAGCTGAGATGAAAATGTACTGGACATCGTGATTCAGTTTAACTTTTTTGTACTGATAAAATGTTTCCAAAACAGTTTGATAACGTCTCTGTTTCTGAAAGAGACACTGAAATATCAAAACAATTCGTCTTCTATGTGTGTGCAGAATCTCTGTTGCAAGCTCCTATGGGAGTCAAAGTTCTTGCTTAGCATACAAAGGCTTATGAGTTTTATAGTGTTCAGACTCTTAATCTACAAAGCGTAATTTAATCCTCTTTTAGCTAGCTGCACCACAAAGCCCCAGTTGTAAATAAATCTTATGGTGGCTGCGGATGCAGCTGCAGCTTCTGCTTCCCTCACCTACCCTCGGTAAATATTTCTGCAAAACAGATGAAATTAACTGGTGTAACCGATAAATACAGAGCAAGGTTTGGAGAACAGAAGGTTGTAACACAGCAGTAGACCTTAAACACAACTGATAGCTCTGAGTTTCTGCTCAGCTGCCTGCCGATACCAATGATTTTCTGTTTTCATGATTCCCAGCGCCTTATTCTCTATTCTTCAGGGCTGTGAAAGGATGGGAAGGCTAAGTAGTCCTCCAGAATAGCTTTACAACTGTTACCAGTTAGGAGATGGGATCAAATTGAACGTGAATTAATTTATGCTGCATAAAGAATCCCATATGTATAATGCCCAGTCCACCATTCACCTGCAGATTCCAGCATGTGACTGCGGTGTATTGGTATGGCCGTGTAATGGGCAGCCACCAGGAAAAGGAAAAGCTAAGAGCTTTGCTCTCCTTCCTGCTGTGTGTGAATCACAGGAACCATCTTGTCTTCTCTGAGGCAAAGAACTTACACGGAGAAAGGCTTTCTGAAAGAGTGCTGTCAGAGATAGTCCCTCCTGCATGCCATTGCGGTTCCTCTTGGCATTGGCACCAAGTGTCTTTTGCTAGCACAGCTGGATATTTCTCATGTCATTCTGCTGAAAGCGCATCCTAACGACTGCGGTTTCCAGAATCTGAAGGTGCCAAGAGGCGGCTGTGCAGTGTCTGGGTTAAATGCCAAACCAAGCTCCAGGTTTGTACTGTTACCTCCGAGTCACGCAATGACCATATTTGACCTCTGTAGGAAACGTTTGTTGTCTCCTGTATTAAAATGAACAACATGCTTGACTAAAGAATAGTCCTTTTTCCATTTTTTTAACTCTATTGTCATGGCAATGGCAGTTTTTCATAGTACTAAGATAGATGCAATTAGGGTAAATCAATAGTTCCTAAAATAACTCTTCCCAGCTACAGAGCAGAAACTTTCATTCAACAGGTAATAAATGACCTTTCTTGGATGAGTTAGTGGCTGAAGTGGACTGAAATCAGAGTCCAAACTGGAGCTAGCATTTACCTTTAGAAATGAAACTAGACGTATCGGCCTCTGTGCTGGAGAACACGCAGTTGTACACGTAATTGGCAATTTTCATGACAGAAAGAAAGTCTGCTAACAGATCTCTGCTATTGTACATGGGCAGATTTCTGCTGAAATCAATAGACCTCTACCCCTGGAAGCTGCTGAAGTAGGTTATTGTGCCTGGTGTGCTGGAGGTAGACATTAGGTGAGACTAAGTTTCTGATTATGGATACTATCACACACGCATCGGTTTTGTTCCCTCCTTTTGTCACGTTCAAGTAGAAAGACGGCTCAAGTAACTTCGGTTTCACTGTTCTCCTTGATAGACGCATCTCACCAAGACTTCAGAAAGAAGAAGAGAAAGCAATAGTTAAAGAAAAAATAAGAATAAAAAAGTTGCATTTTTCTTCAAAATTGTTTCATGGAGGGTGTATCCATCATTGGGGAAGAAAGGGGATTTGTGGCAGGGAGATTCAAACAACAATGTTGATGCGTGAATATTTTGATGAGAACTTGATCTACAGAGGCTGCTGTCATGGGTGCATAACGTAATGTCTTTGTCTGCTGTCCTTGATTTACCTCCCTCTTCTTTCTTGATTTTACAACTGTGGCCCACTATGACCCTGGCTCTTTGGTTGCTCTGGCCTCATGAAAAATAAGCTATTCCTCCCAAGATAGTTATACTCCTCTCTTCCTGTATGCCATGCAGCAAGAGCTCTGTGCAGCTCTTACAATGACATCCTCAATACTAGCAAAAGATGAATAATAAAAACTGCTGCCATTGGTCCCAGAAGGGCCTTCTAAGGAGGTTTGTTTCGGAATAATGAGTATGGAAATTCTGCATCCATAATGAACTGCAAGCAGTCTTCCAACTCACTCGTGCCGAAAATTCTCACTTGCCTTTCCCATAACTTGTCACTTTTCTTTTATTATTATTGTTCAATATGTAAACAAGGCCAAGAAACTCTTTGTTCCTTTGTGCCTACTTACATTTGTCCATTAATCCCAGTCTCCCCACCCCCCCCCCACCCCCAATGCATGCAGGATTACACAAAGCAAAAGTCATTAATTTTTATCTCTGACTATCTGTAGGCTTTTTAATGTGGCCTGGCTTGCTTATGCACCACCAATTACATGTCATAAGTGCTTGTAGATGCTGAAGCAGTATCGTAGGCTGATGAATCACTGCCTTCTCCTCTGATTAGTATGCAAGGGGCTGTGCTCTTCTTTGAGCAGCTGGCATGCCAATGAGGATCTGGCTCTGCTGGTCAAGGCATCTGGACATGAATTCAATATGGATTGCTTTAATTAAATGGCTAAGCACACAAGGAGCTAAGAAACAACTCCATCATTGAGTGAAACTTGAAAATAAAGTCGACGGGAGAGTGTAGGTAGAAGGAATTGTTTAAACACCTGTTGTCTTACTGGTGAACCTTCAGGTTCCTTTTCCATTAATGAAGTTCTTACAAGTGGCTGAAATTCCTTCCTGATTTATCCTTCAGATAAACCTTATTTCTAAAATTAGATTTATCATTAAAAGTTTAGGAATCACTGAACTTGATTCCGTCTCTCTGCTCTTTATAGGGATTTAATTTTTTTTTTAAATAGTAAGATTATTGCAATTTGTAGAAGCAACTATTTTAAAGGAGGGATTAGGTAGGTGTGTGCTGAACCACTGGAAAGTGGAAAGTAGCAAATCATCTCTGAATCTCCCAGGGGTGGAGCAGAAGATGAGAGATGAAAAGCATTGCTTTTTTGTGCCCACTTTGAAAGTCTATGAATTATACCAATTGAAAAAAAATACTATAGGTATGTTTTCTACAGCTAGGTATCAGTCTTTACAAAATGGAATTATGAAGCCTAATCTTTGCTTTTAGATTTTTCTGGTCAGATATAGCCTTAATTTCTGCTCTACAACTTTCTGTACTGGACACCAAATTGCAGGTCTGATTAAAGCATTGCATCATGCTGAAAAATTCTAAGTTCATTTGAACTGTTTAGTTTATCAGCTACATAGTATTATGAATAAAAATGGGACCTCATCTCCACTATATGAAGTTAGCTTCCCAGACTCCTACTAAATGAGCACCCATGTTCCTGCGAGGGCTGTCGTATTGACTCATGCAAAATATGATATTTACTTTACCTTAAAATGACAGATTCCCTTTGTTGTTTGGAGAAGGTCCTACAAACTGTGAATGTGCAGATGTGGCTGTGCAGACATAACGATGCCGTTGAAGGGCATTTTGTCCCAGCTTGGGCTTTCCAGCTGCTGCCGTGCTCTCTGCCATCAGTCTGCCCCACAACTGTTTACCTTTGCTATACAGCCCAGAAGGATGTGCAGGGAAACTTCTCTCCATGCAGAAAAAGAGTACTCAGAGTTAATGCTTTATGCTTACCAAGCGAAGGCAACCTTCAGTGATGCAGGTATGTGCAGAGCAAAGGGAAGCAGCAAATGAACTATGAGGGATTGTTCTTTGATGCCTTTTGGTTGGGAAATCATGAGGTTTAGCCCAAGCCTACCTCTGGGATTTTCATATGCTTAATGATTTCATGCACTTTGTAGTTATTTTGGTCCTCAGGAGGAAACATGAGTGCAGCTGTCATGATAGACATGATAGACACCAGAAGGTTTCCTTTCTTTTTTTCCGCGTACAGTTTACCATTCTTATGAGGCAGTTATCGTTCACTGTGTTTCAGAGAGTGGGACAAAGCTATTGTTTCATCAGTAATAGAGATGAAAGAAATCCTCCTCTGCTGTGACATCTGCTAAAATCGTGGGGCCTCCATACCCTCCATGCTAGGACCTTGCAGCATGGCCTCCAGAGTCACCTATGAAGCACTGACCAGCATAGCAGTAAGACTGCGGTAAGCCTTATTGCCATCCTGGTTCTGCGAGGACAGAGCCTGGCAGCACACTGGCCCTGCAGGCAGTGCTTGAGAACGAGGGATGCAGGAGGTGCCCAGAAGTCATCTGCAAATTTTAGAGATCTTGAGAAGATAGAAAAGAGTGGCAGACAAATGAAGGGCAACGTGCTGAGACTGCAGCTTGACAAGAATGGGAAAAAGGAATTCTGCTGCATTTTATGGGCTTCATGCGTTAATGGGTTTTGTTTAACCATTCAGTGATAAAAGTAAACATTAGTAGATTGCGCTTGGTGTCTTCAGATTGCTGGTACTCCAAATTCCTAAATTATCTAAATATGATTTTAAGCGAAAAGTTTGTACTAAAGTTGGTGAGCAAGAAAGGTACCAGGCTACTGCCTTCTATAGAAAGTAATAAAAGGAAGCCGGCAAAGTTAAAATAGAATCTGTATTAAAGGTATTTTTTCTCATGTTTTATATTTTAAGAGACTTTCTCATATCTGTTGTGTAGTGTACATGCTTCATAAACCAGGGAGATTCATCCTGTTCTTCATCTAAATGAGGGACAACTGGATGATGAGTTCCCCAGGAGTAACGCAATTTTTTGTGCTATCAGAAGGAGGTGTTTAAAATCTGTTAAAATTAAAAGAATTGCAGAAAACATACAAATAATATTGCAATGAGGATATATTTTTTGCAATCTTGGGTATTCATTCTGACTAAATAGATGTTGCACAATTTACCATTTGCTAGTTGTTTAGGATTGTAATGTAAACGATAACTACATGATTGCATTTCACAGCTGTAGCAGCTATTTCTTAAGTTTTATTTTTAACACAAATAGTTTTGTGTTGGTAGGATCACCAGTGATTTCCCCCCACTTCCTCCACTTATATTTTGCCAGTGCTCACTAGAGGTCACTTCCTAAAGAGTTCAGTGCCCTCTGGAGCATGTTACTGACGTATAGAAAACATCCTTTAGCTTATAAAGGCAGAGTTTATATCAAAGCAAAATTTAATTTATCATCTCTGTGGCTGTCATTCGTCTCAGATACAGATCTAGAACTCTGTGTCTCCCCCTTATTTTTCCACTGCCCACCAAAACTACCATCCTCAGCTTTGTTCTCCTCTTCCTTCCTCCTGTACACCAGCCTCTGTCCCAGCTCCTGCTGCAGAGAAAGGCTCGTGCAAGCAGACAGGATACTGTACTTAGTGCAACCCAGTTTACTCTCATCATTTTAATAGTGGACCTAAGGTATGTTGCCATGTGAACAAGTCATCATGTCACCATAGCAACCAGCCGGATTGCAGCACCGCTCCGAGGAGTGGACTTTTTTTTTCCCCTTTTTTTCTAGTCAGTGCTTTTTCTTTTGTTAAATTTGCTGAAGGGCTCACAATAGGAGGATTCAGGCTGCTTTATCAAGCAGCTTTTCATTTAAACCTGTAAGTTGTTGTATAAACAGAAAGGCCAGCATGCCACTAGATTCACTTTCAAGGCAGACTTGATGAGGGCTTTGAACCAGGACCCCAGTGTGTTTTGCAGCTTGATCAGAACTGAGACGATTACATGTCTTGGCACCTTTCAGACTCTTCTCCACACTTCTCCTCTGCTGCCCACAGTAGGGATCCCAGACACTCAGACGTGGATTGGGTGACCTGTGGACAGCCCTTTGCTTCTGCTTTGAGCCTTTTTTGCTTTTGGAGATCTCGGTAGGCCAAAATTAGACACACTGAGAGGTTTGATTTTTTTTTTTTTTTTTTTTTCCTCCTTCTCCATCCCACGTAACATACACAGCTTCCAACACCAAGCAGTGGGGGCAGAGGAGGAACATGAAAAGACAAATGATTCAGGCACTCAGACACCAGAGCAGCAAGAGCCATGCGTGCGCATCAGTACTTAGAGGAATGGTAACAGAATACGTAGTACTCTTAAGACGACTGTGGAAAAAGTATGCAAATAAAATACAGCTATTAAGCCTTAACTGTTAAACACTATTTTATACATTTAATTCCAGTAATGCAACTCTTTTTTCCCTGAAACTATGTGAGAAGTTATAGGCTGGGATAGTGGAGATCATTCACAGCCACTTTACAAGTGCAGGTTTTTATATCCGCAGTTTATATATGCACGTGCTCCTGGTGCAGTATAAAGAGCTCTTAAGAAAAGAGCGTCTTCCGTAGAATTTCCGGAGCTTAAGTAGCAGCCTGCAGGATGGCAGCAGAGATTTTGATCTGCTGCAATTACAATTGCATAACCTCAATGGACCCTTCAGCCTGTACAGATCTGTTTCCAATATGGCCCTATTCTGCTTGATTCATTCCCGTGGCAGCAAATGAGTGATATCAGAAATGAAGCAGGAGAAAGAACTAACCCAAGCGTGTTTGTATGAGGCAGGCAGTTGCTGGGCCAGGAAGCACTGCTGGTGGCTTGTCCTGATGTGCCAATGCAAACTCGAGATCAGATGTCTCGCACGGGGAGATTTTTTCACTCTGTGGATGAAGAAGAGGGAGAAGGAAGGTGTAGATGTTGTTTGGGTGGTGGTGTGGTCATTGGGATAATGAACAGAAATGCATCAACGTGCAGATTTAGATGCCGAGGATTACATGAATAATACCTGCAAAACGCAAAACTTCAGTACCAGCCTACAGCCCACCAGCAACAACAACAGAAAAACCATAGTACCATCTTACTGTGTCTGCATGTGCTGTTCCTGTATTTCTGGTGTTCACAACCAGGCAAGGTACTTTTTTTGTACGTTGCTCATACCACTCGCTCTCTCAGCAGCAACGCTTACCAGCCCTCTTTAGATGAGGGTGCATTGATAGATGTACAGCGCAGGATGGGCTCATGCTCCTGTAGCACTCGTACTCATTTAGGCAGGCAATTGGTAAGGTGAATCGCCCTCCATAGGCAGCAGGGATCATTTCTTCTTTGTGCATAAAATTACAGCAAACAAGCCTCAAATAACACAGGACACTTTCATAATTGATTTATGCGAGGACTCTGAAAGTTCTATTACCTTTTGTTTAGCTCAGGGGGCCTGACTCTGTGCAATCCATTGCTGAAACTAATTACAAGATATAATTAAACTGTGACACGAAGATATTATACCGTTAGTTTACTAATGACACCGCGAAGCTGTACCACCAGCACAGGACAGTGATTATGCTTCATTCATTATTTATCCGTTTGCTAAATGAGACGCTGACATTTTCAAAAATTACTTTGAGGTTTCTTAATTGTCGGCAGCAGGATGGACTAGAAGGAGCTCTCCTTCCTCTTAGTTACTTATCTAAACCTCAGATGTATTATTAGCAAAAAATAAATAATAAATAAAATACAACACTCAGCCTTTCTGGCCATTGTTCTATCTGAACCTGGGTAGTCGTTCCTGAGCACTGATGTCGAGTGATGAATAAGAAGCGTCTTCAGGTAAAATGTCTCCTATAGCATTTTATGCCATAACCTGGGTAAGCTGGGATACTTATGCAAGGGTAATGTCAAGTTTTAAGTGGTTCAGTGACAGCTGGAGAAGACTGCCCAACTTCTTCCTCTGGGTAACTTTAAGAATCTATTTGCATCTTTGTTGCTGTAATAACTTTTTGGACTTTATCGATCAGTAAAGAATTTGTCCATTAGTATTACTAAAATAGAATTATTTACCCTAAAAAAAACCCCAAATTAGCACAAAGTAGACTAGGCATTACCTGTGGGTTGGTAATTTGTGTGGATGTCCTCTCTTGCCTCTGTTTTGGTGTTGAACCATTTATTTGCAGTCCAGTAAACTCGGTGCTGCAGTGCTAAGTGGACCAACCACAGAAGCAAAGCTCCTACTCTGAAGAATTCGCCATCTGCTAAAGCAAGCCTCATCCTAAGGCCAGAGATGTAACATGCATTATCTTTGCCCTTACTCTTAAGAGAGGATTTTTGTGGACAGGATTTATTTACAACCACCACGTCTCTGCGTAGCAGCCTTGTTTTTCTGCACTGTAATTAATGTAGGAGTTTGGCTTATCCTATTCTCAAAAAGAGAGATGCATTTACTAGCTTCATTATGACAAATTCTGGTGTTCTCTGTTTATCCGTATTAGGTGCTCTCTTTCTCCCTCCGTGCCTCCCTCCACAGCTCCCTATTCCTTGGGTTCAGAGATCCTAGAAGGTACATTTGGCCCTATATGGCCACTAACCTCTCGGTAACCTCCCTAGCAATGCAGCCTGCTTGTTTTCATCAGAGGCACCACTGGACAGCTTAAGACAAGGTTTAATTTCTTCTGAGTGTAATGGCATCCGGCATCTATAATTATGCTATTTTCTCTCCTGTGCTGATTAAATACGATTTACCCAAAGAACTAAATGATGAATGTTGGAGTGAAGTGTGTTGAGCCAATAGCTGGTAAAATAGTCATAATAAATAAACTTGTAAGAGTATAAGGAAGAGGGACTTCTGAGTTATGGAACATTAGCAGGTGCAAGAAAAAAGAAAGTGAGATTAACGTTAAAGGCAGGAGAATATTTCTAGTGCTTTGTTTAAAGAAAAAGCCACAAGTCCGGGTTTGGATTTCTTTCACTGTCTTCCAGGAAGACGGATTTTTCCTTTTTTTTACCCCCTCTAAATTAGTTTAGGAATTGCTCTGATTTGATTATGTATGAGAGTGATTAACTTCCGTATGTTGTATGTTTTAACCCCTGAAGTTAAACTGGGCAGTGGAAGGCAAAGGCCAGTCCTTCTCCAGTACACTGATGTTGTGGTCCCAACTCTCCTTTAAACCAGCAATTCTCTGGCTGGCAGCTTTGTACCCGCTTGATGCTGGCCAGTGAGCAAGAGTTTGCAACGGTTGCAGAATATTTGTATGTTTTACACCAGTCCATTGTCTCTGTTAGAGGAAAGTTTAAGAGAGATTGAGATGGATAGTGAGGTTGCGGTTCAGCTCTTCGCTTTTTCTAAACTGGAATCAAATAGCAGTTCAGAAATGAATGAGTTGGAAGGAAACTGTTTCCCAGAGCCTTATTTACCCAATAAGCAGTAAATGTTTAACGATCCCTAAGTGTGCTTCAGAGAAACCCTGTGATTACAATTGTTTAAAGAAAATGGTAGGAAAGAGATTAAGACGACATTAGATGAGTACCTGGTGCTTCGTGGACTCCAAAAAGCAGCCAGAAGGTGTAAAGCTGCTTATTTTGCTGAAGTGGCACTTACTGCAGAACATTTACCTCCTAGATCTAGGTGACCGATAAACACCGGCGTGCTCCAGAAAAACTCATGCGTAGTTCTAGTGAGTGCTGACAGCCTGATCTTCCCATAGATGATGGTGTCCTCATTTCAGCCTAGATTTAGGCCATTCTGGTGGGGACCAAGAGCTCAGACAGGGATACTGAAACTGCCAGCCCTAGCCGGAGAGTCCTCAGCATCAGCTGAGGTTTCTCCCTCTGCAGAAGTTACTTCAAGGACTAAATGAGACAGGCTTAAAGAGTTATTTTAAATACAGAACGTAGAGACCCACATGGAGCCTGAGTCTTTGATATAAGGAATGTGAGCTTCCTTATACATTGGTTTTGTAATGTCACTAAGCACATGTAGAAGAGCAGAGTGACCTTTTTAGGTCTTTTTATAATCCGCCTCCTAGTACATTCTTGTGTATATTTTTTATCTAGGTATTTTTCTTCACTATGTAATAACCGAAAAAAGAGCATTCCTTAAATAGCTGCAAAAAAATGGGAAATAAATGAGCAATAACGTTTCCAAAATGTAAGCTTTTTTTAGTTTGATTGTGCATATTCCTTGTCTTTGCCCTCCTTCCATTGATGCTTCTGTACCTCCTACATACTGAAGATACGTTTTCCACCCTCTTCTTTTCCATTATCTACTTTCTCCTGAAGATTTTCTGGGTTTGGAGCATATTTTTTCTTTTAGAATTTAAGTTGTTCTTATTCCCACAGTCCCATACCTCAAGAGCAGTTAGACTTTGCTATAAGCCTGTTCGTCCCAAGTCCCAGGGAGTGGGAAAATTAGTGAGGATGCAGATGACTGGAAATTGATCAAGAGCTTACAACCAGTTTGCTATTAGATTAACACAACCCATACTTTCCATCTAGAATGCCAGGATACTAGGATGCTTAGGTGTGATTGATTCTGCCTGTGGGCTGAAAGATCAATTTAGTGACTTTCTGAGGTCCTTTCCAGCCCTGTTTTCTATTATTCTAATCATAGAAATTCTAATCATAGATTTCTGGGCTCTGTTAGGGAGCCAGATGCAGATATAGCTTGAAAAGTATTAGTTGACCACCTCTTTTCCCCATAAAAACTTGGGAGACCTGTGTCCATCTTGGCTTACATATTTCTTTGAATTAAAAAACAAACTGCAGTTTCATAAATCCCAGTTTTAACATTGATTACTGTATGAAAAAATCTAGACTCTTACCTAAGTGTGCATGGAAGAGACTTGTATGGCTACATCAGATACAGGAACAGTGTGTCTGGGATGAGCAAATGCCATTTGCATGTTCCTGCTATGGGTCCCTCAGCCAGTCGCGCTCAGTGCCTCTGATATTTCTCCTGGGTTTTTATTACCATTGTAGGAATAGCATGCTTTAGCATTTTTTTCTAGCTCTTTTCCCTCTCGGCCCCCCCCAGTGAACTGCATGGCTCTAAATATAGGTCACCCCAGGCAATTAGGGAAAAGTTGCTGGTTTTGAAAGATATTCAGCAGGCAGGAAGCCCAGTTTCCAAATGAGTTATCAGGTGATACGATGTTTGGCCTCAGCCAGAGTGATTGACGGGGGGCCTGCATGTTCACAGATACATTATTTAAACATGGTGAGATATAAGAGATCTTCTGCACTAATTACTTCGAAGGCTGTATTAATCACAAGACACTTTAATACTCAATCAATACTTGCATTTGTCAATGACCTTGTAAATCTCCTCCACTTTAACTCTGCTGTGTGGCAAAAGCAGTTGCTCAACATCTTTGGGGAAGGAAAGATCTGGCGTGGCTTGTTTTGTACGACTGTTGCTCAGTAATATATATTTGACAAAGGCTCAATTCCAGTGTTTAAAGTTCAATTTTAAAGGTGGAAACAGGAAGAGGACAGACGTTAAGGCAACCGGGTAGCTGCATTCTAACTACAGTGTCATCATTTTTGATGTGAATTGGAAAACACATATGCTGAAGGGGACATTTCATATGGCATCGATATATTCTGACTTCACTTGAAGATTGGACAATGGTGACTTAATGGTGGAACAGTGATGTCTTTAAACATACTATATGTTGTAACTGGTATGTGCATATTAATGTGAAGATACCAGAGTGCTCATCCTAATATCTTTTAGATGTAAGCAATATGAAACTTGGTAATTTCATCAGCGTAAAGGAAGAAAGTAAAATCATGTCTTCAAATTAAGATAAGATTGCACTGCAGCCCAGACAGTATTCAGAAGTGGAAGAAAGTAATTATTTTGTTTTTATATAAGGCACTGAGCTAGAAGAGGGAAACTGAGAGGAAAAAAAAAAAAGTGCACTCCTGTCTAGTTGGAATTGTTTATCTTTTTATAGAGTTTTTCCAGCTGTTATACTGTTGTTTGAGCAGATATTTCTCATATTCCCAATTGAATTGTACAACTAATAATATTTTACCTGCCTGGGGTTTTTTAAGTATTTTGTAGTCTTAAGGGTAGTTTACTCAATTGCTTATATGTGGTAACCAGAAAGTAAAAGCTGGATTCCTCAAATAGGTCACAGAGTCACAGAATCACGGAGGTTGGAGGGCACCTCTGGAGATTGCCTCAGCCAGCCAGTAAGTCTGTATCTCTCTTGCACTGAGGAGCCCAGAACTAGACCCAGCACTCCAGGTGTGGCCTCACCAGTGCTGAGTAGAGGGGAAGGATTGCCTCCCTCCGCCTGCTGGTAATGTTCCCCTAATGCCGCCTGGGATGCTGCTGGCTGCCTTTGCCATGAAGGCACGTTGCTGGCTTGTGGCCGGCCTGGCGACCCACCGGGAACACCAGGTCCTCCTCTGCAGGTCAGCCCCTGGCATGTACTGGTGCCTGGGGTCGCTCCTCCCCAGGCGCTGGACTGGCTTTTTCCCTTTGTTGAATTTTGAGATTCCTGTTGACCCCTTTGAGGTCCCTCTGAATGGCAGCACAACCCTCCGGTGTGTCAGCTGCTCCTCCTGCTTTTGTATTATCTACAGAGCCTTGCTGAAGGTGTGCTCTGTCTGTGCATGTCCAGCTCGTTAATGAAACTCTTAAACACCTTTGGCCCTGCTATTCACCCCTGGGGTGCACTGCATGCTATTTTCCAGCAATCCAAATGAACATCACAAGATTCTCATACCAATTGCAATTTCTTTTTTCATGGAATTCCCGTTGGTAATTGTTACAGCATTCTTCCTTTCACACTCTAACCTTCATATCAGATCTGCAGTGCAAGATTTGCAAATATTTAGGCCATTTCATTAGTCTTTCAGTATGACCTTTTTATCTATAGTGGAAAGGTTTTTTCATTAAAAAAACCTTTGCTTTATTGGGGTCAGTACTTTATTTCCCCATCTGTGGCACACAAGTTTGGGATGGCACGCATACCCACGTTCCCGTGTCTTCCGGTTCTACGTGCATTATGCTCTTTATAGCAATTTTATCTTTACGCTCCTTTCTGTGGAATCCTCCTGCAGAAGTCTTATCTGCAGTGCACAAAAATTACCTTCTTCCTATGCCAAATTGCCCCTGCCTGTAGTCACTGCTGTCATCTCTGAGGCTGCTCAGCTGCAGAGAGAGGTGAGTTTAGTGCTTTCCCTCTGCTCTCAGGCCATTTTTCCTATGCTTCTTTTTTATTATTTTATTTTATTTGTGGTCCCTGTCATTCTGCCGGGGCAAAGGGGTAAAGAGATTTGACACTAAGTGCGGGGAAATGCTGTATCTGGAATCTATCTTCCAGACGGCAAAAGAATAAAAATTCATGGCAGGACAGCCGCTGCTGACACGTTCCCAAAGACATATTGCAGGTAGCATTATTTATTGTGGCACGGAGTTCATAGAAGTGCTACCTCAAAGCACCCTGAGAGATCCTAAAAAGCCCATCTCCCATCAGGTACGGCAGATTTATGGCGGCAGCCGGCGGAGGGGGTCAGGCAGCGCAGCGCAGGAGGCAGCTCCTCGCGGGAAGCCTGGCTGCTCTCCTAACGGATGCGGCGCGGGGCGATTGGCTCAAAGGAGGGCTTGAGCCTGTAATGTTGACCATAAAATTGCAGTGACACGCTGCCTTAGATAAGGAGCACTGGAGGGAGGGGACAGGGTGGTTTCTGGGAGCAGAAGCACTGGGGGCGAGCACATGCGCTCATATTTTAGGTTAATGCGGGAGAAGGAGCGGTGGGGGTGGGGACGGGGACAGATTGATGGTCTCAGGAGGGAACGATGCGCTCCCCGTGCTGGGGGCTGATCTCAGCCCGCAGCAATGCGCCATGGCTGAGGCCAACAGATCCGACCTCACTGTGTCCAAGACAGGGGAGGCAGAGGCTGTGCCACTCACAGCCCTGGGCAGGTGGCTGGCGGGCTCGCCAGTGGCTAGGTTAAAATATCGCCGTCCCACCATGCCGCCCCGCCAGCCGGCCTAAGAGCAAAAGGCCTACAGGGTGGGGTGGGCTGATAGCACAGCTTCTGCCACAGATTCTGGGGTGAAAGAGCAGGTTCCTGGGAATCAGCCTCCCGGTTAATGGGCATAGAATATTCATGTGTGTTGAGCTGTACAAATCTGACCACTACCGCAGGCGATCCATTGCTCATGGATCACATTTGCAGTCACAGAGAAGGCAGGCATGTTCCTGATCTGCTTCCACCATGTCTACTGTTGCGTGCTTTTCTGCAGATAATTGGTTAGCACATTCAAAATTACTAGATTTTCCTAAAATGGAGCAAGTCTGAAGCAGCTCTGGAGCTTTGAGCTGAAGTTCAGAGCTCATTCTCTGACGGTCCTGCGTGACCAGGCAATATGGTACAGACCTGTTGTGGGTCATGGATTTAAACTTACTTATGGTAAATAAATTTTATTATCTGGTGGACCAGAGACCATTCTGAAATGCAGGGGGAAGTTCTGTGAGTGTCTTTGGCAGTATGTGGTTCCACATCATCTTTAGTTTTAGTAGTTGGACATCAGGAGAGATGAATGCAGCTAGTCAGGGGAAATGAAATAATAGAAGTGTTCAGGTCATACATGGGGCTTATTTTCAGGAAGATACGTGTAAGAGGGAATCTTGCTAATCCTCTATTGTGCTGTAACTGTGCAGCTGCTATATTGGGAGGTATTGACACCTTTTTTCCCCCTGTGTTAACTCACTTGAGAAAAACCAGAAAGCTGAATAAAACAGAAATAGTCCTTTATAGACATTTGTGACTGAAAATTACCTTGAGGCATTTTTCTGCATATTACTTGACCTTTGCCTGCTTTTCTACACCTCTGTTGTCTCATTGCTCTTCTCTCACCGTGGGTGAAATTTGGATTGTAAAGAATTCATCTGCTTTCACAGAATGACATTGCAAGTCCCATGGACAATCAATGGTGCTTCCTGGGCAGTGAAACAAACTGTGACTCTGTGATTGTGTGGGCTCTAGGAGTGAGTTTGAGAGCATTTATCCACTCGGCGTTCCAAGAAACCTTATGCTGGGCTGTAAACTTCAGAAATGTTGGAGACTTCAGAGGTCATTAAAGACCTCTCTCAAACCATGCAAACATGTTACCAATGCCTTATTAAGCCTTGAAGGCTTTCTGAACATTGCTTCCCCCTTCCTCTCCTCTGTAGTCCCTATTTTCTCACCTGTGACAATTTAAAGACAAAGAAAAACTCATATCTGCAGTTTTTGGAGTCCTAACACAGCAACCAAATTAAAAGTGAGAGCAGCAGGGAGCAACAAGTAGTCAACTCATAAAACCACAGAAAATTATATGATGTTAGCTAAACTAAAAATGACTTTGCTCTTCGAGTGCTTGTCCTAACCCTGCCTGTCCCCATGCAAAATAGGTGCTTCTTGCAGCATTCCCAGATCAAAGAGGATTCAGATTTCTTAAGACAGAGGTACTTGTTAGCAGTGACACAGGATTCCGTATCTTGTGTTATTAGAGGTTTGTGGGCCTCCTTTGGCGACGGTACGAGCCAAGCAGTTTTCCATATATTCTCCCTCTCCTTTCACACTGTGAAGAACCCAGTTCACAGTTAAAGGATTCAGCTCCTTCCTTGCCTTTGCATCTCACCCACACCACCTGCCTTTTCCGGCATTTGTTGCTGTTGGGGTTGCTCCCTTTGAAGCTCCAGAGCCAAAACACATCACCCATCAGCAACAGAGATCTGGAAAATAGCAATGACCGTGCAGTGCTCAGTGGGATGGTGTGGACCCAGGGGGGTCCCCTGCCTGCTGCCTCCCAGTGCCTCCCCAGCATGCCACAGCGGATGCGCTGAGGCCGGCTCCTGCCCCTGCTAATGCAGAAGGGGAGGATGCTACGAGTGCATGTTTCCACTGCCTGCTTTTCTTCCAGGCCAGCTGGAGGTTATCAAGGCCAGAGGCTGCTTTCCAGCTTCATAAACCTCTTGCGTTATTCGGAGTCATGATTCTCCTATTCAACCGTCTGTGCTTTTCCTTGGGACGGCTAATCCCTCAGCGTGACTAGTGGAAGCTGTGGTATTGATTTCTGTCTCTCTCTAAACCTCAGTTGTGTTCAACGCTTGTTAGACATCTGAAGGAATATCCATTGGGCTCTGGGGGCAGTCGGGGAGCGGAGCACAGTCAGCTGTGCCAGGAGACGTTTACCTCAGGTTTGGGGGCAAGCCAACGGGAAAGACTAGAAGGCATTGGGAAGGGGGCAGGTGGGATCTCTAACCCCTGGTAAAACTCATGGAAGATTTAAACTAGCACGACACTGCCAGCTCACTCTCCAATCATTGATAAAGTAGAATTTTTATGTATTTGGCTCAGAGGATTTGATGGTCCATCTGAGAACATGCCAGGGTCCTCTGAGAAAGGAGATTGTGTTTAGTTGTGCAGCAGATGGATTTCTCAAGCTATACACGTATGCAGGTGCAGGTGAAAGGGGATCTGGTGTTGTGGGCTTTTTCTTTAATTTACCCCCTGTAAGTCATGACAAGCCTCTGAATTCAAGAGTCCTTGTTGGTAGGACATACATGGCTCTCTGGAAACCTGTTTGGGCTGAATCTGTTGGATTTCCAGTCTTCAGGGTCTGTCATCCTGCCCACTGTCACACTCCACCACATACCCTGTTCCCATGCTGACCCTGGCTCCAAGGAGCTCCTTTATGCGGGGGGAGCCTTCGATGATTAGGGAAGGTTATGCGGACACTGGAATAGAAGCTTAGAGCTTGGATGAGAGGGCTGAAAGAGGCAAAAGAAGGATTTAGCATATTTTTTAATTAAAATAACAAGCTGGGACCTGTCACTACATAGATTCCTTTGTATCCTGAGTTCCTTTCCCTCTTTTCATCTTTGACTTTTTAGATTAGGCACTCTCAGAGCAGGGATCACATTTTCTTCTGATCTGGAAAATGCCTGGCATACTTTGAGGGCTAGCATTGTCTATACAATAATGAAAAAAAAAACCCAGAATTGCAGTCTCATTGCTGTCTTACTCCTATCTGCCATCATCGTGAGATATTTAGCACTTAAAATAATTGCACCTAGCACTTACATTATACTTTTGGTTGTTCACAAATTAATCCTCCTACCACTTCTGAGATCAAAATTGGTATGTCCATTTTATGAATTAGGAACAGAGACATGAAGATGTTAACTTTTTCACCCAAAGAAATGGAAGGAATTGGTGATAGCCACTGTATTATGGTATGCTGCAAAAACACAAACCTCATCACTGTTTGAGCATCTTACAGTAGTGAATTAAGAAAAATGGCTAATGGGTCATGTACTTTATTTATGTTAGAAATTTGTAGATTAAGTCAGATTTTGCTCTATTAAACACACAGAGGATGGTCTAAAGTGAACCTATCAATCAAAATGATGATTGTATCACATGATTTTAAATTTGTTCTAACAGTGGCACAACCCAGAAAAAATAGTTTTTTTAAGTGAAGCTTGATTCTCTATCCATGTAATTTAGCATAAAACCTAGAAAAGAAGCAAAGTAAACTGAAGTAATTGCAAAATACAAATTTTAATAGGTCTAATGCTCTGGAGGATCTCTGTCAAGGGAGTTGAATTTGGATTTGTTTGTACAGATGAATCTAAATGGCACTCGAGCACTGGTATAGGGCTGTTCTACAAGCTCTGCCTGTTGTGAGAGGTGTTTTCGGTTACAGTACAGAGCAGTAAAAGTTGATGTATCGATGGTGCCTGAAGAAGGCTTTCTAAGGAGTAATCTACTTTCTCGTTTTCCTTTTTTTCCTTTCTCTTGCTTTGTCTCATGCTTTGTGTGTTACTGGCTTTACTCGGTTACCAGCTCACCCACTATTTATATAGACTGCTGTGTACGGGAGCTTCTTCCTTGTCTCCAAAGACAGCAGCAGGCTGTGGTCTCCAGGCTCAGCGAGCCAGGTGAAAGATGGAAACAAAAGTCTGTGGCTCAGACCTTTACCATTACTTTAGATTTTTCCCTCTTTGTTACATATGTACATAAGGTAACTCCCGAGTTGTTCTGGAAATTGCAGTCATTGTGGCTAGTGTTGTTTTCCTGCCCTGATTTTGCCTTTCTGGAGCACCAAGCCATGGCTCCATAGGGCCCCTTATTTTCTCTTTGCATTTTCACTGGGCCAAATTCAGCTTTATGTGTTAGTGGGTGCCACTCTAAAAGATGCTACATCAGTTTATACACCTCAACTTGGCCTTAAGATTTTACCCGTTGCCACATTCATTGAGGTGGGAATCAAAATATCTGCTGTGTCTGCAGCTGGTGGGCAAACCCCCGATGCCTGGCCAAACAGGATTCAGCAAACATGACTTAGTTTTTCATATCATTTTTCTTTCCTTAAACTACTTGCAACTACTTGCAAATTTATTAATCCATTTTCATGTTCCTTGGACATAATTCACAGGTTTTTTGACACCCAGGTGTGTACCGTGGATCTGTGTGAGCACCACCAGTGTTTCCTTCTGATCACAGTGTTTCCTTCCTTCCTTCTGCATTGTATTCTGTAGCAGGTGGCTTAGCCAGACTAGCCTGGGTTTTCTTTGCTGAAGCTTTCAGATATTAATAGTTTTGCCACTAAATATCTTCATACCTCTGATTCAAGATTTTGTCCTATGTTAGTATTTGTCTAGCACTAACAGTCACTGGCTGTTGCTTTTAATTGCAACATCTGCTCCAGCTGTAGAGGAATAAAAATAGTCTCAGCCATATGCATAGGTCAAAGGGGTGGCTACTTTCTCCTCTAAACTGAGCCCGGGCAACTTATTTCTCCAAAGCTGTTGGTCTAAGCCAGCACTTTTATTCCAGAGATGAAAGGTGAGTGCCAGGTTGCTGGGCTGCCTAGCCTCTCCATCTCCTTTCCCCATTAGCAACTGGGACCAGAGCACGCAAGTGTAACAGGCTGAGCATGCCTTTGCAGCACCACCTAAAATCACATGTTTGATTTGCTCACTTTGATGGCGTGTTCACAGTCATCTTGCCACGACTCTGATCTTCTCTAGCCGTGTGGCCCTTTAAATACCCCGTTTCAAATAGGAAGGAGAAAGCGATCTGGTGGAGCTCTTCCTGTCCTTAGGATCTGCACTCTTATTAAGGCTTTCCCTTGCTTATATCTATTACTTTCTTCCTTTCTGAAGGAGTCAGCTTGATTCAGTACTTTTGGGACTTGGTGACATTAATGTATCTGTTTTATGTAACATGGAGTCATTATTAACAGAATCCTAGATCATAAAAAAAGGTATAACGAGAGACAAGGAGGGTTTTTCCCCTTGAAGATAATAGCAGCCGTGCTGGAGAGGAGGAGGGCAGGGGTCAGGGAGCCGCTGCCTGATTGGGTGCTCGGGCGCCGCATTGACATTTCTGCAGTTTCATCAGAAAGTCTAAATAATCCATGTGAAAACTGAGGGTTATTTACAGAAGATATATACGCGCTGCATGCGCCTGCGAGATACCGAAGACATAATCTTGGCTCTTGGTGCCTGCTTTTGTACCGCGATACCCCTGCTGCTGCTGCTGTTGATGGAAGGACATAGACAGTCCGTCAGCCAATTCACGCGGCTGTGCAGGGAGCTGAAGTCACGGGTGGAAAAAACACAAGAATTGGAGAATATTAAAATGAGAGCAATAAATGACTTCAAAGGGAAGCAGGGAGAAACAGTTAGGCAGGTGGTAGGTAGTTTAGCGCTGCTCTAGGAAGGAGTGAGAGGGAAGGTGAGGTAACCTTTTCTTAAAATATGCATGTGCTGCAGGCTTCCTCTGGGAGGAGTTTAAGGTCTTGTTATTGCAGTGCTGCTCCCTCTGCCACCCCACCCTCTGTCCCAACTCCCAGTCGTTGCCTGACAAAATCTTTTTATTTTCTGTGTTTCCAGCATGTGCTGCCCCTAAGCCAGGAGAGGAGATTGGAACGGAGATTTCAGTTTGCAGAGGGCTCTAACCCAGAGACCTTGCAATGAGAAGGAGCTAAAGTAGCAATGGAGGCTTTGATAGTCTTTTAATACTGTCCCCAAGTGCCGTCCATTGGGACTGTCCAGTACTTCTGCTTGCTTTCTTCCTGCCAACCTTCTGAGCCGAAGAAATTACCAGTCAGTTCATGTATTCTTGATTAACATTTAATTTTTTTTTTTTTCTGTCTTCAGTTTTTAAACTGATACTTATTTACAGGTAGCTAAAATGGCTAATGGGCTTTTTAGATCTCTGGTTTAATATTTTTGTATTTGTTAGTAAATTGGGTTTGTTTTATATAAATTGACATGTGAGTATTTGAGGAGGAGAGGGCTTGGGATGTTTTCTCTAAGATTTTATTAAAGAATCACACACTCTTATAATCATATAAAAGAAATAGCAATTATACTGTGCACAGCATGACAGCTCCTTTTCACCCCCGTTTCAGCAACACATTTACTGATCTATTGTAATGTGCAATGCGAGGTGGTTCATGTACTCCAGCGCAGTGACAGCGCAGCCCCCAGCAGCGACAGCTCCTTCTTCTGTGCCGAACCCACCACCTGAAATGGTGTGACACGGGCGGACACAAGGAGTTTGCACAGCCAGATACACACTCAGGGCTTGCTGGGTTGACATCTCTGCCCAAAGGTCCAGCAAGGGCATGTGAGATTTTTCATAGCATGCCATGAACCAGTTCTAGAGTTCAATGTAGGGTGGGGCCAAAGTCCTGAGATATTCCCCGTCTTGAAAGTCTGCAGACTTCCAAGAGCCGCTCAGAGAGCAGATGCTCACAGGTAAGATGTCGAGTTGGTTGCTGCGTTAGGGACCCCAAACCAAAATACGCCCTGCTCTCTTGACTTAGGTGGACTGAATTTTACTATTAATTTTAAATAAATACTAAATAAAACAAACCTCTTGGCTACTTCTTTAGTTATGTGTCTGTTCCACTGAAGGTTTGACAGCTGAAATCTTCTGACTTTTGTCCCTTTCTGTACACTTAGGAGTTCTGTTTTATATCTGTTTTCTTCATTCTATTTCTAAAAGGACTGTAGTCATGAGCACAGGTGCTCGACTTCATCTTGGGGGCATGTTGGGAAGGCTGGTATCAGGACACACACCGTCAGAAAACCACCTTCCTTGCTGGTTCCTGACATTTTACTGCTGACTGAGATCTTAGAGTGGTGCCTGTGCTTCCTCCCTTCCTTCTCAGCAGTTTTCCTTGCGAGGGAAAGTGTAATGAATTCATCTTCTGTACATTTGCAGAAACGAGATTTATGACAAAGGAAGAGCCATTTCTATGCAGTTAAATTTACCATAGGAACCCTAACAAAATGATGTTTGGCTTTTGAGTTCAGTGCCTGTCCTAGTTTGAGGACGCTGGCGCGTCAGCCTGGCGTCTTGAGGTGCCACACTCTGGCTGTGGGTGCAGAAGTGGTTGTAGGTACGTGCAATAATAATGCTGTCATGGCCATGAGTTGAGCTCCCTAAATCTCAGATTTGACACAATTATATATTGATCATTAAAACTAAGGCAGTTGCTATTTTCATTTGTATTCTGGTTTCTCATGTTAAATGCTTTTCACCACAACCGTGAGCATTAGAAATGTTTTTTAAACTGAAGGCTGAGCTTCTTACGTTATTAGGGGAGTCTGCAAGCAGGAGCTTTAAGGAAGCCAGCAAGTAGCATGAGACAAAACCTCTCCAACAAAGTCTTGAGTTGTCAACACTAGATTTGGGTAACTTGGTGGAAATCCCATGTTTGAAAACCAAGCTTTAGGCCTTAAACTGAACGCTTAGCTGAGTTTGCAAAAGCGTAAGTCGATTCTTTGGAGCAAAGCACGTTCAGAGCCATTTGACGTTTTAGTTACAAACCCTTCTTTTAATTTGCTTTGAGATTAAACTTGGCCACAAGGTCACAGCCTAGGGGGAAATTTTGGAACAATTTTCAAAGCGGTTAATTTGGACATTTTTCAACTATTTAAATGCAAATACAAATGAATAAATAATTTATGCATTGCTTTAACCAAAAAATATTTTAGTTTAAGAATACACAAATTGTCCCACAATTAGTGTGGCTTGTCTGCAGAGCAGCTGGCAGTTTGGAAAAGCAAGTTATAAACCTGGGAAAGGGGCCACTTAGCACTCTGTACCTTCTCAGTTGTGTTTACCTTCGTATCTGTTGCTTTGACTGGACTGTTACAGAGTGAATGAAACTGTGACAGTACAATAATATGCACTTTAAAAAGAGATTATAGACCATATTACAAAGTTATTTAAAAATCATTATTATACTGTAATAAAGTTAAATGATATGTTTATGTAAGGCTTTAATTCCTGAAGAATTCCAAACTGTGGAGCCAGATCTATCAGGGGGCTAACGTGACAAAATGATGTTAGCTTTAAGAGACGTGTGCGTGTTTATACCAGACGGGGCTTTGGCAAAATGTGTGCAGTGTTATAAATCCACCGTGATTTAATACCCATCTGCAGAAAGCTCTCTCCAGGCCATGGTCTGAGGGAAGGGAGTCCCCCGTGTGAGACGTGTGCGGCCACCGAGGGGTTGGCAGGGCAGGGCGCTGGGTGCTCTACCTTTGAAATTCCATCGCAGTGGGGTACAACACCGTGTGTGTGCTGAGGTTTAGTTTTTCCTCACAAGCGTAGTGTGAATTTGGATACACGTCATATTTGTAAATAAAATGTTAAAGGCCAGTTATACTTCTACTACCACAACTTGGCATGAAGGGAAAGTTCTCCACAAAATGTGCATGCAAAGCAGATCACCTCTCCCTGCATAACTGTGGGTACAAGGTCTTATGCAGGAAATACATGGAAACAATTTCTTTTCAGAAAAACAGTTTTAAAAATTTTGCAAAGCTATACTGAATTGACAGAAGTTTGAACATAAGTGCTGTCTCTGTTTTGTTTAAACAGGTTTTATTTTCAAAGGGAACTTTTTAAAAAAAAGCCAAGTCTGAAATTAAAGATTTTGCTTCATCAAACAAAATATTCTTGTCAAACCAAAAATATTTTTTGGTTTTGTTTCAGGAATATAAATGTTTCCATTTAATATGAAATGCTTCTTTCAGGCTCCAGTTTTTATGGTCAGTCATCAAACCAGAAGCAAGCAGTCATTTTCTCTTTCTGTATGCAGATGTGATGAGGCTCACAAGGGTCAGCGCGACCCAGTGTGGGGGTGTTGCGTGTAACTGCAAGTTTCCTGCCTTTTGCCCAGTTGTACCATTCTCTGGACACTATCACCTCTGGCTGGTTTCGCTGCTTAATGCTGCAGCGGATTGGGCTCCTTGTCCTTTAGCTATTAATGGCCACAATGAGGCTATCGGTCGTTTCAATTACACCGCAGTGAATCCTTTAATCTCTTTAAGTAGCTCCCCTGTTCTCATCTCATCATGCTCATTACCTCATGTAGCATCTATATCCCAATCCTAATCTGGAGTTGAGAGTAAATAGGTTGTTGTGGGTTTTTTTTCTACTTTTCTTCTACTTGGGTTTGTTTTGTAAGGAAGGAAACAAAAAAAAAGAAGCAATGTTGGTGACATTTTGTAAGTTTTGCTTTTTCTGGTACTGACAAGCTGTGCAGAAGGACATCAGAGCACTGCGGGATGCATTATCCTGGCAAGGAGCACGGGCTTCCTGTATAACTGGGGGAAAGTCACTTTCCCTCCTCGGTCTGTGTGCCTCCTTGTAAGCCAAAGCATCTGTGGCAATAGAGGTAATACCACCTTGGACATGCTCAGAGTAGCAGCGGCTCAAAGCAGGCAGCCAAGGGCTTTGCGAGACTGGGGAGATGGGCTCTTCGCGCGGTACCTGCTGCTCATCCTCCACCAAAGCGCAGTGCGGATAACCCACAGCTGTCCTAGAGCCCAGGAAGGAAAATGTAGGCTAACTGATTTCAAATAGCAGTGCCAGAATCCTAACAAGATCATTTAACTTTTAAGGGGGGTGGGAAAACATTTTTTTCATGCATTTTTATTGATTTTCAATATTGTACAAAACGTAGCCATGTAGAGCAATAACACGGGAAAAGATACAATCATTGAAAAACAATTACAGATCAAATGCCCTGTTCTGGAAGTCAAATGCACACCCAACCCGCTCTCTCTAGGTCAGGTCCCATTAGCTATGCATACTAAGGGATAAAAACTAGGAATTAAAACCTAATAATTAGATGTCCTGCTGCAATGCTGTACTGGTGGCTTTCCTCCCTGAGGTGCCGACAGTGTCTTTTTCCCTTCGGCAGTCAGTCGCTGTCTGCTGGTCTGTCCTCTTTCCAAGCCATCAGAGTATTGTCGGGAAGCAGAGCAGGATGCCACCCAGAGGAGCCCCCATGACCAGAGACAGCCATTTGTGGGAGGACTCAGCAAGCAGAGCAGCGTACTTGTACCTGGCTGCATACTGGTCTGTCTCAGCCTTTACATGGAGGATCCGTGTCCCTTCCACAGTTCCGCACAAAGCAATCCCAGCACTCGATAAAATGACTTCATTTGCTGAGTGGAGCGAGGCTGTGCACTTAAATCGATGGCATTTCTATGTCTGTGTGTCAGTTACATGAGGACACTGGTCCAGCCACGTGTGTGCCTACCTATGTAAGCAATGGAGTGTAAAAAACCAAAAGAAAACAAAACCCCCTCTAGGATTACTAAAGTACTATTGTCATTTTACCAGTTACAGAGTATAGTTCGTAATTTGTTACGAGTTAGCATAAATAGGAATCAACTGACAATTAAGAAAATAAATTGCATTTTGTGAAGGATTATTCTTTCTTTTTTGAATAGTTTGCTCTGTACTGCTAATGTGACAAATTCAGTAATTCATAACGTCCTCCACGTAATCAGTGTGAATTGCTGAGGTTTTACCATAGCCTGTACACACAGGTTACAATGGTGTCGGATACTGCAGACAGGCCAGTTTTAGGAGAGCCAAGTGTCCTTCAAAAGCCAAACTGCTGAGTCTGTGTCAGATGTTGGCCGTCACTGGGCACATGAGAATCACCACTCAAAGATGTTAGCAACGTCACTGGCTTAACAGGCAGAATTTGTGGATGGCATTTTGGCCTTCATCATGGCATCCCCAGCTCATATGAGGAGTGATGTTCAAATGACCATTGAAGACGAGAGGGTGGCAAGCAGCGTGTTTTCCTCACCCAGCGTGGCTGGGTCTGCAGGGGGACGCACAGCCCCTGTAGCACCTGGGCATTGGGGCCAAGCAGGTCACTGGAGGACCCCCCCTCCAGCAGCTGCTCCTTTGCATGGGGAGAAGATGGCTCCACTGGGAGCTGCCCTTGTACAGGAGTGGCTGCTGGATAGCAGAGTCCATGGGACACAGGGTATTGGAGCCAGGGTAATTGGAACCAATTATTTTTTCTGTGTTTTCATCTCAGGGTTTCTAACTGACATTGCATGTGGTCACACAAGTGCAATCTGGGCACAGCCCTACCATGAGAATATTTGGTTTAATGGTAGGTGTCCATAGACACGAAGCGGGGTGGGACAGTTGGTGCAGCGTTCAGTTGTGTGCCTTGTCCTGGCTCGTAACTCTGCAGCCTGTTCGCAGTATGGGGCAGGAGGGGATGCGCTCCCTGCTCCCTTCCTGCAGCGTGGGCGCAGCGCCCTACACCGGCTTTGCGGCCCTGATGCAGCTCTGGATGTTCAGCGTCTTGGAGATGGAGGACTTTTCTAAATTTGCCAGTTAGCCATGACGGCTCCGGGAGTGCGGCACCAATCCCTTGCCTTGCTGTGCATTCACACACACACACACACGCATCCTTTAGGCCAAACCATGCGGCCTCTCTACCCTCCAGCGCCTCCATGGGTATTTCTGACAAAAAAGGAGAGTCCTCGAGCCCTCTCTTCTGAAACAAAAGCTTAATGAAAGGGTAGGCATGCCCCCGTCTTGGCGGCGGCCGGCTGTAATTCTTGGCAGGGTGTGACATGCCCGTCCTCCTGAATTAGTGCGGGGCACGGGGAATTTAGCACGGTGCTAATTGTGATCAGATGAAAACAAGCAGCCTCAGTATGTGGGCATGCAGCAGGACAAAACAAGAGCAGGCGCCTTTCAGTGCAGGGCCCCGCAGTGCTGCCCGACGGCCCCGCACAAAGGCAGGGAAGGGTGCTGCCCGCATTGCTGCCCTCGGTGGGCAGGCGTCTGGGCAACCGCCCACCGCTCCCCCTCGCCCCGGCTCCTCGCCACGCGCTTTGTTTTCATGCTGACGAGAAGGTCTCCAGTTTAATTTAGTGTAGGCATTGTCAGATGCTCTTTATTTGCCATACAGTAACTCAGCTGCTGTAAAATCAAGGCAGCTGCTGAGGGAGAAAGCTCCACGGCAGTCGCAGCCAGGCAAAAAGGATTCCCGTGTCAGTCCTGAGCAGCAGGAGAGGAATGGAAGAGGCCAGGCAGACAGACAAGCCTCCTTTCTCCCAGAGCCCCCTTTCTGGAAAAATATAATTTTGTGGTGGGGGTCAGAGCTGTTGCTTTCCTTCTGCCCCCTGCACCGTCCTGCTGGCTGCAGGAGGCGAGCGGGGGCCGTTCGCAGGGTGTGGGATGGTGCGGCAGCCCGTCATCCCAGAAGTTCAGCTGCATGTGTGTCCCTGCAGAGCCTCAGTGCTGCAGGAGGTGCAGCCTCTATCTCCCCTCACCCCGCACTGCAGAGCTGGGGACATGGCCTCTGCCTGCTGGGATGGCACCGGGAGCAGGGAAGCCAGCCCCGCCAGCCTCCCAGCACGATGCCATTCACAGACGTGTTCCTGGGCAGGGGGAGAGCAACCTCAGCAACCCTTTCCCACCCGACTCCAGCCCAGAATGATGAAAGAGATTGCCTCTAGTTTGCAATCGGATTTGGAGGATGATCCCCCAAGGTGGGAGGTGTTTGCTCCCCATTCTGCCAAAATGGGGGGGAATTTCTCCCGTCCGTGGCAGAGCTATCTTCTTGTATCTAATCTATCAGAGTGGTTTATATTCCTGTAACTAACCTGGTAGCAGCAATAGGACTGTTGTCTCCAGTACCACTGCAGAGACTGGGGGAATCTGTCCTCAAAATATCTGCCAAAGTCCAAGTAATTATTCCTGGTTTATAGCCAAAATGAGAAGTGTTAGCTTGCTGCTCCTTTGCTCTTCCTCTAAGGATTCCCCAAGGTTGAGGGATGCTATTCTATATGAGAAAAAAAAAAAAACAACAAACCCAACCCAAAAAACAGACTTGGGACTTAACCTTTCCTCTCCCACTAGTCCAAATGACACCAGTATCAAGTTGTTCCCCAAGCCAACCAGTTTACTAAAGCAAGCAAATACCTGCTTTAAAAAAGGCAGATTTAAAATGCCTGGTTAAAACCTCTTCAACCAGGGACACGCACTCACATTTTATCTCCCAGTCACTGAACTCCATGAGATTTTTCAGGAACGCTTCTCAGTTAGTTTTAAACTTGACTTTCCAGAAAAACTCTGTGTTAACTTCATTATCTCTGTGTCACTTCACTATCTCCTCTTTCAAGGTTATTTATGAGTATGCTGAAGCAGTGCAGAATTTCTGCTCCCCTCCCTTGCTAACGTTGTATTTGTACCCTTTTTTCCCTATCTTTTTATCAGGAATTCACAGGAAGATTAATCCTCCTTACTCCATGACAGTTTAGTTTTCTTAAGAACCTTTAGTGAGGGATGTTCTAGAAAAGCTTTTAGAAAATCTGATTCTACTATATCAGCCCAAATCTCCCGTATTAGCAGGGCTGTTTCCTCCATCAGACAACTCAGATCTATATGTATAAACTCTTCTCTTGGCTTTGAGACTCCTCCCCAAGACACTGTGTTTACTCATCTCTGCTAATTCAGATTGGTTTGACAGTTTTCTACCATTTTTTGCCTGTTCTGGAAATCAGACTTTCTTGTCTGTTATTCCCACGATCGCTCCTTAAGCCTGTTTTAAAGATTTGTCACCTTCCGATCCTCTGATACAAAGGAAGAAAGAAAGTTCAGCAATTTCATATTTGAGCTCTTTTAAAATTCTTGAGGGAGTACTGTCTGCCTCTGGTGATTTGTTGCTCTGGTGTATGAACCTCCTGACCTCCTCCATAGTGAACATCAGTGCAAAGAATTAATTTAATTTTGCTGCTGTGTCCTTATCTTTCCGAATTCCTCCCTTTACGCCTTGATCATCTATCAGCTGGGCTAGGTGACTGACAGGCTTCCTGCTTTTGTGTTTGAAAAGTTTTTATTAGCTCTCATAACTCCAACAATTGTTCTTCAGGACCTGTTTTGGCTTACCTTATCGTGGTTTTGCATTTAGCTTGCTAGATTTATGTCCTGTTCTATTTTCATTGTTTGGAAACAACTTCCATTTTTCTGAAAGTATCTTTTTTATTTCAAATAGTTTCCTTTTTCTGTTGTTTATGTTTAAACCAAGCTTTGAATCCATGCCATTTTAGCCTTTCACCTGTTGTGTCTCACACACATTTGTGTCCTGTAGTTGTGTCGCAGTGCACCACTCACTTTCAGGCTAAAGCTCCCTAAGTCGGGGCGAGAAGGAGGCATCATATCATCAGAGCTCTGCCCAGCACCTGGATTTGCCGACTGGCAGGTTGCAGTCTCAGCTGCAGAGCAATGCCGTAACAATAAATCCATCAGCTGGGCAGGATGTCTCTCCCAAGCCCATGCTAGAGTTCTGCGTGCTTTTTCTCCCTGTCAGATGCCACCCAGGACCGAGGCTGACACTCAAGTGGTCAAACAAGACTCTTACCAAGAAAGAAAATGGCAAAATACATTCTGGTGTAGAAGCAGGTAGACAGAGGAGTAACAAACTGGGGAGAGGCAAACAGTATTTTGCTAGGCTTCTGTAATTCCTATTCATAAATTCATGGCAGCTGCAGAGGTGTGACTGCAACAAGAAATACCATCAGAATGGGAGAGTTCCCATCCTGGAGACCTCCTGATATGGGCTGCAGCATACCTTCTTTTCAGTCATCTCTCTGGATGCCAAGGAAACAGAAGGCTTCTCATTAATTCAACTGTTTCTCCTTACTTTTCATTGTGTTTGTTTTCCTTCCTTATCTACCTACTGCCCTGCTTCTTCATGTGAGAAAAAGTTGTGAGCTGCAGTGGTTAAAACAGAAAAAACAGACCACAGAACTTCTGTCTGTGCTGATGGACAAGTCAGAGTCCATGGTGCAGATAAACTTGTAGGTTTTCTATTGGCAAGGCCACCTAAAAGTAGCTGATACAGTCTTTTCTATATTAAGCCAGGAAGCTGGAAAGTGCAACGGTCTGTTTTGTAGAATGCAAAATGTACCTATCATATAAAGATGCTACAGGTCAGTTTTCAGTTGCAGGAGAAGTAGAACGGTTGGGAATGTTGACTGAGTTGGAGCTGAGCACAGATAAAAAATATGAACAACTCCACGCTGTAAACAAACTTCTGGTTCTTTTGGTGTGTTATTACAAATTATTCAGGATTCTTAATATACTTCATATTCTTTCATTTGCAGGCATTGATCTGGAGAGTTTGTACCAACTTTTTCCAGTCTGAATAGGAACCATCTCCCCTACTCCGCTCATTGGCGCTGAATCTTGCAACGTCATCTCCACGTTGCCGTACTGAGGTAGGGAGATCTTCTATGATCTAATTTTCTTAAGCTTTGTGGAAGTGATTTTTGTGTTGGTAGCCCTCCTGGGATGTGTAATGTAAATAATATGGATTAAAAGAGATGTGAGTACGTGTAATACAACCATGCTGTTCTCAGGCAGAGGTTTTAGAGTTCTTTGTGTCATTTATCTTCCGCCATTCTGGTGAACAGCAGTGTTTGCTTGCTCTTTCTTCTAATGGCTTTATGGTTTTTTTATAAATGTCATCTGCGTGAAGTATTTCTTAGCACCTGACTTGCTGGTCAGTAATGTTGGCTTATCTCATTTTCAGTGCAGTAAGATGAACAAAAAGTTTTCTGAAGAAGAGCATCCATAGATTTTATTTTTTTTCTAGACATCTTCAAGCTGATACCTTGTCAGGCATAGGTGTGGGCTGGTGAGGAACCATGAGGGCTCTGTTATTTATTTATTTATGTTGACCCTAACTGTTAGTTTCTGTCATTAAAGAACAGGCCAAATAATTAGTGCCCTTGGCTTAATCTTCTTAACAGAATAACTGTCCCTTGAATTTCTGTCATAGTCAAACAGGTGTAAGGAAAGATGTGAAAAAACCGAGACTCCTGACCTGTTTCATTTTGTATGTGAGTTGCTGAAAGTAAATCATATTTGGATGATCTGTTTCAATTCTTAGCTATTCAGTTTCCCAAAACTATAGTAAATGATGTGGTGGCAGAAAAAACATCTTCCTGAATGCAGAAAAAAATATCCCTTCTCTTCCTACTAGTCTCTCCACCGTTAGATTTGGCACTGAAAAAGTACCGATTGTCCAAATGTAGAAATTTCATTCAGAATTATTTTTCATGTAACTAGAATTCACTGAGTCACTATGAAGTACCTAGTTTTAGTATATTTGTATATCTTGAGTCATTATAAAGTCATTTATAGTATCTGGGATACTCCATAATATCAAACTAACCTTGTGTTATACTGATGGTGATAGAAAGATTAATGGTAGGCTTCAAAAAATACTCATTAGTATACTCTATCTAGATTAAAAACTGAGAAGTGGAAGTTTCGAGTTGCATTTTTTTTTCCTGTATTTACTTTGGGGGGGTGGGTGGTGTTATCCTTTAAGGAAGCTTTCTCTCTTGCTTTCTTCGTATGTTTTTATCTGAAGTATTTTGTTTACAACATAAGTGCACACTTCAATTTCTTGAGAATCATCAGACTTATAAATCAAATGGAAACCTTGGGAAATTCTGTAATGGGCAGAGACTTCTCTTTGCACTCTTAACATCTTAGAGGATCCTGAGTAAAGCATCTACTTTTTCCCATCTAGTCAGGAAACTTTTTGGGCCTTTGTATCATTTGTGTTGGAGGCGCATGATGTTCTTCAGATGTTGTAAACTGAATGCAAAGATTTGGGTGAGGAATATTAACATTGAAAGCCCACCTTCCCTGAGCTTGAACTAATATTCTTGACTTTGGTCTGAGAATGAGAGGGCAAGATGGGTGGAACAGAGAAAGAACGGAAAAGCAGGTGGAAGGTAAGAGAGGGGGAAGAGAAGGAATGATAAAGGAGGCTGAAATAGAGACATTTTGAAACATCGTGGAGAGAGCACGCTGTGCGGGTTTTTGTGTTATGTCTCAACTGATTTTGTTGTATTGTAAATTGTAAATATTCTTTACAAATATCCAACATCTACAAATGGAATTCATTTTGGGACCTAGCTATTTACGGTTTTCATTAATGACTGTGGCAGAAAAAGCAGCAATATGCTGAGGGAATCCTCCTACCTCACAACTTCATCAGATTGGCCATGGAGTGGGCAGATTGCACTATGAGAAAGTGAAACCAAACCAACCAAAAACTGGTACATGGGTGAAACAGAATAAAGATGGCCAGTGAATGTGCCGGATGACTTTGTGGATGGTTGGCTTGAGCATCTCAGTGAACCTAAACTGCAGGTTTAATTCTATTGAAGAGGCGAGTATGCATGGTGAAAAGCAAGCCGTATGGGTTTAGTAGGGAAATACTTCACTGCAAGTGGAAATAAGATAGAAACCTGTTTAGTTTATAATATATAGGTACACACAAACAGTGCTAAGCAAGAAGGTAGCTGTGCCCATGTTTTTACTGATAATCACAATATTATTATATTTAATGTACTTGTATGACAAATGTGTAGAAATTGTATATTTGCTAGAATCCAGGGTACATATCCATTTTCACTGTATCCACTGTTTTTTAGCTTTCTCTTAATTGTCAGTATATTTCATTTTCAAGCTGTGATTTTTCCTCCTGAGATGAGTTTTCAGTTTAAGCAAAACTGTGCTGTATTTCAGGATAACAAGGCAGTAGTACAAACTTCTGTTACTAAGAAATATTTCTGAGCTACATAAGCACTGAACAGTTAGACTAAAGTTTAGCAAGGAGAAAGCCTTAAGAGGAAAAATAGTACTTCTAAACATCCATGTGAAAAATGGCTTTTGTTTAGCAGAATTGTAACTTTTAAAAATTGTACAGCTGGTACAAGCAGGTACAATTTTATTTTACCAAATGGCAAGACATTATGAAGCTTGCTTGCCTCTAGAAGAGACCCAAACCAGCTGCAGGAAGGAAAATCAACAACTTTAGCTCAGTGAAGACCAAGCAGTGTCAGTAGAATATGGCTCCATTACCTTCACGTGTAAAAAGGAACTTTCTTCTCCGTGCTAGTCTCTGTTTTCCCTTTGGATCTGGAATAGGCTTGGTTATTAAACTGAAGGCTTTGATTTCAACCTAGTGTGGTGAGGAAAATGCCATTGTTTATATTGCTGCTATAGTTGTCATAGATTTTATTGGAGGATATTATTATAATTACCTGTTTATTGGCTAATTGGTCTTCAGTAAGTGCGAAGAAAGTGGAGAAAGTAGGACCAACACTATATTTCAGAGTACAAGAGGCATTTGTTAATAACACCCAGAACTCTCGTTTTCTGAAGCTGGAGAGTCACATCCTTTCATGTCGCTGGGATTTCTTTTTAACACCTTCTGCTAGAACAAACAAGGAGTAGCAGAGCCCAACTTCAAAGATTCCTGGGCAGAGGGAAAGCTTGATAAGAATATTTTTGTTTTCCAGGGCACTAGATCAGCCTGCTGAAGCTCCTATCACATCCTGCACTCTAAATCCTCTGTACTGCTGCTGTGGCTTCAGCCCTGCTGCACTTAAAGCACTTGTGGATGCACTCAGGGAAAATCACGGGGTACAGAGCATCCCCCTGTCCAGCGGGAGGACAGGGAATGCTTGGGAGCTGGATTCGCCTCTACCGGGCTGGTTTGTTTTGTGGCCATGGTAACTGCTACATCCAGAGAAATTTACGCTTCCATATCAGAGGGCAAATAACATTTGCACTGCAGCTTTGTCCTTGAGGGAGAGTTTTATTTTGCAATCAGGCAGGGGAGCACATGCTCTGAATTGTAGGTTTTACTGACAGCAGGAGAAGGCTGGAAAATCCTTGTTTGTTTCTGGGGTTGGAAGGTACTGCCTAAAGTTTATTCTGTTCATTGAGCAGGTAAGAAATGTCCTTAATTGCCAGCGAACATCCCAAATAAGATTCCCTTCCAAATCCATAGCCTTTCTATTTGCCAATATTTTTCCAGGTTTGTTCTTCAGTTTAAGTATGTCTTGATCTGCTGGCATAAGAATATAACGTATTTTTAGTAACTTTTCTCTATTTTATTTCAATACTGAAAAAAGAGTGGGAATATATTTCTAACTCATCACCTGGGTGATATGCTGGCATATGTGATAGACAGTTCTTGTGTGGTTTCCCAAAATACTGATTGATTGGTTGTTTTGGTTTTTTTTTTTCAGTTAACTGACACAAAGCTCTTTCAGAAGTTACTGTGAAAATATGCTTTTATTTCAGTGGCTCCACAACTCTCTGGTTTCACAGCACAAATAGTCCAGCTGTGGTCTGTGGGAATACCTAGCATGCAGCAAACATTTCACCCCTATTTGCAGTGTTTACAATTAAAAGTTTGATGCTAAGGACTGGTTGTAGTCTAGGACAAATTTTGAAGATTCCTAATGGTTTCAGTTAGTTTATCTAATTGTGAAGGTAGATTAAACTATAGTGAGTAAGATTATCCGGTATGTCCTTACCATGTGTAAATTAGAGAAGTTTTTTTTAAATATTAGCTGATTTGGTTGTTGTTTTCCTTACTGGAAGATGCGGACATATGGCAGGTGTTGAAATGCATGAGAGATTTTCTTCTAGTTTCTTCAATAGGTAAAATCTTTAAGTTGTCTATTTTTAAATCATTTAAGCTATAGGTTCTTAGCTGGTGTAAATCAGCTGGAGTTAGTGGAGTGGAATTACCTCACTAGACACACACAGAACCGAAGAGCCTTTGCCCCTGTCATCCAGCCTGCAGTAAGAGCAGAGGACAAAATGACAAAGCGGGCTGCAACACGTTTTCCTTTTTCCCTGCTAACATTCCTGCTTCCCAAAAGTATAAATTACACTGACTCTCCGAGCTCAGAAAATTCCTGTGAATTCCAGTGTAACATTTTCAGGAATGCTGTACTGGGGCTCCTGCGCTTGGCGGTGGGCCGCAGGGAGAGCTGGGCTGTGTGGACAGGCTGTGTCGCACTGTCCCTGGTTTTGACCTCACAGACTTGCACACCCAAACTACACAGAGAGCTTTGGGGCTGATCACATACTCCTCCTTTCCACATTCATATTTGCATACAAATCCTGTTGACAAATGTATAAACTCTGCCTCTGTGATATTTAAAGCCCCCCCCACCATTTAAAAATAAAAATCATGCAACAGATTATTTCAAATTTTCCCTTATTTGATAGATCCTGATAAAAAGGCCATGCTTGGGTTAAATCTTTTTATTCTCCACCACCGTATGACAGTTTAGGGGACATTAACATGAGTGAAATAATTTGTTTAAGAACTAACACAGGAGATGAAGACATCTGAACAGCCTGCTTGCACCAGGTCGAGCATCCCTGCTGCTGGCTGGGCTGCGCGCTGAAGCTCCGGGGCATGGAGGCAGCACTTCGTCCCTGGTGTCACCTGCAGCACACACTGAAGTGTGCCCTCCCTTAAGGGGCTGCCCTCGCTGCTCAGCTGCGGGACTACTGCTGCTATTTCAGAATGAAGGAACGATGTGAATGAACTCAAATGATTTTAAACGTTTATGTTTACAGGCACTGAAACTTTTTCCTAATTAAAACCCATCTAGTAGCAGTAGTAGTAATTACGATATTAACAGAGCAGGAACAATGAAGACTTCTCTTTCTGGCTGGTTGCTGGCATTTCTTTGAGGGTCTGTAAAGAAAACACTACAACATCCTTACTCAGACCACCGGCTTTGTAGCAACTGTCTCCTTGGAGGCTTGGCACGGGAAAGGACATGCATGCGTCCGGGCATTTTCCAGGCTGCGGGATTTTCTTCTCTTCTGGTCCCAGCGCTGTGAGACCCCTCCTTTCAGCCTGAGCACCGTTTAAATAGATCATTTGTTTTCATTACAGGTTTCGCATCTCTGCCTTTCATTCTTGTTAATGAATTTCTAGTGTCTGATTGGAAAACAAAAGCTAAATGCAAACATAAAAAGCGATCTGACAAAGGACACGGTTAAGCGTCTAGCAGGCTCTGCCGCACTGGCTGTAGCGAGGAGATGGCCATTTGCTGATTGCCGGGGGTTGACATGACTTGGTTAGTATGCTAATCTAGTCCTCTGCATTTAACATTCAGCTCAGGTCTGAGCAGGCTCGGCAGAGCCCCGGCGCAGGGGAAGGGGTGTCTGCCTGGCAGCATGGACCGCGCGCTGCATCCATGACAGCCATACCCCAACATCATGCCTGCTCCTGCCATGCGCTCGCTCCCCCTCTGGCGCACCCCCTCTCCCCCTCCTGCCTTCCCTGGTGCACGCACACATACATACCATCCAAAAAGCTTTCTGCAAATGCTGAAAAACATGAAATGTGGAAAAGCCATGTATGATTGGCTCGTTTCTCTGCCTCCGCGTCCCCAAAGATTCCCACTTTAATAGACCATGTGTTTCTGCTGCTGGAGAAGCCCAGAGTGAAACGTGCCAAAATTCAGCAACAATGAAGTAAGACGGAGTTTAACATCCAAAACAAAGAGATGGCATTTTTGTAGCTCACTTACAACACAGCAGTCACAAGATGGTTTAAATTTCCCTCTATCCTCTCTCCCCACCCAACCTCAGCCCAAGAGAAAGCCAGCATTTATTAAAATCCATTCCTTCAGGACAGCAGTTGGATGCCCAGGTGGGAAGGAAAGCTTGTTCCTGGTATTCCCGATGACTGTCACCTTTCCTGTGTGCTTGGAGGCAATGAGCTGCAACCCCCTGCCTGGAATAAGAGGTTTCCGATTTCCAGAATTAAGGAAGAATTGATTCCAGAGCCAGTTCCCATGGTCAGGTCCATCAGGTCCTGCAGCCACAGGAGAACTTAATTCCTCAAGCTCCCTTTTCTTTGTTTTCGTAACGTCACAGCAGTTCTGGAGAGGCGTATGGAGAATCGTCAGCTTCTGCTTGCATTCAGAGGATTTCAGAAGTTGCATTTTTAGAGAGCAGGTCAGATGTGGGCAAAAACGAGTCTCCATCTGACACATAAGCAGACAAAGCTGTTTAACCTCTGAATTATAGCACAGCTCCATAGTTCTCTCTTCCGTTGTTTCATGCTCCAAGCAAACTGCTCCTTGCAGTTCTCCCTCCTGGTGCCAAGCACGTATTCCAGCTGCAGCTCGGCAGCGCGGGGAAATTCCTTCCAAGTCCCCGGCAGAACAGTCGGCGCTTTCTCCGGAGCTGCCTGCTTGATTGTCCTTGATTATTTTATTTCTTTGGCTCTGATCCAAGATGTTCCCTGTCATCATTTCAGTGTCTTTTCTCATAATCCCTTTTCTAAACATCATCAACAATTAACTGATTCTCTCATATCTACAAACACATGCACACACACGCAGGCGCGCATGCACACACACTCTACTGAGTCTCATCAGTGTCTTTTTTGCCTTTAAGTATAAGAAATTACAGCTTCTCATTAGCTGAAGAGCATGTTTTGAAAGGCTTTGTGTTTACTCACTTTGCAAGTGATGCTGGCGCTTTTAATTATTCTCCTTTTGCATATCATAAGCGAGCAGCGAGCTGCTCCAGCCAGCCCGGGCGACGCGTATTCCCAGGAAGGCAGGAGGAAAGGATCGCGTTTTACCTCACTGCTGCTGCTTTCTTCCCTTTCTGTCAGCCAGCCAAGGAATCCCCCCAAAGCTCTTACGTAGCAGATACCAAAACCGTGAGTCACTTTTCGCTCCCGGAGCAATAAGTCCACCGCATCTGTGTGCAGAACGGCGAGCGCGAGGCTGGGAATCTCTCCAGGCTGCCGGCATGCCCCGGCACCAGTTCTCCAGCGGTGACTTTGTTTTTCCTGCTCTTGCTTTCTCTCCTCAGCTCCCTCGTCTCTTCATTCCTTTTCATGTCGTTCCCATTTTCTTCCTTCCTTCCTCTCCATCCGTCTCCGTTGCTGGCAGCGGCAAACCCAGCAAGATCTGGGTCCCTCTCGCCTTCTGTGGATTTCTTTTTTCTTTTTTTTTTCCCCCCGTAACTGCAGCAGCCTTTGGCTGCTCACTCTGCCAGGTTGGATCACCAAAGACACACGACTCGCTCACAATGAATAATCAATACAGATATTGATCTGCGGAAAATGTTTGTAAATTCCTGAAAGGGGAATCGGGAACAGCGGGACAGGGAGGCTTGTGGGGGACGACAGGGTGCTTCGGGCAGCGGCTGCAGGCAGAGCCTGGCCAGAGCCCGCGTCCTGCCGCCTCCGAGGTGACGGGTGCTGGAATGCGTGCGCGGGCGGCGGCGGGTGTGCGCGGGGGCTTCTGTATTTTCATTTCTCTACAGCTGCTTCCCCCGAAGAATCGGGAGGCGAGCAGCTGAGAGGCCCCGTCGGTGCCATGCCTTGGCTGCAGTCCAGCACTGTTTTGTTTCCATCATCACACGCCACTTTTAAATTTGCATAAATACAAGGCTTATTTTCCCTTGCGCCTACCAAAAAGATTTAAGAAGGTGGAAAAGTATTTCTGTAAGGAGGGATTACTGGTTTTAGTCATCATTTTCAGGATTTACTTTCGAATCCATGTATTTGCAAGAAACGGAGGCAGAGAGGAAAATAAAGGGCAATAAGAAGGACTTGGAGAAGCCTAAGAGCTGTTTGAATGTGGAAGACCCTTAGATTGCAAAAAAACCCCACATTCCCCAGTAGGGACCTGCGCATGCCAGGTTTGTGCACATGCGGGTGTGGAGTCAGGTCAGACCTCTCCAGCCAGGGCTCTTCCCATCTCCCCGTGAGCAGGTCCACCCTGGCCAGGAGGTGAGGATGATAAAGGAGCTTGAAGCTGCTCTAAAGGTTGTGGTTGGATCCATCTCAAGAGCCGCCTGACCCCATCCTTGGGAGCCATCTTCTGCCCACTTACCCACCGTCTGATGGCCCATGGGGTGTGTGGAGCATGTAGTAGGTGACACTGGCCCAGTTTGCTCCTGGTGTAGCCAACTCTGCTTCTACTGCAGGAATGTCCTTGCTGTGTTTCTTCCACCTTCATGTCTCTGGTTTTCTGTCTTTCTGGGGAAAGGCACGTACCAAAAGTATTGAGAGATATGGTATTGGGATCATTAAGTATTCAGCTCCCTTTCTAATGCTTGAGGTCAGCAATGGAGGCCCTAAGGACTGCTGAGGGGCCGTAGGGGTGTCTGCCACACTGGCTGAGCCAGGTGGCCGTTGCGGTGCCACCACCATACCCTGGTGGCCTGCGGTGCTGCCTGCCAGTGCGGCCGGTCGGGATGTACACAGCTTCTCTGACAGCTTCTGGCCAAAGACAGCCTGCTGGGGCTGTGTGGGCTTTTCACCAGCCTCCCACTGCTCGCGGACCCACCTGCGCACACCCGCGTGCGTGTGCACACCCCTCTGCGCACTGCTGCACATGTCTGCCTGTCGGCAGCGGTGAAACCTCCCTCAGCCGACTGTGGTCCTCCCTCTGCCCGCATGGCCACCCCGCGCGGCCGCCGCCGTGGGCACCCAGCGATAGCCATCTCGGGCGAGGCTCTGTGTGGGGATGCAATTCCCGCACCTCCTCCCCGAGCGCAGCTGCCGGCTTTATCAGCCCGTGCCAGCAGCGGGGAGGCTGAGTGCGTTCATTCTCTCTCCAGCTTCTGATTAGCTCCCGCAATCCAATTAGCAGAGGCATTTATATCACAAGGGGCTGAGGTGCCCCTGCTCATCACGGCGGCTCAGAGCCAGTCATAAATTCTACCGACACTACATCTTTCCTGTGACATGGATTAATTACAGCTCTGGGCCTCCAAGAGGAGGTTTGCAAATGAAGGGGCCCATGAAATAAGAATTTCGAGAAGGCAAAGCAGAAGCAGTTTCCCGTCCGTGAAGGATGAGGGGGTGATGTGCTGGGTGGCCCAGGGCTGGGGAACCTGTGGACGGCGCGGCGAGGGGCCAGGGAGGCAGGTGGACTGAGCGTGCACTTTATTAACAGAGGGAAGCAAACGGAGGTTGGCCGGGGGATGTTATGAATCCTGTGCCCATGGCCGTAATGAGAAATTCTTCATAACCTTTCTTTGTATGCTCTGCTGCAGTGCAGATGCTGAAAGTGAAGCTAGAAGAGCCTTAATAAAATTACTCTTTTCCACTTGAGATGTTGCAGGCGCTAGCCTGTGGCATAGCTTTGAGAGGCAGGCGAGGCACTGGGCTGTCGGGAGGATTTGGCGTCGCAGAGATCAGTGCTTGCTCTCAGGGACAGGGCCACCTTCCCTCTGCTGTTCCCAGAAGCTCCTCCACATACACTCCACCTTTTTCTGATACTTCTGCTCCAGAAATAATCATTTTCTGGTGCCCTGGTATTGGCTCTGCGCTTCTGGGGCAGCATTCTCAGTGTTGGTCCCCATAGGCTGTGGTGTCAGCCCCACTGAAGGTGGTATGTTCCACAATAGTGCAAGAGCACGTTGGAAACAGGCTGTAGGAGAACATCCAGGAGAGTGATGGGATGAGGGACAATTTGTATCCTCAGAGACCTGCCTGCCATGATCTGGTTCTGTAGCTCTGTATTTCTCTTTTGCACTCTGGTGCCTATCCATTCATTGCACCGGCACCAGCACCTGGCTGTGCCTTTGTATATCAACTACTTACTCAAATATCTAAGCACTTACCCATTTGTTAGGTCTGCTTAGCTATTAATTTGGGTACGTATCCAGCTGTTAATTTGGGTACGGATCTATCACAGTGTGATGGGCTGGGACACTACATGAGTATTCGATCTGTTGTTTTTTCCCAATCATATGCCAATTTAACGATTCATCTAAGTTATCTATCCATCAATCAGTTTTTAATTTGTGTATCAGTCAGTGGTTTTGTTAAGTTTCCATGCATTTATACTCTTGCCTGTTATTGAAATATAATTACTTAAGAAGTCCACAAAACTACCTTTTAAATGCATGGGTAGATAGGAATTTTAAAGACATGAGGATGCATATTAAATTGAGTAGCATGTCAGCGCCGTTTGATCTATTTACTCTGGTCTGCTGACAGATCTTCTCTGTAAGCAAATGTGGTTCCTGCTGATAAAAGGGTTTTGGTTTGGGTTTTTGTTTGTTTGTTTTTAACTAGGTGAATGTAGCTTTAGCCAAAATACAGCTCTGTCTGTGAAACAGTTCTTCCATTGAAAGGAAATATTGTCTAATCTTTCAAAACAAAAATTCTTTTTACTTCTGTATAATAACAAATGTTGCATTTACTGGCCAATAGATTTATTGTTTATGGTCAGACAATAAGCTGGTTCCCCCAGCTGGTATCTCCATGTGCTGATGGCTGTAACCTGCAGCTAGACAAATTCAGACTGAAGATAAGTTTTGTGTTGGTAAGAGATGGGGTAGTTAGCCAACTTACCAACCAGTCTCGCAGATCCCTATTCAGCTGAAGTCTGCATTAACGTATATGCTTTTCTTCATATGTTTTTGTATATTAAAAAAAAACTGCAACAACAGCTTCATATCTAAATTTGGGGATGGAATCATTAGACTGTGAGATCACAGCATTCCCTCTGACCTTAAAACCAGTAAGTCTGTAGATATTAAACAGAGCTGGATCTGGTCCTACTTCAGATTTCCTTGGCTTTTGTCAGTTTTGAATCACACACCCGATGTGTCATCACTTTGGAGAGATTGCTATTGCTACATGTTTATTTTCCTAAGTACAGCTAAGACTTTTCATTCATTACTGTGTAATTGGACTTCTAATAAGAGTTTCTTCTACGTTTTAGTGGACCATAAAATTACGCTGGTACAATTCCTTCTTAACAAAACTCTGACATGGTCTTCCTTCCTGGTCAGAGTAAAATGACAGAATGACCTTGTTCCAGTGCAATATTTTCATAGGTTTTTTTTTTTATTAAAACTGGCTGAAAATATTTTGGCATATCTTCTTTCTTTTCACCCCCACAAAAATGTCATTTAAACAAAACCGATGAAACACATCTATACAAACACTTCTTGCATTTTTTTCGAGATGTACTTGAAGCAAATCAAGTATTGTGTTTTGTTTCTTTATGTTGTCTATTTTAAGATTTTTGTTTCAAGTTTACTTTTTTGTTCCAAGTTTTTGTATAATTTGTCACATTGCCCTATATGTTCTTTGACTGACTAAATGAGCAATCGCATGTGTTGAAAACAGTAAAGTGCATTGCAGCACTTTTTAACAAAAAGCACTTTGATGCTTTTTTAATGGAAAGAGAAGGTTTAAAAACAATATATGAGTGATATCAAAGTAGAATTTGTGGAAGTTATGTTAAAAAAAAAATTAAATTTGTTTTAGCCTGAGTTGAGATCAAAGAAAGTTGTAAGTGTTCTGTGAAATGAGAATTCTCTGTTTGGGCTAGTTTCACCTCTTGCATCTTCCTTCAAGTGAAACACTTTCTGCATCACCTCCTTGGCTGTCATGCTGGCAGCCCGGCCTCAACCAAGGACCAAGTCTTCTGCACAGCTCTAGCATAAGAATGTAAAAACAACCCCGTTGGGTCAGATAGCAGCTTTTACTAAGCCATTTTATTATTTTTCAGGATGAGTTTACTGCATGTTCTGAGATACACACATGATTGAAACAAAGCGTATAAACTACTAAATTTTAGAGAGATTTTATGCAGTGAAATTGAAAGCATTCATCCTGTTTCTACTCCTTCAGGTATCTTAGTCATCTAGAGCTGATTCTTAAACTTGCTGAGGACTTCCGTTGGTAGAACATGATGCTGTTCAGTGACTACCAGGAATTGATAAGTCAGAAGGGGCCAAGGTGTTAAAGGTAGATGGATGCGGTGAGGTTTTGTCACTGCCTTCATGCATGTGGAGTATCAAGTGGGAAAGAACTTATTTAAACCTAAAGCTTTTAAATTTAATATTTTTCCTAGGGAACAGCTCATTCAAATTGCTGTACAGCTCTAGGCTAGAGCTGGTAGTGGTGTAGCTTGGTATGGATCTCTATCCACATGCACCCTATAACAGGTGTAATTTGTGCTGCCACGCAAGGAGAACAGGCAAATGTGTGTGTGGGATCAGAGACAAGCACACCTCACTTCTGCTGCTCCCTCTTCCGCATCTGTGTGCTTCACCTGTGTTGCATTCGTTTTATATCCTTCTCTTGAGAAACTTCCTTCTCTCAGCCTCACAAGATGAAACTTGGCTTATTTCTGTCCTGTTTAATGTCATTCCTGTATCAGCCTCCCACTGCTGTTTCCTGGATTTCAGTCCAGAAAAGTGCTCTACAGGCTTGGAGTTGTTGGCACCCATCTGGTGTGAAGATGTAAAATCCGTATTGTTCCCTTGAGATCCTCGGTTTGTCTCCAGCACCCGAGGGAGGTGGTGCTTGACCTACATCTCAATTTGCCATCACGTTGCTTAGTCAGTACAGAAAATGTTCTCTTTCTTGATGGGTGACTTTATTCTTTTATAAAATTGTCCTGCACGAATTCTTCCTGAAAAATACAGTTTAGAGGGAGTATTGTCAAAAATTCTGTCTCTCTCTGTACTTTATTATCCCCTCATTTTTTTTGTCATTTAACTCCAATTATGGGATGCTAAGTGCTTTTGGAAATTTCATTGTTAATATCTTCTTACAGTGCTATTAACGTAAATCAACGTTAATAGTGTCCCAGCAAGTATAAAAGCAATCAAAAATTCAGTACTCACGAATCATTCTGTAATTTCAGCATAAAATGTTAATAGAAATAAAATCCAATACCATAAAATATCAGCAAATTCAACTTTAAATACATGTGATGAATGACTTTACCATTCTGCAGCATCCCATGGACTTCTGCAATGTGAAACCCTTTATTGGTGAAGGACTAACACACACCACTCCCTCCTTCACTGCCTTCCCAGCACAAGGTGTGCATGGGATCTTACTTTTCCAGAAATTAAAAATCCATCTTCACTTACAATGTGGCATTTGTATTCAGGTGTTTAGTGGTAATAGGAAGGATTACTAGGAATCTGTTAACATATTCTAGCTAATAGAAACTCACTGCTGCTTTATTGCCATCAGCCTGGCTTGAAGAGCTTCAGCTGCATTACCTTTTATTGAGATTGGGATTTTCTTACAGACAAATCTTTTAAAATGGAATTTAGATTGTGATGATCCATCAGTTATTTAAAGGAAACTGCTAGGAGAATGGTATAGATTTCTCAAGGAATACAACTCTTGGCCTGAAAATTTGAATTAAAATTACCATTAAAAGGAAAACAAAATCCCCAAAGTGATACATGAACAATTGTTAGGTATTTAACCTCTAATTTATCACCCCACCAGTCTAGTATCTTTTGCTTTTATTTTTTTTAATTCACTTGTTTTAGTGGATTTAGGCTATTTGTGATGTAGTCTTTAAAAACATGTTTAAGAACCTTTTACCGGCAGAGGTAGGTATAATACCTGAAGGCAATGCAGGGTTAGGTCTCATTTCTCTAAGTTGCCAGCAAAGAAGCGCCATGCAAGTCTGAGATGTCTGTGATCACAGAAGAAAAAGTGAAAGTGAGATACCTATAAAAAGAGTTTATTTGAGAAAGGATCTCTTGGTCATTATATAGGTACCTCTTCGGTCCTTATTCCCTTTTTTCCCCATTATCTCCTGTAACGTCCATGTCTTCAGTCTGGATTGGTCTCATTCTGCTGTCTTGGTCCTCTTTCTTCTTTCTGCCCTCATTTCATGTGTGATTCCTCACCTGCAGATGTCTGCAGTAGAGCTGTACAGTAGAGTTTTACAGACCCTTTGAAGTCTGAGTGGGATTTTTGTGACATTTATAAAATACTTACAAGATGTTAGGAAAGTTTATGGCATCTCAAGGTATCTCATAAAGGATATCAGTTGCTAAACTGTTCTGTCATTGCTGTCTTTGTGCTCGTCTCCACAAACCAGAGACATTTGGAACCTTTCGGTTATTCCATTTGGGGTACTTGTTGTCCTGGAAAGTTAAGGTAAATGCGTAAGAACTCAGACTGTCTCAGGTTTGGGACCCTCACATCTTACTAATTCTTTTATCCAGAACTTCCAAGAGGAATTTGCATTATAATAAAGCAAAACTACAAATTTTTGTAATCATTACTTTAATTCTGGTGACACATCGGAGTTACCACAATCATTCTTAAATTGGACATCTATGGTCATTACATTTCCATAAACAAACGGTTAGAGTGTCAGCTAACTCAGGGCTCATCCAAAACCTGCAAAACCAACTAAATTGGCCGTGTAGTAGCTGGCCGGACCTCGGCCTTGATGGGTCAAGGCAGCATCGTGTCCTGACAGCGGGACTTGAGTGGGAGTTCACCCATCTGGTTATCGCACCTGACTTCAGAAAAACTATTTTTAGCACCTGAAATAACATGTCACCCAGTTGGTAATGCTCCATATTATTTATTGCTCTTCTAATATAGAACACTTGTCTTTTGAAATAAATCTAAAATCAAAGACTTTATTCACTGGCATAGCTGCACAGTTTTTCTTTCAAGTCAATGGACATCGGATCAGCCCTTGAAGTGGGGAAGCCTTAGTTTGGATGGTTGGATTGAAACCTGCAGCAGTACTTTCATTAGGGTTTCAGTTAAAGATTTTCACAAGATTTGGGTTTCTAAGATACTGTGTAAAAACTTCTAACATTTCCTCTGGCTCCCCTTCCCCTTTTTCCTGTCTTTTGCTGAAATGGAAAGATACTCATCCGGGTAATTTTCAGCATGAAAATGCCTGTGGAGTCCCACTGGGATAAGCACAGTCAGAAACAGCGAGTGTAAGACCTTGTGTGCATGTTACTGCGGTGGGATGTCCGTGTTGCCTTGCATTACAGTGGTGTGATACTGAATATTTTCTCATTTCTGCCTCCAAAGTAAATCAGACTTTGTCCCGGCCATGTTTTGGTGGTCTCAGCTTAAGATATTGCTTCTTCAGCTACTTGGGTCTGCAGATTCTGGTCTCCACCTCTTTTGTTGAAGGCTGTAGTGGCATAAAAATAATAAGGGGAAAGCGAGTAATATTTTCAACTACTTTTTTTCAGAAAAGTAGTTATAGATTAATGATTTCAGTAAAGATTCAGTGGTGAGGGATCACTCTACATTAATAAAATGTATCAGGTCAGGTGTTGGAAGCCCCATCTTTGCCATTAAATCTAAGGAGCTTCATTCCAGACCAGAGGGAGCATATGCCGATGTCTAGGATGCCAAACCCTGCTCTCTCTTACACAGTGATCTCAAGTTCTTCATTTGTCTTGAATATAACTGAGAGCAGAGGCTTGCCAACAGTTTACCCATTTGGCTTTGTAAAAAGGAGAGTCAGAGGGAATCCTGCCATGATAATATATACAAGGTAATTGAGAAGAGAAATTCACCATATTCAATGAAATAATAGTCATTAAATGTCAGAACAAGAAAATACAAATGTGAAAAGACAAAAAAATAGGGTTTTGACAGTAATTCAGCTGTGAGGTCCTCTGTCCAAGATCCCTTGAATCAAGGTTTGCGTGTGCCTTTTGCAGGAGATGATGCTTTCAGAAACGCCAAACTCAAAGAGGAGGTCTAACGTTAGGAGTCACATTGCTTTGTGGTCTCATCCTGCGCTACCTCCTCTGACAAAACTGCCGTGACGGCTCAGAGTAGCCTCAGGAGATTCAGATAAGTGCTAATTGTTAAGATTTCTCATACTTAATGGATGTTTGTGAGGAGCTGAGTTCTTGCAGTCAAAACACAGATCTGTGAACTTTTTTTGCATAGTATGTAGAGAAAAAATGGTATTTTTCCAAATATTTCAAAACTTTCCAGTCCGCCCTCGGGTCCTGTTGATAATTAGAGACTTTCAGTGTTGTTTAACTTTTATTTTTAAAAATTCTCAATTCCCCTTCCGTCTCTCGGCGTGGAAAAACGGTGAAATGCCTTTGTGGGCAGTAATGGCTGAATGGACCAAGTGAATCCTGGGGAAGCTCTGCCGTCCGTTTGGGGCAGCGTGCCGAGGCTGCCGGGTACTGCCGGGACAGGCACAGCCGCGCTGGAGGGAGCAGCCATGGGGCATCCCACGGTCTCCAGCATCCTCCCCTCAAGGAGAGGCACATTCGGAGTTTTAAGCGCAAGAGATCACCATATTACAAGGAAGCAAAAGAAACAATCTTTAATCCTTTCAAAGCCCAATAATATTATGTATATTGACTGAAGCCCTATGGAGTGGGCCTGGCAGGGCTTTTTCATTACTGCAGCACGCTGTAGCCTAGCTACCTTTGAAAAGTAACCAATATCGAGAGCCACTTGACATTTGCAAAGGATTATGGGTGTCCTCTCCATCTCTTCTCAAGTTCCCAAATTTACAATGGTCTTAATTTAAAAGTTAAGCCAGGGGATCAGTTGCTTAGTCTGCTGCTGGGCTGCCCTTTAAAAAAAAAAAAAAAAAGAAAAAAGAGTGTCTGTGTGTGCCTGCGTGGAAGGGAGAGGTGGGTAATGAACCTCGTGCGCTGGTGTCACCCGCCTCTAGCCTTCGGCTCCGATCGGCGGCATTTAATTGTGGAAAAGGTATCTAAATCAGGATCAGGCAGACGGGAGCGGACGGTTTCATTCCTGCAGGTGCTGCTGAGATGCAGGGAGCAGCAGCAGCTGGTAATGAGTTGGTGAAAATGAAAAAGGGACATAAGTAGCTTCTTTAGCAAATCCCCTGGAAATGACATGGAGCCTCTGGGATCGATCGGATCGATCCCTCCGAAGGCTGCAGGCTCCTCTCATCCGACTGCCAGCGCAGGAAAAACCGTAATGTTATTATCAGCAAAACTCATAGAAAACCTACCGGGGAAAACAGCGCTCTGTTTTCTTCCTCCCGCGGGGCAGCTCTCGGCCAAGAGCGTGCAGAGGGAGCGTGCGGGGAGTGCGGGTATTAGCACCATCACTCAGAGGTAGGGGTACGGTGCTGGGGAGACCTCAGTCTGCTCACAGCTGTAATGACAGTAACAGTGGCGTTCCTGGTCCGGGTCCCAGGCCCGGCACTGCTGTACTGCATGGAGGAGAGGTGCTCCGGGCGCTGGAGCGATGGCTGGTGGGCGCTGGGCCCTGGCTGGGACGGCGCTGCCCGCAGCTGCCTGCCAGCTGCCCATCTGGTTCCAGTTTAGGGCTCGCCTGTGGTGCAGCTGTGGAATTTGGGTTTGCATCTGCCTGGCCGGGAGGTGGGGAGCAGACACCCGTCCTGCAGAGCGAGCACAGGGGGAAATGGGGCCGGGGATGGGAGGAAGGTGTGGGGCGTTCAGAAGGTTTCTGACAAGCTGTTGGTCTTCCTCCCATCGTGTATCTGCTGTCATCAGCCCTAGTTTGATTATGATTTGCTCTATAACACTTTATGAGGCTTGCATAATTAGTTTCATATCCTTAATCTGCAGCATCAACTGAGCTTTCTAAGCCCGTGTTTCTGGCCAGGCTCTGAATTACCTCCTCACATAGGGAGACGTCAGCACACCAGTTCACATGCAGTCCAGCAGCTAAATCTTTGCTGTCCTGAAGTGAAACGATCCTCTAAAGTGAACTGTTGTGTCTTCTCCAGATCTCTGCAGAAATGGGACAAGAACAGTTGTACTCCAAGACTTACTCTGGGAAAACTGGTCTTAAATCTCCCAGTCACACTGAGAAGTTCAAGGGGCCTTGCCTTGAAGAACTCAAAATTTCTTTGTTTACCTTTCTGTAATCCTGTTGGAGAGAAGGGGCAATAAATTTGTTTTATTACATCTGTCCTGGAAAATGTACATGCAAAGCTCAGAGATCCCGTCACAGGTTGGTCCGACGCTCTGTGGGATCGTATCAGTGCGTGCAGTGCATGGCCTGGGGTGGGGGGGAGGCTGCTGGGGACCCCCAGGGGACCTGTGCTGGTAGCCAGGCTTGCTTGGGCTGCTCGCCGGTGCAGCTTGGGTCACCCCAGGCTCCTGTAAGTGTCTGGGCTATTGCCATCTTTGGGCTTTATTTTGGGCCATGCACTGAATGCAGCTTGTGCCCAAGATAGCCAACAGTTGGGACATGTTATTGGCTTTTGATTTTGCCTTGTGCTCCACAAAGCGTGATAATTTGGATCTTTAGGACACAATATTTAAACTAAACCGCGTCATTAAAGAGGTGCATTGTAACTGCGTGCTGTTCATATACCCTCTAACATAAGGATATGAGAATATTGATTTTTACCCACTGGAAAGTTTGCTAGTTTGTGAAAAGTCCTTATTCTCAGGAGTTACAAACATCGCTGTTTCCACAGAATCAGTTAAACTAACATCAGCTTAGTATTTCTGAGTAACAGATCTTAGAGGACTTATACTTGTTCGTATATCACCTTTGTAGCGAGGCCATAAATTTTGAAATACAGGGGTTGAGGAGTATGAAATAAAACTATGAAATGAACTTAAGTTATAACAGTATTATGGAAATACATGTAACATTTGTCGTTGGAATGGTTTACAATAGTAAAAATAGGGATAGATAGGCCACTTCAAATTCATAAACTATTAAAATAAACAAGTAGTTCTTCTAAAAATTGTATTGTCTGAAAAATTTCATTAATTTTGGATCCATTTGTCTTTCCCTTTGTAATGAGCTAAATTGATAGATTCTCATAAACAATATCGATACCTGAAATATGTATTGTTTATACAGGGTGTAGGACATCTTGGCGAGATGTGCTTACTGACACAGCCATCTTCTTTCATCTTAGTGGTTGTCTGGTGGCGTTAGGAAAGGATGAGACCAAGTCAACCAAGTACGGTGGTAGCAGACTGCCATCATACAGGCACACTGAATAGCGAGCGTGGCACGCCGGTGGGATCCTGAGTTTCGGATGGGAGCTGCCGAGGCGTTGCAGGGCTGCATGGAGGGCGTATGACAGTGGACAGGGTAGGCAGGTATCTGTCAAAAACCTGCTGGGACTCCTCACAAGATGTGCTTAACCTAACTCATTCCCACAAAGCATTTTATGGCTGACAAATCTCATGAAAAAATGCTGCACTGGAAAATTTCCGGCGGATTTTACAGCTGCGCTCAGCCCCGGTTTGGGACTGTGCTCCCAGGTGCGCATCATGCTACCGAGAGATAAAGACTGGCAATAAAAAAGACCATTGGTTGTTGACAAGATCACTCCATAGCAATAAAAGTGAGGACAGTATAGGGGCATTACAATCTTTCTGATTGTGTGAAAATTCAGATTAATTTTTGTACTTTCTAAATAACTTGATTTCTAAGTAACAGCAAGGCAGGAGTGCTGGAGCAAAGCGTTTGACTGTGTTCTTACTACTTGCCTTGTTGAACTGTCTCATTCCTTTAAGTCTGCAGTGGGAAATAAGATGAAAGATGCCATGGGAGAGCTAAATAAAAACTATCCTTTGAAACAGAGTGAGATCAGGGCTTTGGTGATAATTCTGTTTCTCTTATTTTAATAACCATGTTCTTTATTGTTGTCACGTTGTCAGTTTGCTGGCAACGCAAACTTGGTCTTGTGGAGGCATCCCACGTTATATTTGGTCTTACTGTTAGAAGAAAAGACCCTCTCAGGATAAATGCTTGATTTGGAAAACAGTGACAGCAGAAATATTTTCTTTTAAACCAGAATACGTACTTTGGATATAGGCTGCCTTTCCAGGTCACCTCTCAGATTTGCCAGTTTTGGTCTGTTTTCCCTGCAGTTTGCTGCTGGCAGGCCCCTGGGATGCTCGAGTGAGACGGTGCCCCAAACTGAAAACTTCTGAGGGCAAAGGCATTTTATCACACAATTACAGGTGTAATAGAGATTTATAATCACAGTATAGCCAGATTCTCATACTGAGCGAGCTAGATTTTTATTTTGACTCTGTGAACAGTAAATATCATGAGAGATTTAAAGCATGGACTATCGAGACAGGCATGGTAACCTCACATTAATATTTTTCACATATCCTTTTTCTTTGGATTTTTTTTGTTAACATTTCTATTTGTGTCTTTTCCAATAAGATTGGTTTCATGTGATGTTGTAAGGTAAAGAGAAAATACGGGATATTTTTCTCTTTAAAGCTTGGTACATGATAAAATAGCACAGTGTTGGTGACAGACATATTTGTGATGGCAATCCCAAATTAGAGAGAAATTGTAGCAGACTTTAAGAGCCTAATACAAGACCCCAGGTGCAGGGATTTAATGCCCAGGTGCTTGTGCTGCAGCAGCAATCACTAGCTGGATGTGGTTCACCGTGGTAATCCTGACAGCCGGGTCGCAGTGCCGGGTTTTGTGGCAGTGTGGGCAAGCTGCAGGGTACCATTCGCTCCTTCAGGTGATCATAGAATCATAGAATGGTTTAGGTTGGAAGGGACCTTGAAGATCATCGAGTTCCAACCCCCCCTGCCACATGCCTGTAAACTGCTGCCAATTTAGATGTAGCAGCATTATTCTAAAACCTGCTGGATGTTTTGGGTTTTTATTTAAAACCTATATCTACAAATTAGTATGGACTTTATCCTTCAGGCAGAGAAAGGTATATTTAGCATGAAAGTTAAAAATACATCCTAACAGTTCACAAGTGGAGACAAATCTCCATGCACACCATCAGATAAAACTAGCCAGGTTTTCCCAGTATGTCGCTTGCAAATACACAACAAACCTCATAATTTGCAGGACTTCCTTTAAAAAATAGTCATCACCCTCTCACTTCCTCCCCCCTCTTTTAATTTCTGCACACAGCCCAGTGAATCCCGTTGCTTTTGTAATGTTATCCCCATTATCCTTTCTGTCAAAAAAAGTCTGCCAGCTTTTGGAAAACTCTTGACAGACTGTGCAGTGCTTTCCTGAGCTGAGCTGAAACCCTGCTCTGTATGCTACAGGTTATTAGGGTTAGCAGAAAGAATGTGCATTTATTTACTGAAGGTACTTTATAAATCAATACCTTGTTTTTGAACTCAGGTCAATAGGAATAACTCAGAAACACAACCAACAACTACTGCAACCCTAAAACAGCACTTTCAACATATTGATTTTTTGAAGAGTATCTTTTCCTGGCATTATTCACACAATGTTGATAAACAGTTTCATGCAATCAAAATTGTAAATAAGTATGAGTGTGCATGCACATATATGTGCACAAGTGCACATCTGTGAAACAGAAAAAGCTTTTAATGTCGTGTGGGAATTCTAAAAAAGCAAAGTCAGGAAATGATGCCATTAAGTTTCTTATAAGGTCATTCATGTTTCCCTTTAAAGCTACAGAATAAAATATATTGTTGTGGGTCAGTAAATATTAATATCATTAACTTGGCCTCATTTGCAGATATAGCGTTATGTAAATACTTGACAATTTTAAAAAGCAATAGCTTAAGGTACTTGTTTGATTAAAAACAATAAAAAAATAAATAAAACCAGATATGCACATGCAAAGTGAGGCCAGTCTGGCCGCTGGAGGAACTTGAGAGCTTTCTGGTTCCAGAGTTTTTAAATTTTGTATTTAACTCCATAGCTTTGGCATTACTTAGAAAAGATTTTTCCATCTTTAATTTAACGGTCAGGTTTCCCAAAGCAAAACAGAATGAAAAAGCCATCTCTCTTTATTCACCATGGAACCAGATTGCTTTTTATTATGATCATACTTAAACCCCTTAGTTAACAGACATCTGTAAAGAGTTTGCAAGAAGCGCGTTGCAGCTTCCGAGAAAGTCTCCAGGTGCCAGACCACTCATCCCCATCTTACCTCTGCGAGAGTGCCAGAGAGCCGACTGAGATCTATTTCCATCGTTGAAGAATCAAATAGTTGATATTTAAGACTTATACTCCAAATTAATTGTCATTTTAAAAAATCATAATACTTAATGCTTTTTTTTTTTTGTTCATTCTCCTTGACCCAAAACAGAGACCAGCTCCTTATACACTGAGTTTCTTCCATTTTTGCCTTTTTTTTTTCATTTGTTTTGGTTTTGGTTTCTGAGGAGAAATGCAAGGATGCTTGCAGTAGAATAAGGAGAGATTTTAAGAGTTTTACAGTTAGGGTGTAAAGAGGAGTATGTATATCAGAGAGCTTTTAACCAAGCAGAGGAAGATGCATTAAACTCCCAATAGCTGAAAGTTGAAGTTTGTAGATTAATATGAGAGATACAGTGTAAATTTTTAACAAGTTGGTTAGTTAAGCACTGGGAAAAATTATAAAGGGACTTAAAATATTTACATCAAAATTAAACCTCTTCTGAAGATATGACCTGACTTTTATGAAACACTGATATTGATACAAAAGTTATTATGTGTAATTTGATTTCCTGAGTTATTCAATAAATCAATCTAAATAGTTATAATGAATATAACTTTTAGAAATGTGGGATTTCTGCTTCATGCAGGGTTTCGATATTTTGAAAAATACAAATTGGGTTGAAGCATAATTTTTTAATTTGATTTCCAGCAAACTGAAATACTTGTACTCTAATCATTGCAATTTTCTTAAACCAGAAAGTCTCCTGCTACCCCAGTAAGGCCTGATGGACATCATGGGTCTGGATGGTTTTGTGGATTCTCATGTGGGATGCTGAGAGGCTGAGTGATTAGCCCAGCTGGCCCTGTGCAGATCTTATTTAAAGGTCCATTTAAAAGAGCCCAGCTCATGGTGGCAGCTTGCTAGAGTGTCCAAAAAAAAAAAAAAAAAAAAGTATTACGTAAGTAAAGGACTTTTTATTTAAAACTTAGCATTTCAGGTTCAACAAAGTACTATCAAAAAATGGGACCAATGCACAGCTTCCCAGCTGAAGAGAAGCAACAGAGGTTCCGTGCAGTCTTTGGGTTGAATTTCACAGGCTTTCCATTACATTTGCAGAGTTTTATAAACAATTGTTAGGACATTTTCAGATCCTCTTTGCTCTGTTTTTGGCTTTGTCTCTTTTCTCCTTCACTCATTTTCATGCAGTAAAGTCGACTCATCCGCAGTCTTTCCCAGCTTGACTTTGGCCCGGATCAGGTTCTTTTCAGGGGGACACTGGAACCCCTCTCACCCCTGTGAACGCACTGCAGCCAAAGGCAGGGCAGGAGGCTTGGAGGAGCAATGTGTGGTGGGGGAAGCTGAGAGCCCTTTGCTGTGAGGTACCAGGTTTGCTGATTCTCTATCTTTCTCCTTAGGAGGAACTCCATATCATCATCGGCATTATCTCCCCAAGTCATGGTGGTGTTGGCATTCCTTAGATACTGTTTATCCAGTGTTGTAACAAATATGTTTTTATTTCCAGTAAGTAATCCCAGGTTCTGATTTGAGGACTAAGGTATAAAAGTTAGAACCTATAGCTGTGACCACCACCATGGCACAACGCTGTGGAGAGCTGGAGGCTCGCAGCTGTGCAAGGCTGGTGTCTGTCTAGCGCTTGGTTATACTGAGGGGATGTACAAATGCAGAAACACGTGGAGCTCAGAATAGTGAGAATAAGAACAGTAGAAATGCAAAGAGTCATTTTAATGAGCATACGAAGTTGGTCTTCTTCAGTGTCCCATTGTCTGTAAAATCTTCTGAAACAATAGGGTCTTCTGCAAGTGTTGTCTGTGTGCAATCAGCACCCACCTGCCCTGCCCAGGAGGGACCTCCCAGCTCCACCGCGCTTGCTGTGGCCACAGCTCAGAGCTGTCATGGCCTCTCTTGCCTCCTGCCAGATGTCTGAGATGATTTGCAGCTTTCAGTATTCAGGATGTCTTTTCTCATGAAAGTATCTATGAAATTCTCAAGAAGTGTCTTAAGATCTTGCTATTAATGCAGATTTCTGCCACTTCATGACATCATGAAGCCTGCTGTCATGGGCGCTAGATCAGGAAAGAATAAAATCTAAGTATACCTGTATCTTATTAGGGATATTTTCGGGGGTGGGAAGTCTCTTTAATCAGCTATCCAAGTTTTTCAATACGGTATGCCTCAGTTAATTTTTAATACATTTTTAAGTTGATGTTAGCATCCTCTTGGACACTGGACTTCATAGGGAAAGTCTTAGACTCCACCACCGCACAGGCTTGTTATTCTACTTATTTATACTCCCGCAGTGCCTAAGGACACTCATGAACTCCAAGACAAAATATAAACACAGGATAGCAATGCAGTCTCTGCCCCAAAGAGATACAGACATGCCATGAATCAGCCAAACCCTCATATGTACACTGCAGTAAGAGCCTCAGACTTTTATGACAACTTGATGGTGGAAGAAATCCTTTTATCTTTAAGCTTGTGGAAGGTCTGTTAAAGGTGTGCAGGGTGATGTGGGTTTTTATCCGCTATTTCAGATACTGCTGTACTCCTATAAAGAGCTCTCTTACAGTCAGTGAGATTATCGGGAAATCCACCTGCACATAGAAATACCAGGACTGAAAGGCATTGGTCAGGTGTATATATCACCGAGAGGATTGTCGGTTTAGTTCATGGTACAGGGAAATGGGCCAGATGGCCTCTGGAGGAGCATCCCCGTCCTGTTTTCCAAGATTTTATGAACAGTGGACAGGCATCCTGATGTGTGTGCTACAAAATCATTTTAGTATCTCCCCCGTTACAGACAGTTCTGGCAGACCACCTGAACTGGCAGTCTATGGGTACTTCCATTCATCCCTCAAGGTACTTAGCTCTTCTTCCAGGCAGGATCTTTCAGAAGAATGCCCCATCCACCTGAATCATACTTGACCACGCTTACCATGGAAAATGCTCACTAGCTAGCTACCTTGGAGAGAAATTGTTTTCAGAGTTCCAGATTTTACTACTGCATGCCATAAAGCATTTCTACCATCTGTACATATGCTACTGTAAGAACTATTTATACTTTCAGCTCATCAGTTAACCCCTTTCAAGAACTTTTGTCTGTTCTTTACAGTACAGCTGGTGATAAAATATCGTAAACATCCGCCCATAAAGGTTCTCGCAAGATCTTCTCATCCTTTGTTAGATGAATTCTGTAAGTCTTATGTACTTTTTTGCTTGAAATGAAACTCACTTTTCTTGGGATTTTGATGTATCAAGATAATTGATAGTAGCTGCTAGCTGTTGGGTTTACTTCACCACCTGTCCATTCAGTCTCCTGTCTTCCTATAGGGTGAAAGACTTTCCACACATGTAGATACATCATGTCTATAACACAGCATTCATGAGACCTTTAGGCCTTACCCAAAAGTCATCTCAGACTTCTGTATAAATCTGTTTTCCTAAATTATAGTTCAATGAGAGGGAAGCCAGGCTGAAAAGTCAAGATTGCTCATAGTAATGTTATTCTAACTGCAGAGGAATAGACATTTAAAAAATGTCTCAAGCATTTTGGAAAGAAGGAAAGGCCAGTCAGTATTGACTCAGATTTCCTAAAGTGATTTGAAGTGCTATCAGTGTGCATGATACTAGTAGGATCAGACCCTCTGATAAGATTAGAGCTCATTTTGCTAAGCAGTGACCTGTTTCCTGCAGAAGCGTACCCGTTTTGGAGCTCCAAGGCAGCAGAATGGAGATGGGCACATACGCTTTTACAGCATTGTGTCGTATCAGAGACATCAGGTTTGTCCGTCCTTTCTGGTCAAGGAGAATGCCGCTCTTGCCACAAGGGACTGCCTCTGAGTTATTCAAATTGGCAGAAATGTGGAAAAGTGCTTGAAAAAGAAGCAGTTGCTTACCTCAATGTAAGAGAAGCTCTTTGTAGTTCACTGTCCTTGTTCATGATGAAGCTGCATTCTCTAATAACAAGCCTATCTGTAGACCAGTGGTTATCTCCTGTTACAACAAAAATAGCATTAGTTCAACTGCCATGTAAGGGACATGCATTATTAATTTCTTGGGTTTTAGCCATACGCTTTGCAGTCCCTTATTAGCTGTATGTGAGAGTAATTTCTGGGGTACGAATTTGCTCTAATTCAATTTGGCTAAGAAAAATATCTTGATAATTTAGGTTATGATATGCCTCCAGCTGCTCAAATTTCCTCCTTGACTATCAAGTTTGTCAATTTGTCGTCTTTTCTGAAGAACTTGTTGCCTACCTTTGGTATCTCAAGTGAACTCCATGATCTCACCCTGAGGTGTTAAGAATCGCTGAGGGCTATCAGAACTTGTGTAAATTACAGCGATGCAGACAGCATGTTGAAAAATCAATAAGTAATGAAATAGTACTGCAGTGAAGTAGCCAAGAGAGCAATGGGTGAAAAAATCCCAAGGACTCGGTTTCATTTTGTCAAAGTATAAAAGATAATGTTCTGCTGTGATGCTATAAAATCATCCCCACTGGCCAAAGAAAATTGAAATACAAAAGAGCAGTGTAGAGGTGCGGGTGCGCTTCCTCCTGAATTCCAAGTCCCCCTCCCCTTCCATTAGCGTGCAGTGGATGCTGCGGTGGAGATCTGGGCAGACATTCACTTTTCTAATGAAGCAGTGGGTATGGCTTTTCTGCCTTTGCATGCTATGGACTAATGTCAGCTCACACCAAGTGTCATTTAAGCCTCTCTCTAATTCCCGGTAATCCTCACATCTACCCATCCTGAATTGGTTGTCTCATACTGGTAAGCAGGGAAACACCAGCAGAACATTTGCCACCGAAACCCAGCACTTCATAATGCTTTTGCAATATGCTCAAAGAAACTGATCAAAGGTTTTATGAAATACTTGAATTTTGTACTTGAATGTATCAGAAGGTCCTTCTTAACCTAAGACTAAGCATTTCTGAAATACAATATTCTACAGTAAAACAAACTGCTCTGTAGGCAAGCGAATCCACATGGCTTAGTTTTCCATGAAGGCCATGCCCTATACCCCCTCTGTCTATCCCATGGCAATACCTACAGCTCTTTCCAGCTCTCTGGCATTTTGCCTGTGCGAGGGACGATGCATTGTGGCTAATGCAGTTGAGATTCATGCTGGCCGCTCTGCCAGCTGCGGCCACACGGGCTGTGCAGCAGCTGGGCTTTCTCTCCGTGGGAACATCGTTTCCTCCAAGTGGCAAGCAATTTCTCAACATCTTCAGTAACACAAAACATCTTTGAGACTTTTACTGTTCTTTCATTTTGGCTGAAATTGGCCAAACTGGTAGTGAGGTGGGAACTGCCAGGCAGGCAATCTCATTTCCCGATTAGGACCTTAGAAAACCCGGTTCAAAAAGAGTAATTGGGTCAAAAGGCAAAGAAAAACATTGAACTGAAACAAATTTTCACAAGCTGGGTGTTGCCATGAGAGTCTTTCGTTTAAACCCATAAACTATGAGATTCTCTGGAATGAATTCTTAGAGTTGATGAGTTTTTTCCCACATGGATATGTAAGATAGTTAAAATGTATTTAAACAAAATGAATGACTGAAATACCACTAAATTAAATGTGTCTTGTGAAAGATAAACCAGCCTGCATTCTTGTGTTAAGGGAGAGTCCCCCCACTTCAGCCTTTTATGGCTAATCAACCTATTATCCTCTCTATATATCTGCCTGTAAAAAGAAATGGGTTTAAAAGACAGTGAGCTGCTGTTTGGTCCTGAGAGACCTAAGAGTCAGGTTCAAATAATGGTCCTTCACTGGTTTTCTCTTGATGCTTTCGTCTCTGCTTTTCTGCATGCTGCCTGGAAAGGTGGGTTCTGTGTTGTCTTCTGGGGAGACCTCTGTCAGAGGTAGACAGAGAAATGCAGTCCTTGGAAAAGGAGGAGAGAAAATGGTTTCCTTAATGTGCATGAATGATCTGTTTGATATAGATTAATGCTTACTGTTAAAGCACACACAGGATTGAAAAATCCTTCTGGAAGACCGGGTGTGCTGCTGGCTGTGTTGGGGAGAGCAGGCAGTTCAGAGGATACTAGTTCCATTTCATTGATTCCAATCACCTCTATAGACCATCAGTGTCTTTATTTAACCTTCCATGATTTTGTTTCATTACGGTGGTATGCAGAAAATGAACAGCCACTATCGCCACAGCTAGAGAATATCTTGAGTGAGATGGCAGGGAGCTTATATTTAGTCGTTCAACAAACTCAGGTTAGGCTGTAGTGAAAAGAGATCTATTAACTTCAGTGACTTTGGAGAGGGTCCTTTGTTCTTTTCAAAGTTGTTATGGGTTACAGAACTCAAAAGCCTCTTTTCTTGCCCATTATTAAAGCAGTGCACTGTATTTGGCACGGACACTTTAGAGCGTTCCAGATACTACAGGATTGTTTGCAAGGAGGTTGCATGTAAATACTAAAAAAATCTCAAGGAATTTAGTGGAGTAGAATATGTAGACCTGGAAGCAGAAAGCATTTCTTTACACACAAGCCTCCTGTTGGTGTAAATCTAAATATTCCATAGTGCATTCATTTGAAAAACTCAGAGGAAACATTTATAAGCTGGTGACATAGTACAGCTTTTTAACCTTTCCATGCCGTCAGACACAGCGTGTGGTGTGGACACCCCCTCGTTTCCAAGAGAGTGTCTGAAGAGCCTTCTCTGCCCTCCGGGCTGGGGACTCCACACAGAGCTTCCCTGCCTCTTAGCATCGCCCTGACAAGTCCTCTGCTGCCACTGTGAACTCTGGTGAGGTCTGGCCAGTATCCCTGGCCTGTGGACATATTCTGAGACATTCTGTGCTAGCGTTATGCAGCACAAAGCCTTGACAGTTATACTTCCCATTACGAAATGCTATTTTCAGCTGCTTCTACCTTTGTGAGGCATAAACCACTTCTACTGGAGATTCTCCATGTCTACCACAGGCTTTCTTTTTATCCCCCACCAATCAAGTAGTTGATTCCTTTAAAAAAAAATAGTTAGGGATACATTTTTTTGTTTACATTAAGGAATTCTACCAACCTTGTCTCCAAAAATCTCCAGCCCAGATTTCAAACTTTACATTTGGCAGTGGGTGGATTTTGCATCAGGTATTTATCTTTTGCAGGTTCTGTGAACGTTTATCCACATTGTAAGCTTTAAAAGAAAGTTCCAAATCCTGCACTTTTCACACGTTCAGGAAAGTGGGTTAGATCTGAACAGATGCCCACGAGGCTCCATTCGCATGGGGCACACTTCAGCCAGACATTGACATCGTTCCTCAGTTTCAGCTCCAAGCTCTTGCACACTGTACCATGTCTACACTTAGGCAGATGACGCCTAGAGATGCATGATGCTCTTGAGAATTTCCGTGGTTTTGGTGTTTCCTGCCTGGCATCTTCGCCCCATGGTGGAAGCTACAGAATAACATTGTGTGGCACTTCTCATCCCTTCCCTATGAGAAGGAGGAGCCTCCTATTTGCATATAATGTGGGCTCCATGACAGCGCATAGGGTCTGTCCTCATCTGGCACTTCGCCGTTGAGAGAGAGGACCATCACCAGCTAAGGGGAGGGGATAAGATAAGATCATCCATATCTAGACTCTTACTGTCTCTGTATTGAAACAGCGAGACTACGTGGATAGCACCCCCCTTTTTCCAGGAAAGGAGGCTGATGAAAGCAGGAGGCTGTCAGCACCCATCTGCCTCCGGATGTAGGTGGAGGTAGATGGTGCTGACCAAAGCCAGGCTAGCTGCGTGGCGTGGCATATGCTGGGCACCAAGTTCATATCAGAAGTACGGGGATAATAAAAATGCCAAATAATGTTGGCGCTGCCTGGTGACACACCATGGTGATATTAGCATGATCCATAGGTTGCCCATCCCGAGTCTGAGCCGCGCTGGGCAGTCTGTCGTTCCTGGGCTCTGAGTGACCCCTGCTGGGGCCAGCAAGAGAGGAGGAGGAAGGACCAGGGGTTGTGGTGGAGGACGTTGCTGTCTGCAGAACCCCTCTTTTGTCTACTCCAGAAGTTGGAAGTAGCGAATCAGACAAAGAAAAGGAGAAGAAAGGATTATTTGATGGTTAAGATGGTTGAATGCTGCCTTGGAAAACTGATTGTTTTCCCTTCCTTTGCCACCTTTTTTCCTTTGTGATGCTAGTTAATTCACTTCAACCTAACTTTTCACAGACTGTTACTAATTGGGTATTCTTCAATTTCTTCATGGTTCATTTGAGATGCAGGGGTCTGAATTTGTACTCACAACTGCTACTGAAGACCATTTTGGACACATAAGGAGTGTTCTGAGAAAACAGTTTGTAGACCTCTTTAATTAGGCATCCACAGTTAGAAGATACTTTTCCTTTAATCACTATAGATCTCAGGTCTGCAGTCAGTAAAATAGAGGTAATAATAGCACCTTGTATCACAAGGGATTTGAAGAAAAGCTTACAAGGAATTTAATAACTTGGATGTCAGGGCAGCATTTGTATTGTATAAAGTAAATAAAGGGGGCCACGCATTGAGCAAAGGGGAAAAAATATGTATGTATGTTCTATATACTGAATCAAAATTGTGGAAATGGGGGGAAAAGTACTGTGTAGCCCCCAATTTATAACCTATATAATGGGGGGTGGGTGTCAGAGGGTGGTGGTGCATGTCTGTCTGCATTTCTAATCCAGTCCGCTTTCATGTTCCTTTCTCTGATATGTCATTAACAGACCATTTTAAGTGTCTCTGTCTGCTTACACAAACATCTCCAGCCAAACAAAGTCCTTTTCCCAAGAAATCCTTAAAACTTAATTCCTTCTGTGAATCATCTAAAATGAAATAAACCAACAGAGGAATACATTTTTTGCAAAGGTGATTCACAAGGAAATATTCACCACCTATTCAAATAATGGTGTAATTGCTAGGACTTGTCTTCCTGAGCTTCCCTTTTCATGAACACCTCCATTCTATTTATAAACATTTTTCCTTACCGGTATCTTACGCACATGCAAATTTAAAATTCAGTTTGGAAGATCTTCTAGAGCAATTTAGAGATTTGTTTCTATATGTGTGTTTCTTCCAGCAAAATCGAATTGCATAAAATTTGGTGGAAAAGCAAATGCAGAGAAGTGTACCACGCAGACCGTTTTTACAGCTACATTTGAGAGCGTTCCCAAAATTTCATATTCACCCGGCTGTGTGAGCAACTATATAAACATTCCTGCTAGACAAAAACAGAATGAGTGTTTCTGCTTTCATACTAAAGAATATGACAAAATAAGCAGTTTTATGAGCTTCGAGAGCAGTTCTTCCTGCCGTATACAGATGGTTCACTGATGTTGAAGCTGACAGTGGCACTGGAGATTTAGGTTACAGTTTTGGATGTTCAGTGTCAGATTGCTGGTTGGTCGTATTTTGCTTGTTTCCACTTTTGCAAATACCTTTTCTGCCTGGCGATTGAGGGCTGCAGGAGAACGTCAAGGGGGACAGGTCTGCTATGCTTAGCCCAGACTATGGAGAGCCATTTCCACAGATAACCATGGTGGGCTTTCCTGAGACCTGCCACCCACCTTGTAGTGTGAACCTGTGGGGCCTGGAGAGGCATGGGAACTATACTGTTCATCAGAAATAGGCTTTTTACAGTTTTGAGGACAGAAAATAAAGAAACTGAAGGAAAATCACATTTAAAAGCTTTCTATAGTGCTTTCTGCTTGGAGCCCTAAAATCTTGAAGCAATGCCGTCAAAGCTTTTCTGAATGACTTGATGAAGGTTTTTTTTGTTTTGGTTGCGGCACTCTCGGGACTCATTGGAGTGGCAGGATTAAAATTAATTAGAGGCTGTTTGGAGGGGGCTTTGGAAGATAGCCTCAGGCTATACTTCAGTCTGGTTGTTAGAAGCAATATCATCACCGCCTCCTCTTCCAGTGAACAGACCTGCACTGGTGCGGCTGGGGGGAGCCACAGAACATCCAACACAGACATCAGAGCAAAGACTTCCTCCCAAAGAGATTACTTACCACAAAACCAGTGGATCTACCTGCTGACAACCCCAGAAATATGTCTTGTTTCATTTTATGGTTTCTAAAAGAGGCTGCTTTATGAAGCTCTCCAGAATCTTGATGAAATATCCATGTGAAGATGTTCATTTTCCTCCTTTCTTACCATGAATTATGTTGATTAGCATGTTTGGGAAGAGATGAGAGAAAAAGCTCTGCTTCAGCAGCTGGATTTTTTGTTTTGTTTTGCTTTGCTTTGTTTCGCAACGAATGGGTAGACACAGCAATGAGTGAAGAAAATTGACAAATAGCCATTTCAAACCCACTTGTCAGCTTGACTTTGAATTTTCCTCATCGAGGAGGGTCAGTTGCAGAACTGATAAAATGCTACATCTCCAAATTTGTGTCAAGTTTTCATATGTTTTATGCATTTGTAGACTAGTAGATAACCCTTTATAGTTAATCCCTCTGCTACATGGAGGTTAATGCTTAGCTGATCAGTATTCCTACATAGATATAGTTAGTAGAATGCAAGAATTTAAACTTTTAGGATTAGTTTTAACTTGTAGTCAAGTCCTATGGACTTTGTAATATTTGGGGTTTCATACACAGTTCCTGACTTTGTATTACAGTGTCTCAGAGTAAGGTGAGACAAAATCTGGCTTTCCTATGGCAGTAATTAGTAGAAGTAGCTAAAAATTTTAAATATTAATAGTTAACAATGGTAATAATTTTTAAAAACTGGTAAACTAATCCTTCTAGAAGTAGAGCCAAAAGTCATTTGATTTCTCCAACTCTCATTTTTTTTTCTGATTTCCTTTTCCATTCCAGTAATATCTACTTATCAAAATTACTTAAATATGCAAGAAGAAATAGCGGAGTTTAGTATGTTTTTTCCACTGCATATGCCATGTGCCTTAGAAGAAAGTAAACAAATTCACACAAGGCTACATAATTTGGTGCAAGTGTTCACTCTTCTTAATGAATCATCCCAGAACTGGTATTATGTTTTTCTGTGCTGAGCTCTAGCAATATCTAGGAGAGCTGTATCTTTATGGCATTCTCAGAATTTTAAGGCTTATTTAGAAATATGTCTTTGTTTGTATTTCTGATAACAGGAGCAGTAATTGTGTTGTTTTCACTCAGCATCTTAGGATTGCTACAATGTCAATTGTGAATATTTAGTGCTAAAAAAATACGAAATAACGAAATAGCTAAACTTCCAGAAGCAGGAATCGTTATCCTCAGGGTGTGATTAATAAGTCCTTAATTGAAAACTTAGTAAAAATATCAATGTACAATACAAGAACAAGCAGCAAATGGTATTTAAAAATAATAAGTCTTGTGACTTACATTAGGATTTACAGGTTTTCTGACTCAACATTCTAAAAATGCAGATGGCAGGCATTCAAAGTTGAATGTTCCTGGGATCATGATAGCAAAACTTAATCATTTTCTACTTTAGACTATAATGGAGTTTTTGAGGAGTAAGTGATATTAGGGCAGAAGCATCTGTGAAGCTGAGCTTCTCTACGAATTTTAAATCGGATAAGTAACATTTCCTAAATTTTCCCAAACCAGAGAATAATTGCTTAGGGGATAAAGAACATAATTCGGAGCTACAGGACACAGCACTTGATCCTAGAAAGAAACAGAGACCACTCTGGAGTCTTGGTTGATGGCCAGATGAGTAATTCTCATCTTCCTTGGATGTGTCAGTGGAGCAGTAATAGTGACTCTGAAGGGGGACCTGTCTCTGTGCTGGTGCATAAGCCGGCACTCAGGACCTGAGCTGCAGAAACTCTTCTGCACCCGAGTGGGTGGCCAGCAATGGCCAGGAGTGAGATGCAGAGATGCTCTCCATGAGCTGCAGGGGTGACCCGGGATTGCGAACGTACGTCAGTGTGCAGCTCACTGCAGCTCAGGAACTCACTGATCCGGGGTGACTTGGCCTGGTTGGTTAATGTGAGCATAATTCTGGGCATTTCTATGCAGTAAGATAAAAAGAAGAAGCAGAGCCAGAAAAAACACCAAAGAAGAAGTCTGGACTTAGCACAGAGAGTCTGCACGTGCTGAGCACGATCTCTAGCTTGTCAGGACTTGGCCAGGCTGCGCTCTCCTGGTGGTACCTTACAGCCGCCAATGGTTAACAATGCTCTTTTAGCCTGTACTGTCCTGCCCATCTACTGTGCTCCAGGGGAAACACAGTGTTTATTTCTTCAGTTATTTTCCTTAAATAAGTTTCAGATATTAGGATATTTAAGTTAGACTGGCACCGTAACAGAGCCTTTACTTCTAGAGCCCTTCCTCCTCCCCTATCTCGCCCTCTTCCTCTTGCACACTAAAAGCAAACAGAATTCATTATCTCATCTCGGCATTGCAGCTTTTTAAGTTCAATGTCAATAGCTAGTTAGGAAAGGGCAGGCAGGTCAGGGATTAGGACTCCGAACTGTCCTTGACGTTCTTCTGTAGGATGATCTGCTGTTTGCATCAGCCAAGTGAAAAAAAATTCCTTCTTCTCTATCCTGGGAATGATCAGGATGGGAAAATGTCAGTTTAGGGGCTGACAGAGCTCTGATAAGAATGATATAGAAATGGCAGAGAACGAGAGAGAAAGAGAGGGACGGAGACATAAATACTGTAATTCTAAGTTTAAAATTTCATTTTTAAGTATATTTGCTAGCGCATGTTCTGTTTTCTTCCAGTGTTTCAGTTCGTAGGCTTCTTTTGCAAGCAGTTTCATTTTAAGAAAGTCTGAATCTATTTTTATTTGATTTGATTTTACAAGTTCTGGAAAGGTCATCCTGCCTGGCCTGGAAGCTGCAAATACATTCACTCCCACAGCATTACTTATAAGCATGAAAATAGTTTCCACTTTATAAAGTATCTATACATTCTCTGTAGTTACCAACTTGGTCTGAATTCTCAGATTAATCTAACAGGATGGAAACAAAGCATTAGATGAAAATATTTTTGAAGTGTGATGACCTCTGAACAAAAATTAAATACTTACTTTATAAAAAAATACTGTGTTAGTAATAATTTCTTTTTACGTTTCTATGCCCTTATTATAAATTTGATAAATTTTGAGACAAAACTTATCATATTTATTCTTCATACTGGGTTCAGTGTTTCATCCAAATAATCTGATGGAAGCACAAAGATACTTTTTCTATATAAGGATATGTCTTTTATTAATATGTTCTCTTCATAAAGATATTCCATTAAGATTTCTCAGCTACGTAGTTGTTTTGCTTATAAAGGACATGGTTGTTTTCAAAATCATGGAAGACATTTGTATTTTAAATTAGAGAATGGGTTATGCTGTTAGGCAAGGAGAAATGTGAATTTCTGTAAAACATTCTTTATTTCTTAATTTTTAACGCACCTTTCTACACAGTTTTGTAGTTACTTGTGGGACAGCCTGAATGAGAGGCAAAATAAATTCTGTTAATAAAATTTCTTTTTATAACCTAGTAAAGTACCAAGTGTCATCAAATTGTGGTCTCTGGGCTGTGGCAGTTTCTTCAGTGGTAGTACAGAAAGGTTACGTTTCACTCGGGTTCAGCTTTTCCATTTACTGCTTAAACCCCAATAAAGTGAACTAGAAAGTATTTGTTACTTCTCAGAGTTAGTTTTCCTTGTAACCACTGGCTGTGCTTTCCCAGGTATTGCAGAATCACGTGTATAAAAAGCACCATCACAGTGGCAGCGCAGGTAGTCTCTGTGAAGCAACTTAGTGCCCAAAGTGATACTGCTATTTAAAGTAAAGTAGAAGAAAAAAAACTTTCAAATTTTCAACTTAACGTTGTGTCTGTTGGCATGAAACGTCGCAGTACTTCAAGCTGTTGCCTCATTCAGTCGTAGCCTACTCAGCCACTGTCCAAGTTTCTAGAGTTTGATGCACTTACCAGAAACCAGGCCATTTTAGTTTGAGCATTGTATCTGCAGCAACAGTATTTATTCTCTCTGCCCGGTATTGAAATAATACAGCGTGTTCTTCCTTGTCCCCTCTCTTTTTAATAATCCTTTTGTATAAAAATCATGACACAGTTTTCCTTGGAGAAACTAAGTTGTCAAATTCCCCAAATTATCAATTTTTCCAGATAGTAGTAGTTATTTTTCAAAATAATAGCTTCTACTATAGCTTGCCTACAAGAATAATTAAACTACCAAGGTGGGTTTTTTTCTGTAGGGCCTGATACTGCACTGTATAACTTTCTATGAAGCTATTGAATAAAATAAAAAATTAAGATCCTATGACTTATGACTGTTTTGTGAACAGTTTGTAAATCGTTAATTACTTCATTTTTAAAATCCTACATTGGATTCAATTGTGACCATAATCAGATTTCTCCATGTAGTATCCCAATCTCCTACTGTCACAGCCAGGAAAGGAGGGAGACTCACTTTCCTGCTCACGCGCCAGCGTCATCATGTCCCTGGATCCTGCTCTCACGGGGCTGACATGCCATCACTTCAGTCTGTGAAATGGTACTTGGTCTACCATCTGTTTTAGAAAACTGAGTTTCAGCAGCAGTGACGTCAGCCCAGAGAATCAGTGAGGATCAAGCCTTGACGGCTAACCTCCCGTACGAGGAAGGTGATTACATGTCTGTGTCCTCCTCTGTCAATTTATTTTCCTCAAACCTTTCATTTTACCTGGAAGGCTCAACTACTAACTTTGAAGTTGCTTCATTGCCAAGTGATAGATTCAGGATTTTCTAGTGGCTAAATTTCCCAGCAGAATAGAAAGTGATAACACAGACCCAAAGTGTTCTGAGCCCTATCTATCTTGAGAAGAAATATCCTGTACAATTCATAACCAACTCCATTTGTATAAACTCTTGCTAAGATAATACTGAACTAAATTCTTCTGGCAGTATCTCCTTTTTTCTTATCTTTGGTTGCTGGGTTTTTTTTGGCATTAGTGCACTGCCAGTGCCATCTGCACTGTGTTTCCCACCTGGACACTCTTAGCCCAAAGTCACAAGCTTTTGGCAGAGTGAATCCTGTGCTTCCAAAGTGAAATGTTTAGGGTGCTCTTTTATGCCGACTCTTCTGGCTTTGCAGGCTGACATTTATATAGAATGACTACCTTCAATCTTCTCTGGAAGCAACTCCTCTGCTCATGGTGTCTAATCTATACAATTCCTCAGCAGCTACCCAAATATAGCCCAGTATATATAACTCTTTGACCGGAAAAGGCTAGTACCTGTCTTAATCTATTATGATGTTTGTTCCATTAATAATTCTATCCTAAAAAAGATAAAAACTATTTTGAGATCCTATCAAGAAAGGAGTATACTAAACTATAGTTTCTCTACATTATCAGTATGTCGGAGAAACAAATGCAGAGGGAAGCAAGCTCAGTTCGTTGATGTATCAAAATAATTTAGATCATGCATTCAAAGTTTCAAAGAACTTGCAAGTTTCTTAATACCTGAGTGCCTTATGATATTGTCTAGCAGATTTACAGCAAAAATGCAATGTGCTTGATTAACAGCTGTCTTCTCAGTCCTAAACACAATCGGTGGGTTCTCAGTTTTTAAGCTGGAGCGGGCAGCAAAAAACGTCAGTAGCTGAATAAACAAGGAGTTATGAAATTTAAGTATTTGTAATGCATTATTTTATTCTACAAGATGCAGATGCTCATATTATTTTTTGGCATTTTAAAGCATTTGATTACAATCAAATTACATACAATCATCTCCAAATTGATTCATTCACAAAGAACCATGGTTGGTCAGCCCAGAAAATTATTTTTTGTTCCAAGAAAGTCCAGCATATTTGGATCACATTCTTGGTCTTGCTAAGCTGCTTCTACATAGATATTTACAACCCAAACTACAGCCAGCTGCTAGGTGATTCCTGCTCAGTTGGGGAATACCTGGATAATGCAGAGGCCAGCAGAGCAGCCTTTGTGCCCACTTTCTCCTGTCCTGGATATGTATCTGATTCTTGCCTGCAAAAATGAGCCTTTAAGATCATTGTAGGTCTGTAAATATACTCTAAATTGCCCTGAAATAATCAAAATTATGTATAGCCTTTCTTCAGCTGTTTTTCTTATCAGTTAGGGAGCTCCAAGACTTGGGCTAACGTTTTCTGGTAATGTTTGTACTTAAGAAATGACTCTCTCATCGATTACTGTTGCCTTCCTTAGTCCCCTCTCCTGATTCAAGAGTATAAACGTTGAAACTAGTGACAGAGGTGCCCCCATAGTAAGCAGAGCGCACATATTTTGGGTATATAATAATTTAAGATTGCACTTAGGTTTTATTTTTGCATCTACTATGTACAGCAGTAGGACCAGAATCCTTTCAGCTCTGGGCAGTCACATCTTCATCTTCATGGCTTCATAGCTTGTTACGTTGATTTTCAAGTACTGATTTACAGTCCGTGTCTGTCATTTACATCTTCTAGTAGTCACGAACCTAATTTATACGGCAATATCAAACGTAAAAATCTAAATGGATCGGTTAAACTACGCATGGCATTGTTGAAATGTGCGAGCTGTGGTGCTTTCAGAGGGTTCAACTCAGTCGTATGATTGCTAATCACAAACTGGTGGAGCAGCATGCGTAGATCAACAGTATTTGATTAAAGCCTTAAGTCTTAAGGCAGATTTTTGGCAGTGCCAGATATTTTAGGATGCTCAGAGCCAGGGACTAGATCTCTAATGTAATCTGGTTGGTTTGTATCAACACACCACAGAATTCACAAGGCAAGGGGGTGTTTCTGTGAAAGGCACTGCTGCTGCAGTCTTCCCACACGCAATCGGTCCCACTCCTAAAAAGCAAGGGACTGTCAGCATGACCACACGATAGCACCGACGGTCCTCGTTACGTCTGCCTCGCAGCAGCACAGGCACAAGATACCGCCCCAGGAAAAGGCAGTGTCCTCCAGTGAGCCTGGGGAGCTCTGTGCAGGGCTGTGCTACCGCCCCGAAGGAGAGAGGGGAGAGTGGTCCAAGCGCTTGCCCAGTGGGAGGCTGGCTGGAATTATACCCTCAACCCCAAGGGATTCAAACTCATATCTGCCACCTCCAGGGTGATTCCTGCCCACGGTGCAGAAGTGATAAGCTTTTGAGGTACCTCAGGCGGGAGAGGGGATTGAACTCCTGTTCCAACACTCTTAACACCAGGCTGTTTGGGTGGGCAGCACTGCTGCCCTCCTCCCCTTTCATGTCAGACATGGCTCGTCATCTGTGCCCAAGGGGAAAGCCCCTTTCCTGACATCTCTCTATTCTTGTTTTTGCTTAATAGGAATAATATTTTACACAGCTTTAGGCTGTGGTATTCCAGACTAAAGCTGGATCCCTAGTCAGGAAGAAATGATCAGGCTGCCCTTTAATTTACGTCTCCTCTTATAACGTTGTAGTGAACGTATCTGCTTCAAAACAGTGTTTTTATCCAAAGACAAATGCATGCACTGGAAACATTTCAGAGGAAGCTCAGATGGGTGCAGGAACAGTCCTTTCTATAGACTTGAGCATAACTTTGTTTTTAAAGCCTCGGTGTTTTTTTATAACTAAAGACAGTGCATGGCATGTGACCAGAACCATCAACAGCCTCAGAGGCAGATGGAAGGAGACAGGTTCCCTGGCACAGCCTGGATAGTAGCTCAGCGCAGTAGGAAAAAGACCTGCTAAATCCTTCGAAAAAGACAAAATGAGAAGGATTGCTGACATCAGCCCGCAGTTTTCAGAGAGACTTTACAGGGATATGGAAAAATTATACTGTGCCTTGGCTGCTTCTGTTTTCAAGCTAAGTGCTAGCGCAAATATAATATCTTTTATATATATATATTTCTTGGTCTGTTTACAGCTTCCTGTTTTTCCAGTCCTTCAGTGGTTACAGGACCAACATCAGCAATTTTGTTTAATATTCAATCAGCTTGATTTTCAATCTGACATTTTAAATTTTTTTAACGTATGCTCGTTTATTACCTGATAAAGACCCCTGAAGATACAGGGATTGTATTTTTATATGATCTATCTATCTATTGATAGGTACTGACGTATGTATATATGTGCATGCATGTATATACAGTGCAGCTTTGTAGTGATTTGTATGCCATAGGTTTGTATTAAATAATATCACCTGACTACATGTTATCACACAGGCATTTTAGATAAGTTGTTTTGTTTTGCTAAGGGAACATGTGGCGTAAAAGCAGAAAATAAAATGAGGGAATCGTGGAATAATTTAGGCTGGAAGGGACCTCTGGAGACCATCTGGGCCAAGCCCTGCTCAAAGCAATTACAAATACATCGAGTTGCTCAAGGACTTGTGTAGTCGTGTTTCTGCTCAATACAAATGCAAACTAACAGTAATACACTCCTGTATCTTTCTGTAGTTATATGTTGTCCAATAAGGACAACAGCAAGAAACTTTGTGTGCTGATAGCAAATACTAAGTAAAACACCTTTACTATCACCTCAAAAGTATCAGAACTCTGCCTGGGGAAAGCTAATTAAATAGATGCAATTAAGCATAAGATACGTGAAATTTTACTACACGTATCCATATTAATTTGAGAAATGACTACATGTGACCATATAGTGAAGATAATGAAATACAGGTAAAAAGGAAATAAGGTCTGATTTGAATGGTTCCAGCTCTGTGGACAGTGCCTCTCTGTCTTTTAACAAGTCCAAAGAAACATGAAAGTCCTTGTGCATCCATCCACCCTTGCTGAAGCTGCTTGAATTCCTTGTAACCCTTACTTAGAGCAGAGTGAAAACTGAAATATGATTGAGACTGTAATTAATGCTGCACAGTTTCACTTAGTCGCCTTAGTCCACATTCTTAGTTCTGCTTAGATGTTTTCTACCTGGAGTCTATAATTTTAATCAAGCAGTATCTGTTTTGAGATATTGTCTTGCATTAACATCATGGTAATTCAGACAGTCACAGGAAGACAAGGAAGGGTTCTTTGGATTTCGTGCCTCCCTTCCCTGTCTGGTTTCCATTTGGTTTTCTCAGCCCTGTTCCCTCGCTGGCCCTTTGTGGATCTTTGTGCGATCAGGATGACAGGTTGGCCATGAGGGTGTCTCCAGTCGTGGGACAAAAGACTTTCTCATCAACCTTCTACCTGGGAGCAGGTAACCAGCGGCTGATGAATCTCTCTTGAATCTCTGAGGAGGCTCTTTTTAAGAGAACAGCGATGAAGTTGTGTCTGGACACCAGTGGCGATATGAGCCTGTATGGCTTATCACTTCTCTCTGGAACGGGCATCAGACATTGAGGCTGAGGTCTGGCATTGCCGCTTCTAGCCACCTTCCCCATATTACACATTCCCATTCCCATTCCCAGGCTGTGGTTTGCCATCTCTGCAGTTGTGCCAATACAACTGTTTCTGCAGCCATGCTGTGAACCACACAGGAGATGACCAAGGTTTAAAAAATCCCAGCCAAACAAAGCCTTCCCTTCCATCTCCAAAAATAAAGGGGTGCATGGAAAGGGATGGACCTTCTTAAGCTAGCTTTAGGAGCAGAGAAAGTGGAATTACATCTTAATAGTGGTTATGAGTTTGGGAAGAAGTTATGCTGAAGTCATTGCCTTTAAATGTAATTAATGGCTATCTAGAACCCCCTAATTTCCTGCTCAAGATTGTTGGCAAATCCATATTGTTGGATCTGTGTGACCTGTGGCTTTGTAAATCTGAATGAAACACATTAATGTGATTTTAAGTGTAGAGAAAAAAAAATAAGCTTTTGAAAATAGCCAGTGCTTGCCACAAGGTGCATTCCTGAAGGGGATAAAATATGAGAGCTGAAATGTGCTCCACATGGAACAATCCTCCAGAACTCGACATTGTGTCTTTGAGCTAATATGTATCATCAACTTTGAATTTAACTTGTCATTAACTTAGAGGTTAATATTTTTTTTCCCAGGACTCCTGAAAACATGGCAGAGTTAGAGTATTGTTTATTTTTCTTCTGTGAAGAACCTAGACTCTTAAACCAAGTTCCCTGTTGGTTGAACATATCTACTGAATTCAAGGATCGACAGTTTCTCAATAATCTTAGGTATCAGTTCAGTTTTTATGGTATATATTGCTTTTGAGACCCTATATCAGTTGTATTCTCTTCTTTATATATCATTTCAGGAAAAAAAAAACCCAAAACAAACAAAAAAAACCTAACAAACTACAAGCAACCAGGAACATTGCATGTAATTTTAAGTATGGAACTACTGTCTCTTGGGCCGTGATGACTGGAAGTTACTGGGGTCATGGTACTGAAGTACCATGGCTTACAGATTTCTATTTAAACCTTCATCTTAGATCATCTTACATTGCAAGTCAAGGCTGTGTAAAAAGCAGGCGGTATTCTAAAATTGACAGTCAGCACGTCTTCCTCCCATTTGGTTAAAAAACAAATTTGCCAGCAAGTCTTTCTAATGGTATTTTAAAGTCAAAGATATTAGATTTACAGAGTATGTTAAAACATCAAATCCTTCAAAAATTATATTGCAGATGTTTTTTAGAACAGAGACTTACAGGGGAGGACGCTGCGTTGCTTGTAAGGACGCCTGGCCGCTGCTGCGAGGAGTGGGCGGTCACTGCTTCTGCCCAGCCCAGGCTCCAGAAATAGGGAGAGAGGAATATTATTTCCAAGCATTTTAACTTGCTGCCTGAGAACAAACGAGTGTCAGTGCCTGTATGCTGTGCCCGTCCCTGCCTCAAGCGCTTAGAAATGACACATCTGTCATCTCTCTTCCCTGGCTGGAGCCAGCACAGGTGACGAGTTAAGTGCAGTAATAGCCTTCCACAGCCTGAGCCTGTCTTCCTCCTTGGCTAACTCTGTCCTCATCATTTCTCATCTGACCTTGGCCTCTACCTGCTGTCAGTCCATGTACGACCTTTGCTTCATCTCCCTTCTCCTTTCAAACCTGATCTTGGACCTCACCTATTTCCCTCAAAACTTGATACTCCAGCTTCCCTCAGGAGCTCGCAGCAGGCTGCCCGGCCACGGGCAGGCTCTCTGCAGGCAGGGTGGACAGGCTCTCACAGCAGGCTTTAGGGAGTGGAAAGCAATTAAAAGTCATTAGAATTAATTTTTTTGTTTGGCAGACTTTGAATTATGATATATTACATTGCATTTTTCTCAGGACTTTTCTATGTAATGGTGCCCAGAGAGCAGCCTGGTGCTGTCTGTCACTGAGCCAACCCAATGAAGCTTTTAGATCTGAGGTTTTATGTCATCCAACTAACAAGTCATACTGGGAGCAATTTGCAAGTTAAGACTTAGAATTGTTGACTATCCAATGTCCTCTCTTCAAGTTGCTTATTCCCCAGTCATTGCATGCAATTAGGTTTTTTACTGTGCATGTTTACATGGAGGTATTTATTTTTCTTTCTAGACTGCTTTCATAGTCATATCGTGTGAAGGGAAGTACATTGTAAGAACATTTTTGTTTTACTGTGTCTTCTTAGACCTAAGTCCAGAATGAGATCTCTGGGTTGACTTCTTGTGCATTAGACTTCAGTTTCCACCAAGGCATCCCTGCTCAAGACCAAACACTACAGTTAAATCATTTCCGTTCCAGAGAAGCTAAAGCTCTTCAGGGTTCAGATAGAGAGCAAGAGTAACCAAGGCACAAGGCAAGAGATGGCCAGATGCTTTCCTATCAGACAAACCACAGCCAATGCTGTAGATGACACTATAAAACCAGTCTTCTAGATATTCTCACTCACATCATGCCAGCGCTGTCCTGTGAGGGAACACACCATGGGTTACACTAGAGCAATCACATCCTCAACAAGGGGCATGGAGAACATCACACTACTGCTGGCACATGAGAACAGAAGAGTAGACAGACAGCAGGTGCTCAACAGCCAGTCCACATTGCCAAACTACTTATGTCATGGTTTTCCTATTAAACAAAACAGAGCCTTTTGCATCTGTAATTTGAATAGGAAATCTTCACAGAACATCCAGGTGCTGTGTGGTTGATTCAGTTTGTTCTTCTTCTTTCCAAGTTAACACTGACACAGTTCTCCAGGATAAACCCAGGCACCCTTGTGCAGAAAAATGTGTAGATATAGATATAGAAGTTTATATTTAGTGTTTTTATTATTTTTTCTGCTGTAGTATGCAAACCATGGCTGACAACCTTTTGGCAGATTAGGAATGGAGATTTTTACTCTGAATCAAAATGAATAGCATGTAAGCAAAGAGCAGTAGTTGGATTACATGAGACGAATGCAAAAGCAAATGAAGGAAAAAACTTCTACATGTATAAACAAGCAAACAAATAAAATAGAATTATGTAAATGTAATGCATGACCATCTCAAGTTTAGTCTATGTTTTTCGGCTGTAAATGAAAACCATTGTGGCAAATTTGTACAAAAGAACCTTTCTTTTAAAAAAAGGTAGTTACTCTTTGGACTTGAAAAAATCAAATCAAACCAAACAAAAATAAACCACCCAGTGATTGAATACTGTAAAAAACAATCTCTGAGGCCTAAGCACCTCTAGACTCTATGCCATGTGGGTCACACGTGATATGGTCAACTATCAAAAGTTTTCACACGTTATTGCCCTTTCTGTTTTGGCACACATCTTTGATAGGCTTGCAAGAGGAGGAGAGCATACGTTTTCCAGGACAGGGAATCCAAACTTAAAATAGTGTGTGTGCGCAAGCCAGATGTCCTCAGTTCATACAACACTGGTGGCTCACCCGCCAGCAGCAGGCACGCACAGGCTGACAAGGGGACTACACCTCACCATTTCGCCCAGCACATATTGCTCGCTGCTGCTCTCTCTGCTGCAGTGGAGGTCGAACACCACCGTTTCCACCTGTTATCTTGCATCCTCCATTGGCGCAAGGGTCTTCTGTGAAGAATGTTGTTTGGCTTTTTACATCTGATCTTCCTCCTTGCATCCTCACATTTCTTTCTGCTCCGCACACATTTCCAAGCCCAAAAGCAAAATGAACCTCTTCTACATTTGGTCCTGAGGCTATCTGAGATGTTACAAGGTGGTCATCCCTCAGCACTGTGCTGATGAAGTGGAGGGACCTATCAAGTTCAGATGTAGTCTGCTGCAGAACAGTAGTCAAACAAAAGTCTCTTGGGATGCTATCTAAGATCCCTGTTAGACTCTTCTCTGTCTGGGAATATTTCAGCCTTGGGAGGGAAGTAGCAATGATCTTTGAGGTGCTATCTAGTGAAAGCTCCATCAAAGGAAGGAGAGGCATAATGGTGCTGGGAAAGGGAGTGGGAACTTCAAACACTTCATTAAATGTCAGTGAGTAACATATCATCTGGGTATAGTCTTTGGAGAAAAATGAAATACTCTGCAAACAGCTTGGATAAAGGGTAAAAATGTTAAAAATACACTGTTAATGTGATAAAATAAGACTGGATGCTGCAAGCCATGGCACGTTGTGGCTTTCAGGAAGTACAGCCTTGAAGAAGTACAAAAGGCCTTTAGTTTGAGGTAATGAGGTGCATCTAATTATATTTAAGAAAGAACAGCAAGAACTACTTTGGAATACACTACCCACCCTTTTCTTTTCACCAGGGCCAGGCAGAATCCCAGTCCTGAGACACCGTTATTTTATAAAGGGTGAGGATTTCAGAGAACATCACAGAAAGCAAGGTTATTTTCCCATAACTGTGGAAAAAAAAAAAGGCAAAGGCTTTCTTGTCTGTTCTCTTCTTCCTCTCAATAACTCCCATTAGGGGAGGGGAAAAAAAACACAACAAAAAACAACCAGGCCAAAATAAGCCCGGCCGTCATGAGAAATGAAGGCTGTCAGAATGACATCTGACACCATCGGGCCACAGCTGAAGAACAAGGGAAAAGTTTTCGGACGACTGTCACTGACCCATAGTCCCTCGCTCCTAACCTTGCTCTCCAACATATGTTTCTCATTTCCTTGCTTATAGCTGGTCCAAGCTAATGATATGTGTTTTGGCAGCCATCCCGTGCTTGGCATAGTGCCTGCCTTGTTCTCATTGTCTCCGCTACTTACAGAAACCCCTTTCTCCGTCTTTCTCTCTCTCAGAAAATCAGCTTTGTACAACTTCAAGTATGCAAAGCAGCTCTTGCTGCCAGAGCTACCATCTCCAAGGCTCCTCCACCCTGCGTCCCCCGTCCCTGCCACCACTGGCCAGACACTCCAGCAGAAATGCAGGAAGACTGCCGAGGAGCAGGACTTGAGCTAGGGTGGAAACAGTGGAAAATCAAACATATTGGCCCATTAGGGCCTTGCTAAAAATACGGAGAGCAGAGCTATTCTGAGGGACGATGGCATGGGAAAGCTCTGCCTGGAATCCTGGGTCCCTCCGAGCAGACAGAGCTCTCCAGCAGACGTGGGAAGGGGAATTCGCTCCAGCCCCGAGGGGAAGAGGGCACCACACTTGGCAGACGCCTGAACGTCACTGAATGGGGGCTGGGAGATGCCAGGGCAGTTTGTTTTCTATCTGCAATCAGTAATAATAGTGGATAAGCACAGGGAGTGTGTTCGGCAGGGCACAGCGCTGGCCTGGGAGCCGGCAGCCCAGGCTTCCATTCCCAGGTCAGCCACACACACACACACAAGTCTGTGGGACTTGGACCAAACCTAGGCGTCAGTTTAGGCTGTGCCTGAATAGCCCCTCCTTCAAGTATTGCCGGTACTGGTGCATAGGACAGTGCTGGAGCATCATAGCTGCTATTGGCTTCGGAGTGCTCAGTCGCTATTGTATCTTGACACACGGATATTTGCCGTTCAGCTTTGTGTTGGCATGGGGGAACGTGTCCCATGTATCAAAAAGAAAAGGCCACTGCTTCTTCATGAGACATAAGTAACCAAAAACACCACAACAAACAGAACGAGCGGTAGCAGCGAGCAATAACCCCAGGCTATGAAACAGCTTTGCTCCAACAGGGTTTCGATGAATCTTGGTATTTTTGTCTTGTAATCTTCCCCATACCAAAAAATATAATTTATATTTTAGTCTGGGCAGTGTTTTAGCCACCCTAGATAAAACTATGGTTTTTATAGAAACTCTGCAACTTCTTCAACAGCATGCAGTTTGCTGTAAGATGCAGAAATATACGATTGTACTGTATATATTTACATATCAAAGGCTCCATAACCAGTCTTTCCTCCATAATCCTGCTACTACTACGATATACATACACAATACATATATATTTTCTCAGTTAGTGTCCAAACTAATCTTATTTTTTACTAGCAGAGGAAGTGTAATGATGGTGATGTAAAATCCAATGCACGGTACTCAGGTTAAATTGTTGCATAGTGTGCGTTCCTTAGGATTTTGCACGCGATCTGATGGTTCTTAGGCTATTGTCACCTTTCTTATATCCAGGTCAGGGTGAAGGACTCTCACTAACTCTGACAAATCATCAGGAATTAGTCTCTGGCAACAAGAAAGTCATGCCATCTTTTTAAAGATACAGAGCCAATTAACTCCAGCAGCAGTCACTCTGCCGTATTTGTTGCAAACTATTTATTTTCATTTTTGAAATAGGGAACAATAGAATTCAGCAGTTAACTCATACTCAGCATGATGAAAGTGAAACTTAAATTTTTCCTTCTTTCCTCCTCTCTTTTCTGACACTGTCATCCACTTTAGTGTCTGCTCTTTTAGAGCCTGGTCCAGTGTCACTGAAGTTAATAGGAGATTTTCCATTCCCATTGTATGAGAGCAGGAGCAGGCCATTACCAGGTCTCATAACCTCCTTGCCACATTCAGCTATTTCCTCTTTGTTCCTGCTCCTTGTATCAAGGTCATTGCTGAACACTTTTTATTCTTTCCCTGCACTATCTACAGAAACCATTTCTTACACAGAAACTTTACTCCACGTTCTGTGATCTCAGGTGCTGACTGCAGTGACCTCCGCGTTTCTAGCCTTCCTGGTTATCGTGGTGTAATTTAGGTGAGAAGGGACCTCTGGAGGTCACCTTGTCCAAACCCCCACTGAAAGCAAGGCCAACAGAAATCAAGTTGCTGAGGACCTTCTCCAGTCAGGCATTAAAAATCTCTGCAACCTCTCTGGACACCTGTTCCACTTTTTCACTACTTTCATGAAACATTTTTTCGAGTATCTAGTCAGAATTTTCCTTGTTCAGACTTCTGCCTGCTGCCGCTCACCCCTTCATTGTACCCTCCCACGAAGAGCCTGGCTCCATCCTTTTATCACAGAGCCCCTGTTTCTCAGGCCATCCATCAAAACTCCTCCAACCTGCCCGCCGTTCCATGTCAGTGCTATGAATTTGGATTCCTTTCTGAAGCATGCTCTGAATCTCTGCCGGCTACATCTCCCGGTCCCCAGGATCATGGGCCAGGGAGCCAGCTAGGGCTAGCATGCACCTTGTCCTGCGCCACACAGGTCCCTGTGAGCAGCGTGCCCGAGATCAGCTGAGGGTTTTCACACAGCCCAGGGGCTCTGGCTGCTGCCAGCAGCTCTCGGACCCTGTTTCGGACTGATCCTGAAGCCAACTCGCCTGGGCAGCGTGCCGAGCAGTGTCACTGCGAGGGCAGGTTGCAGACGGTGCTGGCGGCTGCTGTGCGGCTGCATCCATGCTTGGAGGTGGTGGGGAACTGCGCTTTCTCCACGGTCCGCCTCCTCTGCCCACCTACAGCCAGTCGGTGAGGACAGGACGGGGTCGGAATGTGGCCATGCCTGTCTCTGGCCCAGAGTGTCTTGTCCGGTTCCTGCCTCCTGGCTCAGGACCATCTCACGCCACTGGCCAGCAGACACGGCTGCCGAGGTCTCGCCTGTGGCTGTGCTCTGTGCCCCCAGCCCACCTGCCCTGCCCCTGCCCTCTCGCGGGAGGACTCATCTCTGCCTGCCAGGATGCCCCTGAGGATGCCTCACATCAGAGGCCGCCCACAGCACGCACAGCCTGCACTTCCCACCAGCAGGTCTGTCTTGCTCTTCCCTTACGTGATCTCAGCTCCCACCACTGCTGGGTTGTGGTTACTTTAGAGGTTCCCCAAGGCTGTCTTTCCCACCTAAGGAGTTATGTAAATATGTAAAATATATTCATATCAGGGGCATGGATGCTAATCTAACATCCAATGTTAGCAGATATTTCCAATGTAAATGGAAAGGTCGCGAACATAAACTTTCAAGCACAGCTGTGCAGGGTTGGCCAATAGGACACCCCAGCCCAGCCTCTGCTCTCAGCAGCACCCAGCACTGGGTGCTCAGGGGAAAAATGGTACTTCCCTGGTGTCCCTGTGCTCTGTGGTCTGTGGTGTCAGGATATTGTGAGCCAGAGATTGTAGCCACGTATTTGCACTTATAAGTTGGGCTTTTCATCCTCAAATTTGTGTTTGTGCCATGCCAACTGATTTCCATGTGGAACTTGAAGCATCTCTACATCTTCTTTGTCCTTATCTGCCCCTAGTAAATCTGTGCCTGAACACAAATCCAGACTCACTTGTCACATTTTAGAGACTCAGGGGACTACAGAGATAGGAAATTTCCATTTTGGACATCTGTGGTTTCTACAAACTGGCGTAGAAAGAAGTACCCAGATATTTTTAAGGTGTAGAATGTGAGAAAAGGGCAGGAAGACTCATATTATCTCTCAGAGCAACATTTGTAAGTGGGTTGTTAGAGGACAATTTGATAAAACCTACAGGGATGTGCACTGTAGCAGGTCATGCAGGTACCAGGAGCCAGAGCTCCTCTCCAGTAATGCCATCTTCATTTCCATGTACAGTCATAGGAGACAACAGTTGACCAGCATCTGTTGTGAAGGAGAACCACTCACTGGGAATTAAAGGGGTGAGGGGGGTGAGAAAACTAAAACATTGTTTGGACCTTTAAATCAAGCTTTGTTCACCTGTAAGGAAAACAGCTCAGCTTTCACACAGCTTTGAAGCTCAGTGAAGGAATATCTGTGAAATTCTAGTTTGCCTTAGGGGACGTGAGGTGGCAAGGTCACCGCTGGTCTTAAAACCCAGAGCACGGATTCCTGTCTCGTGCCTTTTGGGGCTGCAGCAGTTGCAATGCAACGCGAAGAAGTCTGGTGGCTGACGGTGGAACAGCCTTTTCCCTGCGCTGGGGCAAGAGCTTTCCAGCGGAGATCTTGGGTTGTGCCATCCATCTCTTGGTCAGGAAAGCCACTTGTCCTCCAGTGTGACCCACCACAGAGCGTCTCCACTGCCTCAGTTGTAGGGAAATCCCCAGCTTCTTGTGGCAAAATTTCATGTCATCTAAAACTGGGGGGCATCGAATAGGGGTGCAAGCAGGTATCAACATCTCTCCTTTGTAATAATGTGACATTGTTGCTAAGAGGATGGTGAGTTTTTTGGGTGAGGCTTGGCCAGGTTTGTGTACAAGAGCACTTATCTTGGTGTGAAGCTTCTGTGGGAGCAGGGGACAGCTGGGCAGGTGCCCTGAGGGGACATGGGGCTCCAGTGCAGGACAGGAGAGCTGGTGTTTAAATGGTTAAAATATCACCACATTTCGCTCGTCTTGTGTTTCTCATAAACATTCAGCAAAGCACTTTCATTCAATCACACATATTAACTACTTAAGTTCCCCTCTCCAAGGATGTGGATTGTTATTTTATGCCAAATGTGCTGTAATTAAGTTTGACATAAGCACATGGATTAAATATGTGGTTTGGTGGGCAAATGGGAGATGGCTTTTCCTTCTGGCCATATGGAGAATGCAGGCAAATGAGGTGAGGCGGGGAAGATAATTCTTTACTCTTTATTTTGTTATTCAGTGTTGTCTCTTTTATTAAAATTGCACAGGTTAATCAGCTAGTGCCAAGAACATCAGCATTCATTTAGCCACTTCAGAAGAAAGTTAACACCAAACATTGCCCTGGCTTTGTTTGTGTAGTCCCTATGAAATGTGTGTATACATATAGGTAAGATTTTTAGGGTAGAAGTGTTAGAGAAAGCATATACTGCATAACAATAGATTAAGACTGAATTATCAGTGACGTTTTTCCTGAGATTGACCACATTATTTTTTTTCTAATTGTCAAACCCTAGTAAGAATACTGCGGCTTTCGGTGTTACTTATAACATTGTTGTGCGCTTTATCATTCACTTGTTGTCAGTTATGTTTTGCAATGATAAAGAGACCTCAGTTGAGGGCCTTTATTATGGTGGTGGTGGTGGTGGTGGTGGTGGTGGTGGTATTATTATTATTATTATTATTATTATTATTATTATTATTATTATTATTATTATTATTATTATTATTATTTGTTGCCACATCCTACTTTTATGTCAATAGCTTGTAAATCAGGATATGTTTGCCATAGTGCTTGCCACAAAGCTCGTGAGAAAATGTGACAATTATTCCATAAATATTAGTCTAGTTTAAGGCCAAAAACAATAGTAAAAAACATGGAGGTAAGGAGATGAGGAAGATGGAGATGGCATCTTCATGATCAATGAGCACAGAAAATGATAGTTCCAAATGAAATACATTTTAAATGCCACAGGAAAACATTAACTTTCCACATTCCCTAACATCTCCCTCCTCCTGTGTGAAAGTTGGCTCTAGAGTCAGTTATTATTTGTGTATTAATTTGTTATTTCTTTTCCTAATTCTCTGTATTTCCAGCAGCTTTGCTGTCTCTCATTCCAGTTCCTGAATTCTGCCATCTGGTATAATGTCTTACATCTCTTTGTTTAGAAACCAACCTTTTGGTCAGTAGACCAAAGTTATTCATAATTTGGGGTCTCTGGCTTGGAATGCTGCAAACGGACTTGATTTTTCGGACAGTCATTATTATCTAGCGGCTAGAACTACTGTGTCTTAGAAAAGGACCTAGGCTCATGCTAGATAACCGAACATGAGCGTTGTAGTGATGTGTTTGTCAGAGCTAACGAGGTTCTTGGCCGTGTACCAAATGGGCATCACAAAGTATATTACACCACTTGCAAGGCTACCGTCAGGGGTCCAGCTCTCATCAGTGAGTTTAGTTTTGGTGAATGTATCTCAAAAAGAAAACTGTGCAGAGTTTAGAGAAGAGCTACAAGAAGGATTGGTGGTCTGGAAAATGTACTTTGCAGTGAAAAATTGGAGAAACTTAATCTAGGGACTTTATCCAATGAAACTAGTAGACTGTTAGGACAAGTTGTTAGGGAGATGAAGGAATCTATATCACTTAGCATTTATAATTGAAATTGGATGATAACTTTTCAAAAGATACACTGTAGCTCTCACAGAGAAGATGAGCTTGGTGCAGGAACGAACAGAACAACTGCATTTGTGCACGTGGGGCAGCCGAGCTAGGTCTCATGAAACATGTCTCTATCATGCAATGCATTGTGGTGCTGGATAATTTTGTGCAGATACGGTAGCACAGGGCAGGTCCTGGTGACATGAGGACCGACAGTCCCAAACAGATGTAGACCCAGCGGTGGTAAGTAGCTGTCCTGCCTCCAGCTCTGCATCGAGTTTGTCAATCCTCGTTCAGGGACCCCTCACCCTGAGCAACTGTGCTTAAATCTTCAGTTATCTCTTCTGACATGGAGATCTATTGCTCTATTCCAGATTCAGCGGGGAGGGAACATAAGTAAGAAAGGCAGTTCTTTCCAGAGGAGAAAAAGAAGAGAGGAAAGAGGTTACTTGGTACCATTACTTGGTTGAGCGCTGAAAGACCCATAGGAGGAGATGCCGGGAGGACTCCATTACACTGGTTTTAACAGTGTGCTTTGCCAGAAATTGCTTCTGTTAGTGATCTTTCAAATGGACTAAGAAAGGTGAGCCAGAAGGTTGTACTGATCTTCATAACACTATTATAATTCTCTGTCGTTCTCTATCATCCTCAACATGTATAGTTGAATTTTGGTTGATTGGTTTTGCTTTTTTTACTTAAAAACATAGTCTGATGTATATACTGACTAGAAAATAGGAAAATAAGAGATGGGAAAGCTGGAAAACTCTGCCAAGAAATAAAAAAATCACAGGATTAATGCATCTTCTGTATTGTATGAAAGGGTTATCTTCTGTAGCTAGTTGTTTTGTGGACACCCGATGAAATGTCACTTCTACAGGGCCAGAACAATGGAACAAATCTGGAAATGTGTTCAGAGGAACTTACTACTTAACTACTTCTGCTGGCAAAGAACATAATTTAAGGTTATTCTATGAGTTATATGTCTTCAGAACAGACTCCTTTGACTTACAACTGCTGTCGGTTCCTCTGGCATGTACTTCTGAAACATTCAGCAATGGCTGCTCAGTCAAATTAAGCAGCAACCTCAAATATAGCTTATTTTTCAACATGCAAAAAGTTTTAATCATATCACATAGGGAAAATGAGCTCACTTAGTTTTCTGCAATTTTTTAAACCACAAATTGATTGGTATAAACAGGGTTGCTTTTTAGAGACTGTATACAAACAGAGCAACACTGGGCTGCAAAATCCTCAGGGAACAGCTAAGGAAGATTGAGTTCAATATAGACATCCAAAAATCCAAAATGTTATTGAAATGTAATTAATTTTAATTTTTCTTAAAATGATACCTATTTCCAATGAGACATCTTATTTCCAAAGTATTTGGAAGAGAACTAAGACCAATTCCTATCCAAGCATGTCTTCTGTATGATCTTTAGGCACCAGGGTACATTACCAAGGTCTTAGAGACTTTACTAAGTGGTCCCAAGAAACGGGCAATTCTTTCTTATTACAGTGACCCTCCCAAAAGATGTGACACCTAGGAAGGCTCATAGACCGTCATAATACAGTGTTCGTCTCCTAAGATAGACATCGGGAAGCCAACTCCACAGGTCAAGAGGTTGAGCAGTCACTGGTTTTATCACTCCAGGCATAATAAATCTCCCGAGGTTTGCAAAGTCAACTATGCAAAACCATATTCTTTCCCTTTCTCCAAAAAGCACCGTAACATTCATCTACAAGGTTAGAATCTTTTTAAAAAATGTCAAATGTTTCAACATGCTGTGCAACAAAAGAAAAAATTGCTAAAATGACTCATAAAAGCCAAATTCCCAAGCTGGGGTCTGGCACTGAGTGCCAGTCTGCGGGCATGAGCACGTCCTGCTGCCTGTGAGATGCTGAGCCTGGCCCTGTTGCGAGAACCAGAGCGATGTTGTTTGTGGTTTGCTGGTTCAGGAGAAAGCGGCTTCAAGAGCTGAATACCCTTGTATCACAGAAAACACATTTTTAGATTTGCTAATGCAGCGTAACAAACAGGTCATAATTCTGTGTGATTTGATATCATTCTTTGAAGAAAAGTATTCTCACCAAAATTGCATTAGTGATTTAAGGAAGAAATAGCATCAGTTTATGCCAGCTGAACAGGCAGATGGATATTTGAAGTTGATCTTGTATCTGCACATGGAACCTGCAGCAAAAATTTTGGCAAACTCTAGTTGTGCACCTGGCTAAAACTCAATTCATACACGGTATATTCATTGGTGGCCATTATGAAGGATGGTTCAATGTGACACCTTCTCCAGGAATTCCCCCACCACCGATTGATGGATTTAGGAGGGAAGCAGTCGTGGTGGGGAGGGTGTCCCTGTAATGTCTGTCCTGCTGGTAGGCATGGTGTGGCTGGGATGGACCGTGCTGGCTGCGCGAGAGAGGTCCTGCTCTGCCCGCAGCTCCCAGGTGCTTCCACCTACTCCCAGTATCATTAAGCACAGGCATGTAGTAAGAGCTTTGCCCTCAAATGTTTGTCCACACAATGCCAGTGGCACTTCAAGGACAGTGCTTGCATCGAGGACGGAGGCGGTGGTGGGTGCCGTGGGGGCGGTGGGTGCATGTGATGGTGCCCCTGCACAGAGACCTGGGGGCCGTTACGCCAAAGATGCGAATTTCACCTTGCCGCCTGCTGATAATTGTTCTGTGATTGGGTCAGATAACCTGTCTGTGACAGCAACAACAGAAACAAAAAAAAATGTGACTTAAATTCCGGGTCTTTGCAAGGGGCAAGTCTGCAGGCTCCCTCTGTTCCTTCCAGTAATGGCAGAAGAGTTATTCCAGGTTTTTGGAAAAGTTCTTATTCCCAAATGAAAGGAATCACCTAAGTTTCAGATGACCAGTTTAGTTTTATGTCCTGGCATTTGAGGGGGGGGAGTGTTGTTGTTATTTTAGGGGAGGGTTTATGGCTAAACTGTACATTTTTGCACAGCGGGGTGGAGGGGGAGCCTATCCTGCAATAAAAAGCTGTGGTCTGCATCCCAAAAGAGGGAGCAGAAGGTTGTTTTTTTCTCTTCAGAGAAGTCAAAATTTCCAGTAAGAAAGCAGTGTCTCATAAAAGCATCATAGTGGTTCCCTTTAATATTCATATTTCTTTTCTGCCAAAGCAAAGAAACTGTCCCCACCGCTCCTTAAGAAAAGTCCAACAAAAATCAGATGTAATTTTAATGCCTAACTGGTATGTTAGTGAATTTTGCATTAAGAGCTTTCAGAAATCCTTATTTATCTTTTTTTTCTTTACGTAAATTAAAGCATTTAATCTTAACATGTTCTATGTAAAATTTTAATTTTAAAATTTTATTGTTTCTATAGTCTGTCTCTTTTCTTGCCTTGGACAAATCAGATTCTCTTTCCTTCGCTGTTTATTTTCCTGTTTCATTTCATAATTATCCAGTGTAAGACAGATGCCCCAATTCATTGAAGTACATGGACCTGCATTAAAAATCCATATCCATTCAGGAAAGATATTAAGCATACACATAAATCCCATGAACATCAAAATTAATCATGTTGCTGAAATAGGTCCATTGTCATTTTGCTTTGAAAACTTTTCTTTTATTGCTTCATTATACTCAATTCTTGCCAACGTTTCTCTCATTCCTTATTTGCCTTGCTGAAATTGAGCATAATTACTACTCATTTATTAGGGTTAATTTTTGTACTATTTAAAAATCTAACTGAATTATGATCCATGTTGCCTAGCTTCCCCTTAACTACAATTAGGCCTTCATTATTATTTGTACTTAAAAAAAAAAAAAAATTCTTTTGATATGCTGTAAGAAGCATTTTCCAGTATCAGATCCTCCAACCTCACTGACGTACTGCTTTGCAAATTACCGTTCATGTCAGTGTGACTTACAGCCCTCATCATTAGTGGTTCCCAGAATATACATTTCTTTAGATACTTTATCAAGAATTACTATACAGTATAGAGACTTGTTTCACATACGTAATGTACATGTTGAGTCACTGTCACAAATTTTATTTTGAGTTTTAACTGGCACAATACATGGTTGCATGGTTTTTCCTCTTTTTTCCTGCTGGGGTTTCACAGTCCTTTTCTCAAATTGGTTAACTTCTCATTGAATTAGCTCATAATATCAGACAGCAAGTGCTAGTTGACTGTGTCAGCAAATGTTGGTTTTCCTTTGTAAGCTCCATTCGATACGTACCCTTGGTTCCTCCAATGTCTTTCAGTTCAGCTGCCACCAAACCTCCCTTTTGCATCAGCTCATTGTTCCTCTTCCCCTCTTTGGTCTCTTCCAGCAGTCTTTTCCACAGCTTTATCTCCTCCACTTTGCAGTGTTCAATATCGATGTTGTTACTTCTTTGTCTGAATGTGCATTATAATTTCCTACAAATCAAAATATTTTTAAGAGTATTATCATTTTCTAATCTGCTGAGCCCTGAGGTAACAAACAGGGCTCTTGCTATGCAATTGCTTTAATATCCAAGTAAGCCATTGCTCTTTGTCTTGCCTTCCTGGACATTTTTTTGTCAGACCTCCACTTACTTCTTCACGTGTCACAGACAAGGACTGTCACGTAAGGTGTTGGGTTCTCCATTTCTGAATGGAGGTCTGGAAATTTTTCTGCTAGACGTCCTTTGGGAAATCGGGGCTTGATACAGGTTTATAACATTGTTGTAAGTTAGATTTGGTGATCAAAGAGTCTCCACAATGAACATTGCTGAGACAATTAAAAAAAATAATTACTTCCAGTGCAATAGCGTTAGTTAGCGCTAAGCCTATTTCCATCCTTCATCTCTTTGCTGACACATGTCAAGTGCTGACCTTTTATTACATATATAGGTCAATCCCATGTACTTTTTAAAGACCCGCAATTGAAATTCCTCCCAAGTCTTCTGGAGACTTTCTCATCTCTGGAAGACATATTAAGGATTAGCCAGAAGCCTTTGTAGAGTTTCCAAATGATTCCTTTAAAATTATTAAAACAAGTGTTCAGACTTGGTAATTTAAAAATCTTTATATTTAACAGATGCTATTTAGTCTACACCTTTACTATTATATGTTAATTATATATTTACATCAACTACTTTGATTACAAATGTGCACCAGGAATCTTTTATTCCACAGTTATTGACATTTTTACCCTCTCTGTTTAGTAATGGTTAATTATTGCACATAATAATCAATTATTAGAATTTCTTGTATCAAAGGTGAACTTCAAAAATCTCTTCTATTGTTTGTGAGCGTTTTGTTGGTAGTGCTCAATACATTTGACTTTTTTACAAGTTGTTCACATATATTCGCTTTGGCTTATACTAATTGTCACAAATAGTTTCCTTCTTTAATTTGTTACACTTTGATTCCTGTTTTTTTGTAACTGCTTTCATATCCTCTTTTAGCGAAGATGTATAAACGTCCTTGTGAATAAAAATTTGCAGCTTTTGGGACACCAAGTAAATTGTTCTTAAGTGTTGGCCAGTTTTCACAGAAAATTTTCAGGTTATTTTTTCCAGCCCCTACTGCACACAGGCGTCTTTAGGGTTGGGAAATTTAGTCCATTCAAACACACGTGACTAGTTCTATGTGTTATTTAAGGAATATAACCAGGTTTGGCTGTTTGTACTTCGGCACCTAGCGCACTTCATTCACTCTAGTTTTGCCCACTAGGATGAGGGTCTAATGCTACATTGCCACGTCATGGCAATGGATGTAATGCATGTTACATCCATTTCTCAGTGACCTCCCACCCCTGGTTTTTTTTTTCCCCATTTTTCTGGTACTGGAAACAGCTGAAAGCAAAACCTAAACGTTTAAACATCATGGTATAAATAAAATAGCTTCTATTCTCTATTAATATCCCATGGTTTCTGAACATTTATGTTGAGAATCCTGGGAAAACCTCCAGAAACATTCTTCTGCAACTAGCAAAGCCAGTCTAGAAAAGGTCCTTGAAACTCTGCAGAGGATTTCCTGGCTGCAGCTAAACCCAGCATCGGTTGCCTAGGCAGGACACAGCAGCTCAGCTCTCCTTTTCCATCAGAAATGGCAGAGGGCGTGAGGAAGGGGGCTGGGGCAAGACTGGTCTGTCTCGAGCTGAAGTCAGTGGTGCTGTAGCCCTGCCCCAGGTCCCACAGCTCTGATGTTGCCCTTGATACACTGATTTTGTTGGAACTGGGTGATAAACGAGTCAGTTGGTTTGATGTGACATCCTATGGCACCTGAATGCATTTGCTTAAATATCAATGTCAGCCAAAAAAAGGGATTTTTGGATGCATGAGTTGGTTGGTACAACTTGGAAACAGAGGTTCTCCGCATTATGCAGCAGTACCACGTACCCGCACAAATGAATGTCCCGAGCCATTCTAAGCAGTGCAAAGTGCTCATCCTGCCTTGGGGCTACAACAGGTTCTCCAGCTGCTGGAGAGCATCCTTGAGGTTTGTTTCATTTGAAGCAACCTGAAGGTCATGTGAAGTTTGTGGGTGGTCTCATGCTCGCTATGGGTGGCTGTTCCTGGGAGGAGAGAACCTGTGGGTGAATGCAATGCTCTTATTTCTTGTAAAATGTCAGCATTAACTATGCAAAAGTTAGACTAATCAAAGATCTCTTAGGATTTCTTCCACTTGTGCGTCTTATCTTTATCTTCCTAGACCTATGCTTAAGTTTCCCTTAAAGAAAAGACAGACTTGGTTTTTATTTTCTTTAAGTTTTTAAAAAGTTTCAAATGCCAGTGAGGTAAATGTGCTGACTCATACAGAGGGACTTGCTGGGAGGTGTCACCAGCCCAGCCAGGATCACTTCAGATCTGAAGCTCTGAATACAGATCTGCAGGCTTGTTCTTGAAGGGACTGGAGACACGTATTCATTCTCACAGTAGATCTTGATTTTAAGAACCCTAACAACTAACATTAGCGATAGGGCTACTAACTGCTGGCACTTTGCTATATGTAATATAAAATAGGATGATTTCCAGCTTTTAACTATTTAAAAATTATTGAAAACCTACTCTGTTTGTTTACTGGTCAATGTTTAATCATATGTCAATATTTCACATAAAATCTAAAACAACAAGTTATCTTTAAAGTTTAGCAAACTGACTACTTTATGGAAAGAGTTGGGATATTTTTCAGATTTGTGAGCATCATGCAGTACAGGCTTATTGCGGGCACATTTGTTTATTTCTTTGTGTAGATCCTTGCCATACCATCAAAATTTTAATTTCAAAATTAACAAATCTTTACTTGGAGCCGGGTAGATTCATACCCACTCAGAAATTAGCACAACGGTCTCATGCATTCGACACACACACTGCCGGCAGCAGGAAGGAAGCAGCGCTTAAACTCATCCTTGCGTTATCGTGTGCAAAAGATTACTCAGAGGTAAAAAAAAAAATCACATGCAAACTTCACATTTCTAAGTTTCTTTTCAAACGGTCACCCTGGAAGCACATTAGTGGCTCTGACCCCAGCTCCACAAGGACTCCATTGTTTGACGCTCTGGTCATACACATCTGTGCAGAGAGACCAGGGACGGCAGAAGCAGCGTGTAACGTGTGATTATTCTGATGCATTTATAGACATTTTGCACAGGTGTCAGTAATCAGCCATGGCACAAGGCAGATGAGAATCTGGCCCTCATCTCTTCTGAGCCTTAGACCTGATGTGAGCACTAGGGAAGTGCTGAAAAAAGGAACAGGAAACAGATGGGAGATGAGATTTCTTAAAATGCCACAAATTTCTAAGACTTTTCAGCCCAGTCTCACACCTGAGAAAGGCAGGGCAGCACAGAGCAAACGGTGTCCTTACACAGATGTGCAAGAAGAGAGCAAGAATGGAGAGGCACACAGTGAATTTCCAGGTAACAAAGTGAACACAAGAAGCATTTTTCTACTCCTCTGTGGCTTTGGAAAAAATAATTAAAAATAAAAAAATTAAAAATCTACTTTGGTATCAGAGAGTGAGAGTGTTTCATCAGTCCTGGCTTCGTCCAGCACAAGGAGGAGGAGAGGATGGTGACGGTCCTCACTTCCATGTGCAACAGCCCTGCAGAGCAGCGGGGACACTGGTGGGAGCGACCTGTGCCTTTTGCAGGCAACAAACACAACCATCCCTCCTCAGTCTTCACTCACTCACTCACTCACAGCTTTAACCCTTCCCCGGGGACCCACAGGGGTGTGTTAAACACTGTGGAGGAGGAGGAGGAGGATGTCGGTGACATCCCGCCAGAGCGGCCGGCGGGGACGGCAGTGCAGAGGTCACCGGGAAGCAGCTCCCCAGGCTTTGCAGCGAGCGCCGGCACACTGCGGCAGTTTTTACTTAGGGCGATTGTGTTGGCAGTTTTATTTATATTTTCCTTCAGAGTGGGGCTGAGCTCTTTAACCACGAAGGGAAATTTAATCTTTTTGCTGATAAGACGGTAAAATACTGCAATCCGGCTGACCTCCTGAAAACAGATCCAAACAGCCGGGCTGTCCAAAAATCCGAGACACCCCTCCCCCTGCCCCGCAACTGCATTTCACTTGTGACCTTAGGCAGCCTGTGGCCAGACAAGATCCTTTGAACACATCCCCGGAGCGGCAGCGATTAGAGGCGCTTTGATTGCCCTGCTCGGCTGGTCCTCGGGGCTCCCCAGTGCCCCGCGCCCCTGCCCTCCTCCCCGGGCACTGCTCTGCTCGCTTGCGGGCAAGGTTTAAGGCAAAGCTCCTTCCTCCCCCGCCGGCCCCCTTTCATTTTCGTCGAGCGTATTAAACCTCAAGACGTAGTTAACACTAATCCTGATTTATTTAGGATTTATCTGCATTATTAATTCCAGTCATGTTGTGAAAAAGTACTAAGGGTTCCAGTTTGTATGTAAACTTCGGCCGTCTTGCAGAGAGGTTTATTTGAATCTCCTCCTTGAAGTGATATTTTAGCCAAAACCTCAGACTTTCCCCTTTTAAAACACTTCAGATCGGAGCTAGCCATAATAATTTGACTTATTGTTATTTTTTTTCCAGTAAATACCCTCTTGGACTATTTTATGCATTAATCTGGATTTGATGTGGATTTAAACATTTACAATGCAAAATAATTTGGGTTAAAAATAATCCCCCTTGATAAAGCTAAAAAACCCCCACAACTGTCACCATCTCTGACAGCCAGGCATCGGCAGCGATCCTTGAATATGCAAATCAAGGCAAGGAGAAGCCTGAGCAGCAGGAACCGACCATGGCGTCTCCTTTGATAGTCCGGTCAATCAAACATCTCGACCCATTAACAGTGTGAAGAATCTGGATCTTGAGCTACAAAGTCTCAAAACTAAATTGACTCCTATTGCTCAGTAAGTCTGTCGCCAGATCTCACTGCTCGCACTGCACCTCCACCCAGTCTGGCATTTTGCAGAAGGGAAATATTCCTGCGGGCTCCATGGAGTGTGGTGGGCAGCACAGGACCGCAGCCCATGTCCCCTGTCCCCTGCTGCAGCAGAGAACCCCAGTTCATAGACTGATGAACTCCACCGCAGAACTAGTTATAGGTTTCTTGCATCCAGCACGACTGTTGGAAAGCTGCAGCAAGAGCAGCTCTGACTGTCGGAAAACTTGTTGTCGCTGAGAACCTGGTTTACTGGTGGCCATGATACATCTGGGAGTCCTTGTGCCAACCGGGTGTCTGCCCTCTCCAGCTCCCCTCTCTCCCAAGATGATACAGGCGTTGTTCAGCCTGTGGTTGGGGTCTCAGCTAGAAGCCTGCCTGCCTGTCAGTTCAGCCTTGATTTTCAGAAGAACTGTTTAAAACAGTTGTATGTTGATGTGGTGTCCGTATTTTCACTGGAATCGGTACTGATTTAACCAGTTGTACAGGACTACCGAGTTACTGTATAATGCCATAAAACCGGGACTGGGGGAGCTGTGCACGTACTCTGCAGAGCTGAGAACGGCTCCCGCCGTCTCACAGAGCCGCTCTCTGCCCTCGGCAGAGGACTGGACGGTGGCTCCCAAGAGGTCTGCCTGGAGTCACCATCATCCCAACCAAGCCGACTGGTGACTCTCTGGAAACCCACCATGCAGCGCTTGGGCGTGCTGCGATCCCTCTCTTATGTGGGACATAAGGCTTATAGATACTGCCAGTAATAAGAAATCAGAAGTCATTACCATCTCAGTTTATTCTGAGCATCTTACATGATCTGACTTCTTTTTTGTCTGCAGTTAATCAGCAGTAAGATCCCAAGTGTCTTTAGGAACTGGCACTGGCACAAAGTTACTAAAAGATTAATATATTTGAGGAAATAGTTCTCAAATGCAGGGATCTCCAATTTACACCTTCCATCAGTGGCGGTGCCAGTATATATTTTGCCCCTTCTCCTCCCTGAGGCCACAGTGGTGCTGCTCCTCACACGCCTCCTCACGTCTATTCTAAACCAGATTGCCAGGCCTGTAGGGAACAATTTTCCAGGGCATTTATTTGTTTCCTGAATAGGCACTTGGGACACTGGCATCTCTTGATAATCTCTGCATGCAGGAGCAGAACTGCGAGGGCTTCTGACAGTGCAATACAACATAGTATTCCAAAGTAAAATTAAAACAGGCAAAATACAATTCCGTAGCAGCCATGAAATCTGGAATCCCCTACTGAAAAATGACAAGACAGGATGAGGCAACATATAGTGTGGAACTAACTGTCACCACTCAGGTGGGCGACCTTGGGGCTACAATAAATAGTTCTCTCTAAATCTCATTTTGGTACTTAGTAGTAATGAAAAGATCAGACGATGTAAAGAATTTTTAGGAAAGAAGTAGAGAAAAAACATCAAGATCATTGTGTCACTGTATACATCTCTTATGTGCCTGCCTCTTAAATAATCTGTGCAATTTTGGTCCTATCTCAAAAAAAGGTATAAGAGAATGGGGAAAAGTTCAGAAAAGTGCAAGAAAGTTGATCAAAATAGGGAATAGCTTCTGGGCAGGGGAAGAGTATGAAGCAGGCTGGGTCCCACCTGGCAGGAAGAGACAACAGGCATGTGATGCGGTGACAGTCATAAAATTGTGATTTAATGGACAAGGTAAATAGGGAAGGCCTGTCCGCTGTTTGTCCCGGTGCAAGAATGAGGGGACATCAAATGAAAATTGCAGCCAGAAAGTTAAAAACAAGCAGACAAAGAAACAAAGCTCTTTCTTCACCCAAGACAAAACTACGCTGCGCAGCTCTTCTATGCAAGGCTGCTGATGCTGGCGGTGTGTGGGTTCAAAAAGCAACTGAACAGCTTTATGGGAGAAAAATCCATTGAGGGCTACTAAAAAGTGGAACATGACTTGTAGTTCAGAAAGTCCTTTAATCACAAGTTGTTGGTGGCTTCTGGGGAAGCATCGCTGTCTGCTCACTTATTTCATACTCTTGCCTACAGGGCTCTGTTACTGGTCGCTGTTGATGACAGGATATTGGCTAGATGGACCATTAATTTAATTTATCTTCTTATAATCTTTTAACTAGTGTAGAAATGTGATATATCTAGTTCAGTTACAATACTTTCCCAATATGGCAAGTCTTAGAAATCTGTAATGAATAAACCATCATTACATCTTTATAGTAGCAGCTCCAGTACCTGCAATCGTAGGTGTTTGTCATCAGAAAAGTAGAGAAACCTATTGTCTTCCTTTCAGTCACATCTTGAATTAGGTGCATACTGTGGCCTGGGATAGATCAAAAACTGTACATTTATCAAAATTCTGATGTTACTGTTATCCCGAATTCTGGTAATGTCTCTCACCTCCGGGTTTTGTAATTTCTCTTGGTTTTTAAAAGTAATTTCAACTGGTGCAGAAGGCACCCTAGACAATCCACAGTTCCCTCGCTCATGGTCTGACTGCAGGATGCTCGTGCCAGTGCACAAGGTCCGGCCGTCAGGTGGCGGGGAGGTGAATGCCATTGCAGGAGCTCCTGAGTTTGTTACCAGGAGCTTTCGGTCAGGCTGGAAAGGCCAGCCCAGAGCTGGCCACGAACCAGCAGGCTCCCAGCTGGCGAATGGGGGTGAGCTGTGCAGAGCTGGGGAGATTCATCAAGTGAGGAAAACCCAGCCGTCGATACGCAGCTCCGTGGGGTCGGTCAATGAACTGCCTTTCAGAGGGTTTCCGACCAGCTCTCCAGCGGCAATCAAACCATCTGTAGCTGCTATCAGCCACTTCCATCACCTCTCAGACTGGCAGTTTTCCAATAAAGCCGATACCCCCTCCCCCGGGGTATGGTCATCAGCAGGAGGTGGGCATTGTCCCTTTACTCTAGCAATTTGAGGACAATGTTGGCTTACACTCTATTAGCAGGCGGACACCTGACCCCTGACCCTGGCATTGACCAGCAGCCACCGGCGGGTGGACGCGGGGGAGTTAAGGTAGTCCGATGCAGTTCCTCAGCACGGCCCTGGGCAGCTGGGCAGGGGTGTCCACCAGGCTCGCAGGCAGCTGTGCCGATGCCCAGCGATGGTCGTGCCAGCATGCAAGCAGGGTTAGCTCCAGGTCATGGAGCAGAGGCACAGACCGGGGATGTGCTCTCAGCAGTGAATTGGTTGTACGTTACAGAACACCCCTATAGGAATCAGCACGAGTGTCCGGGTTACAAGTGCAGAATTTCAATGGATGGTTACAACATATTCAAGTATCAGATTCAATCAGAATGTGCTGAAAGGTGCTGGTGCACGTGGCGTGGCGTGGCCCACCATCTTTTTGCTGGGACGAGGTGCCTGTGGTGTTTCCACGCTGGCCAGCCTGGATGATCCCTGTTCTGGGAACATCCCTGCACCAAGGTGAGCTTGGCTCTGTTCCGGGCGGGTGCAGACCCCCTGTGGGAGGACACCCCCAAGAGTCCAAAAAGTAAATCAGCCGGAAAACGTAACCACGTTCCACCCAAACCAGGTTGTCTGACTTGAACTTCCCCGTCACTTATCTAAGCTTTTCCCTGTTGAGGACTTAAAGGCCTCCCTGTCAATAAACACATTAGCTCACTAAACATGCGGATGCCTTTTCTTCTCTGGATTAACCCTTCGGGAGCTGGGGCTTCCTTTGGATTTGTTAGGGTATTGATCACAGATCATGTTTGCCTTTCAAACTCTCTTTCTGCTTTGGACTTGACAGACAGTTTCAGTGTTGCAGTCAAGCAGCAAATTCACTGCAGCCACGTGGAGAAAGGGAGCTGCAGTGGACAGCCCGCGTTGTGCTTCTCCTGGGGTAGAGACACCTCTTCTATAGCCTCCAAAGGAAACGTGCTCGCGATCATCAGGAGTAGCTTGTTCTCATAAGGCATTGCTAAAAAGAAACTCCTGAAATGTTAAACAATGCCAGATGTAATATATGTATACTTTCAGTATTAGCAAAAATTGTATTAAATTAAATTAAAATATGCTTTAGCCTAATTTATCTCTTCTTTCCTATTGAAAATCATACCCCTTTTCAGTAAGTGTCTGTAAACGGGCATGACAATTTAAAAGGAGGCCAACTGAGACAGCCCCACTGTTTCTGGTTAAGAACAGATTAAAGAAGCTCTTAGGAGAATGACTTAGAAGAAACTTTGAAAAATTGGAAGGTCATATTTTATGACCCTGCTGACCCAAATGGATGCAAAAATATCAGAATTAGTGACCTATCCAGAAAGCAGATCTTCTGGCTTTTTCATACATGTGGTAAGCTCATTGTCTCAGTTCCCAGAACCTGCCTGAGAATCTGGAGTAAAATGTATGCTTGTTTTATTTAAGGCTATTTGCTATTGCACCTCTTATATATGTCGTGTCCCTCTTTTAGACACTCTCTTAAAAATGCAAATGCACCTGTCTGGCTCAGGATTGGCAAAGCCAGCGCGGTGTTCCCATGTAATCTGGACCACGTTCTCAGGTCTTTGAGCTCCTGGTAAATCTCCTTGTGGATAACTTTGCTGTTCCTGTGCAGTTACTGCCTTCTCTTACCACTCTAATGAATTATATTAAGTCTACATACTTTGGTTTTAGGGCTGTCTGTTAGACTTCTTAAGATCTTCTCTTTTTTCCATCTAGTTGAGGATTTCTTAGTTTTTCCTATTTTTATGCTTTTTTTGAAGAAGGATTTTTTTAAAATTCTGCCGTGGACTGCATGCGAACCATGCCTTTCCCAGTCTGCTATACAAAGATAATCCTCTCACCATACAACATCTAAGTTCATCCTCTTTCTAGGCATTAAGTTTAGTAGCAAAACCCCCAAGAAGGTGGTATAAAAACTCATTCAAACCTTGCCTCCAGGCTTGGTTGCCCTTATAGTTCCTCAACCCAGAGAGGTTTAGCTCCTCTTTCCTCAAATGATCACTCCCTTTCCGTCTATGTTCTGTTGGGTTTAACAGCAACAGCATCTTCTTTGCACGTCAGCTGAACTTATTTAACCGTTCCTGAGCAGGAGGAACATCAGCTAACAAGGTGGAATGTTTCAGGCAAAAAATGCTATAATATTATAAATGCATTATAGAAAAATCATGACATGTGACCCTGTAGTGCACAACTTGGAGGTCGTGCGGCAGAACGGGCAATCATTACAAATCTCTCATTTAAGTGAAAGAGCTGCATTTTGGGAATTTAATATGCTGCCTCTCCCCATCCTGTCATGTTGTACAGAGATCACTTTGCTTCTTTCTGGATATGATTTCATTCTCAACGTTATTCCCATGTTTTTTGTTAGTCTCTGTGTTTACTTGTTGACTTATTCTCATTTAGGCAGCTGAGATTTCTCATTGTCTTCAGAATTCATGTAATGGGTTTGCATCATTTTCTGCATTGTGCACTGGGGAAATTACCAATTCAACACATAGCCGCAGTGAAACTTTCCTTAAAATGCTCAATAGACATGTGAAGCATAATGTTATTTACCATCCGACTCACCTGACAACATTCTCTGGAAATTCCTGAGTGCAATGCCAGCATAACCATGACTGTGTTTTAAAACTATGGTGTAAGCATAAAGGGAAAAGTTCTCTCTATTTTAATAGTCACGTCAGAGAAGAAGGTAATAAGAGTCACGATTTAAAGAAGTTCTTATAAGGCTGGGAATAATTATAGTTTCAGTGCTGCTGCTGGTTTGCGATGTCATACTCAGGAAGTCACGTCACTTCCCTGCTCCAGCATGGTGGTGACAGGTCCCTGCTCGTTTCAAAGGCGTGTTGAGAGGATCAGTTAACACTTTTCCATCATTTGCACTATATTAAGTATGAAGCATCTCTATGGTTAGCTGCTACATGAATAGCAATGCAATGAACTGGGCTTATTGATCAGGCTCCTCCATGTGAGCCTGGGTGGCCACCTGTCCTCCAAGAGGCCGGATCCTGCGCCTTTTTGTGGGGAAGTAGAGTCTTACTCCCGCGGAGAGTATTTGTTTAAGAGGATTTCCTTTCTCATGCAGGGACAGCAGTAGCCATGCCAATAAGGGTGGGAGCGATTATGAGAGATTGACTGGTGGAATATAATCCCTGTGCGATGCTGATCGGATCTGGTGAAGATTGCGTTTCAAAGGTAGCAGCTCATCCTGCTCCAGGAGTGGTGTTCCACCCATAAATAGGGCTTTAATGAGATCCGACAGGCCTGATTTCTCTGGTGATACAGTAAAACAACACGACCAATTCTGATGGTTTGGGGTCCTGACCTTTAACAAGGACTTGCGACGTAGGGCAAACTGCCCAAGAGAGATGGAGGGGCAGGAGGCCAGGGGGACAAGGTCGGCAGATAATGAAGTGGTCAGCATTGGATTTCTGTCACTCACAGTGGTTAAGTACAACAGTGAGGGACTTCAGTAAAAGAAACTGTGAAAGAGCACATAGAGAAAATAAGAGAGACCAGGAAATCTGGGGAGGATTTCAGTTACCTTTCGCTGTGAACTTGAACAGTCCGAGTGACTTTGGTAATGAAGAGGGTGAGTGCAGAAAACATGCAAAGAGAGTGAGAGAACAAGGAGGGAGCAAGAGAGATTAACGCGAAGAGAGAAGGAAGTCCAAGGGGACTTGTCATTTGAGCAAGTACTGCAATCAGGTGCTGAGGCCCAAGAAAGAAAAGGAAGCAGCCGCAGCAGCAAGACAGAGGTCTAGACCAGAGGTGACTGAAGACAGAGCCCTTGATTTACCCAACCAGTGTTGCAGCAGCCGTTTGTGGCTGTCCAGTTGTTTCTGCCCTCCCCGGCAGGTGAAGGTCTCCTGATGCCCTGGCTGAGGACCTGCTTACAGCCATGGCCATGGACCTGATGGCCACTGAGGAGCAGCGCCCCGACCACACAGAGGTGGTTCCAGCCTCAACCTGTCTCTGGTGCTGGGAACTTCTTGGGGTGGCTTGTCTCCTTTTAAGTTCCTTTGTGCCCCTTGATCAAAATTTAGTGGGACTATTCGCTAAGAAAACAGCACATTTGATATCAGACTACCTGCTGCGAATTCAAAGAGCAACATGGTGAAATATAGAGGAAATTAAGACCTACAATTAAGGAGGCACTGACAGGTGATCGTGTCCCAATTTAAGGTCTGTTTTCTTTTCAAGTGTCCTCCTTTAGACCTGGCTTTAGTAGAAATATTTCATTACAATTTTGCTAATACGTCTATCTAGGCTGAAAGTGACAGAAATTAAATGCATTTGACCCAAACACTGAAGAATTATGTTACTGAACAGCAACCTCAAATTAAGCTGACCAGAAACAAAAGTGAAAATTGAAAGCCTGGACACGTTATTCATGTCCAGACATGAATAGAATGCTAGCCAGGATGCTAAAAGCAACTAAAATGATAAGAGATAAGTAGGAAAATATATTTTAAAAACCTTTAGGCTCAGTAGCCCAAGCTAGTTTTATTTACATGAAGAAAAAAATATATTGTTTTAGCACTGCTGATCCCTTTGGACATGTTCAAACTGCAAGGCCTACAAAGAACAAAATCATTAAATCAGATGTGTACAGTAGTTTCTTATACAGACTAAAATAACCTTTAGTCTCAGCTATACAACTATAAGAATGGTTGCAGAGAGCGACCTGCATCTATATCGGCTTCCGTCAATGAAAGGTTTGCTCTTTAGTTGTTTTTTCTTTATTTGGGTGTCTTATTGTTGCTTTTTTTCTTTTGTAAACGTGAACATTGAAGCCAGGCAACCTGTTAGAGAGGTGAATTGCATGATTACACTGCATTGTTTTAATTTGTCTTTGGATGAATTCTCGTAAGCTTTCATGAGAAAATCTCCCATTAGAAGCATTCATTTAATTTAAGAACAGTTGGGAGAGGAAGGGTTGAGATGACAGATGGAGACTGTGGGTGTCTTATAAGGGAGAGCTGAGCTTTTTGTATTTATCTTTTTGTGGCACATACTTGCTGTTCTCTGCTCCTTCCATTTTTTTAATCTGTGCTTTTTTGTGCAGTATTTCTTAGAAATCTCCCCTCTTTTGTACTGTAAGTCTAATAGATTTCATTAGTTTTTCCTGTACTGTGTCAGCTTTAAAACATAACAATATAACACAGTGTAGGGATGCAGCCTGGTAAGAAAGCAGAATAAAATAGGCTGAGCCTTAACGTGGATTTCAATCCAGTTTTGAATTGCATAGTATTTAGCAGAAAAACATACTGAAATATAGAACTGATTTCTTCACTAAATCATCTTACTGAGTCCAGCAAGTGGTATGTGCGTGCTGGAGACAGTTTTCTAGCTTTGCCAGTGCCATCACTTTGTAATTAAAGGTTCAGTGTCAGAAAGTGGCCTAAATCTGACATGTAACTTTTATTTAAATTAGTATAAAAGTAAGCTTAAGGTTTCAAAGCATTATCTTTAAAAAGCATGTATATAAAAATTGTAGGAATTCTGAATGTAAATGTGCACTGTTAATGTTTGTGGCCCAGGCAGCTCGGCTTGCAAAAGCTGCGTGAAAACCAAATACCTTTAATAGTGTAAGTCAATCAGCTGGTTATAGAAATGAGGACAATAGCTTTGTTTTATAAATACCTGAAATAGCAACATATGCAAATATAAATACATTCATAGGAAGAGTTCAGCTGATGACAATATTTTGATAATCAGGTCCCTGATTTGTGACTTATACCTCTTTTAATGGTCTTTAAGTTATAATAACAAATAATTTGTAAACCGTAATGCCTATGCATTGAGACTGCCAGGCCCCTTCACAGAACTAATTAAAATTTAGAAGTAAAATTAAATCCTGTTACAGTAAGATGGAAAACAGTGAAATGTTTGTTCTGTATAAAACTTGCTTTGCTCTGCAATATAAGCAGCAAGCTATAAATATAGGGCAAAAATTTCAAACATTAGTCTGACTTGTTCTCTCACTATGTTACACATGAATTTATTTGCATCTATATGTGCTATCCCTAAATTTGCATTGTACATAACAAACCAGTTGATATGAGAAGCAAAGTACATTCATTAGATTTTTGTTGCTTTTCCATTATTTTTTAACTTAATATGACGAAACCAGAATTCCAGTTTCTCCCTTACCCTTCACATTTTGTGAATGATTTGATCATTCTCTATTCAAACAGGAAAACCTCTTTTCCAAGGCTCCATCGTCTCTTGCTCTGATTACCAGTCACTTCTTTTTGTTGTCCCACACGCTTCAGTCCATATAAAATACACTGCAAAATAGTCTTTCTTAGTATTTGATGTGTCCATTTTATCCCTTCGGCTCCCTTGTTCTTTTGCCATCCTGCCTTCCTAAAAAGTCAAGCTTCAAGTTCACCACTTCCAGTCCTTCCCCTTCCTGTTTATGTTCCCGTAGTGTCTCCATCAGCTTCATCAGAGATTGAACCTCTACACTTATTTTGCTTATTCTTTTAATCTCATAAAAACATCTCTGTACTTTATTGCATCTGTATCATCTATATCACTTCTCACAAACTGAACTGCAAAGCTTCTGCTTTCTCCTCTTTGAAGTCTGCACTGGACCTACATGACTTGGCTTTTCTTTCTTTAAGCTGTAGTCTCCCATGATGATATCAGTGCTGTATTCCATCACTGTAATACTGGGCTCATTAAGGACCTACGTGGTGAGCTTGATTCAGCCACCGCTGGAGCTGAAAGGACAGGAATGGACTCGTTTGCTCCATGAGAAAGGGCAGCATCCCACTTTACTCTGGGGTGGTTGACAGTATCACACGGCTGCCTTTCCTCTTGCAGTCTGCAAGGAGATATCTCATCCCAGTTAGGCCCCTGGAAGCCCTGACCTGCTCCTTCCCTTGTCAATACTCCAGCTCTGTAGGACACACTAACCGGCTTCCAGCTTCCTCTTCCTTCCTCGGCGCATTGCTGGCTCTGTTACAAGCTCCTCTCCAGTACGTTTGCTAATATCAGCTGCCCCAACCCTGGAAACCATTATCCTGTGACCCATTGTCTTCATGAACAGATGGGTAGACAGGGACATTCCTACATCTGTCTTTTCCTGCTGTCCTGATTTATTACTCTGTAAAATAATAAAACGTTAAAAAGGTTGAACCTGAACTGAAGCTATGACTATGACACTATTAATCAAACTGTTGGAGAATTACTTTATATTAGGTGCCTTACACACTCATCCAGTCCACTAAAAGTTGTCCTGAAGCATAGTCTAAATACTGAGTACTGGGCCCGGGAAAAGCAATTCTTGATTGCTTTGCATTCTCTTACAGTGTATGACCGCACAATGTAACAGACCCCAAAGCAGCACTAACACAAGCAATTCAGAGAGGAAGACAACCAAAAGCTGTCCTGATGTGCTAAGGAGGAAGCAGACAGCTATAGGAGAGCTCCTTGATCTCCTCCCAACATGGGGCAATGCCGCCGTGTTTCTGAGCACCTTTCATACGGTTTCTCTCATTTAGGGAACCGTTATGTATGTATTTTGAATTCTGAAGTCCTTTCCAATGCAGAGACACCTCTGGACTGGAAAATGGGAGCATGAACATGATGGTGTCAGCCGGCAGATGTAGGCTGATAGCACTGCCACCCAAACGAGCCCGCACAGCATATTGGCAACTTTTTGAAACTACTTTTGGTGAGACATAACGCTCTCTTGAAACAGGCTCTGTGGCAGTTGCTGGTCCCACAGTGGCATGAGAAGCGTCTCCAGCTGGCAGAGGCTGGGGCTGGAAGATCTGTGCCGCTTCTCCATGCCAAGCAAGTAACTCTCGCACAGGTCCTTAGCGGGACCTCAGGGGAAAGGGGCTGAAATAAAATCATTGCTTTCCTTCTGTGAACTAGGTGTTTAAGTACTGGCCATGTTTGCTTCATAACCCTTACCACACTGTTCCCATTTCCCGTCATGAAGAGCTGGTGGTGCTGGTGGCAGGTGCTGTAGCAGGGCCAGTGTGCGGGGCTGATGTGCAGGCTCAGTGTGCAGGTCCAGCATGCAGGCTTGTCAGGCTCTCCTGCTCCACCAGCCGTCACGAGCGTCTCTTATCTCAGCCGTTGATGCCACGCTCGCTTGATGTCTCAGTTCCGGAGCAGAGATGCTCCATCTGCTATCTGGGAAAGCTCTGGCCCCAAAAATATTTAGTTAGCAGCCATTCAGTTAAGTGGAATTGACTTTTTATCGGCTTTCCTCTGTACGTCTGCCACCAGCGAACGCCGTTTCCTCCTTCCCTCTTCTCCGCCTGTCAGTCCGCTCCACATTCCTATCGGCAGCCGTTAGCTCTGATCAATACTAACCACTGTGTAACAGCTCACGCATGGCTGCCTTAGTTTGCATCGATCAGACCCTTCTTCCAACAGGTAGCCGGCTATTTGAGGCAACGACTTGAGATAAACACCTACTTTTACTTCAGGCTAATTCATTACGGAGGGGTTTCAAGGAGACCCGGTGCCCTACATCAGAGACTCACAGAGATCAGACTCACAGCAACTTCTCTCCTGCCTGACGTTATATGAGAGAGTGTTATATATATGAGACCGTGTTATTTTCCCCATTCCTTCTGAAATCCAGCCTGTAAAAACAATGCTATCCAAATACTTTCAAAGGACCTAGACGGAAAATTACACCTCAAACTATTCTAGTTAGGAGAACTTGGTGGTTTAGAAAATTAAGAACGTGAGTACTGATTAGAAACGGAGATGGGATGACCATCTGGGCAGTAGGTGTCTCGTGACTGTCCTGTCAGAGCTTCTCACCAGCAGATCCCCTTCTGTTGAAGTTTGGTGTCTGGTGTCCGCATGAGCTCTGTGTGCTCCGGCGGGATGCAGCATCCCCATCTTCCGGCAGAGCCAGCCCCATCCTCCGGCAGAGCCAGCCCCAGCCCGGCGCCGGGCACTGCCCGCAGCTCCCACGGGGCTGGCTGGGAGCCACGGGGCACCCGCGGGAGGAGGCGCACTGCGCGAAGGGGTATAGCCTAGAAGTTATATCAATACCAGCAAAAGTTCAGCATCCTGATACATCAGATTGCATCAGAAGCACACAGGCTCCAGGATAGCACCTTCAGGCCATCCGTCTTGCTTAGATGACAAAACGTAACTCGGAGATAAAATGCTATTAACATTGAGAGGAGGAACCTCTGCAAAACTGACCGGCAAAGAGCAGTATGCTGGCAATCTTACTTCTCTATACTTGCTGCTGTCTGCAAAACTGCCAGCATTTAGAAAACTAGCAGCCATTTCGAAGGAATCCTAATAGATGTCTTTGCACAGACACGCTCACCCCACATACCCACTCCGGAACCAGACCCCGCTTTGCAGCTTTAATTTGTAGGCTTGAAGCGAGGAGAGGAGCACCCACAGAAGCAAGCACCTTTGCCAAAGGTGAAGATGCGGTTCTTAATCCGACTGCTAAAAATCCCATAGATCAGACACATCCAGCCCAGAGAACCTCTCGGAGAAGTTACAAAACACCGTTTCTGGTTAGTTTATACCTGGGCCGGTTAGAGAGGCAGAAGGGCCGCAGGGCTGCTATGGCAGCTACTAACTTCCCAGTGAAATGAGTGTTTATTATTATAGGTTTGATGCTGTTCCCAAAAGGACCTAATCAACAAGTAATAAGGCCTCAAGAGGGCAATTAGAAACCTGAACTTTAACTCCCTTATAACCACAGCACAGAAAGCAACTTTTGCTTTGGTTTTGGGTATGCAGCCTCGTATGTTACCGAGGAAGAAATACAGAAAATCTGAAATCTAAAATAACTGCAGACAAGTATTTGAATTTGAACAATGAGGTACAAGATCAGTTTCTGTGGCGAGGTGAATGTGTGCCTGGCAAAAAGCACTAATGGTTTGGGGGGTTCATGCCCAATGTACAGCCTCAGTCGTATCTGATTTTTTTAACACTTCTTCCTAGCTCTAGACAATCACCGAGGATGTTCTGTCCCTGCATACTTACAGCATCTGCCCCTGTTTAAGAAAAAAAAAAACTACCTCAGTTTTCCCACTTGTAAAATAACAATAATATCTGCCTAGATTTAGAAGCTTGAGATGCTTGGTTCGTTTGAAACTTGTTTTGAATACTTTGGATGGGATTTCAGACAGGAACTGCACATTGAGTAATTCTTGCCATAGAAAGTCACGTGGCTACTGGAAAGCAAAAAGTTGCATAAGAATACGTCTGTGTAGCACGGCTGCATCAGTGAGTATTGCCCAAGAGGGCTCATATTCCTCACTGCCTGCCTCAGAGTATGGAGGAAGCACCTGATTTTGCAGGCCTTTATGCAGGGCCCTGGCAACGCTAAGATGCACCCACAGATTGTTAACGTTCGTGTTATTTGAAACTTAAGAGGTATGTGTCTAAAAAATGTTACAGAGTTAAAGGGTTTTTTGGTGGTTTGTTGTTTTTTTTTTTCAAATACCACATTTGAAGGCCATTTGCCTTGGCAGAACGTGTCTGTGTATGTAGAGAAGAGAGCTATGGTTGTTGTACTTTTCCTTGTCAAGAGAAACTATAGAGAGAAAGCAAATAATATGGTGATACAAGAAGCCAAAAAGAAAAAATTTCTCATGTTCTTCATAAGACTGGTTGTTGATTTTTAATTTCTTGACTCTTCTGCAGCCTTAGTTTGTTTCTAGATCATGGCGGGATGAGCAGACTGACCTCTGTGTAGTGGTAGTCGGTGCCTTTTGAGATGAGTATAAAGTGCATAGTTTTTTTACGCTGTTGGCTACTGCAAGTCCTCCCTTTCCAGAGCATGTGGGGTTAGGGGTAACCAAGCCTGCTGCAGTGAGCGTCCTTAGCAAGCCTAGGGCACGCATCTCCACTGTGTGTCCACCAGAACTGTCCCTGCTTGGCCGAGGATTAATCCAAACAGGGTGAAGCTGATGCTGGCTGGCTAGGAGAAACAGCTGAAGGAGTTGGCAGTGGTAATGTCTGCTGCTCCGCTGACAAGGACAGCGCATGTCTTCCAACACTGCCTCTTCTGACCAACTCAAAGCTAGTATTTTTCCTGTTGTGCAGTTGTCAGTGCAGAAATAAAAATAATACTGAGTAAACAGTGAGAACCAGGAGAGGTATCGCTGTAAGGATGAAGCAGAAGTCCTGCTTAATTGTTCCTAGGAGAGAGAGCGGGCATAACCCTTCACTGAAGTGAGTGTCGTGCTATCAGGAATGATCGATATCACGCGGAAATGGGATAAAACTCAGGGAGCACGCTGTAGAGCAGCATCCAGGGGAGACAGTTTAATATACTCTAGTTTTCTCTGGAAAGTACATAAAGCCAACAGGCGCTGGCAGCGTGCGAATGGCTCATCGTGGCGCTTGGCCATGACTGCAGTTATGTGTAGGTGCACAAGGCTTTTGCAGCCAACAGTTACGTAGCTGGCGAGATGAGGTCCTGCTCTCTTTTGGAGGTAGGAGCACCAAACCTAGACCAGAGCTGCACATGTCCCACTCAGACTTGCAACTGGGGGTGCTGGGGGTGTCTCCACAGTCCTGTACCAAGCCCGGGATGCCATGGCCCGGTGCAGGAGTCAGGACGGCTCTGTCCCTGCCAGCCACGGTGCCAGGGCAGAGGGGATAACTAAGCAGACCCAGGAGACGGAAAATTGAGTGAACTTTTAGATATCCCAGCCTTAAACAAATTCAAGCTCTTGAAAAACTTCATTTGGTGTATAAAATGGAGCCAGCAGAGGGAGTGAAATGCAGGGACGCTATACTGTGCATGGAAAAAGTTGCTGCTGGAGTTTTGATCCAGGTGCAGCTGGTTCAACGACACTTCTCAAAACCCATAGTGTGGGCGCACCAGCTCAGTCCAGGGCCACAGGTAACGCAGGTATGGACTAATAGAGGCAGGTTATCACTGTAGGAGTGAGACATTGTCTACTGTATCATTATCAATGTAAGAACAGATGGGGTTTGGGCTAACACTGTATTCTTCTAGTATGAAGAAGGTATACAGAGGAATCTTCACTTCTCAAATAATTCCTGTTTAGAGGGGGCTCTGAGTGCTGTCCCCATAAGTAGGTTCAAATGCTTTAAAATATGTTTCAGTTGTTCTGGCGCTGTTAACATGGTTCTGTGAGTGACCATGTAAAATACCAAGAAGAAGCCTAAAACTAGGCATGCTGATGTTGCTCTCTTATACCTCCAAAATGTCCTGGTCTTAGTATTACCTTGGGTACTAAATGTGGATAAACGTGCTTACAAATAGCTTCTTGCTGATTCCTTAGTTAGATTCTTCAAAAATAAGAATTTTCCAAATTGATTAGTTCTTCAGCATCCACTTAGGATTTTTTTTTAGACTCATCTTTAAAGCATCTTCAAAGACAGAAATACAATTTCCTCTTTTGATTGAGTGTTGGCCATCTTTGTTCACCATTTGATTAGAAGAGATAGGAAGTGATCTTTATTAAACCATTTACAACATGCGCGCTTCCTCCTAGCTACTTCTGAAGGAGAACTGGCAGGAAAATGCCAACTTTAGTGGTCAGAGACCACTCTGGGACTTGGACTGAGAGGCACAACACTCTCATTTTAGCGTTATTCTTCCAGGGCCTCTGCAGACTCCAGCAGACATCGGTTTATGCACCACTGAGATAATCAAGGTTGTATCTGTAGCTTTAAAGAATAACACAAAAAAGAGGTTGTATTATTATTTTTTACTCAAGCTGAAATTTTTGAACAGTAATACAATAAAATGCAAATTCTACAGCCATGGATTCACAAAAGGCCTGTGCTCTTTGCCCTAGGGCTAGCGTTGTGAATGTTGCAGCACAGCTCTAACCCCAGTTCCCGAGTGCAGGTTTGCTGCCCGGCTGCTGCCTGCTGCACCCGCACAGTGCACAGATTATGGCACGGCAAAGCAGAGGGAATCACGGAATTTTAGCTTTCAGATTCCTGTTTCATACCTTCAAGAGGTAAATGATAATTTCCCAGAGATATATGAGAGGTTTGAAATATTGATGTAATCAGTATACACACTAAACAGTTCTGTTCTTCTGTATCTGATCTTCCCTATTCTGTATCTGTGTACTATGACAAAGTTTGCTGCATAAATTAGACTGGATTTGCTTCCAGTGTGTCTGCCTAGTGATGGTGGCTGGAACAGGCTGTACATTTGGGACCTCTCCAGATGTATCACTGTCTAAAACTGAGTTGGTCTCACTTGACACTCTTTCCATCCCAGAGTTGGAATTGATGGAGCTTTATGAAAGGCATTTAACACTAGTGTATCAACAGGCAAACTTTGTGGTACCGGTGTCTGGTGACCCGTTAGCTCTGATTTTGTTGTTAGCGGAAAAGAAAATTCAATGAAGAGGTAGTTTGGGATACAAAGTACAATGTGATCAACCAGTAGGGTCCCAACCAGCAGGGTCTTCTTCACTGAAAGGGTTGTCAAACATTGGAACAGGCTGGCAAAGAAAGTGGTTGAGTCACCATCCCTGGAGGTATTTAAAAGACATGCAGATAGGGACATGGTTTAGTGGTGGACTTGGTAGTGATAGGTTAATGGTTGGACTTGATGATCTTAAAGGTCTTTTCCAACCTAAACAATTCTATGATTCTGTGATTCTATGACAAGTCAATGTAAGTGTCTCCTGAGTCCGTAATATCATTACAGTAACCAGGTGTTTGGAGTTAGACTTCTTGCTTTGCAGGACTGCTGAGAAATTTCCAATTTTTTTAAGTCTCCTCTTTCCAGTATCCCATGTCGTTTTCAACCAGAAAGTATTCATATAGTTGTATCTACTATATGCTTTATTTTTGAAAAGTCTTTGAATCTGTTTGTTTATACACCAGTTTTCAAAGAAACATATCTTTTAGCAAAATACAAAAATGTAACAAGTTGGTAGTCTCAATAATTGTGTTGAATACTGTGGAATTAGCTTAAAATAAGATTTTCCTCCTTGAAATGAGATTATATTTGTGCCTGGATCAAGCAATTCTGCACCAGTCTTGAACTTGTTAAAGATGAAAATCAGAATAACCACTGCAATATTGAAAAGGTAAAATGAGAACAAAATGGCATTTGGCCAATGTTTATGAATCACAGAATATGATCATGAAATCATAAGAATAACCACCAAAAGGTAAATAAATTACCCAGCCCACTACTTATTTTCATGTACAGTTTGACACAAAAGCTGAAGCCATGAATGATTTATACCTGTTTTAACAATAATACTAATTTTCCTGAAAGATGGTCAGCACTCAGGCTGCTGTGGGCACCGTGCCAGTTGTTGAAAGGTTAATGTCTCAGCAGCAATACATTAAATTATGAATTATACCAGTCCCAAAATGGAAGGTTATTAGCTCAGTATGTTTAATTAGCCCAGCTCGAACTTTGCCATCTGCTAGCACTGCCCATCACTAATGCACGGTCATGTGGAATAGGAGAGTTGGAAATAAGATGCCAGAAGCAGGAGACCTTCCACTTCCATGCAGCTTAACTTCACCTGCTGAGCCTGCCCAGTATGCCGACACTCTGAAATTCTTGGTAGGTCCAAAGGCTCATCCACACACCTGGCTCTGTTAATGTCCTCCTTTGTAACAACCAACCTGATCCGCAGGTCCCAAAAAGGCGCTGCCTGCCACGCAGACCACACTGAATGTTGCAGAGAGTTCACAAGTACAAGGAAAACACATCTTGTTTTCTCCTGAGGGCCAGTTAGAGCCCCTTAGGGCCAGTTCTCCTGCCAAAAAAATTGATTGATGTTTGTAGATACTCATTAGAGTTGTGTCCTGGTTACACGACAGACCTTACCGTGAGAAGAAAAGGAAGAACGGTGAGGGCCCAACATGTACCTGAGCAATGAATGTGCCAGAAAAAGAGGAGCTTTCCTAGGGAGAGGTCTGGAGCCGCAGTGGCCAGAGGCACTGGCAGCATTGCCACGGCTGGGTCTGGAGCAGCAGGGCGTCCTGCAGGCCAGCACTCGGATATGTAGGAAGCAACAGCTCGTGGTGGATTTATTTGCACAGCATCTCTTGCCAGTAATTGCACAAGGCTACAATATTTAGTTTTTCAATAAATATTTAAATTTTACCTCTTTGTTTATTTATTTTTTTAAAAGAACAACCAGTAAATTCTGTTGATTTTTTTAATTAGTTAAGATCATGTGATACTTTTAAAATATGATGCGCTAAGTATTACCATTAGTAATTATTCATCATTATTATGAGGGTGTTTTTGGGGGGCTATGTGTTAAAACTCAGGTCAGAAGTGTGCCCTGGAAAGTGGAATCTACAAACACGGTGGAAGAACCAAAGTTGTAAGAAGCCAAACACAGTCTTATTTTTAATTCTTCTTTTTCTAGGTAGAACAACCTTGCCAAGGAGGAAAGGAATTTGGACAGACTTAACATACAGCCTGTGCAGCTTCCACTAGCTGGACATTAAAATGAAGAGAGAGTTTGTTCATTCCCGTCCCGACACAGCCCACCAGAATTAAAAGACATTTTAACCTACAAGGGAGATTGGGTCAAACACTTACTAATCCACCCCAACCTGTCTGCATAAAGGAGCCCATTTGAGTCCGCTGGCTATCAAGTCTCCACATTGCTGTGTTGGATGTGAAAACTAAAGAAAGAGTCTGGCAGAAATTAGAAGGCATCCAAGTCAGCGTAAGAGACAACACCAGGTAGAGGCTCGATTCCTTTTTCTTGATTTTTTTACAGTAATTATTTCTTCTCCTCCCCTTGAGTTTTTGCTGATTCCTTCTTCTTCACATCAGTAAAGCCTCTGTACTTGTACTTCTGGAGCAGGTGGCATGGTTGGAATATTGGAGCAATATGTATTAGAGTAAAACCTGCGGACAGAAATAGAAAGTAAATGGAAGATGAATTGATCAGAGGAAAGGCAAAGGATGGAGGGGATAAAATAAAGAAAAGGAAAGACAAGAATAATACCTTGCCTGTGTACAACAGTAATTTATTATTTTTATATGGTGCCCAGGGTGTACAGTATCTGTTTTACTGCACAAGTGGAAAAAACAGTTCTCAGACCCAAACAGCCAACATATTAATTTATAATCTGACAGCCTGACGAAACAAGTAGTCAGGCCAGTGTGACGAGGAATAATTTAGTGCTTGCAGAGCCTGAGTTACTTTACTTTGGTATCTGCACACATGTACGCCATCAGATGGAGGTCTCTTGGCTTTGTAATAGCTTACTGTAGAAGAAAAATTTCTCTTTCAGGATAGTTCTGAGGGAGGGGGGTTGTCTGAGGGCACGGGCAAGTGTTTTATCTGGAGGAGCAGAGAGGCTGCCATTTCAATACACTGAGAGGAGGACAGCAACCTGAATCACAGCCTGGCAGCAGAGGCATGAGGGAGCACTGGAAATCCTCCCTGACCAGGGTGCAAGGACGCTTGTAGTGGGCCAAGACATGGTGGAGAGTAGAGAGGAAAGAAAAGGACTCAGGATGAAAAACTGGAGCATTTGCTCTGAGCCATCTAGAGCTGGAGTTTCTAACGAGCCGTCCAGACGGGACAGCAAGGAGATGACCTGAAACAACACGCTCGAACGGGAGAGGGTTCCAGTGCAGATGCAAACCTGCCGTGACCACAGAACCAGGGGAGCAATAGCAAAGTTGTTCTCTAACACAGTTATTGCCACTTCAGTTGCAGTTTTATTCCAAAAGCAAATTCCAAAGTTTTATGTCCATAAAGGTTTAGACATAAACAAGAAAGAAGTCAGGAAAGTGGTATGTACTGTATAAACAGTTCCACTTTATAATTAATGCTGGAGATCAGGGGAGCAGGAATAGCTGTGCATGTGTGGTCATTTAGATTTACTGTTGGTCGTATTAAAACCTAGTTCTGCAATAATTTTATGCCCAGGTAGGGGCAGAAAGAGAGCAGGATGCCCCCAAGCAACCCATAAATAGTGTGGTGAAGACAAAGCGTTTATTACTTAGCTTCACAAAGGCTCTGTAAGTGCTCTCCCAGGGTATGTATACTTGTACCCCAGATGCCAATTCTGCAAATTAGCATTATTTCTCAAAATACTATGTAAACAGAAGTCATTTGAATACTTGATTTCATCAGACAGAGTCACACATGGAAACGTCAATATCATTTTTTCCCTTTTGTGGAGTGAGCAGAGGTTTTCACTGCCTGTCTTTTTATTTCTCTTGGAGTATTGTTACTGATGAAAAAACCTGGCAGGGTCTGGGATCTATACAGAACTCACTCTGCAGGATTTTGTCCCATCTCATTGCCCCATGCTGTCTGAAGAGAAACTCTGGGACAGAAACTTTCCCATTTATCACTGAGTGCGCTATTTTGAAACTTCGGTTTAACAGTTTAAATTACTATGCCACAAGTTATTTCATGGCTGAGACACGTAGGGAATTGCAGGGATTCAAGATCCTATCAAATTAGCTTTGGGATGTCCCTTTTTTGTAAGTAGAAAAGCCACCAGTAAGTTCAGCTCAGGTTTTGCTGATGGGCTCTTATTTTATCATTGTGCATCCTACAACAGTAAGTTGTTCAAATTTTAAACTTTCACAATTTTTTTTAATCCATTTTTGTATTGCATTTCACATAGAACAGGTACCTTAGTTAATAGGGTAACAGTAAAACGGTGTGAGAAAGACTCATAAAATCATCGTTAAATGACAAAATAATTTTCCTAGATAAATGTAATGTATGAAAAGGTGAATATTTCAGGATTTTCCAGGGCTAAAAGCACGTGTTGCATTTTAAGGATGTCTATCTCTCCTGTTCAGTGGGATAAAGATATACATTTAACACTGAATTTTGCACCGTACTGGACTTTAACATCCTTACATTAGAAAAGTTGCCACTGACCCAGGAGGCCAGTGCAAGAAGGTGCTGCATTTGCTGGGAGGGAGAAAGCACTTTTCTAGCAGTTAATGTATTTTTTAATCATAATTGTTTGGACTTGCTGATGTTTTGAATTGTAAGAGTTAATTTCATGGAAACAGGAAAGGAAGAAATGGGCAAGTGAGCGTGATCAGTGTAAATGAACATGGTTTCGTGGTGCTCCATGCAGCTGTCATCTGCGCGTCTGGAAACGCATTAGGGGAATTTATGCCAACATCACGCCTTACGTGCTCTGCTCCTTCATGGTGAACTAGTATTGTTCCCATTCTACAGGCCGGGAAAATAGGACAAAAAGTGGAAGAGTGGGTTTTGAAGTCCATCCCCATACGCCTTCATCTTTGGGCACTTCTAGCGTACCCTGTGTACTGCTCTGGCTGGTCCTTCAGTGCAGACAGCAAGTCTGTGGCAGAGCTAGGAATAGAAGCCAGGCCCTTGTTCCAAGTCCCAGATCCTCAAGAGTATTTTTAGGCACTTAATACCATTAATTTCATACTCTTTTTGGCCAACGATCTTAGAAACAAGATCATGCTTCCTCCTGAAATAATTTTTTAAATCATACTTATGTGCTTTTGGACAGGTTTTTTTTTTTCAGAGATCGTGTACAGTTTAGCCCTATTTAGGAACAAATGGACTTCAAAATTAGTTTTGGGAGGAGTTCTGCGTGGACTGTGCTTTTGTGCAGCCTCAAGTATGACTAAGGATAGAGAGGAGTTGGTGCAGAGTCTTTGCCTTCTGCAGGGCAGACAGTACCTGTTTGAGATGGGCTTTGGCAGAGGCCAATTGAGGGCTTCGTTTAATGGCCATACGCTTCAGGTTCCTTTTTTGCTGTCTCTGAAAGGCAAGATTCTGTGCTTCTGTATCCTCTTTGTTTTGGCTGCAGCTTCCTTCTCTCAAACACAAAATCTTTTGCATTTAAAATACAGCAATATTTTGATTAAAACGACACTAGGACACAGGGGGCACCCAGAAGCCCCAAAGGACAGCAGGCCTACGACGCGCTGGAGCTTCTCCAGCTGCAGAGGTGCGGCCCTTGCTCGGGCAGCTCACGCTGGCATGTTAAAGCTGACTGAAAAGGCGTAGAGAAATACACAGATTTCTACATATGATATTTTTATTGTGCTAATTCGGCAAACCCAGTTCAAGCTCTGCACCTGCATCCTATCTATTATTAATTAATTGATTTCCTATAAGCTCATTATTTAGTTCTCCGTGAGTTCTTCACAGCGTGCACAGCTTTGCAGACAAGGGAAGACAGTTCCCGTCACGACGCGCAAACACGCTGAAAACGCCAACTCAGGTGAAGGCAGGAGAGCGGCACAAGCAGCAGCCCGGCGAGTGGCCAGGCCACGGCATGCTCATGCCCAGCTTATCCTTCTCTTTTTGGGTACACACCCCAAGATCCTGACAGCTTTTGCTATGCACCCACTGTCCCCTGATCCCCACAGTCACCCGTTTTGCTCGTCCCACACATCTGCGGCCATGTCCAGCCCACACTCCTCCCTCTGGACAGCCGCTCGTCGGATGAACGGAATGTTTTTCGGTGACTCCCCTGTTGCTACCGCAGGAAGAGAGAGTCTCGAGGCAGGTTTGGGGGGGCTGGTCACAGGGCTGCTGGGAGCCGCCGCTGTGGGGGACGGGGAACCCCACGCGGGAGGAGCGTGGGTGGGAAAGGCCTCTCAGCGGGCGCGCTGCGGAGGCTGCCGGCCTGCTCCGGGCGTTGAGGGGCTCCTCTCCCTCGATCCGTCCAGCTCTGGTGGTAAACGTGCTTATTACAGTGCTAATGTCCTGCAAGTGGAATCCTACCTCCAAGTGTATTAGGGTAATGAGTTCACACCTAACTAATGGAGACTTAATAGAGTTACTAATAGGCTGCCTTTTCCCCCCACGGTTTATGACCCCGCCGGCCGGAGCTGCCGGGGAAGGGAGAGGCAAGAGGCCGCACTCAGCCCCACGGCCGCCGCAGCCCGCGCCCCGGCTCGGCCTCCGGCCTCCCGGCCTGCGCCTGGCCCGGCAGCCAGTTTCCAGGGACATCGTCTCTCCACCTTTCTGCGAGGAAAAATAAACAGTTTGAGGCTCCTGTGTCTTTATTAAACATTTCCTTTAAACTGCATACTTTGGCTCCCTGCCCAAATGCACCAAGAAAGCTTCCACAGAGCAGCTCGAGTCCGGAGCTCCGCTGCGGGCTTCCCGGGATAAATAACCCCCGGAGGAGCGAGCACCTGTGCCGCCGGCTGCGGCCAAAGCCGTCCCCGGGGCTGCCGGCTCCCCTGGGCCCGCCAGGAGAGGCTGATGCTGCCGCCGGCCGGACTCCCCACACCGACAGCACCCGGGAGCGGCCCTGGGGAGGAGAGCGAAGGAGGCGAGGAACCGGCAGCGCGGTTTGCCTGGCTCCGCTCTCCGGCACACAGACGCGACGTGGCAGCGAGGTGGGTGGGGAGGCGGCTGCTCTACGGCGGTGAAGTTCGTCCAGTGCCGTGGGCCGAGAGCGTTTGAGTCGTAGGTGTAAAGGGGGTTGGGAAGCTGCTTTGGCTGGGAAGCAAAAGCAACCGTATGTTTAAGCCTGTCGCACCAGACAAATGATACGCTGGCGTTAAAAGACATGTGCTTCACCCGCCGTCGGCAGCGCGGTCGCCGGACGTCGGCGCGGGGTCGAGCGCGGGTTGCGTCTCTGCCGGCGCGGCGGCCGCCGTCACGCCCCAGGGCGCGGAGGGAAGCAGCGTGCCAGGCCGCATTGTTGTGGTGGACAGGACAACATGTCTCTGAGCTGCCTCAGGAAGCAGCAGCGCTACGGCGCCGGCGGCAGCCCCACGGCCCGCGGGAGAGGCTTTGCAGGCGTGGGCTGGCCAGGCAGGGGGACGAGGATGGCGGGGGAGAGGGGCTGAGCGCGGCGGGCAGCGGGGAGGGGGCACGGCGGTGGGTGATGTCAGCGTTTCCTTCTGGATCGGTCATGTGCGCTTGCCAGGTAAACAGTCTAGAAATAGATGGGAGGAAGGCAGCGGATGGAGCGTGCAGCCGGGCTGGAGGAGCTCTGCCTTCACCCTTTCCTCCCCGCTGCCGTCCTCGCAGGCGGCTTTCCCTGCCTTCAGCAGGGCGCTGGGAGCAGAGAGGGTGAACGCAGAGGAGTAAAGCGAACCCACATCTCTCCTGCGTCACAGCTTTAAAGCGCGGTGCCCGCTCTGGAAGACAGTGCTGGCAGATCAAAGGAGGTAGAGTTTGTTGATTTTCCAGGCGGTTGTTGCAGCAGACCTGCTTCATCCCCTGCCTTGCTGGAGGAGCCCAGGTGAGGCTGGTGAGAGCCCTGGGCGGGAGGTGCCGGGGGGGGTCCTCTCCGGCAGAGGGGCCCCCAGCTGCCGGCCAGGCTGGCTGAGCGGGGAGCTCTGCTGCTCCCTGGGCTGGGAACAGGTTAAAATCCAGGCGTTCGCAGCTAGCATAGAAGCTGGCTTACGTCGCGTGAAGCGTTCCCAGCAACTGAACAACATGAGTTCAGGTACAGAAAGCTCCGCAACGTGCCAAGAATATTCTTAGTTTGCTCTTTCCTCATTCACTAGAAATGTGCCTTTTCTGTGACGCCTTTCAGAGCAGCCTAGCAGTTAAATTAGTAACTACGATAAAAACTACCTGCGCTGCTTGGAGACGGGGTTTTCTAAATCTCCAGTCATCCCAAACATAACGCGTGGACTGAGCCGCCTGCTGCGGCTGGGAGTCTGGCCCTCCGGTCCCCTCCCTCGTCAGTAATCTCAGCAGAAGAAACGTGCAGCACCGTGCAGGCTCCTGTCTGGGACAGGGACCGTATCTTTTCCAGGCAGGACAGGGTATTTTTTTCAGGCATTTTCCAGGCGTGACAGTATGATACTGTGCATCATCTGTATGTCTGTCCTGTCTGGAGCGGCAGAGAGAAAGTGCAATGATAGAAAGCTGGAGAAAACACCCTCACAGCCACTGCTGATGGCCAGGTGCCTGCTTCTCCCTTCTCAGCACTTTCCTTTACCCCCAGAAAACAAAGCTGCCGTCATAGCAAGTACCCATAAAATGCAAGGCATCCTGAGTGCAGAGATTAGTGGTAATTTTACAAGGACTCAAATAACGTTGGTCTGCAGGGTGCAGCACTGCCTTGAAAGGGAACAGCAGACATTTCCCCTGGAAGCAAGTTTCCTCTTTAGAGCAGTTTACGGCCGAGGCGCAGTGTCAGATTGTGGCACAAATATACTATCAGCCTTTGGGTTGGAAGACAGACATTTGATACCTTTTTCTGTTGCCGAAACGCGCTGCCCAGACACGACTCCCAGCACGGTTATTTTTTGAAGCATTATGTAATTGGATTGCATGGTCAGTAGTGCTTCCTTAACAAGCCTTTCAGCAAACCCTCTGCCTGCCGCAGCCAATCCTCAACCCTTACATACACACTTACTCACGCAGGCTCAGTCTGGAGTAAACTCGCTGCTAAATACAGTTAGAAAACAGACGAAACCAGGCTCGGAATAGATCATCTGCTTCTTGTGCTACGTGAGACGTGGTGCGGCCGAGCCCTGAGCACCGTCGGTGTGAAAACGGGGTCACGCTGGCATCTCCTGGCCGAGGGGTCGCTGGCTGCCTCCTCTGCCGTGTCTCTCTCTAATGGTGGAAAAAAACCCTGCTTTTTGGAACATGGATGGGCAACCGGACCCAGGGCTGGTCCTTGGTGTCCCTGTCTTCTCTCACCCTGCTGTGACGGCCCCGTGCTTTGGGGACCAGCCTTGGGAAACCTCTCCTACTGCGCTCAGGCCTGGAGCGGCACCAGCGCCTTTATCTCCTGGGTTTCTGTGTAAGCTGAAGTGCTGAATTAGGAACTGAGTCTCCAGATACCTTCATGGGTCAGACCGTGCACCAGTCCCGCAGTGGTGCCTGGCTGGTCCCAGCCCTTCGCGGGTGTTTTGCAGGACCTTCCCTCTCCTCCGGCCACTGTCAGCCCACGGGTTATGGCTCTGCTGAGTCACGGCTTCCTGTTTGTGATTGCTGACTAGTGGCAGCAGTTGCAGAAGCAATAAGAGATATTAAAAAGTGTGAACTTCCACTGGGACCAGAAGATACAATTAGGGCCGTGCCAAGAAATACACTGCAGCGAGCTGTTGTTTAAAGGGATGCGGAGCACTGCAACCCCCCATTCCCTTGCTGCAGGAAGTAGGAAAAATGAACATCACTAGCCCTTTATCATCTCTGAACCCAAATAAAAATTGCGTTTGACTTCTGAAGCTCACTCTGGCTCTTTTCCATGTTCCTCCTCAAAGCATTTGATCCAGCCTTCCAGTCTGGGTCTCTTCTGCCTGCTGTTGCTGAGACGTAGGGATCCTTGTTCCTTGCTTTCACCTAAGACTGATTCTCCATGGAAAGCCTACGTGATACTGTGTAAAAGGGGCTGCTTTAGAAGGCATGCACAACCGTAATGTTATTTCCATTCTTTTTTTAATGGGAAATATCTCTGGGGAGAAGCATGAAAGTATATGGAGAAGGTACTCTTTGATCATCAAGATCTAAATGCAGCATCCAAACAGTGTGGCTGTTTCTTCATATTACGCTGAAATTCATCTTAAAGTTCTGTTCCTGGGTGGGCATTTTCTTGTTTCTCCTTCCTCGGCTTGAACGTTTGGAAGCATTGCCACCAGTTTCATCCCCAGCCCTGGTGATTATTGTCTCCAAAAGTTATTTTTCCATCCTACTGTTTGCTGTATTTATATCAGCCTTACAATTTCTACTTTAAATCCATATTAACTTTTTAGCCTTATTGTCAGAATACACGTTCTGGTTATTCAGCTAAGCACCAGAATTAGAGGATGGCATTCTATGGACTGTGTGTCACTGGAGGACAGAAGATATGCTTGGGCTGGTCTTTTCTGGATTGAAGCTATAGTAGTTAGCAGCTAAGAAAAAAAAAAATCTTCACTTTTGTACTGGCATTAGGTTGATTTTTATTTTTTTTTAACGCTGTGACAGACATAAGGCTGAGGACTGGCACAGAGAACATACATTAGGGGAGGGGGAAAAAAAAAAAAAACCACCCCACAACCTCAGTTATTTCAACAAATACCAAAAGTGGATTGAGAGTGGATGAAGAGGAGGAGGAGGCAATAGTGAACACACAACACAGTTCAAGCTGGCAAGGAGCCCTTTCTTGAAGAATGTAAGTTTAACCTTTAGCATTCAAGTGTCTGGGCTTAAGTGTCATTATGAGCAATACTTTCCTCCAGCACAGCCTCTCCTGCCTGGAGGAGGGTTCTGTGCAACCTCATCAGTTTTCCCCTTTCCTTTGCCGAGTATAAAAATATGTATTTCTGCCTGCATATGCTCAGCAAAGTTACTCTTAGTGGCAGTGCCTCACTTGACAAAGCCAGGATGGCCCTGGATGGGTCCGAGGGGGGGTCTGCCCCATCCTGGCAACTGATGAGGTGGCTGGCGGAGGAGGCTCTGCTGCAGCTATGGCCTGATAACGCGAGTGCTTTGCCGGACTCGTATTCATTGGCTGAATTTAGGTTAAAGATTTTATGCCCCAGACTCACAAGTGGAACCAGCTGGCTGGGGTGGGGGCCTCCCCCACAAGCAGCTACCCAGGGCTGGCCGCTGCGTTCGGGGCCTCGGGCTGCCCAGGTCCGGAGCGGCCAGCACCAGGTATCTCTGCCGATCCTGCCGGCTTGTTTTGGCCGCAGGAGGAAAGAAGATCTGCTGGCGAATTGCTTTTGCGAGAAGCAAACTAAAATGAGGAGGAGGGAGGGATGGGCCTGGTGTCGTCGTCATCACATCCCCCAGTGCTAATCTCACCTTTTGATGGAGGCAACATAGAAAAAAATTAGAGAGACAGCAGCAGACAAACATCAGACCTGGCTGCAAATGGACAGGCTAGATGTGCCCCCCCCCAAATCATCTCCAGCTGTAAAACACTTCAGGGCTGATAGAAACCACACGCATCCCAGGCACAACCCAGTCTGCAAAGCTGCATTCCAATAAAAATGCAGAATGGACGTAAAAGAAATACTGTCCGGGATTCCCGCCCTGGGCTGGGTGCTGGGGTGGGAGGCACCCCCCGGCCCTGGCTGCGCCCCCCCTGGCCGTCCCCTGGCCCCCAGCTGGGCGCAGGGCTGGGCTGGGTGCCTGCTGGGGCTCAGGGGAAGCGGCAGAGCCCCCCCAGCCATCGCTGCGGCTCCCCGGCGCTCGGCTCCCTGTCCCAGCCCTCCCAGGGCACAAATCAAAGCGGCTGTGCCGGCTAATAGGGGAGGGTCGGGGTTAGCTGCAGGGTACATCGCCGACTGAAATCACAGGCTGGAATCCGAATTTCAATAAGCATGCCTCACATCGGAGGCTGTGCTGCAAATGTCAAATGTGCTTATGTTAAATACAGGTAATATTCTGAGTGTACGTTTGAGAGCATGATTCTTTCAGATATCTTGTCTGATGAATTTTGCATCTTGTATTTGTGATTTTTCCGTGTAAAGAAGTACAGGTTTTAGAGGAATAAGAGCATATATTTACAAAGAGGTAAAGATGAACTATTTGATTAACTGTAGCAAAGATGCTACGTCAGATCGGGTTTCTCACTGCTTATAACTTAGGTTTTGAGTACGTGGTTACTATATATTAAGTACAGCTGGTATTGGCGCTTAACTTACTGTATAATTTGATGTGGGCTTTTCTACAAATCTCTGTCTTAATTCTAAAATAATTTGGAGGGGAAGAAGGCAGATGGACTATTTTCCAAGGAGCGTTTGGTACCTGACTTGCACTGAAAGATGAAAGATTTGCAATGCTGTCACTCGTTCTGGCCCGTAGTGGGGGATGACTACAGGACTGCACCAGCCCCGGGCCAGGGTCCCCCCGCCGCAGGCTCCGCCTGAAAGGCCCAGACAAGCCCCAAGAGAAGCCAGGTTGTTTTAGTCACTGTACTGGCATACTCTGAATTTTGTGGAAACTACCCTGTAAACCAGAAATCTTCTCAGTGCTGAAAACATTTTTTTTTTTCTTTCTAATTCTGTGGGAACTGTAATTTTATTTTGTAACTTATTTCTCTCTTTTCTCCTTTTAAGATGGTTTCCAAACATTTATTGTGGGATTTTTCATTTAAAATAGTTTTCTAGGGAAATTACTGTGACAGTGATTTAATTGTTTAATTAAAATCTGACATTGATGACAACATAAATACAATAGGCATGAGGTGATATAGGCATTAAACAAGTGCAATTGTGGAATACATCCATAGAGTACTCTGAGCACACAGAACAGCTCACAAAGAAATGATGTTCAATATTTATCAGGTTAGTGAGTCCTAATTAAATGCCAAGACTTTTTTCTTCATTTCTCTAAAAAAGCAAAGAAACATATAGATGTATTAAAGTGTTTATTTCCATCGCAAACACATCTACTCATCCTGTGTTAAGGCCTGCAAAAAAAGCAAGTTCATATTAAAAATCTGCTAGTTGGCTTAAGGGGTATTTAGTCAGCCTGACTACAGCAACCTAGCCAAAGGTTTGGGGGTAGCTGGAATAGCCCACTGATGTCCCATCACTCCCAGTGGCTGTAGTGAGTCCAGTGATTACAAAATGGATGGACAGATTTCTTTTAATAATTGGGTAAAAAAAAAAACCCAGAAATATATTGGAGACAAAAGAAGAGAACAAACGTTCCTCTGAATATCCTCCTCCAGCCCAAATCACTCCCAAATCTTACAGTATTTCTTCTAGAGAAATACATGTGCTCCCCCCACCCCCCCCGAGCATACCCACACATCTCTCTCTCAGCAATAAAGGAGGCAGCCCCCTGCCCATTAAACAACACGTACGTGCCTCCAGAAGAAATTCACGTTATCTGGCTAGAATTGCTCAGCAGTGCGTCTCTCCAGCCCTCTCTTTCTAAGCCCCGCTGCATTTCTGCATCCCAACAATGAACGCGCTGCTGTTGGAATATCCCTTTCCATGCCTCTTGCTGGGCGTCTTTAAATGGTATCAGATCGCTTCTGCAGCTTAGACAGCCCTTTGCAATCAGTCGCTGCTGATCCTCTGCCCTTTCCCCCCTCGCCAAACCCCTAAATAAATGCATCTGCTCCAGCCTAATTCATGTCAGCCTTCCCCTTCTTGTATGCAACTTCATGCAAACTTTCTAAATCAAAAGATAGCTTACCTGGACAATGCTTTGAGTATAAAGTAATAAAAACTGATAAAGCCAGACATCCCAACTCTAGTACAGGGATTTGATTGCAAATTTCCATTGCAAAGGAGTAGAGGGAACTGGAAATCTGACAAATGCCTTCAAATTGACCTGTGTTTTCACAATGCACGCTGTGTTTAAAATGAATGGCAGACTTTATCATTTGGAGCTCCTTCAAGGACTCCGGCCTTCTACGCTTTGTTCTAATTCTTCAGACATATTTCCAAGAAGCACGAAGCTACGTAAGTGCATGATATTATGGAGATTTTTTTTTTCTCAGTGGGGCTCCCCCACCCCCCCCAATAATTTTTAAAGCCTGAATTTAAAAAGATAGCCTGGAACCTTTTTCTTACTGTATCCGTACATTAGTCCCTCATGTCCAGTTGGCCTCTTCCACCTCAAAGCTTTAGCCCCGTTCTCCCACAGTGCCAGGTGGCGGGAAGCAGTGCACAGCCAGCCCGGTGCCTGAGACACGCGATATGGTTGCGGCTCCCTAAAAATTCACCGTAGTCAACTGCTTTCACCACAGCCCTAGGCAAATCTGGCCCACTCCTGCCTCAGGACAGAGCTGCTCCTAAGCCACTCGGCAGCCAAGCCGTATTTCTAGCGGAGGACTTGGTTGCCTTGCGGAACCCAGGGACCCGAAGCCGCTTACCCCTATTTTACATGTCAAAGATAACAACCATCTTTTCTGAAAGTTATGTCCAGAAAGCCATATGCGCTGCCTCAGAAAAACATTTTGCTTCAGAGTTGTTCCTCTTAATCTGTATACATTTTTACAAATAATAACTTTCCTTTAAAGTGCTGGTATTAGTTCCATCTGTTCAAAATAACATATAAATGAAACTATATGATTCTATGCGCAAATATATCAGATATGCTGCGAGACAAAAAAATAGGGTTAATCTAATAATTCAACTGCGTCTTTAACAAGTTTCCTATGGGAAAAATCAGTCTTATTTTCCCTGCAGATCTGATACTGAGAGCTTCTTTTGCCTAAGCACATTAAAAGCTATTTGAACCAAAAATCCTTTCTATGCATGTGTAAAGATACATGTATAGAAACAAGAGGCATCCCTAGTGTTACAGATGAGGCTGTATCAAGATTTCTAATTAAAGCAAGGGTAGTCCCTTCTTATATTTTAGGAACTGGATTGTCTTTTTTCCAAAGAACAAAGAAATCTTAAGAGAAGTAAATTTTCTAGAGGAGAAACACGTGCACATATGTGTTTGAATGCTGTACCTAACGATTACTGTACAAATTATTCCTGAATTTCTTAGATTTATTTTGGCATTTGCACAGCGGTTTATCCGGCTGGTCCTGCAGTCATCACTTGCTCATTCCCTTCTTTTCACGCGCACGCACACCCCTCGCCGCCTTTTTTTGCACCCTGGTAGATATGTGAACTCTTCCATTCCCCAGCCTCTGGACGGCTGCGCTCAGGACAAGGGACAAACCTCTGCCATCCGCTTAATCTGGCTGTTTCCCTTCCCAGCCTCGTCTCCTGCCCTGACCAGGAGGGGAGGGAAGATGTCCTAGGACTTGACCCCAGAGCAGAGCCAGCTCCCAGGAGGGTGGGGGGCCGCAGGGCGCGCTCCCCTCTCCCCACTTAACCCCTCCGCTCCTGGGCACGGCCGCGGTCTCAGTGCCCCTGACCCCGGCGCCCGCTGCCCTCCTCCTTTTCAGGGCACTCGGGATCACCCCGGGAGCACGAAAGGACAAGAATGCAGGAGCAGCAAGAGGCTGTCGCAGGAAGGCACAGCGCAGCACGGCCAGAAGAGCAGCAGAATCGCCGAAAAGGGGGATGTTTGGTTTGTGTTAACTACCCAGACAGATGCACTTCGGCATGTTTGCGTTTATGGAATCCATATGTTGTCATGGGAAATTAGAAGACAGCAACACAAAACTAGAATTCGCGATGCAAATGCAAAGAAAACGTACATGGCTACCAGACTCTGCGTTTGCACATGTTACTGCGAAGGTGCCTATTTCTGGAGTATTGACAGAGTTATTAGATTTGCTTGCCACCTTCTCCACGTTTACTTTTTCTTTGCTCGGAAAAAAGCGTGTACATAGGCAGCACCCATTCTCAGACCGGTCCACTGGATCTACAGCCTCTGGTGAAAATAGGCACTTCTCCTAAGTTATACCAAGTACTAAAAGACAAGGGTTACTTTATTCTCTCCTCAACTTCATCATCAAAACACGTTTGTTTCATAGTCAGCAAGAACAACAGTTACAAATTACATGCACCTTTACAGATAGCGCACCAAGCAGCCCTGAAAAATTCTGCTTGCCCCAGGGCTTGTTGGTTTGGGGCTTGGGGTTGGTTTTTTTCCTTTCTTTTTTTTGGTTGGGTTTGTTTTTGTTGGGGTTTCCTTTCCTCTTTTTTTTTTTTTTGGAAGGGCAAGTAATGTTAACAATTATTCTTCCATGAAGCTAGACAAACATATTTTCAGCAGGGACTGACAAATTTTTAAGGGCAGCTTTCAAAGGCAAACTGGTAACGTACTGGAGTCTATCCATTTAACAAATCATAAGAACTCATACACAGCATGCGCATTGTAACAGGACACATCAGTGCTGCATTTATAATATTCAGATACCTATGGTACATATTAAACCGTGATTCTTAAAGCCTGTGAATATCTTCCAAATGCAAGACACTTCCAGTAATGTACCAACTAGTACAGCCCTTCTTCAAATTTCTAATAATCTGTCCTCTTCTTTCATCCCCCCATCCCACTAAAGGGACTTGTCAAAATTCCAAATGACTACCCCCATGTTAAGAAATATGGAAAGCTTGATACATTTCATTAAAAATACTTACTAACAAACATGCAGTTTATTACCTTTCAGTAAAAAATACACCTACATTAAGGTTCTCCCAAATGGAAAAACTGACCGCAACTGCATTCCTTGTTCAATGCTATGAAACAAACCGGGAAGTTAATTATTTGGGTTACTATTAAAAATAAAAATTAAAAAAAAAAAAAAAAAACAAAAAAAACCAAGAAAAAAAGGCAATTTGAAAAGCTTCTTTAGATTTTCAAGAGAGATGATTTAATTCAGCTGTATTTCAGCCAGTAATAAAATAGTCTCTTACAGAAAGATGAAGAAAACATATTCCTGAAGCCTGGATAGAGGTTCTTTACTGGTTCACCTCCTCCTAAAATTCAAATTCCACGTTCCCAGCGATCATCTACATTTTTTTGCCAGGGCTGGAATGGGGAGGGAAAAGCTGTTGGAAATAAAAATTTTAAATAATAATCGCAGATGGACCCGAACAGAAAGTGAAAAATGTTACCGTAAGGCTAGAGAAATATTTATTTAATCAAACCAGAGGTTCTGTTGGGACTGGAGGAATGTTGCATCCTTTCCTAAAAAAAGAAAAAAAAAAAAAAAGGGGGGAAAAAGAGGAGGGGGTGGGGGGAGAAAAGAGAAAGCAAGAAAGAAAAAAGGCAGAGGCACAGCCGCCTCCTGGAGTTCCCCATTGTCCGGGGCTATAGAGAGCCCCAGAATGGCATTAAACTCACAAAAGGCATATTGTGCAGGGGACAAAAAAAGCCCCTTCTTCTACAATAACTTTTAGCTTCTTATTTTTAGAAAATGACAAAGCTGTTGCCAGCGATGGCTGGTGAAACCTGTAGCCCGGCTCCCAGCGAGGCTGGACGCGGCTGTATTGATCCGCTGTCCCGCTCGGAAAGGCGGCCGCAAAGTTTGAATGGGAGCGCGGGCCGGGCCGGGCCGCACCGCACCGTGGGGATGCTGCGGGGCCGCTCCGCCGCCCTCCGCGCCCGCGGCCCACCCCGCGCTGGGGCCGCCAGGGCCGGGGCGGCGCGGCACAAAGTTGCGCTCGCTGCCGGCCGCAACTTTCCCGGCTCCTCCCGGGGGAAAAAACTTCGGCGGCGGCAGCGGCGGCGGGGGTCGTCCTCGCCTCGCCCTGCCCTGCCCTGCGCGGGGCGGCGCGGCCCCGCCCGGGGCGCGGGGGCAGGTGGCCCCGCGGAGCGCCCCGCCGCCGCGGAGCGGGAGCGGAGAGGGAGCGGAGCGGAGCCGCCCGCCCGCCCGCCGGCCGGCCCGCTCGCCCCCTCCCCGGCGCGGCGCTGCGCGGCAGGGCGCGGAGAGGCGCGGAGCGGCGGCGCCCCCCCCGCCGCGGGCTGGGGGCCGGCCGCTTGCCCCAAGTTTCGGTGCGGCGCCGCCGCCGCCGCCGCCGCCGCGCTCCCCCCCGCCCGCTCCTGCTCGCTCGCTCCCTCCCCCGCCGCCTGGGCTGAATCTTATTGATCCAGAAGGTGGCTAATTAGCCCTTCCCGTCGTGCCTGGGTAATGAGGCACATGCGCACTGCACTAATCAGCCATTTTTTGCAGGAAACTAATTAGCAGAATAAAGATCCAAAGAGTTTTTTTTCTTCCCAATCATCAGATCTGAGTCCGGGCGCTTCCTGCTCCGGCGACCGCCAGCCCCGCCGCCCGCTCCGCTCCGCGCCGCGCCGCTCCGCCCCGACCCGACCGCCGCCGCCGCTGCTGCTGCTGCCGCCGCCCGCGGCCCCCTCTCTCCGGGGGGCTGCAAACTCCCCGACAACGATGCTGCTGCTGGGCAGCGGCGGCGGCGGCGGCGGCTCCCGCTCGGCTCCGGCTGCTGCCCCCGGCTCCCGCTGCTGCTGCCCCGGGCCCCTCCGCGGAGCGCGCTCCTGCCGCCGCAGCCGCCGCAGCCTGCATGGGATCTGTAGCCCCCGCGCCGCCGCCCGGGATTAAAAGCGCCGCCGCCGCCGCCGCCGGAGCAGCGACCGCGTAAGTGGCAACTTTTCTGCCCTGTCCCCCGCTCGGGCTCCTCCTGCTCGGGGCGCCCGGGCTGCTTTGCATGGGGCTGGTCCGGCCCCCCCTCCCGCCCGCTCCCACCCACCGCCCCGGATCCCCCAGCAAACTTTGTGCCGCTCGCCGTCCCGGAGCCCCGCCGCCGCCGCCGGGGACGCGCAGGTGCCGGCGCCGCGGGGGCCCGCTGCGCGCCCGCGGAGCCCCCGCCCCGCCCGCCGGCCATGGCCGCGGGGCGCGGAGCGGGCGCGGAGCAGCGGGCGCGGCGCTGCCCGGCTTTGTGCGCGGCGGGGCCGGCGGCGGGGCTCGGGCATCGATCGGCGGGGGCGGCGGCGGCGGGGGCCCGGCCCCGCGTGCTCCGCGCCGGTCGCGCGTGGGCTCCGCGGAGCCGGCGCCTCCCGGGACCCCCGCTCGGCGAGAGGCTGCTCGGTTGCTCCCCCCCTCACCTACCCCCCCCTCCCCGCCGGGTGCCCCGCGGCCGCTCCGCGCCGGTGACGCGCTGGAAAACAAAGGGGCGAAGAAGTGCCTAAAACTGCCCCGGCCCCCGGCGGCCCGGCCCGCCGCCCGCCCGGGCCCCGCGCCGGGAGGTGCCCCGGAGCGGCCTTGCGAGCGAGAGTAATGATGATTTTTGTTTTCCGCGGGCAGGCTCTGGGTTTTGGTTTTTTTTTTTTTTTGGGGGGGGGGGGGGGGAAAGAATGCGGCTAAGGGGGATGGGAGAGGTGAAGGCAGCAAACGCCACTGTAGGCCGATTGCCCCCCCCCCCTTCTCAGTTTCAGTTTTTAATTACTTAATGCTGAATCGCACGGCGCTTATCTAAATATTTGCAAATGCTCTTTCCTATTGATTCCTCTGAATAAACTGTGCTCCTCGCCCTCGGAGAGAAGGCGATTCGTGCTCTCCTGAAACTCACCCTCCAGAGGAGAGTGTGTGTTTGCGTGGGGGACACGTACGTCTGTATGTCTGTGTATATACGCGTATGTATGTGACACGCACACGCGGGTTTCTTGGTGTGAATTATTTATAATTTGGGTTGTGTGATTTTTTTTTTTTTTTTAATTGTTAAACTCCCTCCTCCTACTTTTTAAAAAAAAAATATTTTTTTTTTTTTGATTCCAAGAAAGGTCTGTTTCTCTTTCAAGCTGTGCTTGAAGCTGCTCTCGGGTATGTCCTGTACTTTGTGCGGATATGTAATATATACGTGTCCCTTCCTCGGCTGTCTGTCTGTCTTTCTCCTCTTCTCGCTCCTGTTTAATATGGAGCAATTTTCTGGAGGCTCGGTGACTCCCTCCTTAGGGTCACATTGAGTTCGAATCTGACTGAAGGTGCAGGAATCCTGCAACGGGGGAAATAAGAGAATAGAGAGAATGGGGTCAAGTTGGCTGCTTAGAGGCCAAAACTCCCACAGCTGCCTTTAAAAAAAATATATATATTTGGCTTTCCTCGCCATATTACAAATTGCAGCCTCCCCTTTCAGGTATTTTCTTTACAGCTTAAAGCCCCTGTCTTCCTTTTGCCTCCCACCCCCACCCCCCCACCCCCCCTGTTAGAGGAGAAGAGGGGGGGAGGAGAGAAAATTAAAGGAAAAGAAATGGGGGGGGGGGGGGGGAGAGGGGAAAAAATAAAACCCATTGAGTTTAGGCAAATAAGGTTTGGTCTCCGTATCCTATTACAAAGCACTTTGAATATGCAAGACATCACACAAGACCAGTTATTCCAGTTACGACAAACTTAAAAAGAGAAAAAAAGAGAGGCATGTTTAGATTGTAATTTGTTAGAGCAAGATTCATATTTAAAACTCTGTCTTTTAATTTTTTTTTTCCAGCCTTGCATTGTATCCAGCCTTTTTCTGATGTCTAGGGTTTTTTTTTTCATTATTATTATTATTATTAAAATCTTTCCGTTGAGTTTAGGAAGACTGCTGCGAGCAACACATTTTCTTGTATTTTTGTTCCTGTATCTTGGAGGAGAGTTGGCAGGGATTCTGTGGTTTGCAGTTACACAATATGTTATCATGTTTTTAATCACTAAATCATTGCAGTGGTTATAGATTTACAGTCTTAGGGTATTACTGAGAGGAGCAGCGCAGACCGTATGTACGGGAACATACGAGAGCATGCAGTTAACATGCTCGTGAACTTTGCTTTTAAATCATTTCCCGGCCGAGCTCTGGCGGAGAGGAGAGCGAGCGTTTTGGCATCACCCCTCCACGCACTTGAGGAAAGTTTGTGCAACCCTCCCGGCAGGGCAGGAGCTCCGATGGGTGTTGTGCGCGACCCGTCCCGCGGCGCTGGCGGTAAGCGGCGGGTCAGGGGGCGCGAGGGGTGGCCGGTGGGCCGGGGCCGCCACCTGCACTGGGCTGGGGGGAGCGGGCCGCCCCGCTGGCCGCGCTCTGCTCCCGTTTCCCCCTTTATTATGTAACAGAGCCCTCGGCAGCATTAAAAATTCAGCATTACAAGCTGATTGTAATGCTCCCTCATTAGGGAGCACTGTCTGGTCCGGCATTAACACAAGACGGAGCGTGGCTTTTCGGCTGCAGCACCGGCAGAGGCTGGGGGGCGGCTGCACAGTGGGGCGGCCTGAGCCCCCCGACCCCCTGCAGCCCCCGCCAGCGGCAGCGGGGCCGTGCCGGGCTCCCCGCCGCCACTGCCGTGCGACACCGGCCCTGCGGCCAGGCCCAGGGCTTGCCGGGGCTCCCGCTCTGCCTCCCGGCCGAGGGCTGTCCTCCTGCGCCGGCCTCAGTGCGGGGACCCGGCTTCCCGAGCTGCCCTCCCGCCTGGGTCCCGCTCCGCGGGCCACCTTCGGCCAGAAACAAAAGCAAACAAAAGGCATATTAGAGGGGAGAGGAACTCTGCGTCTGGAGGCAGAGGTTGCTTTGCTGTATTTGTATTTCTCCCCCTCCCTCCTCTTTTCTTTTTTAAACGCGGTCATTTTGGCAGGAGTGGGCAGCAGGAAGTTCGTTCCAGCCCCTCTCCCGCGCGGCAGCGGTGCCGCTCACAGCGCGCTGGCCCTCGGCACCGGGAAGCCCCCGTACCCTCCCTCCCACCCTGCCGCTGCCTTTTGTTCCCGCAGGACCGAGCCAAGGTGCTGCTCGGGCGGGCAGAGGCGGCACGGGCGGCCCCGCACGCCTGGCACCTTCGCCTGGCCTTGTCGTGGCTGCTGTCAAACCAGGGCCCGGCGGCGGCCGCGTTGACAAAAGCAGAGGCGCGTGTCCCTCTTTCATCTCTCTGTTTTGACCCCCCGCCCCGGTCCCCGTCGGTGTCGTGCCGGAGGCCGGGAGCAGCATGGAAGAGCAGATTTACTTTGGGCCCGGCCAGCAGTTTAACGGCTTCAGCGGGGATCGCTAAATCCCAAACTGATGGACATATGGCTGGCTGCGTTAGCCTCCCCGTTAACACTTCCTTACACTTTTGAAAATAATAATAGTAGTAATAATAATAATAATTAAAAAAATGTTACACGGAGAAGCTGAAAAATGACTAGCGGGCTTTTACGTCAACTTTATTCACACACTGTGTTCTGCTGGGGCTCGACTCCCTCGCGTGAGCGTTTCCCCCGCTGCTGTCAGACTCGCTCGGCTGCGGTGGGAGAGTTCTCAGCAACCATCTTCTCGTAGGCGCTGGTGGTGGTGCGCGCGCCGGCCCTGCTGCGGTGCCGGAGCTGGAGGTGTGTTTTGCGCTGGAGAGATCGGTGTGGTTCAGGGCTGGGAAGAGGCCGAGCGTTTCACGGCTCCCCGCTTGCCTTCGCCAGAGCGCGGCCGAGCTTCGGCCTTTGTGTGGCTTCAGGGACCGCGTGCCGGCGGGCGCGTCCAGCTGGCGGGAGAGGTGGGCCGCGAACAAAGCCGGGTTCCGCCTGCTCCCCACGGCCCGGCCACGTGCGGGGACCCCCATGCCGCTGGCGGGGCTGCGCCAGTCCTGCGCTGTCTGGCGACTGACTGACCACGGGGGGCTTTGGCCTGGGAGAGGTCCCCAGGGCCGGAGTGGGGTGCCCGTGGGGACTGTCCCTCCTCTGCGCTGCTTCTCTTTCCTCATGGTGGGGCGTCCCCGTGCACCCCTCTGGAGGCTGGCCTCGCCATCCCTGGGGGAAGGCAAGGGGAGACCGCAGAGAGGAGCTCCTCCAGTGGGGAGCGGGGCTGCCTTTCCCTCCTCTCTGCCTCCCTCACCAGCCGAAATTCCGGCCGGGTGTCCAGTGCGTGGCGGCACGGCGGCGACAGGGCTGTCGAGGGCTGTCGTGGCAGGAGAGTGGGAATCAAAACATCTGTGCGCAGGCCTGGGCGCCGCAGCCTCTAATGGTTTTGACGGAGCTGTTGTGGTCTGTTGTCTGGAAAATCTGCATTCTGCGCCGTGCCCGAGGGGGGCCGCGGCACCGCAGACCGTGGCGGTACCTAAATATAACCGCCTCGCGCCGTGGGGTGAGGTGAGGGCAGGAGGGAGCAGGGCCGCCCGTCCCGCCTCCTGCTTTGTCTCTGATCTGCGATTCATGCATTTTTGTTTGCTCCCGAGGTTGGGTTTGTGTGTAGGCAGGGATTGGAGAAATAGATAAATTCCAGCTAGTTTTTTTTTTTAAAAAAAAAAAAACAAAAAACTAAACCCACACACCAAAACCAGGGTGGATGAGCCAGGCTTCCCTTGCTGCCGGCAGCCGGGAAGGCAGTGGTCCTCGCCGCTGGGTCAAGGATCCCACCGGACCTGGACGCCCTGCCGTGCTCCTGCCCCACAGCTGCCGGTGTGGAGCGAGCCGTGCCAGCCTGCTCGTGTCGGTGTTTCTCCTTCCCCCCGTAGATGCTGCGGGTCTCGCTCGGGGTCCTGCAGCGCCGGCAAGGAGCGAGCGCTTTCCTGCGCTTCTTCGTTGGCTCTGCCGGACAGACGTGTCCATCTGTCGGTGCGGGAGGTGGGTGTTCATCTCCACAGCAACGCTGGCTGGAGAGCGGTGGTATTCTGCACCAGGTGTGCGCTGTGTGTGTTTCCAGAGGCGGACTGTAATTACAGTTTAAAGTTAATTCCCATCTGAAATTATTTTTCGGTTGGGAGTGTCGGGAAGGGAGACCTGCGCCGGCGGCCGCGCAGGCCGCAGCTGACGGGTGGCTCCTGGCATGTCCCAGGAGCTGCCGAGGAGGGGCTCGGCGTCCCGGTGGCGTGGAGCCAAGCCCGGCTAGCCGGCGAGGTGGAAGGACGGTGGGATGGTGTGGGTGCTGAGGAGCCCTGCGGCTGGCAGGCTGCAGCCACCCTGCTTTGCCCTTGAGTTTGCTGCTGGGAGAAAGACACTTAGCTGTTGATTGTAATTTCATTATGTCACAAGTGCCAAACATGCCTCTTGCTAATAGAAGGCAAAGCAGAGCAGCAGTATTTTTTTACTTCCCCCCCACCTTGGAAAACAAGCCAGTGTTTTCAGTTACGTGGTGGATGTTGCTGGGGAGCAGGGGGGCGCTGGCCCTGTAGTGCCCGGGCTTTTGGGTCTTAAATCCTGGTGAGGGCTGAGCCGCGCGGGTTCCTTTGCTCGGCAATGATGCTGGAGCAGATGATGTGTGTGGCAGTTCTGGTAAAAGGTTTTCTCCCATCCTCCCCCCACCCCAGTATCTGGGAAAGTGGAGCCTGCAGGGCCTGTAACACGTTAGCTCTTAGTAAATGTTTATTTTGATGGCCCAAGCGCGCCTGCGGGAGAGTTGGTCCCTCCTGGGGGAGGACGGGAGCAGACGTGATGTGGGAGCTGCTCCTGACCCCTCAGGTCCCCGTCAGCGGCAGTGAAGCACCCTGCGTCCCGCCTCACGTTTGCCATGGACTTGCAGCCGTAAGTCCCTGGCTGGTGGTAGTCTAGCTCCAAAATGGCTGGTTGGCTTGGTTCAGTAGCAGGAGTTTTAACCCTCCTTTTGCCATGCTGCCAGTGACCGTCTTGTGCAAACAGACTGATGCTCACCGCAGGATTCAGAGCACGTACTTAAATGTTGGTAGTAACATCATGATGATGTGCTTGATCCTGCTAGGTTGGGTTGCTGGGTTTCCTGAATGTCTGTGACGTCTGGTGACAGGCTCGGAGGTTTTTGGTCTTTCCTTCTTGTTACAACAGAGTTGTGTGAAGAAGGGGGAGGTGAGGGGGGTGCAGAGGCACAGCCAGCTGAGTTGCAGTCAGGTGCACATTGTTTGGGATGATGCAGAATCTGGGGATTCTTCACCAAGGTATTTTTGGTGAGATACCCTGTAATGGGAAAATGTGCTAGCTGGCCCGGAGGTTAGTTCAGAGGACTGAGCCGCGGGAGTGCATGAAGCACAGAGCTACTTGGTGTCTTAGGCACATGTTTGAGAGTTGCAAAATCTTCTAAGTAGAGCTGCTCCTGCAGTGTGAAGATGTTCTGGATTGCGGCTGTGCACACCAGCTTGTGCGTTTCACCTGTACCTCTTGTGTTGCAGAAGCTGGTGCGCAGACCCTCGGACACCTCCGGAAGCAGAGCAGAAAGGCTGCCCCTGAAGTGCTCGGGGTGCAGTAAGTTCCTGCAGTACGGCTGCGGCGATGGTGCTGCGAGGCTGTAGTTCTCTTTGGGTTTGCTCTGTTCGACAGCGTTCGATGTCAATGCGCAGCAGCAGGAGCTGGTCTCAGATGAGCTCGAGTGGTGTGTGGTAGCCGCTGGTGCTTTGGCACCCGCCAAGGAGCGGTATCCCAGGGCAGCCTTGCCGGGGTGGTCTTTGCTCCCAGTGCATGTCCCCGTGTCCTCAGCTGGGCTGAGGTTGCTTTGTGCCTGCCGGTGTGCCAATGAGCAGAACCGTGCCGAGCAGCCGTGGGCTGCCTGGAGGAGTGGAGCCCGGCTGGCCGCCGCGTCCCCGCTGTCCTTGCGCGCCGTTCCCATCGGCAGCCCCTGACTGTGCCAGACAGAACTGTAGATGTCAGGCTTTGCACAGAAAGGAGAGCGAGGAGGGAGGGCGAGGGAGAGACAAGCGCGCAGCAGCGGGGCTGTGAGTTTCAAATTAACCTTCTGCTTTGTTGGTGTCTAATGCGAGGCGCCCCCGGCCCCCCAGCGTAATGCATGCCGTGGACTGAGAGCCGGCGGGATTTACATGTGGAGGAGCGGGATTGAGCTGGGACCTCTGGTGCTGGGGCTGGGAGCGGGGCTTCCCTCCCCAGTGATGCTGGGGACAAGGGGACGGCAGGTGCCCAGGGTGGTGTTGGGCCCTGTCGTTGGAGGTGAAGACACCCAGTGGGTCCCACTGGGGCTGGTGGGGCTCACAGCGTCCCCCCGGGTGCTGCAGTCAGCGCTTTCACCTCCAGCTTTGAGGAATGGGAGCTCTGGCCTTTCCTCTGGGAGATGGGTCTGCGGTACCCAGGCGTTTGCTCTGCAAAAGCTCCTTCAGATGTCAGAGCCTAAATTTCTCCTCTTTAATTTTCTGCTGTTAATTCTGTCCCTTTTAGTCCTACGTACTTCCTTCCCTAATTCTTTTCTTCTTGCTGTTTTTCATCTTCCGTAGAGACAGTTAAAAGCAGCTTAACACTGTGAGCTTGTTTGGAAGTCAAAAGATCCGTTTTAGCTCTGACGCTGACTTTGGGCAAGCCACCAAATGTTTGCCTCAGCTGGAGTATGAAATGGGATAATACGTAGTTCACATGCAGAGACTGTAAGTGGGGGTTAATTATGAAAAATTGTAACGTGTCTTAAATTCCCAGAGCATTGTTACATCCTTTAAATTTTGTTCTTTGTTACTTTCTCAATCTCCCCCCCCCCGATAACTCGCAAGCTGTTATGCTTTGTTCCCGCTGCTTTCTGGTACACAAATACCTTCCTACCCGGGGCTGCTGTGCTCTAGCCGTAATTGCACTGGAGTCCTTAGAGAAGGATGTCCTCTTCTCTATCCACATCGTAGATTAAGTAATTCATGCTGTAGGCCTTCCTTGTTTTCCCGATGCTTTGCATGCGCTGAGGAATTTTGTTCTGGCACCTTGGAGAGGAGGGAGGCAGTGGGGGTAATGCATTTGTAGTAACATGGCAGGTCTGAACCCAGCTGGGCCGAGCATCGTGTGGTACCTGTGCGTCACACAAGCAACTGCAGGCGTCCGGTTCCCCTGCCTCCTCGCTGCAGTTAGTACTTGTGTTGGTCGCAGGCCTTGTTGTGTGGGATCATTGCCAGTCCTGCTTGGGTTGACCTCTGTTAGGGTGGGGGAGGATGGGAGGGGTGAATCTCCTTGTCCGAGACAGGTTTTTCACTGGGGTAATGTGTGTGATGAGTGCCAGCCCTTCTTGTGGGGTGGGGATGGGGGTACCTGCCATGCTGGGGGCAGCCGGGGAGTAGAGGGGTCACCCAGAGTGGCTTGGCACCTCCAGGTGGGTGGGTCGTACTGGAGATCTGTGCTCTGGTACTGGAGAAATGGGACTGGTTGATCTTCATTCTTTACCGTCTTTTCATCCTTCCTGGTTTTGCTGCTTTCTGGAGCACTGAGCACTGGTGTGGAGGAGGTCTGGTTGTATCAGCCAGGGTCTTAGTCTTAGAGAGTCCAAGTCTCAGTAGAACCATGTATGAAGGTGTAGGCCAGTGTACATTTTGAACTCCATCCTGTTCCGCAGGATGAGCTCCTGTAGGCATCATGGTGGTTCTGCAGCGCAGCCAAAGGGAGAGGCAGCGTGGAGGAGCGTGCCAGCGGTTGGATTTCATTATTGGCCAAGGAGTATGGCCGGTGGAAGAGAAGTGTGCGCTGCCACAACGACAGGCTGATGGTGGAGGAGGACCGGTGGGATGAGTTTTGTGCAATACTGCATGGCTCATAGAGGGGAAAAGAGGTGGTGCACCAGGCATTGCTGCTAGCCTGCACACACTGTCATGCGTGGAGTGGGATGTGTGCTGCGTGCTGGCGTGGGATGTCCGGCCCCTGGGAGGGCGGTCAACACCTCGTGCCCATCTGCTATTTCAGAAACCAGTTACTTGGCCAGTAGTGGCGTCTGTCTGAAGGAGCTGCCACAGATTTTTTCCTTGGTTGCCTTATTTTAACCGGCTTCTCCACTGTTTCCTCTTTATTTTGAACGGCATGGAAGTCCTGGAGGTTTGCATGAGATCCTGGAAATTCCCCAGGTGGTGGGTCTGGTGCCAGAGCAGCCCTGCATGAAAAGCTCCCTTGACGGCGGACTTGCAGCAGTTTCACCTGGAACTGCAGATGTTTGAGCAACTGAGCCAAGCCCTGGAAGTGCCCGGGGGATTGCTCAAAGCTTGCTGTGGAGGAGGGTTGAGCTTCGCTCTGTGAAGCAGTGGCTGTCTGGGGTCAGCCTAACAGCAGGGGTGGCACCAAGTGGCGTCTCCTTGCTTGAAACCTCCCAGCTGTGCCCAGGGCTATAGACCTGGTTGCCAGAAGCCCTGTGCAAGGTTTTCCTGCTGTTAGCAATGTGACTGGAACTGTCCAGCCAAGTACTCCTCCATCGATGCTTCTCGGAGTAGCGTTGCTTTGTGTCTCTGAAGTGATGGGTGCTCTTTCTTTGGAGTTGAGATTCCTTTCCATGTAGTCCAAGTGGCCCCTGGGCCATGGAACTGTGTGGTTACTTCAGGTAGGAGCTGAATGTTGGGTCTCTGTTTTTTTCTTCCCTCAGCCGTCTTTTTCTCAGCCCCTTCTTGCTTCTTCTGGGTGCGAAGCCCATGAAGTAGCAGTGATTAGTGAGATGCTTTTGATGAGATTCTGCAGGAAGCACTGACCATCCTCTGGAGATAGTGAATTACACGGTGTCCCCGTCACTGGTCTTCAGTGCAATAGAGCTGTCTGCTGAGCTCCGTTGTCTCTCAAAAACTCAGCTGGGCCTCTTCTGGTGTGCTGAGGCAGGGTCAGTGGGATGGCACAGTCTACTGAATTGCTAAGACCAAATGAGAAGTACCCAGGTGAGGTTTATTACAGAAAGCAAAGAGGAGGAGTGACCCAGCTCCCTCCTTACCACCCACCCTGGTCCGTGCAGGAGGAGCTGGGTGCCTTGCAGAGCTTTCCAGAGGATTTGGACCTTCAGAGGTTTAGGTGCCACCTAAATAGAAACAAACTGGCCAGCAGGATGTTTGGGAGCAAAGTTTTTGTCTGCTGCTGAATTTGTGCTGTGCCTTCTTCAGCGGGAGCTGGCGAGGATGGTGGAACAAGGGAGGGAGGCTGCTGGTGTGCTGCTGTCGGGGGCTCCATGGCTGGGTTGTGGTTGTCAGGTCCCCCCACTGAAGCTCTCGACCACTGGGACCAGGAGAACATGGGTGTAGAGGTGTCAGACAGAGCCTTGGGCTCTACTACTTACTACTGATGGTGACCAGTGGGTCTTCGGCATTTTAAAATTCAAAAAAAGATGGGGAAACAAAAAGGGCTACAGCCTTCCATTTAAACATAGCATGCCAAGAGTTAAAGGTGGTATTGTTGTCACAGTTTTCCCCATTCAAAATATTTGGGATATTAAAAGCTGTTTCTGTGTGTTGTTGGAATCCTTGACGGATTATGGGGTGGGAATGGGTGCCTTCTCAACTTGTATTTTAATTTACCTTTGTGAAGACTCCCAGTGTCTTTGTTATTGCTTTTATCTCGGTGCTGAACAGTTCAGCCGCTGCAAACGGTACTGAGCGGTGCTCGTAGCTGTGCCTGACCCAGATGGCTTTTGGGAGAGGAAGGGGATCTGGAGTCAGCCCTCCCGATGACAAAACGGGCGAGGGAAGGGTGCGACTGGGGCAGGAGCTGCCTTCCTCCTGCTTCTGCTCCCCAGGTCATCTTCAGAGGTGTGACGGATACAGTGTGAGAACCCCAGGGCAGTTTTTACCTGCAAGATGATGTTTGTAACTGCTGTCGGGGACTGCTCCCATCTTCCTGACAATAAAAGAGGACTGACAGTCTTGTGGTACAGATCGTTTACAAAAGGAGAAGATAATGGTAAAATGAGGCTTCTTTTGGTAGAAACAGCTACTTTGGATACTGCAGCAGAAAGGATAGAGGGTTTGTTCTTCAATGTTTCCATTGTGTGTTGAGTGTAAAAGTTTAGGGTGGTGGTTTTTTGGTTGCTTTTTTTTAGGTTCCTTCTTCCTTGTATGAGCCTCTTGCACAGCAGAGGAAGAGAAACCCTTAACAAAAATAGAGCGTGTGTTTTCCTAAAATGAGATTGCTGTGGCATGTTTAGGACTTGAAACTGTGTGACTTTGAAGTTGACTTCATTTCAGGCTGGTGATATCCTTTTAACTGTCTTAAGTAAACAATGCAATTCAGTGCTGAAAAGTGTCTTGTAGAAAGCTGTGCTTGGTTTCTAATTCTGACTGTTTCAGAGATTTTCATAACAAATACCCTCTGCTTACTAGCAACCCTTCCTACTTAGAAAAGTTTGCATTGATTTATTATTATTTTTTCAAAGGATTTACTTACACATTAGAACGCCCTGTGGACATTGTTTTCAGTTCAAGAATGGTTTATTTTAGTTTGGCTTAATTGAATTGGAAACAGTTACAAGTTGTACCAAAGCTAGTTCATTTTGAACCAAAACAAGAATGTCCACAAGCAGGTTTACACCGTGATGAGCAAATTGTGCTGCATTCTCATGCCGTAAGTTGAATTTCTGTTGTTTACTCATGTATATGAACTCTTGGCAAGTAAATCTCGGCGAGGGCTCAGCACTGCCTGTGGTGCTGTGCAGCGGTAAGAGGAGGCAGACGCAGGACGGGTGTCGCGGAGGCCATCGTTTTGCATGCATTTGAAGCCGATGCAGCTGCTAAGGGCAGCCTTGCCTTGGATGCTTTTTCTCTTGGCTGGCACAGAGCTTGGTGCAGTGGCATGGGGAAGTAGTTTAAGGAAGGGACCTGGGTTAGAAAAATTCTCCAAAGGAGAAAAAAAAAAGCTTCCTCAAAATCTCTTTTTTTCAGCTCTTTGTTTTTTTGTTTTTTTTTTTTTTTTTGCCAGCTTCCCTTTAATTTGAAATAATGGTGTGATATGGTGTGTTGCTGCAGAAATTACCGTGCTGAAGCTGAGAGGGGTGAGCACAGAGGTAGGAATGAGTGCCCTTCCCGAAGGAGCGATGGCAGGAGAACTGCTTGTTTTGTTACCGTGCTAGCTTAAAGTGTGTGTTGAATTAGGGCCTAAGTGTGCCTTTGGTGTAGGGCTGCTGTAGAGCAAGGCACTGCTTTTAGTGATTTTTTTAAAATTGATTTATTAGTATTTTCTTGTTTTCCTTTTGGGTGTAGAGTATGGTTAAAGTTAAAGGATCCCTGTGTAGCCTTCCAGGACTGGCCGTGCAGCAGCTCTGTCCTCCGGCTTTGGAAGGAGGAGCTGGTCCCCGCAGTGCCCTTGGCTAATTCTGAGCATCCTTCTCCGTTTGGGAGCCCTGGCATGGGGAGCTGGTACTTCTGCTTGGGGCTGAGGGTGAGAATGGCTAAACTCTGCCCGCCGGCTGCTGATGTGAGCAGCCAGAGCTGTTCGCAGCCTGGGACCTCATCCCTGGGCACTGCTGCATCTGCGTGGCTCCGGCCTTTGCTGTCAGTTTTGTGTCCTGGTGAGTTCTGCCACCGTACCTCCCAACCCTTCTGGGGCAGGCACAGGGAGCGACTGTTTAGCTTGGATTACTTCTGTTTGTATTTTCACCTGCTTAAATAAATAAATAAATATCTTTGATTCCCCCTGGTCCTCTACAGCAGCACTGCCAATGCTATTCTGAACGAACTGTCTCCTGCTCTCCGAGAGGTTCATGCATACCCTGGGTATCTCCATCTCCTCTCTCCTGTCCTCTATTCAGTGCTCTTTGCAATTCTAAAACAAATACGTGCTGCAGGTTTTAAAACTGACTTTGTTTTTACTTAAGCAATTGCATAGTAATGTTTAGAAGCTGTCTCTTTCATGTCTCTGCTAACATTGTAAAGGTCTGAAATGTAATTGTTGGTAGTGGAGGGGATGGTGGAGAGCTGTAGAGACCACCAGTGTGGGGTGAGGGCTGGCTGAGCTCATGCAACGTTATTCCTCCTGACGGCAGGTTGTACTGCTGTTGGATTTTGCTCCTGGATGTCAGCTGTGTTTGCATAGTATTCTTGTTGTGTTTGTAAGTCAAGCGTTTTTAGACTCCACAGCAAGGTATGTCCAGTCTGTATATCCATGTCTGAGCAGTGGGGGCTCTGCTCGAGGCCTCTGCCATGTGCTCGGCCCTGTTACTCACCAGGTCTGCAAACGGGGCAGTGGAGGTGTGACCGTCGAGACTGCTGCCTCTTCTCGGCTATGTGTAGCCAAGGGTTGGATTTTAATTGACTCAAAGCTGAATTTGTGTGATAAGGCCGACCCAAGTGAGAAAACTTTTCCAGGTTTGCTGACACGTTTCAAATGGGGGTGAAGTCATCCAGCTCTGCTGTGCGGGCAGCTTACTTGCGTGTGGTGCTGTGTCACCTCCTCCTTCGGCTGGCGCTGGTTGTCCAGGTAGGGTGTCGCACTCAATTACCTCTGTCAGTTGCTGTAGTGATTTAGCTGCATCGGTACAAACTTTAGCTCAGTTTCCCATCACTTCAGCCTTGTCCTCCAGCAGTTATGGACATCTTTGTACCGGTGCCCATTTTCCTGGTCATTAAAGAGCAATTCCTGTATAAAACCCCCATATTCTTCATTGTTTCTGGGGATTGAAGATTTCGTAGTCGTTCAGTCTGTACAAAGTCATTAGTGAAGAAAAGCTTCATAGACCAGAGTGAAAATGTGAGCTTAACAACTGGCTTCCAAGTCAGGACAAAGAGAAGTGATTGTTCCTGCAAACACACACTCAAGAGGTTGAATTAGAAGGATGGTTTCTAAATCAGATGATGCAAGACATGAGAATGGGAATTGCTGTTAGAAGTTGTTGTGATTTCTTTGATAATATCTGTTTTGAAACTTTGCATTTAGGGGAAAAAAATCTGATGTAGAATATTTCAACTTTAATACTGTTTTGAAACAGTTTAGGTATGTATTATCTGTTGTGACGGGGAAGCTCATCCTTTCTATCTTGCTTGATTGTTCAAACTTGGCTCCTGTTTAGATGTGTCATGCTGCGGCCTCTCTAAGAAACCAGGCATGCTCACTGACTGCAGATAAGGAGGTAATGTATTTCTAAACACTGTTTTGAAAGTGCCTGCCTGGTTGTAGTTTAATGAATGTTTCCCATTTACAGAGGGGCTTCATGTGTCTCATGGGGGGGAGGCAGAAGCCCCAGGATGGTCTGCAGAGTCAGGGCTGTGTCCGTTTCCTTTCTGCCGGAGCTGACGGTCTGTGCTCAGAGTTGCTGTGACGAGAAACTTGCATTTAATAAAAGTCACCATGGAAGGGTTCTTGGGATCTTGCCAGGGAGAGTTTCCTGTTTAAAATTAGAAAGTGGATTTTTTTTTTTTTTTTTTAAAGCCTTGATGTAAACTGGTAATTGCTAGAGTTTTCTTTTAAATCCTAAGATGCCAGCCAGGGAGGGGAACAAGCAGAACCCTAAAACAGTGGAATTGTAGATTTTGGCTTTTTGTGAGACAAAAAATAGTAAATTTTGTGTAATACTGAATCCTCTTCTCTGTGGTAATAAGTGACTCGTGAGGCAAATGCAAAGTGTGCAAATGCAGAGAGATCCGATTCCGTCCCAGTCCTTGCCACGCGTGCTGGGGAGGGTTGGAGCTGGTTGGGCTGTGCTGCTGAGCACACCTGCAGCCTCTGCTGGTGCCGGAGAAAGTGCCAAAAATCTCAGCAGTGAGCAGGCAAGCTCAGATGAGGTACACTGTGATAAAGCAAACTGCTCTAGTTCTAGCTTTTGGAAGGGTGAACTTGTTGAACTGTAGTAATAGCTCTGGGTTTTGTTCTGTTCAGGTCATTTTTACCGTTGCTGGCTTTTGGGCATGTTCTTTCGGCGCATCAGGTGTGTGATTTGTTATTTACGATGCATGCCACCTTCTGCATCCTCCCTGGGTGCAGAGCTCTGAGGTGAAGGCTCCTGTGGGTGTACGGTGTCTCGAGGAGTCAAACCTCTGAATTTCCAGGCTCTCCTAAACGCTCGCCTCTTTCACTTGCCTTTCTGCTCCACCAAATGAGGCTGCAGCAGTTGGACCCAGCAGACGTGTGGCAGGTGCTTCATCCATGATGTGTCTGTGGGTGGTGGATGCCCAGGAGCCTGCGATGGCCACTGCAGCAGGACGGGAGAGCCAGGGGGTGCTGGACGGCTGCTGTGACCGCCTGGTACTCGATGGGGCATCGCTGTCACTGCTGGGAGGTTTATGGTCCCCTGGCCGCGGCGCCCGCTGTGCCCTCATCCCGGGCGAGGAGGAGCATGGCTGCTATGGTGGGGAGTCACAGCTTTGGGCTTTCTCTTGCCGGCTCTTATTTTGCTTTTGAGTGGGACTGAAGGATTTATCCCATTCCTTTGTTTTCTATGGAAAGAAACCTTATCCCTGTGGCTTCTGTTGCTGCTGGTAGTAGGAGTGTTTGCGGAGATAAGGTGCCTTTCCCCCCTGCCCTCCCCCAGGAGCGGCTGGCAGCCTGCCTCCGCTCAGCGACCCACCGAGGGGCTGTCCGGGCTGGATCTGTGTATGCTAATGGGCCTGGCTTGTCCTGGCTTGTTTGTAATGATTTGTGGCTGCATTTATATGCAAATACTAACAACTTGCTGCTGAGTTAATTAGCGTTTTTTCTCTTTGCTTCCTGGAGCTTTAGCAAAAGGTCTTTATTCTCCCCATTTTGGTTGTCTGACCTGTCCCACCCACTCCCCCATGCCAGCGGTTCCATTGCCTGTGCCGGGGTCCTCGTTGCCTGCGCCGAGGGTGCCACATCCCTGTTGCCTGTGCTGAGGGTGCTGGGGTCCCTGTGTCCCCACTGCCTGCGCGAAGGACAGTCGTCGGGCATTCTGCAGGAGCAGCACATGTGTGGGAGACGGGCTGTGCTCTGCTCCGGGTTTCTTTTGGGGATTTCAGGCCCAGTTGCGTGAACTGGCTGGAGACTGCCGTGAACCTCAGGGGAAAGCTGTCTGTCCTGTGTGCATGGAGCTGGTCGAGGTGGTCACCATAGCTGGATGCTTTGGGTGTCAGGATGAGCGTTTTGCTGCCTGGCTTTGGTAGTTGCTGCTTTGCGGAGGAGGAGAGCCAAACCAACTTTTTATGTCATGGAAATGCCGAGTGTTTGCTTTCTAATGGCAAGGTTGAGGGCGTTAGATGCAATCAGATGAATGATTCTCACCAGACGAGAGGCTCCGAGGGCCTGTCTGGTGACCTGGACATGACAAGGATGGAGTGGGAATTGCTGGCCTTTGACATCAGCTGGGAGTTTGATTTTTGCTTTTGCGGAGGGGAAGGCAGGCATTTCCTCTTCTCCCAGGAACAGCGTCTCTGTGTCCCTGGTTGGGCTTGAGGATTTTACTCCTTTTGATCTTTCATTCCATCTAATTTTTGCGGTCCCTGCAGGTGTTTGCTTTTGCCAGAGCTGCAAGAGACGTGGGTTGGATAAGTGACTTGCCTTTCTCTGGGGCAGAGGCGGAAGGAGGGGGCTGCAGCAGGACACCCCAGGCACCGCTGGGCAGGAGCAGCTCCGGGTGCCGCGGTGATGCCAGGGCTGTGGTTCCCGGCTGGCGTTGGGAGCCCGGGCAGTTCTTCTGTGTGCGTCTCGCACTATCACCGCTCTGCGCTCTGTGTGCTTGTCCCACCCTCTCTCCTTTATGCCCTCAAGCCAAGGTTTTTTCACAGTTAGTGAGTCAGAATCTTTTTTTTTTTTTTTTTTTTTTTGCTTTTAAGCCTTTGGTTTTTTTCCCTGGAAGGTAGGGCTGTGGCTTCTCGGCTGCAGGGGCAGAGCAGAGGAGCCTGAGCCTGCTGCAGCCTCTGATCCCTGCTAGGGTTCCCACTGCTCGCCCTGCACGGAGGAAGAGAACTACATCGTGCAGCCCTCCCTCGGGGCTGGGGTAGGTCTCCACGGGCTCTGTGAGCCGGGAGCCTGTGTACAAGTTCCTCGGGGTGGCTTGAGGTGGGGATTGACTGTCCTGGGCAAGAGCAGTGCTCATCTGAAGTGCCAGCAAGTGGTCAGGGCAGGGGGGCTCTTCTCAGGAGAAGAGGTGATTCTCTCTCCCCTTGTGCCAGGTACTTCAAAAGTTTGTATTTTGGGCTCTTACCTTTATTTACTTCCATATCTTTTACTTGTGCACTATTTAGCTTGCAAGTTCTTTGGGCAATAAAATGCCTTAAACGGCATATGAGAAGTTGAGGTACCACCTAGCCCGTGGAAGCAATTTACAATCTGAGGCCAGGGACTAGCAAGTCCCAAGTGGAAATGAGTAACCCTTTGCCTGTAGATTGATTCTCGTCACCCCACTCCACCTTACTCCCATTTAGACCCTTGGTGCCCTGTTGCATGATGCTGGTGGAGTGAATTTGAGGTGGAATGGAGTAACTTCTGCAGTGTAGCATCCAGCTTAAAGGGGGGATGTAGCCAAGTTAGTACAGAGCTCCGCATCCTGAAATGAAAGCTGCTAACCAGTCAAGAAGCTTTTACCAGCTTCTGAAGCCCTGATTGCTGCACATTTTCACTATCACCTGATGGGTAGTGAAATGGAGAGGGTTTGGAGTGTTTTATTTAGGTTTCCTGCTCCAGTGCCTCTCTAAGTTGGAGAAACTTCTTGTACCCAGTGGTGTTTGTCATTGTTGGATTTTAGACCCCGGAGACGTGGTTTTTTTCTCCTGTTCTTACTTTTACTCTTCCATTTCACATCCTGCAAGACAAAGGGATGTGGAATTGCAGACCTGTCCTGCTGCCATGCCAAATAACATGGTTTTGATTAATCCAAGGGGAGAAAGTCAGCTTCTCATAGCAACCCTGACGATTAAAGCTCCGGGAGAGGCAATTATTCCTGGGGTACAAAACTCTCCTACCACACTTGTCACGGGTCGCTTTCTAAAGCTCATCCACTGTGGCAAGTTGCTGCTGCTTTTCGTAGTGGCGCTCAGGGGGTTTGATAGGCAGATGCCTCCCCTGCCCTGCCATTCTGCTTCTAGACTTTTCTGCACAGAAGATGATCTTCCCATGGGGAGGTGCTGCTTGGGCAGCACCCACCCACCCCAAGCTTTGCTGGAGGAGCCTGGAATCCGCTTTCCCACTGCCCCGGCCACACACCTCCATCCTTCCCCTGTGCCGGCTTTGGTACTCAAGGACCCTGCATGGAGGTGTTCTGGATGTGGAATAAAAAAAGCAGAAACTTTTTATTGGAGGCCTCTAACCCTTGGGGTTTTGGAGAGAAGCTGGCTCGGTGTGGGCGCAGCGGGGCACGGCATGGCCCGTTGATGCCAGTGGTGGTTTGCGAGCTGGGATGTGCTGAGTGCCATATGGGGGGGGTCTCTGATCTGGGCTGGGTGTCCTGTGGCCTCAGGGGAGTTTCGGCAGTGATGGAGAAGGCATTCTTTAATACAGGTCATAGACAGGTTTTCCCTTAAAAGTTCAGAGAGAGATTTTGTCCCTCTGAGCATCCATAACGAAAGCTGAAGGTGCTTATTCCAGAGCTTACTGGTGCTCCCCACCACTCCTGCCCCTGTCTGCCTTCCCAGGGCTTTCCCTTCTTTGATCTCTCCTTTCTGGTTGACTTGCTCATGATTCAAGACTTCCTCAAAGTGCTTGGTTTGGACACAGGCTCTGGCAACTGATGGAAGCCGTACCAGGGGGACGCTGCCCCACACAGTGGTCAGGATCGCTTGAGGGGCTGTGTCCTTGCAACAGGCTCCAGAGAACACTGGGGGTTGCCTGGAGAGGTATATTAGCACTGCCCAAGGTGCTCAGAAGAGCAATGTTTGGAGACAGGATGGGGACAGAGGCTCCTTTTTCAGCAGGAGACAAGCTGAACGCTATCAGCACCGGTTCCTACAGGAGTGACAGTACACGGGGGGGCTGTGGTCTGAGCAGCACTCACACCCAGGCAGTGTGGGTAAGTGTCTTGCCCGATGTCACCCCTGGGAACAGAGTTTAGATTCTGTCACTATAACCAGATTGCTCTTTTGTTTTTTCTTTCCAAAATACTTTCCTGTTGGAGGAAAGACCTGTTTACCTTGATGAGCAGCTGCACATCTCAGACTTCTCCCCAGAGGAGCAGGTAATGCACTTCCCTGAGCAGCAGCTTTGAACGTCAGCAGTCCGGGGGATGGCGTCTTTATAAGCATTGGCTGGAAGCCTTGAATTCGTGCTCTGGATTGCAGTGGTCTTAACTCAGCCACAAGAGCCTGCTGCGAAGCCTGCAGTGAAAGATCCAGTTTTTCCTCCAGAGCAGGACTCCCGTGAGGTTTTCTGTAACTCTGACTTCAGCTCAGGGACTCCTAGCAAAGTTAAAGTTGGGACAGGCAGGCCAAGTCACTAGAGCTCTCAAAACATGAGGTCCCCCTTGGCATCATCTCCCCCAGTAAAGCGTGGGCAGAGGGGGGGGTCTGTGCAGCCAGGCAGTGTCAGCAGCTTTTCAGGGTTTTGCTGCACCTTGCGGGCCAGTGGCACCGTGTGTTGCGCTGCTGGGGACCGGGGAAGCCGGGGTCCGTGCTGCCGGGGGTCAGGGATGCTGCGGTCCATGCTGCTGCCAGGCCCGTGCGCAGAGCGGAGCAGACTCCGGCGCCTGGTCCCCGCTGGGGCCGGGCTGGGCTCCAGCTGCCCGACCCTGGGTGAAAAGTTCAAATCTGCATTTAAAAAGAGGAGAGGAGCCATTAAGCAGTTGGGACGTCTCCAATCTAGTTGAAACTTTTTTATGTACAGCTGAGTTGGTCTCTTGCAAAGCGGGAGCCGAGCGCGGGTGTGCTGCTCGGACAGTGTGGAGCCTGGGCCGGGGCGGGATGGGATGGCCGGGGTGGGATGCAGGGCTGGGGCAGAGGGCCCAGAGCTGTGTCTGCCCAGCAGTGCACAGAGCTCTGCAGAGGCCCTGGTTTCATTTGGTTACAGGAGTGTTCGACATAGGTAGTTCAACTCCTCTCCTTGTGGCATCAGGCTACCTTTGTTACAGGCTGGAGCGTGGCCTGGATGGGGATGAGGAGCCCTAGGGTTTTGGGCAGTTCCTGCTCCATTCTGATGCTAAGGAGGAGGTGTGTAACCTGCTGGGAGCAAGGGCTGCTGCTCCAGCTCTGGGACCCTGCCCATTCCTCCACCCTGCCACGGGGAGATGGGTTGTGTGACCTCTGGTTGGGGTGAGGCCAGGAGAGCAAGGGGTCAGCATGGGTCTCCACGTGCTCACCTGGTCTGCTTTGGTGCTTCAGCAAGGAGATGGGGTGGGACATACTCCCACCTGCTGCTGATAGAGAATCCCAAAGTTTAATTTGGGTTCCTTTTTGAAGGTGGCACAAGTGCAAGCTCTTGTTTTAGCTGTTACAGCATCATTGTTATCTAGTGCTTCTGGAGGGGGACATCTCATGGTGGTGTGATGGCAGCACGGGGGGGGAGTTGGGCTGTGGCTGGGAGGTCAAACTCACAAAATTCTCGGAGCTGCTCCCAGACTGGTGAGGGGTGGCCATCCTGCTGTAACAGTGTCCCTGCCCCTTGCTTTCCCCCCGAGCGCCTCTGCCTGGTACCCCACGGAGGGGCAGACCCTCTGGCACAGGGGAATAGGGATTAAGCAGATGGGGTTGGGGGGGGATACCCAGCAGGGGGTGAGGTTGGGTTGTTGTGCCCCTGCTCCCCCCAGAACGTGTCCGTCCCGCTGTCAGATAGCAGTAGGTTTGCTACACGGCTGCTACAGCTGTCCGGTTGTAACGGGGAAAGGAAAGGGTCCATGTGCTTCAAGCTCTTCATTCGAGGGTGGGAAATAAGGTTTGGAGTCAAACCTCACCCTTTCTCATTTTCTGTGTAAGTGCAGAAATGCTGATTTTTCTGAAATCCTTGTGAGCAGATTCCCAGCGCTGCGCTGGGCTTTTAACTTCATAAAGCTAAGATTGTATAGGAAACAGAGGTCAGCCTGGGTATGGTCCAGGCAGGACAGTCTGAATTTAGGATCTTGTGGTGTGAAATATGGGGGTGTTTTGTTCTGTTTTGGGCTGGTGGGACTGAGTCTGTCCTAGTGACTCTCTCAGTGCAAAGGTCTGAGGTGAGAAGCAACTTGAAAAGGCTGCGTGGCATGTGAGGAAGCAAGTTAGCTCTTAATCATATCATGTATTAGCCTCCTTTGCAGTAGATACATCTGCTGTAAAATGCTTAGTGCTGAGAGCCTGATTGGACAGCCCATGCTAAGTGTTCAAACTCCTGCTGCCTTTTTTCTTCAAACAATATCTTCTGGCTTCCAGATTTCTGATAAATTGATAAGAGGAATTGCGTGAGTCAATAGAGTTGTAGACACTTTGCCAATATAACCCTAGCGCTATTGATCTGCCAGTAAATTAAAGTCTTACTTAGAGGCTGCCGATATTTCTAATCTCCTGCCTCACCAATTACAACCTCCCAGCTACCTGGGAAAGACAGTGGACGGGAGATGAGGCTTCAGAGGTTTTTCCCGGCGAGCTGGGCTGCGGCGTGGAAGCCAGAGCCTGCACGGGGTGGAGGGGCTCGCTCCAGGAATGGCTTTTGGGGCAGCAGCGAGGTGGTTACGTGTTTGGGAACGCTGCAGAAGGGTTGTTCCAGGTCAGGGTTTATCCTGCCACAATTCCCAGGGTGTAGCCTTGGCTGCTGGATGATGGAGACAGTTTAGAGGGGCAGCGAGCCCATGTCCCCAGGCAGTGTCCAGCCGTAGCTGGGATGCTCTGCCCTCAGTCCTCTGACTGCCTTTCATGGCACAGGGCAGCTGATGCTGTCACGTCCCGATGCTGTCGGGGTCATGGCCCTGCAGAAGGGGACTTGCAGGTCCCTGCAGCAGAGGCGGGCAGGTATGAAGAGATGCTTGCTGGAAGAGGAGGGATGCGGGGAACCCCGCTGTTCTGCAGCTCTTGCCCCACTGCCTTCCCTGGGCTGAGCCCCCTCGGCTGCCTGTTTGAGGCTGGGGACGAGAGTGGGGCTTTCGGCTGCCGGAGAGGGATGATGGATCAGAGAGCTCCCACCGAGGCTTCCATATCCCGGTGAGGTTTCAGCAGATCCTTGCCCGATAAGCCCCTTTCAAGTCTCATTTACGTTTGAAAGTCCATAGTTAGCTTTGGGAAGAAATCTCCAGATAAATGCTGTGTTCTTTCTAATACCCCAGAGCGAAAATCAATGGGAGGGATAATTCCTTCCCTTGTCCTACACAGACTTTCATGTGTTTCTACCTCCAGCAGCACCTTTTAAATAAAGAAAAGAAAAAGTGCTCCTCTTCCTACTCTGCCTCTTGGGGCAGAGCCCAGGCTACTGCCGAATCACCCCGATGTGCAGAGCAGGGTGGTCAGTCGGAGGGTTTCTATCAGCCTGTTTGGTTCAATTTGGGCTTTTATTGGGGTCGGGGAGCTGGGTTTTCAGGGCTTGAAGCAGGGCTGTTTCTGGGAATTCATGTACAGAGTGGTTCAGTAGCTGGAGCAGAGGATCCAAGTCTTGCAAAGTTGGTGGCAGAGCGATAGCATGGTGAAAGGATTTAAAAAAGAATAAAATTTTCCTCCTTTCATTAAATACAGTGGAGCAAAGGT